>CM038221.1:175023654-176329499 GCA_021442155.1 Cymbidium sinense | reverse complement strand
CTAACGACACTATGGTGGATGATATTGAAGAAATTTTTAAAATAAATATGATTTAAAATATAATTAATAATTTAAGTATCTTAAAAATAAAATTTAAATATAAGTATAATCGTTTAATGACTTTTCATTTTTTACTTAAAAAATCAGTTAAATGAAATTTACATATAACTTATAACTAGATACAAAAATAATTTATAATAGTACAAAGATGTATGGTAAGTCGTCCATAAGCGACTATATACTTATATTTAAATTTTATTTTTAAGATACTTAAATTACTAATTATATTTTAAATTATACTTATTTTAAAAAAAATTTCGATGATATTTAAGGGCTATTTGTTGAGATGAAATTTTTAATATATTTAAATTAAATTTTTATCAGTTTAGTGTATTAAAATATTCTTTCTAGTTAATTCTGATGTCTTTAAAATTTATCAAATATGGCTGAATTCAAAATGCATGATTTGATGAGCGAGACTATACACCATCAATTACTTGATCAAACAAAAGAAGATGAACTCTTTCATAACTTTCTTGAGGTGAATTGGTCTAAATATGTTTATTTTAGTTGTTCCTCTCTTAACTTTCAGCTGTCTTTCTACCTCTGTGTGTTCGGGAATCCTTAATTAAGTGTACTGTTTTTTTAATAGGTTTATTTTGATTCCGGTGCGCCTCTATTTTTGGTTCTTCACATGCATTTTTGCGAACGATATTTAATATTCTGTTAATTTTGTAGATATATGCAGCAATTACATTTCCTTAAAAATATGATTTTGACTCATCAAATCAATTCACGTTAAAAATAAAATGTTATTCACATGAGTTTTAACATAAAATAATAATAATAAAAAAAAAAGATCAGTATCCTTGTTTGACTAGCCAACCTTCATTATCTATGAAAGATATATTTGTAACATCTCGGATATATTTGTGGTTGAGCTTCTTCTCCCATAAAACTCGACCTTTAGTATTTGCACCAGGTCCTGTGCAGCCAACTTCTCCATAGTTTGTATTAATCCTACAAAGCAATTCAGAAATATCAGATATACATATATATACATCAGTCAGCTATCTTAAATATGGCACAATATCAAGATTTAACAAGAGAAGCTATTTTCATCTTGGGGAAGGAAGGCATTTAAATAGAACAGTATCAAGAACTAAATTTCAAGCATTTATCTGATTATATTTCTTTCTAAATGTTATACTTTTTGAACATTCACCATATAATTTTGTTTACATATTTTATCATCTTGTCAGAAAGACATATAAGGATATTCGCATCTAATTTTGTTAAAATTTTAATCATATATATACATGTATATGATTTATTTTTAGAATAAATAATATATATATATATATATCAATGAGAGTGAAATGAAAAAAAAAATGAAGCATAAATTGGTGTAAATGTAAAGAAAAAGAAATCACAAACCCATGGTCAGGCGTATGCCAACTATCCCACCCTTCAGGCACAACGATATCTGCCATGAAAGTGTCGAAGAATATGACCCTTGAATAGCGTCCCCAAGCTCTTCCAAGATAGACCTTTGAGAAACCCGTCAGTCTACAGTCCTTAAACACATACCCAGTTGGTTGAGACGGTTCATTTCTCCCATGAGCAGTCACCCAACCCGGCCCAGGTAGCCCTTGTTTTGTTATTAACTGGCATCCCTGCATGGAGTATTTAAATTAGTTAAATTATTATATATTCAGAGAGAGAGAGAGAGAGAGAGAGAGAGAGAGAGAGAGAGAGAGATTCTGTCCAAGATAAATACTCCGAGATAGAATAATTAATTATATTAGTTACCTCGTAAATAGATTGCCCATAGCCAAAGATGAAATCAATTGCACCCACAATTTGGCAGTCTCTGAAATAGTGTCTTCCTTGCAGGTCGCATAACGTGTCTTGTATCCCTATGAATGAGCAGTCATAGAAGGAAGTTTTGTCTCCAGAAACTAACATGGCAACGGCTATCTTACGGTTCTTTATGTCGTCATAAGTATTCTGATAATAAGTGTTCATATGAGTTGAAAGTATACATTACTAGTATTACTACATATATATAAAGAAGAAGTAAGAAAACCAAAACCTTAAATGTGATTCGTTTAAAGACGACGTCGGCTGCTGCTGAAGTGAAAGTGGCAGTATCAGGCGTTTGGAAGACCGTGTCAAGGTTGCAGTGATCGCCCCACTGAATTGTCGTACGTGAAGCACCGTCTCCTTCAAACACAATCCGAGCCTTGTTCATGGTTAAGTTGATCTTTTCCCTGCAACGCCAACATTAAATAATGAAAATTATTATGAGATTACTGAGATATGGATCAAAAGAGCAATTATTATTTCAACTGTGTCCATTAAGCTCACTGAATCTATCGTAAAGTAAGATTTTTCTTCTTTTTTTTAATTTTTTTTATTGTTTAGTATTGGTGTCTTAGAATAAACAGTTTATGTCTCATGAACACACATCCTCAACTAAATGGATTGCTGGTTAAGGTTTTTCTTTGGGTGATTTGCTTGTTATATATTGTATAAATTTTTAATTTAGGCCTGATTAGAAATTTAATTAGCAAAATAAGCACGAAAAAAAATAAAAAATTGGCCCAATCGCCTGGGCATTACCTTCATTTTCTCTGAGCCCCCACCAAGATCGGCTAAATCCCGATCTCCCCTCGCCCGAGCACAGGAATTTCGCATTTTTAGCTTCGACGCCGTCGTCCCCCTTCGCTGCCGTCATCGCCGGCGAAGCCGACGGTCCTCTCTAACCGGCGCATAGTGCTGATGTAGTATTTTGGTGGATTTAAGGGTGATTTACTTGGTTTGAAGGTAATTTTTTTACACCCTAATTTTAGTTTAAAAATGTTTCTTTTTTATGTTTGGTAAGTGAATAAGCTAGATGGTTTGTTTCAATGTATGATTAGTTAGCTTTAGCAATGTGTATGTTGTTGGATTTGAGATTTTAGATGGTAGATTTATATTGTTGGATTTGAGATAATCCTAATTTTAGATGGTAGATTTATATTGTTAGATTTGAGATTTTTAGGGAAAAATAAATTTTTTATATAAATCGTGCTTATGTTTGTTAAAATATTGTATTTGTTGTATGTTCATGTGCTCATTTTGTAGTTACTTCCAAAAGTTCTAATCTAACTGCAATAATGTGTATGTTTCAAGATCTTTAAAAAATCTTTGCACAATCCTAGAATTATGAATGTGATATAGGAGAATTGTTGGTGAGATATCTTGATTAATCACATGATGAAATAAGTGAAAGGTGTGTTGAATATCGTTGTCCAAATGAAGCATTGGTCATAAGTTTTATTCATGTACCTTCTGTAGCCTGTCTCTGTTGAATATATTTGAACTATTCTTGTTTCAAGGACTTCATAGTACCACGAGCTCTTAAAAATTTATAATTTCATAGGTTTTAATATATACAAATGAAGGCATATGCAATCTATTGATTTTATAGAATTCCTCACGTTTGTTATAAATTCTTGAATTTGTATTGTTGAAGTTCAAAAACATAAGGAACCTATTCAGTAATTTTAAAAGTTTTGTGTCAGTCTTTCATATTCCTATATTAGTTTTGAACCCATGTTAATAATGATGGTTCATATCATGAAATTTTCTTGTAGATATTTTGAGCCCATATTTGTGGTGTTATGATACTCACTAGCTAGTCTAGGTTCTTTTATGTATGATATATCCATCCATAAAAATTACTACTCATAATTAAAATCTTTTAGATGTAATTAAAGGCAACTCAATCCATATAATTCTATGAATTTGATTGATTTGAACAGGTGTGATATTTAGCTTGCGTGTCTCTAATACACATATTTAGATTAAATAATGAGTTTGGATGCAATTTGTTTAGTTTTATATTATGACGGTGAACTCAGTGTTCATGAGGATTTCTTTCCTACATACACAAGTGGAAAAAATTGTCATATACAAGTTTCACGTCAGACTGATCTAGAAAGCTTACATAATTGAATTATGAGATCACTAAAAATTGATCGAACATGTTTTAGTGTTAATCTCACATATAGATTTCCTGTTGGTGACAGGTTCATTGCTTCTCTAATAACGGATGATGAAATATGTGAGTCTGTTATTAATGCTGTAGCAATACAACCTCTGATTATATTTGTTGAAGTGGAGTCGATACAAATAGAGGATAGAGAAATTCCTAATTTCAGTGGAGGTGAAGTTCATCCAACTGAAACTGTACACACAACTATACTTTCACAGGAAACTTATCAGACTGAACTCAATGAAGGTTTTCATAGGTATGTACAATGAACTCATCAATTTAAGTAATATTTTTTATTTTAGTGTTTAGTTATATCTTGTACACTATGCCATAATTAACAGCACTGTTAAGAGAGATGTTATTGCACTTCCTACTCATGTTCATCATATTACTTCAACTTCTGCTAATAGGGGTGAATACCATGGTGAACATGTAGCACCGTTACTTACTAAAGATGAGAGCTACCAAATAATGCCTAGTGCAATGAGTTCTGATACTGATAGTGAAGGTGACATTGGAGAAGATCAATGTCCAGAATTCAGGAGCTGTCATTTGCTAAGATACTACTCCTACAGAACAAACATGGCTGAGGAACACATGTTCAATAGCAATGATTATATTCAAGCTTGCTAGACAGTACAAGAATGAGATGAAGAAATGAATTTTGATGGCCTATCAAATAAATCTATCTTTGTGGAAGAGAATTTCATTCTAGCTGACTTAATTGAGGAGATATGTTTTCTTGACAAAAGACAACTTAAATTCACTATTCAGGGATGGTCCATCACAAATAATGTTGAGTATGTTACATATGCCCCTAACAAGGTGAAGATTACTGTGCTCTACATACATCACAATCATCCCAGTAGATTGTGCATGTGGCGTCTACATGCTTGTTCAAGCAAGAGGTCGGGTGCTTAGGATATCCAGATAGTGCCACACACATATACTCATTTGATATTGAGTACTGGACACAGATAGTGCAGCTCATAATTTATCAGTTATTTTATCGAGCCTGTGATTAGACATCAATTGGATTTGAAGCCCAGGAAAATTATTGGTCGTATGAAATCAAAGTTTAACATTAAGGTTTCTTGGGATGCACATAAGAAGGCAATAAAGGCTACTTTTGGCAGTTGGGAAGAGTCCTTTCGTTCACTGATCACTTCATGGCAATTGTATGTGCAATTATTTCCAGCATAGTGTACCACATTTAGTCAAGTGAATAAGATCATTTTAACGCATATCCTGGTCATTTGGGCTATCAATTATGGGTTGGCAATTAAACCAGTCTTAAGTCATGATGACACTTTTTTATTGGGTGAGTATAGATGAACTCTTCTTACTGCATTTGAGATTGATGTGAATAATGGTCTATATCTGCTTGCCTTTGCAGTAGTCGAAGCAAAATGCAATGAGTCCTAGGCTTGATTTATTTGAACATTGTAAGACTTGATTCTGCTTATATCTACTAAGACTGATTTATACATTAGTTTTTACTGACATTCTGGCTTAGTACGTGGCTACAAGAAAATTTTTCCCTAGCTGTAGCTATTTATGTACCTTTATTGTTTACTTATGAGCTGTAGTTATTTGTGTACTTCTGTTATTTACTTCTGAGATGTACTTGTAGTTCACACATTGTTTCTTTATTTTTATAGTAGTATTGTCCAAATTAATGTTATTAGTAGCATTTTCACATAGTTGTACTTTTGAGCATTATATTTCTATGGACCTCAGATATGAGACTTCTACATTGCTTACATGTGAGCGATTAGTTTGTGTTTACTTGTGGGACAGATTTTGTGTGCTACACCGTGAATCAAATAAGTGAAATGACAACTGAGGAAGTAAGAGCAGATAGACGTCATCATAAGCGCCGAACGGAGAAGACTCCAGTAGACTATAGGCTAGCACCAGCTGAGGTACATCCCAACATTGCCACCTTACGTGATAGACACAGGGCTGCACATCCAAATATGATATACTTTACTATTTTTTTTAAAGCTAGCTCAACACAAATGCTTGATTTTTATAGTTGCTTAATTCATTTCTTGTGTAGGATGAGTGAGTTGATCTCATCTATTGATGTTCGTGAGAGTGGCCGTGAAACTACCTCGTGTTTATGTCCTGACTGTGATCTTGCTAGATTATGTTTTAGCGATGTTAGACTTGATCATCACTTGCTGACACCTTTAGTTGAGCGATGGTCACCATAGATGAACATATTCTATTTTGCAGTTGGTGAGATGATAGTTACTTTGCCGGATGCGGCCATGATTCTAGGCATATGGATTGACGACCCTCCCTTGGTCAGACTTACTGTGATGGGGGAGGGTAGGCGATGGGTCTCATGGCCTGATTGTTGTGATGAGCTCATAGGTAGGCATCTAGAGCACAATGTTGTATACCATGATATAGTACAACCACATGTTACTTCAACATTTTGCATGGGCAGCATGCACAAACATGCTTACCTTTACAATGGTTGCATTAGACTTTTTACAGGGACTCATACTTAGATCTACCAGATGCTAAGTTTTGATGCACATTAGAGCTTACATTTTGTTTACTATTGGATGTTTTCTTCTACTGGATACATCTGGGTCCGAGGTTCTCCTACAATACTTACCATTGTTGGAGTATTTGTGTTTATTCAATAGGTACTCGTTGGGAGCGATTGTGTTAGCATATTTGTACAGAAGTTGAATGAGGCCACAAGGCCGAAGTGGACCAACATGGCAGGATGTTTGCATTTACTAAAAGTTTTGCCTTGGGGAGCATGTACATGTTGGACGACCTACATTACAGGTACCCTTTTCATTAGAGTTGGATGGACTAAGTGTTGGGAGTAAGTGGAACAAAGGTTACTTATTGGAGATGACACCAACCCATGTTAGAGTATAAGATAAACTTGATGGGTTGTTACAAAGCCAAGTATTAGTAAGCCTAAAAATTATTTATAATGTTAACTCTACATTTAATACATGTCATTTCTCCTTTTTTTAAAATTTTAGGTGATATGGGAGCCATACGGATAATAGATAAGCATGAGAGTTTTTGGTATATGCTTGGTTGAATAGGAGATTTGGTTGGCTAGATACCTTTAATCAGTTGGAAAAGAGTTGAGTGGTACCTCCGGATCGTATATTATGATTGTTTGGTTTATCTCCTAGAGTTGATGTGGCGTTTATCGATCCTTCCTTCCAGCAAGTGGATGGTCGAGGGATGACGGATGTGGATTGATTTGATTATTATCTGGTCTATATATCATAGTGGGAGGTTAGACATGATCTGATTATCACAGTGGATGATGTTGCACCTCCCATTTCCTCGGCTATTAGCCGATACATGAGGTGGTATCGGTCATAGGCTTCACTTTACATGCTGAAGGCTCTGACCGTTCCTTCTACTAGCTATTATCCCCGAGTACCTGGAGAGAGACTTACGGTAAACACTGTATAAATTTATTCTAATTATATGTTTATTCTTAATGAATACTGAAAAATATTATATTATCTACAGCGCGAGCATATCTTGGGCACACAAAATATTTTTCAGTCTTATTTTGGGAGAGATCAGGAGATGGAGTTTCAGCTTCAATTATTAGGTATGAAGAGTTATGTAGGGAGATATGATGAAATATGCACATTTCAGATAGTAGATATAGGTGTATAAATGATGCCAGTAGTTTTTTTGCAAAGACCTTCTCAGTGCAGTAGATTTGATGTTCATCGTCGCCCAAATGTTGGTCCATATAGTTACACATGGTAGTCCAACTTCATACTCGTTTCAAGAAGTCATGCTGAGTCCATTTCAGTCATGACAGACAAGTCATCTCATATATGGTCATCCACCGGTCTATATGACGCATATGCACAGAGTTTACCCAATTGCTCCCTTCCAACCACGAGCATCACTGTAGATACCCGAGGTTACACCCCTCGGTGATCCAGATTAGACCACTGACTAGGTTGAAGATGAAGTGACAACACCATCTGAGATCGCCCTCCCACCACCACTCAAGATACTCTAGAAGCAACACACTCACCAGACACCATCATCGTTAGATGTCGTTATTTGTCTATTTGGTATGTAAATTGGATGATATCTCTATATATACTTTGTAGCTCTTACTATCACCTTAATTTTGATTGTAACTCTTACTATCAGCTTAATTTTGATTGTAACATTCATTAAGCATTTTTTTCTTTCTTAAGCCTTATGAAAATTAATCTTCTATTTTAAATGTTGAGTGCTATAAAAAATGTTGTTAAGAGCATGGTGATTGAGCTAAGATAACTTGCACACACAATAGAATATCATAATTCCATGCAATTTTTAAAATCAAGACATTGAAGAAAGCATGTTCAAGAAGTGGTTTGACCAACAAAAATCTTTAGCAATCAATGAAATGAACATTGAAGAAATAATAAGACAAAAGATCAAATATACAAGTCATTCTCCCCACTTTTACATTTTACCATAGCCTAAACTCAATATTCTTGAAGGCAAACTCTTGCTTTTGTAGCAAGGCATCATGACAAAAGAAAGGAAACATCTATTTCAAAATTTTCATTGTAGTCATAAGCCTAGTACAGAGTTGGTTCAAGACAACTCATTATAGGCATTTTTTCTAATGTGTCCGTCCTTACAAATGCAAAAATTGCTGCATACCAAGCCACAATCGTAATTTTGGTCAACATGAAAGTTGTGGAAAATTTTGTTATAATTCCAACGATACCAAGCTCGCTAGATTCCAACACCGGATGACTACAGTACGGGAAAAATACTGAGGCTTATCCAAATTTTTTTTAAAAAAATTAAGCTGAGCCCAGTTTCCGATTCAACGAGTGACTTGACCTATTTTAAAAAAAATTTTGTGCTTATTTTTCTAATTAAAATTTTAATGAGGCCTAAATTAAAAATTTAGCCTTATATATTTGCTAGCTGGTCAAATACTAGTCTAATCTAAAGTAGACCAAAACCAGAAGGCTTCACTAGAAGAATTATGGGTGTTTCACCTGTTTCTAATGAAACAGAGGGAGTAATCAGAAGACCCAAAAAAATGACATCGTCTAATGCACAAAGAGGACTAGTAATTGGTAAGGGTCATCAAAACAAGCAATGCTAAGATCACTATAAATAGTTGCAAACAACTAATGCGTCTCAATTGGGAAGATATAATGGATACAAATAGGGCTATCAAAACAGCTCGTTCGTGAATAGCTCGTGTTCGGTTCGATAATAAGCTCGTGTTCGGCTCATTCGATAAACTAATGAGCCGAACACAAATATAAATTTTATGTTCGAATTCTAAATGAGTCGAACACAAACAGTGGACCTATTTGCTTGTGTTCGGTTTGATTAGGCTCAAATTGAGCCTAGCATTGCGAGTGATTTGAATTTGAGCAGTCCGAGTTCTGCCATTCCTCGTAACCAATGGGCATTGGGCGCGATTCATATTTCTAATTCTTATTTCCTAAAGCCCTAATCTTCTATAGTTCTATTTGCGGCGCCTATTCGGTTGATTGGTTCTCCTCATCTCCTGTTTGGTTTTTCTGAGTTGTCGCAACTTCTCCTCTTTTTCGAGCATCGCTTGATCGCTGCATCAGACCGCAGTGACGTAGTCCCTTCCTCTTGCCTCTCGGATTCTTCTGGTTCTTGTATGTCATCCTAATTCCACCGTCTTCTTTTTTCCTCGATTCTTAACTACTCGGTAATTCTGTGGCTGTCTCGAGACTGGCTTCAGCTCCGTTCCATTATTAGGGTTTCTCTGAGTTGATCTCGTAAGTTTGCATTGCCTGATTTTTGGGATGTATTGTGCTCTAGATCTATTATTTTATTTTATTTGATCTTTAATTAACTATTTTGAATTAAAGTATGTAGCGCTTAGTTGTGATTTATGCATTTCCTAAAGCTCTAATCTTTTATAGTACTATTCGCCTGTTTCGAGCTTTAGTGCTTCATATGATAAATTCTAGCCTATTTTAAGCTTCTTCTCGAGCTGAAGCCAAGTTGATTCGAGTAAACAAATAAACGAGCTGATTCGAGCCGAACACTAACAAATTCGAGCTCAAACAAACAATAACGAGCAGAACACGAACATCCTCATCACGAGTTTAACTCGAACACGAGCCAAACAAAAACACAAACAAATGTAAATGAGCTGAACACGAACAGAGTCTGAGCGTATTTTTTTTGGCTCGTTTACACCCCAAGATACAAAGCAATTTTCCATAACAGGAAATTCCAAGAATCAAGAGATTCCGAGAAATTTACACGTAACTCTGAAATTCCAAACATACATTATTTGTAAAAAAATTATAAAATATAAGTAAAACCAAGGAGTGCTTGCATTAGTTGAAAAACTCCACTACATGTAAGGACAATACCCACCTATGCAGTCAAAGAATACAAATGCAATATTTCCATCAAGACCTTCAAAATGATACGGGAAAATCAAGGTCATGGCCATCACATATGCGGTGCCATCGATGAGTACCTCCATATCATCAATGGCAGTACTGAAACTTCAACAAGAAATTTAGAATGTTGATAACAAGGGCTTTATTTAATTTAGAAGCAACCCCATGCCATCAATGAGAGGCACTATATATATAAAGCGCTGGCAACGAAGAGATGACTTCTTCAAGAAGGAAAAAAAACGCCATTTTTAGTGAGGGATAATTTGATCACACTGGATTTATATATATCCAAAACAAACTAATAAGATTGAAATTATGCAGATATTGTTACCTGGTCAAGGTCTGTTTCTTGTCAAGCATGCCAGTTTTACTTTAACATGGGTGATTAGCGACTATGACCGGAAACCAGCAATAGTGTCATCCCTTCCTTCATATATATATATATCCACACACCAATCTTACATACGAAGAATTTTTTAGACTACATTTTTGGTCATGTTGATCATGTAACGACAAATTACGAAAGTCAAACTATCTTTTATTGAATCGTTAAAATTAATAGGATATTAAATTTCATACAAGTTTCAAATGAATTTATCATATGTCAAGCATGAAAAAATGAAACCTTATTAAAAATTTTAAATGCAATTTATTCTCTGCATTCATAGCGTCATTCATAGAACAATTCTGATGTCTTCAAAAATAAGTAGTGTCATCTATCTTCACAATAAGTCAATAATATATATATATTTTTTAAAAACATCAATTTTAATCCCAAAGGTGTTCATAACATGTAAAAAAGCATTAACAATCTTGTTCTTATTTTTTAAAGTAATAACAAATAAGAAAAATTTATGCATAATGTACAATAATGTATAATAATAATACATTGATAAACTTAATATAAATATAATTTATGCATGAAGGACGTACGAGTAGACTCCAGCTTTTATATAAATTTTGATCCAGTTCTGATTGCTATCTGGGATAGAATCAATAGCCTTCTGTATAGAAGTGAAGTCCCCATGGCCTTCAAGATCGACGACCACCGTCTTCACCACGGGCACGGCAGCGGCGGTTATCGTAACTCTCAGAGCAAGGAAAGTGAGGAGCACAAAAGCCTTGCAGAGAAGGGATTCCATTGTCCTGTGCTTATTCTGATGGAATGAGATACGTGAGAAAATTAATATTGGTTGAAGAGGACATAAAGAACTGTACAGAATATAATTAATATTCCTAATATTTGTTTCTTTACTAACTAATCAGGTGCTAAATACTTAATGAATGGGATTCTTTCTAAACCAATCATATAAATATTCCTTAATATGTTTTAATTTCGTCTTTTAAGAAATTTCCATTATTTTGCTTTCGTAAGTGTCGTGTGTTTCTATATGAATGAAAGGACTAAAAGATGGAAAGTGATTAGAAGTAGTTCTTTAATTAGCACAGTGCGAATCTTGTAATATATGATGTTTGCATACTTGCTTTTTTTGTTACAAGTATATTTGTACCAGTTGAAATATCCACAGGATCGTTAGGTATACTACATTCCACCAACACCCACACTTACTATAGCCTCCGAGGCTCCGAGATTCTTTTTATCGATCTTATTAATTTTAATACTAGTCCACTGATTAAATCTATACTTTCAGGCAGATATTGTTTGCATTTCATTTTAATTTAGTTCAATAAAAGTAATTTATGAACGAAATTTAATATAAGAAGTATGTTCTCTTTAGATCCAATGTTTGTTAATTCTTACAATTAATAAATTGACTTGTCCTATGCATGCTAGTAAAAGATTCTTCATAATGAATCTGTTTTAATGAAATTAGCAAGTAAAGTGCATTTATATGGTAATTCATTCAAATAATTTCAGAATATTTCTAATTTAATTCAAGTCATAAGATTGTTTAATAGAATATGATTCATATTTAAGTACCAAGATATTGACTCCTACATATCATGCTTTATCTTCAATGCATGTTATTTTATCATTAACACATGTTAATTAATACAAGTTGATTTATATAGGTGAATGTCAATGCAAATATATATATATATATATATATATAAATTAAATAATGATGCTATGAATAAATAAATTCTATGAAAGGCCCCCCTCTGTTACAAAACATATTTGATGGAGAGGGATCAAAATAAAGTGTGACTTGTAACCTATCTTTATTTAAATTTAGATTATTTGTTATTCATTCTAATGAGTAAGCTTATATCTCATAGAAAAGTTTAGTATCTAAAATATTTTTTAACTATATATAGATTTTTTTACTAATAGACTTGATATGTCACTGAAAACTCTATTAGTTGAAGCACAAATCTTGATATTGAAAGCAATCTGATTTTGAGTCGAGACTAGCCCAGATCAAGCACTTAAAATATAATTGAAAAATTTTGGATTATCATTCAGATCTCTAAATAGCTCATAAATATAGAGTGTTTATAGTTAAATCGAGCGTCTTGACGAGCCGGATCTAACAAGCATAAGATCTCTTAATTCTGACTTCATTTGAGTATTCAAATACTTCAAAAATATCAGAAGATCAAAGGAATCATTTTTAGCGATCCGATGGAGTGGTTTGGATTTTGCTTGTATTTATAGAAATGTTACTCTCCTAATCTATAAATAATCCCTCATTCTTCACATGAGGGGACCCTGAAGCTAAAGAGAGGAGAGAGCTCTAAGACTCGAAGAATCTCAAAGCATAATTGGGCCACCAGCTGACCGTCATCAGATCACCGCCGACCACACCGCACCACACCAGCCGGCCACCACCGGCCATCGCGCAACCGCCGACAAGACTGCTGATCATCGCGTTACGCCAGAGCCACTAATGCCGCCGCCACCGCCACGGCTATCACCACCGCTGGCCCACCGCCATTAGTCACCGCCGCCGACCACCATCGGTCGCCACCGCCGGTCATCGCCGCCAGATAGCCATCGGATCATCGCTGGTCAACAACGGTTGCCGCCTTCTGCCACCACTGTTGGTCACCGCCGCCACCGGTCACCACAGCCCGACAGTCACCGGATCACCACCGTTCACCATTGCCAGCTGCTACCCACCGCCACTCGACCATCTTTCAATAGTTTTCATCGGATCATCAGACTACCACCTTGTGGTGTTTTATTTTCTATTGAATGGAAAAATATGTATTGTTGGGACACCATATAGATCCGCAGATGTACTCATTGGGGTGATCGAGTGCAACATTGAGGAATGATGTATTGTCTCGAGAGACAGAAGTCACCATCCTACAATGGACCTAATCACCTAATAAGGACTCCTAAGGACAATGTGTCTTCGAATGTACTAGAGATCTTTCCCCTACTTTACATGAAAAAGTAAAGTAGGGTTTATTTTAAACTGGGTTCGTTATGTTCCCTTTGGAGTCAAGCCCCTATAGTTAATTACATCCTAAGAAATAAGATTCCTTAAGAATACTCTTGATTAAGGTAAATGATCATAGTCTCCAAGGATTTCAAAGATAAGACTATCGACAAATTGGTTATTTTTTGAAAATCAAGTGGGATTAATCAAAAGGAGGGAGTTATTATTGAGACTAAATGGAGATGAGTACGAGATGTTCATGATACTAGAAAGCCTAGTGAGCATCCCAAATCATCCTATGATTGGGTTTTAAATTTTTTAAATTTGAAGAGGATTATATATTTGAGTTGATTTTTTAATAGAAATCTAAGGCTTACAATTCCGCAATACAAGATCGTAGAAATGCCTAAGAGGTGAGGATTTATGCCAAAGAAAAACAACAACCTCATATCCTAAATCTATGGAGCTTTAGTGAGGGCCAAGGCACGACCTAAATCTAAGGCAAAAATGAGTATATGATTTATCTCTACAAGAGAGAGTAAATCACCCGACTGTTGGACTTAAAACTGCCCAGGAGTGGCTGCCAACTAACTCATCCTATGATTTTAAATACATGCATGTAAGTCTTATGCTTTGCAAGATGGCTAGGTTATTGTTTATTTAGAAAGGAGACTAAGTCCTTAAACACACTCCTTAAGAGACTAGATCATGAAGGGCATGAATAATGACTTAAATCTAATACAAATTTAGAAAGGAGACATGGTCTTATGACTAATGTTCATCCTAATTCCCCCATAACATTCATTCTAAATCTTAATTATAAAATTAACATAAAAAAGAGAAAGATAAATCTAACTAAACATGTAAAATAAAAATTAGCTAAACATACCACACAACCCAAACAGTTATATAAATAATTTGTACTTAGCACCCCACACATAGGTAACCAAGTCCACCTATCCTAATTTGAGTTATGCTTAGGGGTATAAGCAACCTGCACAGCAAAAGTATTTATATTTTTATTATAATGCCCCTTAAGCACAACCCCTTGCAAAAAAATATGACTAGGCGAAGATCGCCATATCATCCAGACTACAGACATACACCCTAATATCTAGTCTAAAAATAGTACACCACAAAATAAAATCAGGCATCAAACCATGCACCGCCCTAACATAGAGCTAAAAATAGTGACTTAGCCTAATGTGTGTGCCATTTAAGGCTTGTGTGACATGTCTTAGCTAGGCTTTAGGTTGAAATTTTCTAAATGTGAAAGATTCAATTTAGAGGGTGATTTCATTTTAAGAGATTTAGTTGATTTGTCAATTTTAGTTGGTGATTTGATTTGTTTGAATGAACCTACACTTAGTTACTAAATATTATGAAGAGAAGAAAAGAGAAGAGAACTTCTTTTTCATTCCTACCTTAAGTAATTTCTAAGGTACCTTCATTAATGATTTTCTTTAGTGAATATTTTATTATGTGTTTTAATTGACCCTAATATACTAGTTTGGATTTACTCTAAAATAGCCTATTGATAAGAAAGGCATCTTAAGATTAGTTAAGGTGAATTACTATCACATAACACACAACCATTTATTTATTTCAACCATGTATACCATGCATATGAATAATCCTAAGCATACTTATACATGCAATGCAAATTTTAGTACACCTTGATGATGAATGCTAAGAGATATGATTTGAAAATTTGGATATTCAATTGATGCATGTTTTTATTATGTAAAAAAGGGGATTTCTCATCCATTAACATAATGCACATCCATATGTATAAAAGATATAAGTGAGTATGACGCAATTATTTTCAACACATAAGATAAAGACACTTAGGGCTACTTAAAGCCTCATGACCAGGATGTCCGGCTAATATACCACTTTTCTTAAATATATGTAGATGTACAAAAATAATCAACTGAATAAAGAATCATGCAAAAGTTTTTTGTTTGATTTGATTGTATAGTTTACATGTGTAAAGTGAAGATCCTTCTTAAGTCATAACATAGAAATGCATAGGAATAGATTTAAGTAAGTGTTGTGTTCTTTTCAAATAAACTATACACTTTGCAAATCTTATGTAAATCTATGTTAAGAGAAGAGAAGAAAGCAACATAAAACACATCTTATGCTATAATGATGCAAGCTTATAAGTACTTATAAGTAGCATCACTTCATTCATAATCTTTGATTTATAGATTTTGAAAATAACTTTTCATTTAATAGTGATAATAGCCACTCATATTCTTAACTTTAGCCAACACATGCAATTTGACATAAAAGGAAATATTTTATTTAATTAATTTTTCAAAAGAAGTGAATGCATGATTTTATACGGTAAACAACATTTAGCATGCCTGGAAAGAAATAAAGGAATGTAAGCATATGACTTCATTCATCCTAATTAATTCCTAAGGACAATCCTATAAAATAAGATCATTTAAAATGAATCAAAATTCTTTAAGAAAATTTTTATTTTTGAATTTGATTTGACTTAGGAAAAATGAGAAGAGTTTGTTGGTCCTAACCTATTTTTCCCATCTGTGAATTGGTTTAGTTTAATTTTGGAATAATTAGGTTAATTTTATATTTTGTTTAGGTTAAGGTATGAGTTAAATCTATTAATTACCCCTTACCTATACCACTTTAACATAATTAACCAAGCAATTATGAGCCAACATATGATATGCAACCATATGAAATTTAAATCAGCAATGCGCCTAAGAAATAAAGGGGCCTAATACAATTGGCTCATAATTATTGATTAATTAAGCTAAAGAGTTTAATTAAGTACTTTCATAACCATCCTACACATGTAGTTTGATTATAATTTCCTTTCAAGTCTCTTAGGTTATTGAACACTTAAGAATCTACCTAAGAATTGGATGATTAAGTTCTGGAATAATTTAGTTTTGAGTTTGATTAATTAAGCCATTTAATGAAGTGAATAAGTCATTAATCAATTTGCAAATTAATTAAGTGTTTATCCAAATGAAATGAACTTAGGGAAAAAGATCGAAAAAAAATCCTAATCTCATTCCCTAAATCATTCATTATTTCATGATGATTAACAAGCTTGATTAATGAATTTATCACTATTTAATAGGCTAATTAATCATTTATTTAGTTAAGAGAGGGATTAAGGATGAAATAAGCAATTACCCTAATTAATATAACAATAAATTCCAAGAAAATCATGGGAGGCAGAGGTCATCCCACTAATCAACCCTAAGAAGTTTGAAATTAATTACTGAAGTAATTAAGGAGTAATTAGCCAAATTACATTTCCAATAAAACCCAAATTGAGTGAAAATTATAGTTCAAAATTAATTGATTTTAATTTTATATTATTCTCCTTTGAATTATATTTAAAATGAACTTAAGTTTGTATTTTTTTTATTTTTCTATAATTAGTTATGAATTTTAGAAGTTTTAGAATTAAAAATGAATTAATTAGAGCTAATTAGACCCCTTAATCTCATGTGGTGGTGACTTGACGCTTTCCTGTGCGATGGGATATTTAAGTTGTCATCACATTCGAGTCATAGCGGGGACGCTTTCTCCGAGATCGATCTAAGATCACGGTAGGGATTAATCCCGTGGTTTAGGCTTAAATCATAGGGGGATCTATCATGATCTAATCACAATCATCCTTTCCAATCACGCGGAATGGATGATGTGTGATCTATCTCCTCCCGAAGCGAGGATGTGCGTCGATCGATCGTCATCCTTCGATAAGCTCGATGGAGTTCAAACTCACCCCACACCTTTGGGGAAGCACAAACAATGTATATAATGGTCAAGATCTCAAGGGATGGCACTTTCCTTCAAAAAAGACCAAGCAATTTTTCCTATGACTACGGTTTTGAGCAATACCTCGCTGGAAGCTATCACCGACCCTTCTAATGGAGGAGGTAACTTCATCTAGCAGAGATGAAGCCCTATTGAATGTATTGGATCTTGATTTGAAGTGGATGGCTCGGTTGACCAAGCTCCCCTTCAATGGCGATCGGGCTTGATCAAGGTGATGCTTCCCATGGCTTGGGGACTTGGGAAATGACTTGGTTGAGCTCGATGAGGTCCACTGATGGTGCTTGCAAGATTAATTTGGTTTTGATGAAGAATTGGATGAGTTGGGATTTGGATTGACCTCCCCTATTTCAGCTTTGAGCAAAATCGAGAAGGAGAAATCAATGGAGCTTGGGAAGCTTCATCTCACTCTCCTTGGTTCAGTGGAAATGAATGCTTCTCTTGAGTGAGAATGAGTATATCTCCCCTCCTTGGATTAGACGGTGAAGAGCAATTTTGCTATTTTTGATCAATGGGTGAGATTGGGTTCATGGTTTGGGCTGTTTAGCATCCCATGTGAGTTATTTTAGGCAGAGGAGTGGAGGAGAGTGAGTGCCCATGTGCTAGATGAGTGTATTGGGTGATCCAAGTACTTAATTTCCATTAGAGGAGTCAGTTTAGCCTTGGGTTGGGTCATGGCCAACCCAAACTCATTGGGCCATGTTCACCACCTTCCTTGGTGTCCATGTGGACCACTAGAAGGATGCCAAGTGGCCTTGAGAAAGAATTAGCCAAATTCCAAGTGAATTTGCCCATAGGATACCCTTTGACCTAAGGGTAAAATGGTTATTTGACCTAAGGGTAAAATGGTTATTTGACCTTGATTTTGATTTGGGCAGATTTGAAATGATTCAAAAATGGGTTGGGCTAAATTTCAAGTAATTTGGAGTTCATTTGATTTGAATTGGTTCAATTTGACCCATTTAGGTCAAGTTGGGTCAAATTGGGTTAGGTTGTCCAATTGGTCAAATTAGGTTGAACCATGAGTTAGGTCAAGTTAAACTGATCATTTAGAGCCTATGGGTATCATTGGTTTGGCTCAATTTGGTTTAGATTTGGTTTTGGTTTATTTAGGTTCATTTAGGTCAAATGGGTCAAGTTGATTGACCCATTTTTGAAAGTCATGGGTTGGTTTAGGCTTGGTTAATTATTTGAAATGTATTGTAAGCTTTGGTTTTAATCAATTTTTATTTGGTTTGATTTCAAGTTGATTTGACCTTTTAGGTCAAGTTGGGTTCATAATCAATTGGGCTAGGTTGGGTCTAGTTAGTCAATTGAAGCTTTGGTCAAGTTCAACAAGTGATTTAGAATGAATTTGACCCATTGGTTGCAATCAATTTGACCCATTTTAGCTTTTTAGGTCAATTTGGGTCAACTTAGTTCAAGTGACCAATTAGGCTTGGTTTGGCTCAATTGATGGCTTGGTCAAGTTCAATCATTGATTATGCATTAGTTTAGATCAATGGTTTCAATCAATTTGGCTTATAGTAAATTTTAGCTTATTTAAGTTTCATTTGGGTTAAATGTTGACTTGGTCAAAGGCTAAGTTTGACTTAGTTTGACCAATTTGAGTGATTGATCACCCTAAGATGATTGTTGTTCACAATGTGTGGCTTGGATGGGCTTAGTTCAATCCAAATGTGAGGCTTGGATTAGAACTTGGCTCAAAAAGGTGCTTTAGGTCACTTTGGGTCAAGTGAGCCTAAGTGGGTCAATTGGCTTGATCAAAGCTTAACTTAGGTTTCGTTGAACTCACATATAGACTTACGATGGAATTATAAATCCAATTGAAAGTAATTTGGAGTCAAATGGGTTTTGGTGCATTTGATAATTTCAAGTCAAAGGGTGAACATGGGTTTGACTTGGGTTAGTTTGATTTTGGTTTGGTGATTGTAGTTTATGTTTATATTTGGGCTTGTGATTGAAGAAATGATTGAAGAGAAAATCCAAGGTTTGGATTGATTTGACGATGGTTTGTCTAAGTTCAATGATTTGACTTGAAAGAGTATAAGTTGGATTTAAGTTGGATTTGGATTTGAGTTTTGAATTTAGTTTTGGTTATTTGAATTTAAATTTCATTTATATTTGTGAATATAAATGAGAATATAAATGAGTTATGAAAAATTCTTTTGAGTTTGGAGTGATTTGGATTTGATTTGAGCTAAGTCAATAAGATGGAATTAAAAGGCTTAGGAAATATTTTGGGATTTGGATTCAATCATGGGTTTCAATCATTTTGATTTGGATTTTGGAATTGATTTATGATTTAAAAAAATTAATTGAGTTAGAATTGATTTAATTTTTGAATTTAAAGTTTGGTTTGAAAGAAGGAAGCAAGGATTGAGTTCAAGCTATAGGGTAGGCAAGTCCTCCTAATACCCCTAAGGCATAACCTATTCCTATGGCTAACTCTTCGAAGTCTCTAGGGTTAGGTTATGTGTTCACCTAATCACTAGAAGTGTCTTAAGACTAAGGAACTCTTAGTGTCTAGATGAGTCCTATATCTAAGATGGAGAAGTTGAGTGCTCACTACAAAAGTGAGGTCAACACACCTCATGCAAGGCCTCCATCGCTAATCCAGCGAAGCTTGTCACAAAACATATTCTTGTAAGCTATCCTTCTCCAACTTTAAAGAAAAAAGATAATAATTGTAACAGAAGCTGATATAGTGAAATTATTTTAAGTGGGCTAGGCCCCATAATTTTTCCCTTTTTGGGGTTTTCACATAAAAATCATGAGGTCTCTCAAACTCTTTTGCAGGTGAATTTTTTTTATCTTCATCTAAAATTAATTAAATGAAAAAAAAATAAAACTCTCTTTATTTAGACACCACATAGATCCGTAGATATTCTTATTAGGGTGATCTGGTACGATATTGAGGAATGATGTACTATCTCACGAGATAGAAGTCACCATTCTATAATGGACCTAATCACCTTAATAAGGACTCCTAAGGATGATGGGTCTTCGAATGTACTAGAGATTCCCCTACTTTACATGAAAAAGTAAAGCAAAATTTATTTTAAATCGAGTTCGTTAAGTTCCCTATGGAGGCAAGCCCCCGTAGTTAATTACATCTTAAGGAATGAGATTCCTTAAGAATACTCTCGATTAAGGTAAATGATCATTGTCTCCAAATATTTCAAAGATTGGACTATTAATCAATTGGTTATTTTTGGAAGATCAAGTGAGATTGATCAAAATGAGGGATGCATTATCAAAACCAAAAGGAGATAAGTAGGGGATGCTCATGATGCTAGAAAACCTAGCGAGCATCCCAAACTATCCTATGGTTGGGCTTTATATTTTGAATTTGAAGAGAATTATTTGTTTGAGTTAAATTTTTTTTAGAAATCTAGGACTTATAATTTCATGATATAAGATCATGGAAATGCCTATGAGGTGAGGATTTATGCTTGTAGCCCGCCAAGGAAAACATCAATCTCGGATCCTAAATCTAGGGAGCTTTGGCGAGGGTCGAAGCACGACCTAAATTTAAGGTAAAAATGAGTATATGATTTACCTCCATAAGAGAGGATAAACCACCGGACTGTTAGACTTACAACTGCCTGGGGGTGGCTACCAACTAACTCCTACTATTTTAAATACATGTAGGCAAGTCTTATGCTTTTGCAAAGTTAGCTAGGCCGTTATTTATTTAGAAAGAGACTAAGTCCTTAAACACACTCCCTAAGAGACTAGATCATGTATGGAATGATTAATGACTTAAATCTAATACAAATTTTTATTATGTTTTATTTTCATTTTTGGACAATTAATTTGACATAAGCTATGAGATTCATATGCTTAATGCATGCGAAATTTGATTATGGGCCAAAATCAGCAAGAAGGAGGTGTATTTCTACTATGACTCTCAAAAGTCAAGCCAAGTTCCCTGGTAAAGGTGGAAACCCTCCATAAGTAAGAGTGAAGCAAGATGCATTTTATGCTTGATGTGAAAACATATAACATCCAACAAAGGGGTTACTAAATCTTTTATCTTGATTTATAACCTAGGCTTTAGGTGAGATTATGAGTTGTTAATTTTTAGTTTTGAGTTGATTAATAGGATAGAAAATTTATTTTTCCCCAGAATGTCATCTCATTCATCAAAAAAGGAAGAAACTAAGAAAAATGTGCCATCTTAATGCACAAGCTAAACAAACATCAAATAATTTTATAAAGCTAGCATAAAAGAATAAAAGGCCTTTGTGATTTTTCTCCACTGCACAAACCCGAAAAGAAATTGGGTAGCCGAGCTCTACCCTTATACAACCTAGATTATAAATGAATTAATTACAATTTAGAAGAAATTTATGTTATGGGGGTCTTCATTCTTCATTTTTTCTTTCTTCATGTTTGATTTGCTTCTTTCTTGCCATCTTTTGTCTTGGTTGGAATGTGGTTGCTCCAAAGGCTTCACATGGTGCATAAGACATAGTCTTATGACCAATGTTCATTCTAATTCCCCATAACATTCATTCCAAATCCTAATTGCAAAATTACATAAAAATGGGATAAGTAAATTTAACTAAAACTTACAAAATAGAGATTAACTAAACACACCAAACATCCCAAGCATGTATATGAATAAATTGGACTTAACATGCCACATATGGGTAATCAAGTCCACCTGGCCTATTTTTGGTTTATGCTTAGGGGTATAAGAAACCTGCACAGCAAAAGTATTTATATTTTTATTACAACACCCCTTAAGCACAATCCCCTGCAGAGCACAATGATTAGACTAAGATCGTCCTATCATCCAGTATACACACATGCACCATAACATCTAGACTAAAAAATTACATCATAAAACAAAATCATGCATCAAACCATGCAACGCCAAAATGGTGACTTAGTCTAATGTGTGTGTCATTTAAGGCTTGTGTGGTATGTCTTAGCTAGGCTTTAAGGTTAGGGTTTTCTAAGTATGAAGGGTTCAACTTAGAGGGTGATTTCATTTAAGTGATTTAGTTGATTTGTTAATTTTATTTGATGATTTAATTTGGTTTGAATGAACCTACACTTAATCACTAAGTGTTGTAAAGGGAGGAAAGAGAAGAGAACTTGTATTTCCTCTCTACCTTAAGTAATTTCTAAGGTAGATTCATTAGTGATTTTTCTTTAGTGAATGTTTCATTATGTGTTTTAATAAATCCTAAGTTTAGATTTGCTCTAAATAAACCTATTCAATAAGAAAGATATTTTAGGATTAATTAAAGTGAATTACTATCACAAAACACATAATCATTTATTTCTTTTCAACATGTGTATCATGCACATGAAATGATCCTAAGCATATCTATACATGAAAATGGTATTATTTATCACACCTTAATGATGAATGCTAAGAGATGTTGCTTAAGAAAATTTGGATGTTTCATGATGCATGATTTTGTTAAGTAGAAAAGAAAGAGATTCTTTTATCCATTAATCAAATGCACATTTACAAGTATGAAAGACATAAGTGAGTACGACGCCATTATTTTCTACACCATGGGTATAAGGTACAAGGTCTTCTAGGGCTACTTAAAGCCTCGCAACCCCGGGATGTCCAGACTAATATACCACTTTTCTTAAATACGTGCGCATGTACAAAAATAAATAAATAGAAAAAGAATCATGCAAAAGGTTTATGTTTATTTATTTGAATTTGCTATGCAATTTACATGTGTAGATGTGAAGATACTTCTTAAGTTATAATATTGAAGTGGATAGGAATGGATTTAAGCAAGTGTTGTATTCTTTTCAAATGATTCTATCAAATCGAAGAGAAGAAGATCACATAACACATTTTATATTATAACCATGTGCAAACTTATAATTATTTACAAGTAGCATACCTTCATTTATGATCTTTGACTTATAAGTTTTGAAAATAATTTTTTGATTTAATAGTGATAACAATCATTCATATTCTTACTTTAGCCAAAACATACAGTTTGACATAAAGGAAACATTTCATTTATTTTTATTTTTTTTAAAAGATATGAATGCATGATTTTCATATTGCACATAATATTTAACATGCTTGGAAAGAGATAAAGTGATGTAAGCATATGATTTCATTCACCTTAATTAATTTCTAAAGATAATCCTATAAAATAAGATTATTTAAAGTGAATCAAAATTTCTTTAAAGGAATTTTTAGTTTTGTTTTGAGTTTGATTTGATTTAGGAAATGTGAAAAGAGTGTTTGCTGGTCCTAAATTCCCATGTTATGTGTTGATTTAGTTTAATTTTTAGAACCATTAAGTTGATTTTATATTATATTTAGGTTAAGGTGTGAATTAAGTTCATTAATTATCCCTTACCTACACCACTTTAACATAATTAACCTAACAATTATGAGCCAACATATGATATGCAACCACATGAAAATTGAATCAGTAATGCACCTAAGAAAGAAAGGGGCCTAATGCAATTAGCTCATAATTATTGATTAATTAAACTAAAGGGTTTAATTAAGTACCTTCATAACCTTCCCACACATATGAGTTGAAAATGATTTCCTAAAATTTACCTTAGGCTTTTGAACACCTAAGGATCTACCCAGAAGAGATTGATTAAGTTAAGATTGATTTTGAAAATTTAATTAAGCTAATTAAGTAGATCATTAGTGGATTAGTCCTTAATTAGGTTTAGATTAAGGAAGGAAAGGGGTTTAGGGAATGATTTAGGGAAAAATACCCCAAACCCATTTTATAAACCTCCACTTCACTTAAAAAATGTTTAATTATTTTAATTAAGTGATTAAACCACTATCCACATGCTTAATTACTCTTAATTACATTAAGAGGGTGATTAGAGATTCATTAATTGATTTTTCTAATTAACTCATTAATGAATTCCAAGAAAATTAGAAGAGGTAGAGGTCATCCCACTAAATATATCTGAGAAATTTGGAATTAATTAATGAAATAATCAGGGGATAATTAGGGTTATTAAGTTTTTAATTAAACCCCAATTAGGAAAAATCCACTTTTTAAAATCAATTAGAAACAATTTTATTGGATTTCCCTCTCAATATTCTTTAAAATGAAGTTGAGTTTGCATTTTTATGATTTTTCTACATTTAATTATGAATTTAGGAATTTTCAGTGATGAAGGGATAATTAAATAGCCCTAATTAAATAACTAATCATGTCGGTGCCACTTGGACCACTAACGCGACACGCACTTTTCATGTGACATGACAGGATTGGTTATTTAAGTTGTCAAATTTTATGCCGCATCAGCCGGCGGTGCTACGCGCTTTCTCCTCGGCTGTCTAATCAAGGATCAGATGGTCAGGATCAAACTCGTGGATCTAAATGATTAATCAGCGGATATAGTGTGTTTTAATCAGGACTGTCCATCCAAAACATGGGAGATGGAGATGGATGGTCCATGATTCCCCGCCTCACTTGGGGAGGCGGAACCGTCCATCTCCATTGATCCAGCTCAGAGCTGATTTCACACCATTAAGAAGCTAGGAGAAGCACATCCAACGGTGGAAATTTATTGGGATTACACTTCCCTTCACAAAGGACCAAAGAATTTTCAATGGGAGCTCGGTTTTGAAGCATACCTCGCTGAAGGCTATCACCAATACTTCCAACCATTGAGGTAGCTTCGTCTAGTGGAGACGAAGCCCTGTTGAGAGTTTGAAGGTTCAATTTGCAAGGGATCTTCCAATTGAACAAAGCTTGCTTCAATGGCTTGTGGCTTTGGTCTAACTCCCCCTTCCCGTAGCTTGGTTGCTTGGAAAACACCTTGGGTGAGCTCGACTTGCGTCCTTGATGGTGCTTGAAAAGGGAATTGAACTTTGGTTGGGTATTGAGTAGGTTGGAAAATCCTCACCTCCCTATTTTTGCTTAGACAAAGCGAGAGAAAATTCAATTGAGCTTAGAAATGCTTGGAGGGGCTTGCCTTTGATCCTGCAATCAGTGAGGATGAATTAGAATCAAATAGTCTCCTCTACTTGAATCAGACGACCATGAGCCTCCTTACCATTTTGATCAAATTGCTCTCATGGCTTGAGTTGTTTAGGTTGTTAGGAGCTTCGTGTGGTTCAGAGGAGTGGGAGTGTTGATGTGCACATGGGTTAAAATGAGTGTGGGGGGTGATCCATGTGGAGAAATTTGAGTGGAGTGGTCAGTTTTGGCTTTGGGTTGGGTTTGGCTGACCCAAGCCCATTGGGTCATGTGAACCACTCTCCTTGGTGTCCAAATGGTATACTAGGAGGATGCCAAGTAGCCTTGAGTTGGAATATGATCAAATTCCAAGTGAATTTGATCATATGTTACCCTTTGACCTAGAGGTAAAATGGTCATTTGGCTTCGATTTTGATTTAGCCAGATTTGATATGATTGAAAATGGGTTGTGCCATTTTTCAATGAATTTGGTGTTGATTTGATATCATTTTGCTCATGTTGACCCATTTAAGTCAAAATGGATCAAGTTGACCAATTGGTCAAATTGAGTGAAACCATGGGTTAGGTCAAGTTTAAATGATCATTTGAAATATTTTGATATCATTGGTTTAGTTTAATTCGATTTATATTTGGTTTTGGTTCATTAGAATTCATTTAGGTCAAATGGGTCAAGTTGACCAATTTGACCTAATTGGGTTAGGTCATGGGTTGGTTTAGGCTTGGTTGGTCATTTAAAATGTTTTGCCAACTTTGGTTTCAATCAATTTTGGATTATTTTGATTTTATCTTAATTTGACCTTTTAGGTCAAGTTGGGTTCATGGTCAATTGGGCTAGGTTGGGTCTACTTGGTCAATTGAGGCTTTGGTCAAGTTTAACAAGTGATTTAGAATGAATTTGACCCATTGGTTGCAATCAATTTATCTTAGATCAACATTTGACACATTTTGACTTTTTAGGTCAACTTGGGTCAAGTGGCCAATTGGGCTAGGTTTGGCTTAAATGATGACTTGGTCAACTGCAATCATTGATCATGAATTGGTTTTGATCAATGGATTCAATCAATTTGGCCTATGGTAGATTTTGGCTAGTTTGGGTTTCATTTAGGTCAAATGTTGAGTTGATCAAAGGCTAGGTTTGACTTGGTTTGACCCATTGTTGCTCACAATATGAGGCTTAGATGAGCTTAGTTCAATCCAATTTAGGTAGGATTAGAATTTGGCTCAAGAAGGTGCTTTAGGTTACTTTGGGTCAAGTGAGCCTAAGGGGTCAATTGACTTGATCAAGGCTTGATTCAAGTTTGGTTGAACTCACATTTGGACTTATGATTGAAATATAAATCCAATTGCAAGTGATTTGGAGTCAAATGGGTTTTGATTCTTTTGATAATTTCAAGTTCAAAGGATGAACATGGGTTTGAGTTTTGAGTTTATTTTTGATTTGATGATTGAAGTTTATGATTGAATTTGGTTTATGATTGAAGGATTGATTGTCTGAAGATAAAAATTTAGGGGTTTAGATTGATCTAAGTTTGATTTGGCTAAGTTCAAGAATTTGACTTGGAAAAAGTTTAGGTTGTACTTTGATTAGATTTGGATTTGAGTTTTGAATTTGGTTTTGGGTATTTAAATTTATATTTTATTTATATTTGTGAATATGAATGAGAATATAAAAGGGTTATGAGAAATTCTTTTGAATTTTGGTTTAATTTGAATTTGATTTGAGCTAAGTCCATAAGATGAAATCAAATGGCTTAGGAAAAATTTGGGATTTGGAATTGACTCATGGGTTTCAATCATTTGGAATTGATTTGAGTTTGGAGTTGATTTGAATTTAGAGTTGAATTGAATTTGGAGTTGATTTGGATTTGAAGTTGATTTGAATTTGAAGCTTGACTTAAAAGAAGGAAGTAAGGATTTGGTTCAAGCTGTAGGGTAGGCAAATTTTCCTAACACGCTTAAGGCATGACCAATTCCTATGGCTAACTCTTCTAAGTCTCTAGGGTTTGGTTGAGCATTCACCTAATCATTAGAAGTGCCTTAAGACTAAGAAACTCTTAATGTGTAAGAGGAGTCCTATGTCTAAGAAGGCGAGGTTGAGAGCTCATTCTAAAAATGAGGTTGAATTTTAGTTGAATTTGAGTTTGAGTTTTGAATTTATTTTTGGTTTGAATTTATATTTCAGTTATATTTGTGAATATAAATGATAATATAAAGGGTTATGAGAAAATTCCATGAATTTAAGTTGATTTAGATTTGATTTAGGTTAAGTCCATAAGAAAAAATCAAAGTGACTTAGGAAAGATTTTGATTTGGATTTGAATTTCAAATATGGTTTGATTGATTTGAATTTATATTTCATTTATATATGTGAATATAAATGAGAATATAAATGAGAATATAAATGGATTATGAAAAAATTTCTTGAATTTGAATTGATTTGGATTTGATTTGAGCTAAGTCCATGAGAAGGAATCAAAGGACTTAGGAAATATTTTTGAACTTGGAATTTCAATTATAAGCTTCAATCATTTTGAATTGATTTGAGTTTGAGAAAATCAATTAAGTTGGAATTGATTTAAGTTTTGATGTTGATTTGATTTGGAGTTTGTAGTTAGTTTGATTTGGAGTTTGACTTAAAGGGAGGAAGTGAGGAATTTGGTTCAAGCTATAGGGTAGGCAAATTTTCCTAACACCCCTAAGGCATGACCTATTCCTATGGCTTACTCTCCTAAGTCTCTAGGGTTAGGTTGAGTGTCCACCTAATCAATAGATGTGTCTTAAGACTAAGGAACTCTTAAAGTCTAAGAGAAGTCCTATGTCTACGAGGGAGGGGTTGAGAGCTCATCCTAAAAATGAGGTCAACATATATACTCAACCTAGTTAGTGCATGATGGCTAGTTCAAGAAGATGGGGACTCACATATTCTTGAACAAAGTCAACATGAGGTAGCTTATTGGCTACGCAATAAGGTCTAGCAAACTAACAAGACACTCGTTGGTTTGCAATGGTCAAGTCAGGAAGAAAGTGTGGTGACTCACATCCGCCGGATAAGTGACCACTGGGGTGATGTACTAAAAAGGTAGTATGCCAACTTGACCAAGAACAACTAATGAGTGAGTGAGACAGGGGGCTTGCTCCCGCATCAAAATAGCACGAGACAAAATTTTGTGTTTATTTTTATTTGTGTTTGAGGGAATATGATGTCACTTCAGTTATCTTGCACCTGTTCTAAACCTGCTTGGGGAATTTGATGAAATGGTGCCATGAATGGTAGTTGTGATCCCACCAAGAAATGATGTAGCTTGTCTCTTATACTTAACTTTGTTGTGCTAATCGAAACAAGATGCCTCTTAGGTTCTCTCACACCTATTCTAGTAGCGTCATGGAATTATGTATGATTTGTGTTCGTGTTGTGAAAGAGCGATAGGATGCCTCTTGGGTTCTCTTACAACTATCCTAAACACATCGTGGTGGATTCACAAGACAAGCAAACAACACTTCGAATAAAGAGAATATTTTGATGAATTGGAATGAAATTTTGTTCTTTTGATGATAATTATTTTCAAACATGATTTATGGATAATATTTCTTTAAATAGAGCCCATTAATTGGAAGCATCAGGTATTCCCCTTTACAATCAATAAGCCGATAAGATCCTCTTTGGTAGGCCTTCTCTATGACAAAAAGGCCTTCCCAAGTGGGTTCAAACTTGCCTCCCATCTTTCGATGGGCAACATTTGGTCTCCTTAGAACTAAAACAAGCTCTCCCACTTAAAAAATTCTAGGTCGGACCAGCTTGTTGTGAGCTTGAATCATTTTGACTTTATAAAACTCGAGGTTTTGGAACGCCCGTATGCGTCTCTCCTTTAAACCTTTGAGTTCTTCTAACCGCAACTTTGCATTCTGCTCTGTAGTAATCTTACTACCCATTGCTATCCTTAGTGATGGGAGTTGAACTTTAAGGGTAGAATGGCTTCAGACCCATACACTAAGGAGAACGGAGTAGATCAAGTTGAAGTTCTGTATGTGGTGTTGTATGCCCACAAAGCTTCAACTAATCGCTCATGCCACTATCGCTTGTTGTCGCCAAGCATCTTCTTTAGTATCTAGATAAGAGTTTTGTTGAATGCTTCTGCTAGGCCATTCGCCCTGGGTAGTATATGGTGGAATATCTCCAACTATACCGTGTCTTCTGGCGAAGCTGTTGATCTTGATGGTCTTGAATGCAGTACCATTATCAGATATAATTCATTAAGGCACCCCAAACCTATATACAATATGTTTCTTAAAAATTGGAGCACATGCTGAGCTGTGACCTCTCTAAGTGGGATTGCCTCCTCTCACTTGGAAAAGTAGTCAGTGGCAGTTAGAATGAACCAATGACCCTTAGAAGAAGGAGGATTGATAGGACCCACTATGTCGGTACCCCAACATTCAAATAGTCATGTGGCCAATGTAGGATGTAGAATGTTGGGTGATTGATGTAGGATCACACCATGTTCCTAACAATGATGGCATCTCCTAGATACATCCATGCAATCTGTAATCATCGAAGACCAGTAATATCCTAGTCTCTTGATCTTCTCTTTCATCTTCAGACCGAATTGGTGTGCTCCGCATTAACCTGAGTGTGCCTCAATCACAATTTTATGGGCTTCGTGGTTATCTAAACAACATAACAATATTTGATCGAAGGACCGTTGTATAAGGTGCCATCCACGAGAGCATAGGAGAGAGCTTTCTATTTCATTTGATGGGATTGTGATTTCTCTTGAGGTAGTTTGTCGGTGTTCAAGTAATATATGAATTGTTTCCTCCAATCTAGCTCCTTGTCCTTCTCAACAATGGCAACCTCCCCTTCAAGAGAAAGTCTCTCGATGAGTTCAACATCAATAAGGGATATGACTTGTCTATTTTGGACCCTTATTGGAATGGACTTATCTTTCGGACATGCCAATTCTTTGGCAAGTTTGGCCAAAACATATGCTACTGTGTTATCTCCTCGAGGGACCTTGTAGATGATGACCTTAGGGATTTGGGCAAGCAACTTCATGGTGTACTCGTGGTAATGATGAAGCTTAGGTTTTAGAACCTTGTAGGACCTAGCAATCTGGTTGATGACCAACTGAGAATCCCCAAAGATGTTGATGCTCTTAGCAGATACTATAATGGCTAACTTCAGACCGACAGTCAAAGCCTCATACTCGACTTCATTGTTGGTGCATGAATTAGAGAGATAGTATGAGAATCTCATCATATTGCAGTATGCAGTTAAGAGAACTATTCTTACCCCTACCTTTCCTGGAAGAGTAGATCGTGGTTTTTCTCCTTTATGAAAGGAAGCCACACCATCAAAATACATCTCCCAACGGTGGTTATCAACTTCCCTAAGTTCATGATTTGTTCATCCAGGAGATCGTCATTAAACGGGGAATCAACAGGTAGTGGGTGTGTTGCTAAGAAATCTGCTAGTGCTAATCTTTTTACCGCACAGAGGGGTACGAATATGATATCAAACTATGAGAGAATTATGGACCAACGTGCTAAATGTCTGGATAGCATTGGCCGTATCATGAGATACTGCAGTGGATTGGTTCTTGAAATCATGTTCACCTTATGAGAAATCATATATTACCGTAGCTTTTGGGATGTAGAGATCAAAGCTAGACAATGTTTCTCAATAGGTGAGTAGTTTGCTTTAGCAGGGATTAGATGACGACTGAGATAGTAGAGACCACTCTCCTTCCCTTCGTCATTGGCTTGGGCCAACAAAGCACAGAGGGAATCGTCCAATGCAGCAGTGTAGAGGATGAGTGGCCTGCCTGGGATAGGTGTTGTTAGAACTAGCGGCTTCACCAAATACTGCTTGAAATCTTTAAAGGCATGCTGACACTTATCATCCAACTTGAACTTGGCATCCTTTTTGATAAGTGCTAAAAATGGCTTGCATCTCCTGATAGATTAGAGATAAAGCATCTTAGATATGCCAACCACCATTAGAAAGATCTAAGTTGGGTTAAACTTTTGGAGGCAGAATTTCTAAGATAGATTTGATCTTTTTTGGATCTAGTTCTATTCCCTAGTGTTGGATAACAAACCCAAGGAATTTTCCTGAAGCTACTCTAAATGCACACTTCAAGGGATTCATTTTGAGGTTGTATTGTCTTAACCATTCGAATTCTACTCTCAAGTCAAAGAAATAGTCTTCCTTTTCTTTGTTTTTGACTACTAGATCATCAACATAACACTCAACTTGATGATGAATGAGTTCGTTGAAGATATGAGTCATGGCTCATTAGTATGTAGCACCAGCATTTTTAAGGCTAAAAGGCATGACCTTATAACAATAGATTCTGACCGGGGTTCAAAAGTAGTGTTTCTTTCATCCTCGGGGGCCATCTTAATTTGGTTGTAGCTAGATGACCCATCCATGAAGGAGAAAATTGTATGAGTTGAGGTGATGCCCACCATTAATTCTAGTATAGGAAGAGGAAACTCATCCTTAGGACATGCCTTATTTAAGTCCCTGAAATTGTTGCATATACAAATTTGGCCATTCTTCTTCTTAACTGGGATGACACTAGCTAACCATGTAGAGTATTTTTCTTCCCTGATAAAACCAGCATCGATCGATTTCTTGATGTCAGAAATGACTTGTTGTTTGATTTCTAATCGCATGTTTCTAGGAGCTTGGTTGATAGGGTTAGTGTTATCGTCTATTTCTAGTTTATGGAGTTCTATGTTAGGAGATAATCTGAGCATTTCTTCATAGCTCCATGCAAAGTAGTCCTTAAACTCAATCAATAACTTAACTAAATCATTGGTCTCTTCTTCATTCAGTAACAAACTAATGTATATCGGGCATAGATTTTCTTCTATCCTGAGGTTGATGAATGGATCTCTCTTCCTCTTATTGATTTTGAGATCATCAAGTTTTACATACTTTCTCATAAGAGTTAGTTGTTTGAGAAGAACCTATTAAATTCTGATGACAGAAATGTCAATCGCCTCATCATGAACTTCCTTGCTTGTCATGGTGAAAATATTATATATATATATATATATATATATATATATATATATATATATATATATATATATATATATATATATATATATATATATATATATTCATGCCTTCATCTATCCCCCATCTAGAAAAAAAGGATAAATGAAAATAGAATTATTTAACACCTTGTTGGGATGCCACATAGATTCACAGATGCTCTTGTTAGGGTGATCAGGTAAAATATTGAGGAAGGGTGTACTATCTCAAAAGATAGAAGTCACCACCCAACAATGGACCTAATCACCTTAATAAGGACTCCTAAGAACTATGGGTCTTCAAAAAGTACAAGAGATTCTTCCCCTACTTTACATGAAAAAGTAAAGCAGGGTTTATTTTAAATCGAGTTTGTTAAGTTTCCTACAAGGGCAAGTCCCCATAGTAAATTACATCCTAAGGAACAGGATCCCTTAGGAATACTCTCGATTAAGGTAAATGATCATCGTCTCCAAAGATTTCGAAAGGTAGGACTATCAATCGATTTGTTTATATTTTAGAAAAGTCAAGTGGGATCGATCGAGATGGGGGAGTTCTTGTCGAAGTGAAATGAAGATAAGTAAAGGATGCTTAGGAAGCCTAGTAAAGGTGAGGATTTATGTTTATAACCCGCAAAGGGGAGAAGCAACCTCTGAACCTAAATTTAGGGAGCTTTAGCGAGGGCCAAAAGAATGACCTAAATCTAAGGCAAAAATGGGTATTCGGTTTACCTCTACAAGAGAGAATAAACTTCCCGACTGTTGGACTTACAAATGCCTGGGGGTGGCCGCTAACTAACTCCTCCTATGATTTTAAAACATGTAGGCAATTCAGATGCTTTTTGCAAGATAACTAGGTTGTTATTTATTTGGAAAGAGACTAAGTCCTTAAACACACTCCCAAAGAGACTAGATCATGTTGGGAATGATTTAATGACTTAAATCTATTACAAATTTTGTCACATTTTACTTTTATTTTTAGATAATCAATTTTACATAGGCTTTAGGATTCATATGATTAATGCATGACAAATTAGATTATGGGCCAAAATCAGTAAGATAAGGAGGTGTATTTTCACCTTGGCTCTCAAAGGTCAAGCCAAGTTCTTTGATAAAGATGGAAGCCCTCTAATCAAGAGTGAAAAAATATGCTTTTTATACATGATGTGAGAAAAGTAATACAACATCCAGCTAAGGGGTTACTAATTCTTTTATCTTGATTTATAACCTAAGCTTTAGGTGAGGTTATGAGTTGCTTTATTTTTAGTTTTGAATTGATTAATTGGATATAAAGTTTATTTTCCTAAGAGTCTAATCATCATCCAGGCCATACATCAAACCAAAGAATAAACTAGTAAAAGATGTCATCTTAACGCACAAGCTAAACAAACATCAATCAATTTATAAAGCTAGCGCAAAAGGAATAAGGGGCCATTTATGGTCGAACTCCACAGCACAAACCCAAAAAAAAACTGGGTAGCTGAGCTCTACCCTTATACAACCAGGATTACCAATGAAATAAATACAATAAATGAGGAATTCATTGTTATGGGGGTCTTCATTCTTCATTCTTCATTTCTTCTTTCTTCTTTCTTCTTTCTCCATCTTCTTTGGTTGGTTGGAATGTGGTTGCTACAAAGACTTCACATGATACATAAGACATATTCTTATGACCAATGTTCATCCTAATACCCCATAATAATCATTCCAAAATCCTAATTGTAAAATTACATGAAAATAGGAAAAAGGAAATCTAACTAAAACCTGTAAAATTGACATTTTCCAAATAAACCATACAATCCCAAGCATGTATATATATAAATTGGACTTAGCACCCCACACATGGGAAATCAAGTCCACATGGCCTTTTTTGGAGTATGCTTAGGGGTATAAGCACTTGCATAACAAAAATAGTTATATTTTTATTATAGCGCCCCTTATACACAATCCCCTGTAGAAGATAATAGTTAGACTAAGATCACCCTACCATTCAGTCTATGCACATACACCTTAACATCCAGACTAAAATAAAATATCATAAAATAAAAGCAAACATCAAACCATGCACCGCCTTATCCTAAAGCTAGAAATGGTGACTTAGCTTAATGTGTGTGTCGTTTAAGATTTGTGTGGGATGCTTAGCTAGGTTTTAAGGTTTAGATTTTTCCAAGTTTGAAGAGTTCAACTTAGAGGGTGATTTCAATTGAAGTTGTTTAGTTGATTTGGGTTAATTTTATTTGATGATGCTGCTTGGTTTAAATGAACCTACTTAATTACTAAGTGTTGTAAAGAGAGCGAAATGAGAAGAAAACTTCTCTTTTCTTCCCTACCTTAAGTAATTTCTAAGGTAGATTCATATTTGATTTTTGTTTAGTGAATATTTTATTATGTGTTTTAATTAATCCTAAGTTTAGATTTTTTCTAAACAAACCTATTCAAAAAGAAAGGCATTTTAAGATTAAGTAAAGTGAAATACTATCACAAAACACACAACACTTCATTTCTTTCCCAACATGTGTAACATGCATATGGATGAATCCTAAGCATATCTATACATGCAAATGGAAGTGTTTAGCATACCTTAATGATGAATTCTAAGAGTGTTTGTTTAAGAAAATTTAGAATGTTTCATGTATGCATGATTTTGTTAAGTAGAAAATGATGATTCTTTTATCCATTTTTCATATGCACATTTACAAGTATAAAAGACATAAGTGAGTATGGTGCCATTGTTAGCACTAGGGGTTTAATGTATGAGATTTACTTAGGGCTACTTAAAGCCTCACAACCACGGGATTGTCCAGACTAATTTAGCATTTTTCTTGAATACATGTGCATGTACAAAAGAAATGAATAGAAAAAGAAAGATGCAAAAGTTTATGTTTGTTTGTTTGATTTGTTTATGCAATTTACATGTGTAAGTGTGGATGTCCTTCTTAATTGATAGCATATGGATAAATAGGGATGGATTTAACCAAGTGTTATGCTCTTTTCAAATAAACTATACACTTTGCAAATCCTATTCAAAACTATGTTAAAAGAGAAGGGAGGGAAAGACACACAATGCACATCCTTATATTTTACTCACATGCAAGCCTATAAATAATTATAAGTAGCATTCCTTTTAGTTATGATGTTTGATATATAAGCTTTGAAAATAATATTGGATTTAATAGTGATAATAGTCATTCATATACTTACTTTAGTCAAAACATGCAATTTGACATAAAGAAAATATTTCATTTTTAATTTGATTTTTAAAAGACATGAATGTATGATTTTCATATGAAATACACATTTAGCATATTAGGAAAGAGATAAAGTGATGAAAGCATGTAAATTCATTCGCCCTAATTAATTCCTAAAGACAATCCTATGGAATAAGATTATTTAAAATAAATCAAATTTGATTTAAGGAAAATTTGATTTTGTTTTGAATTTGATTTGAATTTGAGAAATGTGAGATGAGTTTCCTGGTTCAAACCCATTCCCACATGTGTATGATGTTTTAGTTAAAAAATTTTTTAGGTGATTATATCAATTTTATACTTTGGTTAGGGTAAAGTGTACATTAACTTCATTAATTCTCCCTTACCTACACCACTTTAACATATTTAATCAAATAATTATGAGCCAATGTATGACATAAAACCACACAATGAATTTAAGATAGCAATGCACTTAGGAAAGAAAGGGGCCTAATGCAATTGGCTCATAATTAATAATTAATTAAGCTAAAGGTTTAATTTATGTACTTTCATAACCCTTCCCACACATGTGGGTTGGATTTTGATTTTCTTAAGCTACTTGGTTATTGAGCACCTAAGCACCTACCCAAGATGAATTGGTTAAATTTTGGAATGTTTTGATTCTAAAAAGTTTGATTAATTAAGCCATTTAATTAAGTGATTAAATTATTTAATTAATTTGCACTTTAATTAGATTTTTATCCAAATGAAATAAACTTGGGAAAAAAGATATGGGAAAGAACTCCTATTCTCATTCCCTAAGTCTATTAACTATTCTAAGGTAATTAGAAAACCTAATTAATTAATTTATCACTATTTAAAAGGTTAATTAATCATTTAATAGATTAAGAGGGTAATTAAGAATGACTCAAGCAATTCCCCAAATTAAACTATTAATAAATTCCAAGAAAATTAGGGGAGATAGAAGTCATCCCACTGAATGCACATGGAAAGTTTTGAATTAATCAATGGGATAATTAGAGAGTAATTAAAACTAATCACATTCCCAATAAAAACCCAAATTCAAAAAATATCACTTTTTAAAATCATTTGAAATTAATTTTAGATTATTCCCCTTTGAATTATCTTCACAATGCTTTTTTATTTTGTATTTTTATGATTTTTTTACATTTAATTATGAATATTTGAAGATTCAGTGATTAATAATTAATAAAACACCTAATTATTAACTAATCCTCGAATGTGGACCGTGACGGATGCTGGGATTGGTCACTTAAGTTGTCACATCCCGTGTTGCCGCATGGTGCTTTCTCCGATCGCCCGATCAAGATCGGATGAGATCGAGCTCGTGGTTCTTAAGGGATTAATCAGAGGATCCTATGCAGCTTGATCAGGATCATCCATCCAAAATGTGCAGATGTACGATCCATGATCCATCACTGAGCTGGTCTACGGGAGAGGGAAACCGTCCACTCATTAGGGAAATATCTGAGCTCAATTGAGCTCAGACCAAGCTCAAACTCAGTCCACACCATAATCATGCAAGGGGATGAAGATCTAATGATCCATTTCACTTAGGGTAAAACTTTCCTTTGAAAAGGACCAAGAAAAACTCAAACTATGCTCGGTTTTGAATAGTACCTCACCAGAGGCTATCACTGGCACTCCCAATCGTCGAGGTAGCTTTGTCTAGTGGAGACAAAGCCCTGTTGAAGGTTTGAGGGGTTGAGGTTGAGGGGATCTTCCAATTGGCCAATGTTATGTTCAAATGGATTCGGCCTTAGTCTAGCTCCCACATCTATTGTCTATGAAGCTTGGAAGAAGGTTTGGATCAACTCAATTGACTCCTTTGAAGATGCTTGCAAGAGGAATTGAGCTGATATTGAGTAATGAGCAAAGTGGAATTTTCCTTAGCCTCCCCTATTTTTGGTTTGAAGAAACCAAGAAGAGGAGAATTGGAGATGGCTCTTAGAAGCTTGGGGAGACTTGCAAATGCTTGCTCTGAGTTCCTTAGCAATCGGCTATGAGTGTGTGTGAATGAAGTGAAATTAGGGGGAGTATATCTCCCCTTAGGTGGATCGGACGGTCGTGCTTCCCTTTGCCATTTTGATCCAATTCACTTTATTCAATGGGTTGTTTTGGATGTTTGAACTTGCACATGGTTCGTTTTTGGCAGAGCAAGGTGGTGGAGAAGTGTCATGTGCTGATTTGGAGTGTGGGAGTGATCCCATGTGCATGAAATGAGAGGAGTGGTCAGTTTTGACCTTGGGTTGGGTTTGGCTGACCCAAACCCATTGGGTCAAGTGCACCATGCTCACTAGTGTCCACTTGGTCCACTAAGAGGGTGCCAAGTGGCCACTAGAAGGATATAAAAAAATTCTAAGTGGAATTAGCCATAAGTTACCCCTTGAACTAGGGGTAAAATGGTCATTTGGCTTAGAGTTTAGTTTGAGTATATTTGGTATGATTGAAAAATGGGTTGGGCCAAGTTTCAATGAATTTGGAGTTGGTTTGATATGATTTGGCTCATGTTGACCCATTTAGGTCAAAATGGGTCAACTTGGGTCAAGTTGACTAATTGGTCAAATTGAGTCAAACCAAGGGTCGGATGAAGTTCATATGACCATTTGAAATGTTTTGACATCATTGGTTTGGTTCAATTTGATTTACATTTGGATTTGGTTCATTTGATTTCATTTAGGTCAAATGAGTCAAGTTGACCAATTTGACCCATTTGACCTATTTGGGTTAGGTCATGTGTTGGTTTAGGTTTTATTGGTCATATGAAGTGTATTGGTATCTTTGTTTCCAATTAATTTTAGTTTAATTTCATTTTGGCTCAACATGACCTTTTAGGTCAAGTTGGGTTCTTGGTCAATTGGGCTAGGTTAGGTCTAGTTGGCCAATTGAGGCTTTGGTAAGTTCAACAACTGATTTGGAATGAACTTGGCCCATTAGTTTCAATCAATTCATCTTAGATCAAGTTTTAACTCATTTTAACTTTTTAGGTCAAGTTGGGTCAACTTGGGTCAAGTGGCCAATTGGGTTAGGTTAGGCTCAAATGATGACTTGGTCAAGTTTAAACATTGATCATGAATGAGTTTTGATCAATGGTTCATCAATTTGGCCTATGGTGGATTTTGGCTAGTTTAGGTTCCATTTTTGGCCAAGTGTTAACTTGGTTTGACTTGGTTTCACCCAATTTGAGTGATTGATCATCTTATAATGATTGTTGCTCACAATGCGAGGCTTAGTTGGGCTTAATCCAATTTGGGTAGGATTAGAATTTGGCTCAAAAGGGGTACTTTATGTTACTTTGGGTCAAGTGAGCCTAAGTGGGGTCAATTGACTTGATCATGGCTTGAATCAAGTTTGGTTAAACTCACATATGAACTTATGATTGAAATATAAATCCATTTGAAAGTGGTTTAGAGTCAAATGGGTTTTGATTCACTTGACAATTTCATGTTCAAAGGGTGAACATGAGTATGATTTGGGTTTGATTTTTTTTTTTTTGAATTTAGTTTTGGTTTGATGATTGAAGTTTGTGTTTATATTTGGATTCATGATTGAAGGATTGATTGAATCATGAAGAAAAATCAAGAGTTTGGCTTGATTTGAATTTGATTTGGCTAAGTTCAAGAATTTATCTTGAAAGGCTTAGGTTGGATTTTGGTTAAATTTGGATTTGATTTTTGAATTTAGTTTTGGATATTTGAATTTATATTTCATTTATATTTGTGTATATAAATGAGAGTATAAATGGGTTATGTGAAAATTTCTTGAATTTGAGTTGATTTGGATTTGATTTAGGCTAAGCCCGTAAGATAGAATCAAAGTGACTTAAGAATGATTTTTGAAATTTGGAATTTCAATCATAAGCTTCAATCATTTGGAATTGATTTGAGTTTGAGAAAATCAATTAAGTTGGAATTGATTTAAGTTTGAAGTTGATTTGATTTGGAGTTAGTTTAGACTTGATTTAAAATTTGACTTGAAGAAAGGAGTGAGGAGTTCGTTAAAGCTATAGGGTAGGTAAGTTTTCCTAACACTCCTAAGGCATGACCTATTCCTATGGCTAACTCTTCTAAGTCTCTAGGGTTAGATTGAGTTTCCACCTAATTACTAGAAGTGTCTTAAGACTAAGGAGACTCTTAGTGCCTAAGGGAAGTCCTATGTCTAAGATGGAGGGGTTGAGAGCTCATCCTAAAAATGAGGTCAACAGTTGTTCCATAGCTTCTCAAAGTACTTTGACTTGTGGTTGGACCATGTATAAGGAATCAAACCTTTCTTTGCAAGATTAAGAACACAAGGCGAGTACCAATCAAAAGGAAATTCCATTAATTCTTTATATAAATTATCCTCAAGTCCTACATCAATTTATGGACTTGAGGATGATGATCCCAATAGGCATCTCTTCGGCTTGACATCCTTATAATACTGAGGGGCTTCCTTAACTACTAAACCTTCAACTTTTTGAGAGGAAAGTGAGGTTAGAGCTAAGGTTCCTTGTCAGTCGATAGTTTCACAAAATTTGATTAATACATTCTTGCTTTGCTTGAGGCTGGTCTTCATCACCGCCGAAAGTGTCACCTCCAATGACACAACCGAGAGGTTGGCTAGTATGCTAATCATATTAGACTCATCCTAATTCCAACTCTAGAATATGTGATGATAATACATTTGTATAAATTTCATCTTATCGTAAAATTATAGTTTATGAATAATTTGGAAGTGTCATAGAAAAGATGTGAACTTGTGACAGAGTAATGCGATTTCATTGAATATAGCATACACCTATGTTAGAATTTGTTCATGAATATGCATATACTCGAGCAAGAATTACAACTAGAATTTAAATTTGAATATTTTTTTGTTCAACCAAGTCTATAAGGTAAAACTTCATTATGATATAGGCGGGATCAAACCTAAAATTTTGACAATAATATTTATGATCCTTACCAAATTGACATTTGACATTTATAAATTTAAAGTTGAAATTGAGTTTGAGTGAATCTAAACCTTTGTTAGAACTAAGTCAAAGAATTCAAATTGAACCTACAATTTAATTTGACCACTTAGAACTTGAAACCAATATTGGGTATGAACCTGAACTTCTAATAAAAACTCTTGAATATGAATCTAGGCTTTTAGAAGACATTGAATTTAGGAGGAGGTCGAGTCGTCCTACCCATATGTCCATATGATAGAATGAACTATGGGTAGAATGTGACATGCAGCTCTACTTCTTCCTTGATGTCCTTTTCTCGTTCACTTGTATTTTCTTTATGCTTTTCTTTTTCTTTTTCTTTTTTCCTTTTCTTCTTTTTCTTTTTCTTTTGCATTTGAATTTTGACCAAATTCACGAGAAAAGGTGTTTTGAGGAAGATAGTAGGTCGCATTTTCATATATCTCAACCTCTCTAATTAAAAATGGCTTTTCATCTCCTTTGACATAGTATTCAATTCCAACCTTTTGGAACATGATGCACTAGTGGAGGGAGGATGGAATCATCTTATTCTAATGTATCCAAGGCCTACCGAGCAAAGCGGTGAATAAGTATTCGAATCAATGATATAGAACTTGGCTTCAGTCTTCCAATCACCTATTTCCAAGGGTAACACTATGGAACCTAAAGCTCTCTCTCTTTATTCATTGAATCCTCTCAACATCATCAGATCTCCTCAGAGTGTAGAGATGTCAATCCTCAAGTAGGCAAAGGTCTTTAGACTCATAATATTCATCGATGCACCCAGATCAACAAGAACCCTGGAAAGTCTGAATTTGCCCATATCCACTGTAATGTAGAGGGGACGGTTGTGCTCCATGTCTCCTAGAAGAAGGTCTTCATCTGTAAAGGTGATTCCTTGGGCTTCTCTTGAAAAATGTGCCTCCTTTCCAACAGCAGTCAACTAAGCTAAACATATCTCTGGATCAAGAAGATCCTTGATTAATGATTCCCTCATCTCTTTAGATAAGACAAGGGCATCATATATGTTTAACTGAGATGTCAACTTTCTTAGGTAAGAGAAGACATTATAATCTACTTTAGGTTGATCCTCCAAAAGCATATCCATGGGTGGAGCATCCTATGGAGGGGCTTCTCGATCATCAGAACAAATGATTTGTTTCCCTTTATCTTGAAGTGCTACCCTAGGAGGTAGAACCTTACCACTACAGAGGTTAACTTCGGTGATCTCTTGTGGCAGGTTAGTGGAAGATTCTTCTTGCTCATCAGGCTCACCTACATCTTCTCCTATAGGACCCTTAGAATTAGATGATTCCAAGTCTATCTCAAGAGGTGAACCCTTAGTATTCAGAGAAGGAAAGTCTAACTCTGAATTAGAAAGAGGAATATTGGAGTTATTATAATTATTATTTAGACTTGGAGAGTTTTCTAAGAGAGTAGAATTAGACAACCCATCAGAAGTGGCACAGATATAATTCAAACTAGCTTTATTCCTCAATTTCTTGGATTTTGAAGGAGGTACATAGTAGAAATCTAGTAAAGTAAGTGGGGTGAGGGATTTGATGACCTCATCCACCGATACAAGATGTCTACTAGAAGAAGAGCTAGTTGAAGTAGAAGTGTCGACTGATGTAGTAGCTACAATGGTGGATTGTAGAATTCTGGCTGGTCGCACTACTTAGCTATCCCTGCTTGTAAGTCTGGCTTTTCCCAAGTTATCTTTGGCAACTTACAAACCTTCCTTGATGTTAGAGGTTTGATTGCATCAGGCACCTAAAAGGAAAGTTTCTTAATTTTGAGACAATCATTTTAGAGGTTTGGGATAAGGAGACACCCCAACCTTCTATGGTTTTAAGAGGATCACAAGTATCCCCAAGGATTACCCAAATGAAACTGGATGGTTGTTTCACAAGGTATTCCTTTGGGATAACTATGGGACCTGTCTTGTAGCTATCCTCAAGCCAGTCCTTGAATGTAAAGCAATCCTCCAAAACATGGCCTAGCATGCGGTGGTAGGGGTAAAAGTTAGAATCTTTTCTCTTGCCCACTTCCTCTGACCTTCTAGGCTTAGGTAGCTGAAAATCAGGTTTCTTTAAGAGATTCTTAATGATTTTTCTGATTACCTCTCTCTTAAATGAATAAGGTTTGTTTAGTTTATTCAAAAGAGTAGTGGATGAGCTACCAAGATGTACCATGATTGTGAATATGAGGAGGAGGTGATGAAGGCCGTGGAGGCTACTATGACGGCCGGTAGGATGGCCTAGGTGGTGGTAGAGGAGGTGGAAGTGATGGCTGTGGAGCTCGAGGTCTCTCATACTGGTCTCTGGCCGGCTGCTTCCCCTTGTCTACTACTATCACTATCCCCAACTTCTTCTCACAAGCTTTCAATGGCTTTGGCTTTGTTGATTGATTTGGAAAAGGTAACTATTTGGCTTCTCCTTGTAAGCTAGCCGCCTTGTTGATTAGCTTCTCAAATATCTTGATGGTAAAATATTTGAACATGAAAGCGACCGGGCCATGAATATTCTTTAGTAGAATTTCAATGGCATGCTGTTCAAATAGTTATGATACATATTTTAGACTCAAATTGTGCCATCTGAGAATATAATCAACTAGAGACTCATCGGTGTTGGAGCCACAACGAGATCGTCTACAGTCTTCCTTTGTTGAACTCTAACAAACCTCTTAATGAAGAGTTGCTCCAACTTAGTAAAAGTCTTCACTGAAATGATGGGGAGTTTGGCGTACTAATTAAAGGCTATACCTGCTAAGCTGCTGATAAAAAGATGGAATAGTAATGCATCACTACCATCAGTGTTGCAACAGTTGGCCCTGAAGTGTGCTATATGCTGACATGGGTTTCCGCTGCCATCAAAGCTCATGAAAGAAGGTGGCACAAAATCCTTAGAATACTGTATAGAATCAAATTCCTCTGGGTAGTGTCTACCTTTGAACTGATGATCCTCCTCAGGCTTGGCCAACGCTTCTCTCACTTGCTGCTCAACCATGAGTTTAATATCATTTTTTTTGTACGGAGGTACTATCCACTCCCTTCCTATATAAGCTAGTGCTGCCCTGCTCTACTAGAGGTGAAGTCTTGGCTTGATCCAAGACATGCAACAACTCAGGTTGACCTGTTTCTGTAATAGTAGGATGCACAATTGAGGCTTGGTTTTGAAGTGCCAAAATTGTTGCAAGCAAGTCTTCAAGCCTCTTTCCCATCCTATCTATTTGTTCATTCTTTTTTGTTTTAGCTATTGAAGGAGGTACTGGGTCGAATGAGCTATGTCATCCTTCTCGGCCGCAACACTTCCAAATCCTGTTGATCATAAAGGAGGGAACCCCTGGTGTCTACCATGTGCGCTCTTGCTGAATCCTTGAAACAGATTATCTTTATTAGGATCAAAACTAATCTTCTCATCCTCCAGGTCAGACCAGGCGCATCCTAGAATTTCCTTCTTCTCAACTTGATATTGAGCTACAATATCATCTAGGGAACGGTCCACCTGAATAGGTACAAAATATTGAAGCTGACCGATAGTAGGATCACTATCATGAACAGAGAGACTAACCTCTCCTGCTGCTAGAGAGCTGATCTTGTGAGGACTATGCTCACTGAAGGATAAATGTTCCTGACTATCATTGGATCTTGGTGGAGTGGTACTTGTTGATCTCACTTTTGGAGTGAGCTCTTAACCTCCTCTCCTTAGACTTAGGACTCTTCTAGACACTAAGAACTCTTTAGTCATAAGACACTTCTAGTGATTAGCTAAACACTTAACCTAAGCTTAGAGACTTAGAAGTATTAATCATAAGATTAGGCAATACCTTAAAGGTTAATGAAAATACCCATCCCATAGCCTAAACCCAATCTAGATACACTTCCTCAAATAAAACCCAGATTCAATTCTCAAACCAAATCTCAAATTCAAATTCAAATTCCAAATCTAATTTCAAAATTTGACTCCAAATAATTGAAACCTAAAATCAAATTCAAATCCTAAGACCCTTCCTAAGCCATATGAACCACATTCATAAGCTTAGACAAAACTCCCTTAGATCAAATCAAAATTAATTGATCTCTTTATAAATCAATTATTCTTTTATTTATATTCACAAATATAAATGAAATCTAAATTCAAATGACCAAAACTATATTAAAAATCAAATCCAAACTCAATCTAAGCCCTTTAAGCCAATTCTTTGGACTTATCCAAATTATATCCAAATCAAGTCAAAATCAATGGATTTTCTTCCAAATTCCAATCCAAACCAAATTGGATTGAACCAAGCTCACCAAAACCATCCACCATGATTGTTGATCACCCTAGGATGATCAATTGTAATCAATTAGGTAAAACCAAGCCCAATTGTCCATATGATCCAAATTGACCCAAATTATCCTAAAGGACCAAATTGGGTCAAATCATGATCTAACCAAAATTGATTGCAACCAATGGCTCAAGTTCATTCCAAATTTATTATTGAACTTGACTGAAGCCATAATTAAACCCAATTTGACCAATCGAGCCCAATTGGTCAACTTGACCCAACATAGCCCAAATAGGCCTAAAGGGTCAATTTGGTCTAAATCCAAATTAATTCCAAATTAAATCCAAATTAATTCAAATTAAAGACCATATTCACCTTCAATTAGCCAATTGAACATGAATCAACCCATGACCCAAGCTAATTTGGCCAATTTTGGTCAAATTGGTCAATTTGACCCAATATGGCACCTATGACCCAAATTGGGATAAATCCCTTGAAACCAAGCCATGACCCATTGGGGGCCGATTAAACCTGACCCAAACCCATTTGGGATCAGCCTAAAATCAACCCAACCCATTTAAATCTCTCATGGATCCTCCTCCACATAGGATTCCACTCAACCTCATTTAATTATCCCCCATCACCAACACTTAACTCCTTCCCAATATTTATATTGAATTGAGCTGATCATATGGTAGCAAGAGAGGACTTTGGAGCAAAAATCCAAAGTCCTCAATCAATCCATCATCCATCCCAACCACCCCAAGCAAGATGGCAATCAATTTGGATTGAAAAAATTCAAAAAAAGAATGAATTTTCAGCCATTATAAAAGGAGAGGGAAATTAGGCTTTAGATCTCTTCCTCCCACCACCATTCAGCCCATAAAAGCTCCCCAAAGCAAAATAAGGAACCCATCCCCCACCTCTTTGAGCCATTTTTGAGCTCAAAATCATAAATAGTTATTTTTGGTGAGGTGACGGTAAACATCGGAGAAGATGACGTTTCGAAGAGAGGCAAGGGTTAAAGATCATTCCAAAACTTCCTCACATACCTGAGTTCGTCAATCTTCACATCAAAACCATCCCCGGAGATAAATTTTATCAAACCAGAAATTTAAATTTCACGCATTTTGTGTTAATTTCCTTACAATTTTAGGAATTTCCCCTAGATAATCATGCATTTTTACTTTAAATCATCCCAATTAGAAAATATAATTTTTTCGGTGTGAATCGACGCAAAAATGAATCCATTTAGATAAGTTTTGGCTTAAAAACTCTCATTTTTCAAAAAAAAAAATGCTTCTTTCACCACCATTGATGACGTCATCCCGGGTTTATGGATCGCAGATCAAGCATGGATCATACGATCCGCAATTGAATCACCTGATGTGATCTGGACCATCCAATCGCGGTTCACACAATCGGTCGGCTCAGATCGCGCACCGATCGTGATTTTAAAAAATAATTTATATCACCTAAAATTTCAAAAAATTTATAAAAAATAAAATACTTAACCAAAAATTACAAACAAAGGCTTGTTGGAATCGCCTTTCTAAGAGGAATCCAATAAACCCAAAATCCCTAAATTTCAGATAGTAGTTTAAGCTTAATTTGAGTATTAGTGAAAATAAAATTTCATTAATTAAACTAAAAATATATGTCAGATTAAGTTAAAATTTTTAGGGATTAAAATTAAAGTTAAAACAAACCTATCATAAAAATTTCAAGTGAAAAGAACATATGGATTAGGAGAAATAAAATTTTAAAGTTCAGATTATTCATTTTAATAAAATAAATCAAATAAAAATTCAGAAATTTACAAAAATTTTCAAAATGGCTTAAATCACTTCAATTGACATCTGGGACTCTCAAAAAATAATGTGATTTTCTGAATCCTAATGAACCCCAAACAAACACTTAAGATTAAAGTTTAATCAATTGAGTTAATTAAAACATAATCTAAAAATAATTTAAATATCAAATCAAAATCAGAAATGTAATAGCACTTAAGCAATCATTAATCAAATCTCAAATGGGAAAAATATCATCTTTAGAAGAAATTAAATTAAATATAATTTAAGTTAATAAAACTCAATTAAATGATTAAATCTTAAATCAAAAATTAAATTAAATATAATGTGATTTTCATGGCCTAGTTGCTTTCATGCTCAAGGGATTTACAATCAAAACCTTTGAGAAATTAATCAACAAGGTGGCTAGCCTACAAAGAGAAGCCAAACAGTTACCTTTTCAAGACCAATCGTTCAAGCCCAAGACATAGAAAGCATTCGAGAAGAAGCCAGGAGTAGTAGTGTCAGTAGACAAATGAAAGTAGCCAGCTAGAGCTCAATATGAGAGATCTTGTGTATAGCAGCCTCCATTGCCACCTCCTCTACCACCACCTCGGCCAGCATACCAACCACCACAGCTGCCACAACGGCCGCCGCCTCCTCCTCTATAATATACTCAGTGGTGGTACTCATATCCACCTCTAGGTAGCTATTACCCACCTACTCTTATCGATAGATTAAATAAGTCATATTCATTCAAGAGAGAGCTAGTTAGGAAGATCTTTAAGAATCTCTTAAAGAAACTTGACTTTTAATTACCTGAGCCCAAGAGGCTGAAAGATGTGGCAAGAGTAATGATCCTAACTATTGTCCCTACCACCGCATGGTTAGTCATGTCTTCAAGGATTATGTCACCTTTAAGGACTGGCTTGAGCATAGCTACAAGTCAGGAGCTATTGTTATCCCCAAGGAATACTTGATAGAACAATCCTCCAATTCTATCAGAGTAATTCTTGGGGATACTTGCGATCCTCTTAAGATATAAAAAGGTTGGGATATTATCTTATCTTGAACCTCTTAAAAAGTGGTCTCTAAGATCAAGAAGCTTTCTTTACAGGTGTCTGAAGCAACCCAAACCTCTAACACCAAGGAAGGTTTGTAAGTTGTCAAAGACAATTTGAAGAAGGAGTCGGCCTACCTTACTTGCCCAGGATAGCATAGCAGCACAACCACTGTTTGAGTTCAGCACTCCATCCACCATTACAATTATTACTTCTTCCTCCACTAACTCCTCTTTTGCTAGTAGAAGCATTATATCAGCAGACGAGGGTGCTATACCCCTTTCCCCACTTACTTTATTAGATTTCTATCATGTACCTCCATCTAAGAAGAAATTAATGAAGAAAGCTTTCACTTACATCTTGTCCACTTCTAATACTGTAAATTTTATTCCTCTTGAAAACTCTCCAAGTCTACAAAATAATAATGATAAATCTAGTTCTGATTATTCTTCTTCTAATTTAGAAATGGATTTCCCATTTTTAAATCACACGGGTTCACCTCTTGAGATTGATTTGGAGTCATCCTACTCTGATGATCCTATAGGAGAAGTGGTAGATACACCTGATGAGAAGGTAGAACTTCCTATAAATTCATCATTCCAAGAGGTCACTGAAGTTTACCTTCGCAATGGCAGAGTTTTATCTCCCAGGGTGTCACCTCACATAAGGGTAAGCAAATCATTAGTTCTAAAGAGCATATAGCCCCTCCACAAGATGCTCTACCTATGGATATGCTTGTGGAGGATCAAGCCAAGGTTGACTATAACGTCCTAGCATATCTTAGAAAGTCGCCTAAGTTAAGCATATATGACGCCCTTATCTTATCCAAAGAGATGGGGGAATCTCTAATCAAGGCCCTTCTTGATCCAGTGATATGCTTAGCCCAGCTGACCACTATTGAAGAGGAGGCTCACAGTTTAGAGGAAACTCTAAGAGTTACATTCAGTGATGAAGGCATGCTTCTAGAAATGACCAAGCATAATTGCCCTCTTTACATTATAGTGGATATTGGAAGATACAGGATATCCAGAGTTCTTATTAACCAGGGGTCTAAAACCACTCGCTTACTTGAGGATTGATATCTCCAAACTTTCAAAAGAGAGGATGATGTTGAGAGGATTCAATGAATAAGGCGAAGGGCTTTAGGCTCTATAGTGTTGCCATTAGAAGTAGATGATTAGAAGACTACCATCAAGTTTCATATTATAGACTCAGATACATATTTCAATGCTTTGTTTGGGAGATCGTGGATATATGAGAACAACATGGTTCCATCCTCTCTACACCAGTGCATGAAGTTCATGAGGGGTGGGATTGAATATTACGTCAAAGAAGATCTTAAGCTATTCACAGTTCATGAAGTCAAAATATATGAGGATGTGGCATACTATATTCCTCAAAATCAACAAGTCTATTCTCATGAACTTGGCGAAGGTTCAAAAATAAAAGAAAAAGAGAAGAAAAAAGAAAAAGAAAAATAAAAAGAAAAAGAAAAAGAAAAAGAAAAGAAAAAAGGAAATGAGGAAGAAAATAAAAGGGAGTGAAAAATAGATTGGGAGGAGAAAGTAGAGCTTGACATTAGATTCCACCCACAATTCGTTACTCCATTCGAACATATGGGTAAGCTGACTTGACTTCCACTAGGCAGAGGAAGAGATAGATCTAGAGACATGCTTAGGGACAGAAGACCTCCTTATTGGCCATCTAATAGGAGTTATGTCCCTGCTACAAGGACTACACCTACTATCTATATAGACTTAGAATCTAGTTTAGAGGATGAATCATATATGATTAGTACACTAGCTAGCACTTCAAATAGCAGATCCCCATGCAAGTGACATTTGATCCAGACAGCGATGAAGACCAGGCTCCTAAGTAAAGCATAAGTGTATCCAAGTCTATATGTGAAACAGTCAAGCATCAGTTGGGAACTTTAGCTCTGACCCCACTTTTCTCACAAAAAGTTGAGGGTTTGGTAGTTAAGTAAGCCCCTAAGTCTTCCATAAATGTAAAGGCATAGAAGTTCTTTCTTGGAGCATCATTCTCAAGTCAAGAAGCTGATGTAGAACTTGAGGATGATTCATACAAAGATTTAATATAATTACCTTTTGATTGGTAGTCGCCTTGTGTTCTTAATTTAGTAAAGATAGGATTGATTCCACATGTTTGGTCTAAATACAGGTTTGATTACTTTGAAAGGTTATGGGATAATAAATGCGCATATCTATAAATCAAGACCGACTAGAATTTGGTATAGTGGGTCCAAATGATGATGACGACTACTACAATATCACCAAATCTTATAGGTTCTTCTTAAATCATGCTAACTCATATGAGGAGGCGTGCTTAGAAATTTTAGATGATCCAAATGATTTTGAAGTCAAGGATGCACCGCCAGAGTTTGAAGAGGAGATTAGATCAACTATCGAAGAGCTCAAAGAAATCAACCTAGGAACTAAAGAAGATCCACGCAACATATATCTATTCTCTATTGAATGAAAAAGAAACTAATGATTTAGTGAAGCTATTGACTGAGTTTAAGGATTGCTTTGCATGGAGTTATGAAGAGATGCTTAGCCTATCTCTTGATATATCAGTCCATAAACTAGCAATAGAACATAATCCTATTAAGCAGGCTCCTAGACGCATGCAATTAGATACTGAACAGCAGGTCACTTCTGAAATCAAGAAACTGATCAATGTTGGCTTTATCAGAGAAGAAAAATATCCTACATGGTTAGTTAGTGTCATCCTAATTAAGAAAAAGAATGGCCAAATTCACATATGCGTTGATTTTAGGGATCTAAATAAGGCATGTCCTAAGGATGAATTTCCACTTCCTATACTAGAATTAATGGATGATATCGCCTCATCTCATGTAGTATTCTTCTTTATGGATGGGTCATCTGGCTACAACCAAGTTAAGATGGCCTGAGAGGATGAAAGAAACACTGTCTTTCGAACCCCAATCAGAATCTATTGTTATAAGGTCATGCCTTTTGGCCTTAAAAATGCTGGTGCCACATACCAGCAGGCCATGACTCAAATATTTGATGAACTCATTCATCATCAAGTTGAATGTTATGTTGATGATCTCATTATCAAAAGAAAAGAAAAGGAAGACCATCTCTTTGACTTGAGAGTAGTTTTCGAACGGTTAAGGCAATACAATCTCAAAATAAACCCCCTGAAGTGTGCATTTGGAGTAGCTTCAGGAAAACTCCTTGGGTTTGTTGTCCAACACTGAGGAATAGAAATCAATCCAGAAAAGATCAAAGTGATATTAGAAATGTCACCCCCTAAAAGCCTAACACCACTCAGGTCATTCCAAGCATGGTTGGCATATCTAAGACGCTTCATTTCCAACTTATCAGGAAGATGCCAACCATTCTCAGCACTTGTCAAAAAGGATGCCAAGTTCAAATGGGATGATAAGTGTCAGCATGCTTTCGAAGACACCAAGCAATATCTATTGACGTCGCCAGTCCTAGTAGCCCCTATCCCTAGCAAGCCGCTCATATTATATATTGTTGCATTAGATGACTCCCTTGGTGCTTTGTTGGCTCAAACCCATGATGAAGAGAAGGAGAATGCTCTCTATTATCTCAATCATCATCTAATCCTAGTAGAGGAAAACTATCCACCTATTGAAAAGCACTATTTAGCTTTAATCTTTGCATCCCAAAAGCTACGACACTACATGCTTTCTCATAAGGTGAACTTGATCTCTAGAGTCAATCCACTATAATATCTCATGATGCGGCCGACCTTACCTGGACATTTGGCATGTTGGTCCATGATTGTCTCAGTTTGACATAACATTCATACCCCTCCATGCCGTAAAAGGACAAGCACTTGCAGATTTCTTAACAGTGCATCCACTCCTGTGACTCTCACGCGATGATCTCCCCGATGAACAAATCATGAACTTAAGGGGTACTAGTGCTCACCACTGGGAGATGTACTTTGATGGTGCAGCTTCCTCTCAAAGAGGAGAAGAACCATAATTTACTATCCCAGGGAAAGCAGGGGTAAGAATAGTTCTCTTAACTCCAGACCGTGATGTGATGAGATTCTCATATCATCTGTCCAATTCATGCACCAACAACGAAGTTGAATATGAGGCTTTGATTATCGGTCTGGAGTTAGTCATTACACTATGCTCCTAGAGTATCAACATCATTGGAGATTCTCAGTTAATTATCAACCAAATCACCGGGCCCTACAAAGTTCTAAAGCCTAAGCTCTATCATTATCACAACTACACTATGAAGTTGTTGGCCCAAATCCTAGAGGTTACCATCTACAATATTTTTCGAGGAGAGAATGCAATAGCAGGCGCATTAGCCAAGCTTGCCAAAGAGTTGGCATGTCCAGAAGATGAGTCCATTCCAATAAGGGTTCAAAATAGATAAGCCTTATCCCTTATTGATGCTGAACTCATCGAGAGATTCTCTCTTGAAGCAGAGGTTGCCATTTCCAAAAGGATGATGAGTTAGATTGGAGGAAACCATTCATAGACTATTTAAATATTGGCAAACTACCTCGGAAATCAGCACAGTGAAGCGAGAGAGCCCTTTCCTCTCTTATAGGCACTGTCTTTGGTCCTTGATCATATGTGGTTACGTTGTCTGGGCAAACACGAAGCCAAAGGATCATGACCGAAATACTCTTAGGGTTATATGGAGCACATTAATTTGGTCCGAAGATGAAAGATAAGATCAAGAGACTAGGATACTACTGGCCTTCAATGATCACAGACTACATGGACATAGCTAGGAGATGCCACCAATGTTAGGTACATGGTGTGGTCCTACATCAGCCACCCAATATTCTACATCCTACATTGGCCTCATGGCCATTTGAGTGTTGGGGTACCGACATAGTGGGTCCAATTGATCCTCCTTCTTCCAAGGGTCACCGGTTCATCCTAGCTGCCACCGAATACTTTTTCAAGAGGGTTGAGGCAATCCCACTTAGAGAGGTCACAGCTCAACATGTGCTCCAGTTTTTCAGAAACCATATCATAAATAGGTTCAGGGTGCCTCGATAAATTATATCTAATAATGGTATTGCATTTAAGAGCACTAAAATTAACAGCTTTTCTTGGAGACACAACATGGATTGGAGATATTCTACCATCTACTACCCAAGGGTAAATGGGTTAGCAGAAGCCTTCAATAAAACCCTCATTCAAATACTGAAGAAGACACTAGATGACAATAAATGATGATGGCATGAACAGTTGGTTGAAGCCTTATGGGCTTACCATACCACATATAGAACTCCAACTCAATCTACCCCTTTCTTCTTAGTGTATGGGTCTGAAGCTGTTCTACCATTAGAAGTCCAACTCCCATCACTAAGAATAGCCATGGGTAGTAAAATTACAATAGAGCAGAACACCAAGTTGCGGTTGGAAGAGCTCAAAAGTTTGGAGGAGAGACACCTACGGGCATGCCAAAACCTCAAGTTATACAAAGCCAAGATGATTCAAGCTCATAACAAGTTGGTCTGCCCTAGAGCTTTTCAAGTAGGAGAGCTTATTTTTGTTCTAAGGAGGCCAATTGTTGCCCGTCGAAAGATAAGAGGTAATTTTGAACTCACTTGGGAAAGGCCCATGCCATGGAAGGCCTACCAAGGAGGGTCTTATCAACTCATAAATTGTAAGGAGGCTGGCTCTTTCAATGGGCTCTACCTAAAAAAATATTATCCATAATTCTTGTTTGAAAATAATTATCAATAAAACTTCTTTTCATCATAAATTTCATTTCTTCTGTGTTAAAAATATCTTTTGCTTATGAATCCACCACAATATATTTAGGATAGGTGTAAGAGAACCCAAGCGGTATCCTATTCCCTCTTTCACGACACAAATAAATATATATATCTTTTGTCTCAGGCTATTTTGATGTGGGAGCAAGCCCCCTATGGCACTCACTCATTAGCTCTAAATTCGGTGACATGCTACCTTATTTCACAATTCACTTGGCGGATGTGAGTCCTGCTACCATATTTGACCATTGCAAATTGACGAGCACCATGTCAATTTGGTAGGCCTTATTGTGCAGCCGGTAAGCTACCCTATGTTGACTTTATTTATGAGGATGTTAGCCTACACACTTTCTTCTTGGACTAGTCAATATGCATTGACTAGGTCGAGTATATTTGAGGTTTAGGATAAGTCTCCCAACGGCTCCTTTCCTCTTGACTACTTTAAGCTTGGGTCTAGTCCTTACACAGGACTCCTCATTTAGTAGTCGCCCTAGGTCAGATAGCCCCTATTGAGCCGAAGATAGACTATCCCGATGATCAGTTCTCCTTTAGAGAAATGTAAGCCTATACGCCTTCTTTCCAAATTGATTGATGCAAACCGACGAGCACCTTAGGTTGGTTGATGTTCGCTATGCTGACAATGAATCACCCGGTGGATACACCACTCTTGGCAGATGTGAGTCCCCATGCTTTCTCCTTGAGTTGGCCACCTAATACCTATTTGATATATGACTAGCCCTGTCATCTTCTCCAGGGTGTTGGATTAAGCCTTTAGCAGCCACATCCCCTACAGGCATTCTATTTGGACAACGTCCTTTGCAACCCCATTTAGACACTACCTGGATTAAGCCTTTATTTAATTTAATAATTAACTTAAAAATAATCCTTAATTAAACTAATTACCTTTAAGCTAATCTAATTGAATAAACACCTAATTAATGCAAACTTAACAAATTAATCCATCATCTTAATAAACCAAATTGATTTTATAAATCACACTAAAATTAATTCAAATCAAACACTTAATTAACCTATTAATTAATTTAATCACACCTATTAAATAAACTAATTAAGTCGATTAAATTAATCATATTAAACTTAAGCTTAATCAAACATAAAATGCAATTAAATGCTAATCAAATCCTAATTTAAACTTAAATCATTAACTCACTAATTACATCATTAACCTAAATAAGTATGAAATCAAATTAAAAATTAAATAAATCTTTATTTAATTTAATAATTAATCACACCTCTTAAATAAAATAATTAAGTTAATTAAAGTAATCACATCAAACATAAGCTTAATCAAACATAAATGTAATTAAATACCAATCAAAACCTAAATTAAACCTAAATTATTCAGTCATTAATTACATCATTAGTCTAAACAAATATGAAACCAAATTGAAAATTAAATAAACCTTTATAATTAACATAAATACACTTCTTAACTAAATTAATCATATAATACATTAAACCAAAGCAAACCCATAGACCAATAAAGCTAATCAAATCAAATCAAATCAAATTAAATTAAATTAAGAAAGACTCATCAATTTAATATGTAATCAAATCAAATCTCATTCAACCTACTTAAATAAGATAAACTAATCAACTATCCAATGTATGAAATCAAGATACAAACCAAACTTTGATGAACATGACAAATGGATGTGATTAAAAATAAAATCCTAATTACAAGGAATCAAACACAATTAAAATCAAAATAAAATCTCAATTAATCTAGTTCAATCAAACTACAAATAAATGAATCACAATTAAATTAAATAACATAAAGTTAAGTCACAGAACCATAATCAAAGAAAAGAATTAGATATTAATTCAAAAGGATATTGAATTATAAAGATTTAATTAAATCAAAACATTTAACCTAAAATTAATCAACCAAAAACACATGAACTTAAACAAACTTAAACTTCATTAGATATAAAGGATATTGAATTATCAAGATGCAATTAAACCAAAACATCTAAATCAAAATCAATCAATCAAATACTTAAACCAACTCAAATTCTAACCTCTAAATCAAATCAAATAAATTACATAAATTCAAATGGGCTAATTAAGATACTTAATGACCTTAGTTAGATTCTTTAGGAATTAGGACGTAGAATAGGGTGGGTTCCATCTACAAATGGAATTCATTCTACCCTTCATTCTTGAAAACCTAAACATCATTTTAACCAAATAAAAGTGAAGTAAAAATAAAAAATAAATCATTAAATCATTTAAATTGAAATCACCCAAAGGTAAAATTTAAACAAATTCAAACTCCAAATTAAAACTTAAATTAAAGAAGCCTAGTAAAGTCTTGCCACACAAGCCTTAAGCACACATATTAGAATACTAAGTCACCACTTCTAGTGCTAAGTTAGGGCATTGTATGTATGATGTTGTATTTTTTTTGATGTAATATTTTAGACTGGATGTTAGGGTGTATGTTTTATAGACTGGATGTTAGGTCATTATTAGCCTAATCATATTTTCTGTAGAGGGTTCTGCTTAAGGGGTCGTTGTAATAAAAATATAAATGTGTTTGCTGTTCAGGTTGCTTAGCCTCTAATCATAACTCACATTAGGACAGGTGGGCTTGGTTACCCATGTGTGGGGTGCTAAGTCCAAATTATTCATATAACTGCTTGGGTTATATTGTATGTTTAGCTAATATTTATTTTGCAGGTGTAGCTACAATTACTTTTCTTATTTTTGATATAATTTTGGATTAGGAATTAGGATTAGTATTATGGGGGATTAGGATGAGCAGTGGTGAGAAGGCTTAGACCCTGGGGTGCCCTGTGATGCCTTTGGAGCAAATCAAATCAAAAGAAAGAGAAGGAAGAAATGAAGAAAAGAAGACCCCCCTAGCATGTATTATTTTTTATAATCCGGGTTGTATAAGTGTAGATCTCGGTTACCCATCTTTTTTTCTCTTTTTGGGGTGTACGAAAAAACCCGACTGCACTGACCTTTTATTATTTTACGATAGCAGCTCAAATCCATTTTGAGATTTTGTCTATAAAATTATTTGATGTTGTGTTTAGATTGCACATTAGAATAACATGTTTTTCATAGTTTCTTTTTGATTGATGCTTGAATGTGTGGCTTGGATGTGGTAGGCTCTTAAGATAAAATTAATTTTTCTACCCCAATTAATAACTCATAACTAAAATTTTCAAATAACTCTTATCCTCACATAAAAGTCTAGGAATTAAATCAAGATAATAAAATTTTTAGCAACCCCTTAGCTAGATGAATGAATGTATAATATCATGCATGTCATATTATTCAACTCTTGTTAAGAGGGTGCTTCCGTCTTTGCCAGAGACTGAAGGCTTAACCTATGAGAGCCTTTGATGAAAGAACACACATTTCTCTCTTGATTTGGCCCATAATCAAGTTCTCATACATTTAGGCATACAAAATTCCATAGCTTGTGTTAAAATAAAGAGTCCAAAAGATTTGAATAATTTTGATAAAATTTGCATTAGATTAAGTCGTGGATTCATACCATTAATGCTCTAGTCTCTTAGGGAGTGAATTTAAGGACTTAGTCTCCTTTCTAAATAAACAACAACATAGCCATCTTGCAAAGTATAAGACTTGTCTACATGGATTTAAAGCATAGGAGGAGTTAGCTGGTTGCCACTCTAAGCGATAATAAGTCTAGCAGTTAGGTGGTTTATTCTCTCTTGTGGAGGTAAATCATATACCCATTTTTTTCTTAGATTTAGGTCGTGCTTCGACCCTAGACAAAGGTCCCTAGCTTAGGATATGAGGTAGTTATTTTCTTTGGGCTACAAGCATAAATTCTCACCTCTTAGGCATTTTCATAATCTTATGTTGTAGAATTATAAGCCCTATCAATCTAATAAAATGCCAACTCAAATAATTAACTCTCTTCAATTTTAAAAATATAAATCCCAACCATAGAATAGATAGGAATGCTCAATAGGCTCCTTAGTATCATGAGTATTTCTAACTTTCCCCCTTTGGATTCCAAAAATAAGTCTTCTCCTTGATCTATCCCATTTGATTTTCTCAAATAGCCAATCCTTTATAGTCTTAACCTTGAAATCTTTAGAGACCCTAATTATCTACTTTAATTGAGAGTATTCTTAAGGAATTCCCATTCCTTAAGATGTAATTAAATATGGGGGCTTGCCTCCATAGGGCACTTAATAAACCCAGCTTAAAATAAACCCTACATTACTTTTCCATGTAAAGTAAGGGAAAGATCTTTGGTATATTTGAAGATCCATCATGCCTTAGGAGTCCTTATTAGGTGATTAAGTCCATTACAGGATGGTGATTTATATCTTTCAAGATAGTACATCATTCCTTAATGTCATACCTGATGACTTCAATAAGTATCCCCTAAGATCTACGTGGTGTCCCACATCCCAAAAATAAACACTATAGTACTCCTAGGAGGATCTATGGCCATGGGGACAGTGGTACTGTCTCCCTCTCCCTCAACTACTGCAATCTCCGAGACCTGCTACGGTGGTGGTTGTGATGGCACAACTTCTGCTCAGGTCACCATTCCTCTTCACGCATGGAGGGCAGAAATTCAAGTCGACCTCGCTCAATCAGCGTAGATGGAATGGGATCTTTAACCCATAACTAGATCACCGGGGCTCTCTTGATCTCGCTTCATGGCCTTTCTTTGGGATGATGATGGAAATCGGAGATGTGGTGGTAGAGCGGTGTGGCAGAGGCACCATCGACTCTCGCTACACAGGAGATCCTCTCTTGTGGTGGCTAGTACCCGTCAGTAGAATGCTATCAATATGATCAGCATGGGTAGTGCGCCAATCAGAGAAATCCATGAGGGCAGAGGCAGCCGACTGTTTGGCATACCTACATCTCTCTCTGCTGGTAACATGTACTGATACCCAGGCTTCCTAGGCCCTCTCATATCTTTTGTGTCTCACCGCAGGGATGAGATAAATCAAATTGAGCCCACTCGATCGTCAGTAAGCCGCCTACCAGCAGATCTAATCTAAGACTGGCATATGACCTTCTCCTGTCTCTGATAGGAGCCTCAAACTATACTATAAGTGGAGGTGAAACTGAGATCCTCCTAATGTCTTCTTCTTCATCAAAAACTGAGAGGGGGTGAAACTTATTTTCTATGATAAGAGGAGACACTTTCCTAGGTAACTCCTCTACTGCATACTGGGAAACTACTTCTAGCTCATTGGCTATGCGATCGTGATGTTGTTTGATCTTGTGGCACTGATTATGGTACTAAATCCAGCTAGGACGGGCAGCACAAGAACCAGACCCTACCTCAATGGTGAGGGAGACTATCCCTGAAGATATGGTAGCCTTACCCTTGGAAGGAGCCAATGAGTGGGTGCTAGCCCTTTCAGCGGAACCAGAGTGCCGCACTAAAACTATAACTCTATAACCAGCCTCCTCCTTGATGGAAACTCATATGACATCTCAACGGATGACCCCGCCCGGTCACAACACTCCTGCTGACGGTTGTGAAGGTGGTCTCCTTACAACTGATCTTAGCCCCCTTAAAATCTCGACCAAAATGAATGAGGTGGGAAAAATAAGTCTGTGGGAGGCTGGCTCGATCCAAGGCTAAATCCATCCCAAAAGAAAAAGTAAACACGTTGTTGACCTCATTTTTAGAATGAGCTCTCAACACCTCCATCTTAGACATAGGATTCCTCTTAGACTTTAGGAGATCTTTAGCCTTAAGACACATCTAGTGATTAGGTGGACACTCAACCTAGCCCTAGAAGACTTAGAAGGGTTATCCATAGGAATAGGTCATGCCTTAGGAGTGTTAGGAAACTTGTCTGCCCTTAGCTTGAACCACTCCTCACCTTCCTTCCTTCAAGTCAAACTCCAAATCAATTCTATTAGATTTTCTCCAAACTCAAATCAACTCCATATGATTGAAATACATGATTGAAATCTATGATTGAAACTCATGATCAAAAGCCATCAAAATTCCAAATTAAAATTTTCCTAAGTCCTTAATCCTCTCTTAAGGGCTTAGCCAAAATCAACCCTAAACCAAATCAAATATTTAAGATTTTCTCATGATTCATTTATATTCTCATTTATATTCACATATATAAATGAAATATAAATTAAAATCAGTCAATCTAAATCCAAATTCAAAACCAATTCATTGAAATTTTTCTAAGTCCCTTTAATTTTCTATTAATGGACTTATCCAAAATCTTGATCAAACCAATTCAAACTCATGGGATTTTCTCAAGATTCATTTATATTCTCATTTATATTCACACATATGAATGATATATAAATACAAACTCATCAAATCAAACCCAAAAAATCAAATTCCAATTTAAAAATTTCCTCAAATCCTTTAAATTCCCTTTAATGGATTTAACCCAAATCATGATCAAACCTATTCAAACTCATGGGATTTTCTCAAAACTCATTTATATTCACATTTATATTCTCATATTTAAATGAAAAATAAATATAAATCAATCAAATAAGTTCCAAAAATTGAATTCCAAATTAAAAATTTCCTTAAATCCTTTAAATTCCCTTTAATGGATTTAACCCAAATCATGATCAAACCTATCCAAACTCATGGAATTTTCTCATGATCAATTTATATTATCATTTATATTCACATATATAAATGAAATATAAATTAAAACAATCAAAACCAACTCCAAAAATCAAATCCAAATTAACTAAAAAAATCCAATGTAAGCCTTTCAAGTCAAAATCTTGAACTTAGCCAAATCAACTCTAAATCAAGCCGAACTCTTGATTTTCTCTCATGATTCAATCAACCCTACAATCATGAACTCATATATAAATTCAAACTTCAATCAAACGAAAGTCACCAAAACATTTCAAATGGTCATATGAACTTAACCCAACCCTTAGTTTAACCCAATTTGACTAATTGGTCAAGTTGACCCATTTTGACCTAAATGGGTCAACATGAGCCAATCTATCAAATGGATTCCAAATCCAATGAAACTTGGCCAAACCTAGTTCCTCCACATACCCAAGATATCCAAAGTCAAAAAAATAGTAAAATGACCATCCTAACCCTAGTCCATAGAATAAATTTTGGCTTAATCCATGGGTAATTTGGTCATACCCTCTTCACATTCACTTGAGGCTTTCCTAAAAGCTCAAGGGGACCTAGGGGAGAGTGGTGCACCCAACCCAATGGGTTTGAGTTAGCCCAATTGGTCCCTAGACCAAACCCGGCCCTATGGGTCAAAATGCAAAATTCAAACTCGCTCGCAAACTCAAATTCAAGCACATGGGAGGTTGGCAATCCACTCCTTGGCTCGACCATGTGCACACTCTTCGATCAAACAACCCCGCCATGATCAATTGGATCAAAATGGCAAGTGCATTACCGGCTGGCCGATCCTTCAAGTGGGAGATATACTCCCCCTAAACAAACTTGAATTGAGGATTCCTGAATTTGATTGAGTGCTAGTGAGACTTAGGAGCCATCAGAGAGTGATAGCTACCCTCCTAGAGCTCTTACCATTTCCCCATTTCTTAATTTTTGAACAGTGAAAATAGGGGAGCTCAATCCATTCTCCAACTTTCTCCACACTCAAACTCCACTCAATTCCCTCTTCAAGCTTCATCAGAGGACCAAGTAGAACGCACCCAAGCTCTCTTCCAAGTCCTTGAAGCAAGGTGAGATCCAATTCAATCAAAATTGAGCTCAAGCTAAGGAGGAGGTGACTCATAGGAAGATCTAGTCAACCTCAAGTGCTCAAAACTTCAGTAAGGCTTCGTCTCAACCAGAAAAAGCTTCTCAAGGGAATCGAGCATCAGTGATCACCTCCGATGAGGTATGGGATTTTTTGACCATTAAACTCAATGTGGTGTGGAGTTTTGTGAAAGAAATTCTCAGCCCATTAATTTTTTACTGTTAGATTTGCTGCTCTTTAGCTTTATATGGTGTGGGTTGAGTTTGATTTTAATCCATGCTAGATCGAGTTTGGATGTTCCCCTTGATAATGGACGGTCTCTATTGATCAAGGGGAAGAACTTGGGAGATCTCAACTATCCATCCATGCATTTTGGATGGACGGCTGAGATAATTCTACACATTTAGATTTCCTTTTATCTATTTTAAAATGCGGGGAGATCTCTAGCCATCTGATCTTTGATCGGACGACAGGAATCAAACCATGTGTTGCTCACCAGAGTTGACAACAGTAACTCACATGCGATGCATGTAAAGCGTCGACCGCCCATGCTGCGTCGTGAGCTAGGGGATTACTTAAACTGCTTGATTAAATCCTAATTAACTTAGGGATCTTCCAAAATTCATAACTCCTTCTACAAAATTTAACAAAATGTGAAATAAAATCTTATGGAAAGATAATTCAACCTAAAATATTTTAAAATTAATTTTAATGGGTTTTGAGTTATATTTTTCTATGAATTTGGGTTTTCTTGGAAATTTTATTTTACTAATTACTTTTTAATTAAGCTTCTGATTAATCCCAAATTTCTTGGGTATGATTTAGGGGATAAATTCTACCTTTCCTACTTTTCTTGGGATTTATTGAAGGCTTGATTAGAAGAATTGCATATAGATTCCTTAATTACTCTCCTTATGTAACTAAGCATAATTAGGGTATGATTAGTGATTTCAATCCATGATTAGGGTTGATTAAGGTTAGATCCAGTAAGTAGGAGGTTTATGGAATATTTTTGGGGAATTTCCCCCAAGCTATTCCCTAAACTCCCTTTTTTCTCCTTAATCTCCTCTTAATTAAGAGTTACTTCATTAATTATCCCCCTAATTACTTTCTAAAAATTCTAAAAAGTTTCAAAACTTAATTAATCTACTTTGGGTAGAAGCTTAGGTGTTTAATAGCCTAAGTTTAATTAAGGAAATCAAAACCCAATTCACATGTGTGAAAGGGTGTTTTGAAATTACTTAAGCTAAAACCCCTTAGCTTAATTAACTTTTAATTGTGAGCCAACTTGCATTAGCCCTCTTTCTTGTTAGGTGCATTGCAAATTTTAATTCCTTGTGGGTTTTATGTCATCTCATTGGTGCATAATTATTTGGTTAATTCTTTTAAGGTGGTATAGGTAAGGATTAATTAAGTTACTTAATTCATACCTTAAACTAATCAACACATAAAAATGGATCTATTTATCTAAAAATTAAACAAAAATATCAAACACATGTGGGAATGGGTTAGGAATAGCAAACTCATCTCACCTTTTCAAAATTAAACCAAACTCAAACCCAAACAAAAATCACATTGAATTCACTTTGATTTATTTTAAACTTTTTTATTCTATAAGAATGTCTTTAAGATTTAATTAGAGTGAGTTTATTTACATGCTTTCATTACTTTAAATCTTTCCCCAACATGTTAAATTTGTATGTCATGTGGTTTCATGCATTCATATTTTTCAAATTCAAATTTAAAAATGAAATTGTTAACTTTATGTCGAATTTGCATGTGTTGGCTAAAGTAGAATTATGAGTGGCTATTATCACAACTAAACTCAAATTATTTTCAAAATATATAACTAAAATATCAAATCTAAAAGTATGCTACTTATACTTTTAATTATAAGCTTGCATGTGAAATATTATAAAGGTATGCTTAGCATAGGTTTCCTTTCTCTCTTATGTAAGTATAGTTTTGAATAGGAATTTGGTGAGATATATGGTTCATTTGAAAAGAACCTAACACTCACCTAATTCCATATCCTATTCATCTCTATGCTATCACCTAAGAATGGTTACCTACACTTGCATACATAAATTACATAAACAAAATGAATCCATTAATGCAACTTTTGCATTCTTCTTTTCCATTTCATTTCTTTTATACATATGTTCGCATTTAAGGAAAGTGGTATATTAATCTGGACAACCTCGAGGTTGTGAGTCTTTAATTAACACTAAGTAGGTTTTATACTTTACACCTCTGGTTAACAATGGTGCTGTACTCACTTATGCCTTTCTTACTTTCATGCGTGTATGTGAAATTTTGGATAAAGAAACCCTTTTCTACTTAAGAAAATCATGCATACTAATCTTCTAAATTTCCTTAAATGGATTACTTAGCATATATCATAAAGTGTGTTAAATGCTCTCATTTTATGTATATATATATATGCTTAGGATTCATTCATATGCATGTTATATATGTTGGAAAAGAAATGAAGTAATGTGTGTTATGTGAATTTTGATTTATTTTATTTAATCTTAAAATGCCTATATTTTTGAATAGGTTTATTTAGAGCTCATCTAAATGCAGGATTAATTAAAAAACTTAATCAAAAATTCACCTAAACAAAACTAAAATGTGAACCTACTTTAGCAATTACTTAGGTTAGGGAAGGAAAGAGAAGTTCTCTTCTCTTTCTCTCTCTTCATAGCTTAGTAATTAATTATAGGATTCACTTGAACCAAATGAAAACATAAAATAAAATCAATCCAAAACTTCTAAACAACTTAAATGAAACCTTCCTCTAGGTTGAACATGTTTTCACACTTAGAAAATTTGAACCTAAAGCCATAATAAAGCATACCACATAAACCTTCAAAGCACACACATTCGCCTAAGTCACCACTTGTTGCTTTAAGTTAGGTCGGTGCATGGTTTGATGCTTTGTTTTATTTTGTGATATATGTTTTAGACTGGATGTTAGGGTGTATGCTCGTAGAATGAATGGTAGGACATTTTTAGTCTAACTATTCTTTTTTGCAGGGGATTGTGCTTAAGTGGCGCTATCATAAATAAAATATAAAAATGCTTTCACTTGCAGGTGCGTTGTACCCCTAAGCATAATCCATAGGCCAGGTGGACTTAGTCACCCATGTGTGGGGTGATAAGTCTAATATATATGCTTGGGATTTGGGTAATTTATTTTATCTAATCTTTGTTTTACAGGTGTTAGCTAGATTTACCTTTTCCTTTTCATGTAAATTTATACAATTAGGATTTTGGAATGATTGTTATTGGGATTAGGATGAGCATTGGTCATAAGATCCTATCTTATGCATCATGTGGTGCCTTGGATCATCCACCTTCCAACCATCCAAAAGGAAGAACCAAAGGACGAAAGAAGAAAAGGAGAAGAAAGAAGAAAAGAAGACAAAAGAAAGAAAGCTTGAAGACCACCATAACAATGAGTTCCTTACTTAATTGTAATGTAATTCATTTTATAATCGGGTTGTATAAGGGTAGAGCTTCGCTACCCAATTTGATATTTTTGGGTTTGTGGTGTTGCGACATGGATTCTTTTGCACTTAGCTTTATAAAGCTATTGATGATTTGTTTAGCTTGTGCATAAAGTGGCATGTTTTTCCTAGTTTATTCTTTACGATTAGGCTCTTTAGGAAAAATTAAATCTTTTACCCAACTTAACAACTCAAAATAAAAATTAAGCAACTCATAACCTCACATAAAGCTTAAGTTTAAAATCAAGATAAAAGAATTAGCAACCCTTATGGATGAGCATTTCTTTTTTAATATCATGCACAAAACATCTTATTTCACTCTTGATTGGAGGGCTTCCACCTTTGCTAGAGAAACTTGGCTTGACCTTTGAGTCATGGTGGAAACTCACCTCCTCCCTTGATTTTGGCCATAATCTTTACTTCTCATGCATTAGGCATATGATCATTAGCCAGTCAAAATGATTGTCCAAAAAAAAATAAAATGAAATTTGAATTGCATTAGATTTAGGTCATTTGAAGCATACCTTACATGATCTAGTCTCTTTAGAGTGAGTTTAAGGACTTAGTCTCTTTCTAAATAAATAAGCCAAGCTATCTTGCATAAAGCATATGATTTGCCTACATGAATTTAAAATCGTAGGAGGAGTTAGTTGGCAGCCACCCCCAGGTGGTTGTAAGTCCAAGTAGTCGGGTGGTTTATCCTCTCTTGTGGAGGCAAATCAATACCCATTTTTCTCTTAGATTTAGGTTGAGCTTTTGGCCCTCACCAAAGCTCCCTATATTTAGGTTTTGAGGTTTCTTCTCCCCTTTGTGGGCTATAAGTATAGATCCTCACCCCTTAGGCATTTCCATAACCTTGTATTATGGAATTATAAGTCCTAGCATTTTAATGAAAAAATTCAAATCAAACAAATTAAATCAATTTCAAAAAAAAGGTAAACCCCAATCATAGGATAGTTTCAGATGCTCACTAGGTTTCCTAGCATCATGAGCATCTCCTACTTATGTTCATTTTGCTTCGATAATAACTCCCTCTTTGATTAATCCCATTTGAACTGCAAAAATAAACTAATTTATTGATAGTCATATCATATTGAAATCTTTAGAGACAATGATCATTTACCTTAATCGAGAGTTTTATTAAGGAATCCCCATTCTTTAGGATGTAATTAACTATGGGGGCTTGCCACTGTAGAGAACATAACAAAGCCAATTTAAAATAAACCCTGCTTTACTTTTCCATGTAAAGTATGGGAAGAATCTCTGGTACACCTTGAAGACCCAACGTCCTTAGGAGTCCTTATTTTAGTGATTAACTCCATTACAGGGTGGTGACTACTAGCTTTCGAGATAGTACTCCTCTCCTCAATGTCATACTTGATCACCCTAATAAGTATATCTGCGGATCTGCGTGGAGTCCGACTAAGGCAATTTATATTCCTGAGTTCTCATTTACCTTCTTTCCACCCACATAAAGGAAAGATGAATAGATGAGGACATTGGGAATATTAAATTTTCCACCACAGATTTTTCTGGCGACTCCGTTGGGGATGGTTCCTCTCTCCATCTTTGGTAAATGAACGTTGTCTTTAAGTATCGATAGTGGGTTTGTACTTTTGTATGAACCCAAGACTATCTTTTTTTTTCATTGGCACTTAACTTATTTTATACTTGAGTTAAGTTAGCCAACATCTTTAGGTTTCAAGACCTCACCCCGTGTTGGTCTTAAAACCCCCGTTGGGTTCTCCAATGGCTAAAATTGAAAATCTAATAAAAAAACATTTAAATACTTCCTCTTTATCATCTTTATGATAAAGAAAGGTTCATTATAAAATAATAAAGATAAAAAAAATTTCATAAAAATCTTGCTTTTCAAAAAGCACTCTTTCAAAAATGCACATAATAAAATATTTAAACATAAAATTTTCTTAAATCACCCTCATCTAACAATTCTTATAATTGTTACATGTATAAATCTTCAAAATAAAATGAACAATCTTTTCCAAAAGCACAAATGAACATCTTCCCTCAATTCACTTTGATGAAGATTTCATTTTCAAAAATAAAATGAACAATCATCTTTCCAAAAATCAAAATCAAAATTTTTAAAAAGCACATATGAACCTCTCCATTCAATATACCCACATTTATTGAATGGAAATTTCATTTTCAAATCAAAACTAAATTTTTCCAAAAGCACATATGAACCTCTCCATTCAAATTGAATGGAAGTTTCATTTTCAAAATGAAACTAAATTTTCCAAAAGCACATATGAACACCTCCATTCAATATACCCAAATTTATTGAATGAATATTTCATTCCCAAATAAAAATGACATCATTTGTAAATCCTACTTAAACATATACCAAATATGATTAAGTTGGGATTCCCTCATTCAAAAGCAATAATAACACACAAAATAAAATTTTCACATTTCAAAAATAAGTTTGACTTCCATTCTTACATACCCAAATTTGTGAAATGGAAGATTTCTTTCAAAAATAAAAACTTAATAATCATATTTACAAAACTTCAAAACACATTTGGAACTTCATTTTAGCATACCACATTTGCTAAGGTGAAGTTTCCACTTTTCAAAACCAGAAATTTTCAAACACATTTGGAACTTCATTTTAGCATACCACATTTGCTAAAGTGAAGTTTCCACTTTTCAAAAAAAAATTCAAATACATTTGGAACTTCATTTAGCATACTCAAATTTGCTAAGTGAAGTCTCCAAAAAAAAAAAAACCAAAAAAAAAAAAATTAAAACACATTTGGAACTTCATTTAGCATACTCAAAGTTCCTAAGTGAAGTTCCCAAATTCAAAACCAAAAATTTTCAAACACATTTGGAATTTAATTTAGCATACTCAAATTTGCTAACTGAAGTTCCCAAATTCAAAACCAAAAACTTTCAAACACAATTGGAACTTCAATTAGCATACTCAAATTTTCTAAGTGAAGCTTGGAATTTTACTTAGCATACTCGAATTTGCTAAGTGAAGTCTCCAAATTCAAAGCCAAAGATTTTCAAACACATTTGGAAGTTCATTTAGCATACTAAAATTTGCTAAGTGAAGTCTCCAAATTCAAAACCAAAAAAAAATTTCAAACATATTTGGAACTTCATTTAGCATACTCAAATTTGGTAACTGAAGTCTCCAAATATAAAACACAAAAATTTTAAACACATCTTTTGGGATTTCATTTAACATACTAAAATTTGCTAAGTGAAATTTTCATTTCACAAAATTAAGTGGAACTTCATTTTTTAGCATATCATATTTACTAAAGTGAAGTCTTCACTTTCAATCGAAAACAAATCAAAAACCAAATGAAACACATTAGAATTTCTTTAGCATACCTGAATTTGCTAAGGATCCTATTTTTCAAAAACAAATCAAAGTATCCAAAATAAATGAAACACATAGGATTTTCTTAGTATACTCAAATTTGCTAAGAATCCTATTTCCAAAATTTTCCAAACAAAGACAAAACACACTTGGATTCTTCACTTAACAAACCTAAATTTGCTAAGTGGAAATTCCAAATTTCAAAATCACAAAAGATTCACAAGATAAAAGCAAATAAAAAGAAAAAGAAACAATTATTTTCAAACACCTCCCTTAGCATATCCAAATTTTCTAAGTGAGTGGATTACCAAAATATCAAATCAAAATTAAAACCAATTGACCTTTCAAATCAAAATCCAATTTCAAACATGAACCTATGGAAGCATCCTTCAAAAAAATATTTGAACCCATTTTTAACATACCCAGAATTTGTTGAAAGTGGATTCATATTCAAAAATTCCTTTTTCCAATCAAATTTTCAAATTTTCCCTAAATCCATTTGAACCCCACTTAACACTTCCAAGATGTTGGATGTGGGTTTAAATTTTAAATTCAAATTTAGAAATCAACAAAAATAGAAATCTGATCCAAGCTTGTTTCCAATATTGCAAATTCTCAACATGAGTTATAGTTACAACTACAGTTCAGTCCTTCAATTTTTCAGTTGATTACAAATGGCAAGCTCACAGAAGTTTATGTTCACTTTCCCCTATGGCATGGACTTGGCCTTGGATCAAGCCAATCTCACCAGAACTGATCATACCCACCCGATCCATTTCATAGAGGCTTTGAGGTGAAGATCACACGTGAGGGCACTCCCTCCCTGTCGGTAGGATTGAGGTGGTGAGGCGGTAGGTCATCATCGATTACCCTTAGATTCGATCCCTCATTAAATAAAAAAGCGGTAGTGCCATCGGCTTCAAGTTCTGATGCGGTGCCAACCCAGTTTAAATGCCCTGTGATTTCTGTTGCCCGATGAGGCTAAGCACTCATCTACCTCAGAGTAAGGCTCCCGATCCAGAATGCCTCCCCTACTTTTGAGTTGGGGATACCTCTCTCCTCATCACTGAAACAAAACTACATGATTAAGCGGTATCATAATGATTACTAGGGAGATGGAGCGTGCCGTTCGGTTGTTGAGGAGTTCTGGTTTGACTTCTGGTTTGAAAACCCTTTCATCCTCTCTCTGGGTCAGACGGAGAGGATGCTAGGAGGATCCATACTTTATCTCCACTAGTGGTTCAGCATCAGCCCGCAGTTAGTCAGGGTAGGAGGTTGTATGCCAGCCTCCGATCAGATCTATGTCAGGTGAGCGGAGCTTACGGATGTTCTAATTCTGGAGCCCAATTTGATTTAAGATCTATCATCCCCCATAGTGTGGGGAAACAGCTTTAACAGGAGAGGGCTAGAGAGGCCAATACATCTGTTTATATCACCAATAGGGAGAGGTTGCCGGTCGGCGACACTCATCGATTTTCCTACCATTCTACCGATACGATAACATCTTGCTTACTAGGAACACTCATCATAGGAGGATAGCTCATGTTCATAGAGAGTGGTGTCTCCACCACGCTCTGCATCACTCATCCACATCTCAGGTTCCCAAGGCCATGAAGGCCACATCTTGGGGCACCCGTTGGTGATCAGTATGGCGAGGATCCTACTCCATCTACTCCACATACTATGGAGAGGCTGAGCTCTCTAGCTTAACCTTCTTCCCTAGTGGTGGTGCGGAAGGAGTGGCAACCCAAAGTATAGTGGTCATCCCTTCACCAACACCACTAGTTCAACGGGACACAGAGATGGTGGCAGCTATTACAGAGGGAGCAGATGATAGCCCTATTGCATCGATGATTATAGAACCACCTAAGAGTGTCACACCTTTCAAAGCCAGTGGAAGTAATGAGTGTGTCTCTTCTAGCGAGTACAATTCTCATAGGATTGATTCTCCAGTAGCAAGGGAGGTCTGGTGCCTCTCAGTACATGATAGTGATCACACCGGTCAGCACAAATCATTCATGCCCATTCAAATTGATCGTTCTCTTGAGGAGATAGTGGCACACTATCTTATAGAAAAGAAAGAAATTATAGGATAAGATTGGTCAGATGAGGAGAAGGTTAGTTTTGATCCCAATGAAGATGATTTATTGGGAGACTCAGTCGGGGTTTGCATGGTAGATACCAGAGGATCCCTCCTCAGAGAACAACAGGCTATGGAAGGTGATGATGCCGAGCAAGAATGCACAGACCACTCGCATCAACACCTCCTAGCACAATTAAAACAAAAACATGAAAAGATAGATAGGATGGCAAAGCAGCTTGAGGAATTGTTAGCGGTTTGACTTGAAATAAGCCCCAGCAGTTCATCCTATCTGGCGAGATCAATGTTGAGTTAGTGCATGTATTGGACCCAGCCAAGACCTTACCTCCCATTGAGCAATGTAGCACAAGCATGTATAGGAAGGTAGTGGAAAGTACATCCATACAAGAAAAAGATATAAAATCCATGGTTGAGGAGTAAGTGAGGAAGCATTGGCTCAAGCCCGAGGAGGATCATCAATTCCAAAGGGTAGACCCTCCCCAGAGGAATTTGATACAATCCAATATCCCAAGGGTTTCATGCCACCTTCCTTCAAGAGCTTTGATGGCAGTGGAAACTCGAGGCAGCATATTGCATACTTAAGGGCCAGTTGTTACAACATCGGTGGCAGTGACGCTTTGCTTTTCTGCCTCTTTGTCAGTAGCCTAGCTAGGATAACTTTTGACTGGTATGTTGCACTTCCACAAAGTTTAGTAAAGATATTCTTGAGTTGGCAACTCTTCATCAAGAGATTTCTTTGGAGCTCAAAAGGGTTGTGGCGATCTCATTGTAGCAAAACGAGTGAGTCCCTTGTTGATTATATTCTCGATGGCATAACTGGTATGAATCAACATGTTGAACAACATGACATTGAGATTCTTCTAAATAATATACATGGTCTGGTCACCTTCATGCTTAAAGGCTTCACTATTAAAATTGTTGAGAAGCTAATCAATAAGGTGGCTAGTCTATAAGGAGAGGCCAAATAGTTACCTTTTTAAGATCAGTTGCCTAAACAGAAGCCGTAGAAGGTCTATGAGAAGAAGTCAAAATAGTGGCGATTGATAGATGGGGAAGAAACCTAGAGATCACCAGAGACCACGACCTCCAGCCTCTCATCTACAACCACCGAGATAGCCCTACCGGCCTCCATAGTACCCTCCATGGCGGGACCAGCCACCTCCGCCATACCACACAGCGGTATACACATCACCAGTAACTATGGTCCACCTACTCTTTTAGATAAGCTTAATAAGCCTTATTCATTTAAGAGGGAGGTAATCAGAAAGATCTTTAAGAACCACTTAAAGAAGCCTGATTTTTAGCTACCTGAACCTAGGAGACCGGAGAAAGTAGGAAAAAGTCATGATCCTAACTTTTTCCCCTACCACCATATGCTAGGTCATGTTTTGGAAGATTGCTTCACCTTCAAGGACTGGCTTGAACATAGTTTCAAGACCGATATTGTAGTTATCCCAAAAGAATACCTTGTGGAACAACCATCCAATTCCATCAAGGTAATCTTTGGGGATACTTGCGTTCTCTACAAAACTAAAGAAGATTGGGATATCTCCTTATCCAAAACCTCTAAGAAGATCATTCAGAAGATCAAGAAACTTTCCTTGCAGGTGCCTGAGTCAGCTCAAACCTCCAACATCAAGGAAGGTTTGCAAGTTGTGATGCCAACTCAGGGAGCTCGTGGCGGTGACACATGCAGTCTAGGATAAGTAGCACAACCATGTCGACCTCCAGTCTACCATTATAGGTACCACATCAGAGATATCTCCTACTCAACTTGCTCTTCTTCTTTTACTAGAAGAACTCTTGTATCAGAAAATAAGAGCCCCAAATCTCTTACCCCTCTTACTTTACTTGATTTCTACTTTGTACCTCCTATCAAATCCAAGAAATTAAAGAATAAAGCTAGTTTGAATTACATCTGTGTCACTTTTGATGGGTTATCTACTTCTATTCCTAATGATAACTCTTCAAGTCAAAATAATTATAACAATTTTGATCTTCCTCTTTCTGATTCAGAGTTGGACTTTCTTACTCTAAATACTACAGGTTCACCTCTTGAGATAGACTTGGAATCATCCGATTAGATAGGAGAAGTCAGGTGAGCTCCTATGCGTAGAACCTTCCATTACCCTACCACAAGAGATCACCAAAGTCAACCTCCGTAGTGGCAAGGTTCTACCTCCTAGGGCAGCACCTCAAGTTAGAACAAAACAAGTCATTGGTGTAGAGGATCGAGAAGGCCCTCCATAGAATGCTCCACCCTTGGATATGCATGTGGAGGATTAGCTTAAGGTAGACTACAATGTCCTCTCTCATCTAAGAAAGTTTCCATCTAAGCTAAGCATATATGTTGCCCTTGTCTTATCCAAAGAGATGAGAGACTCATTAATCAAGGCTCTCCTTGATCTTGAGATATGCTTAGCTCAACTATCGCTATTGGTGAAGAGGTGCATTATGCAAAAGAAGCTCAGGGGATCACCTTCACAGATGAAGACCTTCTTCTGGGGGATTTGGAGCACAGCCGTCCCCTCTACAACATAATTGACATGGTTAGATTCGGACTCGCCAGAGTTCTCATTGATCTATGTGCATCGATAAACATTATGAGTCTAAAGTCTCTTGTCTATTTTAGAATCGACATCTTCACACTCTAAGGAGATCGGATGATGTTGAGAGGATTCAATGAACAAGGCGAGAGGGCTTTAGGTTCTATAATGCTACCCTTAGAGATAGGTGACTGGAAGACTGAAGCCAAGTTATTCATAATTGATTCATATACTTCGTTCACTATTTTGCTCGGTAGGCCTTGGATACATCAGAACAAGATAATTCCATCCTCCCTCCATCAGTGCATCAAGTTCAGAAAGGATGGGATTGAATACCGTGTCAATGGAGATGAAAAGAAATTTTCAGATAAAGAGGTTGAGATTTATGAGGATGTGACCTACTATTTTTCTCAACACACCCTTGCTCGTGAACTTGGACAAAATTAAAACACAAAAGAAAAAGAAAATGAAGAAAAAGAAAGAGAAAAAGCAAATGAAAAGAAAAATGAAAATCCAAGGGCACAAGAAAGGAGAATTGAAGAAGAAATAGAGCCGCGTATCACTTTCCACCTACAGTCCATTCCATCATATAGATGTGTGGGTAGAATGACTCAACCTCCACTAGGCTGAGGCGGAGGCAGAATAGAGGCAGTTCTAGAGATGCGAGACCCCCTGGTTAGCCATCAGCCAATCGAGATTATGTTCTAGTTCCCCTACTATTCACATAGACTTGGAATCCAGCTTGGAGGGTGAGTCTAATGTGATTATTATACTAGCCAACCCCTTTCAGTGGGTTCCATTGGAGGTGACTTTCGATCTAAACAAAGCAAGACCAGGCCTCCAGATAAAGTAAAGTATTCGAATCAGGTTTATGTAAGACTATTAGGCAGCAGTTCGAAACTTTTGCTCTAACCTCACTTTCCTCTAAAAAAGCTAAAGGTTTAGTAGTTAAGGAAGCCCCTAAGTCTTTCAGTGACATGAAGCGGAAGAGATTCTTTTTGGGATCATCATCCTCAAGTCCTGAAGTTGATGTAGAACTTGACGAGGATACATTTAAATAATTAATGGAATTACCACTTGATTTTTACTTGCCTTGTGTTCATAATCTTATACAGAAAGGTTTGGTTCCTCATACATGGTCCAGACACAGGTCAGAGTACTTTGAGAAGCTATAGGAATAGTACATGCGGAGAAGCACAATCAAAAGTAGGACAAGGATTCAGTACAGTGGGTCCGGTCGATGATGATGATTACTGCTTAGTTGTAACCAATCATTTGGAGTCTAATAGGTTCTTTTCACACAACCCCAACTCTTATGAGGATTTGTGTTTAGCACCTCAGATGATCCAAATGATCTTCAGATCAAGGATGCACCTCCAAAATTTGAAGAGGAGATTCATTCAACAATAGACAAGTTTAAAGAAATCAACCTCGGGATAGAAGAAAATCCACGCTTGATGTACATCAGTTCGTTGCTGAATGAAGAAAAGACCAATGACTTAGTTAGATTATTGATTGAGTTTAAATACTATTTCACATGAAGTTATGAAGAGATGCCTGGATTATCTCTGACATAGTAGTCCATAAACTAGCAATAGATCCTAACGCTACCCCTATCAAACAAGCTCCTAGACGCATGCGATTAGAAATTGAACAATAGGACATTTCTGAAGTCAAGAAACTAATTGATGCTGGTGTAGTATTTATTTTAGAGGATGTGGAACATAACGCAGATCTTAGGTGGTGCTTGTTGAAGTGATCGGGTATGATATTAAGGAATGATGTACTATCTCGAAAGATAGAAATCACCACCCTATAATAGACCTAATCACCTAATAAGGACTCTTAAGGCATGATGGGTCTTCAAATATACTAGAGATCTTTCCCCTACTTTACATGGAAAAGAAAAGTAGGGTTTATTTTAAGTCGGGTTCATTAAGTTTCCTATGAAGGCAAGCCCCTATAGTTAATTACATCATAAGGAATAGGAATTCCTTAAGAATACTCTCGTCACCAAAGATTTGAGGTTAAGACTATCAAAGGATTGGCTATTTTAGAAAATCAAATGGGATAGATCAAGGAGAAGACTTATTTTTGAAATTCAAAGGGAGAAAGTAGGAAATGCTCATATACTGAAGCCAAAGTGAGCATTCCATCTATGGTTGGGCTTTATATTTTTGAAATTTAAGAGAGTTAATTTTTTGAGTTGATATTCTATTAGATTGCTATAGCTTATAATTCCACAACATAAGATTATAAAAATGCCTAAGAGATGAGGATTTATGCTTGTATCCCGAAAGAAACAGCTACCTTAGATCCTAAGCTAGGGAGCTTTGGCGAGGGCTGATGCACGACCTAAATCTAAGGCAAAAATAAGTATATAGTTTACCTCCACAAGAGAGAATAAATCACCCGACTGTTGAACTTATTACCGCCTGGAATGGCAACAGCTAACTCCTCCTACGCTTTGAATCCATGTAGGCAAGTCTTATGCTTTGCAAGATGGCTAGGCTGTTGTTTATTGAGAAAGGAGACTAAATCCTTAAACTCACTCCCTAAAAGACTAGTGCATGAGTGGTATGAATTCATGACTTAATCTAATGCAAATTTTATCAAATTTATTTGATTATTTTGAACTCTTTATTTTGACACAGACTATGGAATTTTGTATGGTTAAATGCATGAGAACTTGATTATGGTCCAAATCAAGAGAGAAAGGGTTATTCTTCCATCAAAGGCTCTCATAGGTTAAGCCTTCTTTCTCTGGCACAGATGGAAGCCCCCTCTTAACAAGAGTGGAAGGATATGACATGCATGATATTATACATTCATTCATCCAGCTAAGGGGGTTGCTAAAAATTTTATTATCTTGATTTAATTCCTAGGCTTTTATGTGAGGTTATGAGTTATTTTAAAATTCTAATTATGAGTTATTAATTGGGGTAGAAAAAATAATTTCATCCTAAGAGCCTACCGCATCCAGGCCACACATTCAAGCATCAATCATAAAGAAACTATGAAAAGCATGTTGTTCTAATGTGCAATCTAAACACAATATCAAATAATTTTATAGACTACCGTAAAAGAATAAAAGGTCGCGGTCGAAGTTCTCACAGACACCCCAAAAGAGAAAACAAAGATGAGTATTTCACCCTTATACAACCTGGATTAAAAAAATAATATATGCTATGGGGTCTTCTTTTCTTCATTTCTTCCTTCTCTTTCTTTTGATTTGATTTGTTCAAGGCAAGGCACCCTGTGGACTAAGCCTTCTCGCCACGCTCATCATCCTAATCCCCCATAACACTAATCCTAATTCCTAATATAAAATTACATTAAAAATAAGAAAAGTAAATCTAGCTACACCTACAAAATAAATGTTAGCTAAACATACAATATAACCCAAGCAGTTATATGAATAATTTAGACTTAGCACCCCACACATGGGTAACCAAGCCCATCTGTCATAACATGGGTTATGCTTAGGGGCTAAGCAACCCACATCAAAAGCATTTATATTTTATATCTAAAAGGCTTAAGCACAACCCTACAGAAAATATGATTAAATAATATAACATCAGTCAAAAAAAAAACATACACCCTAACATCCGCTAAAACATTACATCACAAAACAAAATACAATATCATACATACAATGCCCTAACAAGACTTATGTGTGACAGTAGGCTTCTTTTAGTTTAAGTTTCAATTTGAGTTTGAATTTGTTTAAATTTTACCCTTGGGTGATTTCAATTTAAATGATTTAATGATTTATTTTTCATTTTTAATTCACTTTTATTTGGTTAAAATGATGTCTAGGTTTTCAAGAATGAAGAGTAAAATGAATTTCATTTGTTGACAGAACTCACCCTATTCTACATCGTAACACCTAAAGAATCTAACTAAGGTTCTTAAGTATCTTAATTAGCCCATTTTGAATTTGTGTAATTCATTTGATTTGATTTGATTTAGAATTTAGAATTTGAGTTTGTATAAGTATTTAATTGATTGGTTTTGATTTTGATGTTTTGGTTTAATTACATCTTGATAATTCAATATCCTTAATATCTAATCAAGTTTAAGTTTGTTTAAATTCATGTGTTTTTTTATTATTTAATTTATATTAGTTGTTTTGGTTTAATTAGATCTTGATAATTCAATATCCTTTTAAATTAATATTTAATTCTTTTCTTTGATTATGGTTACGCGACTTAACTTTATGTTTATTTGATAAGATTATGATTCATTTATTTGAAGTTTGATCATATTAGATTAATTGAGATTTTATTTTGATTTTAATTGAGTTTGATTCTTTATAATTAGGATTTTATTCTTAATCTCATCCACTTGTCATGTTTATCAAAGTTTGGTTTGTATTTTGATTTCATGCATTGGATAGTTAATTAGTTTATCTTATTTAAGTAGGTTGAATTTAATTTCATTACATATTAAATTGATGAGAGCCTTTCTTAATTTAATTTGATTTAATTTGATTTGATTATCTTTATTAGTCTATGGATTTGCTTAGGTTCAATGTGATTATTAATTTAATTAAGAAGTGTGTTTAAGTTTATTATTAAATTAAATAAGGGTTTGTTTAATTTTTAATTTGGTTTCATATTTGTTTAGGTTGATGACATAATTAATGACTTATTTAGGATTTGATTGGCATTTAATTTCATTTTGATTATGTTCAAATTTATGTTTAATTAAGCTTAAGTTTAATATAATTAATTTGATTAACTTAATTAGCTTGTTTAAGAGGTGTGATCAATTATTAAATTAAGTAAAGATTTCTTTAATTTTTTAAATTTGATTTCATATTTGTTTAGGTTAATGATGTAATTAATGACTTAATGATTTAATTTTAAATTAAGAATTGATTGGGATTTAATTGCATTTATGTTTGATTAAGTTTAAGTTCAATATGATTAAATTGATTGACTTAATTAGTTTACTTAAGATGTGTGATCAAATTAATTATTAGATTAATTAAGTATTTGATTTGAATTAATTTTAATCTGATTTATAAAGTTAATTTGGTTTATTAAGTTGGAGGATTAATTTATTAAGTTTGCATTAATTAGGTGTTTATTCAATTTGATTAGCTTAAGGGTAATTAGTTTAATTAAGGAGTGTGTTTAAGTTAATTATTAAATTAAATAAATATTTATTTAATTCTTAATAATATAATTAATGACTTAATGATTTAGGTTTAATTTAGCTTTTGATTAGTATTTAATTGCATTTTGATTATGTTTAATTAAGCTTAGGTTTAATATGATTAATTTGATTAACTTAATTAGTTTACTTGAGGGGTGTGACTAATTATTAAATTTAATTAGGGGTTTGATTTAAGCTTAATTTTTGAGTTAGCTTTAATGTAACTTATTTAAATTAATTTAATTAATTAAGATGATGGATTAATTCATTAAGTTTCCATTAATTAGATATTTGATTAATTAAGTTTGATTAAAGGTAATTAATTTTTAAATCATTAGATTAATTAAGGGTTTGTATAATTAGAGATTAATGACTTAATTTCTCACATGCAAGTGATTTGATTTAGTCAAGTGTTTTCCTTAAGTTTGATTTTATTAAAGGATTATTGTTATTATCATCATTGTTATTAAGTGAATTAATTGTTTATATCATTTAAATTAAGTTTGATTATTTGTGATTAGAGTTTTATTTAATTTGATTCATTTATTATGTTTGTTTGATTTCATTAACATGTTTGATTTAGTTATTAGGTTGAAATATTTAATGGTTAATTAATTATCATATTCCAAATGGATATGATTTAATCATATGTTAATTAAGTTTACTTTAACTTTATTTAGTTTAATTCGATTAGTATTAAATGATTATGTTGAATTGGTTTATTAATCAATTTGATTTTTTTAGTTTATTTAATGATTAATTAGATTCAGTTTATTTATACTCATTAAGGAGTTTCATATGATTAAGATTCAATGCTTAGTGTAGATTTAGTTATACTAGTTTAACCCATGTTAATGTTTTCTAGATTTATTTAATTTTAAGTTTGATTTAAGATTTAATCATTTAATTAACTTAAATAGGTTTAATCATATTTAATTTAATTTCCTCTAACGATGATATTTTTCTGATTTGAGGTTTGATTAATGATTGCTTAAGTGTTATTTCAATTTTGATTTTCATTTGGTATTTAAATTATTTTTAGATTATGTTTAAATTAACTTCTTAATTGATTAAACTTTAATCTTAAGTGGTTGTTTGGGATTCATTAGGATTCAAAAAATCACATTATTTTCTTAAGAGTCCTAGATGTCAATTGAAGTGATTTAAGCTATTTTTCAAAGATTTTTGTAAGTTTCTGAATTTTTGTTTGATTTATTTTATTAAAATAGACAATCTGAACTTTAAAATTTAATTTCTCTCATCCCAGAAGTCCTTTTTACTTAAAATTTTTATGGTAGGTAATTTTTAACTTTGATTTTAATCACTGAAATTTTCAACTTAATCTCACATATATTTTTTGCTTAATTAATGAAATTTGATTTTCACTAAAACTCAAATTAAGCTCAAAATACGTAGTGAAATTTAAGGATTTTAGATTTGTTGGATTTCTCCTGGAAAGATGAATCCAACAAGTCCTTCTTTGCAATTTTTGGTTAAGTATTTTATTTTCTATGAATTTGTTAAGTTTTAGGTGATTTAAATTAATTTTCTAAATTAGAAAAATCTACGCAGCGCTGACGTCAACCATTTGGGCGGAAAGACCAGTCAACAGTCTAGAGAGTGACCCACGGTTCACTCTGGACCATCCAATCGTAGATCAAATGGTCCAGATCAGATCATGCGATATAGAAGCCAGGATCGCATGATCGGATGGTCGATCGGCGATCCAAGGCCCGATCATCGAGCATCCGATCCCCCGAGACGGTGATTGTAGCCCCACCGGTGATGAACAGTAATAATAATTTTTTTAAAAGGAAATTTGGGATTTCTATGTGAACATTTATCCAAATAGAGCAATTTTTTGCATCGATTTGTACTGGAAAAATTCTATTTTTTTAATTGGGATGATTTAAAATAAAATTGCAGAATTATCTAAGGGAAATTCCTAAAATCGCAAGAAAATTAACACAAAATACGAGAAATCCTAAGGCCGGCTAAAGTTTGGTAAAATTTATCTCGTCGAGAATGGTTCCGGTGGTGGTGAAGATCCAAGCAAACTCCTAGGTATGTGAGGAAGCTTTGGAATGATTTTTAACATTTGACTCCCTTGGAACATCATCTTCTCCGATGTTTACCATCACCTCACCGAAAAAGCAACTATTTATATTTTTGAGCTTAAGAATGGCTCAAAGAGGTGGGGGATAGGTTCCTTTTTGCTTTGGGGAGCTTTGAGAGCTGAATGGTGGTATGAGGAAGAGGGGTGAAGTCTTATTTCTCTCTCCTTTTATAATGGCCAAAAATCCACCCTTTTTTGAATTTTTTGGCTCCAAAGTATTATCATCTTGCTTGGGGTGATTGGGATGGATGATGGATTGATTGAGGACTTTGGATTTTTTCTCCAAAGTCCTCTCTTGCTGCCATATGATCAACCCTATTCAATGCAAATGTTGGGGAGGAGTTAAGTGCATGTGATAGGAGAGAATTAAATGAGGTTGGGTGGAATCCTATATGGGGGAGGATCCATAAGGGATTTAATTGGGTTGGGTTGATTTTGGACTGATCCCAAATGGGTTTGGGTCAGGTTCGATCAGCCCCCAATGGGTCATGGCATGGTTTCAAGGGATTTGGCCCAATTTGGGTCATATGAGTCACATTGGGTCTTATCGGATTAAGTTGACCACTTGGTCAAATTGGGTCAAACCAAGGCTTAGGTTAGGTTCAAATGATAATTTGAAGAGTTTTGGTATGATTAAGTTGATTTAATTTGGCTTTGAATTAATTTTGGCTCAATTCGAATCAAATGGGTCAAATGGGTCAAGTTGACTAATTTGATTAAAATTGGCCAAATTAGCTTAGGTTATGAGTTGATTCATGTCCAAATGGCTAATTGAAGATGAATGTCATCTTTAGTTTAAATCAATTTGTATTTAATTTTGATTTATGCTAAATTGACCATTTAGGCCATTTTGGGCTTAATGGCTCAATTGGGCTCGATTGATCAAATTGGCTTTAATTATGGCTTTGGTCAAGTTCAATAATCAATTTGGAATGAACTTGAGCCATTGGTTGCAAATCAATTTGGGTTAGATCATGATTTGACCCAATTTGGTCCTTTAGGCCAATTTGGGTCAACTTGGATCAAATGACCAATTGGGCTTAGTTTGGCTCAATTGGCGGTTAAGTCATATTTAAATATTGATTTTGGGTTGATTCAAATCATTATTTTCAATCAATTTAATGTAGGATGAGTTTTGGCTAGTTTTAGTTCATTTGGGCTAAGGGTTGACTTGGTTTGACCCAATTGATTACAATTGATCATCATAGGGTGATCAACAATCATGGTGGAAGGTTTTGGTGAGCTTGGTTCAATCCAATTTGGGTTGGATTGAAACTTGGCTCAAATGGGTCCTTTAGGTCACTTTGGGTCAAGTGAACCTAAGTGGGTCAATTGGTTTGGTTTTGATCTGATTCGAGTTTAGTTAAACATATATATAAGCCCTGGATTGAAATATAAATTCAACGACAATTAATTTGGAGTCTAATAGGTTTTGGCTCAATTGAAAGTTTTAAGTCAAAAGGGATAAGTTAGGCTTGACTTGGGTTGACTTGAATTTGGTTTGATGATTGTAGGTTTAATTTATCTTTGGATAAATGATTGAATGAATGATTGATTCGAGAGAAAATCCATTGGTTTTGACTTGATTTGGATAGAATTTGGTTAAGTCCAAAGAATTGGCTTAAAGGGATTAGATTGAGTTTGGATTTGATTTTTGATATAGTTTTGGTCATTTGAATTTGTATTCCATTGATTTTTGTGAATATAAATGAAAGAATAATTTATTTATAAAAAAATCAGTTGAGTTTGATTTGATCTAAAGGAGGTTTTGGCTATGCTTATGAATGTGGTTCATATGGCTTAGGAAGGGTCTTAGGATTTGAATTTCATTTTGGGTTTTAATCATTTCAAGTCAAATTTGAAATTATATTTGGAATTTAAATTTGAATTTGAGATTTGGTTTGAGAATTGAATATGGGTTTGATTTGAGAAAGTGTATCTAGATTGGGTTTAGGCAATTGGATAGGTAATTTCCTTAAGTCTTACGGCATGGTCTAATCTTACGATTAACCCTTCTAAGTTTTTAGGCTTAGGTTAGGTGTTCACCTAATCACTAGAAGTGTCTTATGACTAAAGAATTCTTAGTGTCTAAAAGATTCCTAAGTCTAGGAGGATGGGGTTGAGAGCTCACTCCAAAAGTGAGGTCAACAGCTGGTTTCATCAGGGAAGAAAAATACCCTACCTGGTTAGCCAGTGTCATACTAGTTAAGAAGAAGAATGGCCAAATTTGCATTTGTGTCGATTTTAGGGATCTAAATAAGGCATGACCTAAGGATGAGTTTCCTCTTCCTATACTAGAATTAATGGTGGACATTGCCTCATCTCATGCAGTGTTTTCTTTCATGGATGGGTCATCTGGCTACAACCAAATCAAGATGTCTCTTGAAGATGAAAGAAACACCGCTTTTTGAACCCCGATCAAAATCTTTTATTATAAGGTCATGCCTTTCGACCTTAAAAATGCTAGTGCTACATACCAATGGGCCATGACTCAGATCTTTAACGAACTCATTCATCATCAGGCTGAGTGTTATGTTGATGATCTAGTAGTCAAAAGCAGAGAAAAGGAAGACCACCTTTTAACTTGAGAGTAGTTTTGAACAGTTAAGACAATATAACCTCAAAATGAATCCCCTGAAGTGTGCATTCGGAGTAGCTTCAGGGAAATTCCTTGGGTTTGTTGTCCAACATCGAGGACTAGAGATAGATCCTGAAAAGATCAAAGCTATCTTAGAAATGTTGCCTCCTAAAAGCTTAACATAACTCAAATAGTTCCAAGGATGGTTGGCATATTTGAGACGCTTTATCTTCAACCTATCAGAAAGAAGCAAGCCATTTTCAGCACTTGTCAAAATGGATGCCAAGTTCAGACAAGTGTTAGCATGCCTTTGAAGACATCAAGCAGTATTTTGTGAAGCTGCCAGTTCTAACAGCCCCTATCCCGGGCAGGCCACTCATCCTCTACACTACTTCATTAGACAACTCTCTCGGTGCCATGTTGGCCCAAGCCAATGATGAAGGAGAGGAAAGCACTCTCTACTACCTCAGCCATCGTCTGATTCTCGCTGAAGTGAACTACTCACCTATTAAGAAACATTACCTAGCTTTGATCTTTGCTTCCCAAAAGATACACTATATGCTTTCTCATAAGGTGAACTTGATCTCCAGGATGAATCCACTGCAGTATCTCATGACACGGCCAACATTATCCGGACGTTTGGCATGTTGGTCCATGATACTCTCGTAGTTCGGCATCACTTTCGTACCTCTCTGTGCGATAAAAGGATAGGCACTAGCAGATTTCTTAGCAGCACACCCACTTCCTGCTGATTCTTCGCTTAGTGATGATCTCTCCGATGAACAAATCATGAACTTAGGGGAGGCCAGAAACCATCGATCGGAGATGTATTTTGATGGTGATGCTTCTTTTCTTAAAGATGAAGCACCATGATCTATTCTCCCAGGTAAGGCAGGGGTAGGAATAGTTTTACTAACTCCAAATCGTGATGTGATGAGATTCTCATACTATCTTTCCAACCCCAGCACCAACAACAAAGCTGAGTATAAGGCTTTGATTATTGATTTGGAGTTAGTCATCACTATCAGTGTCAAAAGGATTAATATCTTTGGGGATTCTTAGTTGGTTATCAACTAGATCGTCAGGTCCTGCAAGGTCCTCAAACCCAAGCTTCATCAGTACCATGAGTATACCATGAAACTGTTGGCCTAGATTCCTGAAGTTACCATCTACAAGGTTTCCTAGGTAGAGAACGTAGTAGCAGATGCTTTGGCCAAACTTGCCAAAGAATTGGCATGCCCAGAAGATGAGTTCATTCCAATAAGGGGAGATTATAGACAAGTCGTGTCCCTTATTGATGTTGAACTTATCAAGAGACTTTCTCTTAAAGGGGAGATTATCGTTGCCAAAAAGGATGAGGAGCTGGATTGGAGGCAACCATTCATAGATTACTTGAACACTGGCAAACTACCTCAAGAGAAATCACAAGCCCATCAGGTGAAATAAAGAGCTCTCTCTTACGCTCTCATTGATGGCACCCTGTACCGCAAGTCCTTTGACCAAATATGATTATGTTATTTAGAAAAATATGAAGCCTGTGGCATTGTTACCAAGGAACATGCAGGTCTATGCGAAGCCCATCAGTCCGGTCCGAAGATGAAGACGAAGATCAAGAGACTAGGATACTACTGGCCTTCGATGATAATAGACTGCATGGATGTAGCTAGAATATGCCATCAGTGTCAGGTGCACGGTGTGGTCCTCCACCAACCACCCAACATTCTACACCCTACATTGGCCTCATGTCCATTTGAGTACTAGGGTACCGACATTGTGGGTCCGATCGACCCTCCTTCTTCCAAGGGTCACCGGTTCATTCTAGCTGTCACCGACTACTTTTCCAAGTGGGCAGAAGCCATCCCACTTGGAGAGGTCACAGCTTAGCATGTGCTTCAATTTTTCAGCAACCATACCATATATAAGTTTGGGGTGCCTTGATGAATTATATCTGATAATGGTACTGCATTCAAAAGCACAAAGATCAACACCTTCACCGAAGGTATAGACCGGAGAGATCTACTACCCCAGAGCAAATGGCTTAGCAGAAGCATTCAACAAAACTCTCATCCAGATACTGAAGAAAACTCTTGATGATAACAAATGATAGTGGCATGAGCAGTTGGTTGAAGCTTTGTGGGCTTACCACACCACATACCGGACTTCGACTCAGTCTACCCCATTTTTCTTAGTGTATGGGTCTAAAGTCATTCTACCATTAGAAGTTCAGCTCCCATCACTAAGGATAGAATTGGGTAACAAGATCACTTCAGAACAAAATGCAAAGTTACGGTTAGAAGGGCTCGAAGGTTTGGAGGAGAGTTGCCTACGGACATGCTAAAATCTCGAGTTGTATAAAGCCAAAATGATACAAGCTCACAATAAGCTAGTCCACCCTAGGGCTTTTCGAGTAGGATAACTTATATTAGTCCTAAGGAGATCAATCGTTGCCCATTGAAAGATGGGAGGCAAGCTTGAAACCACTTGGGAAGGCCCCTATGCTATAGAGAAGGCTTACCAAGGAAGATATTATCAGCTTATTGATTGTAAAGGGGAACACCCGATGCTTCCAATTAATGGCCTCTATTTAAAGAAATATTACCCATGAAATAAATCATGTTTGAAAAAAATCATCAATAAAAAAATAAAATCTAATTCCATTCATAAAATCTTCTCTTCTTTCGAAGCATTATTTGCTTGTCTTGTGAATCCGCAATGATGGTCTAGGGTAGGTGTAAGAGTCCCCCAGTGACATCCTATCCCTCTTTCACATCATAAACACAACCTCCCAGTGCTATTAGAATAGGTGTGAGAGAACCCAAGAGGCATCTTATTTCAATTAGCATAACTAAGTTAGATATAAGTGAACCCGAGCAGCATCCTTTCTTAGTGGGAATTCCTGGCAGTCATCCATGGCATCATTTAATCTACCTCCCCAGTTTATTTAGGATAGGTGTGAGAGAACCCAAGAGGCATCCTATTCCTTTTAACACATGCACACAACAAAAATAAATCTTTTTTCTTAGGCTATTTTGATGTGGGAGCAAGCCCCCAATGACACTCACTCATTAGCTGCTCTAGGTCGGGTCTACATGCTACCTCGCTAGTATGTCACCCCTGTGATCATTTGTTTGAAGATGTGAGCCCCCGCACTTTCTTCCTAACCTGATCATTACAAACCAATGAGCACCTTATTAGTATGGTAGACTTCACTACCCAGTCAGTGAGCTACCTCATGTTGACTTTTCTTAAGAAGATGTGAGTCTATGTGCTTTCTTCTTGAACTAGCCATCATGCTCTAACTAGGTTGAGTATATTTTGAGGTTTAGGGTAAGTCCCCCAGAGGCTCCTTTTATCTTGACTACTTTTGAGTCGATATAAGTCCTCCAGTGGCATTCACTCAGCAATCATCCTAGGTTAGATAGCACCTGTCGAGCCGGAGAGACAATCCCAGCAATTAGTTCTGCTATAGAGGATGTGAGTCCTCGAGCTTTCTTCCTAGGCTGATTATTACAAATTGATGGGCACCTTAGGTTGATTGATGTTTGCTATGCTGATAGTGACTCACCCGGTGAGTACACCACTCTTGGCAGATGCGAGTCTCTATACTTTCTTCTTGAGTTGGACATTGAATACCTATTGGATATATGACTAGCCATGTCATTTTCTTCAGGGTATTGGATTAAGCCCTTTAGCAGCCTCATCCCCTGTGGGCACTCTATTTGGATCAAGTCCTTTGTGACCCCATTTAGAAACTACTCGGGTTACTTTTGGATTGGACAATCCCCCTTTCTTAGTAACCACCCTTGTGGTTGAAGAATTTGTTCAGCGGATATGCAGATTCTCCCTTAGTTCAATAAATCTGAGATAGGTCTAGGCTAATATAAGCTCCTTCTCAGTTTGATCCCTCGTAAACCAATAGGATCCATAATAAAATAAACTAAAACTAAAATAAACAAATTAATTCACTTGTGGATTAGGAATTCAAGCCCCCAAAGAGCCCCTTCTCCCAAGCCGGCATTCTTTCTTTAAGAAAGTGTCAGCATAACTCTCTATAGGAATTGCTTGACTACCTGAGTTGAGATAAATCCCAAGGTCGGTACTAACTCTGTAGTCACCCTTAGGTCAAGTCCAATCTATTTTTCCACAAGCAAGTTACCTCGATAGTCATTCCGCTTTGGAAGATATAAGACTATGATGTATTCTTTCTAGCATGATTGTCACAAAATGACGGGCAGCCCTAGGTCAGGTTCGATCTGTTGCCCAAAGCAACCGATCACCCCAGTGATCTTTTTTAGTGGAAGATGTGATTCCTCAAGCTTTTTTCCCTTAAATTGATCATTGCAAACTGAAAGGAACTCCTTTGGCCAGATAGTTCTCCCATCGGTCGGGTAGCTACTCCCATTATTTCAGTAAATTTAAGATAGGTCTAGGCTGATATGAGCTCCTTCTCAGTTTGATCCATCACAAACTAATGGAATCCATCAAAAATAAACAAATTTTAAAAATGAAATTAATCTTTGACTATTCTTGAGTTGATTTAAGTCCCACAGCAGCATTCACTCAATAGTCAACCCTAGGTCGGGTTCGATTTGTTGCCCAAAGCAACCGATCACCCCAGTGGTTCCTTGTCTCTAAAAGATATGAGTCCCTGAGCTTTCTTCCCTTAAATTGATCATTACAAATTGAAAGGCACTCATTTGGTTAGATAGTTCTCCCATCGGTCGGGAAGTTACTCCTTTTGGTTCAGTAAATCTGAGATAGGTCTAGGCTGATATGAGCTCCTTCTCAGTTTGATCCATCGTAAACTAATAGAATCCATCAAAATAATAAATCTAAATATGGAATTAATATTTAACTCTTTTGAGTTGATTTAAGTCACCCCAGCATTATTCACTTAATAGTCTGCCCTAGGTTGGGTTTGATTTGTTGCCTAAAGCAACTGATCATCCCAGTGGATCCTTGTCTCTAGAAGATATGAGTCCCCATGCTTTTTTCTTAAAACTTGACCATTGCAAATCAAAAGGCACTCCTTTGGTTGGATAGTCCTACCTTGTGGTTGGTAGACTACTCCCTTTGATTTGATAAATCTGAGTTAGGTCTAGGTTTCCATGACCCTACTCAGTGTAGTTCATCGCAAACCAACAGAATCCATCAAAATAATAAATCTAAAAATAAAATTAACCTTTGACTATCCTTGAGCTGATTTAATTCCCCCAGCAGCATTCACTCAATAGTTAGCCCTAGGTCAGGTTCGATTTGTTGCCCAAAGCAATTGATCACCCTAGTGGTCTTTGCAAACTGAAAGATGTGAGTCCTCAAGCTTTCTCCCCTTCAATAGATCATTGCAAACTGAAAGGCACTCCTTTGGTTGGATAGCTCTCCCATCGGCCGGGAAGCTACTCCCTTTGGTTCAGTAAACTTGGGATAGGTACAGCCTTTTATAAGCTCCTTCTCAGTTTGATCCATCGTAAACCAACAGAATCCATCAAAACTAAAACAAATATAAAAATAAAATCTATCTTTGACTATTTTTGACGTGATTTAAGTCCCCCAGTGGCATTAACTCAATAGTCAGCCCTAGGTCGGTTTGATTTATTGCTTTGCCAACCGATCACCCCAATGGTTCCTTATTTCTAGAAGATGTGAGTCCCTGAGCTTTCTTCTTAAAACTTGACCATTGCAAACCGAAAGGCACTTCTTTGGTTGGATAGTCTTACTTTGTGGTTGGTAGACTGCTCCCTTTGAATTGGTAAATTTGAGTTAGGTCTAGGCCTCCATGGCCCCTACTCAGTGCAGTTCCTCGCAAACCAATAAGATTCATCATAATCAAAACTAAAATAAAATTTAAAAATGAAATCTATATTTGACTTTCTTTGAGCTGATTTAAGTCCCCCAGTGGAATTCACTCAATAGTCAACCCTATGTTGGGTTTGATTCGTTGCTTCACCAATCGAACACCCTAGTGGTTTCATGTTTCTAAAAGATGTGAGTCCCTGTGCTTTCTTCTTAAGACTTGATTATTGCAAACTAAAAGGCACCCCTTCGGTTGGATAGTCCTACCTTGTGGTTGGTAGACTACTCCCTTTGGATTGGTAAATATGAGTTAGATCTAGGCCTCCATGACCCCTACTCAGTGCAATTCATCAAACCAAAAGGATCAATCATAATCAAAACAAACAAATCTAAAACTAAAATTTATCTTTGACTATCTTTGAGGTGATTAAGTCTCCCAGTGGCATTCACTCAATAGTCAGCCTTAGGTTGGGTCTAATCTGTTTCCTTGCCAATAGATTACCCTAATAACTGATCCCTACTTTGGAGGATGTAAGTCTACTATGCTTTCTTCCTAGTACAACTATTGTATACCGAAAGGCATCCCTTTGGTTGGCTAGTCCTACTATATGTCTAGTAGACTATCTCTTTGTATTGGTAAATCTGAGTTAGGTCTAGGCCTCCCTGACTCCTACTCAGTACAGTACATTAAAATCCTTCTTAAGTCCTTAATTTTTCATTAATGAACTTATCCAAAATCTTGATCAAACTATTTCAAACTCATGGAATTTTCTCAAAACTTATTTATATTCTCATTTATATTCACATATATAAATGAAATATAAATACAAACCTATCAAATCAAACCCAAAAATTAAATTCTAAATTAAAATCTTTCTTAAGTCATTAATTCTCATTAGTGGACTTAGCCTAAATCTTGATCAAATCAATTCAAATTCATGGGATTTTCTCAAAACTCATTTATATTCTCATTTATATTCGCATATATAAATAAAATATAAATATAAATCAATCAAACCAAATTCAAAAATTAAATTCCAATTTCAAATTTTCCTTAAGTCCTTTAAATCCTTCTTAATGGACTTAGCCTAAATCATGATTAAACCACTTCAAATCCTTGAAATTTTTTCATGATCATTTTATATTCTCATTTATATTCACATATATAAATGAAATATAAATTCAAAAATCAAATCCAAATCTACTCAAAATCCAACCTAAGCCTTTCAAGTCAAAATCTTGAGCTTAGCCAAATCAATTTCAAATCAAGCCAAACCTTTGATTTTCTCTCATGGTCCAACCAAACATACAATCATTAGTTCATATATAATTTCAAACCTCAATCAAACAATCAAAATCAATTCAAAAATCAAAGCCTAAATCCCTTCATATTCTCCCTTTGAATATGAAATTGTCAAATTGATCAAAACCCATTTGACTTCAAACCACTTGCAAATGGATTTATATTTCAATCATAAGTCCATAAACAAGTCCAATCAACTTCAAATCAAGCTTTGACCAAGCAATTTGACCCACTTAGGCTTACTTGACCCAAAGTGACCTAAAGTACCCTTATGAGCCAAATTCTAATCCTAACCAAATTGGATTGACCCATACTCATCTTTGCCTCTCATCATGATCAACAATCATCATGGGATGATCAATCAATCAAATTGGGTCAAACTAAGTCAAACATAAGGGTTGACCAAGTCAACACTTAACCCAAAATGAAACCTAACATAGCCAAATTCCACCATAGGCCAAATAGATTGAAACATTTGATCTAAGTTCACTCATGACCTATGCTTGAACTTGACCAAGCCAACATTTGAGCCTAACCTAGCTCCCAATACTTGACGAAAGTTGACCCATTTTGACCTAAAGGGTCAAAATGTGTCAAAATGTGATCTAGGCCAAATTGATTCAAACTAATGGGTCAAGTTCATTCAAAATCACTTGTGGAACTTGACCAAAGCCTCAATTGGCCAACTAGACCTAACCTAGCCCAATTGACCTTGAACCCAACATGACCTAAAGGGGTCATGTTGAGCCAAATTTGAACTTAACCAAAATTGATTGGAAACAAAGACATCAATCCACTCCATATGACTAACCAAACCTAAACCTACCCTTGACCTAGCCCAAATAGGTCAAATGGGTCAAATAGGTCAACTTAACCCATTTGACCTAAATGAAGTCATATGAGCCAAATTCAAAACTAGTCCAAATTGAATCAAACCAAAGCCACCAAAATATTTCAAATGGTCATATGAACTTGACCCAACCCTTGCTTTGACCCAATTTAACCAATTGGTCAACTTGACCCAAGTTGACCCATTTTGACCTAAATGAGTCAACATGAGCCAAACCCTATCAAATGGATTCCAAATCAAATGAAACTTGGTCAAACCTAGTTTCTCCATATACCCAACATACCTAAAGTAATAAATTAATAAAATAACCATTCTACCCCTAGGACATAGAACAAATATTGGATTGATACATGGGTAATTTGGTCATACCCTCTTCACATTCACTTGAGGCTTTCCTAAAAGCTCAAGGGACCTAGGGGAGAGTAGCGCACCCAACCTAATGGGTTTGGGTCAGCCCAATTGGACCCTAAACCAAATCTGACCCTATGGGTCAAAATGCAAAATTTAGACTCCCTCTTAAACTCAAATTCAAGCACATGGGAGGTTGGCAATCCACTCCTTGGCTCAAACCAACCATGAGCACACTCTTAACTGATCAAACAACCCACTGCCTATGCTCAATCAGATCAAAATGGCAACTACATTATCGATCGTCTGATCCTTTAAGGGGAGGATATACTCCCCCTAATTCAATTCAATTCTCACTTCCCCTCTATCAATTGAAGCTGAGGAACTTAGAGCAAGCATCAGAGAGTATTCCTAAGCTTCTTAGAGAGGATTTGAAAACTCCATTTCTCAATTTTCAGAGCTTGAAAATAGGGGAGCCTCACTAAATTGTCAACTTCTTCCACACTACAATCAACTTCAATTCCTTTTGCAAACACTCTTAGGTGACCAAGTAGAGCTCACCTAAGTTCTTTCCCAAGCTCTAAAGGTAAGGGGAGACCTAATTGAATCAAAGCCACAAGCTAACTAAGGAGGAGTTGGTCCATGCGTCAATCCACTCAACGTCAAGTGCTCATACTCTCAACATAGCTTCGTCTCAACCAGACGAAGCTTCTCTAAGGGAATCAAGCACCGGTGATCACCTCCGGTGAGGTATGGAAATTTTTGACCATTAAACTCAATGTAGTGTGTAGTTTTGTGAAAGAAATTTTCACCCCATGGATTTTTGATAGTTGGATTTGCCGCTCTTTAGCTTTAGATGGTGTGGGTTGAGTTTGGTTTGAATCCATTCTAGATTGAGCTTGGATATTCCCCTTGATCATGGATAGTCTATGTTGATTAAGGGAAAGAACTTGGGAGATCTTAGCCATCCATCCACACATTTTAGATGGACAGCTGAGAAAATTTTGCACGTTTAGATATATGTTATTCATTTTAAAACCACGGGAAGATCTCTAGCCATCCGATCTTTGATCAGACGGCAGAGATCAAATGGCGTGCGCTGCTGGCCGCCATATGGGATTTGACATTTAAGTAACCCCCTCACGACGTGACGCGTGTAAAGCACGCTAACCGTCACCGCCAAGCGTCGTGCCGTGAGCCAGGGGATTAGTTAAATGTCTTAATTAATTTCTAATTAACTTAAGGATCTTCTAAAATTCATAACTCCTTCTATAAAATTTAAAACATTATAAAATAAAGTCCTATGGATAGATAATTCAACCTAGACTATTTTAAAATTAATTTCAAATAAGTTTTGAATTATATTCTTCTCTGAATTTGGGTTTTATTAGAAAATTTATTTTGCTAATTACTTTTTAGTTAGGCCTTTCATTAATCCCAAATTTATTCGATATGATTTAGGGGATGACTTCTGCCTCTCCTAATTTTATTGAGATTTATTGAAGGCTTAATTAGAAGAATTGCATATGAATTTCTTAATTATCCTCCTTATGTAATTAAGGATAATTAAGATGTACTTAGTAATTTTAATCCATGATTAGAGTTGATTAAGGTCAGATCCGATAGATAGGAGGTTTAGGGAATAATTTTGGGGCATTTCCCTTAAGCTATTCCCTAAACCCCCTTTTCTCTCCTTAATCTCCTCTTAATTAAGGGTTAATTCATTAATTATTCCCTTAATTAATTTCTAAAAATTCTAAAAAATTTTAGAACTTAATTAATCTACTTTGGGTAGATGCTTAGGTGTTTGATAGCCTAAGTTCAATTAAGGAAATCAAAACCCAATTCATAAGTATGAAAGGGTGTTTTGAAATTACTTAAGTTAAACCCCTTAGTTTAATTAACTTTTAATTGTGAGCCAAATTATATTAGGCCTTTTTTTATTAGGTGCATTGCAAATTTAAATTCCTTATGAGTTTTTATGTCATCTCGTTAGCTCATAATTATTTGGTTAATTATTCTAAGGTGATGTAGGTGAGGGTTAAAAATTAACACATAATTAGCACATAAAAATTGATCTAATTACCTAAAAATTAAACAAAAATATCAAACACATGTGGAAATGGGTTAGGAACATCAAACTCATCTCTCCTTTTCAAAATTAAATCAAACTTCAAACTAAATAAAAATCACATTGAATTCACTTTGATTTATTTTAAACTTTCTTATTCTATAAGAATGTCTTTAGGATTTAATTAAAGTGAGTTTGTTTACATGCTTTCATTACTTTGAATCTTTCCCCAACATGTTAAATTTGTATGTCATGTGGTTTCATACATTCATATTTTTTAAATTCAAGTTTAAAATGAAATTGTTTACTTTATGTCAAATTTGCATGTGTTGGCTAAAGTTGAAATATGAATGGCTATTATCACTACTAAATCCAAATTATTTTCAAAACATATAAATCAAATACCCAAATCTGAAGGTATGCTACTTATATATTAATTATAAGCTTGCATGTGGAAGATTATAAAGGTATGCTTAGCATAGGTTTCCTTTCTCTCTTATGTTGGTATAGTTTTGAATATGAATTTGGTAAGATATATGGTCCATTTGAATAGGACCTAACACTCACCTAATTCCATATCTTATTCATGTCAATGCTACCACCAAAGAAGGGTTACCTATACTTGCATACATAAATTACATAAATAAAATGAATCCAATACAACTTTTGCATTCTTCTTTTCCATTTCATTTCTTTCATACGTATGTTTGTATTTAAGGAAAGTGGTATATTAGTCTGGACAACCCTGAGGTTATGAGGATTTAAGTATCCCTAAGTAGGCTTTATACCTTACACCTTTGGTTAACAATGGCTCTGTACTCACTTATGTCTTTCTTATTTTCATGTGTGTATGTGAAAATTTGGATAAAGAAACCCTTCTCTACTTAAGAAAATCATGCATACTAATCTTCTAAATTTTCTTAAATGAATAACTTAGCATGCATCATAAAGTATGTTAAATATTTTCATTTTTATGTATAGATATGCTTAGGATTCATTCATATGCATGTTATACATGTTGGGAAAGAAATGAAGTAATGTGTGTTATGTGAATTTTGATTAATTTTATTTAATCTTAAAATGCCTTTTTTTAATAGGTTTGTTTAGAATTCACCTAAACTTAGGATTAACTAAATAAAACTAAAATATGAATCTACTTTAGGAATTACTTAGGTTAGGGAAGGAAAAAGAAGTCTTCTTCTCTTTCCCTCTCTTCATAACTTAGTAATTAAATGTAGGACTCACTTGAACCAAATCAAAATATGAAATAAAATCAACCCAAAATAATTAAACAACTTAAATGAAACCCTTCTCAAAGTTTAACATGTTCTTCACACTTAGAAAATTTGAACCTAAAGCCATAGCTAAGTATACCACACAAGCCTTCAAAGCACAAACATTAGCCTAAGTCACCACTTCTAGCTTTAGGTTAGGTCGGTGCATGGTTTGATGCTTTGTTTTATTTTATGATATATGTTTTAAACTGGATGTTAGGGTGTATGCTCGTAGAATGAATGGTAGGACACTCTTAGTCTAACTATTCTTTTCTGCAGGGGATTGTGCTTAACGGGCGCTATCATAAATAAAAATATAAAATATTTTGCTTGCAGGTACTTATACCCCTAAGCATAATCCATAGGCCGGGTGGACTTAGTCACCCATGTGTGAGGTGATAAGTCTAATATACATGTTTGGGATTTGTGTGATCTATTTTAGCTAACCTTTGTTTTGTAGGTGTTAGCTAAATTTGCCCTTTTTCTTTTCATATAAATTTGTGCAATTAGGATTTTGGAATGATTATTATGGGGATTAGGATGAGCATTGGTCATAAGATCCTATCTTATGCACAATGTGAAGCCTTGGAGCATCCACCTTCCAACCATCCAAAAGGAAGAACCAAAGAACAAAGAAGAAAAGGAGAAGAAAAGAAGAAAAGAAAAAAGAAGAAAGAAAGATTGAAGACCCTCAAAATAATGAGTTCCTTGCTTAATTATAATGTAATTCATTTGTAATCCAGGTTGTATAAGAGTAGAGCTCGGCTACCCAATTTGATATTTTTTTGTCAGGCAATGGTGCCCACCACAATGACTTATTTTTTTGTGCTTAGTTTTATAAATTAATTGATAATTTGTTTAGCTTGTACCTTAAGTGGCATAGTTTTCCTAGTTTCTTCCTTGCTTTATGTATGGCCTGGATGTAGATTAGGCTCTTTAGAGAAAAATAAATCTTTTACCCAACTTAACAACTCAAAATAAAAATTAAACAAGTCATAACCTCACCTAAAGCTCAAGTGTAAAATCAAGATAAAAGAATTAGCAACCCCTTAGCTGGATGAGCATTTCTTTTGTAATATCATGCACAACATCATCTTATTTCACTCTTGATTGGAGGGATTCCACTTTGCTAAAGAAACTTGGCTTGACCTGTGAGAGCCATGGTGGAAACACGCATCATCCCTTCTTGCTGATTTTGGCCTATAATCTCATTTCTCATGCATTAGGCATATGAATCCTATTAGCCTAAGTCAAAATGATTGTCCAAAAATGAAAATAAAATGAAATTTGAATTGCATTTGATTTAGGTCATTTGAAGCAAGCCCTTTATATGATCTAATCTCTTTAGGGAGTGAGTTTAAGGACTTAGTCTCTTTCTGAATAATAATAGCCTAACTATCTTGCATTAAGCATATGACTTGCCTACATGTATTTAAAATCGTAAGAGGAGTTAGTTGGCGGCTACCCCCAAGCGATTGTAAGTCCAAGCTGTCGGGTGTTTTGTCCTCTCTTGTGGAGGCAAACCAGTTACCCATTTTTCACCTTAGATTTAGGTTATGCTTTCATCCCTCGCCAAAGCCCCCTAGATTTAGGTTATGAGATTGCTTTTCCCTTTGTGGGCCCTAAGCATAAATCCTCACCTCTTAGGAATTTTCATAACCTTGTATTATGGAATTGTAAGCCCTAGCATTCTAATGAAAAATTCAACTCAAACAAACTAAATCAATTTCAAAAATATAAAGCCCAACCATAGGATAGTTTGAGATGTTTGCTAAGTTTTCTAGCATCGTGAATATCTCATACTCATTATTGTTTGGCTTCAATAATAAATCTCTCTTTGATCAATCCCATTTGATCTTTAAAAATAAACTAATCGGTTGATAGTCCTTTCCTATTAAAATCTTTAGAGACAATGATTATTTACCTTAATCGAGAGTTTTCCTAAGGAATCCTCATTCCTTAGGATGTAATTAACTCTGGGGGCTTGCCCCTATAGGGAACTTAACAAACCCAGTTTAAAATAAACCCTGCTTTACTTTTTCATGTAAAGTATGGGAAGAATCTCTAGTAAATTTTGAAGACCCAACATCCTTAGGAGTCCTTATTGAGGTGATTAGGTCCATTAAAGGGTAGAGACTTTTATCTTTCGAGATAGTACATTATTCCTTGATGATGTACTTGATCACCTGAATAAGTACATCTACAGATTTGCATGGCATCCTAAAAAGATGAATTTCTATAGGCTCTTCTTTCTTTTCTCACCACAAATTTAAAAGGCAACTCCTACATTGAGATTTTTCACCAAACAGAGTCCCCGAGCTTTCTCCTTGATTTGGACAATGAATACCTATTGGATATATGACTAGCCATGTCATCTTCTCCAGGGTGTTGGATTAAGCCTCTAGCAGCCCCATCCCCTACAGGCATTCTATTTCGATCACATCTTTTGCGATCATATTTAGACACTACCCGGGTTACTTTTAGATTGGACAGTCCCCCTTTCCTAGTAGCCACCCCTGTGGTTGGAGAATTTATTCAGCGGATATGCAAATTCTCCCTTAGTTCAGTAAATCTGAGATATGTCTAACCTGATATAAGCTCCTTCTCAGTTTGATCCCTCGCAAACTAATAGGGTCCATGTTAAGATAAACTAAATAAAACAAACAAATTAATTTGCTTATGGATTAGGAATTCAAGCCCCCAAAGGGCCCCTTTCCCAAGCAGGCATCCTATCTTTGGGGTAGTGTCAGCAGAACTCCCTATAGGAATTGTGTGACTATCTGAGTTGAGATAAATCCATGATTTGGTACTCACTCTATAGTCTCCCTTAGGTTAGGTTCATACTGTTTCTCCACAAGCAGGTTACCCTGGCAGTCATTCCACTTTGGAAGATGTAAGACTATGATGCATTCTTTCTAGCATGACTATCACAAACTGACAGACAACCCTAAGTTGAGTTTGATTTGTTGGCCAAAGCAACCAATCACCCTAGTGGTCTTTTGTAGTGGAAGATGTGAGTCCCCGAGATTTTTTCTTGTAAATTGATCATTGTAAATCGAAAGGCACTCTTTGGTCGGATAGCTCTCCCACCTGCCAGGAAGCTACTCCCTTTGGTTCAGTAAATCTGAGATAGGTTTATGATGATATAAGCTCCTTCTTAGTTTGACCCATCACAAACCATTGGAATCCATCAAAACAAATTTAAAAAAATAAAATTAATCTTTGACTATCTTTGAGTTGATTTAAGTCCCCCAGCAACATTCACTCAAAAGTCAGCCCTAGGTCGGGTTTGATCTGTTGCCCTATCAATCAATCACCCTAGTGGTTCCTTATTTTGAAGATGTGAGTCCCCATGCTTTCTTCCTAACTTGACCATTACAAATCGAAAGGCACCCCTTTGGTTGGATAGTTCTACCTTGTGGTTGGTATACTACTCCCTTTGGATTGGTAAATATGAGTTAGGTCTAGGCCTCCATGGCCCCTACCCAATGCAGTTCATTGCAAACCAATGAGATCCATCATAATCAAAACAAATCTAAAAATGAAATCTACTTTGACTATCTTTGAGTTGCTTTAAGTCCCCAAAGCATTCACTCAATAGTCAACCTTAGGTCGGGTTCAATCTGTTGCCCTGCCAATAGCTTACCCCAGCAACTGGTCCTTACTTTAGAGGATGTAAGTCTGCTATGCTTTCTTCCTAGTATAGTTATTGTATACCAAAAGGCATCCCTTTGGTTGGCTAGTCCTACTACGTGTTTAGTAGACTACCCCTTTGGATTGATAAACTTAAGTTAGGTCTAGGCCTCTGTGGCTCCTACTTAGTGTGATCCATCGCAAACCAACTGGGCCCATTCTCAAAATCCAAAATCTAAAAATTTAAAATAAAATAAATATAATGAAATAAAGAAATAATCAATCAATCAATTTAAATCAAATCTTTTGCTTCTCCTCAATGAGATGCAAATCTTTCTAGTCCCCCAGCGGATTTAGAATTACAATCCCTTAGTGGATTTCACAACCTCTCCCTTGTGGATGACTTGGACTTGCCTCCCTAGTGGAGAGTTCACTTATCTATCCCTAGTGGAGCCTAAACAACAAACAACAAGTTAAAACAAATTCAACCCTCTTCCCCAGCGGAACTCAAATTAAATCTCTCATCCTCTTGTGGATGACTTGAACCTGCTTCCCTAGTGGTAGGTTCACCTACTCTATCCCGTAGTGGATTCCTCCTTCTCTCTTATGTCTTGGACATAGGTAGAGCCTCATTACACTGAACTCTGGATTCTTTCTACACCTTGGGTTAGGGGTAGATTGTTTCTATTAGTGCTTGTGATCTTTTGGTGTTGTTTATCATTTCGATCAACACCAATACATGTGATGTTCCTTGTCAGTCACAGCACACCTATCAGGTGCCCTTTGTTGACCTCGTTTTTAGGTTGAGCTCTCAACGACCTCCTCCTTAAACATAGGACTTCTCTTAGACTTTAGGAGTTCTTTAGTCTTAAGACACATCTAGCGATTAAGTGGACACTCAACCTAGACCTAGAGACTTAGAAGGGTTAGCCATAGGATTAGGTCATGCCCTAGGGGTGTTAGGATAATTTTTCCACCCTTAGCTTGAGTCATTCCTCACCTTCCTTCCTTCAAGTCAAATTCCAAATCAATCCTAATTAATTTTCTCAAACTCCAAATCAATCTTATTTGATTTTCTCCAAACTCAAATCAGTATCATATGATTGAAATCCATGATTGAAACCCATGATTGAAATTTCAAGTTCCAAATAATTCCTAAGTCCTTAATTCCCCCTTAAGGATTTAGCCTAAATCATCTTCAAATCAATTCAAATTCATGAAATTTTCTCACCACTCATTTATATTCTCATTTATATTCACATATATAATTGAAATATAAATTCAAATCCAAAATTCAAATTCCAAATTCGAAAATCTTTCCTAAATCCTTAATTTCCCTCTTAAGGACTTAGCTTAGATCAACTTCAAATCAATTCAAATTCATGAAATTTTCTCACCACTCATTTATATTCTCATTTATATTCACATATATAAATGAAATATAAATTCAAATCAATCAAATCAAATCAAAAATTCAAATTCAAAATTCCAAAATCTTTCCTAAATCCTTAATTTCCCTCTTATGGACTTAGCCTAGATTATGGTCAAATCACTCCAAACTCATGAAATTTTATCATAACCCATTTATATTCACATACATAAATGAAATATAAATTCAAATCAATAAAATCAGTTCCAAAAAGCAAACTCAAATCTACTCAAAATCCAACCTAAGCCTTTCAAGTTAAATTATTGAACTTAGCCAAATCAAGACAAACTCTTGATTTTCCTTCATGATTCAATCAATCCTTCAATCATGAATCTAAATATAAATACAAACTTCAATCACTTAATCAAAACTCAATTCAAAAATCAAACCAAAATCCATTCATGTTCTTCCTTTGAATATGAAATTATCAAATGAATCAAAACTCATTTCACTTCAAAGCACTTGCAAATGGATTTATATTTCAATCATAAGTCCATATACAAGTTCAATCAAACTCAAATCAAGCTTTGACCAAGCCATTTAACCCACTTAGGCTCACTTGACTCAAAGTGACCTAAAGTATCCCTTATGAGCCAAATTTTAATCATAACCAAATTAGATTGAAGTAAGCCCATCTTTGCCTCTCATCATAACCAACAATCATCATGAGATGATCAATCAATCAAATTGGGTCAAACCAACTCAAACCTAAGGGTTGACCAAGTCAACATTTAGCCAAAATGAAATCCAACATAGCCAAAATCCACCATAGGACAAATTGACTGAAACCATTAATCAAGACTCATTCATGATCAATGTTTGAACTTGACCAAGTCAACATTTGAGCCTAACCTAGCCCAATTAGCTACTTCACCCAAGTTAACCCAACTTGACCTAAAAAGTCAAAATATGTCAAAACTTGATCTAAGCCAAATTGATTGTAGCCAATGGGTCAAGTTCATTCCAAATCACTTGTTGAACTTGACCAAAGCCTCAATTGACCAACTAGACCTAACCTAGCCCAATTGACATTGAACCCAACTTGACCTAAAGGATCATATTGAGCCAAATTCAAACTTAACCAAAATTGATTGGAAATAAAGACACCAATCCACTTCATATGACTAACCAAACCTAAAGCTACCCATGACCTAGCTCAAATAGATTAAATGGGGCAAATTGGTCAACTTGACCCATTTGACCTAAATGAAGTCATATGAACCAAACTCAAACCTGAACCAAATTGAATCAAAATAAAGCCACCAAAACATTTCAAATGGTTATATGAACTTGAACCAACCCTTGGTTTGACCTAATTTGACCAATTGATCAACTTGACCCAAGCTGACCCATTTTGACTTAAATGGGTCAACATCAGCCAAACCATACCAAATGAACTTCAAATCCAATGAAACTTGGCCAAACCTATTTTCTCAACATACCAAACATATCCAAATTCAAAAATCAGCCAAATGACCATTTTACCCTAGGCCATAATGTAAATTTTGGTCAAATCCATGGGGAATTTGGTCAATTCCTCTTCAGACCTAATTGATTCTCTCCTAGTAGATCAAGTGAACCCTATAGAGAGTGGTGCACCCAACCTAATGGGTTTGGGTCAACCCAACGCCATCATATGGACAAACATGGATAACCTATTCCCACTTGCTTTGAGCACATGGCCACTCCACTAATCCACGCCCTAGCCTAAAATGAATCACATGGCACATCTAATAGCTCAAACAACCTTTTGAATCTTAGAAATTGATCCAAAATGGCAAGTGAAGCTTCAGACGACTGATTGCCATTGGGGGAGATATACTCCCCCTAATTCACTTCAATTCTGATAGAGCCATTATCGATTGAGTAAGGGAGAGTCATAGGAGCCATTGGAAAGAGATCCTAAGCTTCCTAGAGGAGATTGAAATTGACATTTCTCGATTTTCATCCTTTGAAAATAGGGGAGCTCAATTAAACTTCCAATTTCCTCCACACTCAAAATCATTGCAATTCACTTAACACATTCCATTAGAGAGCCTAATTGAGCTTTCCTAAGCTCTCTTCCAAGTTCTTGAAGCAAGGGGAGATCCACTTCAATCAAAATTGAGCTCAAGCTAAGGAGGAGGTGACCCATAGAACCATCCACTCAACCTTAAGAGCTAAAACTTTCAACAAAGCTTCATCTCAACCATACAAAGCTTCTCCAAGGGAATCAAGCATCGGTGATCACCTCTAACGAGGTATGACATTTTCTGACCATTAAACTCAATGTGGTGTGGAGCTTTGTGAAAGAAATTTTAATCCCATGGAATTTTGACTGTTAGATGTGCTTGTCATTAGGTTAAGATGGTGTGGGTTGATTTTCAATCCAATCTTAGCTCGATCGAGCTGGGATCTTCACTTTAAAAGTGGATGGTCCCCATTTTTCACAGGGAAGAACAGGGAGGATCTATAGTCATCCATCTGTGCATTTTGGATGTTGAGATTAAAAACATGCTTTAGATTTAATTTTATCCCCTCTTAATGGGGACTTTAATCTCAGTCATCTGATCCTTGATCGGACAGTTGAGGCAAAAGAGTGTAGCACCGCCGCCACACAGCACTACGATGGGATGTTTAAGTGGCTACTCAGAGCGTGTCGCGTGTAAAGGGATGTCGCGTCAGCTCATGCCTGACACACCGTAGGGATTAGAGATTTAATTAGGATTTATTTAATTCTAATTAATTACCTAAACTTCTAAAATTCATATCTCAACCTAAAAAATCAAAAAAAATATGAAATAAATTGCATTAGAAAGATAATTGAACATACATTATTCTAAAATTGATTTTGATTAATTTTGAATACTTCTTTTCTCTGAATTTAGGTTTTATTAGAAATCTTAATTTTTTAATTACCCGTTATTAATCCACTAACTATTCCCAAACTTCTTGAGTATATTTTGGGGGATGACTTCTGCCTCCCCTAATTTTCTTGGGATTTATTGGTGGCTTAATTGGGGAAAGTGCTAATTCATATCCTAATTATTCCCTTAATGTAATTAAGGATAATTAAGGGTTTGATTAGTGGTTAATCCTTTATTGAAGTTGATTAAGGTATGTTTCAATGATTAGGAGGTTTAGGGAATAATTTTGGGGCATTTTCCCTAAGCTATTCCCTAAACCCCTCTTTTCTTTCTTAATCATCTCTTAATTAAGGGCTAATTCACTAATTACTCTCTTAATTAATTTCTTAAAATTCTTAAACTTTTCAGAACCCATTTGATTCTTCTTGGGTAGATGCTTTGATGTTCAAGAGCCTAAGTTCAATTAATAAAATCAAAATTCAACTCATATGTGTGAGGGGTATTTTGAAATTACTTAAGTTAAATCACTTAGCTTAATTAATCATTAATCATGAGCCAAATTTCATTAGGCCCCTTCCTTCCTAGGCGCACTACAAATTTAAATTCCTTATGAGATATTATGTCATCTCATTAGCTCATAATTATTTGGTTAACTATGCTAAGGTGGTGCAGGTAAGCGGCAATTTACATGCTTAATTCATACCTTAACCTAATCAAAATTTAAAATGAATCTAATCACCTAAAAATTAAACTAAAATATTAAACACATGTGAGAATGGATTAGGAACAGTAAACTCACCTCACATTTTCCAAATTAAATCAAAGTCAAGATCAAATAAAAATCACATTAAATAATTTTTTATTTGCTTTAAGCTTTCTTATTTCATAAGATTATCTTTAAGAATTAATTAAGGTGAATGTGCTTACATGCTTTCATTGCTTTAGTTCTTTCCCAACATGCTAAACATGTGTGTCATATGATTTCATACATTCATGCTTTTCAAGAAATGAAATATTTTCTTTATGTCAAATTGCATATTTTAGCTAAAATAAGAATATAAGTGGCTATTATCACTATTAAATCCAAATTATTTTCAAAATATAATCAATTATCAAAACTGAAAGTGTGTTACTTATATTTTACTTATAAGTTTGCATATGAGTAAAATATAAGGATGTACTTAGTGTAAGTTTTCCTTCTCCTCTCTTTTGGTATAGTTTTAAATAGGAATTGGCAAAGTATATGGTTTATTTGAAAAGAACCTAACACTTGCCTAATTCCATCTCCTATTCATTCCTATGCTATTACTTAAGAAGGATACCTACACTTTCATATATAAAGTGCATAAACAAAAGTAAATCAACAAACACAAACTTTTGCATTCTTTCTTTTCCATTTATTTCTTTTGTACACATGTTTTCATTTAAGGAAAGTGGTATATTAGTCTGGACAATCTCGGGGTTGTGAGGCTTTAAGTAGTCCTAAGTAAGTCTTGTACCTTACACCCCTGGTGCTAACAATGGCGTAGTACTCACTTATGTCTTTCATACATTCATATGTGCATGTGAAAATTGGATAAGAAACCCCCTTTTCTACTTAATGAAAATCATGCATCATAAGCATTTAAATTTTTTTAAGTAACTTACTTAGCATGCATCATAAAGTGTGCTAAACATTCTCATTTGGTATATATAGATATGCTTAGGATCCATTCATATGCATGTTATACATGTTGTTAAAGAAATGAAGTGATATGTGTTTTGTGAATTTACTTAACTTTACTTAATCTTAAAATGCCTTTCTTTTGAATAGGTTTATTTAGAGTACATCTAAACTTAGGATTAATTAAAACACATAATAAGACATTCACTAAACAAAACTAAAAATATGAATCCATTTCAGAAATTACTTAGGTTAGGGAAGGAAAGAGAAGTTTTCTCCTCTTTCCCTCTCTTTACAACTTAGTAATTAATCATAAGATTCACTTGAACCTAATCAAAACACAAAATAAAATCAACCCAAAACTTCTAAACAACTTAAATGAAACTCTCCCCTAAGTTGAACATTCTTCACACTTGGAAAACTCTAACTTAAAACCATAGCTAAGCATGCCACATAAACCTTAAAAGCACACACATTAGGCTAAGTCACCACTTCTAGCTTTAGGTTAGGACAGTGCATGGTTTGATATTTGCTTTTATTTTATGATGTAATATTTTAGATTGGATGTTAGGGTGCATGTGCGTAGATTGAATGATAGGGTGATTTTTGTCTAACCATTTTATTCTGCAGGGGATTGTGCTTAAGGGGTGTTGTAATAAATGAAAATATAAATATTTTTTGATGTGCAGGTGCTTATACCCCTAAGCATAATCCAATAAGCCAGTGGACTTAGTCACCCATATGTGGGGTGATAAGTCCAACATACATGCTTGAGATTTGTATGGTTTGTTTTAGCTAATCTCTATTTTGCAGGTGTTAGTTAAATTTTCATTTTTCCCTTTTCATGTAATTTTTGCAATTAGGATTTTGGAATGATTATTATGGGGATTAGGATGAGCATTGGTTATAAGGCTTTTCCTTATGTACCATGTGAAGCCTTTTGAGCATCCACCTTCCTACCATCTAAAAGAAGGAAAGAAAGAAGAAAGAAGAAAAGAAGAAGAAAGAAGAAAAGAAGAATGAAGAAATGAAGCTTGAAGACCCATAACAATGAATTCATTGCTTAATTGTATTTAATTCATTTGTAATTCAGGTTATATAAGGGTAGAGCTCGGCTATCCCATTTGTCTTCTGGTTTGTACGATGGTACCCGACCACAATGGCCTCTTATTCTTTTGTGCTTTACTTTATAAATTGATTAATGATTTTTTTAGCTTGTGCAAGTGGCATCATTTTCCTAGTTTATTCCTTGCTTTATGTATGACTTGGATGACGATTAGGCTCTTAGAAAAAAATAAATCTTCTACTAAATTAATAATTCAAAAATAAATTAAAGAACTCATAACCTCACCTAAAGCTTAGGCTTAAAATCAAGATAAAAGAATTAGCAACTCCTTAACTGGATGAGTATTTCTTTTATAACATCATGCATAAATGCATCTTATTTTACTTTTGATTGGAGGGCTTCTACCTTTGCCAGAGAAACTTAGCTTGACCTGTGAGAGCTATGATGGAAACACACCCCATCCCTTCTCGTTGATTTTGGCCAATAATCTTACTTCTCATATATTAGGCATATGAATCCTTTTAGTATGAGTCAAAATGATTGTCCAAAAATAAAAATAAAATGAAATCTAAATTGCATTAGATTTAGGTCATTTGAAGCATGCTCGTACATGATTCAGCCTTTTTAAGGAGTGAGTTTAAGGACTTAGTCAGCCGAGCCCTCACAGTTAATTACATCTTAAGGAATGAGATTCCTTAAGAATACTCTCGATTAAGCTAAATGATCATTGTCTCCAAAGATTTCAAAGATAGAACTATCAATCAATTAGTTATTTTTGGAAGATCAAGTGGGATTAATAAAAAAGGAGGGAGTTATTATCAAAATTGAAAGGAGATAAGTAAGGGATGCTCACGATGCTAGGTAACCTAGCGAGCATCTTAAGCTATCATATGGTTAGACTTTATATTTTTGAATTTGAAGAGAGTTATTTGTTTGAGTTGAAATTTTTTATTAAAAATCTAGGACATACAATTCCATAATACAAGATTATAGAAATGCCTAAGATGTGAGGATTTATGCTTGTAGCACGCTAAGGGAAACAAATATCTCAAATTCTAAATCTTGGGAGCTTTGGCGAGGGCCGAAGCATGACCAAAATTTAAAATAAAATTGGATATATGATTTACCTCCACAAGAGAGGATAAACCACCCGACTGTTGGACTTACAATCGCCTGGGGGTGGCCACCAATTAACTCTTCCTACGATTTTAAATACATGTAGGCAAGTCTTATGCTTTTGCAAGATAGCTAGGCTGTTATTTATTTAGAAAGAGACTAAGTCCTTAAACACACTTCCTAAGAGACTAGATCATGTAGAGCATGATTAATGACTTAAATCTAATGCAAATTTTTGTTATATTTTATTTCCATTTTTAGACAATTGATTTGACACAAGATATGAGATTTATATGCCTAATGCATGAGAAATTTGATTATGGGCCAAAATCAATGAGGTATATTTCCACCATGGCTCTCAAAGGTCAATCCAAGTTCTCTAACAAAGCCCTCCATTAGTAAGAGTGAAGCAAGATGCTTTTTATGCATGATGTGAAAACATATAACATCCAGCTAAGGGGTTATTAAATCTTTTATCTTGATTTATAACCTAGGCTTTAGGTGAGGTTATGAGTTATTACTTTTAATTTTGAGTTGATTAATTATATAAAAAATTTATTTTTTCCCTAAGAGCCTAATCGCACATCCAGGCCATTCATTAAAGCAAGGAAGAAACTAGGAAAAATATGTCATCATAATGCACAAGCTAAACAAACATCAAATAATTTTATAAAGCTAGCGTAAAAGAATAAAAGGCATTTATGGTCGGGCCCCACCGCACAAACCCAAAAATAAATTGGGTAGTCAAGCTCTACCCTTATACAACCCGGATTACCAATGAATTAATTATAATTTAGAAGGAATTTATATTATGCGGTCTTCATTCTTCATTTCTTCATTCTTCATGTTTGATTTGCTTCTTTCCTTCCTTCTTTTGACTTAGTTAGAATGTGTTGCACTAAAGGCTTCACATGGTGCATAAGACATAGTCTTATAACCAATGTTCATCTTAATCCCCTATAACATTCATTCTAAATCCTAATGCAAAATTACATGAAAATGGGAAAAGTAAAACTAACTAAAATCTATAAAATAGAGATTAGCTAAACACACCACACTTCCCAAGCATGTATATGAATAAATTGGACTTAGCACCCCACACATGGGTAACCAAGTATACCTGGCCTATTTTTGGATTATGCTTAGGGTTATAAGCAACCTGCACAACAAAAGTATTTAAAATTTTATTACAGCGCCCCTTAAGCACAATCTCCTACGGAAGATAATGATTAGACTAAGATCGTCCTATCATCCAATCTATGCACATGCACCCTAACATCTAGACAAAAATATTACATCACAAAATAAAATTAGGCATCAAACCATGCACTACCCTAACATAGAGCTAGAAATGGTGACTTAGCCTAATGTATATTCCATTTAAGGCTTGTGTGGTATGTCTTAGCTAGGCTTTAGGTTAGAGTTTTCTAAGTATGAAGGTTCAACTTAGAGGGTGATTTCATTTAAGTGATGTAGTTGATTTGTTAATTTTATTTGATAATTTGATTTGGTTTGAATGAACTTACACTTAATTATTAAGTGTTGTAAAGGGAGGAAAAGAGAAGAGAACTTCTCTTTCCTCCCTACCTTAAGTAATTTCTAAGGTAGATTCATTAGTGATTTTTCTTTAGTGAATATTTTATTATGTATTTTAATCAATTCTAAGTTTAGATTTGCTCTAAATAAACCTATTCAATAAGAAAGGCATTTTAGGATTAATCATAAAATACACAACTATTTATTTATTTCCAACCTGTGTATCATGCACATGAAATGATCTTAAGCATATATATACATACAAATGTAAATATTTAGCACACCTTAATGATGAATGGTAAGAGATATTGCTTAAGGAAATTTGGATGTTTCATGATGCATTATTTTGTTAAGTAGAAAAGAAAGGGATTCTTTTATCCATTAATCAAATGCACATTTACAAGTATGAAACACATAAGTGAGTACGACGTCATTATTTTCTATACCAAGGGTATAAGGTACAAGACCTTCTTATGCTTATTTAAAGCCTCGCAACCCCGGGATGTCCAGACTAATATACCACTTTTCTTAAATATGTATGCATGCACAAAAAGAAATGAATAGAAAAAGAATCATGCAAAAGGTTTATATTTGTTTGTTTGAGTTGGTTATGCAATTTACATGTGTAGATGTGAAGATACTTCTTAAGTTATAACATAGAAGTGGATAGGAATGGATTTAAGCAAGTGTTGTGTTCTTTTCAAATGAACTATACACTTTGCAAATCTCATTCAAATCTATGTTACGAAAAGAGAAGAAGATCACATAACACATTTATATTATAACCACATGCAAACTTATAAGTATTTACAAGTAGCATACCTTCATTTATGATCTTTGATTTATAGGTTTTGAAAATAATTTTTTGATTTAATAGTGATAATAGTCATTCATATTCTTACTTTAGCCAAAATATGCAATTTGATATAAAGGAAACATTTCATTTATTTTGATTTTTTAAAAAAAAGATATGAATGCATGATTTTCATATGGCATGCAACATTTAACATGCTTGGAAAGAGATAAAGTGATGTAAGCATATGATTTCATTCACCTAATTAATTCCTAAAGACAATCCTATGAAATAAGATTGTTTAAAGTGAATCAAAATTTCTTTAAAGGGATTTTTATTTTTGTTTCGAGTTTGATTTGATTTAGGAAATATAAAAAGAGTGTTTGGTGGTCCTAACCCATTTCCCCCATGTGTGTGTTGATTTAGTTTAATTTTTAGAACCATTATGTGGAAGAGCATATTATGGGGGAAATGGTTGGATTTCTGAAGAAATAGAATTGGGTGACTGTTGTGGCAAAAAATGCAATTTGAATATTTATAGTGGGTTTTTTTATTTTTATGATTTATTTGAAGATTGTGAATTAATTTGATCGTACTTATATATAATATTTAATTTTATACATTATTTTTTTATTATTCACTAACATTGTTAAGTTTTCGTGAGCAGAACAATGACAAGTCCATGGTAATCGAACCTGACAAGGGGAACCTAATTGATTATATATTGTTAATAGGGGGATTTACATACATATTGAATAATTCTTATGTATTTATAAATCTAACATCTAAATTTAATTTTTAATTTTTTATGTTTTGTTTAGGTTAAGGTGTGAATTAAGTCCATTAATTACCCCTTACTTACACTACTTTAACATAATTAACCTAACAATTATGAGCTAACATATGATATGTAATTACAGGAAATTGAATCAACAATGCACCTAAGAAAGAAAGGGGTCTAATATAATTGACTCATAATTATTGATTAATTAAACTAAAGGGTTTAATTAAGTACTTTCATAACCTTCTCATACCTCTGAGTTGGAAATAATTTCCTTAAATTTACCTTAGGCTTTTAAGCACCCAAGGATCTACCCAGAAAGAGATTGATTAAGTTCAGATTGATTTTGAAATTTTGATTAAGTTAATTAAGTAGATCATTAGTGGATTAATCCTTAATTAGGTTTAGATTAAGGAAGGAAAGGGGTTTAGGGAATGAGTTAGGGAAAATACCCCAAACCCATTCCATGAACACCCTCTTCACTTAAACAAAGTATAATATCTTAATTAAGTGATTAAACCACTATTCACATGCTTAATTACTCTTAATTACATTAAGAGGGTGATTAGTGATTCATTAATTGATTTTCTTAATTAACTCATTAATAAATTCCAAGAAAATTAGGGGAGGCAGAGGTCATCCCACTAAATATATTTAAGAAATTTGAAATTAATTAATGAAATAATCATGGGGTAATTAAGATTATTAAGTTTTTAAGTAAACCCTGATTAAAAAAAATCCACTATTTAGAATTAATTAGAAGTAATTTTATTAGATTCCCCTCTGAATTATCTTTAAAATGAAGTTGAGTTTGTATTTTTTTTATTTTTCTACATTTAATTATGAATTTAGGAAGTTTCAGTGATTAAGAGATAATTAAATGACCCTAATTATATAACTAATCTCGTTAGCGCCACGTGGACCGCTGACGCGGCATGCGCTTCCCACGTGATGCGGTGGGATTAGTTATTTAAGTTGTCAAATCCTATGTCGCATCAGTCGGTAGTGCTACGCGCTTTCTCCTCGACCGTCCGATCAAGGATCGGACGGTTAGGATCAAACTCGTGGATCTAAAGAATTGATCAGTGGATCTAGCGTGTTTTAATCAGGACCATCCATCCAAAACACGCAGAATGGACGGTCCATGATTCATCCCTGCCCTCGCTTGCGGGAGACGGAGACTGCCCATCCTCCATGGCTTGATCTGAGCTCACTTGAGCTCAGATTGGGCAGGGATTCAACTCATACTATCAAGAAGTAAGGAGAAGCACATCCAATAGTGGAAATTTATTGGGATTACACTTCCCTTTACAAAGGACCAAAGAATTTTCAATGGGAGCTCAGTTTTGAAGCATACCTCAGGAGGCTATCAGGCTAACTGAGGTAGCTTGCCTAGTAGACGAAGCCCTGTTGAGAGTTTGAAGGTTCAATTTGCAATGGATCTTCCAATTGACCAAAGCTTTCTTCAATGGCTTGCGGCTTTGGTCTAACTCACCTTTCTCGTCGCTTGGTTGCTTGGAAAACACCTTGGCTAAGCTCGACTTGCATCCCTGATGGTGCTTGCAAAGGGAATTGAACTTTGGTTGGGTATTTATTAGGTTGGAAAATCCTCACACCTCTCTTATTTTCGTCTTAGATAAAATTGATAATAGAGAATTCAATTGAACTTAGGAATGCTTGGAGGAGCTTGAGAAGCTTGCCTTTGATCCTCTGAGCTTAATCGAGTGCAAGAGTGATGAATTGGAATCAAATGAGGGGGAGAATATCTCCCCCTATTTTTGAATCTAAAGGTCGTGAGCCTCCTTGTCATTTTGATCAAATTGCTCTCATGGAATGGGTTATTTATGTTGTTAGGAGCTCCATGTGGTTCGATTTTGGTAGGGGAGTGGGAGTGTGGAGGTGCACATGGGTTAAAATGAGTGTGGGAGGTGATCCATGTGGAGAAATTTGAGTGGAGTTGTCAATTTTGGCTTTGGGTTAGGTTTGTCTAAGCCAAACCCATTGGTCATGTGCATCACTCTCCTTGGTGTCCAAATGGTCTACTAGAAGGATGTCAAGTGGTCTTGAGTTGGAATATGATCAAATTCTAAGTGAATTTGATCATAGGTTACCCTTTGACCTAAGAGTAAAATGGTCATTTAGCTTTGATTTTGATTTAGAAAATTTTGATATTATTGAAAAATGGGTTGTGCCAATTTTCAATGAATTTGGTGTTGATTTGATATCATTTGGCTCATGTTGACCCATTTAGGTCAACTTGGGTCAAGTTGACTAATTGATCAAATTGAGTCAAACCATAGGTTAGGTCAAGTTCAAATGATCATTTGAAATATTTTGGTATCATTGGTTTAGTTCAATTTGATTTATATTTGATTTTAGTTCATTTGAATTCATTTAGGTCAAATGGGTCAAGTTGACTAATTTGACCAATTTGACCCAATTGAGTTAGGTCATGGGTTGGTTTAGGCTTGGTTGGTCATTTGAAATGTTTTGCCAGCTTTGCTTTCAATAATTTTTGGTTTGATTTGATTTTGGCTTAATTTGACCTTTTAGGTCAAGTTGGGTTCATGATCAATTGGGCTAGGTTGGGTCTAGTTGGCCAATTGAGCCTTTTATCAAGTTCAACAAGTGATTTAGAATGAATTTGACCCATTGGTTGCAATCAATTTGGCTTAGATCAACATTCGACACATTTTGACTTTTTAGGTCAACTTGGGTCAACTTGGGTCAAGTGGTCAATTGGGCTAGTTTGGCTCAAATGATGACTTGGTCAAGTCCAATCATTGATCATGAATTAGTTTTGACCAATGGGTTCAATCAATTTGGCCTATGGTAGATTTTGGCTAGTTTGGGTTTCATTTGGGTCAAATGTTGACTTGGTCAAAGGCTAGGTTTGACTTGGTTTGACCTAATTTGAGTGATTGATCATCTTATGATGATTTTTGCTCACAATGTGAGGCTTAGATGGACTTAGTTCAATCCAATTTGGGTATAATTAGAATTTGGCTCAAAAAGGTGCTTTATGTCACTTTGGGTCAAGTGAGCCTAAGGGGATCAATTGACTTGATCAAGGCTTGATTCAAGTTTGGTTGAACTCACATATGGACTTATGATTGAAATATAAATCCAATTCTAAGTGATTTGGAGTCAAATGGGTTTTGATTCATTTGACAATTTCAAGTTTAAAGGATGAACATGGGTTTGATTTGAGTTTGAGTTTTGAGTTTAGTTTTGGTTTGATGATTGAAGTTTATGATTGAATTTGATTTGTGATTGAAGGATTGATTGTTTGAAAAGAAAATTCCAAGGATTTGGATTGATCTGAGTTTGATTTAGCAATGTTCAAGAATTTGACTTGAAAGTGTTTAGGTTGGACTTTGATTAGATTTTGATTTAAGTTTTGAATTTGGTTTTGGGTATTTAAATTTATATTTCATTTATATTTGTGGATATGAATGAGAATATAAAAGGTTTTTGAGAAAATATTTTGAATTTTATTTGAGCTAAGTCCATAAGATGAAATCATAGGGCTTAGGAAAAATTTTGGATTTGGAATTGAATCATGGGTTTCAATCATTTGGAATTGATTTGAGTTGGAAGTTGATTTGAGTTTGGAGTTGATTTGAATTTAGAGTTGATTTGAATTTGGAGTTGATTTGGATTTAAAGTTGATTTGAATTTGAAGCTTGACTTGAAAGAAGGAAGTAAGGATTTGGTTCAAGCTATAGGGTAGGCAAATTTTCCTAACATCCTTAAGGCATAGCATATTCCTATGGATAACTCTTATAAGTCTCTAGGGTTAAGTTGAGCGTTCACGTAGTCACTAAAAGTGCCTTAATAATAAGGAACTCTTAGTGTCTAAGAGGAGTCCTATGTCTAAGATGGAGAGGTTGATAGCTCATTCTAAAAATGAGGTCAACAGCTGTGTGTGTAAAACTTATGTGCAACGCCACATCGAATTCTCCTATTCTACCGACCTGAATCTTCCTGCACGCAACAAGAATAAATATAAAGTTTTAAAAAAAATTGTTATCTTGCATCTGGTTTGCTAGATATTTGAGAAATCTATAGGTTTAAAGGATGAAATTATTTTTGCTCCCCACATGTGTAAATGAGTCAAAATTGTTGATATTTTTTTCTAATTCAAATGGCAACCTTTAAATTAGCCAACTTCACTCTGAAGAGTTATCCAAAAATGTACTAACTGACATAATAAAGATAGAATATCATAATTAAGTGGCTTGATTGTCTTGACCTAGGTCTATTATATGTGTAAAAAAAATTTCTCATCTTTTTCATATCAAATCTAAACATTCTTTTGTCATGTTACCATGTCCACTTTGTCACATGTTCAACCAAGTAAATTTAAATCAATGATCACCCTAGTTTATGAAACCATCTCCTCGCTAACTTTACCATTTAATCACAATACATGTTCTCACCTCTAATGGTTACTCGTATAAAATGGTAAATACAATAACACGATGAGATCCATAATGGCACTCTCAGTACTACATGATCCTATAACTACTCACTTGCATCGCTATTGTCATCTCAAGTTAAGCATGCCTTCGCACAACACTCTTAAGGATGATGCATTTGGAACCTACAAAAGGTGGGTTGAAATACTAAAGAGTGGTTAGAAAATCAATTTTTATAGATTGAACGTTAGTATTATTACACACATGGGGGAGGCATCCCTGTGACATTGAGGTGATACACACTCTAATTGATAAAATTATAGAGCCTATCTAAGTAGTAAGCCTTAGAGAAGCTAAGCAATTGTTACATAAACAGTGAGAGACAAACTTATTGAAATACCACTTCAAACCCTCACTATAAAATATGAATTTAGAGAGATATACATAAGTATGAAGCATAATATCGACAAAATATTTTTTGTATTTCATTTCCAAAGAGAGATCACCCGATCTCGAAGTATTGCTGAAAGAAGCATATCTTTTGGAGCAATAGTCCATGTTTGACCTCTCACCTTTGGTAAGAATCCTAATCTAAAGGTCATCAAAAGGAAATTATTATTTCATAATTTATCCATTATAATAGTATTAGCCACAAATGTGAGGAAAATTATATCAATAAACATCAACACCACAAGCTTTTTCAAGCCTCCTTCAAATTAATCTTTTCTGCCTCAATATTCTCAGTAATAATAGACATTGTTATATAAAAATGGAGATTAAAAGAAAAATTCACACTGAGAATGTGTCACATAAAGATCAAAAAGTTGAAAGCATGATAAAATAAAGTGTTAAGGCATATAACCTTAAACAAGTAGGGTAAGCCTTGAACCATATTCTCTTGTCCTGATTAATAATGACTAAAGACCAATCGATCAAAACATAATCCTCATTTTTTTTCTCTAAGTATGACCTTGAGATGAATGACTCTGATTCATTAGTAATTATGTCATTCATGACTTGCCCTATCATATATAATGAGCAATTCATATATAATAATCAAAGATAATTTTCTATTAATATCAATGATACAAGTCATCAAAATGATTGCACACACACTAACTACACTAAGTCACATGTGTTCTCAATGAGAACTTTATGACTCCTCAATAATCTTCATTAGTCATAGCCTCAACAATCATATGAGCATTCTCAATGGCAACTCTATCACTCGATTATGACCATTGAGGTGGGTAATGCCTTATGAAGTTATGAAGCAACTCTAACAACATTAGATCCTCTACATGCCTTGCCATGGTATATCTAAATACCAAAAATTAAATTTCATTTAGAGTATTTGAGATAAATTCTAAGACCATTGCATCTAGCAAAATGCTTGGATTCATATGCTCAAGTTATGCCATCATAAATATCCCCTGTTCAATATACTTTGATCATAAAATATTTAAATAATTGAGCTCTTTTGGATCATTTAACTAAAGCTTAACCTTGATGTCCACTAGTCTTTTGTGTGGGTTCTCAATTATTATTATCAAATAGAAAATGCTACCTTAATTGTTGTTCTTTCTATAGAAGGGTCAACTTGCATCTCTCTTAGCTTCTTTCAATCTTCTACTTACCTACCATCATTAATTCCTTAATATCTCTTCAAAAGCTCATTAGCTTATCTTTATGAGCAGTGATTCCTATCTCATTTACCTTCAAAAAAATGAGTTTTTTTTTTTTTTGAATGAAAAATTATTTCTCTTTTCGAGACTTGCTCATCAATGCCCATTCTAATTGTATCTTTAGAGACCTCTAAATCCTTAATCCCCGCAACTTGTATGATAATAATTTTCATCAACTTGTTCTTTGCCTCCATCTAACTCTTAATAATGTACACATCAGAGATTCCACTTGAAGCGAATGAACAAGTGAGCTTGCTAATTAATGGACATCTCCATAGCTTATTTTTAGTACTTATAATTTAAAAGGAATATTTCTTGATGGTAGCACGTGAGAATAAGTGGCATAAGAAATTTTTGAAGATCATAAATAATGCACATTTCAAAACCCTATGGAGTCCACTTTCTAACTTTTTTAAATGGAGAATTTTTTTCTTTAAAGTTTTTATCATTTCAAAATCAATCTCAACCTTACAAGTGGCAAGCATAAAGCTTAAGGTCTTTGATCTCCTCGACCCCACAATAGAACATATGTGTGATTCCACAAGAAGGTCCTCCAAGAATTCTAGGAATATGCTTAGGATCACTACTTACTCAACGCCATATATCACCTACCTTATGAAAATATTGCCCTATCGGCTATGCGGTTCTTGCTCGCGGGGATTTCTAAGGCACATCTAAAGGCTGCATCGTGCTTAGCCACCTCTAATAAACAATGCTCCGCTCTTCTTCTTTTCTCTACTTCTAAGCACCTGTTGTAGTTTAATCATAAAAGCATTCTTTATGTCATTGTAACTTTTCTCTCAATGTGACTTATGAGCTCTATTGTGTAAGATTATGCTAGAGAGCCCTATGTCCCTATTAAGAGTTCAATAATTTTTTCCAGCAAACCTCATAGTAAACATATATAGATCCTACAATAAAATTACTTTAAAAATCTTTTGTATGCTTTTGCATTATTCTTTTTCTATTTTTCTTTTTTCTCTTTCTTTACCTCCTCTTAGATAATCTTCCGAGAAAAATGGACCTAAAAGAAGCTTCTGAGACGACAGAATGCAATTTATTTAATTAATCAAATTGTATTACAAGGCTTAATTTAACATAAACCAAACGTTCACCAAAGCAAATAATAATTAATTAAAAGGACACAAGCACCGCTAAACCAGCAAGGCAGCAACCGAAAGCCCACAGATTCATGCACAGACAAATCAACGAAGACAATAGTACTGCCCTTCCCACCCACACTATATACGTCGTCTCTATGTCACAGTATCTCATCCATGATCTCCTGGAAAGTATCCATTGCTGAAGCAGGCAGACCCAACAGCACATTAATACTCTTTCTCTCCTTCCCATGGCTCAGAAACAGTATAACCTCCTTCTCCGGCAACGCCACCGGCCCTGACTGAACCGCCTCTCCCCACCCAAAATCCGTGGAATGAAACGACAACCTCGACCAAGTCGTCAGCAGCAGCGTCGCCGCCAGCGAAGGCCTCGCCCTCGTCGCCTCGAAATAATCGACTGCCGATCTCATATACGCGTCCGTCACCATCTTAACCGCCTCCTGCACTTTCCCCACCGCAAACCCCAGCGGGTTCCCAAGCAATTCCCCCGCGCTAGCCAGCGAGTTCGTCAGCACAATCCCGTTCCCGAAGTACCCCTTGGGCAAGGGCGGTTCGAAACGCGAGCGGCCGTCCACTGCGAAAAGGAGTTTAGTCTGTTGGTCGGGTCGGAGGCCCAACGCTTGTGTTCGGGCTCGCCAGACGAAGCCGGAGAGGGCTTCGAAGGAGGTGCATTTGGAAATCGATTCGAATTCCGTGGCTCTGTGTTTGAGACGGTCGAGCTGTTCGGGGTCCAAGCAGAAGGAGCGGTAGAGCATGGGTTGGGATTCGTAGAGGTAAGCGGTGTGGGAGATATCTTCGATTTCTTGGAATTCATTGTGGGGGAATTCGATGAGGGGAGGGGTGCGAGAGCTGAGGACGGTGCGGTCGAGGAAAGGGGGGACGGTGAGGGGAAGATCGCGGGCGGCTTCACCCCACGTGTTGACGAATTCCATGGCGCCGATTCCGTCGAACATGCAGTGGTTCATAGCTAGACCGAGGATGAAACCGCCGCACTTGAAATTGGTCACCTGCGTAATTAATATAGATCAATTAATATGCTATATCTAATAAAAAGTTATAATAGAATTTTAAAATAAATATTTTTCAATATTATAATTTTTAAATTTTAATAAAAACAATTATTTTAAAATTTTATAATTGAAAAGTCACATTACATATATATAATGTGACTTTTCAAATATAAAATTTTAAAATAATTGTTTTTATTAAATTTTAAAAAATTAAAAAAAGAAAATTTCTTCAAATTAACAAAATAATAAAAAATTTATTTTTAAATAAATCCTTACGCACATTGTCCAATTTTTTACTGCTTTAAGTAAAAATATTTTTTAAAAATTATTATATATAATAATATTTTTGATGTGATATTATTAAATATTATATATATATATATATATATATATATATATATATATATATATTAAAATTTAGAAATTAAATATATAAATTATATGATATGTAAATAATTTTTGTTTATTTTAAATATTCTGATCAAAATTTTCAGTATTTAATATAAAGTGCGGATATCGTTTCCACTTCTGTGACGGTTTCAATCAAAGTTATTACTAAACATATAAAGTTAGAAAGTAATTTTTAAAAAGTAAATAATTTATTTTATACAAATTTAATAATTATCATGAAAACCTGCATCAAATTTTTTTTTTTTTGCAATGATCCACCAACACCATCTTCGGTTTTATGTATTGTTACCACATTCATAAATTTATTACTTTTTTATAAAGTTAGAATTTAAAATATAAAACCAATTAAGAGATCATGGATCCTGCATCAAATTTATGCTCTATACAGTTAAATTACCGTGCAGGTTGCAGAGGTGACCCTCCCCTGAAGAACCAACCACACGCATTTATAATGTCACTTCATAATAAATGATAGTAACAGTTCTTATTAGCGAGTCTGCACTTGAATTTAAGTCTATGTTGCTAATGGGATCCGAGTAAACTCTGATACATATCTACATACACCCTTCTACAAATAGAAATTTGCAGTCTACATTTAAAAGATCGTACGATTACCCTCAAATTTTCAAAAAATAAAAAATCTAACCTTGTAAAAAATTAGTGAATGAGCATAAAATATAATTAATTTATATAACATTAATGATAATTTTAATTTTAAATTTTTAAATTTATCATATCAAATATTTGATTATTTTAGCTGAGTTTTTTTTTTTATGTTATCTTATGTTTATTTCTAAATCATATGATTTTATTTATCATATGATGTTTTTGTGCAGAAGTACTATAAAGACGCTATGAAGTAAATAATTATTATCAAGCGAAAAAAAAAAGGACCGACAATACGCCTTAAAATCACAGACAAATATAAATGATGTCAGGAAACAATGCTCTGTGACACAGAAAAAAGAGGTTGCGACTGCAAATCTGCTACGGTATGTTTAAGTCATGCATAGTGATTTTTAATCGTGTAAATTAAGCATCTACAGCTATGAATTTTATTTGTTTATGAAATTAAGATATTTATTTAAATTTGCGTAAATTAGATAATTTCGAAAAAGATAAAAATTAAAGTTTAAGTGTGAAATACTTAAATTTATAAAAATAAAAATTATGTGATATATATATGTAAATTTCTCAAAATAAAAAAAATTAAAAATAAAAAATAATATATATATATATTGTGTGTGTGAGTGAATTTTTTATACTAAGTTTGCTAATTGATTTTAATAATTGAAAGTTTTAATTTTCAAACAAGAATTTTCGAATTTAAGTTTATAATTAAATTCATTTTTTATTTGATCAAACTATCTTCCCATTCTATGGCAAGAAAACATAAAAAATATTGAATCAAGATATTTTTATATTAAAATAAAAAGTTATATAGCTAAAATAAGAAGATTAATATTTGCTTTAATTTTTATTTAAATATCATTTATTATAAATATTTATTTTTTAATTTAATAATTTTTTCATCCTAATCTACATAAAAAAATATTATCATCATGAGATATAGATAATTTTTTTATTTTTCATGAAACGCGACAGAAATATTCAATACAACACTCAAGAAACTCAATTCTTCCAACTAATATGAAAAAAAATTGTGAAACTCTTCATAAAAAATATATATCAAGAGTATAAGGGATTAGAATAAAATAAATTTATATTCAAATTAAAAGAAATTCAATATATTTTAACCGTTTACGTAATTATTTATAATTATTATATATTCATTTTAACAATTTATTATACAATCTTAAGAAAATATATTCGAATTTTGAGGCAGAAAACCAGAAGGTTAGGCGATATAGGACTCCCAAATAAGTAATCAGGCAAGATCGTGGTATTTTATACACAGTGATGAAGGTCCGGTCATTTCTCAAGTGCAGTGTTTTTTATTTTATCTTTTTTAATTTTTGGGAAATGAAAATCGCGGAATTAATTATCAACGTGCGGTCAATTTTAAACATTTTAAATATTTCAAAGTTAAAAAAATTTAATCAGATATCTCATTATATTTTGATATGGATAAATTTCAGAGTCATTGAGTTTATTTCGAGTCAAATAATCAAATAACAATAAAATTTAAAGTGCGGAGATATTTTTGTGCTTCGCAATTCTGCGTTTCATATTTTTCTGAATCATTTTATTATAATATTACGACATTATTAATATCAGGAGATTCTGAATTATTATCATATACAAGAGTAAGAAAAAGGATTGAAATAAATTAATAATGGATTATATATATATTACATATTTATATACTAATTATAATATAAAATACAAATCAATTCATTTTTATTATAAAATAATATAAATTGTTTAATATTTTTTCAAATATATTGGTCTGTTGATTATTTAAAATCTCTCCACATTTTTTTTTCTTAGAGTTAAATGGATATGATTAAATTCTTATGTTTCTATCTAATATCTAATTAAAATTTAAATATTATATAAATACATAGAAAGATGTGAATGACATAAAAATTAAGCTGCATGCAAGTATTTTCTTTTTTTTGTTCAGAAAAAAATTATGAGTTCACCGTAGCTATTACCTGAGCAACCAGAGGAGGTATCTCCAGTATGTTCTTCGCACCGGGAACGTTATAAACAAGCTTGCCGAGTGTAGCCGGATCAGGCTTAGCGATGTCACCGATATCCGCCATCTCGCAGTCGGCCTCCGCTTCAACGATAACGGCGCCCTCGCCAGTGCAGTCCACTATGAGCTTCCCTTGCTCGCTTATCGTCAGCCGCCCGGCTAACGGATAGTAGTGAACTAACACCTTCGCCAATGCATCCTTTATCACCTCAGCAGCTCTCTCATTCCCCTTCTCCTCTGCCTTAAAACAGTATATGGTTTGAACTATAACGGCTATATTCTGGTCCAGATTTGACAGAAAGTAAAGACCCTTCGGCGTCTCCTGAACAGGAGGGACGAGAGTCGGCTCCCCTTGTTTCACTCTGAGCTCAAAAGCGTTGCCGTTGCTGTTACCATTCTCTGTAATAGCCATTATCTGCTCTGATCAACCTGGAAACGATGAGAACAAGTTGCGTTTAAGATGCTTTAAGATATTACTGAATGTTCAATCTTGATAAATGAGATCGTGAGAAGCTTACAGTAAGGAGCTGTGGAGTTGCAGGAAGAATAAGAGATGGAAATGGTTTGTGGGATATTGAGGAGGGAGGAGGGTTATATGTATGTGAAGAGAGAAGGAATCGTTTCTTTCAAGATGGTTAGAGTTGGAGGCCAAAAGCAATGGATGAATAGAGAGGGATGGTGATGCGATTAAACTTAGTTTTGTTTTTTTCTGGATGTTTGGGTGGAGTTGACTGTGGGTAGCTGAGCTAAATGTTACCTACAATAATATTTATACATCGCGTTTGGAATATAGGTAAGGTTGGCCTCCAAATTTCGATTGGTATCTTGACTAAGTATGAGATTGAGAGATAAATTTAATTTAAAACGTATTATTCTAGGGGATTTACATACATATCATACAATTCTTATGAATTTACGTATTTCACACCTAAACTTTAATTTTTACTTAAATAGCACCTAAATCTTTATTATTACATATTTGTTATTTTTTCGTGAAATGCTTTTTGAAGTATGAAAGTCTTGATAAATATTCAAGTTTAAATATATAAATGAAGAATTCTATCTATGTAATTATAAAAAATAGTTTTAAGGCTTTTATTGAGTTTAATCGTTGTAGTCATAACTCATAATTGATAAGAACTATTTTTTTAGATAATTGAACAAATTTAATCATAAATTTATATATAATATACGTATAAAAGATTTGAATTCAAGACTTTTTCGTTGAAATTTAAAAAAGCTCTAAATTACTAGACTAAAATGCAATACACACTATTTAAATATCTTCAATTGAACGAAAATATTGAATCAAATTGAAGATATCTTTTGTTTGACCAATAAGTTATTTTATTTGAAAAAAAAAAAAATCAGAACCTGGATCAATTTTTTTGTTATGCTTGATAATTTTAAAATCATTAAATTTATTTTAAGATAAATATAAATTTAATTTTTTTAATAATTTCTGCATATAATATGCTTTTTTTTAAATAAATTCTGCAATTTTCGCATCAAGTTTCTTCGCAAAAGTCAAATCCAGTTTTGTTTTCCTTTTTTAATTTTCAATTTAGGCCGAACGATGATAGATTACATTGTTTTTTTATGCCTTTGATCTGCATGTTTAAGTTAATGAAATTAAAAGTATGTTAAAAATTTTAACGAAAATTTGTATTTATTAAAAATAAATTTAATAGATGGAATAATATATTATAAATCTGTTCTTAAAAACTTAAAATTATTTTCATAAATAAGCCATTTTAACATCCCATTGTGAAGAAATTATGGCGTGTGAAGTCTGGAAATAGCTCATCAACTAATATATAATACTATTGAAGATCAGATGTAAGCTATATCCGAACAGGGCAAGTAATCATTTTCCCCCACCTTTAAAAAGAAGATGATATTTAATCTTAAAGTTTTTTTTTATTTTTTATTTATTTTTTGGAGAGTTAAGCCATAAAGCAATTAAACTCACTCACCCATGAGCCTCAATTATGGGTCAGAGTATGAGCAAATCCCTCCATCGATGGGACCCACAGTCTCGTGCAAACTTTTTTTTTTTTTTTTTTTTGAACTGGTTAGCCCATGAGGGTAATAAGCACAGACTCATGGGTTCGATCGTGGGTCACCACGTTGAGAGCTAAGCCCCCAATCTATGAGTCCCGAAGGTCTTGAGCCAAAATTATTTTTATAAACTTTTTATTGGGAAAGAAAACTTTCGTGGTTAAGGGACTATTTGGTTGTCTGCATTTGGAGTGCAGTCTAAATCAAATATAGTTATTTTAACTTTTTAGGTGTTTAGTTGGAAGTAAAAAAATTTTCTAATGTAATGTAATGTATTTGAAATGCATTAGAAAGGACATTTTCGGTATATTTGGAATTCTCCCGATTTGAGCAAATTTCAAATACACCGCCATGTAGGGCCGCCGCCACCCCTGCGCCTTCTTGCGCCATGGCCGTCACCGGCCAGAGTCAAAACCTTCATAATATCTTTACATTATATTTTTTCAACCAAATAAAAAGACATAAATTTGTAAAACTTCAACTAACAATCAGAAAGTAATCATTTTACAATGAATTCTTTACAGATTCTTTTATATCAGATTCTAAATGAACCAAATACTCTAAGCCATAAAAGTAACGATTATTTAATGCTGCAATTTATTCGCTTAAAGTTTGGTTGCTTCATATAATTTTAAATTTTCAATTGTGAACGATTAAAGTTTAAGTGTTCTTAAAAATAGCGTTGGCATGAAGTTAAATCTAATTAATCGCGAAATTTCTTCTTTCAATCCAAGCGAATATTTGTGTTTGATGATTTCTCAAGCAAGTTTAAATATTCTAACACTATGTTAGAGTGCGTTTAGGATAGTTTTTTGATTGGTTTTTTCAAAAAGCAGTCAGAAAGCAAAATAATTTCGTTTGATATTTTTTAGAAAGTTTTATAATAAAAAATTATTTTAAGAATCAGAGCCATTAGAATGTAATGACTATCAAAAAATTACTTTTAAAATTTTTCGAAAAGAAAAATATTTATAATACGCATAGCAGTTTTTTCAAAAAAATTATCTTCTTCACATCAAATTTATAATCAATTTTTCAAAAAATTATAACTTTTTCAAACTACATTACTTAAAATATTTTGTATGAACAAGCATTAATTTTTCGAATAATTTTTTTAACTCTAAATAATGATATTACGTTGTATGAAATTTAGAAAATCAATTTAGGGATCCCACAAATTATATTTCAGATATTTATAAAAAGAAAAATTAGCTCATCTGTATAATTTTAATGATATTAAAATCATCAATCTTTATGTTCGAATTATCTCAATAAGCAGTCATAAGTAACAATTAATCATTTTAATTATTTAGGAAGGGAAACCCGGAAGGGTAAGAGAAGTAAAATTTTGGCTTATATGTAATCAGAAAGAATCTCTTCATAGAGATTCCATAAGTCCAACGTTATGCAAATTCAAATTCATTAGAATACTAAAATGATTTGAACTGGCAAATGTCGTATTGCAGGGTCGGCTCCTTCTTCCAATCTTCATGTCCTCTATTGCACCGTTTTTACGGATGTCGTCACCACTGGTGACTGGCATCCCACAACAGAGATCATTTTCAAAAAAAACTCTCATAGACAGTGATATATATTAAAAAGAAAACAATTTTAATTTGCTTGAAAATTTGTCTAATGGAATTCGTCTCGTATATAAAATTATTTGAAAATTTATTATACATCTTTGGGTTCGTTTAGCTCAAATTTCATATATATTTTTAAAAAAATAATGAATTTTATTAGAAAATCATGGTAGGATTCAAACCAACACGGCTGCACGGGTAATACTACACACCCAATAACAACTCCGACACATGCACAATGTTTATATATACATTAGAAAATGAAATCAAAAGTTTTTGATTAATTTGATTTGGATTTGAACTTAATAATTTGGATTTTGATTTTAATAAATAAAAATTTTGATTTTTGATTTTGGATCGATTTGTCAAATATAATTTTGGATGGAATGAAATAATATTGAAAATTTTTGAATGTGGGCACATATATGAATTTAATTATATATTATGCGCTATCTTATTTTTTAAGCTATTAATTTTTTTGATCAAATAAAGATTAATTAATTTTAAGCTTTTAAGGCTTCTTATTAATTTTGTATGAAATTATCATGTGTAGAGATATGGTATTTTTTTATTTTAATAATGGGCTGAAATAAAATGAAATGCACTTAAGTATAAATAGGGTCATGGTCTCCATTTTAAAGGGCGAAGTTTTCATTTTACTCATATCTCATCTTGAGTGAAAAGAATGCTCTCTCTCTCTCTCTCTCTCTCTCTCTCTCTCTCTCTCTCTCTCTCTCTCAAGAACACCCATTTAGAAGTGGAAGGCCAAAATCCCGTATTAGCTCTTTCATGTATGCAGACGTGACACATTCTCTTGATGATTTGACATGAGATCTGATCAGATAAATTTATTTTTTATCTTTATATATTTCCAACAAGTGATATCGTAATTATCACGTTGAATGAAAATGATTTTTCTTATTCATCTTTCAGATTGATTATTTGATAATTTTATCAAAGTACATGATTCAAATTTTTTTTTGAGCGAATGATTTGATCATTTACATGAAGTATCAATATCCTTTAGATGACTTTTCTATTAGAGGAATATAAAATATTTTTCTGTCTATCATTTATAATATGAAATGATATTTCATATTTATAATTAAAAATATATATATATGAAATAATTTCTGTTTCATCTCATCTGATGGCTATATATATAAATATATATAAGTTTGTATAAATATTATAAGTATTCCATTCAATTCCCTCTCATCCGTTTTTTTTAAGGGGTATACATATAAATATACATAAGTTAATATAAATGTTATAATTATTCCATTTAATTCTTTTTCATCCGACCCGACGGATATTTATATATATAATTATATATAAGTTAATATAAATGATATAATTATTCTATTTAATTGTTTTTTTTAATAAGGCCGAATCTGAAACGAAATATTTGTAATATAATTTAACTGAATATAGCGCTTAATGTTTTTTTTTTCAGTTTATTTATTAGATTTATTTATTTATAATTGTTGTATGTTAGAAAACCAATTACGTTAGAGTAAAGTTTATATCTTATTTTATTGAAATCCAAAGACAATAGATATTTAAAGAAATGAACAAGAAAACTCCGAATTTTAATTAAAAATGAAAAGAAAAAACTACGGCCTAGAAAAAAAATCTTCACTATATATTTGTTTGAGACAAGTTTTCCGATAACCGATTACATAATCAGATATGAGAAGGGCTCACAATGGAATCCCAAAATCGCATAACAACAATATAGTCACCTTCGATCAGAATGTGTGGGCAAAGATGATGAATAAAGGAATAGCCATCGACGATGAAGGTTCTCATGATGGAGACCGACGGAAATTGACGACGGCAGGATCGGTGGTGTCGACGGCGGCCGGCGGTGGTAAACAACTGGTCGGCCACCGTCGAGAAACGATTATGCTCGAAGATTTTCGCTTTGGAGCTCTCTCCTCTCTTGCCTTCCTTCATACGGAGAATGTATTTATATATGGCGTCTCTATAAATACATTCAAAACCCATACCACTCCACTTCATCGGACGGCTCAAAATGATTCCCGTGATCATATGATGTATTTTGTGTATTTGAATGCTCAAATGATGTTGGAATTATGATATCTTGGGCTTGAAGATTCATCGTCAAGACACTTCGATTTGACTATAAACACTCGTTTAAGAGTCGTTGATAATAAACGCCGATCTCTGCTACCTTAATTCACGATCGATTTTCTATGTCAAGATTCGTGCTTCGATTAGTAGAATTTTCAGAGTCATATCAGTTGCCCCTCTATTTTTGGATGATATTATCTCAATCATCCAAAAATATATATGCCGAATATTTGAAAATAGCAGATTCTTCAATGAAATTTGTAACCATACATTTTGAGAGAACATATCTTAACAGGAGCATAAGATTATGACCATGAAGCGGGTATGCCGGATGTGCGCGATACGCTGGCGATTTCTGTTATGGACCCATGCGATATTTACGGCGCCGCAGTACAGGTTTTGGGTTGGATCGTGAATGGGCTTCAAGAAATTGTTAGTGGCTGCTAGCCATGGGTCAAGAAACGCGTCTTTGCGGGTCGAATAGACCGGACGGTCGGGAAAGGTCACGGGTCGACATTTTGCAATAATGCGAACGGTCATTGGGACTGAACGTCGGTAGCGCTGGTCCGCTGACGGGCTGAAGCGGTCGAGCGGTTGGCTGGTCGTGTGGCGCAGGCTGCCGGTTTTACGCCGGTGAACGGGTAGCTGGGTCGCCGCGGATCTCGCGAGCGCCGAAGTTCGTCACGCTGAACGGTGAGCGGCGGTCGCCGAACGACGACGGCATGCAGCTCGAGATCGATGCGCGGGAGCTCAGGGCACGCATGGCGTGCTCACGTAACGCCCATTTTGGCCCATTTTCACCCGCTTTGACTTTTAGCTGAACTTTTGGGGCGCTTTTGACGGTTTGGACACTATTTACCCTTTTGCTAAAGGGTCTATAAAACCCCTAGGAAGAAAGCACATTCTCTTCTTCTTGAGAGAATGTCATTTGAGGTGATTAAGGCGTAGCTCATACCAGCTCAATTTTCCCTCAAAGAGGTGTTAAGACCTCGTGACCGGTTCGAAAGCACCTGACCGTAGTTCATACGGCAGTGCTCCGCTCAAAGAGGTGTCAACCCTCATCGAATCGACCGTTCGAGGCATCAAGACCCGTAGTTCATACAGCAAGGCTCTAGTTTTCCCTCAAAAGAGGTGTCAACAAACCTCGTCAGACCGACCGGGTTTGGAGGATATCAAGACCCGTAGTTCATACGGCAAGGCTCCAGTTTTTCCTCGAAAGAGGTGTCAACTAACCTCGTTGGACACCGATTGAGGCGATCAAGGCCCGTAGTTCATCAAGGCTTCGTTTTCTCGAAAGAGGTGTTAACGACCTCCGGACCGACCGTGGAGGCGATCAAGACAGTTCATACGAAGGCTCCGCTCGAAAGAGGTGTCAACTAACCTCGCCGACCGACCGGATTTGGAGGCATCAAGGCCCATAGTTCATACCGACAAGGCTCCAGTTTTCTCAAAAGAGGGTGTCAACTAACCGTCGGACCGAATCGCGAGCAAGGATGATAACCAAAGATCTGGTCGACAATGTCGACGATGGTGGCCGATGCTGGTTACAGCATGGCGGCAGAATGGCGGTGATAACCGGGCCGAAATCGGTGAATCGCGATGCCTGCGATGATCGCGCAAGGACCGGGGACTGGTAATGGGCAGAGGTGACCGGCTACGCTTGTTGGTGGTCGACGGTATCGAAGGCCAGCAACCGCTTACAGCCGACGGCGACCGGCCGCAGTCGGGCGATAACCGGGCGACGATGGTGACCGCAAGATTGCCGCGATGGTCGATGCCGCGAAGGGACGGCGGTAATTCGGTGAATGGCGGTGGTGATCTACAGTGCGGTTATGGTCGATGGGGTGGCGAGAAATGAAGAATCGGCTGACGACGATGCGGGTTAATGGGCGCCATAGTCGGCGGGGATGACCGGCGACGATGGTGGTGACCAAATGGGAAGATTATCTGGCCATGGTCGTACTTGGATGATATGAGGAAGAATCTAGATTTGACATAAAGGGTTGGTACCCGTGGAAGTACGTAAGAATTGGCGAGGAGTCGAGGTTACGACGCCTGAATGGCGGGGTGACCGGGCGAGATTGTCCGATGGTCCTATGAACCGGCGATGGTCGTGGAGTACCGCGACGACCCATAGTTTTGAGGTCACTGTTGGCGAACCCGTTATCGACGGTGTTAATCAGACGTGTGTGCGGGAGATCATTTTTGACATATCCGGTTGTTTGTCGTGGTGTTACCCATGACGACGTTAACGTATGGAAGAGGTCGAAAGTCTACCAAGACCTTTTGACCCATCTAGTTGTTTGTCAAAGTGTTTGCTCAATGATATTAACCGTATGGAAGAGGTTGAATTGAATCGAGATTTTGACCATCCGGTTGTTTGTCGAGTGTTACTGATGTTAACCTGCGGGAAGAGGTCAAATTGAATCCAGGATTTTTGACCTATCCGGGCTTGTTTGTCGTGGTGTTACCCGATGACGTTAACTGTATGGAAGAGGTCGAAGTCCACCGGACCTTTTGACCTATCCTAGTTGTTTGTCGTATTACTATTAACTCATGGAAGAGGTTGAATTGAATCCGGAGATTTTTGACCTATCCGAGGTTGTTTGTGTGTAACGATGACGTTAACTGGAAGAGGTAATTGAATCCAACAGGATTTTTGACCTATCCTGGTTGTTTTGAGTGTGTTAAGATAATGTGGAAGAGGTCAATTAAAACATCGCTTTTGACTAAGGTTGTTTGTCTGGTGTAACACATGCAACATGGAAGATGGAAGACAAGGACCTTTGACCTATCAGTTGTTTGGTGTTGTATGATATTAATTGGGAAAGAGGTAATTAACGATGATGTTTAACATGGTTGTTTGAAATGTTGCCTTTTGATGATTCAACGCAAAGTCACCGAATGGTGGTTTTGATCTTGGAAAATCTGGTGTTACCGATACGTTAATATGAAAATGGGAATAAATGGCTTCTACCATGCGCCAGTAGAGTGAAAAGTTTATGCCTTAGCCTTGTTGTGAAATCCAAAGACACACATGTATTTAAAGAGTGAACAAGAAAACTCTAGAATTTTTATGTGAAAATCTCGAAAAGAGGGAAAAAACCACGGGGCCTAGCCCAGTAAAAAACTTCCACTATATATTTATTTTGGAGTAGTTTTTCCGATAATCGGATTACATAATTGTATATGAGAAGGGCTGACAATAGGAATCCCAAAATCGACAACAACACCATATAGTCACGTTGTAATACTGCTAGTGGTAGCAAATGATGGTAATGGAATAAATAACGCATGAAGGTCGCCATGATGAAGACCGACGGAGATTGACCAGGATCAACGGTGGCGCTAATGACGGGGCGCTTGGTAACCAACGGGGTGGTCGACCGCCGAGTGGTGGCGCTGATTAGGATTTTCAAGCTTTGGAGCTCCTCTCTCTTGTTTGGCCTCCCTCATGAGGAATGAGGCTATTTATAGATGGAGGAGTGGCGTCTCAGAATACATGCAAAACCCGCATCACTCCACTTCATCTGAAGGCTCAAAATGATCCCCTTGATCATATGATGTATTTTATGTATTTGAATACTCAAATTATATCGAAATTATGATATCTTAAGCTTGTTAGATTCGACTTGTCAAGACGCTCGATTTGACTATAAACACTCAATGTTTAAGAGTCGATTGATAATAAATGCTTAATCTCTGTAGTCTTATTCACCATCGATTACTTTCTACGCCGAGATTCGACTAGTGAAATTTTGGGTTATATCAATAACTTTCATATTCATTTCGATTTTACATTCATCTTTGTTAATCAAATATTTTACATTTAATTGCTTTATGCAATTAATTTCAAACAATATTAAGTAAATATAATAATTACATTTACTATTTAATATTTCTAGAAGTTTTTTTTTATTTCAGAATTTTTTTAATATTAAACATTTATGTATAAATATTCTATTTTAAATTTTATAGATAATTATTATTTTAATATTTGGTAAATATTTCCTAATTCGGATAATATAAATTGAAATATTTATTGGAATATTACAGTTAATATTTATTATTTCAAAATAATTTAAATTAAAATATTATGTCACCAAAGTGACCTCTACTATATCAATTTTTTTATTTTTTGAAATATATGAATATTACATATGGATTATATTTAAATATATACAAAAAATAATCAGCCCAAAGGAAGATTATTTTTTGGCCAGATTTTGTGTAGTAATAAATATGTAATAAATTTATATTAATCATGCATATAATATGTCGATCCAAAGATAGTCATATCATTGACAAAATTTATTATCAATATTTATTGACTGTAATTTTAAGAGTACCATTTACAAATTATTATTTATGTCCAAAGACTAAATTGCAATGTTGTGTTAGGTATCTTATATGTGCTCATTTTATTAAATATTTTATTTCAAGCATATATTTTGTTTACATTATATATACATATGAAAATGACAATGTTGTTAATTGTGAGTATTATTTTATTCTTTTCAGTTAATGTTTCTTCTACATCTGCCAATTTGAATAACATTTCAGTGCTTAACGACACTAACTTTAAGAAATGGAAAGAGCATATCACCATTGTTCTTGGGTGTATGGATCTTGATTATGCGATCCGGACTGAACCTCCTCCCGCCCTTACTGCAGAAAGTACTATTGAACAAAGGGCTAACTTTAAAAAGTGGGAGCGTTCTAACCGCATGAGTCTTATAATCATGAAGCATTCTATTTGAGAAACCATAAAAGGTGCAATGCCTGAAGAGGAATATGCTAAAAAGTTTCTAAGCCAAATAGCAGACCGTTTCGTTAGTTCTGAAAAGATCAAAATGAGTATTTCAATGCGGTATAAAGGCAATGGAAACATAAAGGAGTACATTATGGAGATGTCTAATTTTATCACTAGACTGAGAGCACTAAAATTAGAGATGTCTGATGATATTCTTGTGCACTTGATTTTGATCTCTCTTCCTACACAATTTAATCATTTTAAGATAAGTTATAATACTCAAAATGAAAAATGGACTCTTGATGAGCTCATTGCTCAATGTGTGCAAGAGGAAGAGAGATTAAAACATGACAAAATAGAAAGTGCTCACTTAGGCATTTTCTCTTGTGGCATTGTTGCTAAAAGAAAAAGGACTTATAAAGGCAAAGGAGCTGCAGACAAAGGGACTTCATAGCATAAGGTGCAACAGAAACAAGATAATGTTGTTACTTGTTTCTTTTGCAAGAAGGTTGGTCATGTGAAGAAGGATTGTCCCAAGTATGCAAATTGGCTGATGAAAAGGGTAAACTTCTCAACTTTGTTTGTTCTAAAGTTAATTTATCCTTAGTACCAAATCACACTTGGTGGATAGATACAAGTGCAACTACTCACATAAGTGTGACTATGCAGGGTTGTCTAAGGAGATGAATGCCAACTGATGCTGAAAAATTCATCTATGTGGAAAATGGCAATAAAGCTCCTTTTGAAGAAATATGCTTATATAGATTATATCTAGAATCTGGTTGTATTTTGAATTTACATGAGACTTTTTATGTGCCATCATTTAAAAAAAATTAATTTATATTTCTTGTTTGGACAAATCTGGTTATTCTTGTTCATTTGGAAATGAAAAATTTAGTCTCTTTCAATATTCAAATATTATTGGTACTGGTTCTTTGATTGATAATCTATATAAATTGGATATTTCTGCTTCACAAATTAATGAAACCTTGCATGCAAGTAATTTTGGTACAAAGTGAAAATTAATAAATGAGAATTCATATATGTTATGGCACAAGCGTTTAGGACATATTTCTAAACATAGAATTGAAAGACTTGTGTCAAAAGGAAGTCTTGATTCTCTTGATTTTTCAGATGATAAACTCTGTATAGAATGAGTCAAGAGAAAACAAACAAATATTAAGAAAGTTGGTGCTAATAGGAATTTAAATGTCTTGGAATTAATTCATACTGATATTTGTGGTTCATTCCCTATAGCTACTTGAAATGACCAACGATATTTCATTACTTTCATAGATGATTATTCTCGGTATGGGTACTTATACTTAATTTATGAGAAGTCACAATCACTAGACGTATTCAAAAATTTTAAGGCTGAAGTTGAAAATCAACTTGGAAAGAAAATAAAAGCTATCAAATTTGACTGTCGTGGTGAATACTATGACAGATATGATGAATCAGGTAAACAACGTCTAGGCCCTTTTGCTAAATATTTAGCAGAATGTGGCATCGTTCCTCAATACACCATGCCAGGGACTCCAAGTGGTGTGAGATGAAATCGACCCTTATGGATATGGTTAGAAGTATGATAAATCATTCTTCTTTACCGATTCACTTTGGGAGAAGACTTAAAGATTTACATCCTTAATAGAGTTCCAAGCAAAACAAGATAAAAACTCCATATGAATTATGGATTGGGAAGAAGTTTAGACATCTTCATGTCTAGGGATGTCCAAAGGGTCATATAGCCTAATGAAAGAAAATTGGACTCAATAACTATAAGCTGCTTTTTTGTTGGATACTCAGAAAGGTCGAAGGGTTTTAAGTTTTATGACTCTTCAAATAAATCCTTTTTCTAGACATGCAATGCTAAATTTATTGAGGAAGTTGAATATGATGGGAGTAATAAATATAAAAATTTTATATTTGAAGAGCAATTTATTACTCTTCCTGCAATTATAATAGAAAATGATCACATAATTTTACCTTATCATATTCAAGTTGTAAATACGGATAATCAAAATATTCTTGAGTTAACTCCCACTCATACTGAGGAATCACAACAACCTTAAATTGAAGTGTCATTAAGAAAATTCACTAGAGAGAGGAGATTAGCAATTTCAGATGATTATGTTGTGTATCTCCAAGAACATGAGTTTGACATTGGATTGGAGAGTGATCCAATCTCTTTTAGTCAAGTCAAACAAAGTGTTAACTCTCAATAGAGATAGAAGCCATTGAGTATGAGATGAAATCAATGAAAGACAATGATGTTTGGGATCTTGTCGAATTGCCTAAATCAGTAAAACCCATTGATTGTAAATGGATTTTTAAAACCAAACGAGATTCAAATAAGTGGGAGTAAATTCATCATCCTAGTGCTATATGTTGATGATATTCTACTGGCAAGTAGTGATATAGGCCTTTTGCATGAAACCAAGAAATTTCTTTCAGATAAATTTGAAATGAAAGATCTTAGGAATGCATCTTTTGTGTTAGGTATACAATTTTATCGAGATCATTCTCGTGGTATACTTGATTTATCACAAAAGACATATATTAATAAAGTGCTTAGTAGATTTGTCATGAAAGATTGTGCACCAGGAGATACACCTATTGCTAAAGGTGATAAATTTAGTTTACTTCAATGCCCAAAAAATGAATTTGAAAAGAAAGAGATGGAAAAGATCTCTTATGCATCTGCAGTAGGAAGTCTTATGTATGCTCAGACGTGTCAGATATTAGTATTATTATTGAAATGCTTGACAGATATTTAAGTAACCTAAGAATGGATCATTAGAAAGTAGTAAAAAGGGTTATGCGGTATTTGAAGAGAACGAAAGACTTTATGCTCACATATTGAAGATCAGATCATTTGGAGATCATGGAATACTCCGATTCTGATTTTGCTGGTAGCCTCGATAGTAGAAGATCCACTTCAGTTATATTTTCTTATTAGCTGGAGGAGCTATATCTTGGAAAAGTGTTAAACAATTACTTATAGCTTCTTCCACTATGGAAGCAGAATTTATAGCTTATTATGAGGCATCAAATCAAGGAATATGGCTACAATTTTATCACTAGGCTAAATATTTTTGATGGAATAGAGAGACCATTAAAAATAAATTATGATAAGAGAGTCCGAGTTGTATTCAAAGAATAACCGAGTTCACAAAATTAAAGCACATTGACATAAAGTTTTTTATTGTAAAAGAAAGAGTTCATAGTTCTCAAGTATCTATTGAACATATTAGTACAAAATTTATGATTGCAGATCCACTTACAAAAAGTTTACCACCAAAAGTATTTCATGAGCATGTGGCTCGTATGGGAGTGGTTTGCTTTGATGATATGCTAGCATAGTGGGAGTTTGCTTATGTTGTTCAATGATTATAAATATATTTTCCTGATCAGAATAAAGTATTGTTATTATTTTATAGTTGAAAACTCTAAAATAAAGTTATGTAGTTTCAATTGTAAAGATAAATAAATGAAACTATATGTATAACTCTTTTGAGTTATAACATAGAAGGGAAATAGGCATGATATATGATCACATTACATAAAATTTTCATGCTACACATCCATACTTGATCTATGTCATTAATCATATTGATTTAGTGATCACTGATGGGTCTTATTATAGAAAAATTATAATAAATATCACTTTGATTCTATGTTAATATTATTAATGGACCATATCGTCTAAAGATGTTTCTCTTTAAAGATAGGAAATATTGAGCTCTTAAAGTATTTAATAATGTATAATTGTCAAGCAATATATATGTGGCCCAAGTGGAAGATTGTTGGGAATTTTGAATGTAGGCGCACATATAAATTTAATTATACATTATGTGCTATCTTATTTTAAGCTATTAATTTTTGTGATCAAATAAAGATTAATTAATTTTAGCTTTTGAGACATCTTATTAATTTTGTATTGAATTATCATGTAGAGACGGACATTTTTTTATTTTAATGATAAAAAAAAATGAAATGTATAAATAGATCATGGTCCCATTCTAAAGCGAAGTTCTCATTTTTCTCATATCCCATCTGAGTGAAAATGCTCTCTCTCTCTCTCTCTCTCTCTCTCTCTCTCTCTCAAGAAACACCCATTTAGAAGTGGAAGGCCAAAATTATTAGCTCTTCCAGATTGTGATGCTCATTACATCTTCTTGATGATTTGATATGAGATTTGGGCTAGATATATTTATTTTTTATCTTTACATATTTCCAACAAATAAATCAAAATAATTATAGATAATACAATATTATTAATTTATGTATAATAGTTTTATCTATTATATACTCATTTTTATTTATTTTTGAATACTTGGTAGTATTTTTTTGGAGAACAATTATCCAATTTTTTAAAATATTTTGGTCTCATAATATGGTAATATGGTTTCATCAACTTCTAAGTTCAAAACATCGTTCAGGTAAGTAAAAAGTAGTTTTAAATATTTTTTTAGCACATGAAGTTAGTATTTTTTTTTATTATATTTATGTTATTTTGCTTATTGCTTGTTAACTATATAATAAAAAAGTATGCAAATAATTTTTAAATGTAGCCAACTTTGGTTTATCGAAAACCAAACCAAAATAACTGAACCAAATTATTATTTGGTTTGTCTGGTTTTGTATTTTATTTGATCGGTTTGGTTCAATATTTTTAGGAATCCAAAACCAATCGGTTTTAAAAATTTATCATCCAATCCATCCAAATCAACCAAATGCACACCCCTAGTTGTGCATCGGCGGAGGTAAGGGGGTGTCGAGCGGCACGTGCTCTAAAAAAATTTTGAGATATTAGAATATTCTTTTTAATTTTACTTATATAAAAAATTTTATATTGTACTCCCTCCAAAATTTTAGAATTTATTTATTAAAATTATTAAAAAAACTTTATTAATTTATTATTTTTATTTATCATTTATTAGTTTTATTCATGATAAATAATTTAAAATATTTTATGTTTCTCAAAATTTTAAGTTAAATGTATAACATTAGGAACATATTATTATTAGAATTAGGAGGAAATAAACATAAATTTAACTTTTATTATAAACTTAATGATTTTATTAAAATAATTTTATACTTGTTGCGTGCAGGAAGATTCAGGTCGGTAAAGTAAGAGAATACGATGTCTTAGTGTTGCACAAAGGTTCCATACACACAACAAAAGCGTCTAAGAGATACCAGGATTTTTACATGAAAATCTCAAGAAGAGAAAAATCACGGGGCCTAGCACACATAGAAATAATTTCACTATATTAATATTTGTTATAATTATTATCTTGTCTCCAAAATTGGAGAATGATAGCTTACAAGAGTAGGTTTTGCGAGAAGTTTCACTGGATCAACGACGAAGGCTTCACTGGAGGTGATAGTCTGACAATCTGAGGACAACAATCAAGCGATGGTCAACTAGCGGAGGTGATCAATGGTGGTGAGTGACCAGCGGTGACCAACAGTGCTAGCCGAAGGTGTTCAACGACAATCAGGCGATGGCAGCTGGCGGTGATGACCGGTGGCGACGGCCGGCTGTGATTAATAGTGGTGGCCGGCGATGATCCGACGACAATCATGTTATAGCAGCTGGCGATGATGACTAGCGGTAACCAACAGTTGTGGCTAGTGGTGACCAATAGTGGTGACTGGCGGTGACCCGACGACGGTCGAGCGGTGGCAACTGGCAGCGGTGATCGGCGGCTGCCGGTGATGACCAATAGTGTAGTCGGCGGTGATCCGATGGTGGTTGGGTGATGACCCAATTATACTTTGAGATTCTTCAAGTATCAAAGCTCTCTCTCTCTCTCTCTCTTCTTCAGCTTAGGTCCTCCTATGTGAAGAATGAGTGGCTATTTATATATTATGGGAGTGACATTTCTTGTAAATATAGGAAAAATCTACACCACTTCATCAGATGGCTCAAAATAATCCCCTTGATTATATGATGTATTTTGAGTATTTGAATGCTCAAATATAGTCAGATTTAAGAGATCTTAGGCTTGTTAGATTGGCTCATCAAGATGCTCGATTTGATTGTCAAGATTCTATATTTAAAGTCTATTCATGAATCTGAATGATATCCAAAAGTTTTTAATTATATTTTAAGTGCTTGATATAGGCTAGTCTAGACTCAAGATTAGATTATTTTTGTTCTAATCGAGATATTTTATATCAGCTTTGTGATGATCAAAAGAGTGTTTAAAAGATTAAGATTTTGATTCTATATAATGTTAAATAACACATACATCAAGATTCGTACTTTAACTAGAGATTTTTTAATGACATATTAGTTGTCCCCCTATTTTTAGATGATATCATCTTTATCATACAAAAATTTATGTCAAGTCTATAAATAATTTTCTAATAATTGATTATAATTCTAAGAAAGAAGCTAACAACTTCCTTAAGGTTAACAGAATTTGAATGTTCATTAACATTTATGCCAAATATAGTTAGAATATCAACATTAGTTGTGAAGTTTTGTTCAACTAAAAAAAATATCAAATTTTGAGAGAATAGATCTTTGTGAGCGCGCAAGACTACGATCATGGGAGCAGGCGCAAGAGGCTAGTCACACGAGTGCATAATACCACAAGAGTGTAGGTAAGTCGAGAGGTGGACGCGTGAGGACTCAGGCAAATTAGTGCAAGCGCGCGCGTGCAAGCGCGCGGAGACATGGACGAGTGAGTGCGGATCGCTGGACGTCGGCGGGACGATGCGATGCACAGACATGCTGGCGGTCATGTGCGCCCATGAGCGCAATCTACGCTGCAATGCAAGCGCCCTCGTGCGCAAATGCGCGTCACTGAGCTCCAATAGCGCCAATAGTTGGCATTTTAAACTTTGGTGGAGGTTTCACTATGTGATTTAAAGTAAAAAATATTGGTAAGTCAAGCAAAGAGTTTAAATTGGCATGGATAAGGAGGTTATGTTGCACTTTCTCTTATGTTAGACAAAGTGGCTTTAATGGAAGATGATGGAGCATAGAGACTATGATATCATCACTGACATATAAATTGGACAAATTACATTTGTTGAAGAGGATGAACACAAAATGCATCTTGTCATAAATGCTCTAAGTTGTTGGGTTCATATTTCTTATATCACTAATATAAGAAATTGATCAAGTTATATTGACCATTTTTGTCAAATGCTTTTCCATATGATTTAGTCATTCCTCTATTGTGAATCATAGAAAGATGATGTCAGATTTCTTTTTCTACTTTAGTTGGAAGTAGCAAGATCATGTTGGCGTTTCCTTTAAAAAATATTTTAAATCTATCCCCATAAAAGCCCCCATCTCTCGTATTCGACACTTCCCATATTTGAACCTAGAAGGGCCTAGGGCTTTACCTCCGTCTCCCCTCTTCGACATCTCCATCTGTCATCTTCGGCATCTCTGTCTCTCTTCGATTCATCTTCCTAGTACTCCGTAATCTGGATCCGTGTTTGTCGACGGGCTTTAACTCTCAGTTTATTCCGTCGCTCATGACTCCATCACCGAATCTACTATATACCCTGTAAATCCCAAGTCTTTCTATCTCTTTTTTTTGTTGTCATAGATGGAGCTACATGTCCTCTGAAATGGTTGCATGATGTGAAGTCTATAGTTTCTCTTTGATGTTAGTATAAAATTGGCTTGTAGTTGTTGTTGGTTGCTATGCCTATTTTTCTCATTTTATTCTTTTAAAGATGATGTATATTTGGCATCAGTTAATTGATCTAGTTGTGGGTGTTGGTTGGTTGCATGATGTCAACCCCAATGGAGTGAAATAGAGCAATATACTTTTGTTTGTTGTCACTTATAACCACATATTTGGATTTCTGGGTTTTGAAATAGCTATGTTTGGACTTCTGATTCTGGTTTTGTTGTTGGTCGGGTGAGTTGAATGAGTTTTGGAGGTGTGCATTGGGTTTTTGTTTGGGTGAGTTGATCTCTTGGGATCCCGGGTTTGTCTGCTCTATTGGTTTCTTGATTCTGGATTGTTGTTGGCTATTTTTGGGGTTATACTGCCCATATTTGTATAGCTTGTCCTCTGTTTCAATGATCCATTTTTGCTAGTAAGGCGAGGTTTGTTTGGCTGTGATAGCTTTAATGTTTCATTTTATCTATTTTGTTGCAACTTTATATGTGATTGTAACTCTTCTTAAGGAAGTTTGGATGCTCACATATATAGCTTTTCTTTGAGATTATTGTAATTGAGCCTGAGCCTGTTCTTTTTTTTTTTTGGTCTTTGATGTTAATTTTTGCTCCATATTTTAATGTGCTTATCCCTTTTTTAATATCTTGTAGGTCTTTACAGGTTTTGGGGTCTTACAGCTGAATTTTAGCTTTCCACACATGGGTCTGGTCCAATTGCTGACTTGGTACTTTTTGTGATTGTATGTTAGTGTATTATTAAGGGGATTTATCGTTGTTGGTTAATTGTAGCTCAATGAACATTAGTTTAGAGATTTTTTTTCTCTTTTGAGGACATTGTACTTCTTTACAAATGTAATAAAATTCTTTTGCTTCTCTAAACTTCCTAATCTATTTGTGATCAATATGTTATGCATAAACTTCTTAATATCCTAGTAGCATAATAATAAAAGTACTTGCATCTAGATTTATTAAATTTCTATTATGCACAAATTTAACTTGTATATGCTAATACATTTTCTTTGCTTATATCAACCTACTCAGCAAATATGAACTCAAGGATTTCCAATGGCAAAAGAGTTGTGAATTATAACTGAGATTTACAATATTGTGTATTCACTTCACGTCGAGAAGTCAACAATTATGGATGAAGATTTTACAAGTGTCCTTGCAATCGAACATTGGATGACTGTAATTTTTTTAGATGGGCCGTTGAATACGAAGACACAACTACAGATAGTGATCATGCTTGGAGAAGAGCTTTCAAAAATAAATTTTCTAGAAGACTTGATCATTTGGATAGAAAACTTAATGTTATGTTGGCACTAGTAGTCGCAAATGTTATCTTAATTTTCATGTTATATAGTGCAATGTGATATGTTAAATTCAAATGTCAAACTTTAGACTTATGACTATGTTTGGACTTTTAAAATTGCATTTTGTTCCCCTCACACTATTGATGCTATATGATCATAAGGGTAGTTCTTTTTTTTTCTATAAACAGCTGCAGCACAGCACCTGCATAGCTCAATCCTCTAATCAGTTATACTGCTTCTTCAGAAACAACCTTCTAAAAGCTCTTTTTCCTACAGCTGCTTCTTTATACAACTGCAGTTGTGTCAAACAGACCTTAAGACGATAGCTTTGTGAGCACAGGGAAGCATAGAGGTTGTTAGGTGAGGTTGTGAGCACATCAATAATAAGTTTATGAGGGAGTTGATGGTGGGTCCATGTGTGGAATGTGGTTTGATGAATTTAAAATTCACCAAAATCAATCATATTGTGATACTTAAACTTTCAAAAAATATGAGATAAAAATTACTCCTAATAAATTATACCCATATTTTGCATATTTAAAAATAACCAAATATATTTTTATAAAATTCTAAACTTCAAATTGAACATCTTCATCGGTGTGAGTGTGTATATACATTAAACATAATGATAATCAATAATTAATTAATTGATAGAATATTCTAAGAACAATTCATACTTTGTCCATAATTTATCTTTCTCCAATTTAATAGAGTGAAACAGAGATGAAAGATAAGGAGGAATGGAGAAAAAGAAGGAAAAGATGGAGAAGAGGAGAGGGGAAGGAGAGGGGAAGAGAAGAAAAAGAGATGGAGAAGGAGAAGGAGAAGAAGAAAGAGAGAGAATGATTATGTTTGGAATTCTTGGGCCATTTTTTGAGGCTGGCTAGCCGATTTGAGGTAGGATGTCGTTGTACTATTTCTATTTTCAATGATTTTGCTCTTGTATAATTTGATCAAAATTTATAAAAAGCTAAAAATTTAGATTGCTTAGTATTTTAAATTTATTGCTCAAATTATTTTACATATAGTAATATGATCATATTGAATTTTCATTAGATATTTTTATTTTTATAAGGCAGATGTTCTGATTCGAATTATATAAATTTATCAACAAAATTTAATAAAATTTTATCCCAATATATTGGTGTAAGATAAATGACATACATGCTTATTATTATTTATCTCTTATGATTTATTCATGTCAATTGAACATAATGATATATTATGAAAACTTCATTGTATTTTTTTTATATATAATTTGTATGTATTAAAATTAATATAATATGATAAATATTGAGTATGATATATTATACATATTATGAAATATGTGGCCACAAGAAAGATTTACTATTACGATTGAAGTCGATGAGGATAAGTTATTCTTGCATACAAAGGTGAGCCGACAATATTTTTTTTTTAAATATGGATTTATCGTGTGAACTCAGCACATCATGAGAAGTATGAAGAGGAAATGACATAATATGAGTGTCAACGAGCTAGAGGTAATGCTCTCATGTAATATGTTATCTAAATATTTTTATATAATATGATATGAATATGTATTTTACTTGTTATTCTTGGTACAGAAAAATATCATATGATTAGCTATATCACCTAATTTTTATAGGGGCTATTTGGTTGCGTATATTTGGAGTGCATTGCATTTCAAATGGACGCATTTTAACTTTTTTGGGTGTTTGGTTGCAAGTAAAGTAAATTTTCAATATAATGTAATATATTTCAAATATATTAGAAATGTCATTTTCGGTGTATTTGAAATTCGATTTGGCGAATTCAAATCAATTATGTAAAAAAGTGATGCGGTGGCCCGCCCGCCGCTATCGTTCTTGTTTACGCCGCTCGCCACCTGGCGCCCGCCTCTCGCCACGCCGCCTACCCGCCGCCCTTGCGCCGGCCACCCCGCCTGCCCGTAGCGGTCGCCGTCGCCGGACATCAAAACCTTCAGATTACTTTTCATTACATTTTTTTAACCAAACAAAAAAAAGTAAAGTCATGAATTTATAAAACTCTCAACCAAATAACTGTAACATTTTACACTGTATTTTTTTTATACTAGATTTCAAATGCAGGCAACTAATCAACCCCATAGCATATATGTGATGATATAAAATCCTTGAAATGCCACTCTAGATGATATAAATTGTATAAAATGTTATTATTATGATATGACATCACGTGCTTTGGTCATAGTACATATTTCATATAATATACCTACTCATATATGATAGCAAATAAATTTACTTATCTATTACATGTAAAAGTGTTCATAATGCAATAATATATTTTTAGTATTGATATAACCCTAAAAATTCCTCTAGTCGAAGCACAAATCTTGATCAAAGCTAATTGTCAAATTGAAACAGTCGAGATCAAGCTTAAAATATCATTAAAAACTTTGAGACATCGCTAAATTCCTAGAAAGCTCTCAAATATGGAGTGTTTATAGTCAAATCGAGTGTCACGGCTTCAATAAGCCAAAGATCTTACAATTCGACTTCATTTGAGCATTCAAATACACAAAATACATCACATGATCAAGGGAATCATCATGAGCCGTCGATGGAGATGAGTGGTTGGATTTTGCATGTATTCTGAGACGCCACTCCTCCAATCTATAAATAGCTCCTCATTCCTCATGAGGAAGAGAGAGGAGAGAGCTCTAAAGATCCTCCAAGCACTGTCGCCATTCGACGGTCTCGACCACCGCCACGGCCGCCGCCGATCTCGCCGTCGTTGACCCATGCCGGTCATCATCACCACCACTCGTCATCATCGTCCACATCGTTGTCAACAATCGTCGTCATCATCGTCAACATCGTCGTCAACATCATCGTCAACATCGTCGTCAACATCGTCTATTACTAGCAACTGTTGTCCCTTTCTCATACAATTTGTAATCCGTGCGGAAGATCTTGTACTAACAGATACATAGTGGAAGCTTTTCGATAGACCGTGATTTTTCCCTCTTTTCGAGATTTTCCGTAAAATTCAAGTTTTATTGTTCACACTTTTTTATACGTGTATTTGCGGATTTCACAAATTAAAGCAAAACTTTCTCTCAAAGATTTTCTAGCACGCAACAAGTATATTTTTGTGCACTGAATGCAATAATAAGTTTTTTGCAATCTACTAGGCTGCATTTAGATGTTTTAGGAAATGGTAAGAAAACTAGTGGGGTGACATCATGATTGGTGTTAGTAGAGGTATATTTTACTATAGATATACTCATCTAAAAAAAAATGAAATATATATATATATATATATATATATATATATATATATATATATATATATATATATATATATATATATATATATATATATATATATATCACTTTAATCTTTCATATTGATTTACTTCACACATAAAACACGATATTCACACAAATAATACTCAAAACTCTCATACCACATCAAATATAACACTATGTTACCTCTGTTAATACTTCACTTGAAATTCATAAATTATATCTTTGTCTCTCTCATTTTTATTTGAGGCAAAGGTGAGTGATGACTATTAGTGTGGTGATCTAGAGGAGAGTTGTGAGAGTAAGAGAATGGGGTATGAGCTTGTTATATGTGAGGGAGACATTGACTAGGTTGGGTCTAGCTTGCTAAGGGAGGCGAAAGAGGAGGAAAATCGTGGTGAAGATGTCATTGTTGAGTTTAGAGGCTGAGGCTGAGGCATGAGGGGGTGTTGAGTTGGGTTTGATAGGGTTTGTGTGATGCTTGCTGGGTTTAGGATGGTGGCAACAAGAAAAAAACTTGGGTAGGACCGTTTGCTGGTAATATGTGGACTTTGGCACACTAACAATACATACGGTTGGGCGCATTAACAAGACATGCGTGATAGGCGAATGCGAGCGACAAGCAAGCTTGTGGCCTACAAGTGGGAGAAGAGCTTGTGTAGTGGCTTACAGAGGGAGAAGGAGGGGGCGGGCTTAAGGCAAACGAGTTGGAAAGATGAGACCATGAGGGATGGTGTGCGTTTGGTACACATGTAAGAAGATGAGAGAGATTAGTTGGGTGCCTCTGGAGAGGTGACTGTGTGCTATATTTGAGATGATGAGAGTGTTTTGAGTGTCATGTATGTAAATATTATATGTTGTGTGTGAAGTAGATAAATATAAAAAAATAGATATTATGTATTGTTGTGTGCAGAAAGATTCGGGTTGGTAGAGTAGGAGAATTCAATGTCTTAGAATTGCATAAAAGTTCTGTACACACAATAAAAAAGTTTAAGAGAGCTCAAGATTTTTACGTGGAAAATTAAAAAAGAGAAAAATTACGCTAGCTCACTTAGAAATAATTTCATTACATCAACTTACATTATTATCCTTTCTCCAAAGTTAGAGAAGGACAGCTTACAAGCATAAGTTTTGTGACAAACTTATTTGGATTAGCTGAAGTCTCTTAAGGTGGTAGTCGATGATCCCACTAAAAAAAAGATGATCCTGGCGGTGAGTAGCAGCTGATAATGGTGTACGGTGACGGTTGGCAGTGATTTGATGATGACTATCGGACAGTGATAGTTAACAATGATGAATGATAGCAGCAGCGTTTTATGAAAGGTTAGTTGGGGTGGCAATTTTATGAGATTAAAAAATTGGAGGAAGTAAATGTATGTAAATGGTGTGTGCTATTGTTGCACGTGCAGTAAGAGGAGAACGAGGGGTTGAGGGGTTGGTTGGATGACTATTTTTTGAGATTGAAAATTGGAATAAGTTAGATTTGGGGGGTAATTGTGTGTTATATTTGAGGTGATGGAAGAGTTCTGAGTATATATAATTTTGTCGTTTAGATGTGCATGGCGGGTAGACGATCGAAACACTAACCAGAGGTCTACGGGCTATATTTGACTTAAAACTTCCTGCGACCAAGCAACATCGGCGGGGATGGAGGCAGAGAAGAGCTCCCGCATTCTGCTCCTACACAACGCCTTCATCGTCACCATGGACTCTGACTTCAGAGTATTCCGGAACGGCGCCCTCGTCATAGCCGCCGACAGGATCGAAGCGGTGGGACGCTCGCCGGATATTCTTCGGGATTTTTCCCATCGTGCCGATGAGATATTTGACCTTGCTGGATGCTTCTTGATCCCAGGCATGTATTTTCCCCTATTCTGCTTGTCGGCGATGCTTTCACCTGAACTGGAGCTCATATTTGATTCTGTTTGTGGTCTAGGGTTTATCAATACTCACGTGCACACCTCCCAGCAGCTCGCGAGAGGGATTGCGGATGATGTGGATCTGATGACGTGGTTGCACGAACGGATATGGCCGTACGAGTCCAACTTGACAGAGGAGGATTCCTACATATCAACGCTGCTCTGCGGAATCGAACTCATTCGAACTGGGGTCAGCATCTTTAACTACAAGCAGTTCCCTAATGTGTTTTGTTATCATTGACCACTGTCTCCTTTTCTCATCCGATACGTTATCTGAAGAACGATCTCTCTCCATAATGCAATTAAAATTTTCTTTGAGGTCTGTCAATAGGCTGCCTTATTCTTGATCAGTCTCAATATTTTTTTTTTATGTGAAAAACCAAATTAATAATTTAGTGAGTTATGAGGCTCATAAAATAAATAGTTCTTATATCGAATTCAAATAATCAAGAACAATAAACAATATGCATGCTAATCCCAACTAGATATAATATTATAACTTATCATATTGCAACTAATACATTAATATAAAATTCAAGATTAAGTTTAGTTACATAAGTATTAATATTCACATGCTTGCATTGAAGAATAATAACATAATGTCAACTGTAAATTTTTTATAGTATTATGCCAGTCAAGAAGTTAAATGCTTACACCTTTGATTAATTACGTCAAATCAATTTATTTATTTTCTATCCCATTATTTTTTCTTCATTTTAACCTTGAAATGTGTTATATCTGATTTTCTAAGTTTATTTACTATCATAAGATTGTGAGTTATAGACACGCATCACAATATCACATATCATAGGAAATCCTTTTGCCCCACTATACAAATTCATAAACATATCATTGTGGATCTGTCTACTCATAATATGTCATTTCCTAACATATTTTTATCATTGATCATTTAAATGAATATTTATTTTATTTTTAAAATAAGCCAAAATTTAAAATTACATAATCCGGTATTGTTTGTGAGGTGAGATGTAAGCATCGAGGCATTTTAAAGTATAAGCCTCAGAATCAACAAATTGTGTAAAGAAGTTGTACACACATCAAAGTACAAAACAAAAATTAATATATTAATTCCCTAACCTATTTACATATTAAAATGTAACATTAATACCCTAATATATAGGAAGTAATAGATTGTTCAAATATCAAGTAACATATCAGTATCTAGACATCAAATCATGATGTAAGAAGTATTATACAAAAATTAAAGTATTATAAAATATTAAAATAATAACTAATAACTTAATAATTCAAAATAAATTTAATATAATATTTTTGCCCTCTTACTCCAATTTTCCTATATTATGTGAGAATATCACAATAACTATGGTAGCGATAGTGGCCAGCGTTGTGTGTGAGGAGCAGAGAAAATATAAGAGAGGTATTTGGGTAATGTTTTTCTTAAGAGTGGTTGCTTTTGTGTTAGGACATGCGTGTTATTTAGATAATTAAAATTTATATTTAATTTTTTAAAATGTAAGACTAATAACACATGCTCACAAAATTTGAGGAGCCGCTTTGTGGCACACCTCACATCATGTGAGGTGTATGCCTCATTGTGTTTTTTCAAAAAGCACTGAGAGAAATTTTTTATTTCACAATTTTAAATAAGGAAACATGCTAATCAATTGAATATATAAATGAACAATTTTAATATATCATATGTCATATTTTTTAGGTGTCCTCAACTGACAAAATATTCATATAATTATAATACATTTAGTTGTAAAATCATATCATCAAAATTTTTATGTGCGATTATTTACACATGAATAATAAGGTTCATAATATGAAAAATTTGTAATGTCTTGCACATGTAAGGCTTAATTCACATTTAAATGCACATGCGAAAGGCTAAAAAATGTTTTTTTCTTGAATTAGAAATTACATATTTTAAGCAATTGATGGTCGACCTCCTCAAATTGAGCACCATAAAATCTCTTTATTTTGTAAACAATCTAAAATAAATAAATTTCTCATTTTAAATTATATTTCTAATTTTTTAATTTAATTAATTAAATTTAACCTCAAAATAATTTCTTCTCATACATGCCTTAATACTTATCTACTCGAAATCAACTTCTATCTGAGGAGAAGATGTAAAAAAATTAGATTTTATAATTTTAAAGTCTAACTTAATTTAGAAAATAAATAAATAAAATCTAAATTTTTACCTCGATTCCTAATTTTTCTCTTTTCTTTCTTTTATTCTCTTTTTTGGTCTTTTCTTCTTCTTCTTCTACTTATTCCTATTCTTCTTCTTCTTCCATCTTTCTCCTCTATTTCCTCACCCAAACTCTCTCTCTGTCCTGTTCTTATCCGTGAACTAAATGAGGTTGGAAAGGATAAGGTTATATTAGAATATTCTAGAAATATTCCATTAGTTAATTAATTAATTAACAATTATTACTTAATTATTCATATACACTTCAATACATCAAAATGTTCGAATTAAAATGTACAATTTTATAAAAATACGTTTGATTATTTTTTGTGACAGCCAAAGTGGGGTATGATAAGAGGAATTTTCATATCAAAAATTTTTGAGGTATTACACATTCTGTGTTGAATGTTGAGAGAGGGTGACTGACTTGTGGCTTTTTGCTGCATCTGGAGTCAAATTTAGGAAGATTGAAGTGTCATTTATTGGAATCCTTTTGGATCATCTTGATAGCATTGAACCAAACACCAATGATTCCACCTTTAGCTGAACACTGGATCAATCATTAGTGCATGATGCATGCTTTTAAGGGCGTCATAGTATGACCTTCCTTCGATCTATCTACTGTTAAAACAGTTTTAATATGCCTGTAGCTGTGCCAATCACTTAGTCTCCTCGTTGAAACTCAGCTTAGAAATAACTTTTATAGTATCTGTCAACGGGAAACCTTTTTTTGAGGGGATAGTCTCCAATCTATTTGATTCTGTGCAGCTAAGGAGTTATCTAGTTGATGACATTCCTAAGGTGGAACTCGGCCAACAGTCGTTCTGATTTAAATGATTTATAGGTTTTGCATCGTTTCATAATATAAATCTAATATAAAAGTTATTATTAGCTCAATTTTGATTTGCTGATGGAAGTTTCAGGCTGGTTGCTGGTTTTAAATTGGAAACTGATTAAACTCTTAATAGCTTTTCTGAAATTTAGCATTCTTACTGGAAGTGCAGCAAATGTCTTACTGTAATAACCTTTTTTTGTCTACCAAACTGGCTTTGAATGATATTAGATCTTAAATAATTGTATCAGGTTACGTGCTTTGCTGAAGCAGGTGGTCAGCATGTCAGTGGAATGGCAAGGGCAGTCAAATTGCTTGGTTTACGTGCATGCTTGACCCAGTCAACAATGGATTCAGGGCAAGGTCTTCCAGCAAACTGGAGTGCGCTGTCTACTGATCAATGCATTCAGGTCAAACTTAAAATACTGAATTCTTGTATTGCTTTTAATTGAGGGTTATCTTGGTCAGATGCCAGGGACCATTTAGCTTTAGTCTGGTCTAATGTAAGTGTATGTTGTCTGACTGATGTTCATGCTTATGCTTAAACTCTTCTGGAATTCGATTTTTTTTTCTTTGGCCACTAAAAAATTTCAAACTCATTTGATTTGTTCAAGCTATCATTAAGTACTTTACATGAATGATTTACTACTGCCTTTGTCATAGCATCCTGTATGAAACCTCGCATGGTGTTGCCGTCAGTTAAGTAAAGAAATGATCCCATGCATACTGATTCAGTAAGGTAGAAATTTTAGTATCTGTGACATGTTTTCAGCTGAGGTTTTATTGTGCTTCTTGGTATATCCTGGGAATATAAATAGGTGACAAAGATAAGGGAAATGTTGGAAGTTAGAAGAAAGATGATCAAATGACGTGAAAGAATGAATAGGAAGATTAGTACATTGTCATTTATCTTTCTAAGGAGCAATGGATACGTGGAGATTTGATAACTCTCTAGGAGGTTTGGAGTTTTTGGACAATGTTGATGAGGTCTTGTTGTAGAAAGAGCATGTGGTAATTGTCTACAAACTTATAAAGGTGAAGGTATAGGTATGTATGCTTATAGGGTAGATGAATAGGCAGAGAAGATGGTTTAGATGTAAGGGTTATTTATCTTAAAAAATTGTTCTTGAAGGGACATGTATCGCTTGTCAGCTATGGTCTAGCTCAACTAACTCACAGTGTCTTCTCTGATAGAGTAAATGCAGTCATGTCTAGCCTGATGTTGTACTGAATTAATGGGCTAATTGCTTAATACTTGTTTCCCGGTTTAATATGACATTATTTTAATTGGGTTGTTAGGCTATTTTGGTATGATACTAATCAATTCGTTCTAGTTCGTGTCAACTCTAACAAGCCATGGTTGATTTATAAACAAATAATTTGGCTCACTTTTGTACTCAATCAATTGACCATCTAAACCTTTGTGTTGGTCAATTGATCCTTATGGGTTGATTGGGCCCAAGCTTGAGTCCAACTTGACTATATCAAATGATATGGATGGTTGGGTTGAATGTATTTGTCTGTAAAGCCTTCGTTCAATTCAAATTATATGAATTTAATTGACCTACATAATTAACCTTGAGCATTGGTTGATCTAAAAAGACCCTAAGAGAGGCAAAAGGACATTTTGATCCCCTAGATTTATGCCCAATCACATGACCATGCTAACCAATTTGTCTAGTTCACATTCAAAATTTAATTGAGTTATGAGTGACTTGTTAGTCTTAAGTTTGAACTTGTAAAACCTATATAAACTAACCTCAAGTCTAACACAATCCAAATTGGAAATTAAGTTAGATTATGGGTATGCTTGAGGTACATGTAGTTTTTTGTAAAGATAGTTGTAAAGTTGTTATGTGGAAAACTATTTTTTTGAAAAACTATTGTAAAGATGGTTCAATACAAATATTTTTTTAAAAATTCAAACAATTTTTTACAGCCACCGTACTTTTATAGCTTTCTGAAAAGTAACTTCTTATCACAAAACTTTTTGAAAAACAGTCAGAAAGATGATTGTCAAATGTAATTATGGCTGTTTTTTGAAAAGCAAATAATTTAGAAAGCTACTCCAAATGCACTATATAACTAGATCAGACTGAACATGACTGACTAAACTTCAATTGGAGATGTGGCTTGAACCAAACCCATGGGAATTGATGTACATCAATATGCATTCGTGGGCTTATCCAACTAATGTGTGACCCATTTTTTATTCAATAGCTAGGTAAGAATATCATAGTTGGATGCTTGCCATATAAAAATTTAGTGGTGTCATTTCTGTCTAGAGGAGATACATATAGATGAAGGATTTTGTCATTAGAACCGAAAGTAAAGGACCCTCAATTTTATGAATAATTAATGCCATTAAGTTTAATTGTGGTATCAATGATAGAGAAGAGTGTCGAGGCACTGAGAGGAGATTAAGAAACTATGACATTGTGTGAGAGAATTAAAAATTTCAACAACTTTATGAAATCATTAAGAATGGGAGGTAGCAAGCATATGCCATAGTGTAAGTGGCTGTTATATGAGCAAGGAAGCAATGTGTGGGCTATGAGTTATGGTGTCAATGTGAATAGGTGTCTTAGCATGTGTGGGTGAGGCAAGAGGGGTATTAGATGGGTGTAGGTGGTTTAGGTGACCACATGTAGGGCTTCAACAATAGGTGGGAGAGAGGGGTGCCAGGTTAGTATTAAAAGATTGTTGTGATATCATGTTGGAGAAGAAGAATGTTTTTGTGCATCTTATTCACTAAAGACTTGGTTATTTGATATATTTGTTGACTTGTTATGTTCAATGGGTTTTAATATTGGACATAGTTTGTTGACTCTACGAGTCTCATGATTATATTATTTGATTTTGATGATAATAAATATATGTTTGAATGGTACTAATGTTTAATTTCAAGTATTTTAGGAAAATTATCAAACCCAATTTTGATTAGTTAGCTCAGAAAGGTCAAATCAGCTTGGATTTTGTTTCTTTGGGAATTTTTTTTAGAATTGCATAAAATGACAAATGAAGATTACAAAAATAATAAAAAAAATTAAAATTAAAGTTATTTCATTTATTTTAATTTTTGAAATATTCTTGCTAAATTTATTTTGCATTATTTTTTTAAATATAGAAAATTATTTTTTTAGATAATTTGGTCACTTGTATTGATTTAAGTCTTATACATTGCATCTAAAATTTAGTTTTGTTTATTAAATATTACATAAATTTATTCTCACGCTTTATTTAATATTTCTAAGTTAAGTGTTACAGAGATGAGGATGCTTAGGTGGATGAGTGGCTTTACTCTTAGAGATAGAATGCAAAATGAGTATGTTCGGGGAAAAGTTGGAGTAGCTCTGGTAGATAAGATTGGAGAGTCGCTTAGATGGTTTGGACATAAAGTCGGCGTCCGATGACGATTAGGAGAGTAGATGCATTAGATTTGCCTTATGTTAAGTAAGGTAGAGTAGACCTAAAAGACTTGGTTAAGATGTTTAAATAATGATCTTAGTATCTTGAATTAGATGAGAATTTGACACATAATAGGACACAATGGAGACGAAGGATTCATGTAGCCGACCCCACCTAGTGGGATTAAGGCTTGTTGTTGTTGTTGTTGTTGTTGTTACTTTATTTAATATTTTATTCATTTATTTAAGCATGTGATATGGAATATTATCTTAATTATTCAAATTATCATTATCTCTCTCCTAATTATTCTTTTTTATCTCTCATATCAAAATTTTCATTTAATCCTTATACCATATCATGTCTTGGCCGAATTTTTGATTATTTTATGTCATAATATTTTTGGTTTAATTTATTTGATTTAATACATTAATAATTTCTATCATTCTATGTTTTAAAATTTTTTAAATTCAAATTATTTTGAATTTTGATTTAGCCATAATTTGTTTCCAAAATTATTTCTCCATTTATGGGATGATATGGCCGACCCTAACCAATTTAATTTGATTTTATTTGAATTAATTCAAATTCAAAATCATATTAGCAGGAGTTATGTAATTTCCAATTTTATAAAATCTATTTTAGGAAATATTTATGGTCGCTCCATATTTGTTTTAAAATTCAATTCTTTTCCTAATCCATTTTCCTATGTATTAAATTAATTGATTTGCCTTAATATGAGATTAATCCTTATTTGGAAAGCATTGGCCATCCGACATCATGTGGATTACTTATTTTATTTTATTTTGATTTAATTTCAAATGACTTCCTTAATTACTTCATTTATTAATTAACCAATACATTACTTAATTATCTTGCATTAACTCATAATTGATTCATTTGTGGAAGTGTTTGGTTGTCCCTTACATGTGTTTATTGGTTTTATTTTATTCTGAATTTAAATTCAAACATGTTCCTTAATTGATCTTTTATTTAATTAATGTTTATTTAATTAAGTTATGTGTATTTAAACCTCCTTCCCTTCATTGCATGGCTGGCTATTATGAAATCAAATTTGATTTGTGTTTGAATTTGAAATTGAATTCTATCCAAAATTATTTTCCCTCTTATTTTCTTTTGCTTTGGCTGGCTCCTACACATGGCTATTCTCTATTCAATTTCTTGCATTTGTACCTTGTGTTTCTCTTGATGAAACTCTAAGTTGGCCAACCTCCTCATGCAAAATTAATTCAAAGTGTTTCTTCATTCAAGTAATCAAGGTTTTCTCTTCTCTCTTACTCTCACTTCAAACTTTCATTTGAGGAGACATTCACATCTTCAACTCTCATTGCTTTGTCAGAGAATTTTTCAAGGCTAATCTTTCATCTCCACACTTCCTTTAAGTGGCTTGAGTAAGATCATTTCATTTTTTCATATTAAGTGTGCTTAATAGTTTTAATCTTTCTTGTGAATGACAAAGATTTGATTTGATTTTTCTAAATACTTTTTATCCTTATTCATTCTACTTTAAAGTGTTTTAATTTTACATATTATCATGGCTTTATGTTTAACTTGATCGGTTTAAATTTCTAAAGTTACATTATTAAAAGTTTGGTCTTTATGATTTTTCTAATATTTTATTTGAAAGCTTTCGTGTTTCATATTTTGCTAGTGTTTTTAAGTTTGCATTTTACTTAAATTCATTTCATCAAAAATTTTTTAAAGTTCATATCATTTAATTTAAAATTTCAAAAAGAAAAAAAAAAAGAACTTGTGAGCTTTCTTCTATTTGTCATATTATTGCATATTTGTGAACAAAATTTTTTAAATCTTTAGAGGTAGATTTGTTATCTTGTATTTTTTTCTTATGCTTTGAAGTTGTTCGGCGTTATACTTGCTCGGTGTGGGAGAATACATGATTTAGGGTTGCACTTAATGGTGCGGGAGAGTACATGATTGGGGGTTGTACTTGCCCTGTGTAGTAGAGTATGAGAGGTTATTTTTAATCTTGAGATTTTTAGTGAATTTCTTACGTGGGTTGTTAGGCGTAGACATAGGTCAATTTTTGGGTTCGACCAAACCACATACAAATTTTTGCACCTCTTGTCTTCTTGCTTTTATGTATTTACTTTTTTTGTACTTGCACTTAGTTTGTGTTGTTCCCTGGTTTAATATTCAAGTTATTTTCTACTAAGTTTTCTACAAAATTTAAAATTAAAACTAAACTTGAAAATTTTTAAATCACTCAATCCATCTCCCCTCTTGGGTGCCATAACTTCTTAACATAGATAACCAAATCAAGAGTTTTAGAATTATAACAATAAAATGGATAGGCATGAGTTAGGAAGAATGAAGTAATTTTAGTAGTTTCTATAGTTGCTCCTATAGAAGTCATGGATGGTCTGCTCATGTACCATGAAAAGTTTAACCGTTACTAAGGTGGGGTACAATGTGTAGTGTTCATATCAAAAGATAGTTAGGAAAATGTTTTGGAAAATCCTTACATAGTTAATGGTTATTAAAAAAGGTGATGTTGGTGTTGATAAGTGGTACCTTTGTGATAGGGGAAGATGGGCTCATTTGGATGTTTTTCTTGCAGCTGAAATGTGAAATTCACTTCAACGAAGAAGTAATTTTTAAGGATTTTAATATAATGGCTTGCCATCTTATTTTGTTTAAACTCACTTCTAGAAGTAAGAATCATCACTTCTACCACTTATGAGGAACTAAAAAAACTTTTGGAAAAATAAAGATATAAATTGAAAGTTACATTGGAAATAAGTTAATGAAGGAAGGGATTCACATATTTGAGTAGTTTGGGCAAAGCTAGAGCTTGAGATGGTGATGATAAAAGCCTTTGGACTTGTGCGCTGGAGAAGATTTGTACAAATTGTGAGACATTGCCTTGGCTTAGGAAGTTTGTGAAAAAAACTTGGAGGGTTCAAAACAACAAGGTACCCTAAAATTTGTACAAATGTAGTTCACCTTGATCATGACAATTAGTGAGAATTGAACACAAGTTTTCTCGTAGAGAGAAGGTGACACTGAGGGAACCTAGGTTGGTTACTTTGCCCATCAGTTGCAAGCACAATTGAAGGAATCAAAGACAAAGTGAGCCATTTTCTTGGTAGCATGAATAATTGTGTCACTAGTGTTTATCATATTATTTTGTGCTTGGCTGATCATTGGTTTGGTTAAGCTGAGATGAATTGTGAGAATTCACATTGCCTTGGCTTAGGAAGTTTGTGAAAAAAACTTGGAGGGTTCAAAACTACAAGGTGTACTAAAATTTGCAATAATGTAGTTCACCTCGATCATGACAATTAGTGGGAATTGAACACAAGTTTCCTCATAGAGAGAAGGTGACACTGAGGGAACCTTGGTAATCAAGGACAAAGTGAGCCATTCTCTTGGTAGCATGAATTATTGTGTCACTAGTGTTTATCATATTATTTTGTGCTTGCCTGGTCATTGGTTTAGTTGAGCTGAGATGAATTGGGTGCCAATTCAATCCATTTAAGTTGTGGTGAGATGTTTGCCTTGTGTCAAAAAAAGTTTCTTAGTTAGATAGGAATTTTTTGATCAGAATAGCTCTATTGTATTACAAGTTGCCACTTTTCATAAGACAACTCACTGGATCCTAAATGAGAGGTGAGTGCATCAAAGTTCTTATCGAGTTGTACTTAAGGCAAGTGGCTGTAGAGTTTCTTGGTCGAATATCTTTGCTCTGGTAGGTTGGGAAAGTTTGCTTGATAAGCTATGAGATTTTCTTAGTAAGGTAGGAATTCCTTGTGGAGGATTGCACTTGGTATGACTTGACTTTTAGGTCACTAAGCAAGTAATGACTTGACTCTAACTTAGCTGAATGATGAGCTGGCTAGTTTGGAGGTATACTTTGGATATACATTTAGTTTTTTGATTTTCTTTCTTCTTAGAGAGACGACTTGCAAAGAGTGGGAGAATTAATGATTATATATTCTTTTACATAATGAAGGATAAAGATTTCGTTTATTATATTTTGAGCATCTTTTGGGAAATATAAATCATCACCTTTTCCATTTGACTATGATGTGACAATTGAAGGGCCTATAAATTTGGGTTTTGGTGGAACACAACTAGGGGTGTAAATGAGCCGATCTAGCTCGCAAGTCGAACTCGAACTCAACTCGTTTATGAACTCTTGAGTTGAGCTTATCGAGCCACGATCTTGAGCTTGAGCTTGTATAATAAACGAGCTTTCAATTCGAGCTTGACTAAATTCGACGACTCACAAGCTGGCTCGTTCAATATATACACTGTCAAATTTTTTAAAATAAATTGTTGTTGAAAAAATGGAATGCAAATGTGATAATTTTTTTTTTCCTTTTGGGAAGTTGTTATAAAGCTTTTCTTTTTTTTGGGAAAGTTGCAATAAAGCTGTCATGTGACAACTTTTTTAAATAAAGTTATAGCTTTTTTAAAAGTTATTAAATGTTTCTTTTCTCCAAATTTTTGCTTCTCTCTCAACTCCCGTGAGCCTTCTTCGTTCATCTTCGATGGTGAACTCTTGAGGTCTTTCTCTATTGAGCCCACAGTAACTTCTTTGATATAGCAAACAAGTCGGTTCACCGTAATTGCTACAAGCCAAAGCTCGAGCTTGACCTTTAAGCTCGACTTGAGCTTAAGCTCAAGTTCGAGCTAGCTTGTAGAGAGGTGAGCCAAGCTTGAGTTAAGCATAACCGGAGCTTGACTCGACTTGTTTACACTCGTAAACACAAAATCACTTTATTTGTTTCCTATTTCAAGCTTTGGCATATATTCCTGATGACATCTCCTTTTGTGCTAGTGGGTGCTGTTAGCAACAAGTATGATTTTTGGAAATCACTCTATGGAAGTGCAAGGTGGTTGCTGTGCAAGCCAAGGAGTAGAGGTTGAGTAAATCTGAGGAGGTGAGTGTGGTGCCTATTATGGTGGCTCCAATGATGGGTTGTATTTCTGCTAAATGTGCCTTGTGGGTTGAGGAAGTGGCATGCTTGATGAGGCAAGTCCATCTCCTCACAATGTGGAGGTGGCACTTTTGATGAGGAGGCAAGTTAAGAATGTGGTGAATCATCAATTGAGGTCACCCACTCATGGCGCCGAAGTGGCTACATACCTTACTAAGGTATCTATTTGTTAGTTACATTTATTATTTTTTAGATCATATTTTAAAATTATTTTCACTTATAGATTGGGTTGGTGAGTAGCTCTAGTTTGCCAACGGATGGTGGGTAATTGCCAACCATTATTAAAGGTAAGTGTTCTTTTCTTGGCGATGCGTTTTGTGGGATTTGGGTTTGTATCTCAATGAGCCTAAGATTTACCTGACAATAGGTAAAATTGTTAAACTTCAAGTGCTTAAAAGGCTTCATTGATCTTGTAGTGAGTCTTTGAGTTTGAGATGACAAGCTTAGTAGAAAGCCTCATTACTTCCCTGATAGTGGCTCGCTATATTCCTAAGTGTTGACTTTAACTACAGAGGGTTGAGAGGAGATAAGCTCTCACTTTTCTCGTTAGAGGGAATTTATTACCCTCGTTTTGTAATATGCTTAGTAATTTGAGAAATCATATGTAAATAGGTTAGTAATGTTGAAAAAATGATTGATATGAATCCATATCCCCAAAGCAACAACAGAATTAAAATCCAACAGATTCAGAAACTCATTATACAGAGACCACTGATAATAACAGAAAGGAAAATATTACAGAATCACTAAATCAGAGCATAAAACAAATATGAATATTACAGAATTTAAATACATGTCCAGAACAGCAATAGAACCAAAAAAACCAGCTAGAGTAATAATAGCTGCAACAGCACAGCAGAATACTCCAGATAATTCAAAGAACATCCTGCAGCAATTAGCAACAACAAATTAGAAGCGGAACCTCAAGAAAGCACATGATAACAAGAATACGATAGAGGCAAGATCCTTAACATTATAACGAGAAAATAACAACCTCAAGCGATTCTGAGCGGTGGATCCACTTAGTAAAATAACAGATCTAGGCATAGCAGATGAAGATTCTAGAAGAGCTGAGCCGAGAACTATAAATAGAGGAAGACAGCCAACCAGTGAGGCGAATCAAGAATTTCAGAAAGGAACTTAGCTCTCAGTCTCTCTTTCTCCTTCGTCTCTTCTTCCTGCTACCTTCTTCTAGGTTTTCCTCGCCGGAAACCACATTCCGGAGAAATAGTAGTTTCTCCTCATCCCCCTGACCCTCTTTCCTCTCGAGTTCTCTTTCGAGCAGAACAAAACAAACCAAAAAGAGAAATAAGGTTAGTATCAATCCAAATATCATTCCACGGTCCAGATACAACCACCGCAGATAACATCCACGGCTCAGATTCAATTCCGAGATCAAGCCGCTACCAATGCAGCACGCGTGATCCACTAACGCCTGTAAAGACTGAGAACCACCTGATCAAGAAACAAATCAAGGCGGTCGAAATCAAGGCAATACAACGGCTTACAAACAACAAGACCAATCAGTCGCATCCAACGGCGCGTTAAAAGCATCCAACGGATCGAGAAGCGGCCGGGTTCCAACACCGAAGCGAAGTCAACTTCAGGTGAATCAAGCTCAAATCACACCCAACAGAACCCAATTGTCACTGTACAGATCTAAATCCAGAAATTGGCTTGTATCATTGGTGCTCTTGTTGAGTCCCACAACTCACACTACACTTTAAATGGCGAGAAAGAACGAACACACTTGAAGCATGTGTTGCAGTTGAACAACAATGAGCGACAAATGACCTCAATCACTATGGCATTGAATGAAATATCAAAGAGATTGACGAATAGAAAAGCAGTTAGAAAAACAACCTCAAAGCCGGTATGTGATGCATCCCTTTATGAATCTATTCTCCAAACTACATACACACACACATGTCAATGCCTCTTAAAATAGATATGTGATTTAATGGAGACAACCCTAAAGGTTGTTCAAAGCGTACTTTCAATATCACAATTTATCAGAAGAACAGAAGTTCTTAATTGCCTCAGTTTATGGATGGACTGCACTTTATCAATATATGCATCTTAATAAACTAAACTCATGGGAATTTAAAGAACTAGTTATGCAGATTTGGCCCATCTTTGCAGATTTAAGGGTGAACTTGCTAAAATACAACGAAAAATACAAACAATTTTATAATGACTTTGAGGAATTGGCAAATCGGATATCGTATTCCACGAATTATTAGTATTTTGAATCGGTTTAAGGCATGATAGAAAAGGGAAGTAAGAGCATTGCGGCAGCTCTCAGAAGCCTTCCGGTTAGCTAAATTGATGGAGGGGCAATAGATGATGTAACAATGCCAAGAAACTACAAAATCAAACCTCCCTGCTAAAACAAGCATTAAGAATGACCATCGCCTCCTTCCACAAACACCAATCAGAATCCAAATAAAGCTAATAACAATTGAGGCTAACACCTACTCAATTAGAAGAAGAAGAAAGAAAGGATTGTGTTTTAATTGTGAGGAAAAATATCACAAGGCATATATGTCAAGCCAACTTATGTGCCTTCATGATGATGATCAAGACCAAGACCATCAACTACAACATGATATTCCACCGAAATTCGGTGGATACAAGAAGAGACATTAGATACAAGCTTAAAATATATTCAATTCAATCCAGGCTGCAAATGACATAGAGATTGTAGAAGTATACACATTATAAATCTGTAATAAAAGCTTAGATTTTATGTCGATAGAATCCAATTATATAGAATAAGATAGCTATATTAATCAGTGGCACAAATCTTTTAACCTCAATTGGAGGGACAAAGCAGCGTGTCACATAATCCATACATACAAAGGAGCTTTTATTTTCGATAGGTTGGGGAGAACCCATATAAATCGAAGCTCAAAACCAACATGAAACAAATGACCAATACAATAAGAAAGCTTCAATCCAAGACTACTACAAAACAGACAAGCTTTTACACTACCCATTATTCACTCAGTTAAGATGGGTAGATAGTAATCAAGCTTGTCAAAGTTTTAGATCCTGAGAGAAGTTCGGGAGAAATCCTATCAAGTGATGCTCTAAGGTAGAATTCAGCCAAAGGCTGACAGTTTGGATCACGTAACGCAATCTGAGAGATCAACACACTGAAACCTTAAAAGAATGGGAAGGAAATTTTAGCCACAGATGTTCCAGGATATCAAGTAAAGAAATCTGAAAGCTTATCGAATTTTTGACCTTGAGGACAAGGTCGGTGTGAGGAGGAGTAATGATATGAATCCATATCCCAAAGCAACAATTAAAATCCAAGATTACTGGCCTTACAGAGGAATGATTGAAACTCATTATCTGAGACCACCGATAATAACAGAAAGGAAAATATTGCGTAATCACTAAATCGAGCATAAAACAAATATGAATATTACAATTTAAATACATGTCGAGCGACAAGCAAGAACCAAAAAACCGGCTAGAGTAATAATAGCAAGACCTGAGAATACTCGGATAATTCAAAGAACATCCTGAATTAGCAACAACAAATTAGAGCACTCAAGAAAACCCATGGCTACATCGCATAACAAGAATACACGATGAGGCAAGATCCTTAGATTATAACGAGAAAATAACCTCAGCGGCGATTCTGAGCTGGATCCACTTAGTAAAAAATACAGATCTAGGCATAGCGGATGAAGATTCTAGAAGAGCGTCGAGAACTATAAATAGAGGAAGGCAGACAATGGGGATAATCAGAATTTGAGAAAGGAACTTAGCTCTCAGTCTCTCTTTCTCCTTCGTCTCTTCTTCCTGCTACCTTCTTCTAGGTTTTCCGGAAACCACCGCATTCCACCGGAGAAATAGTAGTTTCTCCTCATCCAACAGCCTCTTTCCTCTCGAGTTCTTCGTCGACTCGAGCACGAAACAAAACAAACCAAAAGAGAAATAAGGTTAGTATCAATCCAAATATCATTCCACGGTCCAGATATACCGCAGATAACATCCACGGCAGATTCATTCGAGATCAAGCGCTACCAATGCAAAGACGCGTGATCCACTAACGCTCAGAAGGCGAGAACCGATCAAGAAACAAATCCAAGGCGGTCAATCAAGGCAATCCAAGCGGCTTACAACGCGAAAGAGACCAATCCAGTCTTGGCATCCAACGGCGGCAGCGTTAAAAGGCGATCCAATGGAGCGGCGGTTTCGGCGGAGTCAACTCAGAGGTGAATCAAGCTCAAATCACACCCAACAGAACCCAATTGTCAGCATGCATCTAAATCCAGAAAGCCTCATTACTTCCCTGATAGTGGCTCGCTATATTCCTAAGTGTTGACTTTAACTACAGAGGGTTGAGAGGAGATAAGCTCTCACTTTTCTCGTTAGAGGGAATTTATTACCCTCAGTTTTTGTAATATGCTTAGTAATTTGAGAAATCATATGTAAATAGGTTAGTAATGTTGAAAAAATGATCAGGAAAAATTTTGAATGCTTGATCTTGGTAACACACCCTTTGAGAAAGGGAACCACCTTTAACTTGGAGATTCCCGTTGATCTTGTGGTATGAGTTATGTCATTAGTAGAGTATGCATTCGCAGACCAAATTTTTAATGATACTTGTTTTGTTAATTATCCCTGAACATGTGTTATTTTGTTCTATTTTTCAGATGGTTATTAGAATTCTTTGAGGATTAGCATAAATTAATTAATGCAAACCTGTTGTAGCCGAAGCATGAAAATTCATGCACATGTCCAATATGGAACATTGATTCTCCATTCAAAATTGCTTCATTGTTTCTCAGTGCAGTTAAATTAAATGCATGATTTTTTTGTATGCATAAATTAGATTTTTAGTAATCCATTGATAAGAAAGAATATTACAAGGGTGGTTTGCATCGTTTTTAAGCCTTTTGGTTTCTTGTACTTTTAAGCGGCTTTCAATTTTTATGTCTCCGACTTTTTAGTTTATTATAGATAATCTTGGATGACATATGCTTCCTTGATGATGTTCAATACTGAGAATTATTATTTACTGTATTGCAGTCTCAGATTGATCTTTACAAGAGTCATCATAATACAGCAGATGGACGCATCAAAATATGGTTAGGACTAAGGCAAATTATGAATGCGACTGATAGGTTACTTACTGAAACAAAGGAACTGGCACAAGAGCTTAAAACTGGCATTCATATGGTATTTATCTATAGACTAATGATTAAGACATGCCCTTTTCAGCTGCTTTATTTATAGCTATTTTGTTGCCTACCCCAGGTAAATAGCAGATATTATTCCTTTTTTTTAATATTCAATCTGTTTCAGCAAATTATATCCTGGTCAACTAACACTGCAAAATTCTTCAAGGTTTATGTTAAATTCTGTGTCTTTTATATCAAAAATTTTCCAGATAGTTTAGATAGAAGCATATTAAATTATAAAGCTTAAGGTTATTTATCTTTAAGCTCATTGCAACAAAGATTTGCTTACTATATCTAGGGATATCACTTAATCTCCATTCACTTATTTTTGTACCTATTCACTGTAGTTGCTCTTAAACACTTTAATTTATATTAGACATCATTTGCTTTTATCATGAAGGATCCGTCAATTTAACATTATTAGTTATACAATTGCAGTGACCAATTGATATCACTTTTACGCTGTACTGTCATAAACCTGATTGTGAGTTTTATATACATATAAAGAGAGAGAGAGAGAGAGAGATTGTTGATGGCATCATGCCGTGACCTATACGCTAACCAAATTTCTCAATGCCTCACACAAGCCATCGAGATACCTGACAATGGTTTACTTTTTATTCTCCTTGCATAACGTCCTGAGTTGTTCATACTCCCTGGTATAGTTTCCCTTGAGAAATTTTCTTTGGCAGTCCTTATGCTTTTGAAGTTGTTATAGTTGACCATGCAAATTCTCAGGCTTGAATGCCATACAAATCAAGAGTGCAAGACGGCATCTTGAAGGACACAAGTTGGTAGAAATGTGCCAATATGGAGGTAGGACTTGAAAAAAAGATGCATACAAGTGCATGTTGGTAATAATAAGAATGAATGAGATCATTTGCTTTAAAAAAAAAAAATCTTTGGAGTGCAAAGTTTGGATGGATTAAAGATTGATATGGTAGTTTGAAATTTTTTTTGGCTGGGTTATTGCATCAAGATGTATGAAACATACATAATAATGAATCCTCCAAATGGTGAGACCAAATTGCTAGGTTCATATTCCAATTAATGTAAGGTGGGGTTGGGAGGAATGTGTTAGGTTGGTAGGAGGGAATGATTTTTGCAAGCTTAAATCATTGCTACAAACCTATATAACATTCAGCCTGGAAACAACCAAGAACTGCTGGAACCTACCTTGAGGAAAAAGCATTGAGAGAATGATTTTTAAATGTAGCATGAAGTTTTCATTAAGTTGCTCCTGATTGATCATATGGGTGTGTGGATTAGAGGTTATTACTTAGTCAATTGATTAGGAAAAATAATCATCATATATTGGATATTTTTAGTGATGTTTCATGCATAACCTACTATTTTGTATTTAGACTACCGACTAGCAAGTTCCCCATACAATGCAATAACAACAACAATAAAGGTTTATCACACTACTTGGGGTCGGTTTCATAAATCCTTCTTCTCCATTGTGTCCTATTAAGTGTCAAATTCTTATTTAATTCTAATAAAATAAGATTACTTTTTGTATATCCTAACCAAGTCTTTTTAGGTCTATCTATACATTTCTTAACATAGGTAGAATTTAATACATTTACTTTTCTAATTGGGTCATTAGACGGCCGATATTTTATGTGACAATCATCTAAAGAGCTTCTCTTTAATCTTATCTACCATTGGAGCCACTCAACCTTTTTATGAATATATTCGCTTCACATTTTGTCTATAAGCATAAAGCCACTCTTCCACCTGAGCATTCTTATCTCTGTAACACTTAATTTTATGTTTCTCTTTTATTGGTCAACATTCTGTATCATAAAGCATTGTAGGTCTCACCACCATCTTATAAAATATTTTTTTGAGTTTAAGCAGTACTTTCCTTTAACACAATAGGTAGGCTCGATGCATTCCTCTATATCAACCATCCAACTTGAGTTCTTCTAATAACATTCACATTATATCACCATTACTTTGAATAATTGACTTGAGATATCTAAAATATTTACTATTTTTAATGACTTGATCACTTATTATCTCTACTCTGCCACTAAATCTTATACAACTAAAATTACACTCAAGGTATTCGTTTTTGGATCTACTCAAACAGAGGATTTCAGACTCCAAGGTTCACCTCTATAATTAAGTTTTTTTTTTCAACTCCTTCTCTAGTCTTATCAATAAGAAGGATATCATTAGCAAAAAGCATACACCAATGTATACCCTCCTATAAATGTCTAGTAAGAACATCCATAACTAAAGTAAAAAGATATGGATTTAAGGTTGATCCTTAATATTATCCAACTAAATTAGGAAATTACTTGGTCAATCCTCATTGTGTTTGAACACAAGTAACAACTCCTGTCTATATATATATATCCTCAATGACTTGTGAAGAAAATCTTGTGAAGAAAATCCTGTCTATATATATATATCCTCAATGACTTGTGAAGAAAATCTTGTATTTGATGTGTAATGTCTAAATTTTATCTAATCTTTAAAAATGATTAAATTCACCAAGTTCATTGAGTTTTATATAAAACTTTAGGAGATATAAACAAGCACTATATTGCACTTGTCAAAGGCATATCATTTTAAATTTAGTTTAAAAAAATAAATAAATAAATAAGATTTTGTTTTTACTCTTAAGAAGGTATAGAAGACTAGCTAGCTCTAAGCTGTGCTTGGTGCCAGGAAGTTAAGTCAATTGAAATAAAAAATAGGATTGAAATTGTTAAATCAATTAGTATAAATTGAAAAAAAAATTTATTAAATTGTTGAAATTTTGCTTCATTTTCTTCAATCCAGATAAAGTCTTGAAGCTGTTCAAGTCCCACAGAAAGATTGATAGGAAGAAGATAATTCTTATGTATTTATATATCTAACACCTAAACTTAGATATTTACTTATCTAACACTTTTCTATGCTTAAAAATGTGCATTTCACTTTTAAAAAGTAAATAAAATGGTATTTTTGATGTGATATTGAAGATTAGGGTGTTATATATGTAAAAATTAAAGTTTAGGTGTTAAATATGTAAATACATAAGAATTGTGTGGTATGTATGTAAATCCCTTTTTTTTTTAAACAGAATAGGTTTTTGCTCATACTATTGCCATTCCACTAAATATGAAGAAATCTAAATCAAATAATCATGGGTAGGAGAAAATTAATTTAACGATATTAAAATTGTGTTAATACATTGTTAGCAAGTAGAGAGAAGCAATGATGAGAGCAGCTAAGAAAGAAGAGATGCATTTAGTCATTTCATCCAAGCTCTGGTCTTCAGCAATTCCCCTCAAGCCACTGCATTTCTTGGGATTTGGGCAGCAGGCAAGCCACAAGCAGAGAAAAAGCTTTAGTGAACTTAGCTTTTGAGTGCAAATCTATCGTGCCCTTGCCGACCTATTGGATTTCTTATATTTATGTATGACCTTGAATCATTAGTCATTGCTTTCTTGATGCATGTTGATTCTATCACTTGAGGTGTTGGCATTGCTTCAATATTGAAAAAACAGATTTCTATTCATCACCTTCGCTTAAACAAATGAGTAGACGGGTGTAGAAACTCAATTTAGGTGCTTAAATCAATATTTATGTTTTAATAGTTATTTTGAACCAATAATCAATTCAAAAATTGAAAATCAAATAATTTAATAATCTAAATTAAAATCAAACCCAATAAAATTTTTAGTTTTGTTGGATCCTAGATTATTCGTGGATGATATCAGACCTTACTTGCGAGACTAGCTTAGTGAAGTCGAAGAGCGAGGAGAGAAAGAGAGGAGTGTAAAGTATTCAGGTGGGTAGATTAGAGAGGGAGAATTTGCAGAGTATCTTATTATTATCTCAAGCATAGCATAGAATTTGGGCTTGTCGAGTATAGTAAAAATCCATCTCCTGTTAAGATCCCTAATAAAGGTCCAAAATATATGTTCCTACCTCTTATTTATAGGGTTGAAGAGCTACAAGAATGATAACACTACAAATAAAAATTAGTCAAAATGATAGATACATGCACAATGGACTACTCTGATTTAGATACTGTGAGTTCCGAAAATTCGCCACCGACCTCTTGATGAAGAGAGTAAATTAAATGTCGGTGAAATTTTCAGAAGACAGATGAAATAGTAGATAAGACACTACCCAGAGATTTCACCCTCATTTTGTGAGGACTTTTAGATCAGTTCCAGCTTCTATGGGTAGCTATAATTAATTACCCATCCTAATGCTAAGAGAGAACTTTCGATTAAGGCTAGTCATTAAGTTATTAAATGCACAACTTATAGTAGCAACATGTGGAGTTTTGAAATTTAGGATTTAGAATTTATGAAATTCATCATTATTTAACTTAAAGCGGATGGTTGAGGGGGATGATGCGCCCGATCTAGATCTCATAATTCCTTCATCCCAGGCTATCGTGGTTCCTAGTCTACTTAGTCAGAGGAGATAGTTGACCCAACCTGACAAAAGAATCCTTGTTAGCAGCCATATGTTGCGTCGTCCAAGCAATCCTTGTAGACTTGGGTGGAGTTTGTCTAGGAGAAAACTTAAAACTTTATGACGATAATTTTTGTCCTATCGTATGATTCACATATCAAAGTACAGAGACATTGGGGAGCATACGAGATACTGTCGTGATCATAATGTAATGGTGTCATTTGGCTGCAACCACCCGATTAGAGAACTCTAGAATGTGCATCATATGTGGAACTTGGCCGCATGCAGAGGACACGGGCCACATCCTTGCTGGCATGAGATTGATTGAGAGTGAATATAAAATACACTTGACTTGACTTTGGTTCTTTTGTGAGCTAGAATTTTCTCAATTTGCCACCTACGATAAATAATTTGCGAAAGATGGATTGAGTTTTAGCTTTAAGTTCTTTAAAAATTAAATTTCATTTAAGCATTTAACACTGAATAACATGTTGGACTTTGCATTTGAAATTTTGAATTGATACTCAATTTATATTAACTTGACTTGAAATTTTAAACATATGTTGATAGTAATATCCCCTCGGGTTGAAATCTTCATTCAACATCATCTGATTGTTAATTATTTATTTGTTCTGATCGCTGACTCTATTAATTTAATAATAGAGGATCGATCTACGTTATATATTATAAACTTCTTAGATGTTTTAATAAGTTGGCATTCTTATAATAATGTTATTAGATTTTTAAGTTTTGTTAACCCTAACCAATCAACTTGTAACATCTTGACACTAAGTTTAAGCATTCAAAGATAGTGTGTCCATCGTGCTTAAATCATTTAATTTGTTATTTTAGATCTTGTCGACTATATTAATTTAATAATATAGGATCATACCTAGATTTATATTTTGAGGATTTTGAATTTGAATTTGAATATATAAGGATTTAACATTAGAATTTGAATAGATTTTTTCTTATGAAAACCCCTCCGGTTGAAATATGTAGTCAACACGGCCATCATCGGGGTGAATGATTCATTTTGTTATTTCAGATCTTGTCGACTCTATTAATTTAATAATAGAGGATCAGATCTAGCTTCTCAGATATTTTCTCAAAGTTTGAATTCCTATAATATTATTATTATTGGATTTTTAGGTTTTGTTAACTCGGACCCGGTCCTAGGACCAAACTGGAATCAACCCGCCCAACATCCTTAAACACTAGATTCATGCATTCAGCATAGTGTTGAGGCCCATGTGGTATTTGATCGATTTTGAATAGTTACATATATTTGTTTATTCATTGTGTAAGATATTTGCACATGCTTTGAGGCTTTTAAATTAGATTTAAGATATCCCTTGAAATATACGTGAGTATCTTATTTTAAGAAACATATATGAATTTCAATGTGCTACGTATAAGCACTTTTGTTTTATAATGAACGCGCCGCTTCACCATTCATGTAGTTTACATGCATCCCGATGCAATGAGTTCAAATATGGGATTACCTCATAATGCATGTGCTTGTTCAATTCATTCATTTGAAAGTTTGTACAAGTTTTGAAGCACTTGAATGAGAATAGGTTCATTCTAGATGTGTAATGGATTTATTTTCATTCAAGCATTTGTATTTTTTTGAAACATTTGAACCAGAGGAGCGGCTGCTATAAGGCATGTGCAAAGGCTTACTTCATGCAGTTGTATTCATACAAGTTTGCATGTATGAAACTCACCCAGAAAGAAAACTTCAAGATTATATAATCTTATCATTCAAAGAGTCTTCACATTTTCTATAATTTGTCATTCAATCTTCGTTTCATTTCTCATTAATTATATTAAAGGAATTGAATCTCACAAAAATAGCCTCATGATACTCTTTAGATTTTCATGAGATGTTTACATACGACGATCTCTGAATCGCTATCCTCACTATTAACTTTTTGCTTAAAAATAAGCATCTATTGATTGCATTAGCAGATTCAGATTAAAAATAATTTATTCCAAATTTTTAATATTCATAAGATTTCATTATTCGATCTACATTTATGCAATCAATTTGGAATAAGCGTTTCATATTTTGCTCTGTGATAAGAAGATCAATAATAGGCACCATTTTAGCAACTGCCAGTATTCAAGTACAAGCCTTCTCTCTGTTGAATTAGGAGACCGCACTTGGAACTTTATTCTCATTATGGAGAAATATGTTAATTCATTTATTCCAAGGTTTGGCATTTGAGAGAACATATTTCTATTTCTTAAAACTCGTCATTTAATGCAATCCCTTAATTCATGGCTTTTTATTAATGAATCATTCCCTTATTTCATAGCTTGCAATTGAATATGGTAAGGTTTATGAGGAGGTTGCTTTCAGATTATAAATAGATGTAGAATCTCACTCCTTTATAATTCACTTAATCCTTCTCTTGAATCCCCCTTATATGAGTTTTCTTACAAGTTCAAGTTCAAATCCTTTAAGAAAAGTTCATATTCATCATTTAAGCTAGTTTAAATAGATTATGATGATTTAAATAATCCCATTTAGTCCTCATTTGAATCTTTCATAAGTGTGAAATTCTGATAAAATTTGGCTGACATCCGTCGTCCCCGCAGCATGAGAGTCAGGGCTGCTACAAAGAAGCGTATGAGTGGTATAAATCACGACCTAAGTCTTCATTTTCCCTACAACGCTACAAAGAGCGTGTATAGGTTATCTGCACGAAAGAAATCATGTAAATTTCTTCGTCATGAGTATCGAGTTTTCTCCGCCGTCTTCAAAGAGCGTGTCGGTTCTGTGTCATCATCATATATAGGATTTTAGGTGAATTTAAGATTGAGCATTTTATGCTTTTGCGTAAGGGTTGATGATAGCAGCCTAAGTCTTCATTTCCTGCTACAAAGATTAATGCAAAAGAGATCATGTAAATTTTTCCGTCGCGTCGTGAGTGTCGCCTACGAGTTTTCCCCGTCTTGTTACAAAGAGCGCATACGGGTTCTGCTCGTCATGTCAAATGTGTCACATACAGGATTTTAGGTGCATTTAAGATTAAGCATTTTATGCTTTTGCGTAAGGATTGATGATAGCGACAAATTTATATAATTTTACCAAAATTACCACTCAAAATAACTCCTCTTTATTTTTTTTGCTGCCTTTTTTTTTTTGGCAAAAGAAAGAGTATAGGAAGAGAAGTTTAGGAAATAAAGAGAGAGGACGACGGCTTGGGTGGAGAGAAAAAAAAAAGGTTTTGCTCTCGGCTTGGAGAGGGAAGAGGGAGGAATATGAGGCACTAGAATCGACACAAATGAGAGATAAAGAGAGCTTACTCAACCAAAGCACAGCATAATACTACAACTCAAGCAACCAAATGATAGTTTTGAATCAATGCTAAACACTGTACACTCACCGTTTTACTTTGATCTCACAATAACAATAGAATTTAGGTAAGATCTAATTAACCCAAACAGCAAGTGGAAGCTTTCAAATGCTTCATCTGGCAGCCCACCCTTCTCTTTTCCCCTTTTTTTTTACCTAAGCAAGAACTGAAAGGATTGTTGCTGTGTGAATCAGAGACGGATGGAGGATGGGCTTTCGGCCTTGCTATAGGAAGAGGGAGATAGAGAGATAGAAAGATCCAGATGGTTATCTAGTTTGTTCAGATACAACACGAGAGGAATTGGGCCTTAGCCACCCGGATTTGCGTCGACAGAGAGGGACAAATCGGAGAAGCGGAAGAGGATGAGAGGGAGAAAGGGAGTTCGGCTGACCCGTGGTTTGGTCGATTGGGAGTCTGAACGGGAGGGAGGAATGGTTGCGGCTAGCTTGATGCGTGCAGCTAGCTCAATGCGTTGCGTGAGACGAACGGGAAGGAGGGCTGGTCGAGACTGGGAGCAGCGTTTGAATTGCGTTTATGTTTTTAGGTTTTTAGGGTTTAGTGTTTAGTGTTTAGGATTTAAGGTTTAGCGTTTAAGGTTTAAGGTTATAGGTTTTAGGGTTTAGGGTTTAGGGTTATAGGGTTTTTTTTTTATTTTTATTTTTATTTTTATTTTTTTTTAAAGGATTGAGTAAGAATTATCCCATTTGGACTCTTCAGAACTCTACTAACTTCCATGCCTTGTTTTCTTGATGCTCCATATACATGAAGTATCCATATTTGTTTTGGACTCATGGTGACAAGAATGAGAAAATTAAAGTCTACAGAGAAACCGGCAAGTGCTTTAGTCTTGATTGCCGTCAGTGGCGTGGAAGATATATCAAGTTGGCTTAATTCGATAGCTCACTTGAGCAATCTCCTTAAATGATCGAGCTTGGTGAGTAATGCCTTTGATGGATGATTTGTTACAACATGTATTGATTGTGTCTAGAAGTATGGAAGAAGTTGGTTAGCTATTACATTTAAAGGAGTGCGTTTTCATGATTAGGTATCACAACTTAGTTTATCGCAAAGTATTGCTGACATAATAAATTGTTGATTATTTTTTCTTTTCTTGGATTAAGATTGAGCTCAACGCTTCTTCGCCAACTCCCAAGTTGAGCAATAGATTTTCTCCAAGACACGAACTTTGCAGTAATGGTAGTGAGATAAGTATAAACTTTAGTTATTCCAATGCAACTTCACACTTGTCTTTCCACTCAAATCGTTTGACTTTTTTGAGCATTTTGAAGAATAACAAGTAACATTCACCTGCCTTGGAGATAAAGCAAATAAGTTCAATGACTCACTTTGTTAGTCATATCGTTTTATCGTTCTCAATGATGACATTTCGAGTATTATCTTAACATCAATAGGGTTGACTTTATATTTTATAGCTTTTGGTGCAAGGAGATATTCAAAGAGCTTCCATGACCCTTGCATCAAAGGTACACATTGATGTTAAGTCACATTTTGTACTTTTTGAGGGTGGCAAACGTCTTCTTGAGGTCTTGGATGTATAATTTTTATGACTTGCTTTTCTCCAAGAGGTAATCAAAATAAAATTCAATGTTTCTCCCCTTTTGCTGTTGGGACGCTTGATCCATCATTCTTTAACTCTTCACACCGAATGACATTACTTTGTAATAGAATGTCTTTTCTAATTATAAATGTTTTCTCATCTCGTCACAATACGTTTGGATGTACGCTCAAATGAAAAATTTTAGAATGACTTAGAGGGATTAATGCAAAAGATACTCTTGAAGAAAAGGTATTCATTGGAGGAGATTTAAATGGACATATTGGTAAAGTAGTAGAAGATTTTAAAAATATTCATAGTGACTAATGAAAAAAGTAGGACTATATTAGATTTTATTTTAGCTTATGATTTTGTAATTGTTAATATTTTATTTAAGAAAAGAAATCAGCATATTATTACTTATAAGAATAGATCTAGTAAAACACAGATTGACTATTTTCTGATAAGAAAAATAAATCGTTTAGATTATAAAGATTATAAAAATTATAAGGTCATTCTGAGTGAAAGTTTAAGTACCTAACATCGACTTTTAGTTTTAGATTTTAAGATAAAGGATTGGAAGATGAAAAATAAATTGAATTATTGTCTTAGGATTAGATAGGAGCATTTAAAGAACACTTACAAAAATATTTTTAAGAGCAAGTTACAAGAGCTTAGAATTTGAAATGTTCATAAGGAAGTTAATATTATGTGAAAAAAAATAGCAAATAAAATTAAACAAATTGCAAAAATATGTTTGGAGAATTAAAAAGAAAAGCTTCTTTTAATAAAAATAGTTAGTGATGGAGTCAAATGTCTAAGAAAAGATAAAAAATAAGAATTATTGTTATAAAACTTAGTTTAGATATAAAAACTTGGAGAATTAGGAAAATTATAAAGTGGCCTGTAGAGTTTCTAAGAAAGTAATATATGATACAAAAAAATTAGCTTTTAGTGATTTATATAATAAATTGAAAATTTAAGAAGGTGAAAGATATATGTATAAGTTAATTGAGTAAAGGGATAGAAGAAGTAAAGATCCAGTTTAAGTGAGGTGTATTAAGGATGAAAATCATAAAGTACTTTTCTTAGAAAATAATATTGAAAATAGGTGGATGAGTTATTTGGATAAACTTTTTAATGAAGGATCTGAAATACGATTGATTTTAGCAATCTTAATAACTTAAATAAAAATTTGAAGTTGGAAAAGCTTTAAAGAAAATGAAGTGTGAAAAAACAGTAGGACCTGATAATATTCTAATAGAAGTGTGAAAAAGTTTAGGAGATTAAGGAATTTCTTGACTTACAAATATTTTTAATGTTATTTTAAAGGCTAAAAAATATAAGATGAGTGGAGAAAGAGTTTGTTAATTCTTATATTTAAGTATAAATGTGATGCACCAGAGTGTGCAAATTATAGAGAAATTATGTTTCCAGAGAAGTCATTTGGAGAGTTCTAGAAAAGAAAGGAGTTAATATTTGATTATATTCAAGTCATTAAAGATATGTATACTAGAGCTGTTACTTGTGTCTAAACACAAGGAGGATTGACAAAATATTTTCTTATTTCATATGGATTACATCAAGGTTTAAGCCCTTATCTTTTTTGCTTAGTTACGGATATTCTTACTAGGCATTTACAGGAAGATGTACCTTGGTGTATGCTTTTTGCTGATGGCATTCTTCTTATTGATAAGACTAGAGAGGGTTTCCAAGAGAAACTTGAATTATGGAGGTCAAACTTAGTGTCTAAAGATTTTTGTTTGAATAGATCTAAATTGGATATATGGAGTGTAATTTTAGTTGTAGAAGTTCTAGTGGCGGTGTTGTGACTTTGGGTGATCAAGTCATTAAAAAGAGCGAGCGTTTCAGATATCCAGGCTCTATTATTCAAAATAATGGTGAAATAGATGGAGATGTTATTAACAAAATTCAAGTTGGATGGTTGAAGTGAAGGAATGCATCTGGCCTATTGTGTGATTAAAAAGTACCGCTTAGACTTAAGAGAAAATTTTGTAAGATGGTGGTAAGACCGACGATGATTTATGGTGCAGAATATTGTTCAGTAAAAGAGAAGCATAAGACTAAGTTAAGTGTTAGAGAGATGAGGATGCTAAGGTGGACGAGTGACTTTACTCTTAGAGATAAAATGCGAAATGAGTATATTTGGGAGAATGTTGGAGTAGCTCCAGTAGCAAATAAGATTAGAGAGAGTCGCCTTTGATGGTTTGGCCACATAAAGCATCGTCCACCCGATGACCCGATTATAAGAGTAGATGTACAAGATTTGCCTTATGTTAAGAAAGGTAGAGGTATACCTAAAAAGACTTGGTTAAAATGTATAAAAAATGATCTTAGTTTGTTAGAATTAAATGAGAATTTGACATATAATAAGACACAATGGAAAAGAAGGATTCATGTAGCCGACCCACATGATGGGATAAAGGCTTGTTGTTATTGTTGTTGAGAGCAATACAATGCATTTAAAAAACTCATGACAAGGTAATTGCCTATTGAGTCAACAAATGCATCAATTCATGGTAGTAGGCATCACCCATCTTTCATAAATACCAAGTTGAGATTAGTGAAGTCATCATATGTTCTCCACTAATTATTAGCTTCCTGCACTATCATTACATTTGATATTTCCATTTGGGATGATGGACTTCTCTTATAAAGCCGACATCTAACAATTTATGCATTTTTTTCTTAATGGGCTTACCGAGTAAAGAGATAGTGTTCTGAGCTTTTGATTAATAAGCTTGCATCTTTTTTGACATTTAAGTTATGACAAGCAGCATTGATGTCGATTACGGGCATCTCACTTATCGTCTAGCGAATATGTCAATGACATTGTTTTTATTAAACAAAAAGGTGACGAATGGAAAAACATAAGCTAGGGTAGGAAAGCAACACTTGAAATCAGAGAAGATTCTTAGGATGGATTGTTGGATGCCAGTGATAAAGGATCAAGAAGGGTGATTGTGATATGTGGGCGGTGAAATTAGGGCCGGAAGGCACCAGACAGCAAGTTGAAGGGAGGATTTTCTGCACTTTAAAGACTGAATAACAAGTTGATGTAAGAAATTGATGAACCGTAGTGAGAATGATAGGTTATGTTGTCAGGCAAATTGTATGATATGCATTTGGACCAATTTCTGCAGCAAGGAGGCAGATAGCAACTGTTGTTGATGCAAGTGTCACTGAGTCAAATGGTTTTTGAAGCAGAAGAATGGAATTATGACAGGATAAATGGATCCACCACCTAATTTCTACCAAGTTATAGTCACATCACTGGAGAATAGGATACAACTCCCTAAGGGAAAGAAAATAAAAAAACAGTGCTCAATATTAAAACAACAAAAAAAAACTAAACCTTAAAGCACATAATGATCTATTTATATTAAATAAACTAAACCTCAAGCTAAAATAAGTTGAATTGATGTAATAGGCCTTGAACTGGTCGACCAGTTCAAAGTCTGTTGGGCTAATTCAAAAAGTTGGGGCTGGCTAGAAGCTGTCCCCGAGTAGTGACAGTTTGTGTCAATTGAGATCTTCTCATAGGGCTAGGACGAGTTCTTTATGCTCCGGCTATAGGTGGGGATTTTCCCAAAATTTGCCCGATATCTTCTTCAGTTTCTTGGACTTCCTCCATAGCTTTTGTTGTTTCCAGTTTTGTTGCTCTATCAACTTTAAATTGTAGGACTTTCTCTACTATTTAACACAAGTCGCCCATGATTCTAAGGTAGCAAGTCTTTGATTGTAGGAGATAACCCCTCAATGTGATCTCTTGGCCGTTAGTAAGAAATTTGGCAGACACTTAATAAGTTGATACATTGGCTCTGAAGGTGTTCAATAGGAGTCACCGAAAATGGCATTGTAAGAAGCTAGTGTGTCGACAATAATGAAACCGGTCATGATTGTGAATTGCTTATCACCTTATTCATTTTTTTTGCTTCTCACCGTTCTCCTAAAATTCTAGAACACGCCAATTGCTACCATTAGCTTTGAACTTGTCAAATTTATTTTGTAAAAATTGACTTGAATATGCTATTGACAGAACTTTCAATGTTTATCATTATACTTTTGATTTTGTAATTAACGATCATCATTGTGACCACCACTGCATCATTGATGGGATTACTAATCGCCAATCTGTCCCGTTCGATGGTTGGTGCCCAAGCCATTGCTACCAAGTTTACTTTTCATGACCTTAGTCCCTTGATACTTGCTTACTTTGATGACACGACATTATCTCCGCTAAATATTACTACTACCAATCATCCCTCCAATATGGATGGTTCTTGCGGGAACACATTCCTTGCCCTATTCTTCTACTGGCTCCTTTCCTAGTCTTCATCTAGGGTTTGATAGTATGAACTCTTTTAGCTTTCCTGTTTGAATGAGATCCTCAACTAAATTTTTGAGGTGTCGAAATTCCTCAATATCATGTTTGTGGTCTCTGTGGTAGGCATAGTGTCTAGACGTGTCTAAAGCATGGTCGCATGCCTTCATGGGATCAAGGCGCTTGAAATAGTCTTTATTTTTAATTGTCTTAATTAAGTCATAAAAACACATAATAGTTTGATGGTAGGAAAGTGGTGTTGTGAGTGATACTCACTTTGATTAGGGCAAGTAGGTTGTGGTGGCTTATTGTGGTGGCCTGGAGGCCTCGCTCTCATCACTAATCTTATTTGAATCTACACTATGGCAAATGGTGAGGATAGTTGCAAGAGATGTGCGACTTCTTATATGCCTTTCGTACTCACAAACAACCTCCAATGGGTCAGGCGAGTAGCGATCTTTATTTTTGAGACTTCCCCCCTTTTTGAGTTGCATTGGAAGATTAAGCGACTTCATTATACTCCATTGCATTATCATGTCTATTGTCAATTTCAAGTTTCTATGCTTAATTTTTTAGTTGTTAAAGGCTGAGAGCATATCTAAAAAACTCTTTCCTTAGACCTTAGGTGAGAGTAGCCTATGTGACTGGAGACTCCAAGTCTTTCACTTTCAACAATTTTCTTTGGAAGAGCACAATGAACATACTCACGAACTCACCTAGCTCTTAGCACATTTACAATGGTGCTTGTAAGCTCTTATGTGGTCTTTGTGTGATGACGAAATGAGTAATAAACTTTTGTTTGAACTTGACAAATGAAATAATAACACCTACAAAGGAAAATCACCTCAAAGCTGACTTTTTAATGATAGTGAGAAAGTGATGAGATTTCAGTTCATCATCAAAGCCTACCAGTGAGGTTGTCAACTCAAAGTAGGTGATATGATATGTTAGGATAAATCTTTCTTTTAGGATTCTAGGCGATGAATTTTGAACTTAAGCGGTTTTTAAGATTTGATGATCTCTATGAGAATGCATTAATGTTCCAAATTACTTTTTTATTTTAAAGGCAATTGCTCTTCGTCACTGGTATGAAATAGTGTCACCCAGGTTGACATTGAAGTCAATGCTTGGTTATTGCGCTTTACTAGTGATTAGCAAAGTCCAAGGATCCTTCATGTTCTCGGCTACATGCTCGCTCCATGGATCCTTGGATAAGTGATTGATTTGCTCTATTTTCTTTTGATCTTGATCAGTGATGAAATGTTGATATTCCATGTTGACTGAGTTATCCTTGGTTTGTTATTCAACCTCTTGTAATGTTTGGCTTCTTGTTTGTGGCATCAGGTCCACACTTATAGCACTTTTTAGGTGTTAGATGAGTGTTTGTGAATAATTTTAGACTTTACTTGAGAGATTAGCTTGATGAGGTCAGGAGTAATGGAGAGAAAGAGAGGGGTGTAGATTACTCAGGTTAGTAGATTAGTGAGAGGTGGGAGAGCGATGATATGAAGAGTATTATATTATCATCTCAAGAAGGGTATAGAATATGAACCCAAAGAGTACAAGAAAAGTCTCTCTCTCATAAAGATGCCCCAATAAAGGTCCAAAATATGTATCTTAACTCTTTATTTATTGGGTTAAAGAGTTACAAGAATAGTTACACTAAAAAAATAATACAACAAGCCCCAATCCCACTAGGTGGGGTTACATGAATCCTTCGTCCATTATTGTGTGTATTAAACTCATTTAATTCGGTATACTAAGATCATTTTTATCTCTTAAGTCTTTTAGTTTTCCTTCTTTCTTAAAAAGATCTAATGCATCTACTGTCTCCGGGTTGACTTTATCGCCAAAAAATCTAGGCGACTCTAATCTTCTCCACCTTTGCTTCTACTTTTTCCAGATACTCATTTTGCATTCTCTGGGGTAAAGCCACTCATCCACGAGCATCCTCATCTCTACACTTAACTTAGTCTTATGTTTCTCTTTATTGGCCAACATTCACATAAGTCATTCTTGGTCTTACCACCATCTTATAAAATTTTCCTTAAGCTTAAGTGGAACTTTTCTATCATAATAGCGGATCATTCCTCCACTTCAACCCAACTTGAATTCTACTAATAATATCTCCATCTATTTCACCATCATTTTGAACAAAGAGCCTAAATATGAATCACTCTTATTAATGACTCTGTCCAAACTACCACTAAAATTTCTACAACTAAAATTACACTCCATATATTCGTTTTAGATCCTTACGAAAACCTTTAGACTCTAAAGTTGACCTCCATAATTCAAGTTTCGTTGGACTCCCTCTCTATCTTCAACAAGAATAAAAAGCATACAGGTACATCTTCTTGTACGTAAGAACATCCATAACTAAAGTAAAAGATAAGGGCTTAATGTTGATCCTTAATGTAATCCAAGAAATAGGAAAATAGTTTGTCAATCCTCCTTGTGTTTGGACACAAGTGATACAGTATACATATCTTTAATGACTTGAATATAACCAATATTAACTTCTTTTTGTTCAGAACTCTCAAAGAACATCTCTTGAGACTTTATCATAAGCTTTTCTAAATCAATAAATATCGGATGTAGATCCTTTTATTTTCTCTATGCTTCTCCATCAAACCTCTTAACAAATGTATAGCATCCATAGTAGATCTACGGCATGAAACCGATTGTGAGAAACTTGTATCACATCGCTTTCAATTACTCTCCCATAATTTTAATGTATGGCACATTAACTTAATTCTCTATAATTTGCAATCTTGTGCATCATTCTTAAATATAGGAACCAACAAACTCTTTCTCATCGACATCTTTTAGTCTTTAAAATAATTAAAAGATTTGTGAAAATTCTTGATCTTCTAAACATTTCCACACTTATTGGAATATTATCGTCTCCACTTTTCCATTTTCTTTAAAATAACTTATTTACTCTGACGATAAAATGAAATTCTCTATTTTTGTTTAGGGTATTAAGGTTCTAAAATCGTCATCTTTTCCAGATCCTTCGTTGAAAGTTTATTAAAATGCCTCATACTATTTTGATATCTTTTTCTAAGAAAAGCACTTTATTATTTTCATCCTTAATACTCTCTTGGTATGTCTTTACTATCTCTTTGGTTGGTAGCTTATCATCATCTTTCCTTCTTTGTATCAATCATTGTATAAATCACTAAAGCTCAAAAAGAAAAATGCGGTCCCAGTCGGGATGCAAAAAAGTGGAGGTTGCGTTAGGTAATTACGGTAGGCGTAAAATTTGTCGAAATAATCATGACATGAATCCTTTAAATCATTGTGTTAATCTTGGGGCATCCCAGCGGCAGCGTATGCTTGAATCTGATGAAAAATATCTTAGAAGCATTTACGTGGCCGGTGCGATGTTAAATAGCGAGGGTTCCCATTATGGTAGGATGCGGGCAAAGAAGTTAGTCCATAAGCTAGAATTAGGTTAGGATCTTGGAATATAGGTACTCTTCTGATAAATTGGAATTAATAGATATTATGGTTCGTAGAAAGATAAATATTTTATGTGTTGGCCAAATTAATATCATTTTTCAAGATCTAATTTAGTTTGAAGCGTAAAATATTTATCTTTTACATGATAAATATCTATTAATTAAGATTAATTTGCACACAAATTTTATATTCAGTCTGCTTTATTTTTTCATGGCCTTCTTTGCCTTCAACCTCTTCGCGTCATCCTAAACTAAGCATCATATTCATAACCCTACTTTCTGACCGCTACCCACATTCAAGTATAATCTAATGGAGTTTACCTTTAGTTTATTGCATTCTTATAGTTAAAAATTTATTTATTATTATCTATCTCAGTTTGATTTTTGATTGTAAATGCCTAGTTATTTGATTTTCGGTTCGATTTTTTTAAAAAGATATTAGTTAAATCAAATAAATCAAATAAACCAAAATTAGTTAAAAAGTCAAATATAAATATGTAATTTTGATTATAAATGCTTAATTATTTGTATAGATTTATAGATATCTAATTGACTAATTTTAATGTATAAAATTTATTAGATTGTGTTTTAATTAATTAGTTCATTAAAAAATAAAAAAAAATTAATTTTTATATGTTATTCGGTTTAATCGAAAATTGAACCGAATAAACTGAATTATAATTTAGTTTGGATGGTTCAATTTTATATGTTATTTGGATGGTTTGGTTATTTTAAGTTATTTGATTCGATTTGTTCGGTTTAACAAAAAATTCAACTGAATCGACCGAATGCTCACCCTACTTGTTGGAAGCTACATCTAATATAATTTAATCTCATGGTCATTGGATGAATTTTGACTTGGTATAGGTTAAGCTTTGTGACGAACTAAATAATCTAAATATATCTTGGGAATACAGTTTTGGTTTTAGCCAAATACACCGCATCCTTAGAGACTACTAAAATAAGTAAATTAATCCATCTTATGTTCTAACTCACATTTTGTTGTTGTCCTTAAGGAGCTCATCTTTATATGATAGTAGGAGCAATATATGGCCATCTTGTGTTTTCTTTAATTTATTTCTATAAAATTTTTAACTATAAGAATGCAATAAACTAAAGGTAAACTCCATTATTTCACAACTTATTTTTGGGGAATTAGAGATATCTTATGAAGTCATGGTTAATTGCCTATTTGATGCTAATAAAGCCTTTCCATATTAGTCACCTTTTCTACAAGAAGAATGGTGTAGGGAATGAATTTAAATGAGGGTTGAAGTATAACCAACCATAGATTCCCCAAATCAACAACATTCACATGCAAATATAAATCTCTTAAAAATAATTGAATCATATTATATTTTGATATACCCATAAGCAAACAAACTATAGTAAAGCTACAGAGAGCCTTCAAAGTAAAATTATAAGGGAATATGTTGACGAAAAGAAGCTTATCCCTCAAAAAATTATGATATGTGTGTGTTTGTTCTTTTGGCTTATTTCTTCCTTTTGTCTTCTCCCTACTCTCCATTCAAAAGACCAATACTCCATTTTCCCTCTATCAAAGATAAGAATGTCAAAAATTGATCTGACACAAATTCGACTCGAAAAATCTGTGTTTAGGTTGACTCGATTAATTTTTAGGTCGGATTCACGTTGACTCGTCAACCTGAAATTGACCGCTAACTCGAATTTGACTTGATTTTGACTCTAGTATCCAAAACAGACCCAAAATTGATCCGATTTTTTACTCTTAAACCTAATTTTACTCAATTTTGAGCCAATTTTAACTTATGGGTCAGGTTCTGGTTGAGGTTTTTCACCCTTTAATAAATGGGTCGGGTTCAAGTTAAACCCATTCATATGTATCAAATTCCGATCAGATCCAAACTCGATTCGTCGATCCGAATTGACACCCCTAATCAAAGACTACATTGTGCTAAAGAAAATTCACAAACATAAGAAAGAGCTCGTATTTTCGATTTTCACATATATTAACATTATTCTTTAATTATTGAGCATCAGTTGAAGTGCAAGAAGCTGGAAAGCACCATTTGGTTCAATAGTTTTACTTTTTTTTTCCTTGGTGTTGAGTGAAAATAATGAATGACATTGTTGACCTCCACATACGTGTCATAAGTCGAAATAAACCCACGTAATTCGACCGGACTTCGTTTGAGCGCAAATCGAGGCTCAAAATGCATTGGACGTCACCGAAAATAGTCAAAACGACCTTCGATCGACGAATGGACTTCACCGTTGCGTTCAGAACGTCGAAATCGATTAAAATATAAATATTGCAAAATCTAACGATTAATCGATTAAACACTTGAGCTATCAATGTGTCGACGCACATATCGGAGCCGAGAAGCTGCGACGATGACCAAACGATCTTCGTTCATGAAATTGATTGTGTCGTTAGCTTCAAAACATCAAAATTATCAAATGAGACTGTTCACGCTTAATTCGAACGAGTCTGTGCAAATGTCGAATAATCGCCAGGCAGCGCAAATCGGCAAATGCACGGACGCTGAAAATGGTCAAAACGACCTCTGATCGACGGACGGACTTCGCCGACGCGTTCTGAACGTCGAAATTGATCGAAATATAAATATTGCAAAATCTAACGATCAATCGATGCCGCCGGATCAACGCCGTCGCATATCAAAGCAGAACGCCGACACAAATCAAACAACCTTCGCCAAATCGATGCATTTAGCTTCGAAACATCGAAATCTATCAAGACTATTTGCACTTAATTCGACACGTTTGCCAAAATCGAAAAATCGAAAGCGCGATTTGTAAGTCGAAATCTACCGATTTGACTCAAACCAAAAAAGCGCCCGACGCAAAACGACCGATCATTGGTCTAACATCTAATTACTTGATATATATATATATATATATATTAATTATATGATTTCATCATCGTAAAGTTCAAATTGTGGTTGATTAGATGCTTGATTAATATCCATATATTAATTAACTTGAAATTTATAATAAAATTTAAAACCCACTGAATCGGCCTCCTCACTTCCGCTCGATATCAACCGCACGCAGATCGAATCCTTCAACCGCTCCCTCTGACTGAAAAGAAAACCAATCCCGCTGTTAAAACCGTTCCCTCCGAATATCCCCATACTCTCTCGTCCGTGGCCCTCTTCTTACTCCCTGGAGACGAAGCCAGGGGCCATCTCTGAAGTACTTTTGAATTCTCTAGATATAAGCAAGTCCGCATCTGCATGTCCTCCTTCGGGCAGCAGTAGGCGCAGGAGCAGCAAAAGCAAATCTGAAAAAAAAAAGAATAGCTTGCAAGGACGCAAGCATATCCTTCTCCTCTCTTGGCAGCTCGAAGACGGAGTAACCGTAAACAGCGGGAGATCATTCCTTTGGATTCGAATTCCTAAAGTTATGATTGATCCGGGATGCCCCATTGACGTCAAGGCAATGGGTGACCACATCGAGGCAAAGCTTGCTCTCCTTCTTCCAGTGGATCATCCCGTGGAGGCAGAGCTATGGGGCGCTCCTGGGATGGACGTCGATAAGAACTAACCTCTTTCCCTAGGTTCTGATGATATTTTGTGAGAATTCAACAATACAAAATTCACAAATCCAAAATTAATACTGCAAGTCAGTGCGGCAATTTCCGTATATACTCTTATTTCTTCAAGCCTCAAGGAATATAGAAAAATTTTCTTCTAAGGAGTGAATATTTTCTGCAAGTCCTGCTCAACAAAGTTAACCAGGCAGCCTCTCAAAAACCTGTGGAAATACCGTCAACAAATTTGCTAGAGGTGGCTGATAATCGGTTTAAGGGATGTTGTTCATTTTGAGGAGTAAGTGAAAAGTTGGTGGCTAGATACTTGGAAACTATTGATTTTAAAGAGGGAACATGTCTGTTAGATGGAGCTTCAGTTGCTGTTTGCGAGCATGATCGTGAAGGTGTTGTTTTTGAAAGATCAACTTCAGATTCTAGAATGAAATCTTCTCAACCAAATGATACTAGTTCTATGATTTGTGATTTGGCTTCATCACGATCATGGTCAAGCAGTGAAGTATATGAAGTGGATCTATCTTCTAATCCTTATACTGATCAGCTTGGTTTGGATGGAACACAAAATGATATCAACATGGATTGCATGAAGCCTAATCTTAATCTCTTCTCCCCATATCGGCTTCACACACAAACCCCGCTCAAATCCTGTAGCTAAACACCCTTGTCGATCATTGTGAATGTGTAGTAGAAATGAGCTTGAATGTGAATGTGGTGAATACATATATGTCGGTGTTTCTTTTTGCAGGTTTCAAGACCCTGCTAATGTCCATTCATAGTGGAGATGCTGGGCGAAAATAACCGCACGCTTCATCAAAGTGCAGGTAAGCAGTAGCCTGACCTCTACGGGATGACGTCAAGTATTGTAAATGTCACAAATTTGGACTTAATTCTGACTTGAATATATTGCTTACATTTCTTCCTGCAGGTTTTAAGACCCCGCTAATGTCCATTAGTGGGGTGAATCGGCCGCGGTGTCGTAAAGACATCGCCACTATTTCATCTCGAGTGTAAGCCAAAACACTCCAGATGCAGCCCCCTACACGGGGATGATGACGGGAGACTGTCAAAATTGCATCAAATCTTTTGACTTAGAAAAAAGGGGGAAAACGTAAAATAACATATGACAAACACAAAAGTAAAACAATAAAAGAGGGGGAAAATGAAAGTCACTCTGAGGGGTAAATCTTCTTTTAAAACAACAAATTAAACTGTCTTTTGAATCTATACCAAAACACGCCGCCACCGACCAGAACCCTTTGTAGAGGGCTAAATCTAATTCTACAAAATCATGTACCTCATTTAATCAAAATTAAGAAATTTCATCATAATTATGATTTTCAAGATCAATAATTTCATTAATTAGATGAAATTAGCTTTTATAAATTCCTAAACGTCTACAGAGATTTCAAGTGCAAATTTTAATGTCTAAAAAGGCTGCGCAGGCTAAATTGGAATCAATTAAATATTAATTTGAAAAATCTAATAAGATATTTGATCAATTTACGTCTTTTTCGCCACCGGATCTGCAACTCTTTGTACAAGCAGATAGAAAGCGATACTAAACCAAAATTTACAAAAATCATAGGGCTTCTTTCAACCAAAAATTAAGGAAGTTCATCATAATTATGATTTTTAAAATCAATGATTTCATTAATTAGATGAAATTATCTAAAATTATAAATTTCTTGTTTCTGGACATGTAGATTTCAGCCGAAATTTTAATATTCAAAAGGCATGCTAAATTGAAATTAAAAAAAATGAAAATACAAGATCAATCTCATAATTCAAACATAAAATTATCTGAATTATTAATTACACCTGCATGTGCCCCGACACTTCGCTGAATGCCTAAATTCAAGTGTTTGAGGACGGCGGTCACTTCCTAGTCTGAATCCGCTAACAAAACCTAAAAATCTATTATAAGAATTTCAACTCAAGAAAATATTTGAGAAACTAATCCGTCGTGATAGTAGATCCGATCTTACGCTAAAAGAAATTGACGGGATCTAAAGTTTAATTCTAACATAAAATTACTTAAATTCTTAAATACACCCGCATGTGTCCCAAACTATGAATGTTTAAATTAAGGTGACATGGAGTTCTGCTTTAGTCTTAAGACGCGTTAACAAAACCTAAAAACTTATAATAAGAGTTTCATATCAATGAAAAATTGATTCTGTTAGGCGACAGTGGATCTAATCTTCTATTAGCAGCTAAACAGAGTTGACAAGATTTAAAGCTCTTAAACATATTCAAATTAATTAATTTTTCAAATCAAATTAAATAGCAATCTGAAATCGATCTCATAACTCAAAAATAAAAACTACATAAGGTCTTAAATACACCCACACGGCCGACACTGAATGCCTAAATTCAAGTTTGACGTTGTTTGGCGCTTTCTGCTTTAGTCTGCTTAACAAAATCTAAAAACCTATAATGAGAGTTTCAAATCAGTGAAATGTCTAAAAAACTGATTCTATCAGGTGATAATTGATCTAACTTTTTAGCAGTTAGATAGGATCTAAAACTCTTAAAACATATTCAAATTAACCAATTTTTCAAATCAAATTAAATCAAAAATCTAAAACCAATCTCATAACTCATAAATAAAAACTGCCTAAATTTTTAAATACACTGTACGTGTCTCCCACTAATCAATCAATGAAAATTCAAGTTCGGATGCTGTTGCTTTTTGATCTTAGTAGTTAATAAAACCTGAAAACATATAATAAGAGTTTCAAATCAATAAAATATCTGAGAAATTGATTATGTCAAGTCACAAGAGATAATCCTATACAGCCTAAACAGAGTTGATATGATCTAAAGCTCTTAAACATACTTAAATTAATCAAATTTTTAAATCAAATTAAGTAATCAAAACCTTAAATGAAATTCTATCATTAAACTTAAACTAAATTCAATCTATCCTTCCGCAACTATTTTTGTAACAAATTAAGAAAACTCTAAAACAGCGAGCAATGTCAAATCAAGTGCTGCTATATTCATTCTCATTCAATCTCACGCCAAGAAAGACGCATGCGTCCTCCGAGCATGGCTTGGCCAAGAGCCATAGTGAAGCACACCGAGTCCTCGACGATTGTCGCCCATTATATTAGATCAATGACCACATACCAGATGTTCTCAAATGGCTCGCTTTTAAGTTGTGAATCATGATATACTGATGGGCAACAACCCTCGCCTAAGGTAGACTTAAGTCTCACAAACACCACCCTTCTACAGGATTTCAACGACGAACTACGATTGATGAGATCCTTCACGGGTCGACTACCTCCTCCTCGACTACATCGCGATTTTGGATTTACTGCACTAGAAGACGCACGTCATCATTCCCCCAACCATCCGGTTTAAGCTAAAATGATGAATTTCATATCTTAAATTCTAAAACCTATATGCTACTACTATATGCTACACATTAAGTGATCTAATGACTAGCCTTAATCGAAAGTTCTCTCTCACTTACTGGGATGGGTAATTAATTATAGAGGTTTGCGCCTATAAGAAACCCCGGAACCGATTCCGCAAATATGACCTAAATCTGTAGTGTTATCTACTATCTCATCTCGCTTCAAAATCAGACCACAAATTTTAAACACTCTTTTCATCGAGAGGTCAGTGACAAATTTTCGGAGCCCACAGACATCCAAGATAATATTTAGATTTTTAATCATCATTAATATGTAAAAAAAATATGTAATAGCTAAAAAGCATCATTTATTCAGAAAATACTAATTACGAAACTAAATTTATGGTACATCCTACAGCAAAATGAGCAAAATGGGAAAGGCCTAGGTGTGAGTTTGAATAAAGCAATGATACCCTTGATAAAATGGGACAAAAATTGCTCGATGCTGACCTCTCCTTTAAACTTATGGGGCTTTCTAGTAGATCTTGCCTTTAGGTATTTAATTCATAGTGCCCTAGTCTTGCATGGTCACATTAGCCTTGGAATTGTCCTAACTATGATTTAAAGTCTTTTTAGAGAACCTGTATATCACTTCAGCATAGTAGGTGGATCTAGTTCCACAATAAACACGAAAAGTATATAGTCTTGACCCAAAGTCATGCTTTAGACTAGTTGGTCTGAAGCTCAATTTAATCTTACTTAGGTGAACTTGAACATTGTTAGCACTTAGAGAACCCAAATAACCCTTCTTCAAAAAGCTATTTTTAGCACAATTGTCTGATTGATGCCAAGTTGGCATGATCTCAATCCGTTAGTTTCCTTCTTAGGCCAATCGACACATCCCCTTAATAGCTCAGTGCCATTTAGTTAGCCATCAAGACAATTTCCCCTTCTTAGTATCTTGTCATTGTTATGTTTTGAAAAGCCTTCTTTCTTGGAAACTTTTTACAAAAAGTCTCCCTTCTTGGGATCATCTTCTCTCACCCAACAACATCTTGCCTTGGTGTTTGATGACAACTTTTTGTATCAATTCATGTCGCCAACCCTTGGCTAATAAATTCTTGCATTGGCGTATAATAAGTTCTCGGTGCCATCTTTTTTTGTCTGCCTTTCATCGACAAATCTATTTATTTATTTTGTTTCTTAGCACCACCTTTCCTTGTTTGGCCCTTGGCTGACAACTTTCCATCTTGGTGCTTGGTACCACTTTCCCAATGTTTGACCCCTAAGATTCTCTCATTATTTTTTTAATCACATGCTGACTTGCCTCTTGCCTCGTCTCTCCTTGGATTCTAGAGCATTGGCTAAATTTTGATGGAATCTACGCCCAACACCTACTAGGTAGTTGGTAGCAGGCAGGCTCCCAAAAGAGCTTGGGATCTTCAGTGATTCTCCTAGAATCAGATATCTGACTTTGCCTTGAAGTTTCTACAATAAACCAGAAGAGATATGTTTGCTTTGGAAATTTTGCTTCATTGACCATCAATTTGTGTTACCAAGTAATTGTGGTCATTGCCAATTGAGTGGAATTCTTTGTTTTCTAGGAATGCGTGTTTTGAAGCCTAGTAACTCAAAGTTTTTATCGGAGCTACCCAAAAATTCGATTAAAGATTTTTAATGCTGAGTATCTTTTGTGAGAGTAGATATTAGTAAGAATGGAGAAAGAGCTAGTCTGCAGTTTTCCTTCGACTCCATTTAAAAATCAATACAAGAAAGTTGCCACACTGTTTTGTTTTTGGAGTTATATAATTTCTTTTTTTCTTGTGAATATCTTGTTCTGTTGTATCTACAAATATAAAAATGTCACCAATTTTGTAAAGGGTTCTAATCTATTTAAACTTGTACTTTTTTGTAATTGCACTTAAACACATTCTCTTTCTCTTTCTATCTCAACTTTCTATTTCTCTAAACTTTTATTGGTTAAATCAAAATTTGGGTTGTGATAAATCCATGTAAAACTTTGGAATTAACCAAATATGTTATTTTTGCTTTATGATTCTCTCCAAAAGCACTGACTGTTACAGGATATTTATCAAGCATGTTGCAGAAATACCATATGAGAATGAGATAGTGATGGATACACGACAAGTTAATCATGGTACTGTATCTTACTTGGAGAAGATAGGGCTGTTAGGGAGCAATTTGTTGGCAGCACATTCTGTTTGGGTGAATAATGATGAGGTGAGCATAATCACTGCTCCAAAGGCCAGGTTCTAGTATTTATTTTTTCAAGGTGGAACTTGCCATCCATTCATCTACCTCTGCTTGTTTCTCTTTTCAATATTTGCATTCCTATCATTTTTTATCTTCACAGAATTCAGAAATTTAACTATTTATCTTTTTTTTTTTCCATGATGACATACGATAACTCACAAAATATACTAGCTTGTCAAGGGATTATAGAGATCTAATTCTACAAATTTGTGAACTATTACAGATTGGTTTGCTAGCCAAGGCTAATGTCAAGGTGTCTCACTGTCCTGCTGCTGCAATGAAAATGCTTGGATTTGCTCCTATAAAGGAAATGCTTGATTTAGGTGTGTGTGTCTCACTAGGAACTGATGGAGCACCTTCAAATAATAGAATGAGCATCGGTTTGTTCCTTCATCTTGCTGATTCTCATTATGCTGATTTTGTTTTAATGCTGGGAGTTATGTAAACTCTTCGGTTAATCACATTTATTTTCTTTAACTTTTTTGGGCATTTCTTTTTAAATTTCTGATAATTGTATTCCATGATAATGGTTAATCTGAATGTTTGTTTTGTTTGTTCAGATTTCTGTCTTAAAACAAAGAAATTTTTTTCTTCTCTATTTTCTCTTTGTAATATTTTTCTAGTAGGATGTCTCAACCTTTTTTCGCTGACCAGTACCTTCATGCAAATGATTAATGGTCTGTTTAGACTGTTTCATGGTTTCTGGCTAGTTTTAGTTGCTACCTCATTTAACGACATTGAATTTATTTACCTTATCGTTACTTGACCTGCCTTTCAGATTTGTTTGACTAACTTGCTTAAGTAAAATGATTCAGAACCTATGTAATCAAAATCTGTGTTTCTTCATTCTACAGATTGCCTTTAGCCTGAGGTAGTCTCAAGATCTGCATGCATTCTTGAACTATGACCATACTGTCAATATTTATGAGGATTAATTGTTTGTGTAGTTTTTTAAGAAAGCAGGAGCAAAAGAACTTTTATTTCTAGATAAAAGTAGTTTTAGTGGGAGGTAGAATCCTTTTATGATTTTAACATGTACATGTCTATTCGCAGTAGATGAGATGTATCTGGCTTCCCTCATCAACAAAGGGCGAGAAGCTTATACTAAAGGAACAACTAACCCAACTGCTCTTCCTGCTGAGGTGATACTAAAGATGGCAACGATAAATGGTGCAAAGTCAGTTTTATGGGATAATGAGATAGGTTCTATTGAGGTTGGGAAGAAGGTGAGATTGCCCCATGCCCTTGTTCCTTCGCACTAAACATTTGACATTCTCATCAATAATTGTGACCTATTTCGTTATGACTTATTTTGGAACTGTATTTGGATTTTTTTGGTATTAGTTAGGCATGTTTAATATGTTCTTGTTATCGATTATGTAAGATGGTTCAGAATATTTGCAAGATATTATAATGCTTCGTTTCAAAATTGTAATTTTTTTTTTAATTTTGATATTTGCATATCTTTTTGTATACCTTTTTGCCAGGATATTTATACTCATAGTTTTCATGAACATCATTTATGATATAGCTTTTTTTGCGAGGGCTTTTTAGGTTCTCGATTATGATATGAAGGATGTGGGTTCAAATAACAGTAACACTTCTCTCCAATACAAATATAAGGTTACAAATATAACCCACTCCACCCCCCTATATTAATTGGAAGATTCATGCACTGGGTACTTCCTTTTTTTTTCCCTGTTGCTAGAAAAGTTTTATAGCTTTCGTTTATTAGCCTAGTTTGACATGTATCTTCTTAATGAATTGCTAATGGAGAAGGCAATTCATATATAAATCTTTCTTTGTTTCTTTTAAGATGAATTTAATGGCAATTTCATTCTGATCAAGATTGTGAATTAACTTTTTAACAAATCAGTTATACTTTCAATAAAGGATTTTATTAGAAAGTATAAAAAATAATCTTAATTTCTTAGGATTAAATAAGTATATGACACTTAGATAGGACATATTGGAGAAAAAGTATTCATGTAGCCGGCCCACATGTAGTGTGATAAAGGCTTGCTGCTACTGCTGTTATTGTTGTTTGTAGTTAGGCTTTGAACAGTATTGATCAATTAGTGTATGTCCATGCCATGTCATACATTTGTCCCCATTACTAGTTTGAACTAAATATTTTAATGAGGCATCACTCTAAAAATAGGCAATTCTTGTAGTATAACTATATTTTTCGACATAGTAATAGGTAGAGTATAGAAAGTACAAAAAAAATCTTGGACCACTCCTACATAAAGCAGAACATCATTGTCAAAAATAGAAAAGATTTTATAATTTTTAGAACTGGAGGCACATTTTACTTTTCACACATCGTCGCAACCTCCCGACTTCGATATGCGCGTAGGCGCGTCGACGATTTCCTTCTTGATCGATCGACCGTCGAATTATGCAATATGTATATTTTGATCAATTTTGACATTATGAACGTGATAACGAAGTCCGTTTATCGATCGATGTCATTTTGATTGATTTCGGCGATGCCTAATGTATTTCAGCTCCATTTGTGCGTAGTTGTATTCGATCGCTCGATATTGGCCAGACTCATCCGAATTGAGCGCAGAGAGTCTCATTTGATAGGTATCGACGTTTCAACTCTAACGATGTGATCAATTTCAGCAAGAGCGTTGCGTGATCCGTAGCCTCCGACATCGACATGAAAGAGGCGGTCGACGATTTTCTTCGAACCGATTGTTGAATTTTGCAATATATATATTCTGATCAATTTCGACGTTTTGAACGTAATGGCGTAGTCCGTTCGTCGATCGAAGATCGTTTCGACCAATTTCGGCGATGTCCAGTGCATTTCAGCTCTGATTTGCGCATTGTTATATTCGAAGTCCATCGAATTTGGTTCGTGAGCTCGACTTGGCTGATGGAGCATGCTTGGAGGTCAACAATATTTAGAGATAAATTTTATAAAACTAAAGCTAGGTTTGTTATGTTATACAAATCTAATTGTTGTGCTAAAAAAGTCATCGGAGAAATTAGAATATTAAGATAGATTTATTGTAAGCTAGAAATTCTAGATTAAAAAATGACTACTATAGAGATTGATGTAACTTATATTATTAATAAATGAACATTAAACTTAACATAAGCACAATAAAGTTCAAAAAGTACAATAATATATGTAGGAAAAATTATTGTAGAAAAGGTCATAAACTAAAGGTGCCATTTATAATCTAGCCTGATTGTGTCAAATACCAATTGATGGAAATGTAAATACTATTACTTAATAATAATAGTAAAAGAAATATTACCAAAAGAGCCATTAGTCATAAAGTTTGTTCTAAATAAAAATACAATAATTCTATTATTGATCATCAAATATTCAAATAGTATAAATAGTATTCACGTGTAACACTGCAACAGCGATATACAAAATCTTTTCTCCCATTCATTTAATATTGTTTTAACTTTCTTACGATGCAGTTGAACATAATGATGAACTGTTTCTAAAACTTTTCTGCTATGATTTTTATCCCGTCATATTCAAGCACGCTGTTTTCATTTTAGAAAATTAAGAGCGCTATATGTTTGACACATGTATCTAGATACAAGTAAAGTCCTTCAAAAGAAAGTGGATGAGTATTACTTAGATTATACTTGTTATAAGTGTTAATTGACAAGTTGAAGTTGTTTTGGATGCTAAAATATTAAGTGTTTAATTTTCTTTCTCTGCAGGCTGACATGGTCATCATCAATCCTTTTTCATGGTCTATGCTTCCTCTGCACGATAGGTATAAACTGCAGGTGGTGAACCCTTAGGTTCCAATTAATTCTTTTAAAGTTTAAAGCTAAAACTGATGTGCTTGCCAAGCATTCAAGCGCAGAATCTGTGTGCAACGAAGTAAAATAGTAATGAATTATTCAATTTATGGTACTTAAAAAGTAATACCTTTTCTTTGTAGCCTTCATTAAGCAAATGTTGTTTTGACATAGGTGGTGACGCCTGAAGTATCTACCATGAACAGAATTTAGAGTTTACTATTGGTTAGTTCCAATATTTGCTTGGAGTATATTACAAAAAAAAATTGTTTGTAGTTGACATAAAATGGAGTACATGATAAATGACCTGTACCTACCCCAATTCCTGTGGTAACATTGCTTTGCGTGTAGCACAAAATAGAGCCGATTCATTTTGGACCAAAATGGTCCCTGATCTTCTTTCTTGATATGTCAGCTGAGTCCACATACATTTTTGGCTATCCCATTTGCCGTGAATGATTTCCTGATGCGAACAGAAATTGATCGCACCTTTAACGAAGATATTTAATGAAATAACTTGTTTGTGATATTACCTCTTTACTAGAAAATGACGCAGACATATATAACTTCTTACCTCCATTAAGCAGTTTCAGGCTTTCCCTGTCTTATTAGTAGACTTCACATTGTTTTTTAGTAGATACTGTAGTTCTCTACTTGTTACGACACAGAAGGGTGCTTCTAAAATATCTATCAATTCCATGAGTAAAGACAAATTTCTATAAACATGATTTGTACACTCAATCACTGTCAAGCACCATGTTGGAGAACAAACTTGTGTGACCATTTTTTTTCTGTTTTTTATACATTTCATTAGCTCTTGGATACTTTTTTTTAAACATCTTTTGATACTTTGTAAATATATGTTGGACTTATCTACATACAACTAAGCCACTCTTATTAAAATTATGATTTGTTATATTTATGGTGTGTTTTGAGCATGGAGCTTTTAGTTGGAGAGAAAAATTTTTAAAAATCCTTACCAACTCTTTTACAACTTCTGCACTATGATTTTATTTGTAGTAGCTTTTGTATTTGAATTATAGTTCATTATTGTTATGAAACTATTTTTTTTATAAAATGTATATATATATGTATATTTTTTCAAGAATTATTGCATCCCATGTGTGTGCTCCCAGTTCCATGTGCATATCCAAGCATCATAATCGAGCCTAAAACCATTAGCAAATAGTTAGATTGAAAGGACTGCAATTATATCTGTTTAATGGTAATACAAAGTCGCTAATTATACCTGAAGCTTTCTCTCTATTATGTGATTTTGGCATGTTCTTTGTTTTTTTGGTTATCTTCTTTGAGCCACTTATTTTATATTGTTGCCTCCCATTTGCAGTATTTCCAGCCTGGTGTACTGCATGCGAAGTGAGAATATTGAGTCTGTAATGTGCAATGGTCAATGGATTTTGAAGGATAAGAAGATCTTAAATGTAAATGAGGTATGTAGTGCTTCTTCTTATTATTATGATTTTCTAATTAAATTTCAAATTAATACTATTTTTTCTTGCTGTAAAATGTGACATTTTGATGATGTCTTCCTCTTGAACAGGAAGAAGTCTTTTCATTAGCAATGAAAGCTTCAAGCGACCTTCTTAAAAGGGCAGGAATTAGCCTTCCTAATAGGTTCAATTGTTTATGATGATCTCCCAATTGAGGTGCAGGCTTTGTCTATTATGGGTTTCTGTGTGAAGGCCGTTTTCTTCTGCTAGCGATGGCATCATGTTGGTTCCCCCTTCTCCATTGTCATGAAATAAGCAGGTTCTTCACTTATTCAGAATAATGGTGACTTACCTCACCATTATTATCATTTCAACGATACTTTAGGGTAAGTACTGTTTACGTTGGCTGCTGGTGATTGCAGTGATCTCATAAGCGTTCCCAGACGAGTTCTTTAATTAATTAGAAACCTTTTCATTAGATTACAATAGCACTTGATTCCCACGTTAACATCACTTTTTGTTAGCAATTACTTTGCTAATGATCCGTATAAATAAAATCCCTCTTCTATAGAGTCCAGGCTTTGCCTTTTAGCTTCAAATCTGAATCAGGTGAGACCATGAATGACCCAATCAATTCTTGAGATTTCCCGTCAGATTTTTTTTTTCTTAAGTAAGAATATGACACTTATAGGACACATTAGAGAAATAATAATTCAGGTAGTTGATTCCATAGTGTGATAAAAGTTTCTTGTTATTATTGTACTCAATGACGGTGGCCAGTATCTTCTAAGATAGCTAATACTTCTATGTTCAACCTCCTATTAAAGTCATCCTATTTAATCATTTAAAAGTAAATAAATAAAAAGGTAAGATATCTCTCTCTACCAAAAATACATGAAAGTTTTAAGAACCTATAAATTCTCTAAAAACATATAAAATAAATTTTTATATTTGTATCATCATGAAATAACCTATAAATCCAAAGCATTTAACCTTTTTAGAGCAAATTAATGGTAGAAATGACTAGTAAAATAAAAAATTTATAGAGATAGAAAGGACCCTTAGATGTTTAGATCATAAATTTAGAAAATTTCAAAACAATTTGACGTCATGGGTGCACCATGCATCACTTGTTGGGAGATGATATGGTGGACAAGAAAGGTTATATTTGCGCTTTTGTTTTCAATTTTTTTGCTTAAAGTATTTTAAAAAAAGTATTTTCGCTTTAAACTGAAATAGAGTTTAAACACAGCAAAAAAGCATTATTCAAACGATAAAAAATCAAAATTTTCAAACGTAAAATGCATTAAAAAAGTCCTCCTAAACGAGGCCTTAATCTAATTGATGAGAGTGAGAAGGATAAATCAATCTAATCTCTTAAGTTGGTCTAGTTAGCCAACTGAGAGTTAATATTTGCTCGAATTTGAATAATTTTTATTTATTAGAATTTTCAGGAGACATTCATTTTGATTATAAATCCATGTTATATAATATTCATTTTTTGTCAAAAGAAATTTCTAGAATAGTGTGCATTAAATTTTATGAATTGTGATCATATTAATGTTTGATTGAATAGAAATTGTAAGTTCCAATAATAATAAAATTTTAATTTTTAAAATTAGTAGAATATTTTCTTAATCAACTATATTATATGAGATTAAATTTATTGAACTTTTTAAGCATATATGTTTGAGTCTAAGATCACACTAATTCCCCAAGTTTGGATGAAAATTAAAAGAACTCATATTATATTATCTTGATAAAAATTTAATTAAATTTATCATATTTATTTTAAAATTAATATAAAATAATTAATTAATAAAAAATTATATTATATAAATTACAAAATAAATTTAATAATTTTGAAACTCATTAAAAAATAAACAGGATATTCTCAAGCAATATTTTTCCACTTATAAAACCATTTATTTTGATTTTTTTTTTATGTTTTCAAATAAATGTAATTTATTAAATCGTATTGCTTGTTTTAACACAATGGAAAACATATATAAATTTTAAACTTGATAAAATCAATCGTAAGAGTTGTCACTCCAACAAAAAGTTAAATTAATTTTAAAGTTATAATTGAATAATCATAATTTTTTAGTGGCTTTTATATATATAACACATAATATTGTATATTTATACATTTAATAATTAAATTTTTATATTTATATAAATTGCATTTAACTTTTTTTTTTTTTTTTTTTGACGATGAGCCTTGAGAGCAATTAATTGCATTGGGAGGGAGACTTTCAATCAACGGGCTCTACCATTTTAAAATAATATAAATATTAAAATTTTAAAATAATATTATATTTATAAATATTGAATTTTAAATATTAAATATATAAATACGTAATCTATGATCTAAACTTTTGTAATTATGATTAAAGCGGAGGAAATGAGAACGTAAGAAGTAAAAACGCCTCCGGCTAATGGGAGAAACATCGCGAGCCTTCCCGAAGAAACTCGCAGATGTAGTAAACTTACCCGTAACATCTCGAACCATCCCTCATCTCAGTATAAATATCGTGGCCTGTATCATTCTTAGCAACAAACTACCTACAATCTTCAAAAATTTACCGATTATTTTGGAGAGAGGATTGAGCTGCTGCTAAACAACACATGGCGAACCCCTTCTACAGCAACCATTGGAATCCAATCCGCCATAGTTACTACCCTCAAGCCCAAATCCAACCCCAATCCACCAAGCCAAAGATCATCAACATACCCGTCCACTTCGTCGGCTCTGAGAGCGCCTCCAACAAGCAGTCTCCGGCGTCGGCGACCGCCGCGGCATCAAATGTGGCGACGGAGGAGGCGAGGATAGCTGCCGCCGTCACGATTCAGAGGACTGTGCGAGGCTTCCTGGTGAGAAAGAATGCACGTATAGTCCGCCAGGTTGCGACGGAGGTGGAGGAGATCGAGCGGAAGGTGAGAGAGGAGGAAGCGAAGATTCGCTTGGACGCCAGGGACAGGCTTTTGGTGAGCGAGACGCTGATGGGGTTGCTTCTTCGCCTCGATTCCGTTCGTGGGGTGAGGAATTTCCGGAAGAGGGTTATCAAACGGGTCATCAGTCTACAGGAGGCGATCGATTCCATCACGGCCGCCGCCGCTGGTTCCATCTCCACGATCGATACGGCAGATCAGGAGGGTTCGAGGGAAGCAGCGCCTGAGAATTCGTTAATAGATCATGAAAAGATAGCAGATCAAACCCTTCATCTGGATGAGGAGATGAACGAAGGAGAGAAAGATCTGGGCATGGAAGCTCCGGCAGCAGCGGTTGAATCATCGAAGAGAAACGGTCGTCCCATTGCAACGGTCGATGGCACGACTTCGACGAGCGGCGTGACAGAGGACCTGGAAGCATCAAGGATTAAAGTAGCTGAAGAAGCATCGATCGATCATGAAAACGCAGCAAAGCAAACACTCGATCTTCTAGAGGAGACCAACGAAACTAAGACAGACTTGGAGATGGAAATTCCGTCTGACGTTGAATCACCAGAAAGACAAAGTGATTTGATTATGGCATCCGACGGCATGACTTCCTCACGCAGCTTAGCAGAGGATAAGGAGGGCTCTGTCGAAGTAGATCCGAAATCATCAACAGATAGTGAAAATGGAGCAGATCAAACCCTCAATCTGGAGGAGGAGACGAACGTGGCGGAGGCGGAATTAGAGGTAGAAATTCCGGCGAAAGTTGAATCACCAAAGAGAAAAAGTATGGGCGAAGATGAATCGAGGTCACCCGAGTCGGAGGAGATCTCCGAAGCTGACAAAGGACCGTCAATGGCGGTGGAGTCATTACCGAGGGTGGAAGACAAGATGGTAGAAGGAAGAGGGATGAGGGAGATGCTGGAGAGAATGGCGGCGGAAAACGAAAGACTGAAGGGGATGGTAGCGCAGATTTGCGCGACGAGCTCGGACCAATGCCGTTTAATGAAGGGTCTCGTCGACCGGGTTGAGCAACTGGAGCGCGTCGTCCATCTTCGTATGGATCGACGTAAGAAGAGGAGGAGCACCGCCGCCTGCTCTGCCCTTTCCTCTGCTAAATAGATTCTGCTATCATTGTTAAAGGTTACATGTGTTTTCGTTTTATTCCATCTTTCTTGGGCCATTAGATGTATTTTCTCCGATGTAAAGCAGTTGCACTTTGGAATACAAATTTCGTTGTCTTAGAATAGCATTTTTAAAAACTAATTTCGTTGCTTGAAATACCAAATTTTTATTTGAATGAATAATGAAATTTAATAAATTCTTTAGTAATTTGTAGGCACCGATAATGATTTAGAAATCTCCTGACTTTTCAAAAATCTTGTCAAAACTTATAATTATAATTTACACTCAAAATGACTTAAAATAAGTCATTATTTTTTAAATATATATTTTATTTAGAAACAATCAAATGATCCACAAAGTAAATTTTATAAAACATCAGTGATGAAATACTCATTCACACACAACTAAATATGTTTCTTCACAGAACATAAATTAAATTTCATAACTTAACAATTTGTATGTTATTGAATTGTTTGATTTATTAAAAATTGATTAATTGGTAGCATTTCCTTAACGACAATTTTGAGAAAGGAAAAAATGAAACGTAAACTGATGTAAAATGAATTCATGCTTGACCTTCACATATGCTACACAAGCCGAATCGAGCTTATAAGGTGAATTCGATTGATTTAGGACATAGTAATAAATCGAACTCAAAATGCTGGGCGTCCGAAAATAAATAAAGCGACTCGTCGATGAATGACGTTGAACGTCGAAATTGATCAAAATATAAATATTGCCTAATGATCAATCGATCGTCGATCGAAATTGCCAACGCGTCACGCCAGATATCGAGGAACGCGGCGATATCCAAACGACCTATGTTCATGAAATTGATTGTGTCGATAGCGTTGAAACGTCAAAAACTACCAAATGAGACTGTCCATGCTCAATTCGGATGAGCTTGTGCAAATGCCGAATGATTGGAAGTGATAGCATGCAAATCGAGGTTGAAATACACTGAACTTCGCCAAAATCAGTTGAAATGAACTCTGATTGACGAACGGACATCGTCATTGCGTTCAGAACGTTGAATCTAGTCAAAATATAAATATTGCTTAACCTGATGATTAATCGATCAAGTGATTGAGTCATCAATACGCCTACACGTATATCGAGGTCAGGAGGCACCTACGTAAACCAAATGACTTCTGTTCACGAAATTGATTGTGTTGTTAGTTTCGAAACATCAAAATCTATCAAGTAAGACTATTCGTACTTAATTCGGATAAGTTTGAGCGAAAATCGAGCAGTCGGAATTTATAACGCACATTTTGAGCTGAAAATTGATCCAATTTGATATCGATTTCAATCCGAAAACGACCGCGACGTACGCCCGTAACTCGAAATAAATTAAGATTGATATATATTAACTATATGATTTTATCAGCTTAAAATTCATTTTAAGATGGATTAAACGCTTTAAATAAAAATAAGAAATTGGATAAACTCATTTATATGCACTAAATCCCTAAAACCCGTTTGGACCGGCCCTAATCCTTCACGCACGACCCGACCTGAGCCCTTCTTCTTCACGCATGAAGCCCTCGATCGAACTCTCCCTATGTTGAAGCCCTCGACCGAAGCACTCCCTCCCTTCCGTTCGAATGCACGCTCCAAGCTCTCCCGCTTGTCTGTTCGAATCACACCCGTCAACCGTTCCCTCTCTCCTCTTCTTCAAGCAAATGGCAAGACCCTTTTCTCTCCCCTTGTCCAAAATCGCAAGCCTTCTCTCCCACTTCTGTTTTCTTCCTCCTCTCTCCAAAACTGCAAGCCAACTCTCACATCTCCCTCTCTCGTTCAAACCACAAGAAAGTGTAGGTTTCCTCGTTCTTCTTCCCTCTTCTTCCTTCCTCTTCTTCTCCTTGTAAAACCGAAAATCCACTCTTCTTCCCCTTCTTTTCTCCCCAAATCGAATTTTCACTCTCCTTCCTCTTCTTCCTTCTCCATTTCTTCCCTCATCGTCTTCTAAACCGAAAAATTTCTTCTTTCGTTTCTTTCTTTTCTCCCAATCCGAAATTTCTAATTCCTTTTTGCCGCAACAAGAGAGGGACTCCGTCATTAGGAGGGTTTTTTTCTCAGTTTCCAGCATCTCCTTTTCCGTCTCCTTCCGACCTTTTCATGGGAGATAACACCAGATTAGGCGGTTCTTCTCTTTCATCTCTCTCTCGTCTCTTATCATTACGTGTAGAAAAATAAGAATACGTGTGATATGATTGTGTATATGTATATATTTGTCTCAGCATATTTGAATCCTGGCCATTACATAGATGAAATCGACTGTCATAAGACGCCGCTTACCATTAGTCCAACATCCGTTGGGACGTCACTCATAATAACGTCAATAAATTTCACAAATCTTAAAAAAATGGGAGAACAAAAAGAACGTTTAGCGCTAAACAAAGAAACTTAAAGTAAAATTCAAATTAAAAGAATCAAACAAAAAAAAAAAGGGAAGAGAAAAGAACATTAATGAACACTTACATATAGTTTGTATCAAATCAAAGTGGAAGTGGCCTAAAAGAATCTAAGTAAATGTCATGATTAATCTGGCATTTCATACAAAAAAGAGACTTTTGAATTTTTTAGAGATCAATTACTAAAGAAGCGAATGCAAATAATAATTTGTTGTTTCAAATTACAATATAAATCTAGAATGTCTAATATCGTCGAATTCGAAATACATACGTACAAGCGAAAATAAGATATTAGGCTTCAAGTGAGTATTGTTTGTACTATGAGTCAGATATTTTTGCAAGTACAATGTCTGAACATTTATGCAAATACTTACATGAATTGAATCCCTATATATATTTTGAAATAACTATTTGTTTAATCAAACCACTTCAAATACATGTCAGCACTTAAATGATAATAAATTCATTCATGCATTTCGGAAGCAACCTCATATCATTTTTTAGTTGTTTCAAAACTCATGCAAACTTACAAGCTTCAAATGAGATATTTATATGCATTATGAGATAACTTCATATTGAATTTTGTTACATCAAAATGCATGTAAAAAACTTAAAGAGATCAACTTTGCACATGCTTCAAGGCAACTCTACTTTTAAATTCAATGCCTTGAAAAGTGTGCAAGCAATCTTAATCAACCCAGATATGTAACCATCAATGTTTATATTCAAGTTCGGCGATATCAAGGCTATTGTTTCCTGCTTAGTCTTAGGACTAGATCCGAGTTAACAAAACCAAAAAATCTATTATAAGAATTTTAATTTAGTAAGCATATATGAGAAGCTAATTTTGTCATGTGACAGTAGATCTGATCTTCTCTTAGGAGCTAAACAGAGTTGACAGGATCTAAAGTTCTCAAATATATTCGATTCAATCAATTAACTACCTCGATGATAGATGTGTTGAATAGTGATTTCAACCGGAGGATATACTTTTATCAAAATGTGATTCAAATTTCAAATCAAGTTAACTCAAATTGAGTATCAATCTAAAATTGCTTAAATAAAATTCAACAATAAAAATTTAAAGCAAAACTCAATCTATCCACCTTCCGCAATTATTTATCAGAGGTGACAAATTAAGAAAACTCTAATTCACAAAGGAGCCAAAGTCAAATCAAGTTCTCTACTATGTTCACTCTCAATCAATCTCACGCTATTAAAGAACATTGTCCTTCCGATCATGCCAAGATGCTCTACAGATATGCAATTACAACGAGAGTTTTTTGATCGGGTGATTTGGCAATAAGACTCCATTATATTATCATGATCCAGCAGATGCCCTAATAGCTCCCCTTTGAGTTGTAAATCATAGTACACAAAAAAAGTGTCGGTTAAGACTTAAGCATGTCTTCTTAGGAAAACACCACCCCAAGTCTATAAGAATTTCTTGAACTTCATAAATTCTAAATTTTAAACTCCACATGACGCTACTATATGCTACACATTTAGCGATCTAACGATTAGCCTTAATCGAAAGTTCTCTCTCAATATTGGGAGGGGTAATTAACTATAGGCTTTATAAAACCTGGAACCAGATCTAAAGTCATAAAATGAGGACGAAATCTCTTTATCTACTATTCCATTCTATCTCCAAAATTACAAAAATTATCATCATGTCGAATATTGATGAATTTTCCTTTAGCACCAAAAAAAAAAGGCAAACAAAATATAAATACCTATTTATTTTAATTATATTTATTTAACATCCAAATTCCAAACAACTTCATAAAAGAACTTTACTGTTATTGAGCCAATGATTTCTGATTCCTTTAGCGATAAGAAATCTGTAAAGACTATCTTAAGCAAAATTAACAAATTTATGTAGATTACAAAAATTGAAGAGTGCGTGCAAATTAAAGGAAGTAAAAGTAGAAGCACAATTTGTGACTCTTAAGTTGATCTTCCTAGTGGACTCTTGAAGGAAGAAAGATCTCTTATGCTACTAAAGTAACCAATGTTGAGTGAAAAACACAGCATAGAAGATCTGAATGATATTTTTGCCATAGCTCCAGGACAAAGCTCATGACTTCCTTTCGTGCATCTCCAGACCGTCAGTTACCCTCATGCAAGATCATCTCCCTCTCACCTCTCTCTTTCACGTGAAGCTCCGAGACCGTCTTCTCCAATCCTCACCTCATGCATTGTAGCCCTTGTCCCTCCCCATTCGGCTCTCTCGCTTAATACACATGTGGTCTCTTTACCTCTCTCTATACTATGCAACCCTTCAGCTGCGCCTCCCTGCTTGCTAACCAGTTATATTTTCTCCGAGTAACAATCAAGTGCGGCTGGCCAGTGACAATGAAGGGATTAGACTTTTACGGCAGGTGGTGACAATTTTTAAGGGAGTGTTACTGAGTAACTTGGTTATTTTAGGGTGCCGGAGGATTTACATACATATCATACAATTCTTATGTATTTACATATCTAATACCTAAACTTTAATTTTTACATATATAATATCCTAATCTTCAATCATCAAATCAAAATATTCAATTTTTAAAAATAAAATGCATTTTTTTAAGCATAGAAAAATATACAAATATCTAAAATATATATATAAATTATAAAATATGTAAATTTTCCTTATAAATAATATATTTTAGATATGAAATATGTAAATATAGATGTTTAGAGTGCTATGTGTGTAAAGCCTCCTTTTTTTTATCCTTGACATGGAGAAAAATGAGTTCGAACATCCGATTATTCAAGGGAGGTCGTTTTTTTGACAACAAGACAAAATTTAAATTGATATTTAGAAAAGAGAGTTGCAATTCAAATTTTTAAATAAAATATAGATTTTCAAGATTTATGAAGATATAAGAATTTACTTGAGAAGTGGAGTTGTAACGAGTAACAAAGGAAAGCCTAAGCACATAGAGGAAATTATGAAGAATTGCAATGAAAAAGGAGAAGAAGAGACTCAAAGATAAAATAAAATAAAATAAAATCAATAGAAAACTCTTTAGGAGAAGAAAAAATGTTGAGCTTCATCTCATGGTATTCACAAGAAGTTCACACAAATTTGGGTAAAGAATAAAGCGAATAGTCCAAGAGAAACCACCATGAATGGAATAGAGAGGATAAGGGAAACATTAGTGAAGGTTGAAAAACACTGAAGCACTCCAAATCAAAGAATCCAATGAATAAGATATCTCAATCTTAGACTCCAAAGTTCTTCCATTCATTCAGCAAGGAAATTACGTGAGTCGGTCAGGATGGTTTAAGGTGCCATCTCTTCAGCTTATAGGCCACCAATGTTCAAGCTTTAAATTTCAGGACTTTAGGGGGCAGGGGATCATTTTGATGAAATCTATGCGCTCTCGCTAAATAATCTAAACAAAAGTTATATTAAGACAATACTGTCGATTATACTTGCAACTTTGGAGATCCCCGCTTCATTCCAGTAGCAGAGCAGAAAGTTTGGTAATTTGATCCATAGAGGAATATCCATAAAGTTTTTTTTTTGAGGATCGAAAGTTCCGTGACCATTTTTGAAAAATTAAAGGTTAGTCATTAGAGAAGCATGGATCATTGTCCCATATTAAGTCATAATCTTCTGACAGGAGAATTTGAAGAGAAAAAAAATCTCCATTAAGAGTAATTTGCTCAAGACTCTTTTCAAAACTCAATTTCTTCTTCATAGCAGCTAAAAGGGAAAAACTCAATTTCTTCTTCATAGCAGCTAAAAGGAAACCCTAAAAGGGTCTTTTCCCAATAGAGTGGCCTATTAGGGATAATTACCAATTTTTTGGAGTTTTTACATACACTATCACCCTATTCTTACATATTTACAAATTAATCACTTTTTAACATCAAAATTTCAAATTGACATTCAAATATTGAAATTCATAACAAAAGTCCATCCCATATTTTTCATTTTCATAAAATTCATAACGATTTGATCGTGGCATGAACATATACATAGATCTCATAGTTCAAAAAAATAAAGAAAATGATTATAAATGTATATATTTTAGATGATCAATTTGTAAATATTCTTTTTTTTTTTTCATGGAGTTCCTCCTCCAAGAAGCAGACTACTTCAGAGTTGCAAGGGACAAAAGAGAGACCGAAATCTTTGCTCTTCTCATTGTGAGAAAGAAGCAAATCTTTCCGATTGCGAGGTTGAGGAGGGGGTAGGCGTGAGGTGGAGGTTTGAGGGTTCTGACACCAAGGCCCAACCCCTAAAATATAGGAAGAGGATTGAGAGGTGGAGAGAGGGGAAAAAGGAAGGAATATGAGAGGTCAGAATCCATGCCGAGAAAAGGGCACAGACCAGAAAGGGCGGAAGGAGGGAAAAGGGTGGTGGAGGAGAAACTTCCAAAATATTAGCCTCAATTAAGTTTTCTAATAAAATTTTACTAATAAAAATAAAAAGTGCATTACTCATGATAATATAAAAATAGGAGGATTTACATAAATATCACAAAATTCTTATATATTTTATATATATAACACCCTAATTTTTAATATCATATCAAAAATATTATCATCACTCATTTTTTAAAATAAAATATACATTTTAAAACATAATAAAATATTAGATAAATAAATATCTAATTTTAGGTGTTAAATATGTAAATGCATAAGAATTGTGTGGTATGTATGCAACTCTTCCTATAAAATATGGATAAAAAGAGATATTTCTCACCCTTTTTAGGAAATAATTGATAAATAATTTACGTATTAATTTATATTTTTGATTTTTTAAAATGATTGATTGTTAGATTCTCCCCATCAATAGTTTAAAAAAATTATAATTAAACGATTTTAAATCATCATTCATGTTTTTTTTTTTTGAAGAATAAAGAAATTTAAGAGAGTATATTACAATACTTTTTAATATATAAAATTAGTCATACTCACAAGAAAGAGATTCAAGATAATCAGTTTTTACTCGATTGCTTCACTTTTAATTAAAGAAGATGACATATTTTTCCTAAAAATATTTTTAAAATATTTACACAATCAATTTAAAGTATATCTTCTTTATCTTGATGGTAATAAGTTTTTTCTTTTTGTTTATTATAATAGTGGTAATGAAAGTAAAATAGTAATTTCTAAATTTTTTTTTTCATATATAAATATTAATTAGATTATTACCATAAATATATGACAATACTATTTTATGCATGCACTTTGATGATGATAGTAATTAATTATGATAATGGTGATGATGATAGCATGCACAAACATCCTTAGATAAAAAAAAAATTATGAATGGATAAGATGAAATTTTAATCTTGTTTTGCATCATTTTTCATTTTCCTATCAGAACTCTATGTGTGGAGATTTCAAATATTTGTGATAAATTGAAATGGCATTCCTTGCATGATAAAAAAAAAAAAAAAAAAAGAAACTACATGTAATAACCAAATAAATAAAAGCAAGAAAATAAAAAATGAAGGCACATTAGCATAATTAGAAAAATTATCTTTAAACAACACAAAAATTTAAGTTATTTATTTTAAATAATTTTTAAAGAATTATAGGCACTCGTCAAACAATTAATGTTAACTAATAATTTTTTTGAAATTTTAGATATATACCACACAATTCTTATATATTTACATATTTAAAACTTTAATATTTATATACATGAAACCTAAATTTTTACTATCATATCATATATGTCATTTTCACTTTTTTAACTTAAATATACATTTTTATGAATAGAAAAATATTAAGTATGTATGTATGAACTTTTAAACATTAAATAGATAAATATATAAGAATTGTGTGATATGTTGTTGACCTCCACATGCACATATAGTCGAATCCTGAGTCTAATTCATGGACTTGAGCATTGCACAAATCGAGCTCAAAATGCGAATGAAAGGCGACTCCGATCGACGAACGACTTTATCGAGTTTAGAATGTTGAAATTGATCGAAATATAAATATTGCAAAATCTAACGGCAATTGATTAAGCAGCTATCAAAGTGTCGACGCCAGAGCATCGAAATTTGGGCGACGATAATCAAGCGACCTCCGTAAATGGATCACGCCGTTAACTTTAAAACATTGAAAACTATCAAATGAGACCGTTCACGCTTAATTAATAAGTCCGCCAATATTGAATAATGAATCGACCGCGTAAATCGGACCAAAATGCATGACGTCCGAAAATAACAAACGATCTAATTCCGTCGCATTGAGCGTCAAAATTGTTCATGATATAAATATTTCACAACTTAATGATCAACTAATCAGCGCCGGTGCCAACACGTTACGCGATATTATGAAATACGCACAAACACCTCCATTCATTGATTATGTACTTTTAAACGCCAAAAATCTATCAAATGAAGCCGCACTCAATTGACGAGTGCGTAAATTTCCGATTTGAATAACAACGAAATGCGGGATGTCACCATATCAACTCAAATGACCTCCGATTGATGAACTAATCGCATTCGTAGCCAAATTGTAATATAAATATCGCACCACTTGATGATCAACCGATCAAGCGATCAGTCGCAATGCGCACATATCGAGCTATCGAGACACCGACGGGATCAAATGATTCATTCAGAAATCACGCCATTAAAACGCCAATCAAATAAGATTGCTCGCACTCAAGATGACTTCGGCGAAAATCGATTGAAAGCGGACGCGTATTTTGAGAAAATGACTCAGACGATTAACCAAATACCCCATCACGAAACTGACTAAGTCATCGTTCTAACAAATGAATATATATATATATATATATATATATATATATATATATATATATATATATATATATATATAATGTTAAAATCTACATTAAAATATTTTAATTAATTTGAAATTTATTTAAAATTCCTAAATTACCCTCCTTCTTACTCAACCGTTCCCTCCTATTTTCAGTTTGGCCGGGAAAAAAAAAAACTGCTCCCTCTGTATTATTCACATTTTTGACATTTTCTCTTCCTCTCTCCGAGCACATTCCCTCTCAAGTTGAAAATCCCTCCCACACAGGTAATCCTCTCCCCTCTCAATTTCCACGGTTCCGCTGCATCTCACTGCCGGTGCAATCCCCCGCCTTCGACGCATTCCGCTGTCTGCCGCGCGTCCCACCTCGGCCGCAGCCCGCGCCATTCCGCTGATCAAACCCACTCCGACTCGCAAAACTGCAGGCCCACGCATCCCGCGGGCCCGCACCCACGTCCCACCGGTGCAATTCGGCCCACTCCTCCGGTGCTGCCGCGTCTCGACTGGCGCACGCGCGATTCCTGTTTCTCGTGCCTCGCTTCCAGTCTGGCGCGTTGCATCTCCGACCGACCCGCGCTCGTCTGACCTGCCTCATGTAAGCCCGTTTCGCGCCTCCGCTGCGGTGCCCAGCCCGTTTGCCATCCGGCAACCGACCCGCGTTGCCGCGCCCCGACCCGCCTCCGCCGCAAGCCCGTTTCCCGCGCCTCCTGTCGCAGCGCTCCAGCCCGCGGCCCGTTGCCATCCCGCGACCGGCCCGCGCTGTCGCTGCCAACCCGCGTTCCGTCTAGACCCGCCTCCGCCGCAATCCCGCCGACCCATTCCGACCTGTCGCAAACAGAGCAAGTGCCCTTCCCCAGACCATTCCGGGCTGCATCATCCCACTGGCCCCAAGAACCTCGAACCTAATTTTGTTTGGGCTACAATCAGGAAGACACAGGTAATTTTCTTTCGATGAAGCCCTCATGATTTCCACTATAAGAAACATCATCAACAATTCTTCTTCGATTTGACCGCATTTCTTGTATCCATCCCATTTTCGCCACAAAATCGAGAAAAAAACATCGAATTCTTCTTCGATTTTGGCGTTGCACTATCGAATACATCCTCAATTTATACATAACTCTAAGCATACCGAAAAAAATCGCTGTATTATATATATATTATATATATATATATATATATATATATATATATATATATATATATATATATATATATATATATATATATATATATATATATATATATATATACTTTTTGAAGCTTTGAAGACCTACCCAACAGGACACGAGATGAAAAAACTGGTGTCACAAAGACACCGCTTCACATCATGCTGACTGAAAATTAACACCAAGATGTCGCCCCTAGACTGAAATTTTATTTAATTTCTAGCCTTAGAAAAAAAAAAGAGAGAACCAATATATATTACATTTGTCTTCTTTCAGGTTTAAAGGCCTCGGCTCAACAGTGACGAGTGAAAAAAAGACACGATGTCCGCCATCAGCCACCAAAGAGGCCAAAACCCCGATGACCCTACAGGAGATGACGGAGGCCAAATTTAGACTAAAATTCAACTTAAACAAATTCAAATGGGAAAGAATAGAACACTCATAATTTTGGAATATATGATAAATATTTATATAAATGTTAAATCAAAGAGAAATAAGGGGGGAGCCTTTAAACATAATTTTGGAAAGAGTAGAACACACATTCAAAATGCAAATAAAATTTGGGAGGCTAATATTAAACTCACAAACTCTAATAGCAATTCTCTATAGCTTAAATTGAAGTAATGAATGAGTTCTCTTTTCTTGTAAAATTTTCAAAATTAAACAAATTTTAATTAAAATTTGGGGAATAATGCTAAACTCATAGCAAACTTACAATAAACTTAAAGTTTAGGGATGAATCCAAATTGCATTTAATAACTCTTATACGAATATGGAGGTGATTACTATGCTAGCTAATAAGCATAAGTAGGGCTAAAGTAATAAACACTGAAATCAACATAACTTATTAAAAGTGATGTAGATTGAACATAATCAAATTAGGAGAATTACAAAAACTCAATAAAGTAAACTGTAAGTAATGTTTTAAACTACAATCTAAATCAAAATACCTTCTTCGCCACTGAATCGCAACTCTTTGAACAAGCAGACAGAAGGCGATAGTAAACCAAAATCCACAAAAATCATAGAGCTTTCCTTCAATTCAAAAATTAAGGAATTTCATTCTAATTATGATTTTCAAAATCAACGAAATCAATAATTAAGTGAAATTATCTAAGCTATAAACACTGTGTGCGGACAGAGATTTCAAGTGCAAATTTTAATGCGATAAGTGCATGCTAAATTGGAATAAAAATGAAAATACAAAATCAATCTCATAATTCAAACATAAAATTATCTAAAATTACTATACACCGCATGGGCCCCGACACTATGTTGAATGCTTAAATTCAAGTGTCTAAGGATGCTGCGCAGGTTGCTTTCCGGTTTAGTCTTAGAGGTCCGTTAACAAAACCTTAAAACCTATAATAAAGTCTCAAATCAAATATGAGAAATTACTTACGACAGATCTAATCCTCTATTAGCTAAACGAGTTGAGATCTAAAGCTCTTAAATATATTCCAATTAATCAATTTTAAATAAAATTACAACTAAACCGCTTAAATGAAACTCTATCACTAAAACTTAAATCAAACTCAATCAATCCAATTCACCATTTGGGGTGATAAACTAAGAAAACTCTAGCTCACAAAAGAGCCAATGTCAAATCAAGTGTTATGCTATGTCACTCAATCTCATGCCGCAAGGATGGGTCTGTCCTTTCGATCGGACTTAAGCTCCATGTTTAGTTACGATCGAGTCCTCTAATCGATTTGCCAATGATATTATGATCAGATCTGTATGCTCCCAATGGCTCTACCCTTTCTGGTGATGAAGAATGGTATACTTGATAGAAACAGTATCTAGACTTAAGATGTCTCCAGACAAACACCATCTCCTACAAGGATTTCTATACATAAACCCATTGGTCGATGACGATCCTTCTCAGTCACCAATTCCGACCAAGTAGACTATGGACCGCTGATGCCGATTAGAACCATGGGATCTAGACGCACATCATCATTCCCCAACCATCCCGCTTAAGCTAATGATGAATTTCATAAAAATTTCAAACTCCATATGCTACTATGCCACGCATTTAATCTAACTAATAGCCTTAATCGAAAGTTCTCTCACGGAGGGGTAATTAACCATATGCTTGCCTCTATGAACCCAACCAGATCTAAAGTCCCAAAATGAGGAAAAATCTTGTAGTGTCTTATCTACTATTCCATCTGCCTTAAAAAAATTACATCAAATCACTCTCTTAATTCAATTCAATATAGAGTTGGTGAATTTTTCGCATGATTTTGGGGATAGATTCTCTTTCCATCTTTGGCTACATATATATGCTATAAGTAATAAAATTTTGAAAATTCAAAAAAAAAAATGGTGATTTAAGTGTGTAAAATATTATGACTCTATGTAGAATGAATCATTATAGAGTATATCTTTATTACACCATTATTTTTCTATAGTCTAGATCTTGAAAGTATGGGGTGAAATAATAATTGCTAATTAATCCCATCTTTCACTTTTGTAAATGGATCTACAAAGCACTTTTCACCATCAGTCGGTGCTAACATCTCGCCAACGCCATCATCAACACAAGAGATGTCGGGGCTACCATTCAATTTGGTAGCTTGAATTTCGCTATCGAAACTCCCAAGTACCCACCCGGTACATTCATCCGAGGCCATCGGAAGGCCTCAAGTATCAAGCTCCTATTCCATGCCAACCCTCAAATAACCACACCAAGGAGTTCTCCGACAGAACTTTTCAAAAGGCTAGGTTCAAGCTCTGATGAAAAGAATCATCAAGGGAAAACTTGTCTTTAATTCCTCATGGTACAGGCCACCAACCCTTTTGTACCTAAAGCATGATCATGAAGCTTCCTCATCGAAGCAAATTAACTAAGATAGAGAAGAAGGAGAAATGCGAGGGCTCAACAGATCCCCTTGAATGACCTAAATAAACAATCTACATAAACAACTTTGACATCTAAAGTGGGTAAAGAGGAAGCTAAATAAAGCCTTCGAAGAACCAACCACGCCAAGCTCCACCACCACAGAGAGATGAAACACTATACATAAAGTTCTCAAAGTAGAAGACAAAGGCCTAATGAAAAGAAGATTTGTGAGGTGAAAAATATCAAGCTCCACCAAGAAAGTTGTCATCTCTTTGTGGCCAACGAGCCCAAGACGCTCATGGTGAGCATCGAGTGACACTTGGACCGAATCCAAGAATCCAGGTCCTGAAAGGATAAGCAAATATGGAGGCCAAGGCCCCATAAAATGAGAATGAAGAGGTGTGACATCAATACATACTAAAAAATCCTCAAAATAACTCATCATAAGTGGATACCCAAAAGAAGGGATATCATGAAAGATATGATGGTCACACTGGAGAATCCTCTGGGGATCCCATCATCGATTTCACCCCTACAAGAGAAGGTTGACTTGATCGTGGTCCTTTAATAGAAGAAGTATATTCCGCATTAGAACCAGAGATCCACTGGAAATGTCGATCAAAAATTCATGTGCAGGAAGAAAATAATGAAGAAGATTCTATGGAAGTGGAAGTTGTCTATATGGTTAGATATATGAACTCGCACACAATCCATCAAATCAGGAATGAACTAATTGACGCTTATGAAGAAGAGTCTTCACGTAAGTAAATAGAGGATGGATCTTGATCTTTGAAGATGAAGAAGAAGAAGACTAGAAAGAATCATGGGTGTCAAAGCTATCTATATGGTTGAACGAAATGATCGACACATTTTTGCTTTTATAATCGGCGTCGTCATTACAACAATGTCTCACCGGAGAAGACGGTCAAGTTCTTCCCTGAAAATGAGCGAGGAAACAAGAAATAGAAGAGGAAAGAGTATGTCTTGATTGGCCTGATACTAGAGAGTAAAGAGAAATGCTGTCAAATGGAGGTCAAAGACAAGGAGATTACATAGCAGTACCAAAATGAATGATATGATGGTACAAATGAACATCATGGAGATGTTGAAGAATATCACATATCAAATGTTATTTTGTCTGCTAATCAATAGCCTAATACAACTTCTATACCACCACCCTTATGGTACCTCAAGCTCTATGGTACATGCTATGCATGAGCGAGGAATGAAGTTAACCACTACCTCTCCCGACAATTCAAAATCTAGCACACGAATATATTGCTCATAGAAATAATAATCAATGAAAAGATAAAGGTCATAGCAAAGCGGTGAAAAGGCGGTGAGTAAGGGTCACCCTTACCATGAATATGATCAAGTGTCATACGAAAGGTTACTCGATCAAAATTTAATACTTTGTGGGCTTGGTAATCAAAGCAACATCTAGCCCAATTTAAGGCTACTTGTGGTAACAGGGAGGAAGATGCACTTTTTTTCAATTCATGGAGCCGACCTGCTTTCAAATGGTATGCAAATTGTCAAATGATTGATTAAAATATTTGTTGAATTAGAGACTATATTTGTGAAGAGGTTTTGTCGCGCGAAAAATCATAATCTGACCTTGCCTTCTTTGAAAGGAGGAAAGATGAGTGGTGACAAAATTCATAAGTCTTGGCTGTAAGTATGAAGTCACAAAATTGGAAGAAGAAGAACATGTGATCCAATTGCTAATGGGCAATATGGATGATAAAATGGCACCATTTCTATGCATGACGTCGATTACATATTCAGGACTTGCTTTCGATGGTGGCTAAATTTGAAAAAAGTTGAATCACTAGTCAAGTCTATGCAGATAAAGCAAAGAAAAAACCGACTCAAGAAGAAATAAAATTCATGCTTCCTATAGCTCAAATGGCAAAAGCGGGTGATATATAATGTGGATAAAGGAAAAGCAATGTATAATGATGATAAGGGAAAGAAGCGTATTCTAATCCACAAAATTGGTATTATAAGGTAATGACAAACCTCGACTTTTCAAGTGGTGGGAGCGTCAAAATAAGCAACAAGAGATGATGAGCAAATGCACCATCTCTTAAGGAAAAGATGAACAAAGAATATTCCTTTAGAAGGGGGATATGGCTAAATTATTTTGGCAAGCGTCAAAACTATATTACAGAAATTAAAAGGCAGAAGGCGATCAGTCAATAATCCAAATTATCCTATCAGGATGATGATCATCTATGAAGATTGTTATGTCTTCAAAGATTGGCTAGAAAGAAAGTATGAGGTGAATTTACTATCAGAGTGTTCTAGTCAACCCAAAGAGTCTACAAGGATGATTACGTCCTCTTATATCATCCGAAAAAAACAAAAGAAGGAGAAATCGAGTTGGTGAAGAATGGAACATAGTCTCAAAAGACATGAAGATGTTGAAGCGACTAAAAAAAAGGCGTCTAGTGTTAAGTGGAAATCACCACTTGAACCTATATTGGACTTAAGAGAGATGCCTAAACCAAGTATTTGGGCTTCTCAAGCATTTGATAAGGCTACTTTGTTACAGATATGAGCGATCTACTACAGCCTCATAAATCAAAGTTGGCTAAGAAAAAGAAAATCAAGAAGAGAACTACAACTCAAAAGATCATTAACAATCTAGAGGAGTATCACCAGCCGGCAAGACAACCATTTAAACTTGTAGACTTTATGCTTAAACTTTGCATTGTTGAATCAGATGAAGAAGATAATGGTGAATCTTGTCTAGTAGAGACATGTCAATCATCTGTGATGTCGATTCAACATCAGTTACTCAAAATGACAAGGGGAAGTCGACACTTGACCAACCATCAAAATTATCAAAGCAAGAAGAGCACGAGGAGCTAACATCGAATTTTGTTTAATGACTCAACAAGATAATAGTTTAGATGAAGATCTATGTTTTCCGATGGAGAAGAGTCGACTCATCGATATCATCACGTATGAAATGTGGCGTTGAAAAATGAGTCTAGCCCTTTTGGCCAATCTTCCAAAATAAGAAGAATTTGAAGAAACTACCTCTTGAGAAGAATCGAGCAAGATAAGGTGATTCAAGTTAGTTGAGAAGTAAAAGTCTTACCACCTTCATCAAAGAAGGAAATGCAAATAAAGACAAGGCAACAAATTGAAGTCAACGAAGATATCATTTCAAAATCTAGAATAAAACTAAATCGGCGAGAAGATATATAATATTCTATCACACGAGAAAGATCCACACTGAAGTGTATGAGGCTCTCTTGATGTCAAAAGACCTCCAGAAACTTTGATATAGGCTCTCAAAGATCGAGAGTTATGAAGCTTACTTTTGTGAAAAATGCATGACTGAGCATTGCAAACTCAAGATCTCCCAAGAATCACATTTTTGAAGAAGATCTTATGTTGGGAACAAGGATCACAATCCTCTTTATGTTACAGAGTGATGGCATCATCAATCAAATATTGATTGATCCGGTTCTTCTATCAATCTTATGAGTCTAAAGGTATTAAGAGGATTATCACTTGATATCCAACATCTTGGGAGAGATAAGTTGATGGTTCATGGTTTCAATGAAAAGGGCAAAAAAACTGGGTTCTTTTTATTCTCGCTCAAGTTCGTGGATTTATATACGTAAGCCAAGTTTCATGTAATCGATGCCAATACATCATTTAGAGCTCTCTTGGGTCTGCACATGAGTATGGCATGGTCCCATCAACTATGCATCAATGTATGAAGTATCCAAAGATGGAGAAGAATTCAAAAATTGGTAACCTACAACCATTCTCCGTCAATGAAGCAAAGATCTATGAAGATGCAAAATATTTCATCCTCAAAGAGCCTAAGCCAACAGAGCCTCTTGAAGCTGCATATCCACTTCGGAACTAAAAAAGCAATTTCACAAAGTGAAAGAGCAGAAGCAAAGTGGAAGAAAGAAGGCAATGCCGACTCTCCCTAAAGCACTTGATTCTACACCTAAATCAAGAAAATTAATTCCTCATTTGGGAAGTGACACGAAGAAGAAGAAGATATTCTGTCAAACCTAAGGGAACTTATAAGCTTTCAAGAAAGGAGTATGAAATAAGTGATTCGATTCGACTATGATTTTGAATCTACTTATGAAAATAGAGTTCGATGGTCGCATCAAGAGGATAGCTCACTTGGTAGAGTCGATGACTCACTCAAAATTATACCCATCCCTCAACTTTTCAAAGAAATCACTCCACTAGAGGTTCACATTACTGAAGAATTGATAATATTTTATATGTCATCGTTAAGTGAGAATGGTGAAATAGGAACTCTAATTTAGAAATTTGAAGAGTCTTATCCTCAGGATTTTGAACAACCTACTCAACATGAAAGTTCTGATGAGATAATACTAACAAGTATACCAATATACTATCCATAGAAATTATGAAGAATGATGCATAAGCATGGAATTCATACTGGAACTACTAAACATAGTACTCAAGTCTTTAACAAGACGTGGAGCCAAAGAAGTCCATAAGCATCTTGAAGAAGTGATAAGTTTATCACTAAAGGTCTTGGGTTCATCCGCAAATCGCATCAAAATAGAGCGTGTTATAATATAATAGAAGCTGGGATTGGAACTCATAGTGACGAAGAAGATGATTCTCATGAAATTCTTCTTAAAAATGATGAAGAAGTAGAAGCCAAACCCGCACCTGAAGAACTTGAAGATGGTGGACAAATAGCTACTATGGATGAACTTAAAGAAGTCAACCTAGGGGCTAAAGATGATCCATCCCCAACTTTTTAGTGTTCTTCACGATGAGAAAGTTGAAGAGCTAAAAATGCTACTTTGTGAATTGGGATTGCTTTGCTGACATATTCTAAAATGCTTATCCCCATGTAGTATTTCATAAACTAGCTATTAAACCATGCAACACTAGCAAGCTCCTAGGAATGAGATTGAGATTGAAGAACATGTAATTGCGTAAAACTAAGAAATTAAGCTGTTTCATCCGGGAGGAGAAGTATGCGATATAGCCAACATTATCCCAGTTAGAAGAAGAATGGCCAAATCCATCTCTATTGACTTCCTAAATAAGGTGCCCAAAAGATGACTTTCGCAATATCATAACTTGGTGGACAATACTTCCAACTATGACATGTTCTCATTCATGGATGGATCATCGGGATACAACCAAATCAAAATGGCACAAGATGAAAAACATACATCGTCGTAACACCTATTGACATCTATTGCTACGGTCATGCCTTTGGCAAAAATGCTGGAGCTACATACCAAAGAGCCATAACACGTATTTTTGATGAATTGATTCATCAAAAGGTGGAATGTTATGTTGATGATTTGGTGGTGAAGAGCTTAAACCATGAAAATCACTTCGAAGACTTGAGAATTATATTGGAGAGAATCAAAAAATATGATCTCAAGATGAATCCTCTAAAATGTGCATTGGGGTATCCTCAAAAAATTCTGGGTACATTGTACGTCATAGAGGTATTGAAATCGATCCTGCTAAAATCAAGATAATCGTGGAGATGCCTCCACCAAAGAGTTTGCGTTAACTCCATTCTTTACAAGGACAACTCGCATTCATCCATCGATTTATATCAAACCTATCAGGACGTTGTCAACCATTTGCAAGGTTAATGAAGAAGGATGCTCCATTCAAGTGGGACAAGGAGTGTCAAGAAGCCTTCAATAGCATTTAAAGCTACTTGTTAAATCCACCAATCATAGCAGCGTCTATTCCTAGGAAGCCCCTCATTCTATACACAACTGCATTAGAAGAGTCTCTCAGAGCATTGTTGGCACAACACAATGAAGAAAGTAAAGAGAATGCTCTTTATTATATCAAGAGGTCGAAGAGTAAATGAGATACTCTCGATGAGAAGTACTATTTAGCATTGATCTTTGCACCAAAAGTTTCATCATTATATAGTTATCTCACAAGATTACCCTCATCTCAAGGATCGATCCTCAAGTACTTGATGACAAGCCATGTGTCGCTTGACAAGATGGGCAGATACTTTACAATTTGATATCACATATTTCAGAAAAGCGTGAAGGGACAAGTCTTAGTAGATTTTCTAGTGCACATCCCATCCCTCTTCTCTTAATGATGATTTGCATGAGCAAATTATGCTCATTCATGAAAGAAAAAATCACAAATTTGGGAAATGTACTTTGGAGCCTCAATCAAACAAGTCCAATATCTAGATTTCCCAAGAGCAAGAGCAGAAATCAATATCATCTTTCATAACACCAGAAGGAGGGATAATGAGACGATCATATAGATTGACTGAGCCAAGAACTAATAATGAAGCTGAATATGAAGCATTAATGGAAGGTCTGGAAGAAGCTATTTTCATAGGCATTCAAAACTTATATATTTTTGGCGATTATCAACTTATTATAAATCAAGTACTTAGCATCTATAGAATCAACAAGCTTGAGTTAGCTTTCTATCACAAGTAAGTTCTTGAGCTTATGAGATACCAAATATCACATTAACTCGAAGTCTCGATCCGAGAATAAGAAATTGCAAGCAAAATTAGCTAAGAAATGGAAAGTATGAATGGTGATTATGTCATGAATATATTTACTCAATGAGTCTTAGAGCCAAAAAGTATCAATCGTAGGTAGAGGGTTACCAAATTTGACACAGTAGGATGTGACTCAAGTTGTTCCTCATACTCCAAAATCAACAAGAAGTTATACCTATAAGAGCTAAGCCTGACATTGCTTTAGAAAAGCCATGAGAAGCTTTTATTGTAGAAGAGTCACGTGATTAGAGGCAACCCTTCATCGACTACTTTAAAGAAGATAAATTATCAAATAATAAATCATTGACAGCTCAAATCGAGGAGAGAATGCTACGCTATGCCTTCATCAACAATACTTTATATCATAGATCCATTGAACAAATATTGCTACGATGCCTAGGTGTAGATAAAGCTAGCAAAGTCATAGTTGAAGTTCATGAAGGACTTTGTGGTGCACCTCAGTCAGGTCCCAAGATGGTAGTAAAGATCAAAAGGATGGGTTATTATTGGTCATCTATAGTGAGAGTATTAATCATGCGAAGTGTCATGAGTGTCAAGTACATGAGAATCTCATCCATCAACCTCCAAATCCATTACACCCAACAATACATCGCCATTAAATGTTGGGGCATATATAATTGGACCAATTGATCCACGTTGTGGACATCGCTTCATCCTAGAAGCGATCGACTATTTCTCTAAGGTCAAGCTACCCCATTTAAAGAAGTTACATTGAATGATCAACTTCTTCACGCATAATGGTCTTTAAGTGGATAATTTATCACTAAAATCTTTACATAAATCGATCAAAATAGAGCTTATATATAATATGATTGGAACTCATAAGACAAGAAATGATTCTCATGAAATTCTTCTAAAATGATAAGAAGTAGAAGCCAAAAGACTCAAGAACTTCAAGTTGGTGGACAAATAGCTATTATGGATGAACTTAAAGAAGTCAACCTAGGGGCTGAAGATGATCCACGTCCAACTTTCTTTAGATATGAAATTAAAGAGCTAAAATGCTTTTGTGAATTTGGATTGCTTTGCCCGAACATATTCTCAAAATGTCGCTTATCATGATTTCATAAACTAGCTATTAAACCATGCAACACCATTAAGAAGCTCAGGAATGAGATGAGATCAAGAACATGTAATTGCAAAATAAGAAATTAATCAAGCAGTTTCATTGAGAAGTATGCAATTATCAAACATTATCCAAAGAAGACCCAACTCATTGACTGGTGACTTAAAGCCCAAAAGATGACTTCGCTTCCAATATCAACTATTGGTGGATAATAGCAACTGACATGTTCTCATTCAATGGATCGTCATACAACCAAATAAAATGACATTCAAGATGAAAACATACATCGCTCTAACACCTATTGATATCTATTTTACATATCATGTTGGCTAAAAAATCTTAGCTAAGATAAAAGATATAACATTTTTTGATGAATATATCAGGTGGATGTATGTTGATGATTTTGGTGAAGAGCTTGAAAAATCACTAAGACTTGAGAATTATATTGAGAGAATCAAAAATATGATCTCAAGATGAATCCTCTAAAAATACATTCGGTATCCTAAAAAATTCAAGTACATTGTATGTCAGAGGTATTGAAATTGATCGCTAAAATCAAGATAATCGTGAGATTCTAAAGAGTATCAACTTCATTTTACAAGGACAGATTCATCCATAATTTATATCAAACCTATCGAGTTGTCAACCATTTGCAAGGTTAATGAAGAAGGATGCTCCATTCATGTGAAAGGAGTGTCAAGCCTTCAAAGATTTAAAGTTACTTGTTAAATCCACCAATCATAAAATCTATTCCTAGAAGCCCCTCATTCTATACAAAATCAAGCATTAGAAGAGTCTCGGCATTGTTCACAACAATGAAGAAAGTAAAAGAATGTTTTATTATATCAACCGAGTCGATTGAGAAATGAGATACTCTCCTCACAGAGAAGCACTATTTCAGATGCGTTCAAAAGTTTCATTATATGTTATTCATAAGATTATCCCCATCTCGAGGATCGATCCAAGTACTTGATGACAAGACTAACGCTCAAAGTCGCTGACAAGATGGATGATATTTCTATAATTTGATATCACATACGCTTCATGAAAGTGAAGAAGTCTTAGTAGATCTAAAGACATCTCATTTCAGACTCTTCTCTTAATGACGATTTGCCCGATGAGCAAATTATGCTCATTCATGAAAGAAAAAAATCACAAATTTGGGAAATGTACTTTTAATCAAACAAGTCCAATATCTAGATTTCCCAAGAGCAAGAGCAGAAATCAATATCATCTTTCATAACACCAGAAGGAGGGATAATGAGACGATCATATAGATTGACCATCAAGAACCAATAAAAGTGAATATGAAGCATTAATGGAAGGTCGGAAGAAGCTATTTCATGGCATTCAAAACTTATATATTTTGACATTATCAACTTATTATAAAATCAAGTACTCAAGATCATTAAAAATTGAGTTAGCTTTCTATCAAAGTAAGTTCTCAGCTTATAAAGCATACCAAATATCACATTCAGTCTCGACAGAATACAAAAAGTCGATCCCACAAAATTAGCTATGAAATGGCAAGCAATTTGAATGGTGATTATGTCATGATCAATATTTACCAACAAATTTTAAAATCAATCATAGGTTACCAAAATAAGATGTGACGGTTGTTCCTCATACTCTCAAAATCAATGAAATTATACATAAGAAAGGACATTGCTTTAAAAGCCATGAGAAGATTGTGAAGAGTCACAGATTAGCAACCCTTCATCAAAATTTAAAGAAGATAAATTATCAAATAATAAATCATACCAAATCGAGAGAGAATGCATATGCCTTCATCAACAATACTTTATATCATGATCCATTGAACAAATATTGCTACAATGCCTTGTAATAAAGCTAGCAAAGTCATGTAAGTTCAAATACTCATAAAACCTAGTCCCAAGATGGTAGAAGATTAAAAGGATGGGTTATTATCATCTATGTAAGAGATATAATCATGCTAAGAAGAATCATGAGTGTCAAGTACATGAGAATCTCATCCATCAACCTCCAAATCCATTACACCCAACAATAACATTCGCCATTCAATGTAAGCAGATATAATCGACAATTGATCTACGTCAAGATCGACATCGCTTCATCCTGAAATGAAATTATTTCTCAAGTGCTTACCCATTTAAAAGAAGACCATTGAATGATGACTTCTTCACGCATAATGTCAGATTTGATGTCGACCAATATTTTGATAATGACATAGCTTTTAAAAAAGTGAAAGATTTATAGATTCAATCACAATATTGATTGTTGATACTCAATATATAATCCAAGAGCAAAATGGTTTGGCATCAACAAGACATTAGTCAAATGTAAGAAGATTTTCATAAAAATAGAGAGTAAAAGCTAGAGGCTCTAGCGATCAACTACCTACAAGACGCCACTAAAGACTCCTATTCATTGGTATTTGAATCAAGCTTCCACTGTTGAGTTGCCTCCCCTTCGAAAATATCCAATATCAACTAAAGATCAAAATGCTCATAGAGAATGGGAACTCAATGCACTTGATGAAGTTATAAAGCTCATCAAAATCTAAGTATCGAAAAAGATGTCTGGGCTTTTGACCATATGCACCAACATTCCAAAAAAAGAATTGGTCCTCTGAGAAGACCAATTATTCTCAATCAAAAATTTAGTGGCAAATTTGAGCCTAATGGAAGGCCCTTTTGCCATTGAAAAGGTATACCAAGGGGGAGCATACCAACTCATCAACCTAAAGGGTAAAAGACCAATGCCGCCAATTAATGGTCGATATTTAAAAAAGTACTATACTTGACGACCACATTCTCGAGGTACAATATTAATCCCCATGCAATACAGGGGACATTTTTTTAGTATATCTATTTAGGTTGACATCGTGCTTCATGCTGAGATCCCTAAATAAACATAGTCCAGATGAAGAATTTTTTCATGAAAATTCTCCTGTTGCACAGAGGGCATTTTTAGATTTTTATATACATATGAAATCAATGTTGTAGGTTAAAATCCCCATTAGAGTATATCAATTCAAATATTGATGCATTTGTGTATTTTCATCTTGAAAAATCTTCTAAATGTACTTTAGAATTCCCCCTGCAAGACAGGGGCATTTTTTAGTTTATGTTAAATTTATTTAAGTTGACGTCGTGCTATAAGACAAGATCCTCAAATATATTCTTATTCAGATTGACATCGAGCTTTATACCAAATCCCTGATATATCCATAATTTTATTAAGTTGCGTAGTCTTGTAGAACAAAAAAAGAATCTATTTCTACATGATAGCCCTAAATGTCAAGAAAATTATCTCTCATTTGTCAAATTTTGGAGATCAAGTCAAGAACTCCGATTTAAGCTTCAATCAACCGAAGTTGGAGAAACATCAACCTCTACATCCTGAAGTCTAACATGAATAAGTTCTAAAGGTCGAACTCAACAAGCCCACAAATAGCCGAGTTGTTGATGCTCTCCTCACTCAACAAGCCGCAAGAAAAGGCCATAGTGAAAGAGCCCCGCTCGTTAGTCTGATGAAAAAACCATCAACCCACTACAGCTTAAGTAGACAGTAGTTCTAAAGGTCAAACTCAACAAGCCCAAATATGGCTGAGTTGCTGACACTCTCCTCATTCAACAAGCTGTAAGAAAAAGGTCGTAGTGAAAGAGCTCCCACTCGTCAGTCCAATGACGATATATGTTCAATCTCAAACCAGATTCAGTTTAGTGATTATAAGTAACAAGGATCTAAGAGATCTTTCTACTTGATCGATAGATCAATGCAATCTGAGGATGCGCTCAATTCAGGGCTACCTCAAATCAATCTTCATATTATCTGCAAGGTGATATTTCAATCTATTCTCAAATGATCTAATCAAGCTTAAAGCACAAATCAAAGTCTATCTCCTCATCAAGTTCGTCAAAGCAGAAAGCACACGACTGAGGAAGCAATTCCATAGTTTATACAAAGTCGATGGCTGAACAAAAAGAATTTCATGGTTATTCGGTCCGTTAAAGCACACATTGCTAGATTAATACCTCAACATTGACCTTATATAAGCTTGAAGGCTGGGTCACCTATATGTACCCTCCAACAAATCCATCAAAGCAACAAGCATAGGGTTCATGGCATACATACACTTCCTGATAAGTCCATATGGACAAATCAAGTTAGTCCTTCATCAAGTTTGTCAAGCTCAAAGCTAGGATATAAGGAATTTCAAATCCGACCAAGCATGGATAAACCGATTCCCTAGTGGAGGCCTTCATCAAAACAAGCAGACTAATTCCTCCATCAAACCCAACCAAACATGAAGCAAGGATCGGAGGAGGCTTAAATCTGTAATGATATAAAAAAAAAGATCTTCAGCAAAGCCATTCAAGTAGATAGAAGATGGTACAAGAACTCTTATCTATCGACACGACTGACAAATGGTCAATCCTCATCATTTAGCATGTCAAATAAACATACTAATGACAACCTATCAAAGCTCAGTTATCAATCGGAAATGATCCAAGACAAAGCCCAAAGGGTCTATTTTCAACAAATGTTCGCATGCAAATCACATTTGTTGGGGCATTGACCTCCACATACGCATATAAGTCGAGTGAAGCCCATAAGTCTCTCGACGTTTAAAGGCGCAAATCATTCAAAATGCACTGAATACCATTAAAAGTAGTCAAAATAACCTCTGATTGATGAACGACTTCGCCGCTTGTCAACATCAAATTGATCAAATATAAATATTACAAAATCTAACGAGCAATTGATTCGCCCGATCAAAGTGTCGATGCATATATCGAAAGTGTGAAGTCGCGATGATGACAAACCACCTATTTATGAAATAGATCACGTCGTTAGCTTCGAAACATTGAAAACTATTAAATGAGACTATTCATGCTTAATTCGGATGAGTCTATGCCAATGACAAATAATTAGAAGTGACAATGTGCAAATCAAGACTAAAATACATGTCAAAAACGATAAACGATCTTCGACGACGCAATGACTTTGTCGCCACATTCGAATGTCAAAATTGTGATATAAATATGATAACTTAATGATCAATGATCGTGCCGAATATGTTTGACGTATAACATCGTGAGACACATGCATAAACGACCTCCGCTCAGAAATTGAGGGCTTAAAATATCAAAATCTATCAAATGAGACTATCCACGCCAATTAGATGACATACAATGTCAAATGATTTAAAGTGACAACACTCAAATCGGATAAATGCAATGTAACGCCACCAAAATTAACTCAAATGACCTCGACACGAACCACTTCGCATCATGTTTAAAACATCAAATTAGTCGATATAAATATTGCATGACAGATCAACCGATCAAGCCGCCGCCAACGCGCAGACATATCGAGGTCAAGATCGACGCGATCAAACGACCTCCATTCATAAAATTGATCATGCCACGGGCTAAATATCAAAATCTATCGAAAGATCGCCGCACTCACTGGATAGCAGAAAAAATCGAGCCAAAACTCCGCATATTTTGAAATTGACCAATTTGACGCTGACAACCAAATGGCGAAACGATAAAGCATTTCTAACATCAAATTATCTTAAATTGAGATATATATTGACTATATGCTATCATGTAAATCCATAAAACCGTTTAATCAATTTAAACTTTATTTAAAATCCCTAAACTATCCTCCCCCATGCTCAACCGTTCCCCCTATTTTCAATTTGGCTGGAAAAAAGAAACTACTCCCTCTCCATTATTACCATTTCTGATTGTTTCTCTTCCTCTCTCCCAGCCCATTCCCTCTCACGTTGAAAATCCATACTGCACACAAGTAATCATCTCCCCTCTCAATTTCCACGGTTCCGTTGCATCTCACTGTCAGCGCAATCCCCTGCCTCCAACGCAATCCCGCTGTTCGCTGTGTGTCCCGTCTCAGCCGCAGCCCACGCCATCCCACCGGTCAAACCTGCTCTAGCCCGCAAAACTGCAAGCCCGCACATCCCGCGGCCCCGCACTCGCGTCCCACCGGTGCCATCCCGCGACCGACCCATGCTGCTGTCCTGACCTGCCTGTCAAGCCCTGTTTCCAGGCTCTCCGCTGTAATGCTCTGGCTGCGACCTGTTGCCATCCTGCGACTGCCCATTGCTGCTGACCGCATTCTGTCTCGACCTGCTCTGTCAAATCCTCCGCCTGCCAGACTTGCGACCTGTCTGACCTGCTGTCCAAACAGCCCGCAAGTGCCCTTCCATACCTGTTCTGGCCATTCGGCTTGTCCATGCACCCTCCTCTCTTTAGCCACTTTCGCTTCGCCATAATCGAAAAACATCATTTTCTTCGATTTTCGATCGCCTGATTTAGTTTTAATTTTCGCTGCAAAACCAAGAACAATAGAGCAATTCTTTTCGATTTCTCAGATTCCTCAGATAACCGTCATTTTCGTTCACAAAAAACCGATGAACAATATCACAATTTTTTTCGATTTCTGCCACATTCTCAGATTACATCCCGATTGATACCTAACCCCGCCTTTCGAAGATTTAGAACCAAAAAAATAACATGATTTTATATAGATATATATATATATATATATATATATATATATATATATATATATATATATATATATATATATATATATGCTTATATTTCAGGTTAAAAGACCTCATTGTGCTCAACAGACGCGACGAGATGAAATGTGTCAAGACACCGCCGCTGCTCATCACCGAGTAAGCCAACACCGCTATTGTCGCTCCCCTGACAAAAATTGCCGAAATTTTGTCTAATTTTTAGATTTAGAAAAAAAAAAGGGGGAACGAATATATATATTGCATTTGTTCTCTTTTAGGTTTAAAGACCTCGGTTTCAAGAGGGTGCGAGAGATGAAAAAAAAATCTACATTAAAGACGCCACTGCTACGCCAAGAAATACCGAAAGCCAAAACACCCGACTGCACATGGGATGACGGAGGTCAGAAATTTAGACTAAAGACTTAAACAAATTCAAATGAGAATTACCTAAACTTAAGTCAAACAAAAGAATATATGATAAATATGGAGATAAATGTTAAATCAAAGAGAAATAAGGGGGAAGCCTTTAAAGAGAATTTTGGAAAGAATATAACACTCATTCAAAATGCAAATAAAATTTGGAGAGGTTAATATTAAACTCACAAACTCAAATAGCAATTCTCAATGGCTTAAATTGAAGTAATGAATGAGTTCTCTTTTCTTATAAATTCCTCAAAATTAAACAAGTTTTAATTAGAATTTGGGACTAATGTTAAACTCATAACAAACTTACAATAAACTTAAAGTCTAGATGAATCCAAATTGGGTTTAATAATTCTTAATATGGAGGTGATTACTATGCTAATAAGCATAAAGAAAAAGAATAAACACTGAAATTGACATAACTTTTCAAAAGTGATGTAGATTGAACATAATCAAATTGGGAGAATTGCAAAAACTCAACAAGTAAACTAAATGTAAATAATATTTTAAACTACAATCTAAATCAAAATACCTTCTTCGCCACCGAATCTACAACTCTTTGTACAAGCAAACAGAATACGATACTAAACTAAAATCTACAAAAATCATGGAATTTTTCTTCAATACAAAAGTTAAAGAATTTCATTCTAATTATGATTTTCAAAATTAACGAAATCACTAATTAAGTAAAATTATATAAGCTATAAACACCTGCATGTGCTCGGATATAGAGATTTTAAGTGCGAATTTTAATGTCTGAAAATGTTGCACAGGCTAAATTGGAATAAAAAAAAAACAAAATCAATCTCATAATTCGAACATAAAATTACTATATACTCGCACGGGCCTCAACAATATGTTGAATGCTTAAATTCAAGTGTATGAGGATGTTGTGTGGGTTGCTTCCCTATTTAGTCTAAGGACTATGTTCGGGTTAACAAAACCTAAAAACTCATGATAAAATCTCAAATCAACAAAATATCTGAGAAACTGATTCTGTCAGGTGACAGTAGATATAATCCTCTATTAGTAGCTAAACAGAGTTGATAGGATCTAAAGTTCTTAAATATATTTCAATTAATCAATTTTTCAAATCAAATTAAGTAGCAATCTGAAACTGTTTCAATAAAACTCTATCACTAAAAATTTAAATCAAACTCAATCAATCTAACTTCCGCAACTATTTGTCGGGGGTGACAAACTAAGAAAACTCTAGCTCACAAAGGAGCCGATGTCAAATCAAGTGTTCTGCTATGTTCACTCTCAATCAATCTCATGCTAGTAAGGACGTGACTCTTGTTCTCTGACTACGTGGCTTGGCCAAGAGTTCCATGGATGAAGTACATGACCGAGTCCTCGATCGTGGTTGCCGCTCCATTATATTAATCACACCATACTCGTAGATGCTCCCCAATGGATTTTCCCTTTGAGTTATGAATCATAGGGTATTCTTGATAGGGCAAATAACTCTCTGTCAACTAAGGTAGACTTAAGCATGTCTCCTTAGACAAACACCACCCTATGTCTACAAGAATTTCTGACATTATAACCCATGTGTCGATGAGGATCTTTCACGTTATCATCCTCCTCTCGACTAGTAGACTAGGGACCGCGATGCCCGGATGACCATATGATCTAGATCGCACATCATCATTCCCCAACCATCCATTTAATAAATGATGAATTTCATAATCTAAATTTTGAAACTTCATATGCTGCTATTATATGCTACGTTTATCTAACAACTAGCCTTAATCAAAAGTTCTCTCTCACTTATTGGGAGGGTAATTAACTATGGGCTTGTACCTATAGAAACCCGAACAGATCTAAAGTCCTCACCAAATGAGGACAAATCCTGCAAGGTGTATCTACTATTTCATCGCCTTCAAAAAATTACACACTTCAAATCATACTCTCTTTAATTTAATTCAATTCAATAATTGTCGAGAGATCGGTGACAAATTTTTGGAGCCCACATATGTACTTCAATTTTTCTAATTTTATAGATGGGATGATATAGAAGATAAGAGGTTAGATGGTAATCTAAATAGAGTTTAATACACATATCATTTCATTTATTAATAGATCATAAATCTATTTTGGAATTATGATAGAGCTTATCTATTTATCCTTCTAATTTTTAAATATGTAAATATATAATCCACTTAGATTTAGTATCATGTTTATAATATGATTAGGTGAGTTTAGATTATTGTCATTTTTAGGTAAGATTGCAAGATCATGCTATTGACTTTCTTAATATTTAGTGAAACTTTAGGTCATAAGTCTTGTTCTAGAAACCGCAAGAGTGAAAGTTTACGCCTAGCCTTGTTGTGAAGTCCAAACACACACATAGGTAATTAAAGAGCAACAAGAGACACTAATTTTAACGGAAAACCCTCTGAGGAAAAAATCACTGTGGCATAAAAAAAGCTTCCACCACGATCCGCTTCGAGTACAAAGTCTTCGACAATGATTATAGAATGCATATGAGAGAGGAATAACAATGCAACAATGATCGTCAGAATTAGGTGGAGATCGAACTTTGGTGAATGTGTACAATGAGGATCTCGGTGGTTGATGGTCGCCGAAATGAGGCGATCTTGTTTGGGTGTGATCTTGTTTGAGGATCTTCAAGCTTGAGCTCTCTCTCCCTCACTTGGTTTTTCTTCTTCCTTTCTGACTCTTCCTTTTCTTCCTTTCTTGGTTTCTCCTCTTCTGCTTGGACCCTTCCTCTTCTTCCTTGTTTGACTCTTCCTTTCTTCTGCAGGATTATGAAGATCAACATATGGTGGATGATGGATGATACCGCCGAGTTGGCTCCTCCTCTTCTTCCTTGCTTCAGCTCCTCTTCTTCTTCCCTTCACTTCGCTTTACTTGGCCTGGCCTCCCTTCATGTGAGGAATGAATGCCTATTTATAGATGGGAGGAGGGGCATTCTTGTAAATTCATGTAAGGCCACTCCCTCGACGGACGGCCAGATGATTCCTTGATCATTTGATGTATTTTCAGATTTGGATGCCCAAATGAAGTCGAATTATGAGATCTTATCTGTTAGATCCGGATCGAGACGCCGATTTATAAACACTTCATATTTGAAAGCTATTTTGGGATTTAATTGATGTCCCAAAGATTTCAATGATATTTTAAGGCTGATCTCGACGGTGACTCAAAATCATATCGCTTTCGACATCAAGATTTGTGCTTTGACTAGTGATATTTTGAGAGCCATATCAAGTCTCATTACGACAATGCTCATTAGATTATATAAAAGGTCATATTATATCAATATATTATTTTTCAATCATAAAAGATTAATTTTATGCTGTGATATTCCATTTCTCTTGCAAAAAATCTCTAATAGTGAAAACACCATCATCGGGAACTTATAAGTTATTTTTAATAAAAAATAATTTTAATGTAAGCTTAAATTTCTTTTAAAATTAATTCATTAATTAAAATTTTAAAATAAAACTAATGCTTATTTATGCATGTGCAAGATACTTTAATTTAATTATTGAGAGTTTAGACTGCTCTTAGATTTAAGCTCTTACATATGAATTATGTGTGAGTTTAAATGTCCAAAAAAAAATTTTGTTTTACTCAATCAAATAAAAAAATGGAGAAATAAGTGAATAGTTTGCATGATTATTTGGGATCATTTTTATTTTATACTATTTTAAAATATATTTATTTAAAATATTTTAAAATATTTTTTTGCTTTTAAATATAAATAATATTATTTTTAAAAAATATTTAAAATAATTTTAAGTATTTTAAATATTTTAAAAAACAAGAATGTATTATTTAATATATTTTATTTTGAAATAAAATAAGAATAAAATAAAATAAAATTTTAAAATGATCATAAACAGCTCTTAAATTTTTTTCCCTATCCTCAAGCTGCTTAAATAGATTGATTTATACTAATTTTATTACTATCTATATTTTAATATCCTTCATAAAAAATAATTCGCGGAAAACATCGCGTGGCTTCTAGAAAATACCAAAACACCGTCGAAACATCTCGAACAATCTCTGCTCTTATAAATTCCGTAGCTAATCTTTCATAGTAACACCGGAAGCAAAGAGAATTCCAGTTTCATCTTCTAAAAGTTTTCATTCAATCCAAAGGGAAGAGAGAGAGAGAGATACACATGGCGAATTTGTTTAACCGATACCATTGGAATCCAATCCGCGAAGGATACTTCCCTCAATCCCAGCTCCGTCCTCATTCCGTCAAGCAGAAGGTCATCAATGTCCCAGTCCAGTTCATCGGCACTGACGACAGAAACAGCAAGCTGCTGCCGGTCACGCCACAGGCCGCAGCCTTGGTGGTGCCTTCAGAGGAGGCCAGGGTGTCTGCGGCCGCTACAATCCAGAGAGTAGCTCGAGGATTCTTGGTGAGGAAGAACGCACGCGTTGTCCACCAGGTCTCAGTGGAGGTCGATAAGATCGAGCGGAACTTAAAAGAGGAGGAAGCTAAGATTTTCGTGGACGCCAGGGAGCGGCTGAGGGTGAACGAGGCGCTCATGGCGTTGCTCCTCCGCCTCGATTCCGTTCGTGGGGTGAGGGATTTTAGGAAGAAGGTCATACGACGGATCATAACTCTTCAGGAGATGATCGATTCTATATCCACCAGTGCCGATGGCACCATGGGCACGATTGGCATAGGAGAGGAGAGGGAGGATTCAAGCAACGAAGCAGCTGACGAATACGCGGTAGATAAAGAAAGGGCAGAAGATCGAACCCTTGACCCGGAAGAGGAAACGAAGGGCGCGGAGATGAAGCTGGAGAGGGAAATTCCGGCAGCTGTTGGATCAACAAATAGAAAGAATGATCTCATCGCAGCTGCCGATGGCACAATCTCCACAAGCGGCATAGCAAATGATCTGAAGGATTCCATGTCCGAAACAGCTGATAAATCATCAATTGATCATGAAGATCAAACCCTCGAACTGGAGGAGAACGAGGCCGTGACGGATATGATGGTGAAGATTAAAGAGGTACATCAATCTCCTTCGAGGGAAAGTCATGTGATCGATTTTGAGATTGGCGGAAATGTATTGAGTTCGTCTGTCGCAGAAGAGATTCCGAAGGGCCATGATCTAGTAGCGTCTCAGTGGCCTTCTTCAATGTCGGAGTCGTTGCCGGGGGAGAAAGCGCAAGAAAGGATTGGAATGAGAAAGCTTATAGAGAATATGACTGCTGAGAACGAGAGGCTAAAGGAGATGGTGGAGCAGCTATGCGCAACGAGCGCGGAGCAGTGCCATCTAATGGAGGGTCTCGCCAACCGAGTCGAGAACCTCGAGCGCTTCGTCCACCGCATGGATCGACGTAGGAAGAGGCGTGGATCTGCGTGCTCTGCTATTTCCTCCGCCAAATAAGATGCTAGAACATGAATCTGCTGCAAATCATTGAACAAGGAGCGAACCTGAGCGTTCAAGAACCCGACAAAACAGTCATTCTGCTGAAGTTTCTTTCCGTAACGTAATAATGTTGCAATATGGCGTTGTATTAGCGAGGGTTATATATCTTTTTTCGAAGCTATTAGTTTCTGTTGAATGCTAATATGGTGCAATTATCTTCACCGGCGAAGAAATTACATTTGCTACATAAAATTGCAGAGTTCAGATATTGTAATTTTTTGTTGCGTCGAATATTAAAATATAATGTTATATACATTTATATGCTTTTTTTTAACTCTTGATGGAAGTCTAAACACAATCAAGTCAATGGCAGAATCAAATATTTTTTTTAGGGGTGTTAGATTCATATATTATATCATTAAAAGCATACATATTTATATAGATTGCTTTTAAAAGTCATTATTTATTATTATAATATTTAAAATATATATATTTTAAATATAGCATTATCTTCTTTGAGAAGAATTATGAGGGTATATTAGGTTGGTTAAAGATGTCACGTCATAAGGAAGGCATCAGTCTTTTTTTTTTTTCCTACTTCTGTGCTTTAAGGCAATACGCATATAACCAATACTGAATGCGCATCCCCGCGCCCAATTGACAGGACGCGCCCAATCAACGTGACTCATAGTTCGTGCGCTCATCAGTCAGTCAGTCAGTTACACGCTAGGCATTAATCCTATTTCAAGCTAATGTCTTTCCAATTTGGATATTTTTTAGAATTATTTCACTCAACTAATTGATTGAGGTCTTTATTGGTTGAGATTTTATATTATTTTTAAAGATTCTAGAGTCAATTTTTGAAAATTGTATGAATATATGAATTTTATCTTGGCAATTTTTTTAAAATAAGTATGATTTTAAATGTAATTAGTAAATTAAGTATCGTTAAAAAATTAGAAATAGAGTAGTCACTAAGTGGGCCTGGTTTGTCTAAGTCAACTCGGCGTGGCGGTGTGCCACGCGTAGTTGAAACCAGTGCCCACTTAGGCGGCTAGGTTCGATGGCTAGCCAATAGCCCATAGTGGGGGACTGAGGCACAAATAGGGTTGATCGATCGATTGGCCCTATTCGCGAGCCCTTCTTTTACGTCGATCCGAGCTCCGCCGCATCAAGCCTTCCGTGAGCCATGTTCCTTCCCGAACACAATCACCTTCTTCTCACCTTTCGGTAGTCAACTTGCTCCAACCGGGCATTGCTCGCTTCCGCTTCTTGCGAACCGTCGTTTTTTTGGCCACCACGTCCCTGCGTTCGACAAATTTCCTCTCCATCTAACATCCCTTGGAACCCAACATTAGCTTCCGGCGCTCCGTTCCTTTCTTGGAAGTTTCCTGCGGCGGATTTTGTAGTTCTTAGCACGCATTATCGTCTTTCTTCGTAAACATACGGTAAATCCTTAATTTTTCTCAGTTATAATTAAGTAGATTGTGTGTACAATGACTTAGAGTTATGTGCTAGGATTTGATTTATAATTTTGGGTTAGAGTTGTGGTTCAGAGATTTGATTTGTAATTTTGGGTGATAATACAATCTTTAACGTTTAATATATGTCAGGTATATTATTAAAAACGTTTGTGAAATATTTATGAATGATATGAGTAGGATTTGAGTCGTTGTAATTGGGCTATAAGATTAGAGCTAGTTACATTTAGAGCAAGTCACCTTAGATGGAGGCATTCGCATAATGTGTCGATTGAGTTAAATATCATTTGATTTATGTAATTTGTATTACAAATAATTTTGGACACGTGATATTTCTTTAAATTTAGGGAATATTGATATGATTGGTCATTTTTCAGTTATTTGAGGAATGAGTAGAGAGTTTGTTTCGTTGATCCTATTCTATGGAGGCAAACTAAGTGTCGTTGAGCAGTTCATTCCAAGTTTTATGGATAGTCAAAATCTTCCAGTTAAGATTCTGTGGCACAATACCTTATTGGAATGAAACAAAGTATTATGAGATTTTTGCATATTGATTCAGAGTGCCACACTGTGAGTCTTACATGTCGTTATCCGGTGGGTAACGGATTTATAGCGTCTGCTATTTCTAATGATGAAGCTTGCGATGTTACACTTGATGAAACTTCTCGTTATATATTAGTGTTGTATGTGAAAGTTGAGTATGTTAATATTGCATCCACATCAACTGATCCGATGTTAAGGTCATCAGATATACCATCAACGTATATACAGGATTTCATCGCACCTGCTCCTGTGGTGACACAAAGCAGCTTTGACGAATTGATTCCCATGTAATACATTCTTTATCTTTCCCTTCTTATACTATTAATATTTAATATCAATGTGTGTCATCATACTTATGAGTGTTGTGGTAATGATGATGTTATTTATCATTCAGAGGAATCATATGTGCCTCAGAGTACTGCAGGCAATGATGTATATGAGATTATGAGCAGTGGCTCAAGTAGTGACTCTTTGCAAGATATCACTGATGAAGATTATTTACTTGGGTTAGAAGCTACTATGGTTGAGAAAGTAGCCAGTCAATATCTTTTAAAGAATCATTCATTCTGGAATATTAATAGTGAAAGTCAATTGTTGTCTACTATCGAGCATGTACAGATGCGTCAAACCACAAGAGAGTGGGACAATGATATTTACATTGACGGTCCATCTGATGAAAATGTCATAACAGATAATATTAAAATCCCAGGTGACCTTATAGAAAAAATGTGTTTTACAAGTAAAAAGAGCCTTCAGTTTATTGTTGTTAGATGGTGTATAGTTAATAATGTTCAATTCAAGCATTACCAAACCAAAAGAACTATATGTGATATAGATATCACGATGATATCTAATAGCATGTAATTGGCGTCTTCATTGTAACAACATCAGACGTTTAAGAGGTGCCTGGAGAATCTTCAGAATTGGGGATCACCACAGATGTATCAATGCATTTAGTACTGATGGTCATTGACAGTGCAGTTCTAAATTTAGAACTTATTTCATTATACCTGTAATCTTGCATCAAATTGATATGAAATTTTGAGAGATTATAAATAGAATGAAATCAAAGTTTAATGTCAAAGTTTCTATATGAAAGCACGGATGCTAAAGGCAATAAAAGCAATTTTTGGTAGTTGGGAAGAGTCTTATAGGACTCTCAGCCTTTTCATAGAAGCAATTTATACAACTTTACATGGTACAGTCTACAGAATTCAGTCTAACAGTACACAATGATTTTAGTGACATTTTTGGACATTTGATCCTTCCATTTTGGGTTGGGTCAGTTGCCGCCCTGTCCTCAATTTTGATGGTATATTTTTATTAGGCAAGTTCCATGATACATTACTTACTATTGTTGGAATAGATAGAAATAATGGTTTATTTTCTCTTGCCTTTGTTGTCGTTGAGTCTGAGTCGACTAATTCTTGATTGTGGTTCTTAATGTGCTTACATGATATGCTACATGTGGTGTCAGTTGTACGTGATTTGTGCATAATATCTGATAAGCATGTTGGCTTGTTACGTGGGTATAGAGATATTTTTTCATGAGCCGCTCACAGACACTGCTTGTGCCATCTGTGTGAAAATTTTAAAAAGGTGATACATAGATTGAGAATTAGTGATGTTGAATTTCTTTGTCATAAAATGTATATGACAGAAAACACTGATGACATTCGTGAGTTTAATTGATATATGACATATATATATATATAATATGAAAGAAGAAGCTCACAAATAGCTTGTAAAATGTGACCCAGTTAAATGGTCACTAGTACATGATGGTGGAATGCGTTATGGTACAATGACGACCAATGCATCTAAATGTTTCAATGGTATTCTGAAACTTGCACGTGGTTTGTCAATTCAAGCTCTAATCACTATTATTTATTACAATTTAGTTGCATTATTTATAAAAAGACTTGTCACTACAACTGAGCAATAGGAGGCCAATTTATCTATATTCACCCAAAGGGTATCAATCATGTTACAACATACTGAAAGGGAAGCCATACATTTTCAGAACTGGTGAACATCAATCCTCGGGAGATGTAGGTGTTTGATAGGTTAAGCCAATCATTTAGAGTTGATTTAATAGATAATAGTCAGTGTAGCTGCAGTTGCAATAAGACAGTTATATATCATTAGTCATGCCCGCATGTTATTGTTGTGTTGGGGTTCATAAGATTAAACCACCTGACGTGTGTGTCAAGGTATTACACTTTTCATATGTATAAGCTCACATATTCAACTGAGTTCCACACTTTGTTTGATCATTCTGATTGGTCAGCTTATAGTGCTGAGCAAGGTTTAATAGAATTGCTGCCACGCAATTTTCGTAAAAGGTTAGGTAGACCTCGTACCACTAAGTTCAGAAATACAATGGATGAAAATAGAGCGATAGCGAGCACATATGCAAAATAGTTGCCATTCTGAGTCATCATACCCACAATGTCAAAAGTAGAATGTATATTGTAGTTACAATAACAACCCGTTTATATGTTCTATGCTCCTTGTTAGACTTTCCATGTAGGTTGCAGTACTCTTTTTTGGCTTACTTTACGCTATAATTTTTCATTTAATATTTATAATTGTCTGACACTGACTAATGCATATTTTTTTTAACCATGTACGATGGCCGAGGAGCACCGCCAGATTAAACGTAGCATCTCATGCTAGGAAACACCCATAGTTAGAGCGACCTCTATAGAGATCCACCATAGATTTCCCCATATGTTGCAGCATATACGTAAGTGGTATTTAATTTCAGTTTCTATGTTACACATGTACAATATTACTAGTTTGACTAATGGTTGATTCTTATTTTTTATTACAGAGCATTGTTCTAGAGGCAACTTCCAATTTGCTTATGTTGAAGGACTGACCCATCACTTCTAGGAGATTCATCAGTGGCACGATGAGCTACTGAGTCTGGTCATACGTTCATTTGATCATCATCTACTTGCTGCCCTGGTTCAGAGATGGCCTCCACAGACCAATACATTCCATCTTGTCGTTGGTGAGATGATAGTGATGCTTCAGGACGTGGCAATGATCCTGAAATTACACGTTAATGAACCGCCTATTAATTGCCCAATTGTGATTGGTGAGGGGAAGAGGTGGCGTAGATGGCCAGACTACTGAGATGAGTTGTTGGGCCGACACCCCTACCAGATGTGGTGTATCACGACCCGATCATCCCACACATCACATCGACCGGTGCATACCGCTGAGGTGGCTTAAGTGGTCTTTTTATAGGGAGTCTTTTGCGCATCTGAGCGTTGAGGAACTTAAGGCACCTACGTGCCTATATTTTATTTCTTATTGGGTGCTTCCTACTCGCTGCGGCGTTCGAGGTCCATGCATCTTCCCACTTGAGGCCTACATTCATTCTGCTATATGAGGAGTAGTTCTAGCGCACCTCTATAGGGAGTTGTACTAGTCTACTAGGGTCAATAGGGCCAATATAGCTAGATGTCTACACCTTATGTAGATATTATCTTGGGAGTATCTTAATGTGAGAAGGCCGATCCTGCATGTGACATATCTTAAAGGTCTCAGCATTGAATTGAGGTATATTTTAATTTTTGTAATTTTAAATTTTTGGCTTATATGTTTGTTTAAAATGTGTTGTGTGCATAGGTAGAATGAGAGATATGTTCGTCAGATGCTAATGGCGAACGTGGCATTATATATGAATGAGCTGGATGGTTTGCTGCATATACAAGTAAGATTTGTAGAGTACTTTTTGATTCTAATTTCTATAATGTGTATACTAATTTAATATAATTTTTAATATGTCGGGTAATTTGAGTTATACAGGCAATACATTTTGTCACATACTCACAGCTCCAATATGTGGTTTGCACGAGTCCCGCTAATCAGCTAGAAGAGGGTGGAGTGACACTTACCTAATCGAGTGTTGCGACAGTTTGACTCATACTCAGAGTTGATGTGACACCAGTTAACCCTAATTTCAAAAGAGTCGATGGTCGAGGTAAAGTAGATGTAGACTGAGTTGATTACCACTAGGTGCACATTGCCGCTTAGGAGAGGCGGAGGGATTACATAGTCGAGGGCTTGGATGAAGATGAGGGTGAAATTCTATCAATCGATTGTCTTTGGTTGATCTTGGGCTTCTCTCTCTTTTCTTCGATAATTCTCCTACCACTTACTATCCTAGAGCACCTGTAGAGCGCATATATGTAATCGTTAACATAAATATTCTGTTAAATTCATTATGTTACATACCTAGTTGAGGCTAATTTCATACATTATTTTTTCATGTAGTCAGAGCACATCTCGGAGACTCAGGACATCTTTTAGCCGTACTTTGGCTGTATAGATGAGTACGAGTTACAAGGAGCTGTAGATAGGTACGATGTGTTATGCATAGACTTGAGGTTGTAGGTACATATCCGTGACCCACATTATGAACTCTGAGAGATGTCCCACAACATGACGGGGTCGGACCATCTACTTGTCAGTCCCCTACATACCCCTGCATGAGTCACAATCGTCTTTCTTCCTATCGACTATCTACAGACTTCAAGATCTTGCATTGGAGGAGCGATCATGATATCACCGCGTCGTATACATGGGGTGGCGATTTCCATGAGATGAGGAGGTGTTAGCTATTTAGGATAGTGTAGCCTGTGCGTCTATACTATATTGGTTCTTGTATATTTTATTTTTTGTTTTGGATCGTTCATTTCTATAATGACTTGTACTCACTCTTTTTGTAATGACTTGTACAACTTAAATTCTTTTCTCATTTTAATGACTCATCTGAATCGCTCACCTAATGTCATAACACTAACACTATAACTTGTACAAACATAACTTACAATCCATATATTTAGTTTAAGTCTACTTAAATGAAAACCTTTAGACTCAAGGTTGACCTCCATAATTCAAGATAAGGGCTTAAAGCCTAATAAGAACATCCATATCTAAAGAAAAAAAGATAATGTTTTAAAGCTAATCATTGATGTAATAGCTCTATTGTACATATCCTTAATGACTTCAATATGCCTGATATTAATTCACCTTAACGATTTGAGTATGCTTAATGACTTGGTGTAACCCAATAGAAAAAAAAAATGTGTGTAGGCTAGTCGCCCAGTTAATGGGCAACTAGCACAATAGACACTAAAGTTAGTCTGATTCTTAAAATCGCATTATAGAAAGTCCTACTAATTGGGAGGCTTGCTACTATACCACATAAATTAGCTTCCCTATCACGTTGAAGTTGACGTGGCAAACTAGTCGCTCACTTAGTGAGCGACTATACCTATTTCTAAATTTTTTTTAACGATACTTAATTTACTAATTACATTTTAAACCATACTTATTTTAAAAATTTGCCCTTTTATCTTCAAAATGATTTATTATAAATTTATAATTTTTTTCTTAATTTATAATGTGGATGTGAACATCACACATTTCTCCTATCCAAGTCTCCAATTCATATTTTTCATGTTGTGTTGTAATAGTTTTTTATATGATCATTGTTGTCTTGAAAATCATGTGGTAGAGTGAAAGTTCGCCTTTAGCTTGTGAAGTCCACAGTAATTAAAGAGCAAACAAGAGACACTCCAAAATTTTTAACATGAAAAATCTTGGAAAAAGGGGAAAAATCACTGCTTAGCCCGAAAGCTTCCACTATGTATCCTTTTAGTACAAAGTCTTCCGATAACTGATTACAATTGCATATGAGAGAGGAATAACAACCTGTACAACAATGATCGAGGTTGTAATTACCGATGGTGGAGATGCGGGGTAACTGGTGAATCAGGTACAATTAGTGACGGTGGTGGTGGATGGTTGATGGCCGAGCGAGTGCGATCTTCTTGGGGATCTTTGAGGATCTTCAAGCAGAACTCTCTTCCTCCTCACTTGCTTTTCCTCTTCTTCCCTGACTCTTCCTTTTCTTCCTAGCGTTCCTCCTCTTCTTCCTTGACTCTTCCTCTTCTTCCTTGCACGACTCTTCTCTTCTTCCTTGCTTGGACTCTTCCTCTTCTCCCTTGCTTGGACTCTTCCTCTTCTTCCTTGCTGCTCTTCCTCTTCTTCCTTGCTTGACTCTTCCTCTTCTTCCTTGCTGCACCTCCTCTTCTTTACTTGTTTGACTCCTCTTCTTCTTCACTTGGCCTTTTCTCTTCTTCCTTGCACCTCCTCTTCTTACTTGTTTCAGCCTCTTCTTCTTCTTCCCTTGGCCTTTTCTCATGTGAAGAATGAAGGCCTATTGATGGGAGGGCATTCTTGTAAATTCATGTAAAGCTACTCCCCTCGATGGACGCTCAGATGATTCCTTGATCATTTGATGTATTTTGAGCATTTGGATGCCCAAATGAAGTATGTGAGATCTTATGCTCGTTAGATCCAACTCGTCGAGCCTTCGATTGATTATAAACACTTTTATATTTGAGAGCTTTTGAGATTTAATTGATGTCCCAAAGATTCCAATGATATTTTAAGTGCTTGATCTCGACGGTTTGACTCAAAATCATATCACTTTTCGACATCAAGATTTGTGCTTTGGTAGTGGTATTTTGAGAGCTCATTCTATTTTGGATGACATTAGCTTAATCATCCAAAATATATGTGTCAAATGTTCAAAATAGAAGTTTTCAGGCGTTCAGACTAGCGCGTGGTATGCTGTCGGCGCTCTACGGGTCTTACATAGCGGCGATGGTAGGCCCATCGGATCAAATCTGGGCGGGCCGCGATTGCTGAAGTGGCGGGCGTCTGGCGTGGGCATGCTACCTTCGGCGTCATGGCGGGTGGGTTATGCCGCGACGCCGCTATGCCGTCTGCGGCCTTCGCGGGCCGTCCGTCAACAAGGTCGATTCTGGTGACCGTGACAGTTGTCGAGCGGCGGTTGTGGCGTGGTTGGTCGTCTGAGGTCAAACCCGGGCGAATGGCAGTCGGAGCTAATGCCTTATCTTGCGCCGAGCATGGTTTTGAAGGGTTTTAGCCATTTTTGAGGGGTTTTACCTTTTGCCTTGTGGGGGCTATAAATACCCCAGGGTGAGAGGAGAGGCACACATTTCCCTCTCCTTTCTTGGTGAGGTCCTTTGGAGGCAATCAAGAGGGCGATCAAGAGGCGTTCAGGGAGGCGATCTAGGAGGCGATCAAGGCCCACAGTACATACATCGTGGTTCCGGTTTCCGCTCGTGGTTTCGGCCTCGTCGGGGTCAGGTTAGAGGCGATCAAGGCCCATGGTACATACATCATGGTTCGGTTCACCTCGTCGGACCGTCCGTTAGGAGGCGATCAAGGCCTGATACGTCACGTGGTTCCGGTTCACCTCGTCGGGGCGTCCGTTCAGAAGCGGTCAGGCCACATGTGATTCCGTTTACCGGCCGTCCGGGTTAGAGGCGATCAAGGCCCACGGCATCGTCGTGGTTCCGTTCACCTCGTCGGCCGTCCGTTAGCGATCAAGGCCCAATACCCGTCGTGGTTCGATTCGCCTCGTCGGATCGTCGGGTTAGGGCGATCAAGGCCGGTACATCGTCGTGGTTCGGTTCTCTTGTTGACCGTCCGGTTAGAGGCATCGCCGTACATCACTCGTGTTTCCGGTTCGCCTCTCGGACCGTCCGGGTTAGAGGCGATCAAGGCCACGTACGTCATTATTCCGGTTCACCGACCTCGTCGGACCGTCACGGGTTAGGCGTCAAGGCCGATGCATCGTCGTGGTTCGGTTCGACCTCGTCGGCCGTCCGTTAGGCGATCAAGGCGGTATATGGTTAGGTTTTACCGTCGGCCATCCGGGTTAGCGGTCAAGGCCCAGTACATACATCGTGGTTCGGTTTACCTCGTCGACCGTCGTCGAGCGTCCCCACGGTACATGTCACCGTTTCGGTTTCGGCCTCGTGACCGTCAGGTTAGGAGGATCATAGGTACATATGTCGTTGGTTTCCCACCGACCGTCGTTAGGCATCAAGGCCGCGGTACATATTATGATTCCGGTTTTACCGGCCTCATTCACCGTCCGTTAGGCGGTCAAGGCTCACCATACGCGTCGTGTTCGGTTCGGGCCGTTAAAACCGTCCGAGTTAGGGCGATCAAGGCCCATGTACGCGTGGTTCCGGCGTTTACGCTCGTCGGGCGTCCCATGAAGATGCTCGACGATGGTGGCGACCATTGGTGCGATGGTGACTTCGCGGTTGTCGGCGAACCAGCGGCATGGTAGTGGCGAAGATGCCATGTTAGCGATGCGGCGGGTAGTCGGCGGTATACATATAGTTGGCCGCGGGGGTGCCAGCGGCAACCAGCGGCGAATTCGGCGGCAGCATCGAGTAGTAAGCGGGGATGACCGGACGAATTGGTGACCGCGGGTTACGATAATACGGATGTGATGGTCGCGGTATGACTACGTTAGTCGTGGCGATAGCCTTACTCGCGGCGCGGCCAACGAGGATGGTTAGCGATGAGCGACGTGCGGCAGCATGGTAATGGCGAGATGGTGACGATAACGGTGGATACCGGCGGAGATAATGCGATGTCGGCGATGGTGGCGCAACACGATAGTGGCGTCGTGAAGTATAGGCCGGCGAGATATTAGCGGCGGATAGTCGGCGGTGGTGACGGCGTCGGTAATCGGCGGGGATGACCGGCAACTGGTGACCGGTGATTACCGGAGATTGCGAATGGCCGGCGGCTGACGGTGGTGATTTTGACCTATCCGGTTGTTTGTCGAGTGTGACTTCGATGATGTCACGTATGGAAGATTGAATTAATCCGAGGATTTTACCCGAGGTTGTTTATCGAGTGTGACTTCGATGGCGTTAACAGTATGGAAGAGGTCGAATTGAATCCGCTGAGGATTTTTACCTATCCGAGGTTGTTTGTTAGAGTGTGACTCGATGATGTTAACCTGTATGGAAGAGGTCGAATTGAATCCGCTAAGGATTTTGGCCTATCCGAGGTTGTTTGTCAGAGTGTTACCCGATGACGTTAACCTGTATGGAAGAGGTGTGGGAAGTCCACTAAGGGACCTTTATCAGGTTGTTTGTCGGTCTTTGCTCGATGGCGTTAACGTATGGAAGAGGTCGAATTGAATCCGCTAAGAATTTGACCTATCCAGGTTGTTTGTCGAGTGTTACTGACTTAACTCATGGAAGAGGTACGATCAAGTCCAATTGATCATGCCCGATTGAGATACAATGTGAGTTGTATATTTCTCAAGTGGGAGGAAAGTAAAGAAAAAGCAAATCTTGTTAGAACAAAGCTGTGAATTCACTAGTTCAATGATATAATCATAAGACACGGGTATGAGTTTCAAGAGAAAATGACAACAACAACAACAACAACAACGAAGACAACAACAACAATAACAACAACAAGCTTTAATCCCACTAGGTGGGGTTATGAGGATGAAATGACACGAGATAAAAGTCGCTAAATTATGCGAGTTCGATAATATTTTGAAGATTTTAGCATTCCAAGTTGAGGTAGAGTTCCTTCGGGTCCTTGAGCTTGAACGTTCTCGACCGCTATAACCACATACCGGACCATCCCAGGTGAGAGTTTATTCTTGGGAGAGCGCCTTGCCACCTCAGACTTTCGGACCAAGTCACGGATATGGGACGAGGTTTCACTCTTTGAAAGCGCTACCCGTTGGTGATAGAGCCCGGTAGGCCATATCACGAAGTTTGGGAGTAGATCTAGGTCTTTGGAGTTTTCTTCATTACTACCATGATCAAAAGCTCTTGGACTTGGAACCCGATATCCCGGTATGATAGCTTCCCAAAACACAAGTTATAATGTCTCACCCGTTGAGTGCGACGTGGTGCGGTAGGCCCAAAGAACATTGGGAAGCTCATCAACCCATTGCCCCAAACCTTCTCAAGATGTGTTTTTAGTCATTTGAGTATGGTCTATTGGTAACTTTTTGCCCATTGGTTTGAGGATGTGCTACGTGTATCGTTGAATGTGAAGATCTTTGCAAAAGGATGTAAAGACTTTTCCAAGAAATTGACTTGTCGGTGATGATCTTTGCGAAGACCGAATCGACATATTATATTTTTCCGGACAAATTGTTTAGCATTTGCCTATAATTTTAGCGAGTGGTTCGCCTCTACCCATTTGGTGAAGTAGTCGCGGCTAGAATGATGAACTTTCTTGCCCGCTATTGAAAAGGTCCCATGATATCAATCCCCAGCAAAGGCCGGGCTTTGAATGGATGAGAGTTCATGCGGCATGTGAGGGAGGTTAGAATGCAATTGACAACTTCATTTTTTTGTGAACTCCAAGGCGTCTTGTTTCATTGTAGGCCAATAAAACCCTTGCCTCATGATTTTAAGGGCCAATGCTCTTCCTCCAAGGTGTTCTCCACATATTCACAGTGAACTCTCTTAGCAGCGTGTCGCCACGAAGGTGGAAGGCATTTGAGATATGGAGAAAGCTCGCTTGTATAGTTCACCTCCAATAATACCAAAGTTTGAAGCTTGTCTTGGAGAAGTTGGAAGTTGGATCTTCGTGAAGGGTTCCTTCTTGTAGAAAAGATAGGATTGGGTTTATCCACGACGTTCTTTCCTCATCAATAGTTTGAATTACCTATGACCCTGGATACTAGGAAAATGTATTTCTTCAACATGCTTTCTCTTAAATAGATCTCCAGTGGTAGAGGTAGTAAGCTTAGCAAGAGTGTTAGCTCGAGTATTCTTCTCTCGTAGTATGTGGATGATTTGATGTGTCTTGAAATGAGTAAGAAGAGATTTTACCAAGTGGAGATAGCACTTGAGGATTATGAGTATTAAAATCCCCTCCAACTTGGGAGGCGACAAGAGTCGGATTATTACTAAGTTTTGGCTTCATCGATGGCGAGTCTCAACCTGATGAGAGCCTCATATTCGGCCATGTTATTAGTTGCGGAATTTTAAGCGAAGTCCATACTCTGGGTATTTTTCTTGGGGAAAATAAGTAGATCCGACAGACTTCACGAGCTCCATCAACATAGAGAGTCCATTGAGGAGATGAAAGGCAGTGAATATCTCTTCTAGAGTTGGGTTGGTGCATTCCATATAAAGTCTGCAAGTATTTGAGACTTTATAGCCGTAGAAAATTTATATCAAATTCTCGGTTCTATAGACCATTTGATTAACCTCCCGGATGCTTACGGTTTACGTAAGATGACCCTTAATGGAAAGTATGGGCCGTTTTGTGTTGAAAAACTGAGCCACTTTATACGCAAATGGATAACGACTTTCTATATCGAGAGAATTTTGTTGGTAATAAATTGGTTGTTGTGCCCCATCTTCTTCTCCCCTAAAGCGAAGCTTATTGCGTGGGAAGAAACTGCAAGATATAAGTATAACGTTTCTCCTTGAATAGGTTTGGATAGTAGGGTGAAGATGCTAGATATTCTTTTAGTTACTCAAAAGCATACTGACATTCATCAGTCCATTGAAAATTATTATTTTTAGCTCCCTTCAATATTTTAAAGAACGACAAGTATTTGTCCCCAGAACGGGCTAGGAAACGGGATAATACAGCAATTCGACCATTCAAACGTTGGACGTCTTTGATATTCTTCGGAGGAATCATATCTTGGAGAGCTTTGATTTTTTCAGGGTTAACCTCTATCCCACGGTGAGTTACCATAAATCCAAGAAATTTTCCAGACGTAACCCCAAAAGCACACTTGGTCGGGTTAAGTCGTATGTTATAGCGTCGAAGAAGGTCAAAACATGCTTCTAAGTCTGAAATATGTTGTGACTTTTCTAAGCTTTTCACTAACATGTCATCCACATACACCTCCATTGTGTGGCCTAGTAGGTCTTTAAAAACTTTATTCATAAGGCGTTGATAGGTAGCACCAGCATTTTTTAATCCAAATGGCATGACTTGGTAACAATACAAACTTTTATATATTTGAAACGCTGTAGCCTGTTCATCCATTGGGTTCATCTTTATTTGATTGTAACCAGAATAAGCATCCAAAAAATTGAGCATTTGATGTCCGGACGTAGCGTCCACCAATTGATCGATTCGAGGAAGAGGAAAACTATCCTTTAAGGGCATAAAGTCATGTTCCATTTATTTTTTTAATCATGATAACATTTGCTAGCCATGTTGGGTAATGCACTTCTCGTATGAATCCCGCTTCTATGAGCTTGTTAACTTCTTGTTTAATAGCCTGAAGATGATCAGGAGCAAAACTCCGCTTCTTTTGGATGATTGGTTTGAATGTTGGATTAATTTTGAGGAAGTGCGTGATTATATTGGGGTCGACTCTGCATATCGGACTCCAAGCAAATATGTCTTGATTTTGCAAGAAATTTGTATACTTTTCCCTTTGTTCTTAGAGTAAAGATCCCACTTTGCTTGTAATGGTTGGTCATCGATAATGCTATTGAGTAAATCTTCTGGGGAAGCTTTTGAGGTACTCTTTCATCTCGAAAGTTAAAATCTTCGATCGAAGGTGATGGAAGGCGCGTTGAGCTTGCGAGATAACATGATGATTGCTTGATTTCCACAAACCACCCCAACTCCAGGGGTAGGAAATTTTATCTTGAGATGAGGCAAGTGATAGCAGAAAATTGATTGGGGGCCTCCAAGATTGCATTATATCGATCGACTTGACCACCATGAATTGTATTAAATGAGTCACTTGTCGAGGGAATTCTCCAGGGTAACAGGAAGAGTGATTGTACCTTGCGTCGGGTGATTATCAAACCCATATAGTGGTCTAACAGCTGGTTGGAGCTTTTGCCTAGCCAGGCCCATGTTAAGAAAAGTTGAGTAAAATAAGATATCGAGCTCCCATTGTCGATCAAAATTCTTTAACGTTATAACAAGGATCACCGATCCCGCGATGACAAGTGGATCTTGATGAGGATATGGACTCCTTCTAAGTCCGAGTCATTGAAAGTGATGGAATGATCACAGATTTCTTCAACTCGTTCTTTGGAGGCGATGAGAACTTGATTAGTAGTATCGGTCCTCCTGCGATTGTTTCAATTTCTCCATTTATTTGATGATTATTTGGTTATTCCTGTGATGATTGTCCTGGTTGTCCCCCAAACGGAGGTGTGTTTGTTTGAGGTGGTCGATTCTTCACAAACTGACGTAGATATCCTTGTTGAATGAGTCTCTCGATTTCTTCCTTGAGTTGTATGCATGCTTCAGTAGTATGTCCACGACTTCGATGAAAGTGATAATATTGCTCCTGATTTCCTGAATTCGGTTTCAATGGATGCGGCCACCTGATATTTTCTTCATTGCGAATAGCCATCAGGAGGTTAACACGAGATGTGTTCAGCGGTGTGTATGTCTTTTCGGTCGAGGTTCCGCGTTGTTGATATGGGGTCGTGGAGGAGATCATGACTATCTTGTCGCTTCTTTTGATGGGTACCGGTCGCATTTCACGGGGTGCTTTTGCGTTTCCATATTGTTCAAATTGTTTGCGATGAGCATTAATAGCTTCATCGGCGAGATTTGTGCTTCTACGATGAACTAAGTCGCATATGAGCGGACGTGTCCGCATTAATAGAAAGGCCTACGGAATCCTCCAAGGAAAACTCCTCTTAATAGTTGGTCTACCCTGTGTATTTGGCGAGCTTCTGGAGAACCTCGGAAGTATTCTTTGAGTGATTCACTCGTTGTAATCGAAAAGATGGGAGGAATCTTTAATGATTCTCCGGTTTGCAATGAACTGCTCCACAAAGAACGGCGAGTTCGTTAAAGGTATGGATGGATCCCCTTAGAAGAGTAGAACCAGTGCGAGCTTGCCCTTTGAGGGTAACGGAAAGACGACAAAGCGGTGTCGAGCTTGTTGGATATGCATGATAGTCTGTAATGGTCGATGTGTTCGGTGGGTCTTGCCCCATCATGGGAATCAATGCTTTGGAAGCTTGAAACCTACGAATTGGATGTTGAAGAATGGCTTAAAGGTGAGGACTCCTCATAAGCGATGGGTGAAGATGATTTCTCTTGAAGGTGAAATTCATCTTGTATTAAGCGTCGTATACGCATGAATATCATGGCGGGATTAACAAGATGAGCATGTGTGAAGCTATCAACAACGACGTGGATTAGTAACCGGTTGAGCTGCACGCAATGGATGAGTGGAACTAGCAGTGTCAAGGAGATCAGCGTTATGGTCTCCATGCAGAGGAACTCCGGTGTCGGGAGGATTAGCGTTTTGACCTCCTCCAGGCAACGACCAATCTTGGGGGAGATATGTTTGCCGTAGTAGCAGCTGTTATAGTCCTTGCAAAAGCTGGATCATCTTATTTTGAGACTCCTCCATTCGACGATCTTCCAAAGAGATTCTCGCCTTCAACATGATCACGTCGAAGTGGCGAAGGTTGGCATCCTTGGTTCAAGTTGGTTTAGTGATGGGAGTTGGGAGCTCCGTTGTTATTACAATCACTATATGGCCATGATCTGGTTTTCGGTTGTGATTGAGGGTTATATTCTCACGCAGACGACGCATTGCGTCTTTGAAAACCCGCAGAGGAGAGTAAAGATTAGCTTTGTTGTGGCACACAGTGGTAAAGTGAACAAGAGACACTCTATAATTTTTAACGTGGAAAATCTCAAAAAGAGAGGAAAAATCACGGGGCCTAGCCCAGTAAAAAGCTTTCACTATTTATCTGTTTCAGAGTACAAAGTCTTCCTGATAATGGGATTACAGCATATGAGAGAGGAATAACAACTGTAACAATGATCGTTGCTACCTTGATGGTGGAGATCTTGGGGTAACTTCGGTGGAAATCTGATTAGTGAAGGCGATGGGTGGCGGTTGATGGCGAGCGATCTTGCTTGGTGCGATCTTGCTTGGAGGATCTTCAAGCTTGAACTCTCTCTTCCTCCTCACTTGGGCTTTTCTTCTTCACTGACTCTTCCTTTTCTTGTTGGTTCCTCCTCTTCTTCCTTGCGGGACTCTTCCTCTTCTTCCTTGCTTGACTCTTCCTCTTCTCCCTTGCTTGACTCTTCCTCTTCTTCCTTGCTGCTCTTCCTCTTCTTCCTTGCTTGGACTCTTCCTCTTCTTCCTTGCTCGGGCATCTCCTCTTCTTTACTTGTTTCAGCTCCTCTTCTTCTTCACTTGGCCTTTTTCTCTTCTTCCTTGCTCGGGCACCTCCTCTTCTTTACTTGTTTCAGCTCCTCTTCTTCTTCCCTTGGCCTTTTCTCATGTGAGGAATGAAGGCCTATTTATAGATGGGAGGAGGGGCATTCTTGTAAATTCATGTAAAGCCGTACCACTCCCCCGATGACGGGATGATTCCTTCGATCATTTGATGTATTTTGAGCATTTGGATGCTCAAATGAAGTCGGAGATCTTAGGCTCGTTAGATCCGCTCACGAGGCGCTCGATTTGACTATAAACACTTTATATTTGAGAGGTTTTAAGATTTAATTGATGTCCCAAAGATTCCAATGATATTTTAAGTCTTGATCTCGACGGTTTGACTCAAAATCATATCGCTTTCGACATCAAGATTTGTGCTTTGACTAGTGGTATTTTGAGAGCCATATCAATCATATAGTATTATTAATTATCATCACCGTTGTCTTCACCATCGATGTTGGTATTGAAGATCAATATCTTCACATTTCTCAATACTCTTTCTCTTAATATTTTCTTTTCACATATGAACTTTTTATATTTTGAAATTTCATATTAGACTTAAATATCTTATCATTTTTTATTATTTTATTTATGTTAGATATATTATTTATAATTATTAAGATGTAAAATTTATAATATGTGTCATGTATGTTGTATATATTTTCAATAATAGATGTTTTTTATTAATACGTATTAGATTTATATATATATAGAACCTCTTATTCAAAATCTATAATGGGCAATAGACTTAAAATTAGTGCTTGGGCTGATGTCAATCTTCTTTAATTGAATTTGGGTCTAACTTCTTTAGTTGCTATGATAGAAAGTATGGGTGTTAATTCGAACTGACGGTTTGGATTCGGGTCTGACCTGAATTTGAGCCGATTTGAATAGGTTTGACCCGAACCCGACTCCTTTTATTAAATGGGTCAAAAACTTTAACCCTAATTCGACTCAATTTCAACCCGGTTGACTCAACACGATACAAATGATCTATTTATATATATATATTCTAGGTTAAAATCAAGTCAAAATTGAATTAAATTCAGGTTCGTGAATAAAAATTAGATCAATTTTTTTGATCCGAACCCAAATTTTTCGAGTTGGGTTCATGTCGAGATATCTTGCCGGATTAATTTTTGACACTCATAATATAAAGAAGATATCAATGGAGCAATGAGTAGCTTGTTTCACACGGTTCTTAGTTTAGAAGATAGATGGTATACTATAAAGTGCCATTTTTGAGAAAAATAGTATTTACGGATGCTATAATAGTAAATAATAGAATTTGAGTATGAGATACGTAAGTATGTTTGTAAAAACACTTTTATTTTAAATGCAAGTAAATTTTCCTATATATATATATATATAGAAAGATATTTAACATAAAATTATTTAAGTAAAAAGAAAAAATATAATTATGTGTTTTTTTCATTCACATGAGCATTGTAGTGTGCAAGTGATTTAACTAAATGGGTAATAAAATTATTAAAAATTTTTATTAAATTTTAAAAAATAGATAATTATAATTATACATACATACATACATACATACATACACACACACATATATATATATATATATATATTGGTCTCGCACCAATTAGCAATAAATTATGAGACAGAGAGATTGCGTGTAGAGAGGAAACATGAGAGGGAGAGAGAGAGAGAGAGTATAAGCCTTTGAATTAGAAAACAAAATCTCAAGAAGGACAAGGAAGAAGTGTCTCTTAACTTATGGGAGTCTTTTCCTATTTGTTAATTCATATGGACTCTTTGACATTACATAGTTGATTGCATTAAATTTTGTCAATATAAGAGAGATAATTTAAGGAAGTAACTCTATGAGTTGCATTGTAAGTGACATAGCCTTATAGAGCGTTCCATACGATCTGATACACTGAATGGTTGAGCTTCAAACATGATACATTGTGACCTTTATCTTGAACTAAGTTGAAGGCACTAACCTTTCTCTTGAACTCGATCCAAAGATGATATATATATATATATATATATATATATATATATATATATATATATATTATATAATTACAATTTATGTATTTATAAAATTAGTATCTATATCAAAATTTTGAACTATTAAATTTATATATTTACACGTGTTAGGATCAAATCATTAAAAATTATATTATAAATTAAAAATATTAGTGCGTGTTTTCTCGTGAATTTGATTATTTAAGATGAGAATTTAAAAAATAAATACATGAGAGAGCTATTTTTTAAATAATAATGTATGAAGTATTTGTTGAGCTTAAAATGGTTTCAAGATTATCCTAATTTTTGGTATTATCACTAGATATATAATGGCGATAAAGCTAACACATTATTGTGCTATTGTGGTCATGGTCATCTAAGTTGTTGCTCATAATGCTATTATTGTGTAGCTCACTTTGATTTAATAATCGAGCACTTTGACTTCAAGTGTAATGTTCTAAATTTAAAATTTAATATATATCTATGAATGTCTGAGTTTATGTATCTAAAAAAAAAATCATATTATTGCTTTATAAATTAATTTATGTGATATTTAATAAATATAAAAATAATTTATAGTTAATATATATATGTCTATGGGGTTTTCTAGATATCTAAAGTCACACGCTATAAAATGAGTAAGATCAGAGATGAACATCTCGTCATAAAAAAAAACATATTAAATATAAAAAATTAAAGTGATCCAGTTTGTCCCGAAATTGTCTCCGGCCGCGATCTCCAAAAAGCACGGGACGCTCAAAATTTACGAACTTGCCACGCTGGCATGGGTTCCAATGGCTGTGGCTGGCGCTCTATCCTTGCATTCTCATCGCTTAGCTCAAAAACCCTTCTTTCATTCTATTGGGGGAAAGCTGCTTCCTTGTTCTCTAGGGAGGAGACGCTGTTCGACCATTGGTATGGCATTGGAGACTGGAAAGCCAAGTTCACAGTTTAAGGTTGTGGATGCCCATCTCCATGTCTGGGCTTCACCAGAAGAGGTTCTCAGTTTGTTTCTTAAAACCGAGATTAAAAAGAAGAAGTAAAAGAAAAGAAAATAGCTCTATTTATATTACGGAACTGGTTCATGCAGGCTGCGGAGAGATACCCATATTTTCCTGGGCAAGAACCCTCGCTTCCTGGTGATTCCGAGCTCTTGCTCAAGGTGAAGTCGCATGCCGTTTCTTGATTTTAACAGTCGTTTTCTGTTCCTTGCATATCTGTTAACCAGATCTGTAATCCATGGTATTATTCTCTTAGCAAAAAAAAGAAAAAAAGAAAAAGGAGAACAACATTGTCATAGGCTCATTCTCATAGAAAATATAAATTTGTTTTTTTTTGGCTGAACATGTACTTTTCTTTGTACATACGTTTTGGCTGAAGTGCATGTCTGAAGTTGTAGCTGTCTAGAGTTTTTTTTCTTAATTTGTCCGGTGATCTGTTTGCAATAACGATCAAAAGATTGATAAATTGGCGCATTGCTACATTTTTTTTGTTTAATATTCTACACGATCTCTTTTGATTCATGTTGATGTATTTAGTGATAAACTGCAAATAGGCTGGCTAACTTTTCTGTATTTGAGTTTAGGACATTATACCTTATTAAAGTAAGAATATCCAAATTGAGTGTCTCAAAAATGAGAATATTAAAATTTGAATGTGTGGTAAAAATAGGAAGAGTTGATTGAAAAATGATTGCATAATAGGGATGGTAGGTGTAATATCTATAAACATAAATTAATGAAAAATAAATTTATGTTGTGGGTGTCAATTAATCCGGTTGGCAAAGATCTTGAAAGTTATTACCAACATTTTGGGTTCGAATCCGCCTACACTATAATAAAGTCCTACATTACAGACGTGGGTGGACTAAAAAAAATTTCGTGATTTGAGTATGAATAACAAAGAGTAAAAAGAACATGCCACAATAGGACAACTAGATAAAATTAATATTTAAGGATTTAAAAGGAAAACATACATATCTAAGATAATATAGGAGAGGTTGTGAAAAAAAAGCATAAGTTTGGCATTTGATACAACACTTGATGACAAAAATGGAGCGTGTTGATTCTTAAGCTGAACCTAATTAGTCAGTTTAAGGTTTAGGAAGAGGATGACAATGACAATGATGATGAGGCTCGAGGCAGAATGTTCTAGGATTTTGAGATTCCGATTCAGATCTAGCATACGCTGTAGACTTATATGCAATCAATTCATTTATACAAACATGTTAATTTTACTAGAAAACAGGCTATGAATTTCAAACAATTTTTACTAACTAACAATGAGAGTATTAATTAGATCAGATGCAATTCAAATCTTTAAATATTGCTTTTTTAACATAAATTAATCAATAAGGAGTTAAAGATCATGAAAGATTGAAATTTTTTGAGAATTTGTGCATCGAAAAAAGTTGATTGTCAAAAAGCTCAAAGAAACTATTGTTTGAACAAGGAGATTGCTTTTCTTGGAATGCTTGAAGTTTCACTTTTTAAGAAAGATTTACACGTCTAAATGAAACTTTTATGAAGCCATTGAATTGTGTTTGTTCATGGCTTAAATCTCATATTTATAAGTCTCATGCAACACCAAGTAAAACTGGATGAGGTCACCAGAATGGAACTGCTAGAGTAGAAGCTAGAGAAGGAATAATGAATGTGCAAGAATAAATAACCACAAACTGGCTAGAGGAGACACATCAAAACACAAAGGAGAAGTCGCACGAGTTGCAATTGAAGGAATCACATTTAGGAATCCCACAAATATCGTATGGCTGAAAGGAATAATACCATGTAGAATATGCAAGGTCAGTTGCACTTGCATGCTAGACTCTCATAGGAATGGAAAAGGAGCTGAATTAATAGGATAAGCATCACAGAATAGTTATAAGGCAGTCCACATGAATAATAACCATATCAAGGTTACTAATGATAAATAGCTCAGGAAGTTCTCGGTGAATTTCTTTTATTCTGCGCTATGTACTTGATGTGCACTAAGAAGTTTCATACCAATATGTTGATGCTATATTCAAAGTTCTGTTTTATAGCAATTGATCTATGTAGCTTTTGTGTTGGAATTATCTCTTCTATTTTATCTCATTTTTTGAGGCAGTATTACAGATTAGTCTTTGTAATTGAACTAGTTGCAATTATTTAGTATCAAAATTATAATCACGCCTGCTCCTTATTCTTAGAAATCCACTTTATCAAATTGTTCTTTTCCTTTCATGCCCTCTTCAAATTATTTTACCTCAGCTGAGGAAAGCTTTATTTTACCATTCAGTCTTTTGAAGAGCTTTGTTACCGGTAATGGTGCAGAATTAGGAAACTTATTCCTTTGTATTGCTTCCTTGCAAGCCAAACAAATTTTAAGTATTTTTTTCCTTGGAGCTAGAAAGAAGCTCTCTTTGGGAACTAGAACATTATTTTTTGTCATATTCTAGTTATTTTGAACTTGTTTTGTGTGGGCATCAGTTTCATTCAGTTTTCTTCTTTGATTCATACAGTTTCTTCTATGATTCATACAGTGTATGGGCGAAGCAGGGTTGATGGAGCACTTATTGTGCAGCCAATAAATCATATGTTTGACCATGATCTTGTCACAAGGTAATTTCTTACTTAAATTTTCTTTTATATTCTCCTGCTACTATGATCTTAATTTTAGAAGTCATATTCTAATCTATATTCACATTCTTTTGTACAATAGATCTAAATTAATTAAACATATCATAATTAGATATTGCTTTATCTTCTACTAATATTGATTGAATTATTAATTCCTTTTCAATAAAATTTTATATCATATACTTAGTCTTTGTTTTACTATTTCTAATTAATCTATCTTCTAAATATTTTTTCATTGTTTTAATTATATATTTATTTTAATAAATTTGTCATCCATTACAACTATTACATGCAAAGCATAATGTAATGAACTTTAGTTTGATTATCTTTTTTGAGCATCTTCTTAACAAGAAAATATAACTCAATGCTAATCTTTAATTCAATCCTATTGTTATCGATTTTTTTTTGTTCATAACTATTTATAATATTACTTGATATTCCATCATGCATGTCTTTTATATCATCAATTTGTCCTTTAACATATAGTTTTTGTTTTAATTCATGTGAAATTAGTTCCCCTCGTATATATTATCAAGATTAATAAAATTTTTATGAAAATCCTTCTTTATTCTCTATATTTTTCATTAATTTTTATAACACAAAAGTAGTTTTTACAGTATTATTTCTTAGCATAAAATGAAATTCAATTTTTGAAACTAACGTAGTTTTTATGAGTCTATATTTGATTTCTCTCACTTGGCTCATAATTTTGATTTCCTTATAGTTAACACAGCCTTGCCAATTCTTTTACTCTTAAAAATAATATTAAAATATATTTTCTACAATTATTTGACATCTTTGTCTAAATATTTCATTAAAAGATTTGTTAATTAAATTATTGTATTATTTATCATGATTTTCTAAATCTAAATAAATGTCATCTAGAATTAAAGTCTTACTTTTATTTATCTTCATTAATGCTCACTCCACTTTTTTTGGATCAATTTTTAATACGCCTTATCATTTTGTTTATTATACTTTTTTACAATAATTTATTTTTTAAAATGATCATTTAATAAAAAATTTAAATTATTATTATTTTTTTTTATATCTTCATATTTAATTGAACTCATATTTTCTTTGTTTCTGTTACATCTAATTAGTTTAAAATTTTTGGTTATATTATCCATTGTCTTGCCTAGGTTGTAGATATAGGTCTTTGTGAATACGCTAAAGGACCAATGGTTAACGGTGACTCTTTTGGGTGGTTTTGCTAGATTAATTATTAATGAGATCGCTATTTTGACTGACATTGATCCTCAAGAAGCTCAATGAACTCTTGAATAATTGAAGCTAACTTGAATAGAGCTGAGGACGAGACAATCAATTGAGACAAATTAAACTCTCAGACTAGCTAGGGCATGATTAGAAGTTGTCAAATCGATTTTCTATTAGTAGTCAATACGTTCGATCAAAATAAAAAAAAAAGTTCTTTATTATACACCACTCACTACATCTTGATTCGACAATTTTTTTTCTCTTGCTTTAATACTAAGAATATTATATTATCAAAAGTTGTAGGCTTTACCACGTCAATTTGGGGTGATGCCGTAGGAATCCTTTGCTTATTTCTAAGCACAATTGGGCTAGATCATGGCATTAAACTTATGGGGAAACACCTTAATAGTAGGCAAAATTCAATTTTGGATTTTTTTTATTAGTTTTGATATAAATTTACCATTGGCTCCTGATTTACTACTCTTAAACTTCTCATATGGACTTGGGATCAGGAAGGTGGTTTTAGAGAAAAAGTTATAATATTAGTAAAAAATTAAATAAGTAAGAGGCTTAACATTACATATCCCCTAAGCATGTCTTGGACACAATTTGCATAAAATAAAACATGAATATAGCATTATTAGGCATGTTGCATAGACATTGTTTGAATAAAATACACAATTTGTAATAATGAGGATACACATTTTGATCTGGATTATACTCAGATGCTTGAGTGGCCTCATAATTTGTAATATTGAGATTACACATTTTGATCTGGATTATATTCAGCTGCTCAAGTAGCCTTATAGGTTCGGTAATATTTTTCATATTTGATGTATACATTTATGATTCTTCTGACAACAGTGGTGGATGATATGTTTTAGGTACGCTATGTATTATGACATTTTGTTCATTGATTTAATATATACCTATATTGTTTTTATGTCATAGTACATTGCAGAAGCATCCATCCAAATTCATTGGATGCTGTCTTGCAAATCCTGCGGATGATGGAAGTGGTATTTTCCAGTTTGAGCATCTTGTGTTAAAGGTTTTTTTTTTTTAAAAAATTTCTGAAAAAAAAAACTTATTAACAAATATGAGAAAATATGTTGCTCTTAAGGTAATGCAAGTGCCTCTTTCATTTATTAGGAAGGATACCGTGCAGTTCGGTTCAACCCAAACATATGGCCTTCTGGTCAGAAGGTATTCCAAGGAGATTTAGAAGGACTCCTTAATTGCTATTTTATTGGTGCTAGGTCCATATTTTTAATTCCAATGAAAATTTTCAATTTCATTCTGCAAATCATGCAGATAACTAATGAAATTGGGAAAGCATTGTTTAGTAAAGCGGGAGAACTTGGAGTGCCAGTTGGCTTCATGTGTTCTAAGGTACTAAACTATCACACGCTGCAATAAGATATCAGATATCTTTGTAAAGTAATCATGATACAAATATCATTAGCATGCTCATCGTAACTTTGTACTTGCTAAGTTACTTGTGAGTTGTTGAGTTTTATTAAAACTTGTATTTAATTATTTATTTTTTGGTTCCGTCTGCATGAATTGGTATTTTCTAGTAGTTCATAAACTTGTATATTTCTTCCTCTCTTTTCCATGCATCCTTCATCATCATGATAGACATTATTTGAGTATATGTTCAATTTTAGCATCTGATATATGGATTCTTGATAAAAAGACTAGCATAAAAATCTGCTGTGATGCCCATGTTATGGTGTTCTAGATGGAAATTAATAGCAGTCTTGCACAAATTTATTTTAACCGCTTAGTTGACTTAATAATGGCCAAAAAAGTACGTTCATCGGATATGCTAGGCACTATAGCATGTTGCAGAATTTTTTTCTTGGGGAAACTTCTTTACTATTTCATTGCCGTATAAACTATAATTCTTGTTTAAGCGAATTCAACATTTTCAAAGTTTTCTTTGGAAATTTTTATAGTTTTATATCTGTCACTATTTGAAGTGGCAGATTTGTCGTTCATACTTCCAAGTAATGCACAGGAGGGATGGATAAGCTTAAAAAAATTAAGTAGGATTTGTTAATATTTGTTGATAATTTCTGTAGAAGATGTTGTTCAAAAATCAATGACACTTTTGATTAGCTAATCAAAATTGTCTCAATATACGATCGCCTTTTTTTTGCAGGGTATCAGTTTATATTTATCAGAAATTGAGGAGTTATGTTCAAATTTTCCATCAACTTCTGTCATCCTTGATCACATGGGTTTCTGCAAGCCACCAATATGAGTCAACTTAACTAATACCAAATGTAAGGAATCCAGTCACTTAGTCAACAATAATGATTATCTTTAATATCCTGAGCATAGAAATGACGAGGAAAGAAAGGCATTTTCTGAGCTTCTTAGTCTTTCCAAGTTCCCACAGGTTTGATTCTGGGTTTTCTATTGAAATATTGTTAAAGTTGATTACCTCCATCAATTTTTTTCAGTTGCAGACATACACAGATACTTTCATTTTCCCTCACAAATTTTTTTTATCCCACCACTTTGTTGTTTGCAAACAATGATTACATCATGTATATCATCTATGATGTGAGAACTACTTATAGATTTAGTTTTATCAATTTTCATGATGATGATGTTTTCTTTGAGCATGTGTTAAAAATGATGATTACTAGTTGTCAAGGATAAATATATTACTTTTATCACTGTAATATCATGATAGTTGTTTAAATTACTTTAAAGTGGAAGATTGTTCTTGAAGCTCTTAACATAGACAAATGTAATTATTTTCTTGAGAGAGAAAAGCTCATTCCATTCTCTCTATGAGTGAGGGATGGAGATAGGGCTAGAGGAAGAGAGAAAGGGAAAACATTGTGATTGTGCTCGTGTCTGATATATTAGGTGAAAAAGTCTTCTTTTTCAAATGATAGTACACCTCTAGAACCGTATTTATATTTCAAGGGCAGCCTATGGTGCATCCATTTACCTTTTTGTTTTGTACACAAGTACATAGATAACCATGCATGTGACTATTGGTGAGAGAAATAAAAGAGAGGAAGGCGACCATCCTTAGTAACTCAAAGATCATTCTTATCTCTATCATTTCTTTCACCAATATCGATGGGTCATCTTTACGAACATATACATCATTCTCTTCCTGGTCATATATTTTGCCATGACTGCATGGGTCATCCTTAAGAACTAAAACCTCATTCTCATTCCAATCAGATCTTGCATCATGGTTTGCCACATTAAAATGCCATTAAGTTCTGGGTGAACTCTTCTTAGACATGTACTGACATGAAGAAGGATGCATATGTAATATGCTATTTATTGACAGATTTGTTGTGAATTTTAAGATTTGTGTGGTAATTTTATTAATAGATGAAGTTGGATGATACTTTTGTAAATATCTAAGATTTTCAGTGTTACACTCAAAATTGCTTTTAAAATAGTTAGTCAAACATAATTCAAGTTATTAAAGATATATATAGTAGAGCATTAATTAGCGATAAAAGTAGTGTGAAAATGTTTAAAGTGTTTTCAATTAAATTAGTGTGACATAAAATTTCTACATTTTCACATCTTTTTGTATTGATTATGACAGGGCTTCAGAATGTGGTATGTTTTGCATCTGATATGATTCTAATCAGTAAGACTTTTAATAAAGTATGTGAAAAGTTTGAATAATGGGAAGAATATTTAGATAATAGAAGTTGCACAAGAATTGTGTAAAATAAATTTAAGAACTCATAAAATACTCAGCAAAAAGCAATGGAGAATGAGGATTTAGAGTCATAGTTGAGATTTGTTAAAGATGATGATCATTGCAATGCATGGCGCTCTTTGGTCTCTCAGGTTTATCTGAAATTCAGTGCATTGTTTCGGTTGTCAAGAAAGCCATTCCCTTATGATGATACGGGAGAACTTCTTTCCCAAGCAATCTCCAGCTATGGATCCAACCGCATAATGTGGGGAAGGTACGTAATTGTTTTCTTAATCTCTTCCGATTCTCGTTTGCAGTTAATTACTACTAGATAGAGTTAGTTATCTTCGAAATGGCTACATTAATTAGGCTGCATATAATGCTTCTGTAAGGTTGATACTCTCGAACTTTCTCATGAATTCTGAACTAATGATCCTGTAGTGACTTCCCATTTGTTGTGCCCGAGTGTGGGTATAAAAAGGCCAAGGAAGCAGTCTATCTCATTGCTCATCAGGTTGCACTGTCATCCTCGGAATTGGAGTGGCTAATGGGCAGAACTGCAGCACAACTTTTTCAGCATTCATGGTATGCTTCTTAGATTGGTATACATCAGAATAATTTAAAAATCTTGCATTTATTATTTTGTTTAATGGTCACTATTGGGCAGGAATTCAATGACCAAATCTAATCTAGAAAAGTTGAATGTGCATGTACATTTTTCATTACAGAAATGAATGAAGACTTATTTTATATATGGACCATGCTTACTTCCTACTACAGATACTGTTTGATTTGCATCCTAGCATGGAATGGTGATGATGTTGTGACAAAACATCTGTGTTTTATGCTTCTGCTTTGCTAGAGTACTTTCAGGAAGCGACATTTCAAAATACATAGAGGACACAACTCAGCAGCAAATGAATTTGATGCATGCTACTATCTACACAATCAATACTCGTAACAACATGCATCAATTCTCGACCCTAGATCTAAGTCCATTATTCAATGGATTTTTGACTCTTCATCCAAGGATGATGCACAATTATAAATATTGTGGTCAGGACTCTCCTAAAAGAGGGGCACGATCAAATTTCAAAGATAAAGGTTTAGAATCTACATATACTTATATATTGTTAGTTTCTCCTAGAACCTACTCAAGTTCTTCTTGGATATTAAATACTTGTTTTTGGCTCAAATTATGGTGTATGTATGTCATAAGTCTTAATCATCTAAATTTTTCTAGCTATTATTTTTTGCTCGATGAGGGGTGTGTATTTTTGATTTCAACTGAAAAATTGAATAAACTAAAATTTTGTGAGCAATTTGTTTCGATTTTGAACTTAATAATTTTGAATTTTGGTTTTAATTTATGAAAACTTTAGCTTTCAGATTTTGAATCGGTTTATTAAATAAAATTTTGGATATATATATATATATAGTTTTATTTATTGTTTTTTCATTATATAATAAAAAATTGCAGAATAAATATAAATTTCACTAGTAATTTTTAAATGTAGTAAAATTTGGTTTGTTATTCAAAATCAAATCAAATTGTTATTCAGTTTGTTGGTTTTGTATTTATTTGGTTGGTTTAGTCTAATTTTTTGGAAATCTAAAATCAATTGGTTTTAAAAAAATATCATTCAAATCAATCAAATGCAAATCCCTACTCTCAAGATTCCTCTTAGAGTTAAATGGGAGTAGCATTCTTGTTCCATTGTACTCATGATGCATGAACTTCATTCTTCTTAATAAAAGTGAGATTCCATCATTTATTGGATTACTATGTTTTGTCTCTATCTTTAGGCAAATAAGTGAACACATCGAGCAATGGTTGGAGTGGTTGTAGCTATGTCCTTCCTAGTCAGGGTGCGTCAGATCTCCCGTATGTGGTGAGCATTTGTTGGACAAGAGTAGTTTAGTCGTCGGTGATTGCCCTTATGTGATGGGCATCCTCAAAGCTGTTTGGGAGATTGAGATAAATTGCATTATGATCCTTACAAGATTAATGTTGATCACTTGATGGCAGAAGCAGCGAGAGGAATTCTTTCCAATCTTGACCATAAATTGGTTTGTGTGCCTGCATGTGTCAAGAACTTATTATTCAGTCTTTCATGTGGGTTATGAATCCTGCTTGATTTAGCTAGTAGAAGTAGTCAATCCAATTTTACTTGAGGGGATTTTTATCGACAATCATGGGTTGCTTCATGTAAGGGATTTCATAGGTTTCGAGCGGAGATTAATTGAATCACTAATTTTAGACTAACTTAGATTAACACATGGCTTTATGCTCTATAATATATATATATATATATATGAAGCAAAACCAAAAGTTTAAATGTATGCCTTTAGGGATATATGGACATTAGTTATAATCATAATATAGTTGCCCTGCCTTGTTTAACTAATCACTGCATAAAGGACTTTCAACATAACCATACTATAGTGGCGTTAACACATTTAGACTAACTAGCCAAGTAAATGATTTTTATCACATCAATACCATGATGGTCCTATTGCATTTAAGCTAATTATCTGGTTAGAGGATGTTTGTCACATCCCTTTTGGACCTAAATTTATAGCTGGGCTTATTTGATGGTATTTGATATGATATTGATTCTCTAGAGCTTTAGTCAAATTTAATTTATCATATTTAATCAACTTAATATGAAAGATGAAATTTTAACCTAAGCATAAAGTGATTCATATTTTTATATTTTTGATTTTTTTATTATTTTGGGCAATATTGTCATTTTCGAATCTCAAGTCTCGAATGAGAAAAGTGGAGGGTTGTATTAGGTAGTCAACAACCAGTGTAAAATTTGTCGAAAAATCATGACATGAATCCTTCAATACATTGTGGTGCATCTTTGGGCATTACGGCGACCGTTATATGGGTCTGATACAAAAATGTGCGAGGACGTGGCTCTTGTGGTGTTAAATAAGCATGGGTACCTGCATTATGTATGTATTCGGCAAAGAAGTTAGTCTATGAAATTAGGATCAGGTTAGAATTTGAAATAAATGTACTTTTACAGGTAAATCAAATTAATAGATATTATGTTCATCAGAAAATAAATATCTTATATATTTAAGAAACTAAATGGGTTGGGGAGAAGGTTAAGGAGTTTCGTAGTTTAGGTTTTAAACTTTGATATTCAGATATAAGTCGTATTAGAAAGAATATATGTGTGATTATAGATAAAAGTTTGAAAGATAATGTTATGATAATTAATTGGATTGGAGATATAATTATAGCTTTAAAGATTATTGTTGATGTTAAGATTATTAATATTATAAATGTTTATATTTTTTAAGTAATTTTGGATGTAGGTTGAAAAGAAAATTTTTGGAATAATTTAGAGGAATTAATATAAAAGATACCTTTTAAAGAAAGAATATTTATTGGAGGAGTTTAAATGGACATGTTGGTAGCGTGGTAAAAGTTTTTAAAAATATTCATGGTGGCTATTATTTGTGAGTTTATAGTGATTAATGAATAAGGTAGTATCATATTGGATTTTGCTTTAGCTTATGATTATGTAATTGCTAATACTTTATTTAAAAAAGATGAGCATATTATTATTTATAAGAATGGACCTAGTAAAATATAGATTGATTATTTTTTAATAAGAAAATTAAATCATTTAATTTGTAAATATTATAAGATCATTTTTGGTGAAGGTTTAAGTACCAAATATTTCTACTGGTTTTGAATTATAAGATAAAGGGTTGGAAGATGAAAAATAAATCGAAATATTATCCTAAGATTAAATATAGTACTTAAAATAATAATAAAAAAATATTTTTAAGAATAAGTTATAAGATTTTAGAATTTGGGATGTTCATGACGAAGTTAATATTATATGAGAAAAAATTGTAAGTGAAATTAAGTAAACTGCAAAAATTATTCTTAGAGAATTAAAAGAATTTTTTTTTAGTAAAAATAATTGATAGTGGAGTTAAATGTGTACGAAAAGATAAAATGAAGAAGTTTTATTATAAAAATTGAACTAGATGTAAGAACTCAGAGAATTGAGAAAAATATAAAGTGATCATAGATATTCTACGAAATCAATATATGATATAAAAATATTCAGTTTTTTGTGATTATACAATTTGTTTGATACTAAAGAGGGTGAAAGATATATGTATAAGTTATTCAAGTAAAAAATTAGGAGAAGTAAAGACTTAGTTTAAGTGAAGCCAATTGAGCATAAAAATCATAAAGTGCTTTTATTAGAAGAGGATATTGAACATATGCGGATGAGATATTTTGATAAAATTTTCAATTAAGGTTGTGAGAATTCATTGACTTTAGAAACTTTAGTATCTAATTAAAATGGAGAATTATATATTTTTTTGTCGTATTAGTAAAATTAAAGTTGGAGTGGCTTTAAAGAAAATGAAGGGTGAAAAAGTAGTAGGATCTTAAGATATTTTAATAGAAGTTTAAAAATGCTTAGGAGATCAAAGAATTTATTAATTTATTAATCATTTTAATATTATTTTAAAAACTAAAAAGATGTCTGTTGAGTGGAGAAAGAGCTTGTTGGTTTATTTTTAAGAATAAAGGTGATGCACAAGAGTGTGAAAACTATAGAGGGATTAAATTAATGTGCCATACATTAAAGTTATGGGAGAGTAATTGAGCATAGGTTATGATGGGATACAAAAGTATTTCAAAATTAGTTTGATTTTATGTCAGATAGGTCTACTTCGGATGCTATACATTTGTTGAGAGGCTTGATGGAGAAGTATAGAGAGAGCAAGGAGGATATACATATGATATTTGTTGATTTATAGAAAGCATATAATAAAGTTTCAAGAGAAATGCTTTGAAGACTTCTAAAAGAGAAAGGAGTTAATATTGGTTATATCTTTCACTTGTGTTCAAACACAAGGAGAATTGATAAAAAAATTTCATATTTCAATTGGATTACATCAAGGATTGGCTTTATGCCCATATCTTTTTGCTTTAGTTATGGATGTTCTTACTAGGCATTTACAGAAGGATGTACTTGGTGTATGTTTTTTGTTGAAGATATTCTCCTTATTGATAAGACAAGTGAGAGAGAGTTCAAGATAAACTTGAATTATGGAGGTCAATCTTATAGTCTAAAGGCTTTCGTTTGAGTAGATTTAAAGCTAAATACGTGGAGTGTACAACGATTAGTTATAGAAGATCTAGTGGTCCTTTCTCTGGGACTAAATTGGCTACTTGCAAATAATCGAGGGACCATTTTAGGATTTGTTTCTTATTAAATATTTATTGTTTGCATTGTTTGAATGTTCTTGAGGTAACTCTTATGCTTATGCTTCATATTCTATAATGGTAAAGTAATAATTTATCTTGTACTTGGTAGCATTATGCTCTTCTAGCATAAGCATCCTTGTAATCACCATCAATGTATTTGGACGCTAGGTTGGGTATCCTTAGTGTTTGATGTAATAAATCCATAGCTTGTGTGATGGTGTTGATATATTTACTTTCATCATTTAAGTTATTAACTCTCCCATATTTATCTTTATCTTAGATTATATAATATCATTTGTTTATATGTTTACTCTTGTAAGTTTAGTCGGCTAATTATATGTGCTATTTATGTGTTACACTAATATTAGTGCTTATTATCCACTCCTAGAGTCTATTTTGATCACCATTTTACATGTGTGTTTTCAAGTGTTTCATATTAACATTTCATTTGCTTTGTGTGTGGATTTGAATTGGAAAGGATTTTGCAAGAAATTCTATAAACGTCATTACACCATTTTTTTGTGGACCTTAAAGCTTTGATGTAGTTCCAAGTGGATGTCAATGCTCATTGTTTAGGGCGTGACTATGGTCAATATAGTTTTAAATCGAGATGTGACTTTTTTGGTTTTAAAATAAATTAAAAATCTTTATAGGTTTTCATATAAGATGCAAAATATTTTTGAGCTTGTCATTTGAGACATCAAAAGTGGGAAGAAGCATAAAGTTTTAAGTGAAACATCAACTCAAGGAATTTCGAAAGAATTCAAATGGTGCTCAATCTAAATCATTTTGGTTGAATTGGTGGCAAAATTTCTTCAACCTTTATGCCTCCTATCCTCTATTGATGGATTATCATAATATTAGATGACAAAAATCACTTTCACAATAATTTGAACATGGGTCGACATTAATCAAACTCCCTTCGATGATCATCTTGCTCATCGCTATAGCTTCATCAAAGAGGCCGCATATAATGACAAATTTGTGTTATCCATCACCCTTTGAATGCCAGACATTTAAAAATTATGGCAAGCAACATGCCATAATATGCTACAATGCTACATAAAAATATTGTTGTTGATGTTATCCCAATACGCCATGAATGCCATCATCACATGTGCTTGCTACCGACAGTCTTTTCTTTTTCTTTTTTTCATCTTTATTAAAACCAACCTTAGCTTGCATTGTCTTGAAATCTTATAACTACTTGTAGAGGAATCATCTTTGTATTAACTGGTGTGTGTGTGTGCGCGCTTTTTATTTATTTTATGTGATATAGCAACGCACTATAATTCTCCTTTGAGTTCTTTTTACATCCATTTCACTGTACGTGTGCAAAGTTTTTGAGTTGAAATAATATTCTCATGTTTCAGTGCTCGGCATATATTTTCTGTTTGTATGATAAAATTCTTACCAGTAAGAATTTTTCTGATTATTTATGCATATTTTCTTCTAATTATTTGTGCCAATGATTCATAAACTGTTTTTTACCTTCTTCGATTATATAAATTATTTATAATTGGATGAGTTTAACTAGATTCTCAGAAGTTTTATGACGACGACAACAACAACAACAACAACAAGCCTTAATTCCATTTAGGTCTTTCACATGAATCCTTCGTCCAATGTTATATTGTGTATTCAATTTAAATTAAGATACTAAGATCATTTTTATACATTTTAACCAAGTTTTTTTATCTCTACCTTTCTTAATATAAAGACAAATCTAATGATCTACTCTCTGTCGGGTTATCTCGGACGACGCTTTATGTGTAAAAATCTCTCTCCTAATCTTCTATCTACCCAACTTTTTCTCGAATATACTCATTTTGTATTCTATCTCTAAGAGTAAAGCCACATCCACCTAAGCATCCTCATCTCTGTAACACTTAACTTAATCTTATGCTTCTCTTTTATTGGCCAACATTCTGCACCATAAATCATTGCAGGTCTTACCACCATCTTATAAAATTTTCCTTTAAATTTAAGTAGAACTTTTCTATCACATAATAGGCCAGAAGTTTTATGACAGTTGACCAATATTCTACTTTTTATGATCTGTCTAATTTGGAGGAATAGAGAATAAGATATAATTTATTTTATGATAAGTTATTGGGTGTATGGTTTCAATTTTATTAATCAAGTGAAATTTATCTGAAAATAAAATTTAAAATATATATTTTTTATTCAATTCTAATGAAAAAAAAGATTCATTTTAAATTTAATTTCAAATTTAATTTGGTCAAGCCAAAGGTTGCTTTATACTTTAAATTGTTTAGTGTATATATGTTTGGTACAAAAAGGGGGTATGGCGTTTGTAATCCATGATTGGCATATAATAAATATAGAAATAAATAAGTTCAAATACCTGAGAGAAGCAGGCCATAATTTAAATTTGGTAAAATACATTAACTGGAGACAGCAATGAAACTGTTCATCAATTTTCTTTATTCTCTTAATTATCAAAAGAGGAAGCAAGGATATATGTATGTATCCGCAGAATAAATAAAAATTTTGATCTATATTATTTTTTAATTTCCCGAACTGCTTATCTTCTTCAATCTCGGCACTTCTAGTTATTGCAAATAAATTCACAATGTAAATGCATTACGGGAACTTATATAATTCCTAGACATAGGCTGTCACCTCAATACAATATGTAGCTTTCTACGTGAGAAATTTCTATTGAATATGAGGCTTATGGTTGTTGATTTTGCTTTTCGGGGTCGCTCAAAGAAAAGGCTGGCACAGGCGGAGATGGCGGGCGAGGGAAAGGGAAGAAGGGTGGCAGTGGTGGAAAAGGGAAGGGGAAAGTAAACGGCGGAGGAGAAGAAGGTGGTGGTGGCGGTGATGGAAAAATAGTCGGTATTGGGTTAAAGGGTGGTAGCGATGGGAAGGGAAAGGGATTGGGAAATTGTGATGGTGACGGTGGAGCAAAAAAAGGCAAAGGAGGAAATGGAAAGGGAAAAGCTGGCGGTGGCGGAGTAAAGAATGGAATTGTAGGGAAAGGGAAAGGAAGAGAAGGTGGGCTTGGGAAAGGGAATGGAGGGGAAAAGAAGGATGGATTGGGGAAAGGAAAGGAGGACAAGGGAAGAAGGTGGCCAAAAGTGCAGCCAAATGCTCGTTGGAAGAGCTTAAGCTGGGCACGTTGCAGAGAGTCGATGGGCTCTGTACCAGGCTTGCTTTGCAGAATGACTCCAATGCTTTGCCTTCCCTGCACTCGAAACCATCGACTGGAGGAATTTCAAGCTTGTAGACGCCGAATTTGTCTGTGGTGCGTTCTGTGTTGATAAAGACTTCCTCCCCGGATGTTGTCTCTGTGGAGAACTCGCAGACTATCTGCACCTTTGCACCTGAAATCGGTGAAAGATAAGTTGTTGACATTGAAAGCGAGAGGATAAAGAAAGAATTGGGTTCTTTGCTTTTCGCACCTTGAAGGAAGTAACTGTGCTTTGAGAAGGTATTCTCGGAGCAGGCATCGCAGAAGACCGTACCAACCACAGTGACGTTAACAAGGGAGCTGGAGTTGATGACTGGAACTGAGGAGAGAAGGAGAAGAGAGAAGAGGATGAGCCTTGCGGCCATAGCTTGATCTCAGAAGCTTAGTTTGGGGAAGACGGCATGACGCTGAGCTTTTATTGGGTGAGGGTTGTCCGTGAGTGGGTATAGTTTTGGATGGGAGGAGAACTGGGGGAGAGGGATGAGAAAAGAAGCATCCATTCACATGAAACAAAGACATGTGAAGAGCTGCCTTTGGCATTACGTGATGTGTTTTAGAGAGGGAGTTTGTTGGGCCTGTGCTCACGGGTGGTGTCAATGGCTTCTGATGATGACAAGAAATTCTACAAACGCGGCCAGAAGATTGGTTTTTTTTTTTCTGTGATTATTGTATCTGTAGGTTCTATTATTTTTCTGATGAGGTGCATGATTGATATTTTTTATAATGATCTGGAGGACATGGAGAGATGCCAGAATAGAAGATTTGGATTGTGGTTTTAGCGGAGAGTCACACTTCGAATTTGATTATGAGATACAGCTTTTTTCGCATGCATTAGAATTGTATTTCATTTTAAAATAATGGTATTATTTTTTATGTAATTAAAATTTTATTCTAAGTAAATATTAAAATATAGGTGTTAGATATGTAAATATATTAGAAATTTGTATTATGTATGTAAATGTGCATATGCAAGATATGTAAGATGAATAACGAGAGATGCATGATTTAAAATGTATTATTTTATAACGTAATTTTATTATAATAAAAATTACGATACTATTAGATTAAAATAATATTATTTGACATGAATATTAACTATTCTATAATGATTTATAATACAATGGTGTTTACAATCATTCATAGAAAAAGAATAATAAATAATCCATTTATAAGCCGATGCATTATTCGTGTATCTTATATATATAATTAGTTTGATAAGATACACTATATTCTAATATTCAAAAAGTTGCGACTAACTTACTAGCTTTCGTAACATTACGTCCACCACGAACAAATATATATATATATATATATATATATATATATATATATATATATATATATATATATATATATATATATATATATATATATATATATATATATATATATATATATATATATATATATATGATGCTCTTATCTTATTCAAATAGATGAGTGAATCTCTAATTAAGGTTCTTCTTGATCCAGGGATATGTTTAGCTCAGCTGAACACTATTAAAGAGGATGCACATTGTTTGAGGGACATCTTAGGAGTTACATTCAGTGATGAAGATTTACTTCTATTGACAATTGAGCACAATCATCTCCTTTACATCACAGTTGATATAGGTAGATTTAGACTGTCAAGAGTGTTGGTTGACCCAGGTGCAGTAGTTAACATTATGAGTCTAAAGATTATTGACTACTTGAGAATTGACATCTCTAAACTCAATTCAGAGAGGATGATGTTGAAAGGATTGAATGAGTAAGGCGAGAGGGCTTTAGGCTCCATAGTATTGCTAATGGAGATTGACGAGTGGAAGACTGAAGTCAGATTTCACATTATAGATATAGATTCAGATATATATATATATAATATATATAAAAGTTATGAGAGTAATGCGCCATACTTTGAATACAAACAAATGGTTATTAAACTGTGATAGTAAACTAATGATTTTGCACCATAAATAATCATAACTTTACCATAGTTAATCTAAATATATTGTTATTATTATTTAATTTAAACTCATTAATCTAAATTTATCTCCAAATCTATTTTATCAAAACCATGATTAGCATTTAATAGAATCAGTTGCTTCCAGGAGATAAAATGGATTGCTACCAACTAATGAGTTACATTTAGAGGGATTATTAAGTGTGGAATTTGGATGCAACTCTATATCAGTAGGACTTGAATAATATAATATTATGTACACTTAGTTAATAGACTAATTGCTGTGTATTGATTATAAAATTTTATGTATTGATATAGTATTAATTGCATATAATAAATGTTATATATATAAATATCAATATATAGTAATATATGGTTAATAAATAATAATTGTGTATTGATTGAGCAAGAGTATGAATAAAAATTATATACATATTTTGTAAGTAATAATTTTTTTATATTTATTTATTTATTTATTTTGAAATCTCGATCAGAGTCAACTCCTCCCAAGAATCATAGTCAATATTTTAAAAATCTATTTTTAAATTCTGTGTAAATTTTAACGGATTTTATTCAGAAGGGGCAAAATTTGATTCGAAAATGGATGCCTTTGACTCAAAGTCTTATTTGCACTAATCAAAATTAAAATTCTCAATTGCGAATTTAATTCATTCAAGCTCTCTTTGCGACTCCTAATTGGTGGGCATTATCTTTTCAGGTTGGGCTTAGTAAAATATTCGAGTGTTGAGTGGGCTTTATAACCTTTGCTTCTAAAAAGCCCGGTAAAATTTGCATTGGAGAGCTTTAATTTGGTTTGGGCTAAGGCCCAACTAATTAGCGGCCTGACAGTGAACATGGCTTTGGTAGATGTTTTAGTTTAATTTGATTTGGAGGATGGCCCAACCTCCGAACGCTGAAAAATTGTACTATTATAATTATTATTGATATTAACATAAAACTAATACTCATTAATTATACTCAATAAAAATGTAATTTTTATATGTATGCAAACCCACTACTTAGGATTGGCTACTTGAATCTCTTCTCTATTGTAATGTTAAATTTTAATTTAATTCTAGTAAAATAAGATCAATTATTATATTTCATAAAAAAAACTTGTTTAGGTTTGTATCTATTTTTCTTAACATAAGTTAAATCTAATATATCTACTCTCTTGACTGTGTCATTGGACATAATAGCAGATCTAGAAATTATTTTTTAATGGGAGTACAAATGGATAATTTTTAAAATGCTTTTAATAATTTCCATTTAAATTTAGTTGAGTATTAATATTTTAAAATTTTTCTACTTATGAGTTTTAATAAAAAATAAATATATGCTAATTAAAATTTTAATATATAATTAAAAAGATCTTAATGTTAATCCATCTAATATATTAATTAAAAAATCATGGTTGAAAGAAAATTAAGATCCTAATTGCAATATATTTGTTATAGAGGGGAATTAAAAAATCAGCCCAATACAGAACATCATTACTATTCATTGTTAAAATTAGCTATTAAAGCGCTCAAACAAGCCCACTAATAAAAGGCTTTAAACGCTCAAATCTATTTGAGATTTCAGATCTTAGAAATCAAAACGCAAAGTAGAAACTGAAGCAGAATGTTTGAATATCGTACTTCAGAAATTAAAATACAACACTGTAGAATACAAGTATGGAGCCCTGCAAGCAGCTTTATGAAAAGCTACAGCGGCCTTTTTTTACGAAAAATTGTAGGGGCCTCTGCGAAAAGCTGTGGAATCGGGATGGGCAAAGTGCGTTGGAGGCTGGGAGAAATGCTTTGGCGGTGAATTCGTGAAAACATTTGAGGCTGGATCTGCAAAGCATGTCAATAGATAGGGCTTTAAATTAAAAAAGTCTAAACTTTTATGGGCTGGGCCAGTGCCCTCATTATAGATCTTCCAATGATTGAATGACTAACATTTTATATAACTAAATTATTTTATTCAAATATATTATATTCACAACATGCTCTAACACAAGTAAATGAATTGAAAATAAATTTTAATTATGATTATAATATACATAATGATTTTAAAATAGTTCTAAATTAATTATTTTGGTTTTATATAATTTATTAGCTATTACTTGAGCTTTAATCATTGTTTCAAAGACTTCAACTTACTCGCTAAGAGACTCTGACAACCTTAATTGTCATGATCTTCTTAGTGCATCTTTGATCACTCTTAGTTATTATATAGGCATTAAAATTTACTAATTCTGCTCACTGATCTAAATAAACATATTATCATAAAATCACTTAATGCTATGTATTAACACCTCTAAATATGTTATTATTATCATTAAAAAGGATTATGAACTCAAGAGCTCATGAGGATAATTGTCAGTTGTTATATCAAATTCATTTATGAACTTACTCGTGTTGCTTTCATTATTATAAGATTTGTTCCTCTTGCTATGATTATCTTCCTCATGATTATTTTGGTATAAAGCCTTAATTTTTTAATCTCTTATGAAGTATATTTTTGTGATGAATGGTAATATTTTATCATGTTTTGTATAAATCGATCATGATATTTATATGATGAGGTATAGTGAGAGTGATTAACGTCTTTACTATGTCATTATTTGCCAACCAATTATTGTTACTCAATCTCTTTACCAAATCATATTTTACTCTTTATTTTTCATCTTATTCTTTTTGTTTTTGAATAACTTTAACCTGCTTATGATACATTTTGTTGTATGTATTATGATAGATTGCTTCATAATCACAATATCTCGAAGATACTTATAACTTTTGCTACATTGCAAATTATCTATTAGCTTATTATTAAGAATATGCATTATGAACTGTATTTTGAATTCTTAATAAGCAAAGTAGTTTACTAATTGTATCTTGATCCCTTAATTTGGTCACCTCCCCAAAAATATTTTCAAAATAAAGAAATAAAAAACTTATATCCTAAATTATTTGGGTATAAAATTAACAATAGAAGAGAGTACGACACCGACTACTTAGATAAATGAACCTCAAATTGGGTGTAAAGTTTTATTCTATTTGCATGCTCACTTGCCTTGATTAATTACTAACATCAAAAGAGATAGGAAAGAGAAGAGTTAATCTTTGAAGAGATAGTAAGGATACAAAATTAATTAAAACACATGATGCATATGATAGATGAGGGCTTAATATCTAGCCATGCCAATGTCCACATGTAAGGAATGACTAAAAGAAAGTGTTAAGATAAAATTTTTACTTACCATTTTATTCAATTTAATATTTTAAATTTATCATTACTTTATATATGATGGGAAATAGTAAGAAGAAAGGATGGTCATCTATTGTAGATTGAGATAAAAGCTATAAATTAACACAAGTAGACTAGTTGAGAAATTCACTACTAAGTGGAAAATGGTAAGGAGATATTTGAACAAACAAGAAAAAGCTTTATAAGAAAATATAATGAAAAAGACATACTAGGATATAGAAGGACAAAATTTATCAATTAAATTAAGATAATAATATGTTTGACTAAATTAAGTCAAATTAATGAAGTTATTACAAATTTATGAATATGTAGAAAGAAGATGTGCTCTCAAGGTGATGGCCATTAAAAAAAGGTTATGCTATTACAAATTTATCATTACGAATTTATTACAAATTTTTGTAGAATATTTAATAAACTTTTTTTTTTGTGGGAGTACTTATATTCATTGACCAAGTGAGAACTTGCTTGCTTATGCTATATTATATAAGAAATGCTATTATTTACTTAGTTTGCATGATGATGTTAGCCATATTAAATATGCTTCACCAAATTAAACATATGAGAGTGAATATAATGAAATTTAAGAGCATCTATTGATAGTGATATTTTATTATTGAAAATGCACATAATTATTTATTCAACATATTAAGAAAAAATAGACTAGTGAGAAAACAATAAATAAAAAATAGTGTAAATAAAATAGAAAAAAAATTATAAGGGATAATTAGTAATGTTTGGTAAGTTAGGAGGAGGGAGAGGAGGTAATGAACATGTTAAAAAGATAATAAACTCGATTTCCAACAAATGATTAGAAGTGTTCGCCACCAAAGTTAACTCTGAGAAATAAGCCACAATATTAATTCAAAAGATAATAACTTTTTTGTTTGATTTGAAATCACATAACATATCTTCCATTATAATATTTCAAGCATTTGCAAACAATTTTCATTTAAATTGGAAAATTCAAGGAGTCCAAAGAGAGGCTTGACTCCTTCATGAATCCATGGAAGATAATTAATCTTCTAAAATTCATTGGTCAAAATTATTCTTTAAATGAACTGCTTGAACAACTGAAAGTAACTTGCTTTCTTCATATATGAACCTTGGAGGATAATTTTGATCATAAAAGGACTTGATCATTGAGCTTTTATGGTTGATTGGAGGAACTCAACCCAAGATTTGGATGATTATAAATGACAAACATTTTAATGTGTGATTTGACTTACAAGAGTTGATCATCACACTATTTTTTGTGTGTGATCATCTATGTAGTAATAATACATTGTATAATTATTTTAAAAATAAAACAATAACATGTGAATGAAGCTAACGTCGTTATTAATTTGAGTCTCTTTTTAGGGTGACCCAAATTAACTTGGGATAAAACTAACAAGCCTAATGTTTATGGTGGCCCAAGAATTCTCTATTCCACTACCCTCTCACATGATTATAAAAGCTTTCTCATATGGTTGTTTTTCAAAGCTCATTTCTATTGACTTCTTGATGAAAATCTATATAATGCTTGACCTAGAAGCCAAGCTAATCTAAAGCCTCTCTTTTTCAGAAAAATCTTTTGAAAACTGCTTATAAAGCTAATACCTCTTTTGCTACTTCTAGTAGATGCAACATTAATTTATTTTTTAAATTCTTGGCTTAATGTAAATCTCTAGTAGAATAATTAGGTAGAGCGATTTTTTTTTTTCAGTCATCCCCTTCTTAGCTTGTTCTCCCCTCAGTGCTATCAATAAAAATTCTTGGAGTTTAATTACAAATTTTTTATCCTAATATATCTAATTTCATTGATGAAATTATTACTTGTCATTTGAAAAGTGATCTCCAACCCTTCTTTCAAAGATTTTGTTGATGATTTTTATTGTTATTTTGTTAAAGTGGATTGATGTTCTCTCATTCAGCTTAAACATTATGTTTTAAGATATGAATTCTTCACTTGGTTATGTCTGATGGATAGAGTGTGCATTCAATTGGTCGATTGATTTGATCAACTTTTTTGTTAAATCGAATAAACTAAATTAAATAAATTAAAATAATCGAAGTGCCAGAATAATAGTTAAAACGAAACCAACCGAATAAAAATAAATTTTGGTTTATTTGATTCAAATTTTGATTAAATTGAATAACATATAAAAAAATAAGATTTTTAAATTTTTTTTAAAGAACTAATTAACTAAATCACAGTTTAATAAATTTGATATATTCAAAATTTCCTATAAAACTAAAAATTCTTGATTTATATAAATAATTTAGCATTTATAATCAAAATTATATACTAATATTCAATTCAACTTTTTATATTTGGTGTAACAAAAATAAAGGAGATTTGAAAGTAAATTCTAATAGCTCCACTATTTCATGCAAATTATGTATGCAATGCAATCAAAAGTTTCTAAAAGGAAATGCTACGATAATATGTAGGCTTCTACTTAATTATTAGAGATTGGCCTCCATTATTTTTCATATTCGATTATCTATCTTTGTTGTCTCTTCTCTTGAAGTTGAAGATGTGATTTTGCATGATTCTCACAATGCATTATTTTCTTTGATTCACAATGATTCTTCTACAATTTGTCTTTTTTTTTTTTTTTTTTATTTGCCATATTTGAATGTCCTTTAAATAATCATGTGCATAAATATGTCCTCTACTTTTTAATGTGATTTTTTGTACTATGAATAGATTTTTTTCCTCCTTGTGAAATTTTTATTTTTATTTTTACTAATTTCTTCTTGTTTTACTTTAGTATATTTTGATCTTGTATATGCAATTTATTTATTTATTTAATAAGATTATATAAGTGCCCTTAATTTTAAAAGAGATTAATGCATGCAGAGTCTGAATGTAGCTTTATATTAAGATTTTAAGAATATAACATTATGTGACACTCAATTAATATATAGTTACAATGTATTGAGTGTAAAATATTATGTATTACTATGTATTGATATAATATTAAGTGAACGATAATACATAGTAATACATAACATTTTAAATCTAATACGTAATATTTTAAAATCAATATATAGCAACTATGTATTAGTTGAACCCAATATAACACTATTTTAATGAGGTAGAAGTTATATTGGATTTCAGATATAATAATTTTATTAAGAGACATATATATAGATAATATAATTCTTATATATTTATATATCTAATACATAAACTTTGATATTTATATATATAACATCTAAATTTTTAATACTATTATTGTGTGATAGAAAATCAATTACGGTAGGATAAAATTTACGCCTTTTGTTGAAATACGTATCGATAGTTGAAAATAAAATAAGGAACTAATTTTTTGAAAATCTCAAAATGGAAAATAATCACCGTGCTAGTAAAATGCTTATATATCTTGGTCTGAGTTTAAGTTTTTCTGATAATAGGATTATAAGTTTGTATGTGAGAAATTATGACAATGAGAATTCCAAAATCAGGTTACAACAGCAATGCATCGAGAGTTGGACTGTAATAATTGTTGGTGGTAGTCGGTGATGATAATAGGCGGCGATCGACAACAACGGTGGTGATGACAAACTTGACTTACTTCTCTCTTTTCTTCTTACTTCTCGCCTCGTTCGTAGCAAGAATGATGTCCTATTTATAGGATTAAAGGATATTTTGATGTTGTAGCGAAATTTCAAAACACCGGCGGTGTATGTTAATTCATTTGATCATAGATAATTTTTTGATGATTTGACCATCTAAATGATCTTCAATTAGAGTGATCTTCTGGATTTCGTTAGTTCGTCCGAGTTCGATTAGTGCCAAATTGGAAATCATCATCAAGATTATGCCGAAGTTTTATATGAAACTTTTGGCTTGATTTGAGCTCATTTGGGCTCGATTTGAACCGATTTTAGTATTGTTGGAATTATCTTACTAAGTCATTTACAGTAATTTAATTTCATGCTTGATTTATAAATTTTAGAGAGATATATTACCTATATTCAAAAGTAGTACTTTTATTAAAATTTTAAAATGCAATGCGACCTTTTAAATATAAAAAATATGTTATATTTACAAATATCAAATTTTAAGTTTAGAATATATAAATGCATGAGAATTTTGTGCTTTATAGTTAAATTTTTTCTTTTTTTTAATTTTAAGATTAAAAAGACCACCAGAAAATAGGGGAACTTTAATCCGACCGGACCCATCTGACTCAGCATTGGTGGACGTATCAGACACGAGGGTACAACCACCACGTGACACGAACATGTGCTCCCTAACATTTTTTTGCCTATGCACAGCTTACTGTCAAGATACCAATCACAACTTCCACGTGACATCGAGCCAGTAAACTAATACGACTCTCTGTATTTACTTTTACCCCTGGGACTTATCATTATATTCATGAATTAACTAACACAATTATTTGATCCGCCGTGCAAACCAAAACATCATACAGTGAAGTAAAACCACAAGTGTTTCGACAACACCGTCCAATATGGTCAATTTTACACGTGGCATACTATTGCGAAATTTTTTATATGATTGGCGGTAATTTGGGCCATGGACTCCGTACGATTACGACTTTAAAGCCGAGATCCAGCCGTATCTCCGGTGGGACCCCACCGGCGGAAGATGCCATAAGCGCTGTGACATGGTGGCGCCACCCACAGCCGGCTGGGTGAAGAACCTAGCCTCGAGTTTCGCGCGACGGTCCCGCCGGCGTAAGGTGCGGCTGCCGCCTTATTTCCTCGGTACTTGAATCTCCGGACCCTAGCAATCAGTGGGCGGTAACCTGACTTCGCCTGATGTTACGAATCTCACTGAGGGCAAGAAGCAATATATATATACCCACAGTCTCTTAGTTCAATTGGTGCACAAGCACGACCGGGAACATCTTGGGAGTTGAATCTCTTTAGGTGCCTTTTATCAATCACGTGTGGTGATTAATGTAATAATAGGATTATATATGTCTGTACATAGATAAGTGAAATGTTGGGTGGATATATATATATATATATATATATATATATATATATATATATATATATATATATATATATATATGAGGTATGATTTCGATTGTGGGAATTCACAGCTCACAATTAATCAAATCATAGAGATCTTTATGACTCTCTTAACTTGAACTTATCTCATATCATCAATCAGTAAATTGTATGATTTTTATAAAATATTTCTATGCTTTTTCCAAATAATAGCAATGATTTTATATATTTTATAATTTAGAGATGGTATATCAACTTTCCCACTGATTTATAAGCTCTAAATCTAGTTGTTTTAGTTTTAGTTGTTATAGATGAGTCAAAGAGAATTTTTTTTTTGATTTAGTGATTTCAATGACAAAATTTATAATATAGTCATTCACTATTTAAAAAAAAGGTATTAACATTTGAGTATGCCAATAATATTTTGTATTATCATTGCTTTTATTAAATATTTTAATTATTTATATCCCATGAGCGGAGAGTTCTTACACATATTCTTATAGAAAACACACATCCTTATTTTTATTATTAGCAAAGGTGCTGACTTTAAGCCTTCTTTAAAAGACTTAATAAATTACAAAATAAATAGAAGTTAAAGAAACTTACATCATAAAAATAATCTTATGTTGAATTAAAATTGTGTAGCATAATAAGAATTATATATTAGACTAGAGACTAAGTAAGCTAAGGATTCTAATGATCCAGAATCATAGAACTATGGGATCTTCATTAAGCCATCCTTTTAAGCCTTTTGACTATGATGTTTGCCTGTATTATTAAAGCATTAAAATATAATCAAGATAAAATTTTGACTGTATAATTAAAGCATATATAGTAGTTTATATATGCATGAAACAGTAGATTTCATCTTTAAAAAACTTGTAAAAGTAATTATTTTGATGTGATATTAAAGTTTTATGTGTTATTTATATAAATATTTAAATTTAGGTGTTAGAAATATAAACATATAAGAATTGTATGATATGTATGTAAATTCCCTACATTTATATATGCCATTTTCTAGAAGAGAATTTCAAGATAAATTTAACATTCATATAAATAATTCATATTTTTAATATATGATATGTTATCATGATTACCACATGTAAATTATCCTTTTCATATTGTATGGACTTATCAAAGATATTTATATTAAATATATTGTTAAAATTATTTGATTTTATCATCATCAATTGCTAGCATTGGTAGATTATATGTTATAAGATTTTATTTATTAGCATTCCATGCCATTCCTCTTTTATTTAGCCTAATCTATTATATTACTTTTTTCCAATAGGCCTTGATTTTAACTTTCATTGCAATTGAATAGGCCTAATAATAGCTAGCCAAACTAACAATTAGGAGTATTTTGCAAAGCTTTTAGTATACTTGATCTTAGAAGCTATCTTGCTATAAATAATACACATTTTGAGTTCTAAATTCTGTTGATTTAAAGTTATGTGAATTTTTTTGTCTGATAATGTTTAAAGAGTTTTATGAAGAATGTAAAGCTAGGGGTGTCAATTCAGGTTGATGGGTTGAGTTTCAATTATCAATTTCGACCAATAGTTTGACTAACCACTTATTAAAGCGGGTCAAAATTTCAACAATCTGCGACTTCAATTGATTGGCGTCGACTTAAATGATCTATTTATATATGTATTTTCAGTCAAAATCGAGTCAAATTCGGGTTCGTGGGTAAAAATCGTGTTAATATCGGGTTCGCGGGTCAATTTCAAGTCAAAATGTCAATGGGCCGAACCAGATTTTATCGAGTTTGTATCGAGTTGTCTATCAATTTTTTTGGACTCTATAAAGTATTCAACAAAGTGCAAATCCTTAAAATCCTCAATTCATGAACTATCCTTCTTCATCTCATTAGTAACTTGTACTTTGCATCTTTTTATATTTTTATAATCTATTTTGCCAAGAGGCAAATGTTTTTATATTAATTGATGATATCCTTTGGTCATCAATGAACTATTTAAATATTTTGAATGATTCTAGTTTAAAATCATAAATATACTAGGTCTTAGAGTATCAAGATAAAGTTTTGACTATATAATTAAATCTATATTTCTTATATATATTTTTCTTAATAAAGAGCCCCAATAATTTCTATCAACTTGTGCGCAAATGAGTGTAATATCTAATCTTAATCTAGTGATTGATTAGGCATGGTATTATGTAGGTCAACTTTACTATATTAAAATTTTTATATTTTACACTTTATGATTTATTACATATTTCATGTTCATCAACTTTAATATAAGAGAAAATGAATTCTATGCACTCATCATTTTTAAGTTCTATTATTTTTATGCATTGTTATTTTATTTTTTATTTTTTGTTTAAATCAATGCTTTTCATTGGAGAAAAAAAATCTAGCATTAAAATATAATAAAAATTGATGAGGGTGAATTTTAAAATAATTTAGTGTCATAAATCTAATCAATTAAATTTATCTTGTATTAATCTTAAAATAAAAATATAAAATTTAATTAGTCTATCTTAATTCAAAATTTTTTCTCGTTTATAGCATCTATTATCAATATGCAAGATCGAATCTTTAACTATGAAAAAATTATCACGCGCGGAATTTGGATATCAAATATAGCTATATATCCTAACTCTAATATCACAGTGTCATATGGTGCTAAGTTAATATATAGTTGTTGTATATTAATTATAATTGTTATGTATTATTATGTATTGATGTATATTATCTGTATGATAATATGAGACTTTTATATACATATCGATACGTAATAATACATAATAGCTCATAATTAATATATAATTGTTATGTATTAATGAGCACATATAATGTTATATTATTTAAATTTTAAATATAGAGCTACATGCTTGAGACTCTAATAATTTCTCTTAATTAAGTCAGAGTTATTTGAGTTGGTCTTGAGGCACATCAGCTGGGCTTGCAGCCCATAACATTCTCATGTGTTATCTACTAATCCAAAATCCAACTGAGGCATGAAATATCTCATATTTATTTGTACATTATTATTTAATTTTAGGTTATATTTTTCATGGTCGCAATAAATTGAGAATTTTTAGTATTTGATATTTTAAATCATTAGACTGTAAGCTCCATATAATTTTCTTCTCTTTGAAAAAAAAAAAAATCAGATGAGAAAATTCGATTAAATTTTCAAAATTTATGTCAGAATAAAAACAATATAAGACTTAATTTATTATCTGCATTTAATACTTATCTCAAAATAAATTCAAAATATTAAATTCATTCTAATCATATTTTATTAAGGATTTTCCCTTTTTTTCCTGCCCTATTTGAAAAAGAAAATAAATTTTTTTTTGCCTCTTGTTTTAGGGTTTCTGCACCTCCTTTATTAATGATATTTTGCTTCTCTTTAAGGGTCCCCACAGCGGAATTTTTCTCCCCACATCAAAGCACATTAAAGATTGAGAGCAGAGAAGGCGAGTGGGTCTGCCATGGGTCCTGAAATGTTCCTTGATTTTGAAACTATTTCTTTTTTGCAGAGCGATGGCGAGCCTTCAACCATCGCCATCATCAAGCTTTGGCTGGAAAAAAATCATCGGGTGATGTAAAGGCAGCCGAGTTTGCAGCCGAATAATGCACAATGAATGATGCAGCAATTACCATTATTACTACAGAGGATCCGAATCTGGTTCAGTGATTGATTGATGTGTAAGAGACGATAGCATGAGAGAAAAATTTTTTTTAAAAAAAACAAATTTTCTTTAAAATTAATGATTTTTTTTATCAAATTTAATTTAAAGTAAAAACATGATATTAAAATTTTCTTAAATTTTGATCACAGTTATGACAGATGAAAATAGTGAGTGATGATAGTGTTTATAATAGATAACGGCATGATTATGGGTGATGTTAGCCAATAAAGTTATGATGTAGCAATGATTTATTGTGGGAGGTTATGATAATACGCAAGAGTGATGATAAAGATATCATTTAAATTAAAAATTACTTAATTTTGATAACTTCAAAATTATAAAAAATATTAAATTTTGAGTATTTCAAATTCTATAAAATTTTAGTTTACATTTCCTATTTTTTATAGTAAACATAAATAATAAAAATACAAATAGTACTCTATTAATTTAGTTGACTCAACATATCCATAACTAAAAAAATATATTAGAATAATAGTCAATAATATAAAGTGTTTAAATTTATATATATATATATATATATATATATATATATATATATATATATATATATATATATATATATATATATATATATAATTCTTGAATGGTCAAATTTAATAATTTTAATTGGTCTCGAGATCTGCGTAAATCTAGTGAAGTTTTTAAAAATTAATTTAAAACAGTCAACTTGGTTTGAAAACAATATATAATCCATTTCCTATCAGTGGTATAATGTGTCAATGCCATCCAGTTTTTAACCGTACGCTGACAACTAAGCAATTTGTATTTTGTGGGCTCGAACAAAACAAACCCATCAGCTCCACCAATTCACGTGACGTGGGGCACTGAAGGACTTAAATGTGGCGAATGATTGGTTTCTGTTACTCAAAAAAATATTAATTAATTTTTTTTTACTGAGACGGTGAGGAATTAATAGCATATTAATTACTCATTTATTAAAAATAAATGAGTTGAACAGTAAAATATATATATATATATATATATATATATATATATATATATATATATATATATATATATATGACAATAATAATAATAAATGAAAAATGACATGACCGGAGAACTTTTTTTTTAAAATAATTTGAAAGCATAGCCTAATTCATTCCAAAGTATAAAAAATTACAAGTATATCACTGTGAGAGACTAAAAAACTAAAGTTACATCAAAAACTGAAGGGGCCTAAAAGCAAAAACTAGTGCACAAAAGACACCAGAAGAGAAATGACTAAAAACTAATGAAAAACTCTCTGGGTAAAGAACTGGACTCAGACATCATTCACACTTGAGGCAATTCCAACACAAGAAGACAACATCGGTTCTCTTCACAGCCATCCGATTGGAGAAGGGACAGGAATGCTTCAGCCAAGGTTTTTGTGAAGGTTGTCCAAGCTGGTCTAGATCCAAAACAGACAAAAGTTGCACTTTACAAAAACCGTCATCACTGTCCAGGTTCCTTATCCACCCAAAAACCATAAGCTAAGGAGGTAGATATAGAGAGGGGAGGTGTAGAGAAGGTTAGAGAGAATCTAAGTTCCTCCATGCCACCAATAATTGTAAAACCTTAGGAGGCCAAGAATCCTGAATTCTCCATCTATCAGTCTTAAACTCTATGCGATTTTTGATTTGCTTGATTAAAACTGATAGAGGGGAGGGAGATAAGGAGATAAGTCGGTTGTTTCTCTCTCTCTCCAAATGCTATAGACCAATACAATAGTAATTAGGTAATGTAGTCTTCTGATAATTTTATGCTCGTTAAGATCCATGTTGCTAAGGATTTGCTGTAAAGAGGATTGAAGTAAGTAAAATTTGCCATTAGGGAGAAGCATCCTTGCCAAATTCATTGAGAAGGGGCATTCAATGAAAAGATGCAAATGAGATTCGAAAGCATTATGACAGAAACAACATGCTGAAGTCGTACCCAGCCCTTTTTTTGATAGCATGATGTTTTTAATCCACCCAAATAGGTCATCCAATAATATAAGGCATAATTGATAGCATAGCTTTTGAACCAAATTTCCTTATGCCAACTCACACTGGGGGTAAGACTCAAAAAGAGCCTTTTGAAATCCAAGTTGGTGGGATTCCGATTATTTTCCCAGGATATCCGGTCCTCACCACCAGCAATTGGTATACTTCTAATTTTTCCACCGCAAAGTGAATTCGCACCAATCTGGCAAAGTCCATCTCCGTCGAGATTAGACAACTTAGCATCAATAGGGAGATCCATAACATTAGGGCCATTTGATCCTAAGAATTCAGAAGAGTTTGGTTGTCACACCAAGGATCTTTAAAGAGAGAAAGCTTTTCTCCATTCCCAATATGATAAAAGCAAATTAGCCCGAAAATGAATAACATAGGACTTAAAGGCTATGTGCAAGGAGTAACTCCACACAGACCCATATTTCTGATCACACCAATTTGCAAAGAGGGTATCTTTTCTAAGAGTTTTCCATAAAGTCTTAATTTTGCATAAAGAATTTAGGGATGCAGCAGATAAGAGGCCAGCCCCCCCTTTATCTCTAGGTCGAGTTATTTTATCCCAAGAAATGGTGTACAGTTTCTTTGATTTCCCATTATGGTAAAAGAAATTAGAAGTGAATGAACTGATGCGCTTGATAATACCTTTGGGTATAATAATAGATCTGAACCAATAGGAGAGTAGATTATTCACTGAAGATCTAATAAGTTGTAGTCTTTCCCTAATGAAAGGAATTTGCATTTCCAACCAACCACCCCTGCAAAGAGATTGTTGTAGTACACCAATTTAGGAGGTCCCAAAGTCAGAGGAAGCCCAAGATATTTGATTGGGAAGGAGCATTGTTTAATGTTCAAGATGTTGATCAGATTATCTACCCCTTTGGATCCTTTAGAAAAATAGATAAGAGATTTGTCTAAGTTAACTTCTACCTAGATAATTCTTTAAGCACTCAAGGCATTGCTTAAGGGAGCCCAAGGATGAGCTGTTTGCAGCCCCCAAAACTAATAAGTCATCTGCAAAAAGAAGATGAGATATTTTGTAGTAACCAGCACAAAGGGGGGGTGTATCGGAAGAGATTTACCTCTCTTTCAATCAGACAAGAGAAGGTATCAATAGCAAATGTAAAGAGAAAAGGGGATAGGGGACACCCTTGCCATAGACCGTTCTTTGAGGAAAAAAAAGCCTTTATTTTCTCCATTCAACACCACAGAAAAAGGAACATCTAAAATACAGGCCTTCACCCAATTCAAAAAACAACGAGGAAACCCTTTAGAGAGGAGCCTATGTAATAGGGATTCCCTATTAATTGAGTCAAAAGCCTTTCTAAGGTCGAGCTTAGCAAGGAAATTACCTTGTAATTTAGAGTGTGTTAATTTATTACAGATCTCCTGAGCCATTGCTAAATTATCAACAATGTCCCTACTCGAGATAAATGCTGATTGAGCCGGATTAATAAGGAAAGGAAGAGTCTTCTTGAGGCTACAAGCAAGCACTTTTGCAATTATCTTATAAAAAGTGTTGCAAAGGGAGATAGGTCGATAATCAGAGATTGAGTTAGAGTGCTTGACTTTAGGAATTAAGGAAATCAGTGAATGTTTGAAGCAATTAAGAATTTTTTGGGTTTTGAAAAAGTGGTGGGCGACTTTTAGAAATTATTTTCTCGTAATTTCCCAAGAAGAGGTGAAAATTTGGAATTGAATCCATCAGGCCCGGAAGACTTATTATCATTAATACTATTTAGAGTCAATAATTTCGATCACCGATCGATGATCCAACCCCTCAACAAGCTCTGCATTGAGGAAATTTCCTGAAGGAAGGTCCTGTAAAGGAATAGAGTCCTGGAGCAATAATTGAACAGGTGCTAAATAATACCTGCAAATCTCCTCAGCTATAGAATCTTAATCTTTTATAGGACAATTCTCGGTTTGCAACTCCCTTATCAGATTGGAATTTTTTCTTTCTTTAATAGTACAATAAAGAAATTTTAGATCATCATCAGAAGAAGAGACCCAATGAGCCTTAGCACGTTGCTTAACCCATGCACTTTCCATTTGTATCAGTCTAATGTATTTATCTTTAATGTCCTTGGCATCTAAAAGAAATTGTGCATTGCTCGGGTTTTTGTCGAGCTTTGCCGATATTTCCAATTGGTCTCTCTTGACTTGTTCAAGTTATTGCTGCAACGAGGAGAGATCCCTCATATTGGCCTTGAAAGCTTTTTTGACTTGAGATTACTTTTTAAACAACACAAAAAGGGAGTCCCTAGTAACATAACCATCCCAAGCATCTTTAGTAACCTTTAGAAATCCATGAGAGAGTGATTTAAAACATGAATCGGTGTGATGATTTATGATGATATTGCAAGATGGTGATCAGGGGGGAATGATCAGAGGATAAGGGAGGAGGGACGTTGTAAAATGAGGACGGGTACAACTCCAGCCAACTGGAGTTACAGAGAACTCTATCCAGCTTGGAGAAGATGGGATTGCTTGTCTGTTGGTTGGACCATGTATAGAAGAGTCCAATACTAGGAAGATCCATGAGTTCACAGTCATTAACACAGTTTTTGAATTCCAATGAGTGGTTTAGAGAAATAGGATTGCCCCAAGATTTTTCCTTGCTTGAGAGACAACATTGAAGTTTCCCATAAGGACCCAGGGAGCAGTAATTCCCACAACAAGATCTCTAAGAGAGTTCCAGAGAAGCATTCTAGATTGTGCATCATTCTCTATGTATATGCACGTCAAAAGAAAGGTTTCTGCACCACTTAGGGAGACAGTTCCATGGATGAACTGGAGAGGTAGCCAAGGTCTAAAGGGGACGGTCAACACCACTTGATCCAAATCGCCTCCATCGCCTTTATCAAAATTGGAGCACTAGATTAAACATGTTGAATTTATGTGGAAAGAAAGGATGGAGAGATGTGTCTAGTTAATCTTTGTCTCAAGGAGACAGAGAAGATCAAACCAGAACTCCTTAATAAGTCTTAGGCAATCAAGCTTTCAACCCTTTGCTGAGAGACCTCATACGTTCCATGAAACCAAATTTGGAAGGATCATTGAGATGAAGAGGAAGAGGGCTTTTTGCCCTTTTTGTGTTTGACTTTTTGATTGGATGGGGTCGCACTTGGGTTTACCTTTGGAGTTCCACCTTCATATGACAACTTCCTTGGGGTGGCTTGGGCCTTTTCCTTAGCATTCAATTGGTCAATACATGGTGGGGAGGCGGCATCAGATCTAGTAGTTACTCCTAATATGGAATATCCACTCCGTGTGTCAGCTGAAGGCTCGTCTACTGTTTGCACCTCTTGAATGATAGGGTCCTCCTCTAGCTGGGGTGATAAGATTGGAGGTTGATTGAGGTCAGTAGTTAGGAGATTGTGAGGTGTTTGTTAAACCTCATCTTCCACCATGGTCATATTGCCCTCTTTGTGGGTATATGTTGGTCAGTCAGGATGTTGATGTTATTTTCAAGCAACAAGCCATTTACCGGAGGGCGACTTTTGCTCCATCCATGATTTGGGGGACGTTTAGTGGCTTGTTGCAACGGGGTGCTTAGACCCAAGGGCAAGATGTATCATCATGAGAGAAAGTCTGGCATTTTGAGCATACTGTTGGCTTCCAATCATATACAAGATCTTGATTAAACTTCATTCCATTCATATTGATAGAATCGAGTCGGGAGGGGAGAGGATGTGTTGATCTGCACGTAAATGAGCAAAGGTGATTCTAGCTTTAGAGGCCATTAAGTGTCAACAACAAGAGGAACACCTATTCTGCTTGCGACCTTCGAAAAACCCTTCTCGTTCCAACAGCAGAGGGAGAAATTAGGTAGCTTGATCCAGAGAGAGTGATTTGCTCCTTAGATGGCCTGAAGTTCCACTCCCATTTTTGAAATACAAAAGGCCGACCATTTAGGAAACAAGGCCCGTCATTCCACACTGCATTATAATCCTCTTGACACGTGAATTTGAAGAGGAAGAAGTCCCTTTCAAGGGTAAGCAATTCAAGGTTCCCTTGAATTTCCATTTTTTTCATTGCTGCTAATAGCGATCCATAATACGGGCGCTTCCCAATAGCATGACCAACAAAAGAAAGACACCACTCACGCTGTCCATCCATGAGATCTTCCTCCGATGATGCCCTAGCCGCATCACGCTCTTTCACTACTACTTTCTCCCTCCATTAAGCACCTTTCAAAAAGGACACAGACCATACTCCATTAAGCACTGGAGAACATTTGCTTGAACGTAGGCTTAGGACAAGACTTGGAAGGGAACATATCTAGAGAGGGACCTCAAAATAAAACATTTTATGGAAATGAGATTATGGAAGGCTTTAGTCGTCTCTTTGAATCTATAATAAGATAGTTAAGAGAGTATTAACAAATTTATTATATGAATATCTTTGAAATTAAATCTTTTTTCTCAGTCATTTTAAAATTTTAAAACATGATATCCATTGAGTTTAGTCTTACGCTAAAACTTTTAAAACTCTAATTATAGTTCTTGAAATACTAACAATATTCTAACAGGATTTTCATAAAACCTAATATTTATAATATTATTGCATGTTAGATTATTTATGACTATAAAATAATAGTTTGATGGCTTATATGTAAAATAAGAGTTCTACTTGCTAGAGATATTATAATTTTTGTATAAAAAAATAGAAAAGAAAAAAATCATTAGGCATAGCTTAGCCTAATTAAAATAATTCATTATATAAAAATATTATATAATTGCAAATTCTCGCTTGATTGGAGGATATGAAACTATAAATTCAAAATAATAACTTAGTATCTCATGATTGTAATACATATTGTGGAAAAGTAATGGAGGGCAATAGCAATGGGACAACGATGATCAAACAATGATAGTTAGGTAAGGTTGATTAAGTAATGATCATTGAGCGATGAAGATTAGATGATGATGATCGAATATGATGATGCTCAAACAAAAATGGTTGAGCGATGGTTATCAACAATAGTTATCAATATTGATTATTAGACTAAGTTTTAGGGTTCTTTAGAATTTTAAGTTCTTTTTGAACCCAACTATAGGACCCTTTTTATTGAGAATATATGTCGATTTTTTAGGAATAATATTTTGGTGAATTTTGATAAATCTCAAAATATTCTAATCGATGGTTCATATTATTTTCATTGATTGTAAACTATTTGTTATATATTTAATATCTTAATAATTTAAAATTGATTGATTTTAAGCTTATTGGATTTATCTCATTGAGATGCTCATCTCAACTCTAAGCAAATAAGATTAGAAATTATTTCATCAATAAATTAATATCATAGAATTTTTAATTATCCTTAAACTACCTAAGATGAGCTTATCAGGAGTTTGATCATATTATTTTTAATATTATTGAGTATGTCTCATCAAAGTATTTATTTTAATTATATGTTTATAAAAGTAGAGCTAGCCTCATATTGATTTGAATAAAAATATTTTAAATTACAAAATAATATTATAAAAGCTTAAAATTTGCTAAATACTATAGAAAAAGTTTTAAATAATTCTAAGAAATTTGACTCATCATGCTGCTTTCAACTTGAAAGTAGCTCTTATGGGTGAGAGGAAAAACTTACACCTCTTAATACCTCTTTCATTAGCTCTAAATTCTTCTCTTAGAACATGTTAAACATGGTCCTATATAATCGGTATATAATTCTCCTATCATATGTGCCAGTACAATTCTTTGAAGGGGGTATTGTATTATCTTGCATAGGCAGTTCATATCTCCCCTCGTAAGTTCCAATGTTTTCTTACCAAGAGTGAACTATCGCATACACTCACAGTCTCTTAGCTTATTGGTGGGAGAGCACGGCCGGAAATCTTCCGGATCGAGTTCGATTCCTCTCCAGGGCGGAGGCGCCTATTCATAATGGTGGGAAAATTAAAGGAGGGTCTGACACGCATGGGTGATGAATGTGGTGCTAGGCTCCCGTGAAATTAATCACAATGACATCCCCACCCATAAAATGGATGAGTTGTTGTATTGGGTGGATACCCTTACCAAAAAAAAAAAAAAAACTAGCGCATACATGTCAAGTTCTAAGTGAATCCCATGATTTATAATCTTTTCGATAAAGTTATAGTTTTTCTCACTATCAAAAAAAAGGTAAATCCGGTGGAATTTCCGGCGGGTTTTCTAGTAGTCTAACGGAGGCTAAATTTCTTGCAATCTATCATTGAAAAATTAATTGTAAAATTTTCCATTGACTTAAATGTTGGAAATTACAATAGGTGATAAACAATGATAGGTGTATTTAGGGGTGTCAATTGAGTTGGCGGGTCGGATTCGAGTCTGATCCAAATTTGATCCGATCTGAATAAATTTGACTCGATCCATACCCGTTTATTAAACAGGTAAAAAACCTTAACTTGAACCCGACTCGACTTCAACCCGATTGACCAGACATGATCCGAATGATCTATTCAGATATGTATTTTAGGTCTAAATCGAGTCAAATTCTGATTCATGGGTAAAAATCGGGTCAATTTGACTCAAATTCAAGTTAGCGGGTCAAAATTAAGTCAATTTTGGGTTGGTGGGTCAACCTGAATCCGACCCGATATATTAAACGGGTCAATTTCTTCAATCTGAATCTGAATTTTTCGAGTTGAATTCTTGTTGGATCAATTTTTAATATTTACTCAGCCGATGATACCCAAAAAGGAGAGAGATACAAAATAAAAAAAATAAAAAAACCAATGCTAAATAGAAAGTAAAATAACCACTTTAAGAAAATAGTTTTAAAGATTTAATACTTTAAAGATTTATTAAATTCAAATTCAAATATACATATCATCTTAAACTAATAATTGAGAGCTTAAATTTCTAACTTAGAGATATTAAATTTAAGTTTTTCAAATGAGTTATGCACGTCAATTTGCTATTAAATTCTGTCGAATATTCTAAATTTTTTTTTTAATAATTAAGTGAATTATACATTATTAGATAGGAGCTATTACTCTAAAAACAGTCCAGAGAATCCGGCCATATTATGGGAATGCTTCTCCACCCCGATGCGGCTAGGGCTTCTCTTTTTGGTTTCTCGCCGTGTTCCTCTTTCATCCCTCTCTAGGTCATTGTTTCGCTGTTTGGGCCTCCCCCTCGCCTCTTTACTCTCTTCTTTTCTTTGACCTCTGGCTCTGTGCCGGAGGTCAGGGGCTTTGCCTTTGTTTTCCCTCACTATGGATCACGAGGCTTTTCCTCCGCTTTCTTCAAATATTCCTTCTTCTTCGGCTGCTGGGGTTCCACTTGATGGCCCTCGCAGTCTTTGTAATTGGAAGGAGTTATTGTTAGCTCAGAATGATAAAAGGAGTTTCCCCTTTCCTTCATTCCCTCAATCCTCGAGGTGTCCTTCACGAGGAAGATCTATTAGAGGGACAAAGGAGTGGAATCTCCTTGGTGCGCATTGGCTCATATTTGGATCACTTATGTAAAGAAGAAGTGGAAATTTAAAGGAACCCTTGAGTTGCTTTCTCTGGAAGGGGATTTCTTCCTTTTCAGATTCTCTTGCCAAGAGGATTACATTGCGGTCTTTGAATGATGGTCCCTGTTTCCTAAACGGTAGGCCATTCGCTTTCCAAAATGGGCTTGGGATTTTCGGCCATCAAAAGAGCAGGTTCACGAGATACCTCTCTGGATTAAATTGCCAAATTTCCCTCTTTGTTATTGGAACAAAACGGGATTTTTGAAGATTGCAAGCAAAATAGGAGTCCCTCTTGCTGTTGATAACTTAACTGCTTCAAAAGCCAGGATCACTTTTGCTCATATATGCGTGCAGATCAATACGTCTTCCACTCTTCCAGACTCGATCCCAATCAATATGAACGGAATGAAATTCGATCAACCTATTGTGTATGATTGGAAGCCATCTCAGATGTTCTCACCGCCAAACATTCTCTCCGATGATAAATGGTCTGTCTAAGCCATCGTCCACAAATTAACACAAAACGTTTCCCAAATCGAGGGAGGAGTAGTAGTAGACAACCGGCAAATGGTATACAGCTAAACAATAATTTCAAAGTACTGGAAGATCATTCTACAATGGAGGAAGGTGAATTGGCTGTGGATGTTGCTGAAAATGAAACCCTGCCTCAAAACATTCTAACTACCGATCTTAATCAGTCTCCCATCCTCTCACCGCAATTAGACGATCCTTCCGTTCAGGAGGCTGATCCTGTTACATTAGAGGTAATAAATCCTAATGAAACCTCTTCTAATTCTTTTAGCGACCACTACAGGTCGGGGGTCATAACAGATGTGACCCTTTCCCCACACGAGCCAGAGGATAAGGAGAAGATCCCAGAAACTCCAAAGAAGTTAGTACAAGAAAGTGAAGTTGTGAAATCCAATCCAAGTGCTACCCCTTCCAATCAAAAAGGCAAAAATAAGAAGGGCAAAAAGCCCTCAACTTCTTCTTCTCAATGACCCTTCCCAACCTAGGTGTATGGAATGTTCGTGGTTTAGCGGCAGAGGGTCGCAAGCTTGACTGCCAACGATTAATCAAGGAATTTCGTCTTGATCTGATTTGTCTTCTGGAAACAAAGATAAATTATGAGGCTTCTCTAAATCCCTTCTTTCTTAAAAAATTCTCTCTTTTCCTTTCAAATGCTCAATTTGACACTAGAAGGCGGTATCCATTAAGTGGTGTGCAGATAGAGTTGCTTTCCATCCTTTGGTTATTTCTTCTCAGTTCATCCATGGTATGGTATCCATAAATGGAAATGAAACTTTTCTTATGACATGTATTTATGCAGAAAATGACTCTCATGCTCGCACTTCTCTTTGGAGCTCTCTGCGAGATTTGGCTCAGTGTATAACTGCACCTTGGGTTCTGATGGGAGATTTCAATTGTTGTCTCTCGAGCAAGGAAAAATTTGGTGGTAACCCTCTTTCCTTAAATAACTCCCTTGCTTTCAATACCTGCATCAATGATTGTGAGCTAATGGACATCCCTAGCACTGGACTCTTTCACACTTGGTCTAACCAACAGACAAATAACCCCATCTTTCTAAGCTGGATAGAGTCTTATGTAATTCTGGATGGCTGGATCAGTTTCCACTTTCTTATTACAAAGTTCCTTCACCCTTATCATCTGATCACTCCCCTTTAATCACCTTTTTACATCATCCGAGTATGCCTGTTCATCGTTTCATGTTTCGTAATTATTGGGTGCTCACTCAGGACTTTCAGGAGATAACCAAAAAAGCATGGGCTGGATATGTTATTGGAGATCCTTTATTTGTTTTTTCTAATAAGCTAAACCTAGTTAAAAAAGCCTTCAAGGCTTCTATGAAGAATTCTTCATCATTGCAGCTTCAAATTGAAAAGGTTAAGAAAGACCAACTGGAAATACTTGGTAAGCTTGATAAATCTCCGAATGATACTCAACTACTCCTCGATGCCAAGGATATTAAAGAAATTTACTTGAATTTGCTTCAAAAGGAGAATGCTTGGGTCAAGCAACGTGCTAAAGTGCATTGGCTTTCTTCTTCTGATGATGACTTAAAATTTCTCTATTTCTCTATTAAGGAAAGGAAGAGCACAAACCTTATAAGGGAACTTCAAACTGAAAGAGGTCTAATTAAAGACCACGATTCTATTGCCGTGGAGATCTGCAGGTATTACTCAGAACTGTTAAATAGTAGCCCTGCTGATTTATTTCACTTTGCAGGACCTCCCTGTGGGGAATACTCTCACAGCCGAGCATGCTAAAGAACTTGAGGTGAACTTTACTGATCAGGAAATTATCTCTGCTCTTAAAAGTATAAATGAGAATAAGTCCCCGGGGCCTGATGGATTTAATTCCAACTTCTTTATATCATCTTGGGAAATTATTGGGTCTCATTTTCTAAATGCTGCTCATTATTTTTTTAAAACTCAGAAGTTTCCTAGCCGTATCAAACATTCGCTGATTTCCTTAATTCCAAAAGTTAAACATTCCAACTCTATTCTGGATTTTCGGCCCATCTCTCTTTGTAACACCTTTTACAAGGTGATTGCTAAAGTGCTTGCCTCCAGGCTTAAAAAGGTGCTTCCTTTTCTAATAAATCCGGCGCAATCAGCTTTCATAATGGGTAGGGACATAGCCGATAACATAGCAATGGCTCATGAAATTTGCTATGAAATGACTCAAAACAATAGTCAGAACAGTTTCTTAGCCAAGTTAGATCTCAGAAAGGCTTTTGACTTAATAAATAGAGATGCTTTAATTCACAGACTGAGTTCCAAAGGATTTCCTCCATGATTTGTTAACTGGGTGAAAGCATGTATTCTTGATATTCCCTTCTCTGTGGTGCTAAGTGGAGAAATAAAAGGTTTTTTTTCTACAAAAAATGGATTGCGAGAAGGTTGCCCCCTTTCCCCGTTTCTTTTCACTCTAGCTATTGATACTTTCTCATGTTTGATTGAAAAAGAAGTTAATCTTTTCAAATATAACCCGTTCACTGCTGGTTCTTGCAAAATCTCCCATCTGCTCTTTGCAGATGACTTACTTGTGACTGGATTAGCAAATCATTCATCTTTGGATTCACTTAAACAAAGTCTGGAAAGCTTAAAGAATTACCTTGGATTAGAATTGAATTGTGACAAATCACTTATTTACTTTTCCAAAGGTGTTCAAGGGGTGAATTATCTGAGCAGTTTCCTCAATATTAAGCAAAGCTCTTTTCCAATTAAATATCTTGGTATACCTTTAACTTTGGGTCCCCCTAAACTTGTGTATTTTAACAGTTTGTTTGATAAACTGCATGGTCGATTAGCTGGTTGGAAAAGTAAATTTCTTTCCTTAGGAGGAAGATTACAACTCATTAGATCTTCGGTGAACAATTTACTTTCATATTGGTTTAGATCAATGATCATTCCCAAAGGTGTAATTAAGCGGATTACCTCACTTACTTCGAATTTCTTTTATCATAACGGGGAGTCAAAGAAGCTGTTCACTATCTCTTGGGAAAAAACTACCCGTCCCAAGGATAAGGGGGGAACAGGTATTCTCTCTGCCACCTCCCTAAACTCTTTATGTAAAATTAAAACATTATGGAAGGCTTTGAAGAAGGATACTATCTTTGCTATTTGGTGTGAACATAAATACGGGTCAGTATGGTGTAATTCAATACATAAGGCCTCCCCTTTGTGGAAAGAATTGAAGCTTTATGCTAGACGTTTTCGGGACAAACTGTTTTATCATATTGGGAATGGGAATACTTTCTCTCTATTGCAGGATCCTTGGTGTGAAGGGAATAAAACACTTTCTGAACTTATGGGAACATCTGGATATAATGCTCTTGGTTTCTCTAGTGAAGCAAAACTAAATTCCTTAATTATTATGGGGAAATGGTTGTTGCCTCAAAGTTTCTCTTGAATTTATATGGCTGCAGGTTCTAATTAATAGAATTCGTATAAACGGTGGTGAGGATTGGATTTCTTGGGGCACTAATCGTTTTCCCTCTAATCAGGATTTTAAAAAGGCTCTATTTGAACACCTTCCCACTGTTAGTTGGCATAAGGGAATTTGGTTTAAAGGCTGTGCAATAAATTATTCTATTTACTGCTGGTTGGCTTACTTAGGTGGGTTGAAAACATCTGATGTTCTATCAAAACGTGGGCTCGGCACAACTTCTCCTTGTTGTTTTTGCTTAATTGCATCTGAATCTCACCAACACCTCTTCTTTGAATGTCCCTTTTCGATGAATCTGACTAGGAAGTTTTTACCAAATGGAAATTTTTATCTGCTTCCCTCTACTTTACAGCAGATTATGAGTAATGTGGAGTATCATGAGCATAAAATGATTAGAAGACTACATTATCTAATTACTACTGTTCTGGTTTATTGCATTTGGAGAGAAAGGAACAAACGTACTATCACTTCTTCTCCTTCTCCTCTTACTGTTTTTGTTGAGCAGATTAAAAACCGTATAGCTTTTAAAACTGCTAGATGGAGATTAAAAGAATATTGGCCAGAAAAGGTGTTGCAAGCATTGATGGAATGGAGGAAAATGGTTATTCTCTAGCTTTCTTCTCTCCCTCTTTACTTCTTTCCTGGACCCAAAGTCTTCTCAGCTTCTTTTTGCTACTGGACGATGATGACAAGCAGCGTCTTTGCGAAAATTTGGCATAATTTCTGGGAATTACAGCAGCCTGGATGTTCTTCACAGAAACCTTGGCTGAAGAGTTTGTTCCCTTTCTCCAACTGGATGGCTGTGAAGGGAACCGCTGCAGTGTGTGCTATGCGACGGGTATATGAAGTTTCGACTTCAAGCTACATTGAGTCTGAGTCCAGCTTATTTTGGTAGTTTTTATGACAATTCTGTGATTGGTGTTTTCAAATTCTTTTCCAGTTTTTGTGGAAGCTATTTTGTCCAGGATTCTAGCTAGTTTTTCTGTTCTAGTTTTTCTTTTATCCCTTATATGTAATCAGTGTTATACCATGTAATTTTGTAATCGATTACTTTTTGGAATGAATTGGGCTATGCTCTCAAATTTTCTCCAAAAAAAAAATTATACATTATTTAAATCCAACAGCTTGTAGTCAAACAACACCTTACTATTTTAAGTCTCCAACTCGCACAACCTGCGTCAGAGCGCCTACGACCTACCGGCATCTAGACCTGCCGTTGATGCGCTCGCCGGTCCTGTCACTGGAGTCCCTGGATTCCTTCTGCAACTTATAACTGAAAGATCTCGCCGTCGTTGACCACCCGAAACCGGAGACCGCTGGACTTTTGTGTAGGAACCGGGGGACTCAACAACCACCGGCCGGCCACTGTGACAACTTATCTTAATTATTCACGAAGACCCACCATTTCTTAGCTCAGTTGGTGGTAATATGAGAATCCCGGTGAGTTGATTCATATAGGACGGATGTCTTTATATAATGGTGGAGAAAGTAAATAGAGATCCCATATGTATGAGTGATGAATATGGCCCAGCACATATTACAACATTCCCATTCATAAGATATGTGAGATGTTAAATAAATACCCATTCCAAAAAAAAATTATTTACGAAAGCTGAGAGACATTGCAATGCCTTATTATATCACTTGTCTTGTATCATTTGTGTTATTTAGTAGCTACGATGTTAAAAGATATCTATTATATATTTTTTTTCTTCAAGTTCACCACCTTTTATATAGGCATATTTCATTTTATTTTTCCTTTTTAATTACTAGACATCATAATATTAGTTTAATCATACATAACACATAATTCTTATATATTTATATATCTCATATCTAAATTTTTATATTTACATAAATAATATTAAAATTTTTAATATTACATAAAAATAATATCATAATTAATTTTTTATAGTAAAATGTACATTTTTATATATAAAAAAAGTGTTATATTTATAAATATTAAAATTTAAATATTAGATATATAAATGCATAAAAATTATATGCTATGTATATAAATTATCTTTTTTTAACACATAAAAAAAAGTACATTTTCATGTAAAAGATATATTATGATTTATATTCATTGCATTCAATATATTATAATTTACAAATCTAACACCTAAAATTAATTCAATATCAAGATATATAGCATCCTAAATTAACGCCATTAATTCTTCTGCTACCATCGCGCCTTTGCCGCCATCACCACTGAAATCTTTTCTTCCCCAAGCGAACCATTTGGTGTAGATTCTACCATAAATTTGATCTTAGAGGCTCATCCTCGCATTTGCTCATTGAGGATTTCAGCCATGTTGCTAGTCTCAAATACTCTTTCCATATCCATGAACTTCTGAGGCTGGTTTGTGAAGAAGTAACGTGAAGATGTAATTAGGCTGGCATTTTTTTTTCGTAGAAACTTACAATTGTGCATGGAAATTGGTATTGCCTTGACTGATGAGGGCTTATTCAGGTATTGCTTTGGCTAATCAAATGAATATATGACTGATGAATTTTAGCAAAGATAGAGAGATGCTACATTTTGTAGATGGACCAAAAATAAAAAATGACGATGATTGCTTTAGTTTGGTATATGATTAGAAGCAAATGCAGCGAAAGAAAGAGTTAGTTGTGTGGCAAAATTGGTTGACCATTGGAGCAGAGATGGTCAGTTGGTCAGAGAAGAGCGAGAAAGCCGATAGGTGCTAATGAAAGAGAAATGTAAGGGTGTGCCATTTTTCTTTTTTATTTTTATATTATTTTTAACAACCTATTTATTACCTATCGTCTCTTAGCTCAGTTGATGGGCAAGCGCAGCCGAAAAACCCCCGGACCGAGTTCGAATTCTCTCTCTCCAGGTGGAGGCGCTTATACCTAAGGTGTGGGAAGTAAGTGGAGATCCGACACGTGTGAGTGATGAATGCGGCGCTAAGCCCCCGTGAGATTAGTCATAATGACATCCCCATCCACGTATATTAATTGTATGATAACACTTAATATTTATAGATATAATAATACATAATATTTTATAATCAAAATAAAATTATTATATATTAACTGAGTGTTACATGACATTATGAATTTCACATATAATCATTTTTCAAAAAATTATGCTATCTCCTGCATGAACTCACTATTCTTCTACAAGTCGCACAATTGAACTCCAATGAATATAAAGCCACCAAATACTTCATAAAACTGCTGTAAATTTTAGAAGATATGCGACACAACACTTAAGCTGGTTAATATCATACGTTCCGTTCGCTTAGCGTTTTACCTCTCTGTATTTTAAAGTACTCAAGCTGTTTGGCACTATTTTTTATTGCCTGATTATATATATAAGATTTATGTTTATATTACATAAATTTTATATATTTATATATCTAATATCTCAAATTTGATATTGACAAATATATCATTTTTTCTTCACATTTAAAAAAATTTAATTGCAAACTCATATAATCATATATGTAATATATATCTAAAATCTTGAACAAAATATATTTTGGTTGAAAGTCTAAACTCTAAGCCACTAAATTAAGATGACTAGCATATATTTTTCTGTATTTTCAAATTTAATACTTTAAAAATATAATAATAATGCTATTTTATATATATATATATATATATATATATATATATATATATATATATATATATATATATATATATATATATATAGAAGAATTGTGTGTTATGTATATCAATCCTCCTAAAATAAAATCATTATATAAAAGTTAAAATGTGAGGATATAAAAGAAAGAACTAATCATGCTACTTTTATTAAGCACGTTTTTTTAGTAAAAATATTTCTGAAATGTTTTGAGACAAAAAGGTTCTTTGACAAGGAGAATGTTCATATCTTTTTTATCGACATGATTTGAGGAATCTCTGCACTAAGAAGAAGTGTGATGCAGAAGAAGATGACCCATTAATAGAAGAGTTTAATTAGTTGATTTTTTATAGTGTTCTTTTAATAAATGAATTAACAAAATTATTTTGTCATTAAACAAATTACATGGTGTTATTATATAAATTAGTATATAATTATTTAATTAGAGTTATAATTATGATTTAATTTAAATAATTATTTTGACATAGCATGTGTTAGCTCTAGTTTGGAGTGTATGGAGAAAGATATGATATCATATAGGCAAGAGCAAGCCGTGTATGCCAAGATGATCATCAAACATATTGATATGATCATCAAGCACAAGTGTAAAAATCTTAGCTTTATTAGCTAAGGATAATTATATCACCGTAATGATAAAATAAAAATAAACGCTTCAATCATGGAGATGAAAGCGATATGAAGCCAGCTGGTACTCCCATTTTCTTATTGCAGGATGCACTACCTTCACACGCCACAAAATGAATAAGGACAGTAGAAACATCCCGTTTCCAAAAAAATAAAAAATAAAAAAATATATTTATTGCTAGCTAGAGAGAGAATACTAATGAATGACATGACATGAAATATTTCTAGCATGCACTTTACTCTTTTTATGTTATTGAATTCTATGATTGGTCCTTGTCTCCTACTAAGCTTATTGTTGATATTTGTATATATGATTTAATTGTTGCTTTCAAGTAAGAGTTAGGGGCCTATAGAACATATGATCGAGTGGATTGGAAGGCAATAATTATTATTGTTACTTTTGTTACAATCTTCAATAAATGTATAATTTTTGAGCTTATGCCAAAAAGATCATAATGTTTTATATCAATTCTTTTGGTTGCAAATAATTCAATCTTCATAAGTGAAAGCAAAGCTCTTTTATTCACTTTATTTTACTAGCTCTAAGTATGCAAACAAAAATTAGGAATGAATCCTAATTTTGAACGGAATAGCCTTAAAATTATGAAGATGTTATTGATTGGGCTAATAAAATATATATTTTTTTCCACTCATTAGGGGATTGCATTAAAAATATGTGTGATAGAAGGTGACATCAGAGCAATAAATTTGAATAATTTAAATTAATATACCAAATAATTATAGTTTAATTTACTAATTTAGGGGCAAATATCAATATGAGCATGTCAAAATTTGAGTAGATGAAGCACATTCTATTTTGATCATAATTATTTAAGGGCTATTTGGTTTGAGTGTAAAGTGAAATGGATTAAAGTGAATGCATCAAATTTTAACTTTTTATGTATTGACATATTACAAAGTAAAATTCCAAATTAAAATGAAGTACTTAAAATACATTGAAAAGATATTCATCTTATTTGAGCAAATTCGCCTGCCACCGCCCCACCCCCTCAACATTCTGTCACTGTCACCACTGCCACAATCTCAAAAATACTTTACATTATATTTATTTTATCAAACACAAAAAAATAATTTTATATATTTATAAAATTTTTAACCAAATAATTTAAATTAATCCAAATATATTATATATATTTTTTATCAAATATTTCTTTAATAAATGTTAAAATGCATTAGATTTAAATATATTTTAAAATACATAAATGATTAAATAAAATTTAACCATATCAATAATAATAATAATTTAAATACTAAATTCAATTAAATATTTTATGCGAAACAATAATTGACTAACCATCAATTCACGGAATATCTATGGCCAATGAATGTTTATTCCAATTTCCCCTAAAGTGCTATCGATAAATAATTTAATAAAATGTTCCTGTATATCGGCGTAGTTCCCGAAGACACAGTGGCACTGTTCTTAAAGCTGACTTGGATTCAACTCCTAAGAACTAGTCATAGCCTCCATTATAATTTTTAAAAGGCACTTTTAAGATTGACAAACCACACCGCACCAACCATCGGTCCACTACCCATATAGGCTACGGGATGCTATTAATAAAAGAAAGATTTACATATACATATCCTACAAATCTTATATATTTATTTATTTAATACTTTAATTATTTATTTATTCATCTAATATTTTGTTATACTTCAAAAATCTATTCCATTTTTAAAATTTTTTTAATAATAATATTTTAAATATTATATAAATAAATAAGAAATGTGTCATATACATGTAAATCTCACTTAATAAAATTAGTCACAGCAAAATAAAATTAATAATAATAATAATTCGAATAAAGCTATAGTAACCCCAAATATTTCAAATATTATTTTTCAAGAAAATATTTTAATTTTTGTTTCAAGAATTATTTAGATAAAGCAGCATCAAAAATAGAATAATACAAAAACAAAAACAGTATAAACTATAAAGCTTTCCCTTTGTCTATTGAAGGCCTCTGGAGCAATAACATTCTCCAAAAAATTCTGCTTGCTTTCTGCACACTCGTCTCCCACTTGCTTCCATCAGCGAGGTGGGGCTCGAGTAAAATAGCAAAAATTATCGGAAAAATGGTATTCTACTCAATTAGACTTTTATTTAATTTAATATTACATTATTAAATTAAATAAAAAAACAACTAAAACAAAACTTATCTCAATTAAAATATTAATAACACATTATTTCATATTTTATTTTCGGAATTATTTATTGATCCTAACATACCAGTCAGTAGAAAAAAATTGCAGTTACAAGCATAAAACATATAGATATAATACTAATTTTAGTATAAATTTATATAAAAAGCATAATAAAATTCAAACTCTAATTACAACAAACCAAAATAAGAGATCTGCTGCGAAGGAAAGAGAAGTTGATTTTGCATTAGACAACAAAAAAAAAGCGAGCTTATTGAGATTTATACTCCCTGATTTTTCATATATCGCAGCCTCACTGTTCTAAGAATTTTTACATGACAGAGCAGGCGTTCGGATTCTCGTCACTGAACAGCTGCGGCGCGTAAGCTTGATACTCCGTAGGATATCTAGGATAGTAGTAATAGAATTCATTTTTCTTCAGCTCAAGCACCTTCCCGCCGGCAGCGGCATCCTCCGGCGAGCCTCCGTCCTTCTTTTCCTTATCTTCTCCACCTTCCGCTCCGCCAGTGTCGCCCTTTTTCTCACCCTCAGTCTTCTTCTCTCCACCGGCAACATCACCAGATTTCTTCTCATCGGCGCCGCCGCCGCCGCCGCCGTTGTCGCCGTTGGACTTGTTCTTCTCGTCCGCTGGCGACGCGGCGGCTTCTTCCGGTTTCTTTTCGGCCGGCTCGGTGCTGACGATGACTGAGTGCTTGCTGGTTCGCTTGTAGACGTATTCTACCAGTTTTGATGGGTCCATTATGCCTTTCACCGTCACCTTGGAGGCCTTCAGGTCCGGCTCCGCCGCCTGTACTCCTGCTTTCACGATTCAATTGTTATTGTGAGTTAATTTGTTAAAAAAACACAAAAACAATTGTGCGGGAACAAATAAAACAATAAATGCAGGAATTTATGACTATTCAATCATTTATGCTTTGTATTTATGATATTCGGACGTAAATTTAACCAGGTTGAATTTCATTTTCATTAACTTTATTTAAAAATAAATAAATATAAATTTTAATTATTTACTCATATATAAAACAAACTCATAAAACCCATCGTTTTCCCAACCAGAATAATTGCTTCTCTGCTAGAAATTCAAGCAGAGAAACTGAATATAATGTATTTTCAGCAAGTCGGAATGAATGCCTGGTTTGTGAACAGAAAAAGACAGTAAAATTGATTATATTAGTTAATGATCAATAATGATATCGTAAAATGAAACAAAACTCCTAAAACTCACATCTAGTCTAAACTTTCCCTAAGGAGGGAAAGCTACAGGATTTTTTTACCCAAAAAGATCAAAAATCACTTTTTTAGCCTTCCTATACTGTCAAAATTGTTTCATATAATCAAATAATGCAGAGTATGAACAAGTGGGTAAAAGAAGAAGGGAGCGGATTTAAGGTTTGGGACGTCCAAGATCTGAACCATATAGGGTTCTGAAGAACTTAGAAGAGGTAAATGAAAGAAAATGATGTTTCAACTAAGATTTGTTCCAGATTCCCTTACTAATAAAGTTAGAATTAAGGTTCTGCATTAGAATCTCCCATAGATCCCAAAACCAAAAGAAAAGATGACTGGAGAAATTTGAAGGCTGCGGAAATACCACAGTGAGTTCAAAATCTAACCTTTCATCCTCAGAATCCTCTTCTTGATCTCCTGTGCACAGGCTTCACAATGCATGTGGACTTTAAGTACAACAGAGATAACCGGTGGCTGAAAAACATCAAAGCAAAGCCGCAAGAAAAGTAAAAAAATAAAATAAACTTTTTAATCAAAGTGTGATAAATATATTAAAACTATGACAGGAAAAGGAGGGAAACCACCTCCTTCTTCTCCTCCGGCTTGGGTTTCTCCTCCTTTTTTTCTTCTTCCTTGTTCTCTGGCTTAGGTGGAGGCAGGGGAGTGAGCAGCTCCACCTTACGGCCACTCTTCTTCTGCACTCTTTCCACCACCTTCAACGGATCCTCCGCCGCCTTCTTCCCCTTAACCACCACCTTGTGTGTTTTACAGTCTGTCGTCACTTCTTCTACTCCTAAACAACACGAGCAATAAAAAAGTTATTACAGGGAAAAATAGAGAACTGAGAAATGCTCAAATAGAGAATGCAGATGATTCTTAAAATGAACGGTAAAGATACCATCGAAACCCTTAAGGCTCCGCTTAACTTTGCGGGCGCAGCCTTCGCAATGCATGTAGACCCTCAATAAAATCTCCTCCGGAGGCGGTGGAGGAGGCGGCGGTGCCGCTTCTGTCTTGCCGTCCTCGCTGCCTTCCTTCTTTCCAGCCTCGCCGCCGCCTTGTTTCCCACCATCACCGCCTCCTCCTTCTTCCCTTCGTCCGCCTTCACTTTTTCCCCTTCCACCTTGGATTCTATTTTCTTTTCTTCTCCAGACTTCTTCTCCTCTGGCTTCTTCCCCTCCTACCAAAAACAGAGAAGAAAAGCTATAAAAAGCAGAGCTTTATACAAAAGCAAGAAGATGACTACAAAAAAAGAGTGATGCCGAGCGAATAATGAGACCTCTCCCATTATTCCCTGCACCGGCGGCGATTCTCCGGCAATGCCTTCTCCTGCTTGACTAACTACAGGCCTTCTCTCTATTTGTCTGTGCACCTATCGCCTACCTCAACTCCCTGTTTCGTTCTGTTGGGACTCGGGAGATGCAAATTTAAGTGGGGGACACGTGCACAGGATGGACATCGCACGTGCCAAAATTTGTTACGTGCGCAGTTCACCTGCGGTTCTCTACTCCGCGGAATAGCTTTTGACACGATAAAATTGATCGGACGGTTGAAAATCATTTACATTTCTATAGTTATCAGAATGTTTCCTTTTTTTTTTTTAAAAAAAACATATATTCAGTGATATGTATCGTTTAATATAAATTTAAAGTTCTGCAAATTCGCATGAAAAATATACTGCAATAAATTTCTTCATTTAATATTAAAACCGAGATCGATCAGGCTTTTGGGAATATGGGGACCAGCGTCATGTGCGACTTTAAAATGTACCGGCCCTGTAGAGAAAACCTCATGTATAATAACCTACTATCTTTAAATTTTATGGATGATGATGACAAATTTTTGGATCACATTTAATTTTTTTTTTCAACAGATACCCAGGAATCAGAATTATTATATGAAATGAATGTATTTAGAGAATTAATAATAATATTCAATAAGATAAATGAAATATTAGATGAATACCCTTAAAAAAAAAAAAAAAAAACTCATGTATAAAACGGGCTACCAGCATGATCAGGGTACGAGTCTCAGTCTCTCACTTGCATTTATAACAGTCACCCACAAGACACCCCAATGTTGATTGGTTGAGAAGTGCCACGTAGTGGAGGTGCGACTAGGTATTCATGAACAGGAGTTAAGACTGATTTGGAACGGCCACAGCTGTCTAACAAATAATGTTGTATATGCTAAAAAAATCTATTATTTAAAAAATTTGAGTGACACATACAAATTTTTTTATTTTTAAAAAATTAAATCATAGTTTTATGATTGTTAACTCAATAAAGCTAAATTAGATTGAAAAATATAACTTTGAATCTCCAAAATATTAATAAAATATAATAATTTAAATGACACTACGGTGTGGTGCAGTGTCGCAGCGCACCTCCACCGTCACACTAAATGCATATTTAATAAATAGTACACCATGAAATAATTAAACTTATTACTGCAAATAAATAATAACATTTGACAAGCTACTCATCATTTGATTCAATTAGAACCTATCCATTATCGTTTAATTAACTAATCGAAGGAACTTGAACATTTTTATAAATACTCAATTGGTAAATTTTTAAATGAATATGTTTGAACAATCTATCGTTTAGTTCATTTATGTTCATGAATAATATCGATTAATGCTTATGAATAAACTTGTTAAAAAGCTCAATTACGGCATGATTAGGCCTTATTTGTAAGCAGTATTATTTAAATTTTTATTTTTAAGCTTAATAATCTTTAATTAATATTGGTCATCTATATTTCTCAATAAATTACTCCCAAATAGGTACAATTAAGATTCAATTAAAGCTCATTTATTTCATTAGAAGAGCTGCTTATTAATAGGCTCAATAATCAAAATTAAATCTCTCATAAATAAACTTGAATCGAGCTCAATAATGATAAAAAACTCAAGCTTCAAGATAATCCTAAAAAGCTCAAATTAAGCTCGAGCTCAATATTGGTAAACAAGCATAAAATTAAATACGCACATGCTTGGCTCGGCTCTGCTCGGGAAAAAAACGAGTAAATGAAAAATTATATATATTTAAAAAAATATTTATGAATTTTCAACGAAAATTTTTTTCTTTACTACATTACAGCAAGCAGAGAGATTTTCCTGAAATTAATCAAGAAGAAGTTCCTCATAACGGTGCATTATATATATATATATATATATATATATATATATATATATATATATATATATATTTGCTAAAACCATTAAAGAAAAAAATTTATGCGCCTTGTTGATTAGTCCAAAGACACTGTAATTAAAGAACGTAGACACTGCAATTTTAACTAAAACCCTCAAAAGAGGAAAACCACGGCCCAAAAAGAAAAGATTCCACCATGTATCCTTTCGAGTACAAAATCTTCCATAACTGGATTACAATTCTATTTGAGGACAACAAAACAACGATCGGGCTTTATAATAGTTGTTGATGTCGATGCTGAATTTCTTAAATGCCGTATAACGAATGGCTCTTAGCGGTGATCTTGCTCTGGGATCTTCAAGCTTAGAGCTTTCTTCCTCCTCACTTCACTTTTCCTCTTCTTCCTCGATCGACTCTTCCTCTTCTTCCTTGCCTTCTTCCTGTCAGCCTTCCTTCTTCTTCACTGCTTGACTCTTCTTCTTCTTCCTTGTTCTGTTCTGTTCTTCTTCACTTGCTTCAGCCTTTCTTCTTCACTTCACTTCACTTATTTTAGCTCCATGTGAGGAGTGAGGCCTATTTATAGATGGGAGGAGGTATTCTAAGAAACTCAGGCCTTTCACTCCCTCGACGGACCTAATGACTCCTTCATTTGATGTATTTTGAGCATTTGGATGCCCAAATGAAGTCGAATTATGAGATCTTAGGCTCATTAGATCCGCCGAGACGCCGATTTGACTATAAACACCCACATTTGAGAGCTTTTTTGGGATTTAATTGATGTCCCAAGATTCTAATGATATTTTAAGTCTTGATCTCGATTGTTGACTCAAAATCATATCGCCAACATCAAGATTTGTGCTTGACTGGTGGTATTTTGAGAGTCATACTTCTTTTTTGGATGACATTAGTTAATCATCCAAAAATATATGTCAAATGTTCAAAATAACGAATTGGAAGTTTTAGCGCTGGACCGCTATGCCTGCTTAGATACAAGCCATGGCGTTACTTGATATGCTGGCGTCATCTGTCGGGTAAGGGGCCGATTAGCAACTGGGTCGCTGGCGGCCATGCATGGGCGGTTACCTCATGCGGCCATTCAGCGGATCTTCGGTCAAGGCCATTCCCTGACAGCTTTCGCCATTCCGTGAACGGGTCATGCGCCATTCCGCTGTGAATCCGTCGGATCGGGCCCGGGTGAATACCCGGCCGAATGGCGCTGGTTCAACGCCGGGCCGCCTTTCATGCACATACTGGCACAAGGCGTCATACAAGGTCATGGGTCACCAAGGTCTCTGGCCGAGAAATTGGGCTGTTTGAGCCGCTTTGAACCGCTTTTTGAGGGGTTTTACCCTTTTTGTGGGGGCTACCCCTGGTAAGAGGGAGAGGCACACCTTTCCCTCCCTTTCTTCTGAGTGAGGGGCAATCGAGGGCTCGGAGGCGATTTAGAGGCGATCAAGGCCCACAGATAATGCCGGGTTCCCGCATCGCTCGCTCTGACCTGACGTTGAGGATCAAGGCCCACTCAGATACGCCGGCCGCCATCGGCCACGCCGGACCGCCGTCGTTGGGAGCGCGGCCACGATACGTCAGTTCCGCTTCGCCACGCCGGACCGTCCGCGGGAGATCGCGCACTGACGCGTGGAGCCCGGCGACGCCACGCCGGACCGTCCGTTAGAGGCGATCGCGCCCACGATACGCCGTTCCGGCGACCGGCCACGCCGACCGCACCGTGGGGAGGGATCGCGCCACTGAGGCCGTGGTTCCCGGCCACGCCGACCGTCCGCTGAGGCGATCGCGCTCGGATACGCCGGACCTCGCACGCCACGCCCCGTTAGAGGCGATCGCGCCATATACGCCGGTTCCGGTTTACCGGCCACCACCGCCTGGGAGGGGGCCCACGGATACGCCGCCCGCTTACGCCGGCCACCGTCCGTTGGGGAAATCGCGCCCACGATACCGCCCGCCATCACCACGCCTGGACCGTCCGTTAGAGGCGCCCACGGTACCCTTTTCTTCAGGAAATTGGTATTCTTTCAACTTCATGGAAGGTTCCTCAAAATTGTCAAGACGGGGAAGTATCGCTAAGAACCATTGTCCTCATAACTCAAGATGATCGTAGAGAAAGATTTTACCCAAACTGGCGAGCTGAGGGTCAAAAAAAGACGCGCGCAGGTGATGGTCGAAGAAAACTCATAGATGGCGCCGACTGATATGCCTCCACCGCCGTCACATCGATAGTTTAATGGTGTTCCGCAGGAAATTTTTCTTCCCCAATGAGTTGGTGGCTATTGTGGCTAAAAGTCCGATCGAGTCTGCTCGCTTCCGTAGTACTTTACTATTTCGAGATGACTCTTCACTGGACCGATTCCCTTTGGCTCGATTGAGATCTTCAAAAAATGTGGCTTTGATGCAATTCTCGCTTCGAGCTTTAACGGTCATTATTGACTACCTTCTTCGTAGCATGGGGTTACTTTAAACATCAATACTGTGCCGAATGTGCGATTCACATGTGATGCTGATCAAGACTATAAAGAATTGGATAGAATTTTCACGGATCACCCAAAACTTGGTCTTCGATTCTTTTATGTGAAGAATGAGTGGGGCCTTCCCGAGAGATGGGGAAGATTGAATGATCTTCCGATCCGCCGATCTGAGGATGATATTCTAGCAACTCTTAATATTCCCGATGTGGGAAGCTTGCAACATGAGTTGCACATCAAGAACATATAGTAAGAAGATGTTTAAGGTTGGTCTTTCCATCCGGAAGGTCTCATGCTCTGAAGAGAAAGGGTGACGAGTTTTCCTCATACTCATAGGTTCTCTGAGAAGCCTATCACCTAATCACCAGAGAATGTTCCATCTTTACGTAAAGAGGAGACTCAATAAATGGTTGTTATACGGTGAGATGACGCTCACTTAACATCCAGAGTTTAGCTTCGACTCATGATGGGGAGTTCGCTACTCGAAATTCGAGGAGGTATTAAATCACATATGTAATCGACGCCAACGCGCATGAATTGCGCTATTTTTTCCTTCTATTCTTCCTTATGTAACATCGGCGATGATGATTTTTTTTTTTTTTCGTGTAATATTGACCGATGGCTCATTCGGGTGTCGCCTAGATGGAATGAATTTGTGAAGATAAAATATCATGGCAGTATGAGAAGGATGAATGCTAAAGCTAAAGAAGTGGTGACCTTGGAGGGTCACTGAAGTGTAGAACTGAGCGAATATGTCAATTTCTCTTTCTCCGGTCGAGGTGGAGCGCCGATGATGAGGTGAGGCGAGAGACTCTTCATAAAGAGAAGAGGATCAGGCACTGGCAATGATAAGAAAGCATTACAAGATCATCTTCAAAAGGAGCATAAATGAAGCTAAGCAAGCAGATCGCTGGAAGACTTCAAGAATTCCCCGCTTATCGTGGCGCTATTGAAGACTTTATCTGAGGCTCAGATATCTTTGATGTTGAAGTGAAGGACTTGGAGCGGTTTAGAGGAGGGCTTCATCCAGGGTTCTCAAAGGAATTCGGCGGTACATCGCAAGACCGGCCAAAATTGAGGATATATCTCCCCCAAGATCCAAGATCCTTCACCGATTCAAGATGAAGGGAGTTGGAGTCAGGGCGTCCTCCTGATGATGAGGATATCGATATTATGTAGCATCGATTGTGGGATGTCATTCTTCATCGCTGGTTCTATGTAATGTCATTATCGTATCGATCTTAATTCTTTCTTATATCATCATATTAATGTCACAATGATACCTGGATATACCCTCTTCTTTTTTACCTTCTTTTTTTTTTTTTTTTTTTTCACCCTTCTGGGATAATTGGTCAAAATATTATTTGACGTTACAAATATGGGTGAGTTGGATCCACTGAGGATTTTTGACCCATCCGAGGTTGTTTGTCGAGTGATACCCGGCGACATTAACATGTGAGTGGGTACAAAGTTTTGACCTTTCCTGGTTATTGGTCAATATTATTCGCCGACGCTAACCCGGCGAAGAGGCCGGAAGTCCACCAAGGACCTTTTGACCTTTCCGAAGTTTGTCGAAGTTTTGCTCGATGACATTAAATGGAAGAGGCCGGAAGTCCACAGACCTTTTGACCTTTCCGGTTAGTCGAAGCTTTTACCGATGACGCTAACCCGGAAAGAGGTCGAAGTCCACCAAGGACGCTTGACCTATCCCGGCGTTAGTCGAGTTTTTCTCGATGACGTTAACCCGTATGGAAGAGGTCGCGGAAGCTGGGATGTTTAATCCCGGGTTACAAAGTTTTACTCAATGACGTTAACCCGTATGGAAGAGGTCGAATCGACCGCCGAAGTCGACGGTGGCATCGCGAGTCGGCGATGACCGCGACAATGGTGATGACCGGCAAGATTGGCGATGGTCGGCGCAGGACCCGACGGAATGGCGGCGGTGACGCTAAGGGTTGGCCGACGGGTGGTCCGAATGACGCCGACGAGATCTTTGACCTATCCAAGGTTGTTTGCCGAGTGTGACTCATGACGCGTTAACTCAGATGGAAGAGGTCCATCAAGTCCCCTCGATTGATCATGTCCCAATGAGATGTAACATGAGTTGTATATTTCAAGTGGGAGGAAAAGTAAAGAAAAAGCAAATCTTGTTAGAACAAAGTGGAATTCACTAGTTCAATGATATAATCATAAGCACGGCTTTAAGAGAAAATGACAACAACAACCGCAACAACAAGCTTTAATCCTAGTGGGGTCATTATACAAGGATGAAATGACGAGATAAAAGTCATAATAATTATGCGAAGAGTTACCGAAAGATTCTTATTCCAAGTTCGAGGTAGAGTTTTTCCGGATCCTCGAGCTTGAACGCTCTCGACCATAGCTATGACCACATACGGACCATCCAGAGGTGAGAGTTTATTGCGCTGAGGGCCTTTGCCTGCAGCCTCGAGACTTCGCAGGACCAAGTCACCGACAGATATGGGACGAGGTTTCACTCTTCTGTTGAAGTGGCGAGCTACCCGTTGGTGATAGGAAGCAGTCCGAAGTAGGGCCATATCCCGAGTTTCGGGGAGTAGGTCTAGGTGCTGCTGGAGTTTTTCTTCATTACTTCCATGATCAAAAACTGGACTCTTGACTTGGAACCCGATATCCAGATGATAGCCGTACCAAAAAACACAAGTTATAATGTCTCACCGGGTGCGTGCGCGGTAAAAAAGAACATTGGGGAGCTCATCAACCCATTGCCCCCAACCTTCTCAAGACGGTTTTTAGTCCTTTGAGTATGGTCCTATTGGTAACTTCGCTTGCCCATTAGTTTGAGGATGTGCTACACCGCAAGACTGAATGTGAAGATCTTTGCAAAAGGACGAAAGACTTTTCCAAGAAATTGAGTTCCATTGTCGGTGATGATCTTTGCAGAAGACCAATCGACATATTATATTTTTCCACAAATTGTTTGGTATTTGCCTCGTGATTTTAGTGGTTCTCTCTACCCATTTTGTGAAGTAGTCGACGCCAGAATGATAAATTTTCGTCCGATGCTATTGGAAAAGGTCCCATGATATCAATCCCACTGAGCAAAGGGCCATGGGCTTTGAATGGATGAGAGTTCGATGCATGTGAGGGAGGTTAGAATGCAATTGACAACTTATGATTTCTGAATTCCAAGGCATCTTGTTTCATTGTAGGCCAATAAAACCCTTGCCTCATGATTTTAAGGGCCAATGCTCTTCCTCCAAGGTGTTCCCCACATATTCCCTGGATCTTTAACGCTTCAAGGTGGAAGGCATTTGAGATATGGACCGAGAAAGCTCGCTTGTATAGTTCACCTCCACAAAGTTTGAAGCTTGTCTTCTGGAGACGAAGAAGTTGGATCTTCGTGAAGGGTCCCTTCTTGTAGAAAAGATAGGATCGGGTTTATCCACCTAACGCTCCTTTTCCTCATCAATAGTTTGAATTATCCATGGCCCTTGGATACTAGGAAAATGTATTTCTTCAACATGCTTTCTCTTAAATAGATCTCAGTAGAGGTAGCAAGCTTAAGCAAGAGCGCCACCAGTATTCTTCTCTCGTAGTATGTGGATGATTTGATGTGTCTTGAAATGAGTAAGAAGAGATTTTACCAAGTGAGATATTGCACTGAGGATTATGAGTATTAAAATCTCCTCCAACTTGGGAGGCACAAGTGGGAGTCGCAGAATTACTAAGTTTTGGGCTTCGCAATGGCGAGTCTCCTCACATGAGAGCCTCATATTCGCCATGTTATTAGTTGTGGAATTTTAAGCTAAGTCCATACTCTAGGTATTTTGTCGGGGAAACAAGTAGATTCCCGCACAAAGACCGATTTCCAAGCTCCATCAACGAGAGAGTCCATCGAGGAGATGAAAGACACGGTGCATAGCTCTTCTAGAGTTGGGTTGGATTCCACTATAAAGTCCGCAAGTATTTGAGACTTTATGGCGAGGTAGAAAATTTATATCAAATTCTCCCAGTTCACGACCATTTGATCAATCTTCCGATGCTTGCTCGTAAGATGGCCCTTAATGGTAAAAGTAAACCGATGGTGTGAGCTTGAGTATGGACTAATTTCTACCGAAAATTAACGAGCCACTTTATCCGCAAATGGATAACGACTTTCTATATCGAGAGAATTTTTACGTAATAAATTGTTGTTGTGCCCCATCTTCTTCTCGCACTAAAACTGAGCTTATTGGAAGAAACCGCAAGATATAAGTATAACGCTTCTCCTTGAATAGGTTTGGATAGCAGATGCTAGATATTCTTTTAGTTGCTCAAAAGCATACTGACATTCATCGATCCATTGAAAATTATTATTTTTAGCTCCCTTCAATATTTTAAAGAATGGCAAGTATTTGTCCCCGTAACGCTAGAAACGGATAATGCAAAGAATTGACCATTCAAACGTTGAACGCCTTTTGATATTCTTCTGAGGAATCATATCTTGAGAGCTTTGATTTTTTCGTGGTTAGCCTCTATCCCACGGTGAGTTACCATAAATCCAAGAAATTTTCCGACGTAACCCCAAAAGCACACTTGGTTGGGTTAAGTCGATGTTATAGCGTCAAGGAGGTCAAAGCATGCTTCTAAGTCCGAAATATGTTGTGACTTTTCTAAGCTTTTCACTAACATGTCATCCACATACACCTCCATCAGGCCTGGTGTCTTTAAAACCTTATTCATGAGGCGCTGATAGGTAGCACCAAAGATTTTTTAATCCAAATGGCATGACTTGGTAACAATATAAACCTTTATATGTTTGAAACGTGTAGCCTCTTCATCTATTGGGTTCATCTTTATTTGATTGTACCTAATAAGCATCCAAAAACTGAGCATGATGTCCTGATGTAGCCCACCAATTGATCGATTGAGGAAGAGGAAAACTATCCTTCGGGCCTTTATTAAGATCAAGATAATCAACACACATCCTCCATGTTCCATTTGTTTTTTTAACCATGACAACATTTGCTACCATGTGGGGTAATGCACTTCGATGAATCCCGCTATGATGAGCTTGTTAACTTCTTGTTCAATAGTCAAGACGATCGGTGCAAAACTCCGCTTCTTTTGGATGATTGGTTTGAACGTTGGATTAATTTTGAGGGAGTGATTACATCGACCTGCATATCTCAGGACTCCAAGCAAATATGTCTTGATTCTCGCGTAAGAAATTTATATACTTTTCCTTTGTTCTGAGAGTAAAGATCCCACTTGCGTTATTCGTAATGGTTGGTCATCCGATAATACTATTGAGAGTAAATCTTCTGGGAAGCTTTTGAGGTACTCTTTCATCTCAAAGTTAAGATCTTCGATGAAGGTGATGGAAGGGCGCTGAGCTTGTCCGAGATAACATGATTGAAATGCTGATTTCCACAAACCACCCCAACTCCACGGGTAGGAAATTTTATCTTCGATGAGGCACAAGTGATACAAAAAATTGATTGAGGGGCCTCCAAGATTGCATTATATGCAGACTTCACCACCATGAATTGTATTAAATGAGTCACTTATCGAGGGAATTCTCCGAGGGTAACAGAAAGAGTGATTGTCCCTTCTGCCCATACCGGGTGATTATCAAACCCATATAGTGGTCCAAGAAATGGTTGGAGCTTTTGCAGCTAGGCCCATGTTAAGAAAAGTTGAGTAAAATAAGACATCGACAGAACTCCCATTATCGATCAAAATTCTTTTAACGTTATAACAAGGATCACCGATCCCCGCGCTGATGACAAGTGGATCTTGATGAGGGATATGGACTCCTTCTAAGTCCGAGTCATTGAAAGTGATGGAATGATCAATACGAGACTTCTTCAACTCTGGTTCTTTGGAGGCAGAACTTGATTATGTAGTATCGATCCTCCCGCATTGTTTCAATTTCTCCAATTATTTGATGATTATTTGGTTGTTTTGTGATGATTGTCCTGTTGCCCCAAACGGAGGTGTGTTTGTTTGAGGTGGTTGATTCTTCACAAAACGAGTATCCTTGTTGAATGAGTCTCGATTTCTTCCTTGAGTTGTATACATGCTTCAGAGTATGTCCACGATGAAAATGACAATATTGCTCCGATTTCTCAACGCTTCAATGGATGCGCCACTTGATATGTTCTTCATCATAATAGCCATCGAGGTTAACACGATGTGTTCCCGGTGTATGTCTTTTCCGCCGAGGTTCACGCTTGTTGATATGGGGTCGTGGAGGGAGATCATGACTACCTTGTCGCTTCTTTTGATGGGCCCGGTCCACATTTGGGTGTTTTATTTCCATATTGTTCAAATTGTTTCATGAGCATTAATAGCTTCATCATGAGATTTGTGCTTCTACACGATGAACTAAGTCGGCGTGACTGTCCCGCATTAATGACTAAGGCCTGACTGAGTCCTCCAAGGAAAACTCCTCTTAATAGCTCTTATGTGTATTCAAAGAAAGAGAACCTCTAAGTATTCTTTGAGTGATTCACCCTCGCTCAATGGAAGATGGGAGGAATCTTTAATGATTCTCCATTTGCAATGAACTGCTCCACAAAGAACTCAGTTAAAGGTATGGATGGATCCCCTTGGAAGAGAATAGAACCAAGCGCTTGCCCTTTGAGGGTATCAGAAAGACCGACAAAGGTGTGTCGAGCTCGCTGGATATGCATGATACCCTGAATGGTCGATGTGTTCGTGCCCCATCATAGAATCAATGCTCTAAGCTTGAAACCTACGGGAATTGGATGTCAAGAATGGCTTTAAAGGTGAGGACTCCTCATAACCATGGTGGGTGAAGATGATTTCTATCTTGAAGGTGAAATTCATCATCCGACTTCTGCTAATGTCAAATGTGGATTAATGAGATGAGTGTGAAGCTATCAACAACGCGGATTAGTAACCTGAGCGACGCGCGATGGATGAGTGGAACTAGTGTCAAGGAGATCGCGCTACGGTCTCCATGCGAGGAACCTCGGGAGGATTAGCTTTGACCTCCTCCCGCACAATGACCGATCTTGGGGAGATATGTTTGTCGTAGTGGCGTTGTAGTCCTTGCAAAAGTCGGATCATTTTTTTGAGACTCCTCCATTCGACCGACGATCTTCCAAAGAGATTCCTGCGCTCCCTCAACTTACGCCCTTGGTTCGTGGATGGGTTTGAGAATGACGGAGTTGGAGCTTCTGGAAGTGTTATGCCATCATAACGGATGTTCACGGAATGAAAGAGTTTTACTTCCCACGAATGCCAAACCTGCGCGGGAAAACCGCCATGTAGAGTAAAATTTATGCCTTAGCCTTGATTACAAAGACAACAGTGTAATTAAAGAACAACATGAGACACCTGAATTTTAACGGAAAACCTCAAAAGAGGGGAAAACCACTGGCCTAGCCCAAGAAAAGATTCCACTATGTATCCTTTTCGAGTACAAAATCTTCCGATAACGGATTACTTATTTGAGAAAGGGACAACTGTAACAACGATCGCTTTATAATAGTTGTTGATGTTGGAGATCTGCTTCCTTAAAATGCCGTATAATTAACGATGGCGCTGGTCTATGGATCTTGTTTCGGGATCTTCAAGCTTTAGAGCTTTCTTTCCTCCTCACTTCACTTTTCCTCTTCTTCCTCGATCTGACTCTTCCTCTTCTTCCTTGCCTTCTTCCTTGTTTCAGCCTTCCTTCTTCACTTGCTTCTTTCTTCTTCTTCTTCCTTGTTCTTGTTCTTCTTCACTTTGCCTTCCTTCTTCTTCACTTGCTTCACTTCACTTGCTTAGCTTAGCCCCCCATGTGAGGGAGTGAGGCCTATTTATAGATGGGAGGAGGGGTATTCTAGTAAACTCATGCATCTGCACCACTCCCCTCGATCGGGCTAATGACTCCTTCGATCATTTGATGTATTTTGAGCATTTGGATGCCCAAATGAAGTCGAATTATGAGATCTTAGGCTCATTAGATCCGCTCGTCGACGCCGATTTGACTATAAACACTTCACATTTGAGAGCTTTTTTGGGATTTAATTGACCCCAAAGATTCTGATATTTTAAGTGCCATCTCGATTGTTTTCACTCAAAATCATATCGCCAAGATTTGTGCTTGACTTTTATTTTCATAATATATATATATATATATATATATATATATATATATATATATATATATATATATATATATATATATATATATATATATATATATATAAAATTAATCTGACGACACCTAATTGATTTTCAAAATGCTTCGATCTAATCAGAAACTTATAAATCAACGCCTCGATGAGACTAACATAGCAACATCGATACCGATCCGCTCAATCGAATCGCTATGAGCATGAAAATGGATCCCGATCCGCCAAATGGTCACCAAACGACATATTTATACGATCGAAGCGGCCAAGACGAATCCAACGAATCCAAGATCACCCAATTCGACATCATTAAAACCCTGCATCAAAATATACCGTCAATCGGGGATCGACTGCCATCCGATGGGAGTTGGAGTTTTCCACGAATTTACAAGGCTCGCCACTCCCAAAAATCTATAAATAGAGCTTCATTCTCACCTTAGAGGACCAATCATTTGAAGACCGAGAGCTCTGAACCCCGACCTTGACGACGATCTATCACCACCAAGCTACCACCAGTGGCGAGATGAGCTTGAGATCGCCTCCCGGACTAGAAAAGACCAGCTGCCACCTGAGTTGACCGATATTGTATTTTTCAATATTGTTTCCGCCTCAGAAACACCTTCTTCTCCAGAAGGACCAGATCTTTGAACACATAGTGAAAGTTCTGACGGGCAAGGCCCCGTGATTTTTCCCTTAACGGGTTTTCCACGATAACCCCGTGTTCATATCCCCGCCTGTGTTGGATAATTTTGGGCTAATTTAAGATCTCGGATCTACCTAATAAAATTCAAGACGCAACAGCATACCCCTGGGAAGAACAATCCCCATTGCTATATCTCCAATATGATTGGTAAACGGTTTGGCCCAACGCCTCATTCTCGGATCAAGGACGCCAAGTCTCCAACACTTCTACATAGACTTATCTGTGAGGGTCCCGCCCCTCTTTGGAAGATCGCTCAAAGGATGGAGGATTCCTGAACGAAATTCTTCGACTCGCGAGAGACCGACAAACGCTCCAACACGCCTGGAAGAGCCAGTTCGCGACGCCCTCAAAGATAATCATTTTCTTCCGAGAATGATTACCCGGAATGCCTGGATCAACAAGTAGAGAACCCTTGGCACCACATCCAGATGTCGAACTTCGATACCGCCAGCTCTACTACCCCACACGAATGGCTCCAGATGGTGAAACTCCACGCCATCTTATACTGATGAACTACGACGGTGCAGAAGAGTTCTAAACAATCAATGATCCATTCTCCGCCGCTTCTTCCAAAACTCGTCTCGCTGGCCGAGATCATCTCACAATACCCGACATTCAAGCTTTCCCAAAGATGGACCCTTACGATGGACAACCGATCCAGCATATCGATCACTTTCAACGATCATGCACATTCGCCGCATAAATGACTCGTCGTATTCCCAACTCTCAAAGGACGCTCGTGGTTCTATTCGCCGCTGGGGGTCCGTCGATCATTTGGAGAGCTCGCCATTTTTGTGAGCCTCGCAACAAGAGAATCATCGTGGATTCATCACATCCTCCGCCGTAACCATGGAGAGTCCTCAAAGAATACTTCTGAGGTTCTCCTCTCAAGCCCGGCTGATACCGTGAGTAGATCCGTAACTTTGAGGGCGTGCTTCTGAGGACTCCGCCAGATACTTCTATTCATCATTAATGGGAGACATTCCTATGCCCTGTCCACCAGAATAGGCACAAATCTCACGATGAAGCTATGCTCATCGCATGCTTGAACCACCAAGCAAGAAGGTTCCCAAAGGTGATGTTCAAACATCTCGAAAAGAAGAGAAAGAACCTCCCCCAAAACCTCCTCAAGAAGGACCTCGATGACTCAATCAGAGGAAATATACGGCTCAACACAAACATCCTACCGCTATTCAGAAGAGGATAGGCCAAGTGGCCGGACCTTTAAAGCCGGAATTGGAAATCAAGAGAAATTCTCACTTTCACAAAGGGCACACCATCAAGAGTGCCACCAATCAAGGAGGAGATTGAAAGACTAATACAGGGTATCTAGCTTTTTATACAAAACCAACCCTTCAAAGAAATGCCGGGGCAACCAGTGAGAACCGCCAAGCTGGCCGGAGAGATAGAAACAATTGCAGAGGGCCGCTGTTATCTAGCCAAATATTCATTGCCGCCTTCAAGAGCCGTGAGTCAAGAAGTCTCGGTTGACCATTCTATCACCTTTGATGATTTAGATCTAGAGGGATCCCACATCAAGATCCCCTTGTCATCGCAGGGTCGATCCATGCTTCAATATTAAAAGGATATTGATCGACAATGGGAGTTCTTGATGTTCTTTTTTCCACTTTCCTTAAAGATAAAAGAGAGAAGCTTCAACCCCACGGCCAATCATGGATTTGATAATCGACGGTAGTTAGTGGAAGGGACAATCTTCCCAGAACTCTTGGAGAATTTCACGCAACCCACTTGATACAATTTATTGTAGTCAAGTCCGAGTCCGTACACAATATTTGGGAGACCTCTCCAATTATATTCTGCGCAATACACTGCTCACCTCAAGATGAAATTCCACACCACCGGCATCATGGTAAGTGGAATCAACAGATAGACAAGCGTTATATCAAGCAAGCCCACCATTTACGCCAAGAACCCTCAACATCGAGAACTTCGACCTACGAGATGAGGATGCCTTTGAAAGGGCTTCTCCAAATTGAAGATGTAATTTGTCTTCCTATCTCTAAGTTGATCCATCGCAAAGGTGAAGGTGGATCGTCGTTTACCGATCGTAAATCGTAGATTTTCTAAAAAATCAAGATATCTTTGCCCGGAGCGATCCGATATTCGGCATTGACCCTAAGTCATTACGCACTCCTCAAAGTTGACTCAACCTACAAGCCTGATACGTAAGAAAAGAACCGCTTCAACATTGCAGTCATAGAACAAGAAATCACCAAACTGGAAGTCAAGTTCATTCGAGAAGTCTACTACCCCACCGGTTGGCTAACGAAGTGTTAGTCAAGAAGGCCAACGCTCGGAGAATGTGCATCGACTACACCGACCTTAATCGCATGCCCAAAAGATAGCTTCCCCTTCCTCAGACGACCAACTAGTTGATGCGACATCGACATCGATGTCGAAGCTTCATGGATGCCTATTCGCTACAATCAAATCAGATGAACAAAGATGAGGAAGCAACATCCTTCCAAATAGATAAGTGGACTATACCGCTATCGTCATGCCATTCGACTAAAAAATCCGGAGCAACATATCAACGCTTTATGAATAAGATCTTCAAGGATCTTATAGGCACAATATGGAGGTGTATGTTGATGATATATTGGTGAAGAGCTTGGAAATATCACAAAGATATTTCGACCGAGCAGCTTTGACATTCTTCGACACTACAAGATGCTGCTCAACCCAAGCAAGTGCATTTTGAGTTTCGAAATTCCTTCATGGTCTTTCGGTAGCGGGATAGAGGCCAGCCAGAAGATAAAAGCACTCAAGGACATGTCACCTCAAGAGCGATCAAGGAAGTCCAGCGTTTGGTGGAAGGATTGCGGCTTTATCGCGATTCTTGGCCCTCGGAGATAAGTATCTACCATTCTTCAAAATCTTAAGGGGTGCAGAAATGGATTCGGTGGGCGAGATGAATGTCGTTGCTTTTGAGCAACTTGAGTCTATTAGCCCCTCTATTATCAAAGCTATCAAGGAGAGAAGGCGTACATCTATCTTCTTTGTTTCTTCTCATGTAAGCTCCGTCGCGTCGAGGAGAATTCATTACAACGACCCATTTACTTATGTCGGCAAAATCCTTTACGATCGAAGGGCGCTATCCACTAGCGAGATAAAAGGCGTTGGCCACAGTGCATTACGCACGAAAATTGCGGCCGTACTTTCAGCATCAGCGTCTACACTCATCTTCCATTAAGAACTATTACGCAAAAGCGATGTATCGGAAGGTTGATGAAGTGGTCGGTCGAGCTTGGAGAGTTTGACATCCATTTTCTTCCGCGTCGATATAAAGTCACAAGTGCTCGACTTCGTTGTAGAATGTACCATCCATCACCACACGATCATTCATCACTCCATGACAAATCAATGGACATTATATGTTGATGGAGCTTGGTACTTCCGGTCGGAGGCGAGAATTTTGCTTATCTCCCCAAGTAAAATAACTTTAGAGTGCGGGCTTACTAAAGTTCCGACCACAATAATGTCGGCGATGCGAGGCCCCGTAGCGGGACTAAGGCTTCGCCATTGTGAGGTCGAACTTAGCCATACACTGACTCACGGCCTTGTGGTCAGGTTGAAGGAGACTTGATAGTCATCCAGACTTGCTGATCTGCGTCTTTTGGCAAAGTCACTTCTTGCAGAATCGAGACATCGATAACTCATATTCTAAGGGAGCGAGCGGCGGATGCCCTCTCAAGTTAGCCACAACAACGATGGAGATCTTTTCAAGAGAAAATACATAGAGGACATCCACTTTCCGGTATTCAAGGCCCTTGGGTGATACAATCTGGAGGACCCAAAAGAATCTTCATGGATTGACGTGTCCTTTCTTCAAAGCGGGGCCTTGCCAGAGACCGATCTTTCCATCTCAGGCGTGAATGAACTTCACCATAATGTCGGTGAACTCTACAAGCGGTCCTTCTTAGGGCCTACTTAAAGTGTCTACCACCTTGAGGCTAAATGCAATGCGAGAGGTTCATTCGAATTTGTGGTGAACATTTGGGAGGAAAAGCCCTGCCCTCAAAATCATGAGGCAAGGTTTTCTTGGCCTACAATGAAGAAGGCGCATTGGGTTTGTAAAGAAGTGTAACAAGTGTCGTTACATTCCAATCTCACTCATACACCATCACGTAGAACTCACCACAATCGAGCGGTGGCCCTTTTCAATGGGGATCGATATAATGGGACCCTTTCCCATTGCCGGGCAGCAATTCATAATCTTGGCCGTTGATTACTTCAGTGGGTGGAAGGCTGACGGCGGCCAAAATCACCAAACAAATGCCAAGCAATGCGGAAAAATATTATTTGTCGTTTTGGCATTCAAAAATCATCACCGATAATGGGGACGGTTCACGGAAAGACATTCACATCTTTACGCGGGGCGCATATCCGGTTAATCCACGGTATCCCATCCACAGGGCAAATGGGCGGAGAAGTCACCAATAGGACAATACTAAAGGGCTAAAGACACGGTGAACCAGCCGGGGGGCAATGGTAGAACTATCCAATGTTCTTTGGGCTTACTTACATCAAGGACCCTCTTGGAGAAAGCCGTACAATCGTGTTTGAAGAGGTTATTCCGGTCGACATCGGTCGCCACAGAACCCATAACTTTGATCGGCGACAGCGATAAGCGATTCCATCGGATCTCTCTGCAAGAGACGCGACATGTCGGCCTCAGAATGGCTTCTATCGACAAGGATTGCTCGAGGTTTCAAGAAGGGTAAAGCGACCAATATCTGTTGGGGACCTAGTCCTCGAAGTCTCGAGGAAAAGGCCTAGAACAAACTCTCACCGTTTGGGAAGGCAGGTATGTGGTGGTGTCTCAAGCTGCGTTCAAGCTTAAGGATAGTATGGGAAGACTCTCTCCGTGCACGGAATGCTACAAACCTCGAAGTACTAGGTGATATCGACTTTTTTATTCTAGTGAATGTGGAAAACATTATCATCGTGTATGTTTGTATTGCAATTGTTGTTATCGAATTAAACATTTATCGATACTCGTTTGTGCATACTTATTGTCCAACCTTGGCATCAAGGTGTTTGGATTTATGTTTCTATCTATGTTAAAGTTCTCATATATTGTGACTTTTCTTGCTTATGCTTGCATTTTAAAACACCGACTCAAGAGATACACTATTGTTGTATCTCATTCGAGAAAGATCGATCCCGGGGATCGATCTTCTATCTGAGTTAAACATCGTCGAAATGCTCGATAAACAACCTTGGATAAGTTGGCAATCCTACATGGCGCAACTTTCTCCATAACAGGTTAACATCATCGAGTAAACGCTCTGATACACAACCGATAGATCGAGAGGTTAGAGAACCTCTAAATATATTCGTGCAAGTTTGTCATCATCGTAGCCTTCATGATCTTAGAATAGATCTTATAAAGGGATTCGATGATCTCTTCTACGAATCTTTATCATCGTACACTTTGACACACAACTCGAAATATTCACAAACAATTTTGTGGATTGTTAATATTTTCGAGATACAAGTACAATCAACGAAATAATATACAACTTGAGCGACATAAAGGAACTACAACTACACGGACTTGATGGTCTCATGTAGATGATGAAGAACTATCGAGTCATCCTCGTCGTCGCTAGAGAATTGGGAGGGAAGCTAGGAGAAAGGACCTCAACACCGACTCACAGCTTGCGTCATGGCGTGTCCCCTTGAGAAACCTCGGATGAAACCTTCATCAACACACTTCAAAGCCTTCACCTCCATCATACACGTGGTCTCGGCCTCACGTGATCTGTATGATACTCTTGAAGAAGTCGAGTTCTTGAAGTCCTCGCACTGTGATCCGGCTCCTTGCAGATAAGGCGACCTCTTTCTCACGAAAGCGCGTAACTCTTGGTTCTTTGCCTCAAGACCTGAAACCTTCTCAGAAAAGATCTTCAGATCCTTTCTTGACAACCTCGTTAGCCTCCACTAATTCATCCAGTCGCTCAACTTCACGGAAAAGAAAGAAGTTGAGTGCCAACTTCGGTCTGCACTCATCAAGTTGATTCTCCAACGGACATCTCTTTTACTTTCTCCACATCGCGCTTATATTCACCATGGAGAAACTTGACCTTCACGAACTTCTTCGGTCATTGACAATGTTCATTTTGAAGTCAAGTTCTTGCTTCTTCGATATCGAAATAAGAAAAATTACGTTAAGCACGAAATGGGAAATAAAAGATGATGAGCGAAGGATTGTTACTTCTTGACATCGCGACCTACTGAGAATGATTCAACACGCGTCCTCGAATGAAGATCCTTGGGGATGACTACTCGAAGAGACTCTTTTGGTGATCGATATCACCATCACCTCTTAGCTCCTTTTCCTCTTCTCATTGGAGGCGGGTCCTTCTGGGAAGAAGCGAGGAGGGCGCTTGGGAGATCGGTGGAAACCTCTTTGTTGGGCTTTCTCAGCATTGCGCATAAGACGCGGGATGAATAGAAAGCCCTCGAACAAAGATTCCTCCACAAATCTCGTTGATATATCGAATCTCAAATCGAAGATCTTCAATATTACGGAATTTCGGCGTCAGATATCTTCATCACCAACTGTAGGGAATGGGTAAATCTCGACTTTCCCCATTTCTCCAGATTCTTCACAAAAGAATCGCTTGCCCAACTCTTGGGAGGATCCTTCGTCAGGAGGTCAAGTAGGACTCTGCGGTGATACGACCATGTGCATCATAGTAAACTTGCACATCCGTCGAGATGTCGATAGTCAGTGCGCATCACGAAAAAAACTATAAGTCCCATCCACGTCGTCATTGCCACCTTTCGGCGGGAAATGCAAACCTCGCATCTTGACAAAATGGCGATCATCTCGGGGATGGGGAAACCGCAATCCGCAAACTCATCTCGTAAGTGGTGAAATACCGGCGATTGGGCTCTATCGGACTTCTTGACACTTAAGAACCAAATCATTGAAAATAATATTTTTCGAAGCGATCAATGTCTCCGTGATCGACGACTCCCGAATCTTGTCCTCCCATTTTAGAAGGTTCCCCGTGGCCTCAGTTACAAGGGTGGACGTGTCTCTTTCAAAAGATTCTCACCCATCTACAAACACCAACTCGTGCATCGAGATGAAAATTATTCCAAGGAGAGGCCCAAACTCCCACCGGGGGATATGCACTCGGCTTGGTGGAGATGAGGGAGGTAGAGGTTGATCCAGAAGAGTGCCCAAACTCCCAGGGGAGGCATGCACTCACCGGGAGAGGTGGATCAAGAGTGCCCAAACTCCCAGGAGGTATGCACTCAGAGGAGAAGAGGGCAAGTGCGCATTTCCCTCTTACCAGGGGTTTTATAGACCCCATAGGGTTAAAAGTAAAAAACCCCAAAAAATCACTAAACCAAAGCAGAAAACCTCTCAGGGAGTGGCGAGGGCTCAGTGGTAGCCAGAGCCAGCCGCTCCTGCATGAGCAGCATGGGCCTCAGGGCCATCGAGCCAGCGTCATCCACGCGTCTGGCCGCATGGTCGTGGCGCGTTACCGCCATGGCCCCGAGCATGGCCGTGTCGCGTGAGGAGGGCCCAGCGAACGCTAGACGTGGCCAGCGTCAGCCCGGCGCCATGGCCCGGAAGCCATACGTGGCCGGCCCGAAGCCAGCATGACGCGACCGGCGTGCGCCCGTATGACTGACATCCGCGCGACCACTCCGACCGCCTTGACCTCAGCGACCGCAGTGCGAGCACGTCTTGCCATGGCGTTGCCCGTGCGCTTCGCGTGCGCCCGCGTAGCTTCGTGGGCCGCGCATGCCTTCCCGCGGCGCTATGCGCCTCGCGTGATCGATGCTGAAAACCGTAAGTTAATAGTCCCTAACCTCAAAATATCGCTCATACATCGCATTTGGCCAGCATCGGCTTCCGTTATAATGTATGTTATGAAGATTTTCTCAAAATCGCGATTGATGGACTCTCAATTTCATTTGCTATTTTCAAGTATTTGACATATTTTTGGATGGGAGATAATGTCAAAAATAGAGGCGATACATCCTCGAAATTAATCGATCAAGCACGAATCTCAAGGCATTTTAGAAATGCTTGATCCCAATCACCGATTTCGGCAAACTTACATCAAGCGGCGTCTCGATGAGGCGAACATGAACATCAAGCATAGTCGATCCGAGCTTCGACTCGGATCAATCGAGCATGAAAATGGATCGATCCGCCAAATGGTCACCAAAAGCGACATATTTATAGTCGTCGGCGGCTCGTCAAGGCGAATCCAACGAATCAAGATCACCCAATTCCGACATCATTAAGGCACCGATCATCAAAATACACCGTCGATCGGGGATCGAGTCAGATGGGAGTGGTTGGAGTTTTCCGCAATTCTGAGGCTGCCACTCCCAAAAAATAAATAGAGCTTCATTCCAGAGGACCGAATCGATTTGAAGACCGAGCTCGAGAACCACCTCGACGCCGAGCGATCTATCACCACTTGTGCCGTGTCGAAGATCGGAGCTCGCCCCAGGAGATCGCCCCGGGGACTAGAAAGACTTGCCACAGGTTGGAGATATTGTATTTTTTACTCTCGAATATTGTTTCCGCCCCTGTAAACACCTTCTACGAGAAGCAAGGACCTGTATCTTTTGAACACATAGTGAAAGTTCTGACAGAGGCGAGGCCGTGGTTTTCCATACGGGTTTTACGTATAACCCCGTGTTCATATCCCTTGTGTGTTGGATAATTTTTGGGCTACGAAGATCTCGCATCTAGGAATAAAATTCTCAAGACAATATATATATATATATATATATATATATATATATATATATATATATATATATATATATATATATATATATATATATATCATATTAAAAAACGAGACATTTTGAATTAGTGATCTTAAAATTTTTTAATTTGTTTATAAAAAAAATACCAATAGAACGGGAACCCTTTTAAAATAACTAAAATTTGATGTTTTTATTGAAATATGATTTAGATCAAAAACTATCATAAGCTTAAGTTAGAATATGCTTACAAATTATGTTATAAGTAATTAAAAATAATAACATTAAGTCATTTGAATAATTTTAAGTTTAATCGTCATCTCTTATAAATTTAATTATGCATAGCTATTTAATTATACTAATTCAATGTAAGTTAATATGGTATCATTTATTTATTTTTCAAAAAATAACCTCTACAATGTAGAGTAGATCCTTGCATGCATTTTTGTTTTTAAAAGAAAGATATCGCATGTGATTTAATTCGAAGTTTTAATGTTATCATAAAATCAAATGCATGCTAATGCAAAAATATATAAATAAATAGAGAGCAAATTGAAAAATATTATAATAGTATAATTTAAAAATGTTATCCTTAATAGAATAAGAATGTATATATGTATAAGAGTAAGTTTAGTTTTGAAGAGTCCTATAATAGATGGAAAATTAGAACTAGGATGTAGAAGTGCATGCACGTTTTGTTTATTTAATAATTGTGAATATATTTCAACAAAAATCACATAAAATAAATAAACAATTTCTTATTAAAATAATGATTATAAGTGATATGGCATTAAAAATTTTACTAGTTGAAGCACGAATCTTGATATTGAAAGCTGATTAGAGTAAGACAAAAATTATTTAATATAATCAAAAATTTTGTGATATCATTGTATTAAATAGCTCATAATGAAGTGTTTTATATGAGTGTCTTGATTATCTAACAAAGATCTTAATTTTGACTTTGAGTATTTAAATACTTAAAAATACATAGATGATCAAATGAATCATTTTGAGTCATTTGATGAGTGGTTTTATTTTGCATGTATTTGGAAACACGACTCTTAAATCTATAAATAGCCTCATTCTTCATATGTAGAAATAAAGAGAGGAGCGAGCTCGCAAGAACCTCAGCATAATCGTGCAAAAAATGGTCACCATTTATCTCGCCGCTCGATTACCAATGCTTGTAAATTAGATGCGATCGCTTTTCCATATTCTTGATGGCCATTAAACTTATCAGACCATTAATTCTTTGTTGACCGGCGGCCGCTTGACTATTGTTGGTCATCTTGTTGTCCCAAATGATTATGCTTATCTTAGTCATGGTAACAGAATAGGATATTTCGATTGGACAGATTCAAACGTTGATGTCTTAACGAGCATGAAAATCTATCAAATCATCACAAACTATTTTATTCATATCTTAATTCCTTATCACAAATAAGCATGAAATCTTTAAATAAATCTCATTAAAGACATTTAATTTGTGAAAAAATCCTAAGGCTTAAAACTATACAATTAACAAAACAGAATTCATTATGTTTTAAGCTGAAAAAAGAATGATGAGGAATCTTAGAATCAAAAAGAATGATTATAAGCATAGACACCACTTCATTTGATTCCTTAAGTGATAGCAAAACTCTTGCTTTTAGGGTTGGTTTATGTTTCTCCTTTTTCTTGAATTGAAGGTCTTTAAAAATTGTGTGTTAGGCTTCCGGAAAAATTTTCTTTGTTGATGTCTGAGATAATTGTATGGCTTTACATCCTTCTTCTCCTTAATAGTCCATGTCCTCATGCATCTCCGATATTACATATTGACCAAAATGTCTTTTAACTTGTCAAATTTTCTCTCAATTTGTTTTCGTCATCAAACTTAACTTTCTTGCTAAATATTTGTTAGAGAAATCGTTCTTTCAAAGCTTTTTTGCGTTTGCCTTTGTGAATCTTGTTGCTTAAAAATTACATTCTCAATTCTTATTTCAATAGCGAGAATTCGATATCAAAGGGTGCTAGTGAATCTCATTGATCTCACAGGCAAGAATCATGACATTTCTCTTCACATCGACATAATGTGGGCGTGTCGAGAAAGAGAGTGAATCATTTCTTCGTTTTGAGCCTTGAGTTAATTGAAAATTTATCTTTAAAGCTCTAAGATGGAGGAATGAACCATTCTTTGAATACTTTGACAAATTCATCCCATTTGATCAGTAATGGTGTCGTCAAATCTTTCATTTTGAGCAGACCACCTTTTCGTTTAACACAAAAGTAGAATACTCCTCTTCTATTTTAAGCAAATCATTCCATCCAAAATTTTTCCAATCTTCCGCCACTATGTGGGTCACCGGCTCCTCAATGCCGGTGGTTTGAATGTTTGAAAGATCTCAAATGTTGGTCCACTTCAACCATACTTAGATCTGCGTCAGATTTTTTCGAGGCTTATCAACAACCTGGAAATTAACTGAACTACCCCTTGCAATTCATCGATCTACCTTCACCACTTGCTCTAGTTGTATTTCACCCTGCTCAATTATCTTCAGCAGTGCTCGGTTCATTTAGTCTGTAGGATCACTCTAACCTTTCTGGCATTTCTTCAGGCAAATTAATCTGAAATTAACAAAAAGTATTTATATGATACCGATTTATTCAATATCATACATGCATGAAATTAAGAACATATAAATTCCTAACCCAACATTAATCGTCCTATAGCTCTGTATTGATCAATTTAACACTTATCCCTAAATCCAAATCATGCTTCCATACTATCAATCTTTTGCTTCTTATCAACCTTATTGCTCGATACCACTTTCTCACCCCCTGATGACCCCTTATGCTTATGCTGGTCACTGTGGAATGTAATAGATGACTGACACAGATTCCCAACACGTACTGTATACCGCGAACGAGCTGAAAGGTGTATCTAATCAAATCATCACAAAACTATTTTCAGTTCATATACTACTTAACTTAATTCATATCACAAATACTGGAAGCATGAAATCTTTAAATAAATACAGAGCTGCTAAAGACATTTAATTTGTACGTACCCAAAAATCCTTTAAGGCTTCCCAAAACTATACAATTCAACAAAACAGACTTTTCTACCCAAATTCTTTTTCAAAATTTCAACCAGAAGATCATAAGCTAAAAGCTTAGTGAGACAAGAGTGCTAAAACAAGCTCAGTACAAGACAGTAGAGGCAAACGCGTAATGTATATGTAAATTTGCAAGTCGGTAAATCAGATAACTATATCAAGAATGTACATCAGAATCAACAATATGCCGTAAGTGCTGTAGAAATGTAACAATGCACTGAATAATATGTCAGAAGTTCATATCAGATCAATCAATGTCGCGAACAGTGATTTTCATTTCGCCAATTTATATCAAATCATTTTCATTTTCTAGAAATGTCATTCATAATTGCCAGTTTTGACTTTCATTCATAAGTGGTCGCCACCCCTACTAAAACAAGTCAGTAGGTAAGTGCATTACCATACTTTACTACTCTAATCCCGACACCGCTTGGACCTCTAACGACACCAACCTCAAATGCCGAAATGGGGATACTAAGATCCCCTAATCAAGGCTCATCTCGTCAGAACTTTTGCCTATCTGCGCAGATCCTGTCGTATAGTCTTCCTATCACAATTTTCCTGACATTTCTTATCACATTATCGATTTAACATGTGTAAAACATTTCTATATGCTCAATGAAATCATATGCTACAAACTAACTGTCTTGTAATCATTGTAATCATTAATCTATGCAATCTATGCAAGGTCAAATACTAAACATTTGTATTTACATTCAATATGACAATACATTCAATATGACAGAAATCTATGTCATTCATACAATTTATAATGCAAGAAGAGAAATAAAGGCATACATAGCATAGACTGAATTTACATTAAGAATAATGTCTCACCTCGTCTAAGTTTGTCGTGATGCACCTCGATCCCTCCTCGAGTACACAACCTATAATAAAATAACTCTTCTAAGCACTTCTAATACGTGAAAACTCATAAGTAACTTAACCTGAAATCTTGCAATCTTACCTGAAACTGATGTCTCCTCATAAGCTTTGGAAACACCGGAGTACGACTCCAAAGTAATCTCCAAAGAAATCTCCTAACGTCACTATTAATTATCTGCTAATCAATAAACTAAAATTAGCAAACACTGCCAATCTAAATCCCCCTCAATAATTCTACCACTCACCTAGCAGCCAAAGCGGTTTAGAACTCCTCAATCACGCATTTCAACGCCGAGGAAGGCTACTAGCTGAAAGAAAAAAGGATAGGGAAAGAAATTAGCAACTGACGATACTTCCCTAAGTTTCCCCGATCGGCCAGAATGAATTCTACCGCCGACGGTTCACACGGAATTTCCCCAAACCGAAGCTTACGGACTTTCCAACCCGCCGCCACGGATTTACAAAACCGAAGCCTTTTTGAGCTTACGGACTTAGGCGGCGCGGGGCTTCCATCGAACGGCGGGAAAATCGGCTTCCACCGAGTGCGCGAGACCTGGGAAGTCGTTAGCCGAACGGCGCAATGCGCACCGGATCGGTCCGCCGGTCCGGGGGAAGGGACGGCGGTTCGCCTGCCACGGAGCCGCGGCCAAAGCCGGAAGGGAGGAGGAAATCCGAGCGTCGGTCACGGAGCGCCGATCTCGCAGCGTCAAGGAAATGAATTAGTCGCTGGAAGGAAATAGAATTACCTTCGATCGATCCCTAACACGCCGAGTGGCTAAATCCCGATGCATGCTAAGGAAAGTGGATGCTACAAGAAATGTGTTAATTAACTTAAAAAAACTTAATTAGAATTAATTAAATGGGATATTATACCGGCCACCGGCCACCACATAGCGATCATCACTGCTCACCATCGCCGACGCCACTCAATCGTTACAACTCAACTACCGCTGCATAGTTGTTATTACTTGATTCTGGAATTTTATTGTCAGGCTTTTTCACATACAACTTTATAATCCCGTTATTAGAAAAACTTAAACTTTGCACTCCCAGCAGATATATAGTGAAATATTTTATTGACTAGTCTGTGATTTTTCCATAATTTCGATTTTTCAATGAAAAAATCTAGGAGTTTCTTGTTCTTTCTTCAAAAATTTGTATGAGTGCTGGATTTCTCAGAAAGGTTAAAGCGTAAAGTTTTATTCTACGACAATCGATTTTCTAGCATGCAATAGTTTAGCGCCGTCTGTGGAAAAGGAATCCCCAATTGCAATCTTTGGGAACACTTACATTATGACCAACAATGCAACACTCACAATAACGGAGTATCCCGCTCCAACTCCCGTCACTCCCGAAACCAATCCTTAAGCTAAGGACGCCAAGCTTCTGCCTCACTTCCCCCTGATAGGCGTGACCTTATCGGTGAAGGTGCAACAGGAACCTCTCCAGAAGATCGTGTTCGCTAAATGAAAGAGTTTCAAAATGAGATAATTCAACTTTTACGAGAAACATGACAGCCACCACTATGGCAAATGCATCTCCCCCAAGATCAATCATTAACCAGGGGAGATCAAAATGCTGACATGAGGCCATCTCACCATCAGGCTGAAATTGCTCCGCTTTCAGACCGTGATTCTATCCTCCTTGACACTGCTAATACTACTCATCCATCACTTCCAGCTTAACCGATTGCTAACCCACAAATTACTGTCAGTGGCTTGACACATTCTCGTCTTGTTGATTCCACCCGTCATGTTATATGTGCAAAATTATAATATTTAGTGCGAGAAGAATTCCACTTTAAAGATGTAAATCAGCTTTCTTGTCATCGTGGCTATCAGGAGTCTTCATTTTTAGCTAAAGCTATTCTTTAATATCCTATTATCGTAGGTTTCAAGCTTCCGAGCATCGACTCCTATGATGAGGCAACTGATCCATATGAACACATTGACCATTACAGAATCATCATGCATATCCAACGAGCTCCTCACACACTGTTTTGTCAAGTATTTCCAATCACCCTCAAGTGTCAGGCCCGCACTTGGTTCTACTCCCTTCCAAAGAGATCTATCCATACCTTTGACGAACTCATCAATATTTTTATAGAATAATTTATTGTGAACTAGAGGATCATTAAATATTGCTCTCATCTCTTAAGCATTTGTCAAATGAAGGTGAATCACTTAAGGAGTACTTCAAGAGGTTCTCCTAGAGCTCACAAATACCGGGGACTCTAAATTACTAAGAAGAGTTTTTTGAGGGCTCTATCCCAGTCTTTCTACTCACTAATACTTGATACGGTTCGCTTATATACCAACTTTGTTCATCGTGTGAAAGCACAAATTTCGGCAGATGAGGCTATTAATGCCCATCGAAAATAATTTGAACAATCCACAGAAAAATATAAGAGTGCTCCAGGGAACAAAGATCAATAATCTCATAAAAAAAATAGTAAGACAATCGTGATCTCCCTCCACGGCCCCCACATCAATGATGTGAATCGCAACCAGAAAAGGAATACAAACCACTGAACACATCTCGTGTTAATGTCTTGATAGTCATTCGAGATGAAGAGACCATTAAGTGACCACATCCACTGAAATAAAATTTAAAAAATCAAGAGCAGTATTGTCACTTCCATCAAAGTCGTGGACATACTATAGAGGCATGTAAATAACTCAAAGAAGAAATCGAGAGGCTTATTCAACAAAGATATATGTGTCGATTTGCACATAATCAATTAACTCAAGTAAACATAACTTCAATTGGGGGGCAACTGGGATAATCATCACATAAATAATAAAATAGTCATCAAATAGTTGAAGAAATTGAAATAATTGCAAGAGGGCCACTACTATCTAATCAAGTCTTCATCGCCACCTTTGAAGAGCCGGAGTTAAAGAAATCTCGTATTAATCATCCCATCACTTTTAATGACTCACACTTAGAAGGAGTCCAAGTTTTGCATCAAGATCCACTTATCATCAATGCATGGATCGGTAACTTATGTTATAATGTTAAGAGAATTTTGATTGATAATGGGAGTTCTGTTGATGTTTTATTTTACTCCACCTTTCTTAGCATGGGCCTAGTTAAGGAAAAGCTCCAACCCGCTGCAGGACCATTATATGGGTTTGATAATCGTCCTGTGCAAGTGGAGGGGGCAATCACCCTTTTTGTTGTTCTCGGAGAATTTTCTTGATAAGTCATTTATTCAATTCAATTCATAGTGGTCAAGTCAAATTCAGTATACAACAGTATCTTTGGAAGACCCCTCAAATTAATCTTTAGTATTGTCACTCTACCTCATCTTAAGATAAATTTCAACTCCATTTAGTGGTGTGAAATCAACAAATAACACAATCAAGTTACTTTAGACAAGCTCAACCACGCCCTTTGGTGACTTTCAACATAGAGAATTTTAACCTTCGAGATGAAGAAGTACTCTAGAAGGCTTTGCCTGTAGAAGACTTGCTCCATATTTTATTATCATATGACCAGCCCATCAAGCTATGATCAAGGATTCATAGAAAAAAAATATTGCCTAGAACTTGAAACATGGAGGATCTATAAAAGTATTATCTGTCATTCTTGGTGCATAAATATTACAGCTTTTATTCTATCTCGTTTATTTTTTCCTTTCTACCTCTTGTCTTTTATTAACTCTCTCTAAAAATTTATCTCGTTATTCTTGTTAAGTTATCTTATGACAATATTGTATCACCAACATTATCAAAGTGATGAGTTTATGACTTTTTCTTTCAAGCTAGATGCACATAAATGATCTTCTTCATTTCAATCCTCCCACTTAAGAAATGCACAACTCATGTTGTGTCTCAGTCGGGGCATGATCAATCCTAATGAGATTTGATCGGACCTCTTTCGTACAGGAAGTTAAGTAACACTTTGTCTAATACCTAGGATATGTCAAAAAATCCTTGGTGGACATCCCATGACCTCTTCCATACAGATAAGATGTCAAATAATATTTGGATTAGTACCTAGGATAGGTCAAAAAGTCCTTGGTGGACTTCCAAAGACCTCTTTCGTACATGTTAGTGTCGTCGAATAATATTTCGACCAATCACCTCAGATAGATAAAAAAAAATCAACTAAAATTTTTAATTTACAAATGTCATGATTACAATTTTGGATGCAATAGAAATAAAAAAAATAAAAGGGAAAGAAATGCATCCTCGAGTGATACTACATGATATCAACATCATCCTCACCGCTGGAAGATGCTCCATTAAACTCACTTTCAACCCCTTTATCTCCTGAATCTAGCGAAGGGTCTTCAGATACTTAGCTGGGAGACAGATTATCAATATTAGCCCCAATTTTGTGATGTAATAAGCGAATTTCCTTTATAAATCCTCGGATAAATCCTTTCTCCAAACGTTGGCTCTCGAAGTCCTTCACTTCAACATCAAGAACATGATTGTGAGCTTCTTGGATATGATCATCGATAGCATCAATAAGCTAGGGAGTTCTTAAAGTCTTCCACTGCCTTCAAGGATATGACATAATAAGCTTCTTCTTAGAAAAATGATTCTGTAATGCTTTCTTCGTTCAAGAGTCTTCTTCTCTACTGCAAATGCCTTGAGTCTTTTCTCTCTCAAGTCTCCCTCACCTCAATCAACTCATCATGAGTCCACCTCCACCTTTGAGAGAAAAGAAGTTGACATGTTCACCACCGCTTTACACCCAGTTGATCCTCCGAATCACTTCTTTGGCCCAACACTCTTCCTTCACTGCATCTTGTAAGTATTTTACTTTCATAAATTCAGTATTCTACTCATCCAGGGCAACACCCAAATGAGTCATAAGCTCTAATGTTTAGGTTACATACAATAAAAAAATCACAAATATTAGACTTAAAAAAAAGAGAGGGGGGAGAGAAGAAAAGAAAGAGAAAGAGAAGATGGCATACTAATTTGTCTACTCGTTAATGTCTAATGCATACGTGCTTTAACACTTTTTCATGAATATGCGGCTTTGAGAGACGAATCCCACCATTATGAGTTGAGATAGCTAAACTCTTAGAGGCAAACTGAGAGAGATTATCTTCTCTGTAATTATTTGACATAATTACTCCGACATATTTCTTCTTTTTCTTTATAGAAGAAGTATTGTTATCACCATGACTTCTTAACGAGCTTCTTGAAAGAATTTTGTGAATATGAGAAGACCTTTTATTACCTTTATTTGATCTCTTCAGTGGAAGAATATGAGATCTCCCTGCCTGAATGAAAATGTCAACCTTGAACATTCCATCTTCAATTATATACTTGCCAATGTGATGTAACTCATGCTGCAAGCTTCCTACATCAGGAATATTGAGAGTTATTAGAATTTTATTTTCTTCAATCTAGTAATGGATCTGAAAGGTCATTCAATCTTCCCATCTCTCATGGAGACCTCACTTATTTTTCACAAAAAAGAACCCATTAGACCAACTTCTAGATGGATCCCGTGTTGAAAATTCTATCAATTTTTTTACCTCGATATGAAACGCCCTGAGAATCACATGTGAACTTGCACATTTTGCATAAGTACTTCATGTTCAAAGTCACACCATGCTCTCTAAAGAAGACGGTCAGACCAATAATGATTACTAGAGCTCAAAATGAAAATTGCGATAAAGTTACACTGCATATTTTAAAAATCTCAATCAATTCGGGAGCCAAAGGGAATCCCCATAAGAATCATCTCAAAATAGTAATGTATCTGGAGAAAATGTCAAATCGATTTTTTTGGAAACAAGAGCCGCCAACTCATTTGAGAAATGAAATTTCCTATGGAGCACCATTAAACTATCAGCTGTGATAGTGGATGAAATATCATCTGTAGTTATAACGATATTAGTTTTCTTCCGACCATCATCCTGTGACAATGCATAATAAATATGAAATAAAAAAGAGGAGAGAAAGATAGAGGTCTAAGAAATGTGTAACTCACTTACCTCAATATTTGGCCACATCCTTTCCTGACTTTGTTGCTCACGGACAGTTTTGGATATAGTCTTTATCCTATGATCTGATGAAAAATATACGCATACGTATAAGTTCACAAAAGAAGCTATTTCTTTCTAATGATACTCCGAAATTACCTGCCAGATTTTCTAAATTTTGTGAGGAATGGTTCCTAATTGATGTTTCCCCGCTATTTTGGCGGTTGTCAACTATTGAGCCATCCATTGGAGTTTTCAAGAAAATCAATTTCTACAAGAAAAAGTAAAAGTTAAGGCCCTTGATCGCCTCCAAACCCGGTCGGTCCGACGAGGACACTTGACGCCTCTCGAGGTAAAATCGAGATCATATGAACTATGAGCCTTGAGCTCCAAACCCTCCGGTCCAAGGACGATGCCTCTCTCGAGAAAAGAGCCTCGCAGATGAACTACGGGCCTTAATCATCTCCAAACCCGGTGGTCCGATAGTTGACGCCTCTCAAGAAAACCAGAGGCTTGCAGATGAACTATGATTGCCTCGAAACTTGGTTCGATGACAGATGCCTCTCGAGAAAAATCGAGGCCCGCCAGATGAACTACGACTTGATTGATTTGAAACCCGATCGGTTCGACGAGGACAGTTAACGCCTCTCTCGAGAGAAAACAGGAGTCTCACCGTATGAACTATGGGTCTTAATCAACAAAGCAAATAACCTTCTTTTCAGAAGAAAGTCACAGCCTTGCTGACAAAACAAAATTTTTTTTTATTACCCTCAGCTCCTGAACTTCTTCCGGATAATTTCTCATCTAACGTAGAAGAATATTAGAACATATGGAAGAAAACTGTTCTTACTTAACCCTGGGGTTATAGATTCAATAGGGACAAAAGGAATAAATTTTGAGAAGAAATTTGAAAACATTTAAATAGATATTGAAATTTTTGCACTCAAATATATCTTTCCTTCTATAAAAGGGAAGAAAATGAAAGAAAACAATAATAAATCAAAAAAATAAAAAATAAAAAAATTTCCACTAGTGCTCAGCTATGCCTCATTATCTGCGTGCGATACACCCTCGTTTGCCACCGGAACCTGCGGTCTGCCTTATACCCGCGTGATTATAGCCCTGTGCACATATGAAGATCTATTCTCTCAAACTATATCTAACGTAAAGACTAATTAACTCACAAATTTCATTAATATTGAAGAAGTTATTATTTTTAATTATTTGATCTGTATTATTGGATGATAGAGATGATGTCATCCAAAATTAGGGGGCAACTGATATGACACTGAAAATTCCACTAGTTGAAACACAAATCTTGATATCGAAAACAATTTGATTCTGAGTTGAGACTAACACACATCAAGTGCTCAAAATATAATTAACTACTTTGAGATATGAGTTAGATCCCTAAATAGTTATTTAAATATGGAGTGTTTATAATCAAATCGAGCATCTTGACGAGTCAGATCTAACAAGCACAATATCTCTTAATTCTGATTTTATTTGAGCATTCAAATACTTAAAATAGATGAGATGATCAAAAGAATCATTTTGAGCCGTCCGAAGGAGTGGTTTGGATTTTGCATGTATGTACAGAAACGACACTCCTCTAATATATAAATATGCCCTCATTTTTCATATGAGGGGCCACGAAAGCTAAAGAGATGAGAGAGCTCTCAAGCTTGAAGAACCTCAAAGCATAATTGTGCCACCAGTCCATAGTCCGCGACCACCGCTGCCGTTTACCACGCCACCTTGCCACCATTCATGGACCGGTGCCGCCGCCCTATCAACCATGCCAGATCCGCGGTCACCACCGATGGTTGCAAGATCATCGATTCGCTGCGTCAATCGCGACAACATTACCGGCCCATTCTGCGTGCGTAGTTATTGTTATGTGATTTTGGAATTCCATTATCAGGCTTTCTCGCATACAACTCTATAATTCTGTTATTGAGAAAACTTAAATTTTGTTCTCCAAAGCAGATATATAGTGAAACATTTTCTTGGGTTAGGTCCGTGATTTTTTTTTAGGGGTTTTCCACATAAAATCCACAAATTTCTTATCTCTTCAAATATCTAGTGTCTAGATTTCTCAAGGGTAAAGCGTAAAGGTTTATTCTACCGCAATTAGTTTTTTAGCATGCAATAATAAGGTATGTTTTAAATAGAAAAATTAAAAGAAAAATGAAATATAATGAAAGAATTCATGTGGATCATAACTTTGTATACTTTCAACTTCAGTGGATATCTCTATTAATCGAATAATACCTTTGTGGCTCCATATTATTACAATTACATAAAAAATAATAAATAAAAATGTTTAAGGAGCACACTCTATTTTGAGTATGGCTGTCACTTCCTAAGTCCTAGTCTATTGTTTGCTTAACGATAATTTGTTAAAATGTTTTTTTAATCTTTAATAGCTGTGTAAATCTTTTTATAATATATTTCATATTTGATGTTATTTGTCAAAAATATGTCAATTTAAATCAACTCATCAATTCTCTCTCTCTCTCTCTCTCTCTCTCTCCAATTCTAGGGCTGCAAAATTATCGAGCCAAGCTAAGTATGTGCTTGTTCGAGTTCAAGCTCGTTTATCATTATTCAGATCGATTCGAGTTTCTAGGATGATGTTCAAGCTCGAGCTAGTTTAAAAAAAATTTGTTTGAGCTCGACTCGAGTTTGTTCGCGAGCTTGATTCAGATTGGACTTATGAAGCTTGTTTACAAATAGCTCATTTAATGAAATAATTGTGCTTTAATCGAACCTAATTGAGTTTGTTTTAAAAACGTATTGAAAAATATAAATGATCTTTATTTATGAACAAGCTAATCAGCTTACTTAAACTTTAAATGATATAATCGTAAATGAAACAAAATAATAAAATTTTCAAGTTTGTTCATTTAACAATAGTATTTCTAAAAGTATTTAAGCTTGATCATTAGTTAATTGAACAAATATGAATGAGCTCTAATCGTGCCGAGTCACAAAAAGCTTGTTGAATGCTCAGTTATTTGAAACCTAATTCTTATTGTTATATTGCACCTTTAAGTCATTTTTCAGAATTGTAACATGTGAAACTATACATCCTTCATCCTAAACAATCCTCCTTCCTAAAAAAAGAATTATGAGCTTATTAATTTTCTTTAATTTTTTTCATAGTTTTATTCTTTTCTTTATTTTTTTATACTTTTAATCCTCTTAAAATTTTTGTTGCATTAAAAAAAGGTATAAAGCACAATTTCATAATTAAACTTGATGCCATTTACATTATATTTTTAACATAATAGACTTTTGTTAAATCATTCTCTTTTACTTAATCTCTATTTAAATTTTATTAGCAAAATGATATTTCTTATAAAATTTGTTCCAAATTTGAAGATGATGTGAGGCAAGAGATGATAATATCATATACTTCGAAAATGTACATTTCAAATATTTTCATATTAATAAATTTATATATATAATACATAATTTTTATGTATAAGAATTATATTTTATTTATGTAAATGTTCATTCATATATATATATATATATATAATAAACCTTAACTGTATATATATAATAAAATTATTATTATTATTATTATTATTATTATTATTATTGCCCATGCAGTGAACATGACCAATGAGTGTATCGAAGTTAGTTGAGCCCACAAATAATTCATGGCTTAAAAGCGAGCTAACCCCACAACTTTGAACGACGTACAAAGTTGTAGCTGATCGAGGCTACTGCTTGTCGCCCATTACAGCAAATCGATCAGCGGATTAATTTGTTTTATTAACGGTTTAAAAATGCGTGGAGTCTTAACAGCTAAAAATCAGGAATGGACGCCAGTAGCTTTATGTCCGGATGAAGGTTAAGAGTTCACCGCACATAACATTAAAATCTATGGCCCATTATTTAAGGACGATCTGACCATGGAATCATGCTATATTGATTTTCTCTTTTATTTTATTCTGCTTCTATAACTATTTTGATTTTATAATTATTATCTTCCTGAGATTTTTTTAATATGCTATGCATGAATGATAACATGCCATAATATAAATTTTACATTAGAAAACATTTATATTAAATTTATGATTACTTATATTTTAATTTCAATTAGCTTATAATTAACTAATGGTGTATTTGGCGTGACGGTGGTGATATGGTACCGTACCGTTTGAGGCACTGTATTTTTATAAGTTTTGAAAAATCTGTGGTGAGAAAGTTGTATTTTTCAACTATGTGATAGTGGGCAGAAAGTTGCGATTTAACTTTCTGAAAATTAAAAAAATTATAGGCCATACCGTAACTTCCTAAACAACAGATTTTTCTGCGACACCTCTACCATTACTTTTTCAGACAGTTACAATTATCTCAAATAGACTTTAAATGTTTTAGTAAGACAAAACTAATGACAATAAAAATAATATGATTTGAATCTAATGAGCTCAAATTAAGATCTTAAAATATAGTTAAAAATTTTAAAGCATTAATTGAAGGAATAGATATTCTCTTATTTTTACATGCTTATTATAATAAATATTAATAGCTTTGTGTAAGCAATTCGACGAGCCCAAATCACTTTATTTTAAGATTATTAAGACATATGAATGTTGAAAGAGTGATCTATATTTAATAAAATTAATTTGGTAGTCAAATATAATATTTTGGTAGAAATTTATTAAAATATCTTCGAAAAAACTAGTGGTGTCAATTCTGGATAGGAGGTTGGGTTCTAGACTGACCTGAATTTAACCCAACTTGAATAGATGTTATGAGAATCCAAATCGTTTATTAAATAGGTCAAAAGTTTCAATCCAAACCCAACTCATTTTCAACCTGAGTAACATATTTGGTCATTAAATTTAGGTGAAAAATTGAGTCAAATTCAGGTTTATAAATAAAAATAAAGTCAAATTATGTTTAATCTTGGATTTGTGGGTCAAAATTAGGTTAAATTTGACTTGAAGGGTCAAAATCAAATCAATTTCAAGTTAGCAGGTCAACTCGAACCTGACCTGAAAAATTAAATAGGTCACTATACAGGGAACTTTAATTTAAATTGAGAGAGCTAAAAGATTTGCGAACTCTATTTTTAACGATTGATAATGATAACCACTACTAGTAACAAGTATTGCTCGATTATCGCTACTTGATCGTTGTTTCACAACCACTATTATCCGATCACTACTAGCCCGTCATAATTTTTTGAATGTCATCACCTGACTTTCATATCTTAATAGTCTTCATCTAATTTTTATCTGTGACCACCATCTCTTGATCCTTATCATCACCCTCCATTATTTCTTCATCAATCTCTATTATATACATGATATCAAGCTAATGCTCCCAAAATTTTGATATTTCATTAAAAAGAAGATCAAACTTAGATTATTTGCATGGCAATCATTTCAATTTAGTCCAATTTTTTTTTAAAAATTTTTTCATATAAAAATTATAATGTCTCTCATAAAACTCTTTTTTTTATTTATCTGTATATTATGCATATAAATAATCACTCACTAATTCCACCATTAATCACACATCATATAGATCACAACAAAATGTGAAATCACTGATAGAACATCAAGACAAAATGGTCGGCTAGATCAAGTTCCCACTATAAAGCAAGCCAAAGCCAAATCAGAAAATGAACAGTAGAATTGACTTGCTCAAACTATTTAAATAATAGTTTAATTAAATATCCTTTTTTTTATTTTGCATTAATGCCAGGTTAGCACACGTGGTCAAAAACCAGTAGATTAGATTAGCCACCTAATTAAGATCAAGGATTAATAATGTAATGCAAGTTATGAAGCACTAAGACTATATATATATAGATGTAGTTAGTTTGATTATAAAATGATAAACCCATGATTCCTAATTATGCTTCTCCGAATTTTGTGCTCACATGCAGCACATGACTCAAGAATGTTAATTTTCTGTTCTTTTATTTTATTTTTTTTAAAATAAAATGTTGAGCACATGGGTTTCCCATCATGCACTTAAAAAGCTTGTTTCTGTTCAATAAAATTGTCTTCAACTTCACTGTTTTGCAGAATGTATATATATATATATATATATATATATATATATATATATATATATATGTATACAGAAATGTTTTAAAATTAAAGGTTTCGAAGTGATGAAATTTAATTATCAGAGACTATTCACTGAGTTATTGAACCTTCATTGATTGAAAAAAAAAAAACCAAATAGAAACAGAGAACTTGGAATCTGGCGTACAACACATACTATTTGGATCCACGTTCTCCGTGAAAAATTCTTTTTTTTTTATTTTTTGAAAAAATAGATAGGACATTAGTCCAATTATATTACCCAAAATCGGTTACAATGAAGAAGAATAACTGATCAAAAATTACAAATGGCCAGGTGACACTCATCGTCTCTTAGCTCAGTTGGTGGCGTGGCGGAACTCCTAAACCATCTCCAGCAAAGCGATATACTTAAGGTGGGAAAAGTTAGTGAAGACCCAACATATGTGGGTGATGAATATCACTTGTGGGATTAGATAATCCTCTGAGATGAGTGGGGTGTTGAGTGGATACCCATTGCAAAAAAAAAAAAAAAGGCCGAGTGACCCAAAAAAGAAAAAAAATACTAATCACAAGGCAGAGATAATTTAAAACGGAATAATAAGCCAAATAGAAACAGGACTTTGAGAAAATTTGACAAGAATTTGAATGAATTAGGATTTTTTTTTTTAATTTATATGACAAGATTTGATTTTGGATAACTCAAGAGTTTTAATGACTAACAGCTGGAGAAGTTTTAGTTGTAGGTAAATCAAGGCAATTTAATGGTGGCTTCTTAAATCTAGTTCATATTCTCAGACTGAATTGATTAACTTGATATAAATAAATATGAATATACATTGGCTCCTCAATTCTCATGTCCCCTTTTTGAATTGTGATGAAAGATATGAGAATAAAAGTTCTAATAAATTCAATTTGATAGAGCTAACTCGAGTTGTACATTGAGATTCATCCAATATATTCGTTCATTGTGATGCACAAAATTTTGGCATTGTGGCATGTCAAGACTCTTATGAAGTTAAGGTTTACATTACATATGAAAAGCTTTATTTTTTGGATTCTAGTTGTCATATTATTGGTTTGTAGTTACTTCAATGCTTATCGTCTTGAAGAAGTTCAATAATATTTGAGGGTCGAATGTCATATAAGAGCTTTAGAAGAAGTCCATAGATGTTATAGGTGATTGTTGTTGAAGTATCCAATGAAAAGAAGGTTGCAATTGGAGCAACGTATGTTTCTGTGAAATGCTTAATTGGATGTTATTATGAAAAGATTTACATTGTAATGCGAGTAAGATTGTCATATAAGATTCAAAATCATGGAACTCTTATTTTAGACATGGATTAAAAAATGTCTTAAACACATCTAATTTTGACATTCCCTTAAATTTCTTAAAGAAAGTTAATGGGGTGGTTTTTTTAATGTTTATGATGAAAAATGACATCATGATGAACATTTATGGTCCACAATCAGTCAATGAATGTAACAAACTATGCTAAAGATGGTAGATTATGAGTGAATTTTCTCTGAATAATGAGCTTGATGCAAGATAAATGTCTATATATGGTTGTTATTTAAGATATGCTTTCCTTGATACTTCAACTCTTGCTATAGCAAAAATATCAATGTTATCTTAACAATATAGATCCCTTTTGTTAGGATAAACACATTCTTATTCACTTTAATTAATATATTATCTAAAAATTATCATTATCTTAGTATAACAAGGATGAGTTCTTTAAGTTTGTCATTGTTGAAAAGTTATCCTGTAAGACTCTACTAGCGGTGACAATTCATTTTATGATTGTAATACTTTTGAAAAATATAATATTCAGATGCATTATAAGTTAATGTCACTATGTGTAATTGATGATAGAAATACTTTTTTTTATTATGATAAATTTAATATCAATTAATGATATTCAAATTGGAGTGTAGGTCAAGTACATTGAATGTTAAGGAGACCTCTCTCTTTATGAGTAGTCATACACTATTTTGCTACTATTTCTCTTGGGGTGAAACTCTTAGTAATGTGACTTCTCTACTAATCTGTCTCAAGATTAGTGTACATTTTGATGATTTAAGAGATCTTATTAAATAAACCCTTTTAAGTTTAGAAATGAAAATACTTAGATATTAAAAGCATGTGATTATAAACTTTCATATTAATTATGTATTATCCAACTATAATAATTTGATTAAATTATCTAAGCATATATCATAAAGAATCTTCTTAGAAGCCCTAAGTAAGTATAATCTAAGAAAAAATATGTTGTGAGTCTTCCACATCAATATCTCACATTAAAACAATATAATATAATGGCAAATGGGCTTTCCCATCTCTTAGCTCATATTTTAGAGAGTCTAAGAATTTATTAATGGTGACTGCTCGTGAAGAGTAATAAATTTCTACTTAAAGCTAACAATAATGGCATCTCATTGAAAGTTATGAGGAAGTTAGAGAAGCCTAAGGAAGTTAGTAATAAATCATATGTCTAAGTTGGAGGGGTTTATTCAATTTCTTCTAAGAAAGAGAAAAAGGGTATACTTCCATCTTCACTCTATGTGGGATAAAATGAAGATATAAATATACTTTCTCTATTTTTTTATGCATTTGGACACCACGTAGATTCCCAGATGTTCTTATTAAGGTGATCGGGTATGACATTAAGAAGAAGTGTACTATCTTAAAAGATAGAAGTCACTACCCTACGATGGACCTAATCACGAATAAGGACTCAGGACAATGTGCATGTGTACTAGAGATTCTTCCCTATTTTACATGAAAAGTAAAGTAGGGTTTATTTTAAATTGGGTTCATTAAGTTCCCTATGCAAGCCCCATAGTTAATTACATCCCTAAGGAAGGGGTTCTTTAATAATACTCGATTAAGGTAAATGATGAGTTGTCTAAAGATTTTAATAGGTAGGACTATCAATCGATTATTTTTGGAAGATCAAATAGGATTGATCAAAGAGGGAGTTATTAAGCCAAATAAAGATAAGTAGAATGTGAGGTAAAACCTAGCATCTCAAACTATCCTATGGTTGGGCTTTACATTTTTGAAATTGATTTAATTTATTTGGGTTGAATTTTTCATTAGAAATTTACGGCTAATGATTCCACAACACAAGATCATGGAAATACCTAGGAGGTGATGATTTGTACTTATGGCTCATAAAGGGGAGAAGCAATCTCAGAACCTAAATCTAGGGAGCTTTGGCGAGGGCCAAAAGCACAACCTAAATATAAGGTTAAAATGGGTATTTAGTTTGCCTCCATAAGAGAGGACAAACCACCACTACTTGGACTTGGTGGCCACCTAACTCCTCATATGATTTTAAATTCATGTAGGCAAGTCATATGCTTTATGCAAGATAGCTAGGTTGCTATTTATTTAGAAAGAGACTAAGTCCTTAAACTCACTCCCTAAGAGACTAGATCATGTACGGGCATGAGTAATGACCTAGATCTAATGCAAATCATATTACATTTTGTTTTCATTTTTGGACAATCATTTTTGACTCAAGCTTATAGGATTCATATACCTAATATATGAGAAATAAGATTATTGGCCAAAATCAGTGAGAAGGAGGTGTGTTTCCACCATGGCTCTCAAGGTCAAGTTTCTCAGCAAAGGTGAAAGCCCTCTAATCAAGAGTGAAACAAGATGCATTTATGCATGATGTTATAAAAAAAATCCATCGGTCGAGGTTGCTAATTCTTTTATGTTGATTTTAACTTAGGCTTTAAATGAGGTTATGAGTTATTTATTTTTAATTTTGAGTCGATTAATTTAGTAAAATATTTATTTTCCCCTAAGAGCCTAATCGTCATTCATACCATACATAAAGCAAGGAAGAAACTAAGAAAAAGGATGCCATCTTAATGCACAAGCTAAACAAATCATCAATCAATTTATAAAGCTAACATAAAAGAATAAAAGGCCATTTTGGTGGGCACCCACCTGACCGAAAATAAATTGGGTGGTGAGCTCTACCCTTATACTGACAATTACAAATGAATCAAATACAATTAAGCAAGGAATTCATTATTATGGGGGTCTTCATGGTTCATTTCTTCATTCTTCTTTTCTTTTTTTTTTCTTCTTCTTTTCTTCTTTCTTCTTTGGTTCCTTCTTTTGGATGGTTGGAAGGTGGATGCTCCAAAGGCTTCACATGGTATAAGGCAAGGACTTATAACCAATGCTCATCTTAATCCCCATAATAAATATTCTAAAATCATAATTACAAAAATTACATGAAAAGGGAAAAAATGAAAAATCTAACTAACACCTGCAAAACATAGATTAGCTAAAACAAACCATACAATCCTAAGCATGTATATTGGACTTAACACCCTACACATGGGTGACTAAGTCCACCTTGCATATTGAATTATGCTTAGGGTATAAGCACCTACACAACAAAAGCATTTATATTTTTATTTATTAAGCACAATCTCTGAAGATAATGGTTGACTAAGATCTCCTACCATTTCCTACACATTCCTAACATCAGTCTAAAATATTACATCATAAAATAAAAGTGAACATCAAACTATGCACTGCCCTAACCTAAAGCTAGAAGTAGTGACTTAGCCTAATGTGTGTGATTTTAAAGTTTGTGTGGTATGCTTAGCTATGGCTTTAAGTTAGAGTTTTCTAAGAGTGTTTCAGGAGATTTAAGTTATTTAGTTAATTTGGGTTGATTTTATTTTATGTTTTGATTATGTTCAATTGAATCCTACAATTAATTACTAGGTTGTAAAGAGAGAGAAAGGGAAGAAAACTTTTCTTTCCTTCCTTACCTTAAGTAATTTCTAAAGCGGATTCATATTTTAGTTTTTTTTATAAATGTCTTATTATGTGTTTTAATTAATCCTAAGTTTAGATGAACTCTAAACAAACCTATTCAATAGAAAGATATTTTAAGATTAAGGTAAACTAAATTCATAAAATGCACATCACTTCATTTCTTTCCCAACATGTATAACATACACATGGATGAATCTTAAGTATATCTATACATACAAATGGAAATGTTTAGCACACTTTATGATAAATGCTAAGTGAGTTACTTAAGAAAATTTGGATGCTTTATGATGCATGATTTTCATTAAGTAGAAAAAGGGATTTCTTATCCAATTTTGACATGCACACATGAATATATGAAAGACATAAGTGAGTACGGTGCCATTGTTAGCACCAAGGGTATAAGGTACAAGTCTTACTTAGGTCTACTTAAAGCCTCACAACTCCGGGATTATTCAGACTAATATACCACTTTCCTTAAATACAAACACATGTACAAAAGAAATGCATGGGAAAGAAAGATGCAAAAATTTATACTTGATTGTTTGATTTGTTTATGCAATTTATATGTGTGAATGTGAAGATCCTTCTTAAGTTAGAACATGAAAGGGATAAGAGTAGATTTAAACAAGTGTTATGTTCTTTTAAAAGAACTATACACTTTGCAAATCTTATTCAAATCCATGTTAAGAGGAAAGAAAAGAAGCAAACATAAGACACATTTTTATATTCACATGCAAACTCATAAATAAACTATAAGTAGCACACTTTCAGTTTTGATAATTGATTCATATATTTTGAAAATAATTTGGATTTAATAGTGATAATAGCCACTCATATTTTTATTTTAGCCAAAACATGCAATTTGAAATAAAGAAGACATTTCATTTTATTTTTGATTTTTAAAAAGCATGAATGCATGAAATTCATATGACATACACATTTAGCATGTTAAGAAATAATTAAAGTGATGAAATCATGTAAACATATTCATCCTAATTAATTCTTAAAGATAATCTTATGAAATAAGAAAGCTTAAAGTAAATCAAATTATTTTTAAGGAAGGTTTGATTTTGTTTTGAGTTTGATTTAATTTGAGAAATGTGAGATAAGTTTGCCATTCCTAACCCATTCCCACATATGTTGGTTATTTTAGTTTAATTTTTAGGTGATTAGATGATTTTTATATGTTACTTAGGTTAAGGTATGAATTAAGCATGTTAATTATCCCTTACTTATACCACCTTAGCATAGTTAATAAATTAATTATGAGCCAATGAGATCACTTAAAATCACATAAAGAATTTAAATCAACAATGCCACTTAAGTACTTTGATAACCCCCCTTACACATGCAAGTTGGATTTTGATTTTCTTAATTGTACTTAAGCTCTTGAACACCTAAGCATCTGCCCAAGATAGATTAATTGAGTTCTGGAAAGTTTTAGAATTTTATGAAATTAATTAAGGGGGTAATTAGTGAATTAACCCTTAATTAAGGATGGATTAAGGAGGAAAGGGGGTTTAAATATCTTAAGAAAAGTATCCCAAAATTATTCCCTAAACCTCACATTCACTTAATCAAAACTTAATTGAGTTAATCAGAGGGTTAAACCACTAATTATACTCTTAATTAAGCTTAATTACATAAAGGGGGTAATTAAAAATTAATCAAGCAATTCCTTTAATCGAACCATCAATAAATCCCAAGAAAATTAGGAGAGACAGACATCATCCCACTAATCATGCTTAAGAAGTTTGGAATTAATCAGTGGTGCAATTAGAGGGTAACTAGCAAATTAATATTCCCTAATAAAATCCAAATTCAGAAAAAAGAACTATTCAAAATCAATTAAAATTAAATTTAGAATATTCTATGTTCAATTATCTATCCAATGCAATTTATTTCATATTTTTTTTATTTTTCTAGGCTTAGATATGAATTTAAAAGTTTCATAATTAATTAGAATATTTAAATAACCTAATTAAGTGTTTAATCATTCGGTGCCATGGGCGTACTTGCACTTTCCACATGGTTCTTTAACTTGTCACATCATAGCGCCGTGTTAGCGGCCTCACTTTCTCCTCATCATCGGATCGAGGATCGGATTAAAAGTATGGATCAGAATGTGTATATGCGTAATCTTGGTCGTTCATCCAAAATGTGCGGATGGATGACCAGAGATTCATCCCTGTAATTCTCTACGGGAGAGAAGATACGTCCATCTTCAAAGACATGATCCGAGCTTGATTGAGCTTGGATTGGATCCAAACTCAACCCACACCATCAACATGCAACCTAGATCACATCTAACGGCTAAGATCTCATGGGATTAAACTTTCTTTCACAAAGCTCCACACTATGGCTGATTTTGAAAAATGGATTTATCTTGCGAGGTGATCCAACTCGATTCCCTTGGAGAAGCTTCATCTAGTTGAGATGAAGCTTTCCTGAAGTTTAGAGGTTTTGAAATGGGGTAGATCTTACTATGGACCAACTCCACTTGCACTTGAGCTTGGCTTTGATCTAGGGCACTCCTCCCTTGCTTCAAGAGCTTGTATGAAGCTTTTGGCAAGCTCGATTAAGCTCCACATAAAGCTTGCGGAAATTTGGTTTGAGTGTGGAATGAATTTGGATTTGAGTTAACTTTCCCTATTTTCAATTTGAGAAAATGAGAAATGAGAAATTGACTCTTGCATGAGAGAGCTTGGGGAGGCTGAGGAATGACTTCCCTAGTCTCAATCAAATTGGAGAATGATGTATTGAATTCAAATTAGGTGGATTATATCTCCCCTTTTGGAAATCGGACGACCGTAAACCTCCTTGCCATTTTGATCCAATTGACCACAAGGAGTGGGTTTGCTAGGCGATTTAGGGTGTCCTTGAGTTCTGTTTTGGCCAGGGAGGGGAATGGTGAACTCCCCATGTACTTGGATTGAGAGGAAGAAGGATTCCATGTGCTCCATTTCAAGGCATGTGGTCAGTTTGGCTATTGGGCTAGGTTGGGCTGACCCAAACCCATTCTGTTGGGTGCACCATACTCCCTAGTGTTCACTTGATCCACTAAGAGAGTGCTAAGTGGTTATGAAGAGGATTTGACCAAATTTCATGTGGTTTGGCCAAAATTTACCCTTTAACCTAGGGGTAAAATGGTCATTTGACCTAGAATTCAATTTGGGCATATTTGATATGATGAGAAAATAGGTTTGGCCAAGTTTCATTGAATTTGGAGTTGGTTAGATATGATTTGGCTCATGTTGACCCATTTAGGTCAAAATGGGTCAACTTGACCAAATGATCAAATTGGGTCAAACTAAGGGTTGGGTCAAGTTCATATGACCATTTGAAATATTTTAATGGCTTTGGTTTGGTTCAATTTGGTTTAGGCTTGAATTTGGTTCAATTTAGTTCATTTAGGTCAAATGGGTCAAGTTGACCAATTTGAGTCATTTGGCCTATTTGAGCTAGGTCATGGGTAGGTTTAGGTTTGGTTGGTCATATGAAAGGGATTGGTATCTTAATTTCCAATTAATTTTGATTAAGTTTGAATTTAGCTCAATTTGACTCTTTAGGTCAAGTTGGGTTCATGATCAATTGCTAGTTAGGTCTTGTTGGCCAATTGAGACTTTGGTCAGGTTCAACAAGTGATTTTGAATGAACTTGACCCATTGGTTTCAATCAATTTGGCAGTTTTTCATATTTTGACTTTTTAGGTCAAGTTGGGTCAACTTGGGTCAAGTGGCCAATTGGACTAGGTTAGGCTCAAATATTGACTTGGTCAAGTTCAAATATTGGTCAAAAATGAACTTAGATCATTGGTTTTAATCAATTTAGCCTATGGTGAATTTTGGCTATGTTATGTTTTATTTTGGCTAAGTGTTAACTTGGTCAACCCTTAGGTTTGACTTGGTTTAACCCAATTTGAGTGATTTATCATCTCATGATGATTGTTGATCATGATGAGAGAGGCATGGGGCTTAGTTCAATCCAATTTGGTTAGAATTTGGATCATGAGGACTTTAGGTCACTTTGGGTCAAGTGAGCTTAAGTAGGTCAAATCTTGGTCAAAGCTTGATTTGAGTTGATTGAACTCATATGGACTTATGATTGAAATATAAATCTATTTGTGATTTGAAGTCAAATGAGTTTTGATTCATTTGACAATTTCAAGTTCAAAGGGTGAACATGAGTTTGATTTGGCTTGATTTATTAATTGAGTTTTGATTAAGTGATTGAAGTTTGTATTTATATTTGGATTCATGATGGTAGGATTGATTGAATCATGAAGAAAAGTCAAGGGTTTGGCTTGATTTGAAATTGATTTGGCTAAGTTCATGATTTTGACTTGAAAAGATTGGATTTTGAATGAATTTGAGTTTGATTTTGGAGTTAAATTTATATTTCATTTATATGAATATGAGAATATATAAATGTTATGAGAAAATTTCATAGATTTTAGGTGATTTGAAGTTGATTTGAAGTCCTTAAGAGAATTAAAGGACTTAGGAAATATTTATTTGACCATGGATTTTGGATTTGATTTTTTGAGTTTAGTTTGATTGATTTGAATTTATATTTCATTTTATATAATATAAATGAATATATGAGAAAAAATTTCATGAGTTTGAATTGATTTGATTTGATTTAAAATTTAGAAGTCCATAGAGGGGAAAGGACAGAAATATTTCAAACTTGGAATTTCAATCATGGGTTTCAATCATGTAGAATTGATTTGAGTTTAGAGAAAATCAAATAAGATTGATTTGGAGTTTGAGAAAATCAATTAGGATTGATTTGGAGTTTGACTTGAAGGAAGGAAGTGAGGAATGTGGTTCAAGCTATAGGGTAAGGAAATTTTCCAAACACCCCTAAGGCATGACCTATTCCACATGGCTAACTCTTCTAAGTCTCTTTAGGTTGAGTGTCCACCTAATCACTAGATGTGTCTTAAGACTAAGGATCTCTAAAGGCTAAGAGAAGATATGTCTAAGATGGAAGGGTTGAGAGCTCATCCCAAAATGAGGTCAACAAAGGGTGCCCAATAGGTGTGGTGGTGTGAGGAACACCACATATTGGTTTAAATGATCCACACAGCGATCTAATAATGATCTACTCTAGAAGGTGTAGAAACTTAGTGTAATGTGGCTTTACTTATATCAAGACATAAGAGAGGGAGGAATCCTGGATAGAATAGTGAACCTTCCACTAGGGAAGTAGGTTCAAGTCATCCAAAGGGATGAGAGGTTTGATATGGGTCTCACCAGGAAAAATGATTTGTTTATTAAGATGGGAAGGGTTGAATTTGTTTAAATTTGTTGTTTAGGCTCCACTGGGGATAGAGAAGTGAACTCTCCATTAGGGAGGGAAGTTCAAGCCATCTACAAGGGAGGGGTTGTGAAACCTACTGAGGGAATAAAAGATCCGTTAGGGGACTAGAAAGATTTACATCTTACTGAGGGGAAGCAAAATATTTGATTTAGATTGATTGATTTATTTGTTTCTTTATTTCATTGGATTTGTTTTGTTGAATTTTGTTTAATTTTTGGGTTTTGAGATGGACCCTTTGGTTTGCAATGGATCACACTGAGTAGGAGCCAGAGGCTTAAGCCTAACTCAGATTCATCAATCCAAAGGGGTAGTCTACTAAACACATAGTAGGACTAGCCAACCAAAGGGATGCTTTTCAGTATTGTTGACCTCATTTTTAGGATGAGCACTCAACCCCTTCATCTTAGACATAAGACTCCTCTTGGACATTAAGATATCCTTAGTCTTAAGACACATCTAGTGATTAGGTGGACAGTCAACCTAGCCTAGACTTAGAAGGGTTTAGGAAGATTTATGCCTTGGGGTGTTAGGAAAATTTTCCTTGAACCATTCCTCACCTTCCTTCAAGTCAAACTCCAAATCAATCTTACTTGATTTTCTCCAAACTCAAATCAATATCACATAATTGAAATCCATGATTGAAACCCATGATTGAAATTCCAAGTTCAAAATATTTCCTAAGTCTTTAATTCCCTCTTAAGGATTTAGTCTAAATCATATTCAAATCAATTCAAATTCATAAAATTTTCTTTAATTCATTTATATTATCATTTATATTCACATATATAAATGAAATATAAATTCAAATCAATCAAATTAAATTTCAAGTTGAAATTCCAAATTCCAAAATATTTACTAAATCCTTAATTTCCTCTTAAGGACTTAGCCTAAATCATCTTCAAATCAATTCAAATTCATGAAATTTTCTCACAACTCATTTACATTCTCATTTATATTTACATATATAAATGAAATATAAATTCAAATTAATTAAACTAAACCTAAAAGTCAAGGTCAAATCACAAAGCTTTCCTAAGTTCTTTAATTCCCTCTTAAGGACTTAGCTCAAATCAACTTCAATCAATTCAAATTGATAAAATTTTCTCATAACCAATTTATATTCTCATTTATATTCACATATATAAATGAAATATAAATTCATACAACCAAAATCAAATACAAAAATCAAACTCAAACTCATTGAAAATCTAACCTAAGCCTTTCAAGTCAAATTCTTGAACTCAGCCAAATCAATTTCAAATCAAGCCAAACTCTTGATTTTTCTTCATGATTCGATCAATCCTTCAATCATGAATCCAAATATAAATACGAACTTGTTGACCTCATTTTTAGAATGAGCTCTCAAAATTTCTATCTTAGACATACGATTCCTCTTAGACACTAAGAGATCCTTAGTCTTAAGACACATAGTGATTAGGTGAACACTTTAATCTACAGACTTAGAAGGGTTAGTGGTAGGATTAGGAATGGTTGTTAGGAAAATTTTCCTACCCTTATCACAACCATTCACCCACTTCCTTCAAGTCAAACTCCAATCAATCTTACTTGATTTTCTCCAAACTCAAATCAAATCCATGATTAAAACCCATGAATGAAATTTCTAAATCCAAAATTTCCCTAAGTCCTTTAAGTTTTTCTTCATAGACTTAGCCAAAATCATGATCAAACCAATTCAAATTCATGGGATTTTTCCATAACTCATTTATATTCTCATTTATATTCACATATATAAATAAAATATAAATTCAAATCAATCAAACTAAATTAAAAAATTCAAGCTCTAAACTCAACAATTTCCTAAGTTCTTTAAATACCCTTTAATGGACTTAGCCTAAATCATGATCAAATAAATTCAAATTCATGGGATTTTCTCATAACCCATTTATATTCTCATTTTTATGCACATATTTAAATGAAGTATAAATTCAAACAATCAAAACTAATTCCAAAAATCAAACTCAAATCCACTCAAAATTTAATCTAAGCCTTTCAAGTCAAAATCTTGAACTTAGCCAAATCAATTCATAATCAAGCCAAACTCTTGATTTTCCTTCATGACTCAATCAACCCTACAATCATGAATCTAATATAAACAAACTTCAATCACCAAATCAAAATCAATTCAAAATCAAACCCAAATCCTTTCATATTCTTCTTTTGAATATGAAATTGTCAAGAATCAAAACACATTTGACTTCAAACCCACAAATAATTTATATTTCAATCATAAGTCCATATACAAGTTCAATCAAACTTAAATCAAGCTTTGACCAAGCCATTTGACCTACTTAGACTCACTTGACCCAAAGTGACTAAAGTATCCTTATGAGTCAAATTCTAATCCTAACCAAATTGGATTGAACCAAACTCATTTTTGCCTCTTATCATGATCAAAAATCATCATGGGATGATCAATCAACCGTCAAACCAAGTCAAACTGGGGTTGACTAAGTCAACATAACCAAAATGAAACACAACAAAATTCCACCATAGGCCAAATTATTTGAAACTATCAAGACTCATTCATGAGCAATGTTTGGGACCAAGTCAACCTTTGAGCCTACAATTGAACATTTGACCCAAGTTGACTTGACCTAAAAGTCAAAATGTGTCAAAACTTGATCTAAGAAATTGATTCAAACCAATGGATCAAGTTCATTGCAAATCACTTGTTGATCCTCCATTGGCCAACTAGACCTAACCTAGCCCAATTGGCCTTAGACCCAACCGACTAAAGGGGTCATGTTGAGCCAAATTTGAACATAACCAAAAATGATTGGAAATAAAGACACTAGTTCACTTATGACAAACCTAAACCTACCCACCTAACAAATTCAAATGGGTCAAATTGGTCAACTTGACCCATTTGAACTAAATGAAGTCATATGAGCCATTTTTAAAACTAAACCAAATTGAATTAAACCAAAGCCACCAAAAATATTTCAAATGGTCATATGAACTTGACCTAACCCTTGGTTTGACCTAATTTGACCAATTGGTCAACTTGACCCAAGGTGACCCATTTTGACCTAAATGGGTCAACATGAGCCAAACCTTATCAAATAAATTCCAAATCTCAGGAAACTTGGCCAAGCCTAGTTTCTTCACATAACCAACATATATAAATTAAAAAAATCAATAAAATGACCATTCTACCTCTAGGCCATAGAACAAACTTTGGCCTAATCCATGGGTAATTTAGTCATACCCTCTTCATATCAACTTGATGCTTTCCTAATAGCTCAAGTGGACCTAATGAAGAGTGGTGCTCCAATGGGTTTGGGTTGCGAAATGGACCCAAATATGAATGGCCAAACTCTTGCTTTGGGTCTATCTAAAGAAATATTACCCATGAAATAAATCATGTTTGAAAATAATCATTAATAAAAGATATTAGTTCATAAAATCTTCTCTTATTTTGAAATGTTGTTTGCTTGTCAATCCATGATGGCGTGTTTAGGGGTGGAGTCCCCTAGTGGCATCCTATCCCTCTTTCACATCACAAACACAACCTCCCGGCATTATTAGAATAGGTGTGAGAGAACCCAAAAGGCATCCTATTTCAATTAGCACAACTAAGTTAGGTGTAAGAGAACCTGATTGACATCCTTTCTTAGTGGGAATTCTTGTTTTCCACTCGTGGCACCATATAATCGAACTCTCCAATGTGTTTAGGATAGGTGTGAGAGAACTCAAGAGGCATCCTATTTTTGTTAACACATGCATAGAAGCAAACACAAATCTTTTGTCTCAGGCTATTTCGATGTGAAGCCCCACAGCACTCTCATTATATTCTAGTCGAGTTTACATTACCTCTAATATGTCACCCAGTGATCATTTGTTGGAAGATGTGAGTCCCCTTTCTTCTTGATCATTACATATCAATGAGCACCTTGTTAGTATGGTAGCTTCTTTGCTTTGAGCTACGATGTTGACTTTGCTTAAGAAGATGTGAGTCCCATGCTTTCTTCTTGATGCAGCCATCATGCACTAACCAGGTTGAGTATATTTGAGGTGTAGGATAAGTCCCCTAGAGGCTCCTTTCCTCTTAACTATGTTTGGATCGATATAAGTCCCCCAGTGGCATTCACTCATATGCCTTGGGATACACACAAGGTAGGCTATCCCAATTAGTTCCATTATAGAAGGATGTGAGTCACTGAGCTTTCTTTCTAGAATTGATTACAAAAGCAGCACCTTTGGTTGGTTGATGTTCACTATCGAATCACTGAGTACACCACTCTTGGCGGTCAGTCCCGCACTTTTTTTCCTTGACTTGGACCGAATACATTGGATATATGACTAGCATGTCATCTTCTCGAGGTGTTGATTAAGCCCTTTAGTGGCCCCATCCCTGAGCACTCTATTTGGATCACGTCCTTTGTCCCCATTTAGACACTAGGGTTACTTTTGGATTGAACAATCCCCTTTTACCCTATGGTTGAAGTATATTGTTCGGTGAGATTCTCCCTTGGTTGTTAAATATGATAGTCTAGGTTGATAGGCTCCTACTCTTGTGATCCCTAAAATAGGTCTATGATTAATAAACTAAAAAAAAATATAAATTAATTCACTTGTGGATTAGGAATTCAAGCCGCTAAAGGGCCCCTTTTCCCAGCAGCATTATCTTTAGGGCGGTGTCAAAGAACTCCCAATAGAATTACGACTACCTAAGTTGAGATAAATCCGGTGCTACTCACTTATTGTAAGCCCCTTAGGTGTTCAACTTGCCACAAGCAGGTTAGCAGAGAGTCATTCACTTTAGATTGAAGACTATGACACATTCTTTTAGCATCATACTGTGACAGGCCCTAGGTCGGGTTTGATTTCAAAGCAAATCGCTGATGGTCTTTTGTAGTGAAGATGTGAGTCCCAAGCTTTCTTCCCTTAAATAGATCATTGCAAATGAAAGAACTCCTTTGGTGATAACTCTTATCATCGGAAGTACTCCTTGGTTGATGCATCGAGAGGTCTAAGCTAATATAAGCTCCTTCTTAGTTTGATCCATCACAAACCAACAGAATTCATCAAAATAAATCTAAAAAATAAAACTAATCTTTGACTATCTTCAAGTTGATTTAAGTCCCTTAGTGCATTCACTCAATAGTGCCTAGGTGGGTTGATTTGTTGCCCAAACCAATCACCAATTTCCTTATTTTAGAAGATGTGAGTCCCCGAGCTTTCTTCTTAAGACTTGACCATTGTAAATCGAAAGACATCCCTTTGGTCGGATAGTCTTACCTTGTCGTTAGTCTGAGTTAGGCCTGGGCCATCATGGCCCCTACTTAGTACAATTCATCGTAAACCAATAGGATCCATCATAATGAAAATAACAATCTAAAAATGAAATCTATCTTGACTATCTTTGTGTTGATTTATGTCCCCCAGTGGCATACACTAAGTAGTCAGCCTTAGGTTGGGTTCAATTTGTTGCCCTACTAATAGATTACCCCAGCAACTGGTCCCTACTTTGGAGGATGTAAGTCTACTATGCTTTCTTCTGACAAGTACATACCAAAGGCATCCCTTTGGTTGGATAGTCTTACTATGTCTAGTAGACTATCCCTTTGGATTAGTAAATAGTTTGGTTAGATGGCCTATTCAGGTACATTTCATCAAGATGGGATCCATCATAATCTAACAAAAATCTAAAAATAAAATTAATCTTTGGCTATCCTTGAGTTGATTTAAGTCCTCCAGCGACATTTACTGAATAGTCAGCCTTAGGCCGGGTTTGATTTGTTGCCCAAGGCAACTGATCATCCTAGTGGTTTCTTATTTCTAGAAGATGTGAGTCCCCACACTTTCTTCTTAAGACTTGACCATTGCAAGGGCTTTGGTTGGATAGTCCTACCTTGTGGTTGGTAGACTACTTCGTTTGGATTGGTAAATTTGAGTTAGGTCTAGGCCCTCATGGCCCTTACTTAATGCAATTTATCACAAACCAATAGGATCCATCATAATCAAAATAAATCTAAAAATGAAATCTACTCTTGACTATCTTTGAGTTAATTTTAGTCCCCCAATGACATTCACTCAATAGTCAGCCTTATGTTGGGTTCAATCTGTTTCCCTGTCAATAGATTACACTGGTCCCACTTTGTGATGTAAGTCTACTATACTTTCTTCCTAGCAATTTGTCGAAAGGCATCCCTTTGGTTTCTGGTCTATATTAGGTACCCCTTTGGATAGGTAAATTTGAGTTAGGTCTAGGCCTCCGTGGCCCCAACTCGGTGTGATCCATCACAAACTAACAATGTCCATCCCAAAATCCAAAATCTAAAAATTTGAAATAAACAAATCCAATGAAACAAAGAAATAAACAATCAACCAATCTAAATTAAATCTTTTGCTTCTCCTCAGTGAGATGCAAATCTTTCTAGTGCCCCAGCAGATCTAGAATTCTAATCCCTCAGTGGATTTCTCAACCCCTCCTTGTGGATGATTTGAACTTACTTCCCTAGTGGAGAGTTCACTTTTCTATCCCCTGTGGAGTCAAAACAAATACAAATTAAACAAATAATAAATTAAAACAAATTCAACCCTCTTCCCCAATGGAACTCAAATCAAACCTCTCATCCCCTTGTGGATGACTTAACCCCGACTCACCTACTCTATCCCTTGATTCCTCCTCTCTCTTATGTCTTGCACATAAGTAGAGCCACAAAACTCGATTCCTACTCCTGGGTTAAGGGTAGATTGTTTACGGTAGTCTTGTGATCTTTGTGTTGTTGATCATTTTGATCAACATGTCATCGGATGTTCTTTGTCCACCACACCTATTGGGCACCCTTTGTTGACCTCATTTTTAGAATGAGCTCTCAATACCTCCATCTTAGACACATGATTCCTCTTAGACAATAAGAGATCATTAGTCTTAAGACACATCTAGTGATTAGGTGGACACTCAACCTAGCCCTAGAGACTTAGAAGGGTTAGACATAGAATAAGTCATGCCTTAGGGGTGTTAGAAAAATTTGCCCACCCTTAGCCTGAACCATTCCTCACCTTCCTTCCTTCAAGTCAAACTCCAAATCAATCTTACTTGAATTTCTCCAAACTCAAATCAAATCCATGATTAAAACCCATGAATGAAATTCCTAAATCCAAAATTTTCCTAAGTCCTTTAAGTTTTCCTTCTTAGACTTAGCCAAAATCATGATCAAACCAATTCAAATTCATGAGATTTTCTCATAACTCATTTATATTCTTATTTATATTCACATATATAAATGAAATATAAATTCAAATTAATTAAACCAAATTCAAAAATTAAAGCTCCAAACTCCAAAATTTCCTAAGTCCTTTAAATACCCTTTAATGGACTTAGCCTAAATCATGATCAAATAAATTCAAATTTATGAGATTTTCTCTTAACCCGTTTATATTCTCATTTATATTCACATATATAAATTAAATATAAATTCAAATAATCCAAACCAATTCCAAAAATCAAACTCAAATCTACTCAAAATTCAATCTAAGCCTTTCAAGTCAAAATCTTGAACTTAGCCAAATTAATTCAAAATCAAGCCAAACTCTTACTTTTCCTTCATGATTCAATCAACCCTACAATCATGAATACAAATATAAACACAAACTTCAATCACCAATTCAAAAATCAATTCAAAAATCAATCCCAAATCCTTTCATATTTTTCCTTTGAATATGAAATTATCAAATGAATCAAAACCCATTTGACTTCAAACCACTAAATGGATTTATATTTCAATCATAAGTCCATATACAAGTTTAATCAAACTCAAATCAAGCTTTGACCAAGCCTACTTAGGCTCACTTGACCCAAAGTGACCTAGTACCTCATGAGCCAAATTCTAATCCTAACCAAATTGGATTGAACCAAACTCATTTTTGCCTCTCATCATGATCAACAATCATCATGAGATGATTAATCAACCAAATTGGATCAAACCAAGTCAAATCTAAGGGTTGACTAAGTCAACGCTTAACCAAAAATGAAACCTAACATAACCAAGTCAACACTTAACCAAAAATTCCACCATAGGCCAAATTGTTTGAAACCATTGATTAAGACTCATTCATGATCTATTTTGAACTTAACCAAGTCAACCTTTGAGCCTAACCTAGCCCTAATTGGCCATTTGACCCAAGTTGACCCAACTTGACCTAAAAAGTCAAAATATGTCAAAACTTGATCTAAGCCAAATTGATTCAAACCAATGGGTCAAGTTCATTCCAAATCACTTGTTGAACTTGACCAAAGCCTCAATTGGCCAACTAGACCTAACCTAGCCCAAATTGACCTTAGAACTAACTTGACCTAAAGGGGTCATATTGAGCCAAATTTGAATATAACCAAAATTGATTGGAAATAAAGATATCAATCCACCCATATGACTAAACCTAAACCTACCCTTGACAACCTAAAATGGTCAAATGGGTCAAATTTGACCCATTTGACCTAAATGAAGTCATATGAGCCATTTTTAAAACTAAACTAAATTGAATCAAACAAAAGCCACTAAAATATTTCAAATGGCCATATGAACTTGACCCAACCCTTAGTTTGACCCAATTTGACCAATTGGTCAACTTGACTCAAGGTGACCCATTTTTAACTAAATGGGTCAACATGAGCCAAACCTTATCAAATGATTTCCAAATCTCATGAAACTTGGCCAAACCTAGTTTCTCCATATACCCAAAATATCCAAATTAAAAAATTAGCAAAATGACCATTCTACCCTTATATCATAGAACAAACTTTGGCCTAATCCATGGGTAATTTGGTCATACCCTCTTCATATCAACTTGATACTTTCCTAATAGCTCAAGTGGACCTAATGAAGAGTGGTGCACCCAACCCAATGGGTTTAGGTCAGCCCAAATGGACCCAAGGCCAAACCCAACCCCATGGGTCAAATTGGCTCATTCCGAATTCTTCCTCCACCCAATTTGATGCACATGGGAGGTTGCCAATCCACTCTTGGTTCAAACCGACCATGTGCCAACTCCAAATAGATCAAACAACCCCTCCAATGTGGTCAATTGGATCAAAATGACAAGGGAGGTGTTGGCCGCCTGATTGCTATAGGGGGAGATATACTCCCCCTAATTCAATTTGAAATTATGATTCCTTTATTCGATTGAAGCTTAGAGGGTGTTAGGAAAGATTAGAGAGCCATCCTAAGCTTTCTAAGAGGGATTTGAAAAGTGAACTTCTCAATTTTCTCCAATGAAAAATAGGGGAGCTCACTTGAACTTTCAACTTCATCTACACTCAAACCATCCCAATTCCTCTTGCACACTCCCTTAAAGGATCAATCAAGCACTTGAGTTTCCAAAGCAAGGATAACCTCAATTGGATCAAAGCCACAAAGGAAGTGAAGTGGGGTTGGTCCATAGGAAGATCCACTCAACCCCAAGGCTTGAAATTTTCAACAGGACTTCGTCTCCACTAGTTGAAGCTACCTCATCGAGCGTGAGTGCCAGTGATCACCTCCAGTGAGGTATGGAATTTTTTGACCACTTAGCTTAGGAGGTGTTGGTCTTTTGTGAAAGGAATTTTCAAGTCATGAGAAATCCATTGGATAGACTTCTCTTTAGCTTTAGATGGTGTGGGAACAATCTTGTTCCAATCCGAGCTCAATCGAGCTCGAATCTTCCCTAAGATCATGGATGGCCTCTATTAATCCTAAGGGATGAACTCGGGTGATCCTGGCCATCCATCCATGTGTTTTGGATGGACGACCATGATTATTCCCACATTTAAAATCCTTTATCCTTTTATAAACCGCGAGATGATCCCTGACCGTCTAACCTTTGATCTAAGAGCAGGGATCAAAGCGCATCCCGCCGTCGCGCCACCATTTGGATGGGACGTTTAAGTGGGAGGCTCACCGCGGGGCGCGTGTAAAGCGCACTGACCGCCGCTGCGGTGTGTCACACTGTGAGCTGATGGATTAGTTAGGGGATTTAATTAATGTTAATTAATCTCTTGATCTTCAAAATTTCATATCTCCCTCAATAAAATTCAGAAAAATATGAAATAAATTTCTATGGAAAGATAATTCAACTTAGAATATTTTAAAAATGATTTCAATGGATTTTGAATTATCCTTTTATCCAATTTTGGATTTTATTGGAAATATTACTTTGCTAATTACTTTGGAATGTATTTAAGGCTTAATTAGGGGAATTGCAAATATGTTTCCTAATTACTCCCTTAATCTAGTTAAGGATAATTAAGGTTGGATTAGTGTTTTAATTCATTATTAAGGTTGATTAAGGTTAGATCCAATGACTAGGAGGCTTAGGGAATAATTTTGGGGCATTCCCCCTAAGCTATTTCCTAAACCCCTTTTCTTTCCTAAATCCACTCTTAATTTTGGATTAATTCCTTAATTATCCCATTAATTAATTTTTAAAAATTTTAAAAACTTCCAAAACTTAATTAATCTACTTTGGGTAGATGCATAGGTGTTGAATAGCCTAAGTTCAATTAAGGAAATCAAAACTCAATTCATATGTGTGAAGGGGTGTTTTGAAATTTCTTAAGTTAAACCTCTTAGCTTAATTAACCATTAATCATGAGCCAAATTGCATTAAGCTCTTTTATTCCTAGGTGCATTGCAAGTTTAAATTCCTTGTGAGTTTTTATGGCATCTCATTGGCTCATAATTACTTGGTTAACTATGCTAAGGTGGTATATGTAAGGGTTAATTAACTTGCTTAATTCATACCCTAACCTAATCAAAATTTAAAATAAATCTAATCATCTAAAAATTAAACAAAAATATCAAACACATGTGGGAATGGGTTAGGAATAGGAAACTCAGCTCACATTTTCAAAATTAAATCAAACTCAAAACCAAATAAAAATTATCTTAAATGAACTTTGATTTACTTTAAGCTTTCTTATTTCATAAGATTATTTTTAGGATTTAATTAAAGTGAGTGTGTTTACATGCTTTCATTGCTTAAGTTTTTTTCCCAACATGCTAAATATGTGTGTCATGTAGTTTCATGCATCCATACTTTTTAAAGTTCAAATTTAAAATGAAAATGTTTACTTTATGTCAAATTTGCATGTTTTGGCTAAAATAGAAATATGAGTGGCTATTATCACTACTAAATCCAAAAGTATTTTCAAAATATATGGATCAAATGCCTAAAATTGAAAGTGTGCTACTAATATTTTAATTATAAGCTTGCATGTGAGTAAGATATAAGGATGTTCTTAGTATATGTTTTCCTTCTCTTCTCTTTTAGTGTAGTTTTGAATAGGATTTGGTAAGATGTATGGTTCATTTGAAAAGAACCTAACACTTACCTAATTCCATATCCTATCCATTCCTACACTATTAATTAAGAAAGATACTTTTGCTTGCATATATAAATTGCATAAATAAAAATAAATCAACTAAAATGAACTTTTGCATTCTTTCTTTTCCATGCATTTCTTTTGTACACATATTTGTATTTATGGAAGGTGATATATTAGTCTGGACAACCCTGAGATTATGAGGCTTTACGTAGCCCTAAGTATGTTTTATACCTTACCCCTTTGGTTTACAATGGTGCTATACTAACTTATGCTTTTCTTACTTTCATGTGTGCATATTAAAATTGGATAAGAAACCCTTTTCTACTTAATGAAAATTATACATCTTAAACTTACAAATTTTCTTAAATGAATTACTTAGCATGCATCATAAAGCGTGTTAAATATTCTTATTTATGTGTATATATATGCTTAGGACACATCCATGCGCATGTTATACATGTCGAGAAAGAAATGAAGTGATGTATATTTTGTGAATTTAGTTCATTTTACTTAATCTTAAAATATATTTCTTTTGAGTAGGTTTGTTTAGAGTTCATCTAAACTTATGATTAATTAAAAGACTTAATCAAAACATTCACTAAACAAAACTAAAAACATGAATCCACTTTAGAAATTACTTAGGTTAGGGAAGGAAAGAAAAGTTCTCTTCTCTTTCCCCCTCTTTATAACTTAATAATTAATTGTAGATTCACTTGAACCTAATCAAAAATATGAAGTAAAATCAACCCCTAAACTTCTAAACAACTTAAATGAAATCCTCCCCTAAGTTAAACATGCTTCACACTTATAAAATCCTAACTTAAATTCATAGCTAAACATACCACACAAACCTTTAAAGCACACACATTAGGCTATGTCACCACTTCTAGCTTTAGGTTAGGGTGGTGCATGGTTTGATACTTTATTTTGTTTTGTGATATATGTTTTAGACTGGATGTTAGGATGTATGCTCGTAGAATGAATGGTAGGGCGATCTTAGTCTAACTATTATTTTTTGTAGGGGATTGTGCTTAAGGGGTGCTATCATAAATAAAAATATAAAATGCTTTTGCTTCCAGGTGCTTATACCCCTAAGCATAATCCAATAGGCCAGGTGGACTTAGTCAAAGTAAAATAAAATATCAAATGATGCACTAACCTAATCTATGTGTGCTTAGAAGGCTTGTGTGGTATTCTTAGCTATGACTTTAAGTTCAAATTTTTTAAGTGTGAAGAACACGTTCAACTTAGAGGAGGGTTTCATTTAAGTTATTTAATTATTTTGGGTTGATTTTATTTCATGTTTCGATTTGGTTTAAGTGGATCCTACAAATAATTACTAAGTTATGAAAAGAGGGAAAAAGAAGAGAACTTTTCTTTCCTTCCCTAATCTAAGAAACTTCTAGAGTAGATTCACATTTTAGTTTTATTTAGGTAAATGTTTTGATTAAATCTTTTAATTAATCTTAAGAAACTCTATTTAAAAAAGAAAGGTATTTTAAGATTAAATAAAATGAATCAAAATTCACATAACATGCATTATTTCATTTCTTTCCCAACATGTATAACATGCATATGAATGAATCTTAAACATATCTGTATATACAAATGAGAATATTTAACTCACTTTATGATGCATGCTAAGTAATTCATTTAAGAAAATTTAGATTAGTATGCATGATTTTTCTTAGAAAAGGGTTTCTTTATCCAAATTTCACATACACATGAAAGTAAGAAAGGCATAAGTGAGTATTAACGAGGTAAGGTATAAAACTTCCTTAAAATCATACCTCGGGGTTGTCCACTAATATAATACAAACATGTGTATAAAAGAAATGAAATGCAAAAGAAGAATGCAAATGTTGTATTAATGGATTCATTTGGTTTATGAAATTTATGTATACAACTCTAGGTGACCCTTCTTATGTGGTTGTATAGAGATGAATATGATATGTAAGTAGGTGAGTGTTAGGTCCTTTTCAAATGAACCATATATCTCACCAAATTCCTATACAAAACTATACCAACATAAGAGAGAAAGGAAACTTATGCTAAGAATACTTTTATATTCTTTCACATGCAAGCTTATAATTAGAATATAAGTAGCATACTTTCAGATTTGATATTTGATTTATAGGTTTTGAAAATAATTTGAGTTTAGTAGTGATAATAACCTTTCATATTTTCACTTTAACCAACACATGCAAATTTGACATAAAGTAAACAATTTTATTTTAAACTTGAATTTGGAAAATATGAATGCATAAAACCACTTGACATACAAATTTAACATGTTGGGAGAGATTTAAAGTAATGAAATCATGTAAACAAACTCACTTTAATTAAATCCTAAAGACATTCTTATAGAAAAAGAAAGTTTAAAATAAATCAAAGTGAATTCAATGTGATTTTGTTTAGTTTGAAGTTTGATTTAATTTTGAAAGGTGAGATGAGTTTGCTATTCCTAACCCATTCACATGTGTTTGATATTTTGTTTAATTTTAGATGATTAGATTCATTTTTTTTAATTATTAAGGTATGAATTAAGTAACTTAATTAATCTTACCTACACCACCTTAGAATAGTTAACCAAATAATTATGAGCCAATGAGATGACATAAAACTCACAAGGAATTTAAATTTGCAATGCACCTAAGAAAAGGCCTAATGCAATTAAAAGTTAATTAAGCTAAGAGGTTTAGCTTAAGTAATTTCAAAACACCCTTTCATATATGAATTGGGTTTTGATTTCTTAATTGAACTTAGGCTATTAAACACCTAAGCATCTACCCAAAGTAGATTAATTAAGTTATGGAACTTTTAGAATTTTTAGAAATTAATTAAGGGGATAATTAATGAATTAACCTTAATTAAGAGATTAAGGAGAAAAGGGGTTTAGGGAATAGCTTAGGGAAAATGCCCCAAAATTATTCCATAAACCTCTACTTACTGGATCTTATCTTAATGAACCCTATTCATGGATTAAAATCACTAATTACACCTTAATTATACTTAATTACATAAAGAGGGTAATTAAAATCCATATGCAATTCTTCCAATTAAGCCTTCAATAAATCCCAAGAAAATTAGAGGAGAAGTCATCCCCTAAATATACAGAAGTTTGGGATTAATCGAGGTTTAATTAAAAGTAATTAGCAAAATAAAATTTCCACAAAATCGAGAAAATTATAATTCAAAATTTTGAAATTAATTTTAAAATATTTTAGGTTGAATTATAATTATTTTTTATTTTTTTTGAATTTTCTAAAGGGAGTTATGAATTTTGGAAGATTCCTGAATTAATAGAAATTTATTAAGGCATTTTAATTAACCCTAACTAATCCTCTAGCTCACGACGTGACACGTGGAAGTGGTGGTCAGCACGCTTTACATGTGTTGTGCCGTGAGGGGGCTTACTTATGTTGTGAAATCACAGCGATGGTGGCGGACTCTTTGATCTGTCCATCAAAGATCTGGACGGCCGAGATCTCGGTTTTAAAAATATATAATGAATATCTAAATGTGGGGAATTATCTCGACCGTCCATCCAAAATGCACGGATGGATGGCTGAGATCTCCCAAGTTCTTCCCCTTGATCAATAGAGACTGTCCATGATCAAGGGAAAGATTCAAGCTCGATCTAGCTCAAATTCAGACAAAATTCAACCCACACCATCTAAGGCTAAAGAGCGGCAAATCCAATGGTCAAAAATCCATGGGATGAAAATTTCTTTTACAAAGCTCTACACCACATTGAGTTTAATGGTCGTAAAATCTCATACCTCATTGGAGGTGATCATTGGTGCTCGATTCCCTTGGAGAAGCTTCATCTAGTTGAGACAAAATTGTGTTGAGAGTATGAGCACTTGAGGTTGAGTGGATTGATGTATGGACCAACTCCTCCTTAGCTAGCTTGTGGCCTTGATCAATTGACTCTTCCTTACTGTGGGAACTCAAAGGAAGCTTGGGTGCACTCGACTTAACTCCTTGATGTATGCAAGAGGGTGGATGGAATTGAGTGAAGAGGAAGTTAAATGGATTGAGCTCCCCTATTTTCATGGTTCAAAAGAGAAATGGAAAATGGCAAGCTCTAGAAGCTAGGGATCACTCTCATGGCTCTTCTCCTACTCAATAATGAGGAATCATGGATTTGAGTTTGTTTAGGGGGAGTATATCTCCCCTTGAAGGATCGTGACCAAGCCATTGTGCCATTTTGATCCAATTGATCATATTGGGAGTTGTTTTGGCTATTTTGAGTGTGCACATGGTTGGTTTGAGCCAAGGGTGGATTCCAACCTCCAGTGTGAATTTGAGTGGAGAGGAGTTTGAATTTGGGTTTGACCCATGGGGTTGGGTTTGGTCTAGGGACCATTGGGCTGACCCAAACCCATTGGGTTGGGTGCACCACTCTTCAGGTCCCCTTGAGCTTTTTAGGAAAGCCTCAAGTGGATATGAAGAGGGTATGACCAAATTACCCATAGATTAAAATTTGTTCTATGGCCTAGGGGTAGAATGGTCACTTTGCTAATTTTTCACTTTGGGTATATTGGGTATGTGGAGAAACTAAGTTTGGCCAAGTTTCATTAGATTTGGAATTCATTTGATATGCTTGGCTCATGTTGACTCATTTAGGTTAAAATGGGTCAACTTGGGTCAAATTGACCATTGTCAAATTGGGTCAAACCAAGTATTGGGTCATATCATGCATTTGAAATGTTTTGGTGGCTTTGGTTTGATTCAATTTGGATTAGTTTTGAATTTGGCATATGACTTCATTTAGGTCAAATGGGTCAAGTTGACCTATTTGACCCATTTGACCTATTTGGGTTAGGTCAAGGGTAGGTTTAGGTTAGGTTAGTCATATGGAGTGGATTGTTATCTTTGTTTCCAATCAATTTTGGTTAAGTTAAATTTTGGCTCAACATGACCCCTTTAGGTCATGTTGGGTCTAAGGTCGGTTAGGCTAGGTTGGGTCTAGTTGAGGCTTTGGTCAAGTTCAACAAGTGATTTGAATGAACTTCACCCAATGGTTTAAGTCAATTTGGCTTAGATCAAGTTTTGACATATTTTGACTTTTTTAGGTCAAGTTGGGTCTAGTGGCCAATCACAAGTTAGGCTCAAATGTTGGCTTGATCAAGTTCAAACATAGGTCATGAGTGAACTTAGATCAATGGTTTCAATCAATTTGGTCTATGGTAGATTTTGGCTATGTTAGGTTTTATTTTGGGCTAAGTGTTGACTTGGTCAACCCTTTGGTTTGACTTGGTTTGACCCAATTTGGTTGATTGATCATCCCATGATGATTGTTGATCATGATGAGAGGCAAAGATGAGTTTGGTTCAATCCAATTTGGTTAGGATTATAATTTGGCTCATACGGCTACTTTACATCATTTTGGGTCAAGTGAGCATAAGTGGGTCAAATGGCTTGGTCAAAGCTTGATTCGAAGTTGATTGAACTTGTTTATGGACTTATGATTGAAATATAAATCCATTTACAAGTGATTTGAAGTCAAATGAGTTTTGGTTCATTTGACAATTTCATATTCAATGGGTGAACATGAAAGGATTTAGGCTTTGATTTTTTTACTTGGGTTTTGATTGAGTGATTGAAGTTTGTATTTATATATGAACTCATGATTGTAGATTTGATTGAATCATAAGAGAAAATCAAGAGTTTGGCTTGATTTGAAATTGATTTGGCTAAGCTCAAGATTTTGACTTGAAAGGCTTAGGTTGGATTTTGAGTTGATTTCAGTTTGATTTTTGGAATAGATTTTGATTGTTTAAATTTATATTTCATTTATATATGTGAAGATGAATGAGAATACAAATGGATCATGCAAAAATTTCAAGGATTTGAACTGGTTTAATCATGATTTTGGGTTAAATCCATTAAAAGGAATTTAAAGGATTTAAATAAAATTTTAAATTTGAATTTAATTTTTGGGTTTGATTTGATGAGTTTGTATTTATATTTCATTTATATATGTGAATATAAATGAGAATATAAATGAGTTTTGATAAAATCCCATGAGTTTGAATTGGTTTAGAGTTGATTTTGGCTAAGTCCATTAATGAAAAATTAAAGGGACTTAGGAAAATTTCAATGAATTGATTTTGAATTTTGAATTTAGATTGATTGGTTTGAATTTATATTTCATTTATATATATGAATATAAATGAGAATATAAATGAATCATGAAAAAATCTTAAATATTTGATTTGGTTTTGGTCATGATTTTGGTTAAGTCCTCAAGAGAGGATTAAGGACTTAGGAAAATTTAGACTTTGAAATTTTGATGGATTTTGATCATGGGTTTCAATCATAGATTTCAATCATATGGGGTTGATTTGGATTTGGATAAAATCAATCAGGATTGATTTGGAGTTTGACTTGAAGGAAGGAAGGTGAGGAGTGGTTCAAGCTAAGCGTAGAAAAATTCCTAACACCCCTAAGTCATGACCTATTCCTATGGCTAACCCTTCTAAGTCTTCTAGGGGTAGGTTGAGTGTCCAACTAATCACTAGATGTTTCTTAAGACTAATGATCTCTTAAAATCTAAGAGGAGTCCTATGTCTAAGACGAAGGTGTTGAGAGCTCATTCTAAAAATGAGGTCAACACAGATAGATAAGAATTCTTACACCATATACTCTCTACTTCAATGACTTTGCTAAAGATCTCTTTCATTTATGTCATTACAGATTTGAGTTTTCTCCAACTCTAGCTTCATGCTTGATTGGGTTTGTTGGAGGAATTGATTTATTTGTTTAGATGAAGGGTTCTGCTGAGGGAATGGTTTATCCATGCTTGGTTAGATTTGAAATTCTTTCTGTCCTAGCTTTAAGTTTGTCGGACTTGATGAAGAACTGACTTGATTTATCCATATTGACTTGTCAGAAAGTGTATGTACGCCATGAATCCTATGCTTGCTACCTTAACAGACTTGTTGAAGGATACATACAGATGACCCAGCCTCTCGGCTTATATAAGGTCAATGTTGAGTTATCAGTCTAGCAATGTGTGCTTTAACAGAATGAATAACTATAAAATTCCTTTAGTTCGGCCATCGGCTTTGTATGAACTATGGAATTGCTTCATCAGTCCTGTGCTTTCTGCTTTGACGAATTTGAAGAGGAGATTGGCTTTGATATGTGCTTTGAGCTTGATCAGATCATTTGAGAATAAATTGAGATATCACCCTGCATGCAATATATAGATTGATTTGAGACAACCCTGAATTGAGAGTTTCCTCAGATTGTATTGATCTATCGATCAAGTAGAAAGATCTCTTAAATCCTGGTTACATGTAATCACTAAGCTCAATCTGGTTTGCGATTGAACAACTATCATCATTAGACTGACGAGCAAGGGCTCTTTCACTGCGGCCTTTTCTTATGGCTTGTTGAGGAGAGAGCGCCAACTGGCCACATTTGGGCTTGTTGAGTTTGACCTTTAGAACTACTGAGTCTTTGACTTAAGCCGGTGGTTGGTGGTTTTGTCATCGACCTAACCAGGGCTCTTTCACTGCGGCCTTTTCTTGCAGCTTGTTGTGTGAGGAGAGTGTTAGCAACTTGACCATTTATGAGTTTGTTGAGTTCGAATTTTAGAACCCATCCATGTCCTAGACTTCAGGATGTAGAGGTTGTTGTTTTTCCAACTCAGTTGTTGAAGCTTCCAGAATTGGGAGTTCTTCTAACTTGGTCTCCAGAATTTGGCAAATATGAGAGATAAATTTTTGACATTTAGGGTTATCTTTTCATGCGAAGAAATAAATTTTTTTTGTTCATTTAAGAACCTGCAACTTAACAATAATAATTAGGGATATATTCAGGGATTTTGGCATAAAGCTTGATGTCAACCTGAACCAGAATATATTCGAGGATATTGTCTTATGGCACGTCAACTCAAATAAACTTAATATAAACTAAAAAAATGCCCCTGTCTTACAGGGGAAATTCTAAAGCACATTTAGAAGAACTTTCAAGATGAAATTACGCAAATACATTAATATTTGAATTGATATGCTCTTATGAAGGTTTTAACATGTAACATTGATTTCCTCTCTCTCTCTCTCTCTCTCTATATATATATATATATATATATATATATATATATAAATCTAAAATGGCCCATGTGTAACAAAGGAATTTTTTTGGAAAAGTTTTTTTCTTCATCTTGGGTGAGTATATTTATTTAGGGATCTCAGCATGAAACACGATGTAGAACTTAATAGATATATTAAAAAAATGTCCCATGTCTTGTAGGGGGATTTCTATTATACTTCGAGATGTATTCATCATGTATAATACTTTTTCAAGTAATGGCCATTAATTGGTGGCATTGGACTTTCATCATTTAAGTCAATGTGTTGGTATGCCTCTCCTTGGTACACTTTCTCAATGACAAAAGGGCCTTCCCAATTAGGCTCAAATTTGCCATTGAATTTTTGATTGGGAATAATTGGTGTTCTCAGTACCAGGACCAAATCCCCTTTTTGGAATGTTTGAGGCTGCATCGTATGGTCAAAATCCCTGGACATCATTGCTCGATAGACTTCTAGATTTTGATGAGCTTTCAATCAAACTTCATCAAGCCGTTGAGTTTCTCCATCCTTAGACGAGCATTTTGATATTCAATTAGATTGAATTGGATGGCTACTCGAAGTGAAGGCAACTTAACTTCAAGCAGAAGAACCACTTCAGTTCCAAATACCAATGAATAAGGAGTGGCCTTAGTCGGCATTTTGTAGGTTGTTCGATACGCCCAAAATGCCTCTATCAGTTTTGGATGCCATTCTCTCTTATTTTTTGGTGAGAATCTTCTTGAGCAGTTTAACCAATGTTTGTTGAAAGCTTTTGCAAAACCATTTTCTCTTGGATTGCGTATTGAAGAGTATCTCCAATCAATTTTATGTCGATCGACGAACCTATAAATTTTTGCACTTTTGAAAGCTGTGCCATTATCAAAAATTATTCGACGTGGCACCCCAAATCCATAAACCATATTATGCATGAAGAAGTTAATCACTCGATCATCAGTGACTTAGTTAAATGGAGTAGATTTATCCCATTTAGAAAATAGTCATTCACTATTAGGATGAAGCCAACTTAATTCATCCCAAACATTTTAAAGGTTGTAAATCAGAGCCAATATCGGCCTCAACCTTCACCAAACCTTCTATAAATGATAGAATGGTTTTTTTGGAAGAAACCTCTAATCATATTATTAAATACTTTGTCTCTAATAATGGCTCTAGTGGAGGCATTTTCTGGGATTCTAAGGGTATAGTTCTATGTGCTTTTGCTTATCCCCTTATTTCCAAAGACTGTCTTATGAGCTTATGTCCCACAAAGCTTTAGAAATTTGTATTCAAAATGGCGGCTCAATATTTGGTTAGAGGGATCTTCTGATTGATCTTTTGACTTCTACCAATATGAGCAACGCTTGTTTGTACTATCTCCTCAAACAAACTAGGTTCTTCTCTCTCAAGAATTTTACCATCACTCATGTTTGGAAGGTAACGTCTTATTTACCTGCAAATTGGTAGACAAAGATCATCTTCTTTGATCAATTTACATTACCCAAATATTTAGTTAATTGGACAACTCGCCTTCCTAACATCAATTTAATCTCCTTTTTTCTGTTTTGTTTCCTTGTGTTCTTTATGGATACCTCATGGATATCATTCGCCTTGTCTTGCCATGACTTGCATTTACCCCTTCTCTATAGTTTGAAGATTTTGATTTTGGCATTTTCATACTGATGTTGAACCATATGCACATTAATCTCTAATTGGAACGTTGCCCATTGCTATACATGGTTTTATAACCTCAATCCCATTTGGGACTTCAATTTCAGACACAATTATTTAAACGAAAGTATTAATCATTGGAGGAAGTTATCTATTTTGATGGGCCTAGATTTTATACTAACTCTTTTAAGCCTTTTCTCACCGACAATATGGCTTGGAGCATTGCTACTAACTATGTTGACTCTAGGCATGATTCTGCATTATCTTGGTTCTATTTTGACACATTATAGTATTTTTTTGACTAATGCTTACATTCCTTGGGACTCTTTACTCCTTAAAGGCCTTATACACAAAGGTTCAGTCACTTATGTGAAAGGATTTTGGTTGGTTGTTGGGAGGATTTTTGACATGTATTGCTCATATAATGTCTAACCTCAGATTTTGCAGGGAAGAAATTGTAATACCTCGGCTCCTTTAATGGTTATTTTGGTAAATCCTTATGGAATGGATTGGAATTTTTTGGGTTTTGAGGTTTGCCCATGATTGTTTGTTGATTTGTTTGTTGATTTGGTTTTCATCATTTTGGGGATTTTTTTTGTGTCGCTCCTCTGACTTCTTCTTGTTTTGCAATACTATGCCTTTAGCAAGTTGGTTTTGGACTTTATTTTATTAAAATTCTGAAGTAATGATGTCTCTACTTGAATCATCTTCTTATTTTATATTCTAGAATTTTTTTACTTTTCATTATCATGGTTTCTTATTCTGAATGCATGAGGAAACTATTTGCTCTGGGACTACTATTGAGCACTATTGGTGCGCTTTCTTTATTGGTTATTTTTCTGATTAGATCCCATCTCTACACTAATATCTCTTTGCTGAATGGAATGGTGTTATTCTTTCAATATTAGTCTAGCTTTTGGTTTTGGTTCCCATGACGCCAGGTTTGGAGTTTTTCAAGGATTATCATTATGCATCTGGGATTGTGAGCTTACTCGATGGAAAATCCTTGAACTTATACAATTTCTTCTTTATACCCATCTTAGTAATATTTTCTTTATGGTGTTAATGTATCCATTTGGGATGTTGTTGCTTTGTCACGTTTCCCATCCTATGCTATGATTGGAATACGCTCAAATTGAAGCATTTCTTGTTATGCTTGGAATTAATCAATGATTTATCTTATATGCATAATTGGGTCATTAACAAACCCAATGGTTATTATTGTTATTACCCCGGCGTAATTGGATTATGGTTCCTACACATCCTGATTTCTCAATGTCACCTATGGATAGCTTATGGTGGGGAGTTATGCATTATCCTATATATGTTATGGGTGGAATCTTGGCCGCCTTGTTGGTTTTCTGCCTTTTGGTTGCTTCGCCTGGATCAATCCCCACCTTACTCCCCCTGTGGCTTTGGATTATTTGGTTCAGCAAGTCTATATTGATGTTACTGATTGCTTGGTTGTTTTTGCTTTGAATCACCTTCCCGGTCTGTTTTATGCTTATCATTGGAATACATTGATCTACCTTTTCTGCTATTGTTTAGTTCATCCTTTTACTGTCAAACTTTTGGTTATTCTGGATGAGTGGCAACTTGGCGAATTAACTGGTTTTTGCTGTTCCTGCAATGAGATTTTTGCCTTTTGCTGTCTTGTTCTTTGGATTGATTGTCGAGCAGCTGGATTCTAATGTGGATTCTAATGTGGATCCTAATTTCTGTTGCACTAGCTATTTTGTTTTTGGGGCGCTGAAAGTGCCCTTCCTATTTCTATTGGGTATTGCTCATTATCCGATAATCGCGATCTTTTGTACCCTTGTGTTTTCTATTGCCAACTGGGACTGGCTTGTGCTCTACTATCTTTTGTCTTCGAATTTATCCGAATGCATTCTTTATGCGACACGATCATGTCTTGGTTTTGCCTTGTCGCATTCACTCTGCCCTTTTACTCTTGGTTATATGTACTCTTGTATTTCGATTCTCATATGGAAATTATTTGGCCTACTTTTCTAATCTGGGACCTTTTTAGTGCATACCTTGGAATATGATCTCTATCATTAAAGTGTGGTATTATGAACTGTCTCTTTTTTTTCGCTTATGGTTTAATTCTCGGATTTTCCGACATGTTTATTGGCTATTGGTTTCTCGGTTTTGCGCCTTCCCTTACTATTGTTTCCTCGCAAACTATTGAATTGGATCTAATCTGGGTCCGCACCAATCAAATGCATTATATTGATGGGGCACTTTTTTCGACCTTACATCTACCCCTAAGCTATACTTCCCGCCGACTAATTCATTTATTTACCTTATAATCGGGATGGTGTCTTTTAAGGACCCATTGACTTGTTTCACGTGGATTTGAGCTAATTCTCTGCTTTTTCCTGGATGGTTTCTTTGCGATCTATTGCATATGCATATATATGATTTTATTTATGTTTGCGGTAATAAAGCTCACATGATTATCAACAATTGGGTACTCCCTTCTCACAGTTTGTTATTATGATGGTGTGATGTTCTCACACCTTCTTGGTTTGGTAGTAGCTCTTGTGATGTAACCCTTCTAAGTTTGGATGCTCATACTTGCATCTGCCCCAACATGGTGTGATTGAGCCTGAGCCTTCTCTATCACATTTCCTTATTATCATACTCTTATTACATTGTTTCCTTCTACCTTTTTGTCTATATTACATTAACTGTTCTAATCTCTCTCTCACTATCACTTTGCAGGTGTTTCTCCCTTTTTATCTTGCAGGTTTGCTCCATATTACCAAGCACTCTCACAACCATCAGAGCTTTGGACTTATCTTTTCTTTAGCTTATTATGTTAATCATCTTGTATCTTTTGTTTGCATTATGGTTTTCTTTTGCTCGGATGTACTTAGTTGGGATTTACTCCTTAGTCGATTGTAGCTCTTGAGCGAGTTTGAGTTTATCCCCTTTGGGACCTTGTAACCTTTTGTGGCAATAAAATACCCATAATGGGGTTTCCTAAAAAAAAAAAAAAAATTCACTATTAGGATGAAGTGTCTACCGACGACAATGTCAATTGTTCCACATATCTGTGCCCCAACATTCAAAATACAAGGATGCTATTATTGGGTGTAGTGGATTTGGAGGTTGATGGATTATATCTCTATGTACTTGATAATCATGACATCTCTTAGCATGATTGATACAGTCTCTCACCTTAGATGGCCAATAATAGCCCATCTTTTTGATCTTTACTACCATCTTGGGACCTCACTAGTATGCACTACAGAGTCCTTCGTGAACTTCAACCATCATCTTGGTACTTTCATCTGCACTTAGTCATTGTAGCTATATTTGCTCAAATGATCTATGATATAGAGTCTTGTTGATGAAAGCATAGCGCAATATTCTCTTCTCGATTTGAGTTGCCAGTGTTTTATTATTTGATAACTTTCCTTCTTTAAAGTAGTCGATGAAGGGTTGCCTCCAATCATGCTGCTCTTCTATAATAAAGGCTTCACACTGCTTTTCTGAGGTAATGTCACTCTTAGCTCTTCTTGGTATAACTCCTTATTGATTTTGGGGAGTATGAAGAGCAACACGAGTCATCTTTGGATCATTTGATAACCCCTCTACAGGGATTCATACTTTCTTGCTCTGAGTAAATAGAATTATGACATAATCACCATTCATACTTGTCATTTTCTTAGCTAATTTTGCTACGCAATCGACCTTACTATTCTCGAATTGAGAGACTCAAGTTAATGTGATATTTAGTATTTGATTCATAAGCTCAAAGACTCGCTTATGATAGAAAGCTAACACAAGCTTGTTGATTTTATAGATGCTAAGTACTTGATTTATAATAAGCTGAGAATCACAACAAATATGTAAGTTTTGAATGCCTAAGAAGATAGCTTCTTCAAGACCTGCTACTAATGCTTCATATTCAGCTTCATTATTAGTTCTTGGCTCGATCAACCCATATGATCGTCTCATTATCCCTCTCCGGTGTAATGAAGATGATCGATTCTACTCTTGCTTGGGAAATTTAGAGGTTTGACTTGTTTGATTGATGAGGCTCCATCAAAGTACATTTCTAAATTTGTGATTTTCTTTCATGAATGAGCATAATTTGCTCGTAAATCATCATTAAGAGAAGAGTCACGATGGGATGTGCGAAGAAAATGCTAAGACTTGTCCCTACTTTCCTGTGAAAATGTAATTGCATCTTGCCATCTGCCAACTCGGGTCTTGTCATCAAGTTCTTCAACGGATCAATTCTTGAGATGAGGGTAATCTTGTGAGATAACATATAATGACAGAGCTTTTAAACTGTGAAGATCAATGCCAAGCAGTGGTTTTCTATCAGAGAGTATCTCATTTCTACTCCAATTAATCTTCGACTGATATAATAAAGAGCATTCTCTTTGCTTTTTTCATTGTGTTGTGCCAATAATGCACCAAGGGACTCTTCTAATGTAGCTATGTATAGAATGAGGGGCTTCCCAGGAGTAGGTGCTATAAGGATTGGTGGATTTAATAGGTAGCTTTAAATGCTATTGAAGGCTTCTTGGCACACCTTATCTCACTTGAATGGAGGATCCTTCTTCATCAACTTTACAAATGGTTGACAGTGTCCTGATAGGTTTGATATAAATCGATGGATGAATGCGATACCTTGTAAAGAAGAAGCAAACAAACTCTTTGGTGGAGGCATCTCCACAATTGCTTTGATTTTAGCGGGATCAATTTCAATTCCTATATGACATACAATATACCCAAGGAATTTTTGGAGGATGCCCCGAATGCACATTTTAGAAGATTCATCTTGAGATCATATTTTTTTATTATCTCTAATACAATTCTTAAGTCTTCGAAGTGGTTTTCATGGTTTAAGCTCTTCACCACCAGATCGTCAACATAACATTCTACCTTTTGATGAATCAACTCATCAAAAATACACATCATGGCTCTTTGGTATGTAGCTCCAGTATTTTTCAAGCCAAATGGTATGACCGTGTAGCAATAGATGCCAATAGGTGTTCTGATTGATGTATGTTTTTCATCTTCAAGTGCCATTTTGATTTGGTTGTATTCTAACAATCCGTCCATGAATGAGAACATGTCATAGTTGAAAGTGTTGTCCACTAGTAGTTCTGATATTGGAAGCGGAAAGTCATCTTTTGGGCACGCCTTATTTAGGTCCTCGAAGTCACTGCAGAGATGGATTTGGCCATTCTTCTTCCTAACTAGACAATATTGGCTATCTAATATGCATACTTCTCTCGATGAAGCCTTTTTGATCATTCTTAGTTTTGCAATTACAAGTTCTTCAATCTCCAATCTCATTCTGGAGCTTGCTTACATCACATCTAATTTAATATAGTTTTATGAACTACATCAGGGGATAAGCGGCATTTAAGAATATGTCCAGGCAAAGCAATCCCTGAATTCACAAAGTAGCTTTTGTAGCTCTTCCACTTTCTCATCATGCAAAAGGGCACTGACAAAAGTTGGATGGGGATCATCTTCAGCTCATAGGTTGATTTCTTTAGGTTCATCCATAGCTATTTGTGCACCATCTTCGAGTTCTTTAGGTGCATGCTTGGCTTCTACCCATAATTTTAAGAAGAATTTCATGGAGATCATCTTCTTAACTCTAGTTTGATCTCGCCTTCTATTATATTATAACAAGCTTTATTTTGAGTTTGTGGATGAACCCAACCTTTAGTGATAAACTTTTCACTTCTTCTGATGCTTGAGGACTTCTTTGGCTCCACATCTTGTTAAAGATTTGAGTTCTATGTTTAGTAGTTCCAATATGAATTCCAAGCTTATGCATCATTCTTAATTTTGTGAATAGTATATTGGTATTCTTGTTGGCACTATCTCAGAATTTTCTTATGAGTAATCAAAATTGAGGTTGAGACTCTTGATTTGTAAATAGAGTTCTCTCACTCACTCAATGATGACATAGAATGTTATCAACTCTTCAATGTTGAACCTCCAATGGAGTAATTTCTTTGAAGTATTGAGGATGGGTATAATTTTGAAGGAGTCCTCTAATTCTGCCAAATGAGATATCCTTCTTGATGTGACCATCTGAACTCTATTTTCATAAGCAGATTCAAAGTCATATTCTGAATCAGAATCACTTATTTCATACTTTATCTTTCTTGAAAGCTTTTAAGTTCCCTTAGGTTTGACAAGAATATCTTCTTCTTCTTCTTCTTCTTCTTCTGTGTCACTTCCCAAATGAGAAACTGATTTTTCTTGATTTAGGTGCAGAATCAAGTGCTTTAGAGAATCGGCATTGTCCTTCTTTCTTCCTCTTTTGCTCTTTGACTTTGAAATTCTTTTAGTTCTTGAAGTGGATGCTACCGCATCAAGAGACTCTATTGGCTTAGGCTCTTTAAGAATGAAGTATTTTGCATCTTCATAAATCTTTGCTTCATGGATGGAGAATGGTTGTATATTATAAGAAATTCTAAACTCTTCTTCATCTTTTAGGTACTTCATACACTAATGCATAGTTGATGGGACTGCCATACTTAGCATGACCAAAGAGAGCTCTAAATGATGTATCTAGATCACATTACATGAAACTAGCTTACGTATATAAATCTTGAAACTTGAGTGGGAGAATAAAGGAACCTAGGATTTTCTACCCTTTTTCATTGAAATCATGAACCATCAACTTATTTCTCCCAAGATGTTGGATATCAAGTGATAATCCTCTTAATACCCTTAGACTCACAAGATTGATAGAAGAACCTAGATCAATCAATATTTGACTGATCAGGATGCCATCACTCTTTGCAGTAACATATAAAGGATGGTTGTGATCTGCCATTCCCAACATAAGTATGCAATGCTTCAGAAAATGTGATTATTGGGAGATCTTGAGTATTTAATGCTTCAGTCATTCATTTTAAGAAAGTAAGCTTCATAACTCTCCGATCTTTGAGAGCTGTATCAAAGTTTTCTTTTGACATCAAGAGAGCCTCATACACTAATATAGGATCTTTCTCAGATATGATAGAATATTATAATATATCTTCTTGCTTGATTTAGGCTTTATTCTAGGATTTTTGGTAATGATATCTTCGTTGACTTCAATTTATTTGCCTTTGTCTTTATTTACATTTCTCCTCTTTGATGAAGGTGGTAAGACCTTACCACTTCTCAGCTGAACTTGAATAACTTTGTCGTGATTAGATTCTTCTGATTAGGTAGTTTCTTCAAATTCCTTTCTTATTCTGGAGGATTGACCAAAAGGGCTAGACTCAATTTTCAAATTCATACATTTCATACGTGATGATATCGATGAGTCTGACTCTTCTCCATCAGAAAAACATAGATCTTCATCTGAACTGTTATCATCTTATCAAGTCATTAAACAAAATTCAGATGTTAACTCCTCATGCTCTTCTTACTTTCTTGTTAAGAATCTTGATGGGTTGGTGTCTCCGACACCCTTATCATTTGAGTAATCGATGTTGAACAATATCGATATCACATAAATGATTCATGTCTCTACTAGATAAGATTCACCATTATCTTCTTCATCCGATTCATTAATGTTTTAGGCATAAAGTCCAAGTAAATGTCTTTTGTCGGTGATACTCTCTAGATTATTAGTAATCTTTTGAGTTGTAGTCTCTTCTTGATCTTCTTTTTTTTCTTACTACTTCTTTGATTTATGAGGCATGCATTTAGTAGAATGCTCATCATGTTGTGATGATGTAGCCTTATCAGAATGCCGTTGGGAAGCCCAAATATTTGGTTTAGGTATTTCTTTTAAGTCCAATGTAGGTTCATGCGGTGATCTCCCCTTAACACTAGGGACGCCTTTTAGCTAGCATTTTCACAGTTTTTGGAGACTACTGTTTCCCATTTTTCAGTCTAAACTGATTTCTCCATATTTTTGTCTTTGATGAATGATACAGAAGAGGACATAATCATCCTTATAGACTCCCTTTTTGGGTTGATTAAAACACTATCGAATAATGTAAATTCACCTAATCGATATTTCCTTTCTAACCAATCCTTAAAGACATAACAATCTTCGATAAGATGGCTGATCATCCGATGATAGGGATAATAATTTGGATTACTGACTTAATCAGCTTCTTCAGGCCTTTTGGTTTCAGGTAATTGTAGACCAACTTTAACTGCTTGTCAAATTAATTTAGCCACATTGTCCCTTCTAAATGAATAATCTTTGTTCATCTTTTTCTTAAGGGATGGCTGCATTCGTTCATCATCTCTTATTGCTTATTTTTGACGCTCTCCACCACTTGGAAAAATCTAAGTTTGTCATTGCCTCCTAATACCAATTTTGGCTGTGGATTAGAATAAACAGACATCTTTCCCTTATCATCATTATACATCGTTATTTTTCTTTATCCACATTATATATCACCCGCTTTTCACCATTCATTTCTTCTTGAGTCTGAAGGTTTGTTTCTCTTTTTTATCATAGACTCGGACTTCGATGACTTTTCAAATTTATCTACCCTATCGAGCAAATCCTGGAATGTTGCAATCGATGCCATACGTAAAAATGGTGCCATTTTATTATCCATATTGTCCATTAGCAATTAGATCACATGTTCTTCTTCCAATTGTTGCTCATATTTCATACTTAGATTATGCCAATGACTTATAAATTTTGTCACTGACTCATCTTTTCTCCTTTTCAGCAAGGCAAGGTCAACGATTATTATCTTCTCACTTGCACTGGTGAACCCCTTCACAAATTTTATCTATAACTTAATAAATATTTTAACTGAATCATTTGGCAATTCTGCATACCACTCGAAAGTAGTTGAAGTCAAGCTACTAATGAACTGATGGAAAAACAGTGCATCATTCCCTTCTGTGTTACCATAAGTAGCCTTAAATTGGGCTAGATGTTGCTTTGGGTTACCAAGCCCACTGAAGGTATTAAATTTTGATAATAACCTTTGGTATGACTTGATCATATTCACTGGTAAGAATCTTACTCACTAGCTTTTCAGCCTTCTTTGAGGTTATGTTTGCTTTTATCTTTTCATTGATTATTATTTATAGCTGAGCTATTATTACCGTTCTAAGTGTGCTAGCCAGGTTTTGAATTATCGATAGAAGAGGTAGTTGGTTAACTTCATTCCTCGCTTTATGTGTAGCATGTACTGTAGGAGCTTGAGGTACCAAAGTGACTAGTGATATAGAAATTGTATTATTAGCTGCATGTTGATTAACAGACAAGATAAGTGCTACAGTTGATGTGATATTCTTTTGCAACATATCCATCATAATATTCATTTGTACCATCATATCATTCATCTTGGAATCGAGCTGTGCGATTTATTTATCTTTGACTTTTATTTGATGCTGCATTTCTCTTTATTTTTTGGCTAGTGTCACGGCGTCGATCAGTACAGGCTCTTCTTCTTCTTCTATTTCTTATTGCTGTTCAGCTCCTTGCTCATCCTCAGGGGAAGAACTTGACTATCCTTCTCCTTGTGCATTTGCAGAGACAGTTGTTGATGGGGCTGAACGACGATGCTGAGTATAAAAGCATGTACCAGGCTGATCATTTCCTAATTCAATCATATAAACAGCTTCAATGTCCATAATCTCTTTTTCATTTTGATCCTCTTCTTCTTCTTCTTGTTCTTCTTCGGTAGAGATTGAAGATCCATCTTCTACTTACTTTTGTGAAGGCTCTTCTTCATAAATGTCAAATTCAGGTTCAGGTTCTCTGGATTCATGTTGCTGTTGATGGTCCTGAGCGGAGAGTTCATCTATATCTATGATCACATAGACAACTTCCACTTCCATAGTATCCTCTTCATTATTTTCTTCTTGCACATGAATTTCTGATCGATGTTTCTAGTAGATCTCTGGTCCAATGTGCGGAACAAATACTTCTTCCAATAAAGGACTACGATCGAAGTCAACTTTCTCTTGTGAGGGTGAATATGATCTATGACAGGATCTCTTAGAAGATTCTCCAAGGTGTTGACCCTCACATCTTTCATCAGTGATATCCCTTCTTTTGGGTATCCACTTATGATGAGTTATTTGAGGCAGATTTTTGAGTATATGTATCAGATGTCACACCTCTTACATTCTTCGGGATTTCATTATGGGGTCTTGGCCTCCATATCTATTTACCCTTTTGCGGCGACCTTTTGACAGTGGATTCTTGGACACATGGTATGATGCTCACCATGTGAAGCATTCTTATTCGATGAATGGTTACCATAAGAGATGGCAACCTCCTTGGTGAAGCTTCATTATTTTCCATCACCACATGTGTTGACCTCACTTTTGGAGTGAGCTCTTAACCTCTTTCTTATACTTAGGACTCTTCTAGAAACTAATAACTCATAAGAGACACTTCTAGTGATTAGGTGAACACTTAACTAAGCCTGTGAGACTTAGAAGTGTTAATCATAAGTTTATTATGCCATATGGCTTAAAATTACTTATTCCATGGTTAAAACCCAATCTGAGATACTTTCTCAAATCAAACCCAAATTCAATTCTCAAACCAAATCTCAAATTCAAATTCAAAATATAAATTTCAAATTTGACTCCAAATGATTGAAACCCAAAATCAAATTCACATCCTAAGACCCTTCCTAAGCCATATGAACCACATTAATAAGCTTAGCCAAAACTCCCTTTAGATAAAATCAAACTCAATTGATCTCTTTATAAATCAATTATTCCTTCATTTATATTCATAATATAAATGAATCCAAATTCAAATGACCAAAACTATATCAAAAAAATCAAATCCAAACTTAATCTAAAACCATTTAAGCTAATTCTTAGCCAAATTCTATCAAATCAAAACTAATGAATTTTCTCTTGAATCAATCATTCATTCAATTATCTATCCAAATATAAATGAAACCTAATCATCAAACCAAATCAAGCCAACCCAAGTCAAACCCAACCCAGCTTTTGACTTGAAAATTTCAAATGAAAAAAATCCCTTAGACTCCAAATTGACGTTGAATTTATATTCCAATATGAGGCTCATATATATAAATCAATCAAACCAAAACCAAACCAATTGACCCACTTAGGTCCACTTGACCCAAAGTGACCTAAAGGACCCATTTGAGCCAACTTCCAATCCAACCCAAATTGGATTGAACCAAGCTCACCAAAATCTTCCACCATGATTGTTGATCACCCTAGGATGATCAATTGCAATCAATTGGGTAAAACTACGCCCAATTGGCCAATCCAAAGTGACCCAAATTAGACTAAAGGACCAAATCGGGTCAAATCATGATCGAACCCAAATTGATTTCAATCAATGGCTAAAGTTCATTTCAAATTAATTATTGAACTTTACCAAAGCCATAATTAAATCCAATTTGATCAATCGAGCCCAATTGGTCAACTTGACCTAATCTAGCCCAAATTAGCCTAAAGGGTCAATTTGGCCTAAATACAAATTAAATCTAAATTAATTCAAACTAAAGATCACATTCATCTTAAATTAGCCAATTGAACATAAATCAACCAATAAACCAAGCTAATTTGGCCAATTTTGGTCAAATGGGTCAATTTGACCCAATATGACCCATATGACCCAAATTGGGCCAAATCCCTTGAAACCAAGCCAAGACACATTAGGGGCTGATCAAACGAAACCTAAACCCATTTGGGATTAGCCAAAAATAAACCCAACTCATTTAAACACCTCATGGATCCTCCCCCACATATGATTCCACCCAACCTCATTTAATTCTCCCCCATCACATGCACTTAACTCCTCCCAACATTTGCATTGAATATCATATATGGCAGAGGACTTTGGAGCAAAATCCAAAGTCCTCAATCAATCCATCATCCCCCCAACCACCCCAAGATGACAATCATTTGGAGCCAAAAAATTTAAAAAATAATATTTTTGGCCATTATAAAGGAGAGAGATGAGGCTTTTATCTTCCTATCACCACCACCCCCCAAAAGCAAAAAAAAAAAACCCATCCCCCACCTCTTTGAGCCATTTTGAGCTCAAAAATATAAATAGTTACTTTTCTGGCGAGACGACGATAAACATCGGAGAAAGAGATGTTTCGAAAGGAGGCAAGGGTTAAAGATCATTCCAAAGCTTCCTTACATACCTAGGAGTTCGCTCGATCTTCCACCAAAACCATCCCCATGAGATAAATTTTGCCAAACCATAGCTGGCCTTAGGATTTCATGTATTTTGTGTTAATTTTCTTGCAATTTTAAGAATTTCCCCTAGATAACCTTGAATTTTTACTTTAAATCATCCCAATTAGAAAATAAAATTTTTTTTGGTGGAAATCAATGCAAAAATGAGTCCATTTGGATAAGTTTTGGCTTAGAAACTCTCATTTTTCTAAAAGCCGAAAACATGCTCACCTCGGGCTACGCTCGATCCGCGGATTTGGATTGATGACTCGATAGTATGGATCGGGATTGGCCTTCGACCCGGATGCACTGATTGTTCGATCGCGATCGCGCCGACGATGGCTCGATCGCGAACATGCATCCGCCTCCTGGCGCGACCGCTCAAGACCATTCGACCAATCGACCAATCTGAGTGAGCATGAGTCATTTTCCTTCTCGCCAATGGCGACGTCGCTTTTTTTTTAAAAATAATTTAAATCACTTGAAACTTTAAATATTTATGAAAAATAAAATACTTAACAAAAAATTGCAATTAAGGGCTTGTTGGATTCATCTTTTCGAGACAAATGTAACAAACCAAAAATCCTTAAATTTTACTAAGTATTTTAAGCTTAATTTTAGTTTTAGTGAAAATCAAATTTCATTAATTAAACCAAAAATATATAACATAGTAATTTGAAATTTTTAGAGTTTGAAATTAAAGTTAATGTACATCTACCATAACAATTTTTAGTGAAAAGACTTTTGGATTAGGAAAAACTAAAATTTGAAGTTCAGATTGTCCTTCTGAATAAAATAAATCAAATAAAAATTCAGAAATTTACAAAAATATTCAAAATGGCTTAAATCACTTCAATTGACATCCAGGACTCTTTAAGAAAATAATGTGATTTTTTGAATCCTAATGAACCCCAAACAAACACTTAAGAATAGAGTTTAATAAATTAAGGAGTTAATTAAAACATAATCTAAAATAATTTAAATATCAAATCAAAATCAGCAATGAAATAGCACTTATGCAGTCATTAATCAAACCTCAAATCATAAAAATATCATCTTTAAAGGAAATTAAATTAAATATGAATTAATTAAATGATTAAATCTTAAATCAAACTTAAAATTAAGCAAATATAGAAAACTTTAACATGGGTGAAACCAGTATAACTAAACCCACACTAAACATAAAATCTTAATCATATGAAACCCCTTTATGAGTATAAATAAACTGAAACTATTTAATCATTAAATAAACTAAAATCAAATTGATTAATAAATACAACATAATCATTTAATATAATTAATTAATCAAATAAAGTAAGAAATTTAATATGATTAAATCACATCCATTTGAAATAAGATAATTAATTAACCATTAAATATTTCAACCTAATAACTAAATCAAACATGAATAAAATTAAACAAACATAATAAATGAATCAAATCAAGTAAAATAATCATAAATAATAAACTTAATTGAAATAAAATAAACAATTAATTAATTAACATAATGATGGTAATAACAATATCTTAATCAAATCAAACTTAAGTAAAACACTTAACTAAATCAAATCATTCACATAATAAAGTCATTAATCTCTAATTAAATAAACCAATTAATTAATGATTTAAAATTTAATTACCCTTAATCAAACTTAATTAGTCAAACATCTAATTAATGAAAACTTAATGAATTAATCCATCATCTTAATTAATCAAATTAATTTATAAATTACATTAAAGCTAACTCTAAAATTAAGCTTAAATCAAACCCTAATTAAATTTAATAATCACACCCCTAAATAATTAAGTTAATCAAATTAATCATATTAAACCTAAGCTTAATCAAACATTAAAATTCATAAATAAATTAAACCTAAATCATTAAGTCATTAATATCTAATTAAATAAATATTAATGATTTAAAAATTTACTAATCAAACATAATTAATCAAACATCTAATTAATGCAAACTTAATAAATTAATCATCTTAATAAATCAAATTAACTTTATATAAATCAAATTAAAATTAATTCAAATCAAACACTTAATTAATCTACTAATTAATTTAATCACTTATTAATAAACTAATTAAGTCAATCAAATTAATCATATTAAACTTAAATTTAATCAAACATAAATGCAAATATTAATCTTAATTTAAACTTAAATTATTAAATCATTAAATACATCATTAACCAAATAAATACGAAATCAATTAAATTAAACAAATCTTTACTTAATTTAATAATTGATCATACCTCTTAAATAAAGTTAATCAAATTAATCATATTAAACTTAAGCTTAATTAAACATAAATTTAAACATAATCAAAATGCAATTAAATACTAATCAAAACCTAAATTAAACTTAAATTATTAAGTCATTAATTACAACATTGATCTAAACAAATATGAAATCAAATTGAAAATTAAACAAATCTTTATAATTAACATAAATACATTTCTCAATTAAACTAATTACATAATCATTTTAAAGCTATGCGAACCCATAAACTAATAAAGCTAATCAAATCAAATTCAAATTAAATTAAATTAAGAAAGACTCTCATCAATTTAATATGATATCAAATCAAATCTCATTCAACCAACTTAAAATAAGATAAATTAATTAACTATCCAATGCATGTAATCAAAATGCAAACCAAACTTTGATAAACATGACAATGATGAGATTAAAAAAATCTTAAAAGAATCAAACTCAATTAAAATCAAAAGAAATCTCATTATCAATTAAATAAATAGAATCATTAAAAAATCAATAAACATAAAACAATCACATAACCATAATAAAAAATAAAATATTAAAATTGAATTATCAATTTAATTAAACCAAAACATCTAATAAATTAATCAATCAAAATAAAATTTAAACAAACTTAAATTCATTAATATCAAAGATATTGAATTATCAAGATTTAATTAAACAAAAAATATCTAAAATCAATCAATCAAAAAACATGATTTAAACAAACTTAAACTTCATTAAATATCAAGGATATTGAATTATCAAGATTTAATTAAACCAAAACATCTAATCTGAAATTAATCAATCAAAAAACACATGAATTTAAACAAACTTAAACTTCATTAGATATTAAGGATATTGAATTATCAAGATGTAATTAAACCAAAACATCTAAATCAAAATCAATCAATCAAATACTTAAACCAACTCAAATTTTAAATTCTAAATCAAATCAAAAATCAAATGAATAAATTACACAAATTCAAATGGGCTAATTAAGATACTTAAGGACCTTAGTTAGATTCTTTAGAATTAGATGTAGAATGGGTGAGTTCCATCTACAAATGGAATTCATTCTACTCTTCATTCTTGAAAACTAAACATCATTTTAACCAAATAAAAGTGAAATAAAATTGAAAAATAAATCATTAAATCATTTAAATTGAAATCACCCAAAGGTAAAATTTAAACAAATTCAAACTCCAATTGAAACTTAAACTAAAGAAGCCTAGTAAAGTCTTGCCACACAAGCCTTAAGCACACACATTAGAATACTAAGTCACCACTTCTAGTGCTAAGTTAGGGTGTTGTATGTATGATGTTGTATTTTATTTCATGATGTAATATTTTAGACTGGATGTTAGGGTGTATGTTTCAGACTGGATGTTAAGTCGTTATTAGTCTAATCATTTTGCTGTTTGCTGTAATAAAAAAAAATATAAATGCATTTTCTTGCAGTGCTTAGCCCTAAGCATAACTCATGTTAGAATGGGCGTTACCCATGTGGGTGCTAAGTCCAAATTATTCATATAATTGCTTGGTTGTATGGTGTGTTTAGCTAACATTTTTTTGCTAGATTTACTTTTCCTATTTTTGATGTAATTTTGCATTAGAATTAGATTAGTGTTATGGGGGATTAGGATGAGCGTGGCGAAGGCTTATGGGTGCCTGTGATGCCTTTGGAGAAAATCAAAAGAAAGAGAATGAAGAAATGAAGAAAAGAAGACCCATAGATATTATTATTTTTTATAAGTATAAGGGTAGAGCGGCTACCATCTTTTTTTTTCTTTTTCGGTGTATGGAAACACCCATTGGCCTTTTATTCTTTTATGATAGTCTATAAAATTGTTTGATGTTGTGTTTAGATTGCACATTAGAATAATATGTTTTTCATAGTTTCTTTATGATTGATGCTTGAATGTGTGGCGATATGGTAGCTCTTAGGATAAAATTAATTTTATCCCAATTAACAACTCATAACTAAAATTTTAAAATAACTCATAACCTCACATAAAAGCCTAGGAATTAAATCAAGATAATAAAATTTTAGCAACCCCTTATGGATGAATGAATGTATAATATCATGCATGTCATATTCTTCCACTCTGTTAAGAGGGGCTTCCATCTTCTAGAGAATGAAGCTTAACCGTGAGAGCCTTTGGTGGAAGAACACCCCTTTCTCTTGATTTGGCCCATAATCACTCATTTAGGCATACAAAATCCCATACTGTTAAAAATAAAAGAGTCAAAAGAATCAAATAAATTTGATAAAATTTGCATTAGATTAAGTCATGGTTTCATACCCATGCTCTAGTCTCTTAGAGTGAGTTTAGTTTTTTCTAAATAAACAACCTAGCCATCTTGCAAAGCATAAGACTTGCCTACATGGATTTAAAGTATAGGAGGAGTTAGTCACCACCTAAAATAAGTCAAATGTGGTTATCTCTTGTAAATCAAATACCCATTCACTTAGATTTAGGTCGTCTTTGTTTTGTGCCAAGGCTCCTAGTTTAGGAATGGTAGCTATTTCCTTGGGCTACAAGCATAAATCCTCACCTCTGCATTTTATAATCTTATGTTGTGGAATTATAATCCCTGCAATCTAATAAAATGTCAACTCAAATAATTAACTCTCTTCAATTTTAAAAAATATAAAGCCCAATTATAGGTAGATTGGAATGCTCACTAGGCTTCAAGTATCATGAGCATTTCCTACTTTCTCCTTGGATTCCAAAAATAATTCTCCTTGATCTATCCCATTTGATTTTCTAAAATAGTCAATCCTTTGATAATCTTAACCTTGAAATCTTTGGAGACCCTAATTGTCACTTTAATCAAGAGTATTCTTAAGGAATTCATTTGATGTAATTAACTATGGGGCTTGCCTCCATGGGAACTTACAAACCTGCTTAAAATAAACCCTACTTTACTTTTCCATGTAAAGTAGGGAAAGATCTCGTATATTCGACCCATAATACCCTGAGTCCTTATTAGTGATTAGGTCCATTATAGGTGGTGATTTCTATCTTTGAGATAGTACATTCCTTAATGTCATCCTATCACTTCAAGTACCCTAAGATCTCATGTGTTCCACATCTCAAAATAAACACCATAAATTTTTGGCGACTCACTGGGATGGTTCCTCTCTCCATCTTTAGTAATACAATATTGTCTCCAAGCATCGATAGTGGACTTATATTTTATATAGGCCCAAGACTATCATTCTTTCCATTGGCACTTATCTTATTTCATCCTTAAGCAAAGCTCGCCAACATCCTTAGTTTTAGACCTCACTAGTCTTAAAATCTATCATTCCCTATGAAAATTAAAATTAATCAAATAAAGGAGATGACCAAAATTAAGAACTCTTCATCGATTGAGCAAGGTTCATCCCATGAACAATAAGAAAATAAAACCCTTCTACAAAATAACATGTCTTTCTAAAGCACTTTTTCAAAATCCCATAATAGAGATCTTTACACAAAAAATTAAGAAATTTTCAAAAAAGGCACAAACACATATAACCAAACCTCTTAATAAATTCTATGATGTTACAAGAAGTTCTTCAAAAAAATTAAAATCAACATTTTAATGTATTTTAAAGCACATTTTCTTTAAATGGCTATCATCCCATACATCAAATTTTGGATGAGATTCTACAATAAAATCATGATATAAAATTGAAACTCCACTTAGCATACTTCACATAGAGTTAAGTTTCTTTGAAAGCAATAATCATACACACAAAAGATGTCACATATTTGAACCCCACACTCACATAACCAAATTATCAAATGGGAGTTCCCCTTCCTCAGAAAAAAGCAAATTGAATTCTATTTGTGTTTGTCATAAAACCTAAAGTCACTTCAAAACATTGAACTCATTTGACATGTCCAAGTATATCAAATGAGAACCTCTTTCAAAATCATAAGAATAAATTGAACTCATTTAACATATTTGTTAAATAAGTTTTTTTCTTTCAAAATCATAAACATATTTAACTCACACATACCAAATTTGTTAAGTGAGAGTTTCATTTTCAAAAAAAAAAAACATAAACATTTGACTCACTTAACATACCAAATTTGTTAAGTGAGAGTTTCATTTTTGAAAATTATAAACACATTTGACTTTCATTAACATACCAAATTTGTTAAGTGAGAGTTTCATTTTCAAAATCATAAAACATTTAACTTTCACCAACATACCAAATTTGTTAAGTGAGAGTTTCAAAAAAATCATAAACACATTTAACTTTCACTTAACATACCAAATTTGAGAGTTATATTTTCAAAATCATAAACACAACTTTCACTTAACATAAATTTGTTAAGTGAGTTTCATTTTCAAAACACATTTGACTTTCTTAACATACCAAATTTGTTAAGTGAGAGTTTCATTTTCAAAAAATCATAAACACATTTGACTTTCACTTAACATACCAAATTTGTTAAGTGAGAATTTTCATTTTCAAAAAACACATTTGACTTTCACTTAACATACCAAATTTGTTAAGTGAGAGTTTCATTTTCAAAATCATAAACACATTTGACTTTCACTTAACATACCAAATTTGTTAAGTGAGAGTTTCATTTTCATAAACACATTTGACTTTCGCTTAACATACCAAATTTGTTAAGTGAGAGTTTTATTTTCAAAATCATAAACATATTTGACTTTCACTTTAAATACCAAATTTGTTAAGAGTTTCATTTTTAAAAATCATAAACACATTTGACGTTCACTTAACATACCAAATTTATTAAGTGAGAGTTTCATTTTCAAAATCATAAACACATTTGACTTTCACTTAACATACCAAATTTGTTAAGTGAAAGTTTCATTTTCAAAATCATAAACACATTTGACTTTCACTTAACATACCAAATTTGTTAAGTGAGGGTCTCTTTTCAACACACATTTGATCCCTATTTTAACATACCAAATTTGTTAAATAAGGATCCAATTTTTCATGTCAAACCACACTTGAGCTTTCACTTAACATACCAAATTTGTTAAGTGAGAGTCTCATTCTCAAAGAAAAATAAATATATCTCAAACACATTTGGGGCTTTCAACACATACCAAATTTGTTAAGTGGAACTCTCATCTTCAAAGAAAAGCAAATTTATCTCACAATCACATTTGACTTTCACTTAACATACCAAATTTGTTAAGTGAAAGTCTCATCATCAAACATAAATCAAACACATGTGGAATCTACTTAACATACCAAATTTGTTAAGTAAAAAGCCCCATTTTCAAATATCACACAATCAAATCTTCACAAGAAAAATATTTCAAATACACAATCACAACCTCTTCTTAGCATACCCAAATTTGCTAAGTAGAGGTCTTTCAAACTATCAATATTTTCAAACAAGATGCACAAAACACAAATATCTCCAAGAAAATCTTCTCAAATTTTAGAACCCCTCCCAACCTACCTAAATCGGTTGAGTATGGGTTCTAAATCAAATCAAATGGCAAAGACTCTCCTCAATATCCAAATCTCTCCAATGAACCCCACTTAACACATTTGAATCATGAGTGTGGGTTCAAAACTCAAACTTAAACTCATGGAACAAATATCAAGAAGAATGATACAAGTTATATTTCCACAAATGCAGACATACAATCACGCAATGGTCTTTTCGCACATGGCACAAAAGTACTGTTTACTTTCCTTAGATGGATTTGGCCTGATTGGGCCACCTCATCGACTTTGCCCACCTCATTCATTTTTTGGCCATTTGAGGCTAGGATCACTTGTGAGGGGACCACCCTCACCGCCAAGAGAAGTGTGAGGTAGCCATCTAGGTTGAGATGTCATGACTAAAGTTTCCTCACTAAAGAGGAAGGCTGTCCCTACAGTAGTTTAGTTTCAATGCACCCTTTCTTCGCCAAAAGCAAACACCCACTCGTTGGCTTCTTCCAAGGGGAAGGCTACCCTATCTTTAGGGATAGTCTCCCCCACATATGAGGTTGGGTCTAGTTCTCGTGTCGCCCTAGGACTCAACATCGCAACCATGTCGCAAGATCAAGACATCACAAGATGAGCTAGAGAGGAGCTTCCATCTACAAGGAGTTACAGATTGTGTCTCCTCTTATCACAGAACAAGTTTCACCCCTCTCCTCTGATGGAGAGGAAGACATAAGAGGATCTCGCCACCTCCACCAGTTCATTTTGAGTTCCTATCGGATGGGAGAAGGTCGATGCCTATTCTCGCATCGAGAAGTGAGCTATGATAATCAGTGGGCTCAATTTGATTTACGTCATATCCCTCAGTAGGCGCAACATTAGAGGAGAGGGCCTGGAGGCTCGCAGCATTACTACAGAGACATAGTAGCTTGCATAATGGGGCCTCGCCTGACTTTCGACTATGCATGTCATCATAATGATAGCATTCTACTGGTACTACCCACCAGGAGAAGCACTCAGAAAAGTGTTTCCTCCACCACCGATCCACTCTCGCCACCATCACTCCCACCATCCACCGCGCCTACAAACATAAGACAACATCCGGGAGAAGAAAGCCCCAGGTGATCCTACTATGGCCAAAGGATCCCACTTCATCTACTCCACACGAGGTGAGGTGAGTTCTTCGACCTCCTACTTCGCCTTGGTGAAGAAGGAGTGACCAGTGTCGTGGTCACCACCCAAACCACCACCATCAGGTAGTGACCTGCAGTTCGTGAAGGGGAAGGGGGAGTTAGTAATCCATGGCGGATCTCCCAGGGACACCACTCCACCCATGAGCACAGGCATGTCTCTCATATCATGACCCTCCTAGAGCTAGCATGATAGTGGGTCTTAAGTGCATTTTCAGAGCATACTCCACGGTCAGTGATGAGTGTTTGTCCCTGCACGATTAGATCGCTCTTCAGATGAGATCATCGCAAGATTTCACCGAGAAGAGGAACTCTGAGTGATTGCTCGATGAAGAGGATGTTGGGTCATTTTGATCCATGAGATGATCTCTTGGAGGACTCAGAAGTCCATATGGTCACACTAGGGTTCCTCCTGGGATCAAAGATAGCTAGAGGGTGTTGTATGAGAAGACACAGCTCATTCAACCCAACACCTTCATTAGCAACTGAGGGATAGAGATGAGCATATCAGGAAGATGGAGAAAGAGTTGAAGACTTGTTAGTAGCAATTCTAGTACTTCAAGGCCAAGCTCCATCAATACAACCTACTCCCTTAGAGGCTAACCACCGGTTGCATGTGGATTAGCCCAAGAGTACATCTCCGTGGACTGTGATAGGGCGAGCATAAGAAGGTGTGATGGCACCTCCATGCAAAGAGATATAAAGCATATGGTGGAACAGCAAGTGAAGGAAGTTGGCACAAGCCCAGGTGGCTCATCTTCCAAAGGGTAGACCCTACCCAGAGGAATTCGATAGTCCAATATCCCAAGGGTTTTGTGCCACCATCCTTCAAGATCTTTATGATTGGGAACCCTCACAGCACATTTTAGAGTGGATGTTGCAATGTCGGGTGGCGGATGCTTCTATTCCATCTCTTCAGTTTGAGTTGATCAGCATTTGATATATGAACTACCCAATGGTTCAGGAAGACTTTTCTTGCAGCACTCTTCATTAAGAGATTTGTTGGAGCCCAGAAAGGGTAAGGTGGGTGATCTCATAGCTCAACAACACCCCATGAGTCCCTTATTGATTATATTCTCGGCAAATTTAAGTATGAAATGAACCACTCAAACATGCTTAAATTCTCAAGAATATTCATGGCATGCTTCATGCTGGATATTTGAGAAATTAATCAACAACAAGGCCTACGGAAGCAAATAGTTACCTTTTCAAGACCAATCATTCAAGCCCAAGCCACATAAAGCATTCAAGAAGAAGCCAGGGGTAGTAGTGTTAGTAGATAAAGGGAAGCAACCAACCAGAGCTCAATATGAGAGACCTCATGCACAACAGCCTCCATTGCCACCTCCTCTACCACCACCTCGGCCAGCATACCAACCACCACGCCACAAGTCACGCACCTCCTCCATAATATACTCATGTACTCATATCCATCACTAGGTAGCTATTACCCACCTACTCTTGTCGATAGATTGAATAAGCCATATTCATTCAAGAGGGAGGTAGTTAGGAAGATCTTTAAGAATCTCTTAAAGAAACCTGACTTTCAGTTACCTGAGCCCAAGAGGCCAGAAGATGTGGGCAAGAGTAATGATCCTAACTATTGCCCTACCACCGCATGGTTAGTCATGTCTTGGATTGTCACCTTTAAGGACCGGCTTAAGCCAAGTTAGCTATTGTTATCCCAAGGAATACTTGTAACAACCCTATCTATCGAGTAACTCTTGGGGATACTTAAGATCCTCTTAAGACAAAAAAAGGTTGGGATATTGCCTTATCCTAAACTTTTAAAAAAGTGGTCTCTAAGATCAAGAAGCTTTTACAGGTGCCTAAAGCAACTCAAACCTCCAACACCAAGAAAGGTTTGCAAGTTGCCAAAGCTAACTTGAAGAAGGTGTCACCAACGACAACAACCTACCTTACTTGCTGGATAGATAGCAAACACACAATCCACCGAGTCTAGCACTCCATCCACCATTGCAGTTATTACTCCTTCCTCCACTAGCTCCTCTCCAAGAGGAGCATTGTATCAACAAGGGCACTATACCCTTTCCGCTTATTTTATTAGATTATCATGTACCTCCATCTAAGAAGAAATCAATGAAGAAAGCTTTCACTTACATCTTGTCCACTTGATACTCTAGATTTTATTCCTCTCAAAAAACTCCAAGTCTACAAAATAATAATGATAACTCTAGTCATTCTTCTTCTGATTTAGAAATGGATTTTCCATTTCTAAATCACATGGTTCACCCATTGAGATTGATTTGGAGTCATCCGACACATCTATAGGAGAAGTTGTAGGTACAGATGAGAAGGTAGAACTTTACAAATTCATCATTCCAAGAGGTCATAAGTTAACCTTCAGGCAAAGTTCTACCTCCTGTGGTGGCACCGTGATAAGGGTAAGCAAATCATTGGTTCTAAAGAATAACCCTCCACAAGATGCTCCACCCATGGATATGCTTATGGAGGATCAAGGTTGACTACAACATCCTAGCACATCTTAGAAAGTGCCTAAGTTAAGCATATATGACACCCTTATCTTATCCAAAGAGATGAGAATCTCTAATCAAGGCTCTTCTTGATCCGAGATATGCTTAGCACCGCTATCAAGAGGAGGCTCAATTTTGAGGACACTCTAGAGTTACATTCTGATGAAGACTTGCTTCTAGAATGACCAAGCACAACACCCTCTTTACATGTGGATGGGAAGATACTGATATCCAGTTCTTGTTGACTGTGTATCAATGAATATTATGAGTCTAAAACCTCACTTACTTGAGGATTGACATCTCCAAACTTTCAAAAGAGAGGATGATGTTGAGAGGATTCAATGAACAAGGCGAGAGAGGCTCTATAGTTGCCATAGAAGTAGATGATTGGAAGACTACCACCAAGTTTCATATTTCTAGATACATCTTTCAATGCTTTGCTTGGGAGACCATGGATACATGAGAAACAATGGTTCCATCCTTCTACTCGTGCATGAAGTTCATGAGGGTGGGATTGAATACTACGCATCAAAGGAGATCTTAAGCCATTCACATGAGGTCAAATATATGAGGATGCAACCTACTATCTCCTCAAAATCAATTATTCTGTGAACTTGGTGAAAGTTCAAAAATAAAAGAAAAGAAAAAAAAAAAAAGAAAAGAAAAAAAAGAAAAGAAAAGAAAAGAAAAGAAAAGAAAAGAAATGAGAAAGAAACAAAAGGGAGCAGAAATAGAGGAGAAAGTAGATGACATTAGATTCCACCCACGTTGTTACTCCATTCAACATATGGGTGACTCGACCTCCACCAAAGTGGAGGAAGAGGCATAAGAGACATGCCTAGATGGAAGACCTCCTTATTGGCTAATAGAGTTATGTCCTACTGTGACTACACCTACTATCTATATAGACTTAGAATCTAGTTCAGAGGATGAGTCATATATGATTAGTATGCTAGCTAGCACTTCTAGACAGTAGATCCCCATGCAAGTGATAGTTGAGCCAGACAGCGATGAAGAGGCTCCTAAGCAAAGCATAAGTGTATCCAAGTCTATATGTGAAACAATGAGGCATTAGTTAAAAACTTTAGCTCTAACCCCACTTTCCTCACAAATTGTTGAGGGTTTAGTAGTTAAGAAAGCCCCTAAGTCTTCTAGAAATGTAAAGGTGCATGAGTTCTTTCTTGGAGAATCATCCTCAAGTCAAGAAGCTGATGTAGAACTTGAGGATGATTCATATAAAGATTTAATAGAATTAATTGACACCTTGTGTTCTTAATTTAGCAAAGAAAGGATTAATTCCACATGCTTGGTCTAAACATGTCGGATTACTTTGAAAGGTTATGGGATAACAAATGCAGACAATCATCGGACTAGGATTCGGACAGTAGTCCAAGATGATGATTACATCGCTAGTCATCACCAATGAATGACAGTTCTTTTCAAATCATGCTAACTCATATGAGGAGGTGTGCTTAGAAACTTAGATGATCCAAATGACTTTGAAGTCAAGGATGCACGCCAGAGTTCAAAGAGATCGAGATCAACTCATGAGCTCAAAGAAATCAATTAGAATGAAGAAGATCCACGCCCAACATATATCGCTTGAATGAAAAAGAAACCAATGATTTAGTGAAGCTATTGAAGTTTGATTGCATGAGTTATGAAGAGATGCCTCTATCTCCTACATAGTCCATAAACTAGCAATAGAACCTAATGCTAACCCTATCAAGCAGCTCCTAGATGCATGCGACAGACAACAACAAGTCACTCAAAATCAAGAAATTAATTGATGTTGGCTTTATTAGGAAGAAAAATATCCTATTGGTGGCTGTCCCAGTTAAGAAAAGAATGGCCAAATTCATATGCATGATTTTAGGGATCTAAATAAGGCATGTCCTAAGGATGAATTTCACTTCCTATACTAAATTAATGGTGGACATACCTCATCTCATGTATTCTCTTTATGGATGGGTCATAGGCTACAATTAAGATGGCCCCGAGGATGAAAGAAACACTGCATTTCGAACCCTGATCAGAATTTATTATTATAAGGTCATGCCTTTCGGCCTTAAAAATGTTGGTGCCACATATCAGGGGGCCATGACTCGAATCTTCGATGAACTCATTCATCATCAAGTTGAATGCTATGTCGATGATCTCATTGTCAAAAGCAAAGAAAAGGAAGACCATCTCTTTGACTTGAGAGTAGTTTTCAAGATAATACAACCTCAAAATGAACGAAGATCAAAGTAGCTTAGAAATGCCACCCTAAATTAAATCATAAATCAAAGTTATTCCTAACAGGTCATTCCATATTTATCTAAGACGCTTCATTTCCAACTTATCGGAAGATGCCAACCATTCTCAACACTTGTCAAAAGGATGCCAAGTTCAAATGGGATGATAGTCGATGCTTTCAAGACATCAAGCAATATCGATGACGCAATCTAGCATTCTATCCCAAGAAGCATATTATATACCGCGCATTTAGATGACTTGCTTGTTGGCTCAAACCAATGACAAAGGGAAGGAGAATTTCTCTATTATCTCGCCATCATCTAATCCGAGGCAAACTATCCACCTATTGAAAAGCACCTAGCTTTAATCTTTGCATCCCAAAAGCTATGACACTACATGCTTTCATAAGGTGAACTTGATCTCTAGAGTCAATCCACTAATATCTCATGACATGACCTTATTCGATGGTTGACACGTTGGTCCATGATTTTGTCTAAGTTTGACATAACATTCATACCCTCCTAAAGGGACAAGCACTGATTTCTTAGTAAAGCATCCACCCTCCACTCCACTTAATGATGATCTCGATGAACAAATCATGAACTTAAAGTGCTTGCCAGGGAGATGTACTTTGATGGTGTAGCTTCCTCTCAAAGAGGAGAAGAACCATAATTTACTATCCCAGGGAAGGTAAGGGTATGAATAGTTCTCCTAACTCTAGATCCTGATGTGATGAGATTCTCATATCATCTATCCAATCCATGCACCAACAATGAAGCTGAATATGAGGCTCTGATTGCCAGTCTTTAGTTAGTCATTACACTATGCATCCAGTATCAACATCTTTGGATTCTTAGTCATCAACCAAATGGGTCCTACAAAGTTCTAAAGCCTAAGCTCCATCATTACCACAAGTACACTATGGAGTTATTGGCCCAAATCTCAGAGGTTACCATCTACAAGATTCTCGAGGAGAGAATAGTAAGATGCATTAGCCAAGCTTGCCAAAGAACATGTCAAGATGAGTCCATTCCAATAAGGGTCCAAAATAGACAAGTCTTATCCCTTATTGATGGAACTCATCGAGAGATTCTCTCAAGGGAGGTTGCCATTACCAAAAAGGATGAGTCGACAGAGGCAACCATTCATAGATTATTTAAATATTAAAACTACCTCAAGAGAAAATCACTAGCACCGTGAAGCAGAGCCCTTTCCTATACTTGAAGATGGCACCTGCAAAGTCCTTCGATCATATGTGGTTACGTTGTCGACAAACACAAAGCTCGTAGGATGTGGTTATGTGAGAACATCAATAAAAGATGAAAGCCAAGATCAAGAGACTAGATACTACCGGCCTTCATGATCATAGATGCATGGACGATGGAGATGCCATCAATGTGCAATGGTGTGTCCTACATCAACCTCCCAACATTCTACATCCTACATGGCCATTTTGAGTGTTGGGGTATCACATTGTGGGTCCGATCGATCCTCCTTCTTCCAAAGGTCATCGATTCATTCTAGCCGCCACGACTACTTTTCCAAGTGAGGCAATCCCACTGAGAGGTCACACAACATGTGCTCCATTTTTCAGAACCATATCATATATAGGTTCAGGCTGCCTCGATGAATTATATCTGATAATGGTACTACATTCAAGAGCACTAAAATCAATAGCTTTGCTCGGAGACATAGCATAGATTGGAGATATTCTACCATCTACTACCCAAGGAAAAATGGGTTAGCAAAAGCCTTCAACAAAACTCTCATTCAAATATTGAAGAAGACACTAGATGACAATAAATGATGATGGCATGAACAGTTGGTTGAAGCCTTATGGGCTTATCGTACCACATACAGAACTCCAACTCAATCTACCCCTTTCTCCTTAGTGTATGGGTCCGAAGTCGTTCTACCATTAGAAGTCCAACTCCCATCACTAAGGATAGTCATGGGTAGTAAAATCATAACGGAATGAATGCCAAGTTGGTTGGAAGAGCTCAAGGTTTGGAGAGATGCCTATGCAAAACCTTGAGTTATACAAAGCCAAGATGATTCAAGCTCATAACAAGTTGGTTGAGCTTTTCAAGTAGAGTTTTAGTTCTTAGACCCAATTGTTGAAAGATAGGAGGCAAGTTTGAACCCACTTGGGAAGGCCCTTGCCATAGAGAAGGCCTACCAAGGAGGGTCTTATCAACTCATAAATTATAAAGGAGAGCTCGATGCTTCCAATCAATGGGCTCTACTTAAAGAAATACTATCCATAAATCTTGTTTGAAAATAATTATCAATAAAACTTATTTTCATCTCAAATTTCATTTCTTCTAGAAATATCTTTTTGAATACCATGATATTTAGGGTAGGTATAAGAGAACCCAAGAGGCATCCTATCCCTCCACAACACAAACATAAACTACAAAATGATCCTCCGTGCTATTATGATAGTGTAAGAGAACCCAAGCATCCATTCTTTCACAACATAAATAAACATGTCTTTTATTTCTGCAATTTTGAGAAGCAAGCCCCTGTGGCACTCACCCACGCTTCTAGGTCGGTCACTTATTTAGGTGTCACCCCAAGGTTCACTTGTGAGATGAGTCCCCGCCTTAACTGACCATTGTAAATTGAGAGTGCCTTGTTAGTTGGCCTTACTACATAGAAGCTACCTCATGTTGACTTTATTTAAGAGGATGTTCTTTTCTTCTAACTAGCCATCATGCACTAGGTCGAGTATATTTGAGGTTTAGGATAAGTCCCCGAGCTCTTTCCTCTTGACTACTTTAAGCTTGGGTCATGCACAAGACTCCTCATTTGGGTCATGGCCCCTAGCCAAGACATACTATCCCTTGATCGGCCTGCTTTAGAGATGTAAGCCTACACGCTTTCTTTCTAGACCGACAACGATGGGCACCTTAGGTTGGTTGATGTTCACTATGTCGACAAGGACTCACCCATGGATACACCACTCTTGATGTGAGTCCCATGCTTTCTCCTTGAGTTGGCCAATACCTTTTGATATATGAATAGCCATGTCATCTTCTGGGGTGTTGATTAAGCCTTTAGTGGCCCCATCCTCTGGCATTCTATTTGGATCACATCCTGACTCATTTATACACTACAAGTTATTTTTGATTGGAGTCCCCTTTCCTAGTAGCCACCCGTGGTTGGAGAATTTGTTCAATGTGATTGTTCCTTGGTTTAGTAAATGAGATAGGTCTAGTATAATAGCTCCTTCTCAGTTTGATCCCTCACAAACCAACAAGGTCCACATTAAAATAAACTAATCAAATAAACAAAATTAATTCTTATGGATTAAAATTCGCCCCATTCTTTCCCAAGTAGCATCCTATCTTTAGTGGCATAAAAACTCCCTATGGAATTGCTCACTTTGAGTTGAGATAAGTCCTGGGCACTCTCTAGTCACCTTAGTCGGGTTCAACTTGTTGCACCACCAACGAAGTTACCATATCTTTTGCTTTGAAAGATACAAGATTACTCTTTCTAGACAATTGCAAACAAATTAGTGCTTTTCTAACTTGACCATTGCAAATCCTTTGTTGGTTTCTACCTAACGGGACTATCCCTTGGATTTGTAACCCAAGATAGGTCTGCGATATTAGCTCATTGTTAGTAGATCCATCACACATGTGGTCCATCTAAAATTAAATTAATTTTGACAAAGTCGATATGATTCCAGGCATTTGCTCAAATAGTCACCTTGGATGATCTGTTGCACCATCAAAAGATCACCCCAAGGTGATCCCTACTTTAAGATGTAAGTCTACCACGCTTTCTTTCTAATTGGATAACCCAAGATAATCCTACCTTGTGGAATCCCTTGGACATGTAAATCTGAGATAGTGGCCACATAGCTTTCTCGGGTCCATCGATGAATAGGGTCCATAATATAACACCAAAATTAAATAAATCAAATCAAATCAAATTAATCATCGATTACTTTGAGTTGGGTGCTCGCCACTCAAGGTCGCTTTGTTTGCTCAATTGTGATCGATCACCCTGGTTCCTTGTTAGAAGATGTGAGTCCCACGCTTTCTTCTAACTAACCATTGCAAAAAGCCTTAGGTGGTTAGTTCTACCCAACGGTGGTAGACTATCCCTTGGATTTGTAAACCTAAGATAGGTCTAGGAGATATTAACTCCTGTAGATCCATCCATACCACGGTCCATCTAAAATTAAATTAATTCTGACTATTCTTGAGATGATATGAGTCGACAACGACATTCACTCAAATAGTCACCCTAGGTCGGGATTGATCCATTGTGCCATCGACAGATCACCCCAATGGATGATCCCTACTTTGAAGAAGTGTCCTATGCTTTCTTCCTAGTACACATTACACCAAAGGCAACCTTAGGTCGGATAGTCCTACCTGTCTTCGGTAGACTACCCCTTTGGATTGTAAATCAGATAGGTCAAGGTCGACATAGCTCCTTCTCAGGGGTCCATCGCCAACATGGTCCATATAACACACAAATTAAATTAATTCAAATAAAATCAAATCAATATAAATCAAATTAATCGACTACTTGAGTTGAGGTAAGACCCCCTACTCACCAAGAGTCACCTTAGGTAGTTCGATATTTCACCATCGACAGATCCCCAACATCCATCACTTTGAAGATGTAAGTCTGCTATGCCTTCTTCCTAGTTTGTTGCACCTAAAGGCAACCCCTTAGTCGATAGTCCTACCTTATGTAGACTACCCTTTGGACTTATAAATCTAAGACAAGGCCCCATGGCTCCTTCTTAGTGTAGTCCATCACACATCGACATGGTCCATAATAAAATAAATTCAAAACCAACCTCCCAAGGAGTCAAATTAAACATATCAAGAAACCAAATTTCTCTCCAATGAGGAAATCAAAAATTAGCCTCTAGTGGAGCTTATATCTAAATCAAATCAATTGAGTGTACATCCCGGATATGCCCTCAATCTAGAACCCTTCTCCAATGGAGCCATAATAAATTAAACCAACCTCCCTAGTGGAGTCTAATCAAATCAAAGAAATCCAATCAAATTCTCACCCCATTGGATACACAAACAATCATACTCATAATCAAACTCATCATATCCTATAGAATAACTTGAACTTTCAGGAAGGTTCATGTACTCAAACCCCAATGGATTCTTCTTGCTCTGCCCTTGGCATAAAGAGAGATCCAGCATTGCTGATTGCTATTCTATCTACCTTGGTCTAGGTATAGATCACTTGTTTATTTGTTGCAATCTTCTGATGTTGTTGATCATTTTGGTCAACGCCAATGCGTGTGTGCCTTTACACCACACTTGGGGTCCTTTTGTTGACCTCACTTTTGGAGTGAGCTCTTAACCTCTTCTTAGACTTAGACTCTTTGACACTAAGAACTCTTAGTCATAAGACACTTCTAGTGATTAGGTGAACACTTAACCTAAGCCTAGAGACTTAGAAGTGTTAATCATAAGATTAGCTACCTTAGGCTTAAGGAAATTACCTATCCCATAGCCTAAACCCAATCTAGATACACTTTCAAATCAAACCTGACTCAAACCAAATCTCAAATTCAAATTCAAATTCTAAATCTAATTTCAAATTTGACTCCAAATGATTGAAACCCAAAATCAAATTCAAATCCTAAGACCCTTCCTAAGCCATATGAACCACATTCATAAGCTTAGCCAAAACTCCCTTTGTATCAAATCAAACTCAATTGATCTCTTTATAAATCAATTATTCCTTCATTTATATTCACAAATATAAATGAAATCCAAATTCAAATGACCAAAACTATATCAAAAATCAAATCCAAACTCAATCAAAACCATTTAAGCCAATTCTTTGGACTTAGCCAAATTCTATCCAGATCAAGTCAAAACTAATGAATTTTCTCTTGAATCAATCATTCATTCAATTATCTTCCCCAAATATAAATAAAACCTACAATCATCAAACCAAATTGAAGCCAACCAAGTCAAGTCAACCCCAACCCTTTTGACTTGAAAATTTCAAATGAGCCAAAATCCTTTAGACTCTAAATTGATTGGTAAATTTATATTTAATCTAGGCTCATATATAAGTTCAACTAAACTCTGAATCAAACCAAAACCAAACCAATTGACCCACTTAGGTCCACTTGACCCAAAGTGACCTAAAGGACCCATTTCAATCCAACCCAAATTGGATTGAACCAAGCTCACCAAAATCTTCCACCATGATTGTTGATCACCCTAGGATGATCATGCAATCAATTGGGTAAAACCAAGCCCAATTGGCCATTTGATCCAAATTGACCCAAATTGGCCTAAAGGACCAAATCAGGTCAAATCATGATCTAACCCAAATTGATTGCAACCAATGGCTCAAGTTCATTCCAAATTGATTATTGAACTTGACCAAAGTCATAATTAAACCCAATTTGATCAATCAGCCCAATTGGTCAACTTGACCCAACCTAGCCCAAATTAGCCTAAAGGGTCAATTTTGCCTAAATCAAATTAAATTAATTAACTAAAGATCACATTCATCTTCAATTAGCCAATTGAACATGAATCAACCATAACAAGCTAATTAATTTGGTCAAATGGGTCAATTTGACCCAATATGACCCATATGACCCAAATTGGGCCAAATCCCTTGAAACCAGGCTAAGACCCATTAAGGGCTGATCAAACCCGACCCAAACCTATTTAGGATCAATCAAAAATAAACCCAACCCATTTAAACATCTCATGGATCCTCCCCCACATAGGATTTCACCCAACCTCATTTAATTCTCCCCCATCACATGCACTTAACTCCTCCACAATATTTGCATTAGATTGGGCTGATCATATGAAAATAAGAGAGGACTTAATCCAAAGTCCTCAATCAATTCATCATCAATCCCAACCACCGCAAGTAAGATGGAAAATAATGTGGAACCAAAAAATTCAAAAAATAATTGATGCCATTATAAAGGAGGAGATGAGGGCTTTAGATCTCTTCCTGCACCATTCAGCCCCAAAAGCTCCCAAAATAAAAAAAGGAACTCATCCCCACCTATTTGAGCCATTTTGAGCTCAAAAATATAAATAGTTACTTTTAGGCAGGGCAAGATCGAGAAAGGCGATGTTCCGAATGGACACAAGGGTTAAAGATTATTCCAAAGCTTACTCACACACCTAGGTGTTTGCTAGGTTCTTCACCGCTGCCGAAAACCTTCCCCAACGAGGTTAATTTTGCCAAACTGTAGCCGGCCTTACGATTTCGTGAATTTTGTGTTAATTTTCATGCAATTTTTGGAATTTCTCCTAGATAATCCCATATTTTTACTTTAAATCATCCTAATTAGAAAATAAATTTTTTTTCGGTGGGAATCAATGCAAAAATGAGTCCATTTGAACAAGTTTCGGCTTAGAAACTCTCATTTTTCAAAAAAAAAAAGGTATCTTTCACCCGGTACCAACCGCTATTCCATGGTTCATGGATCGATGGTCGGATAGCGTGTGGATCACGTGATCCGAGCCTTTTGATAACGTCGATCGATCATCATCCATTGCGATGGACGACCGGTCGCCATTGATCCCCAGCCTCCGGATCCGATCGATCTGACCGTCAATCAATCGGACGTGTGCAAGTGAGCGTGGGTCATGTTCCCTTCCCGTCCAATGGCTGATGTCAGCGTCGTTGTATTTTCTTTTTTCTAAAAAAAATAATAATCTAAATCACCTAAAATTTCAAAAATTCCTAAAAAAATAAAATACTTAACCAAAAAGTACAAACAAGGGCTCGTTGGATTCATCTTTTTGTGAAAAATCCAAAAAATTCAAAATCCCCAAATTTTATTAAGTATTTTGAGCTTAATTTGAGTTTTAGTGAAAATCAAATTTCATTAATTAAGCCAAAAATATATATCATATTAATTTAAAATTTTTATTGATTGAAAGCAAAGTTAAAACACACTTACCATAGAAATTTTACGTGAAAAGGACTTCCACATTGGGAGAAATTAAATTTTGAAGTTCATATTGCCCATCCTAATAAAATAAATCAAATAAAAATTCAGAAATTTACAAAAATTTTCAAAATGACTTAAATCACTACAATTGACATCTAGGACTCTTAAGAAAATAATGTTAGTTTTTGAATCCTAATGAACCCCAAGCAAACAATTAAGAATAGAGTTTAATCAATTAAGGAGTTAATTAAAACATAATCTAAAAATAATTTAAATATCAAATCAAAATCAGAAATGAAATAACACTTAAGCAATTATAAATCAAACCTCAAATCAAAAAATATTTTCCTTAGAGGAAATTAAATTAAATCTGATTTAAGCTAATAAAACTTAATTAAATGATTAATTCTTAAATTAAACTTAAAATTAAGCAAATCTAGAAAACTTTAATATGGGTGAAACTAGTATAACTAAACCTACACTAAGCATGAAATCTTAATCTATGAGTATAAATAAAAATCAATCATTAAATAAACTAAAAAAATCAAATTGATTAATAAACTAATACGACATAGTCATTTAATGCTAATCGAATTAAACCAAATAAAGTTGAAGTAAATTTAATTAACATAGAATTAAATCACATCCATTTGGAATAAGATAATTAATTAACCATTAAATATTTCAACCTAATAACTAAATCAAATATGTTAATGAAATCAAACAAACATAATAAATGAATCAAATCAAGTAAAAGCCTAATCATAAATAATAAAACTTAATTGAAATAAAATAAATAATTAATTCACTTAACAACAATGATGGTAATAACAATGACCCCTTAATCAAATCAAACTTAAGTAAAACACTTAACTAAATTAAATCATTCACATATGGGAAATTAAGTCATTAATCTCTAGTTAAACAAACCATTAATTAATCTACCAATTTAAAGGTTTAATTACCCTTAATCAAACTTAATTAGTTAAACATCTAATTAATGCAAACTTAATGAATTAATCCATCATCTTAATTAATCAAATTAATTTAAATAATTTACATTAAATCTAACTCTAAAGTTAAGCTTAAATCAAACTCGTAATTAAATTTAATAAGCACACCCCACAAGTAAACTAATTAGGTTAATCAAATTAATCATATTAAACCTAAGTTTAATTAAACATAAAATTAAATATTAATCTAAACCTGAATTAAACCTAAATCATTAAGTCATTAATCTCTAATTAAGCAAACCCTTAATTTAATGATTTAAAGATTTAATTACCCTTAATCAAATTTAATTAATCAAACATCTAATTAATGCAAACTTAATAAATTAATCCACCATCTTAATAAACCAAATTAACTCTATAAATCAGATGAAAATTAATTCAAATCAAACACTTAATTGATCTACTAATTAATTTAATCACACTTATTAAATAAACTAATTAAAGTCAATCAAATTAATCATATTAAACTTAAACTCAATCAAACATAAGAAATTAAATACCAATCAGTTCTTAATTTAAACTTAAATCATTAAATCATTAATTACATCATTAACCTAAATAAATATGAAATCAAATTAAAAATTAAACAAATCTTTACTTAATTTAATAATTGATCATACCTCTAAACAAGCTAATTAATTAATTAATCAAATTAATAATATTAAACTTAAGCTTAATTAAACATAAATTTGAACATAATCAAAATACAATTAAATACTAATCAAAACCTAAATTAAACTTAAATTATTAAGTCGTTAATTACGTCATTGATCTAAACAAATATGAAATCAAATTGAAAATTATACAAATCTTTATAATTAACATAAATACATTTCTCAATTAAACTAATTATATAATCATATTAAACCTAAGCGAACCCATAGACTAATAAAGCTAATCAAATCAAATTAAATCAAATTAAATTAAATTAAGAAAGACTCTCATCAATTTAATATGTAATCAAATCAAATCTCATTCAATCTACTTAAATAAGATAAACTAATTAACTATCCAACGCATGAAATCAAAATGCAAATCAAATTTTGATAAACATGACAAATAGATGAGATTAAAAGATAAAATCTTAATTACAATGAATCAAACTCAATTAAAATCAAAATAAAATCTCAATTAATCTAATCTGATCAAACTACAAATTAATGAACCATAATCAAATCAATAAAATCAAAATTAAACCATAATAAAAAAGAATTAAATATTAATTAACAGGATATTGAATTATCAAGATTTAATTAAACCAAAACATCTAATCTAAAATTAATCAATCAAAAATACATGTGTTTAAACAAACTTAAACTTCATTATATATCAAGGATATTGAATTATCAAGATTTAATTAAACAAAAACATCTAATCTGAAATTAATCAATCAAAAATACATGAGTTTAAACAAACTTAAACTTCATTAGATATCAATGATATTGAATTATAAAGATTTAGTTAAACCAAAACATCTAATACAAAATTAATCAATCAAAAATATATAAATTTAAACAAACTTAAACTTCATTAGATATCAAGGTTATTGAATTATCAAGATGTAATTAAACCAAAATATCTAAATCAAAATCAATCAATCAAATACTTAAACCTACTAAAATTCTAAGCTCTAAATTAAATCAAATCAAATAAATTATAAAAATTTAAATGGGCTAATGAAGATACTTAAGAACCTTAGTTAGATTCTTTAGGAATTAGGGTATAGAATAGGGTGAGTTCCATCTACAATTGGAATTCATTCTTCTCTTCTTTCTTGAAAATCTAAACATCATTTTAACCAAATAAAAGTGAAATAAAAAATAAATCATTAAATCATTTAAATTAAAATAACCCAAAGGTAAAATTTAAATAAATTCAAACTCCAATTGAAACTTAAACTAAAGAAGCCTAGTAAAGTCTTGCCACACAAGCCTTAAGCACACAGATTAGAATGCTAAGTCACCACTCCTAGTGCTAAGTTAGGGCGTTGTATGTATGATGTTTTATTTTATTTTGTGATGTAATATTTTAGATTAGATGTTAGGCTGTTGTTAGCCTAATCATATTTTATGGATGGGTTGTGCTTAAGGGGCCATTGAAATAAAAATATAAATGCGTTTGATGTGGAGGTTGCTTAGTCCCTAAGCATAACTCATGATAGGCTTGGGGTTGGTGCTAAACCTAATTATTCATATAATTGCTTGGGTTGTATGGTGTGTTTAGCTAACATTTATTTTGTAGATTTTCTTTTCTTATTTGTGGTGTAATTTTTGTATTAGAATTAGGGATTAGTGTTATGGGATTAGGATGGTGATGGGCCAGTTTTAGGGTGCCTATGATGCCTTTGGAGCAAATCAAATCAAAAGAAAGAGACTGAATAAATGAAGAAAAGAAGACCACCATAGCATATATAGTATTGTTGTAGTTCAGGTTGTGTAAGGGTAGAGCTCGGCTTCCCATCTTTTTTTTCTCTTTTTGGGGTGTACAGTAAAACCCAACCAGATTGGCCTTTTATTCTTTTATGGTAGTCTATAAAATTATTTGATGTTATATTTAGATTGCGCATTAGAATAACACATTTTTCATAGTTTCTTTATGATTGATGCTTGAATGCGTGGCCTAAATACAGTAAGCTCATAGGATAAAATTAAATTTTCTATCCCACTAACAACTCATAACTTAAATTTTAAAATAACTCATAACCTCACATAAAAGCCTAAGAATTAAATTAAGATAATAAAATTTTTAGCAACCCCTTTGTTGGATGAATGAATATATAATATCATGCATGTCATATTATTCCACTCTTGTGAAGAGGGAGATTCCATCTTTGCCAGAGAATGAAGGCTTAACCTGTGAGAGAATTTGATGGAAGAACACCCATTTCTCTCTTGATTTGGCCCATAATCAAATTCTCATGCATTTAGACATACAAAATCCCATAGCTTGTGTCAAAACAAAGAGTCCAAAAGAATCAAATAAATTTAATAAAATTTACATTAGATTAAGTCATGGTTTCATACCACATATGCTATAGTCTATTAGTGAGTGAGTTTAAGGACTTAGTTTTTTCTCGAAATAAATAACAACCTAGCCATCTTACAAAGCATAAGACTTGCCTACATGGATTTAAAGCGTAGGAGGAGTTAGCTGGCTACCACTCTAGGCAGTATCGCTTATTCATTAGATCATTTGAAGTGAATCTACTGAGCTCTTAGCTCAGCATTTCTTCTTCTTCTCTGCCTTCTGGTTAATTTACTTCCTAATGAGAAAGCTTCATGATCATGCTTTCCAGGTACAAAAAGTTCAATCGGCAGAGCAGTTGTACCACGAGGCATGAAAGACATAGTTTTCCCACTGATGATTCTTTTTGTTATGGGGGCTTCAGATTAACCTAGCCTTTTGAAAACTGAAGTTCTTTATCAGAAAAACTCCTTGACAGAGGTTACATGTTGAACTAATTGATGAACACGGCTAGTAGAACTGAGGCAAGCATGGCCTCAGGACGAACTGGGTGGGTACTTTAGGAGTTGCATCGATAGCTAGGGACACTCAAGCTAACAAATTAAATGGTCCCTCCAACATCTCTTGTCTTGATGACGGCGTTCGCTAGGCAGATGTTCGCACGACACCCTAGCTGAACAGTGAAAGGAGTGCTTTATAGATCCATTCTGTAAAAGTGAAAGATGGGGATTAGTAATTATTAATTATTATTTCACCCCATACTTTCAAGATGCAGAGGTACTACATAACAAATAATAGTGTAATAAATATATACTCTATAGAATGATTCATTTTACATAGAGCCTCATATTAAATTTATTACACACTAAAATTACCATTTTTTATTTTGAATTTTCAAAAAATTTATTGCTACTACAGCACATATATGACTAGCCAAAGATGGAAAGAGAATCATGTCCCTAGTGGAGTTGTCAGAAATCTGTGGGATCCAAAAGTTCACCACTGACCTCTCGACAAATTTGAATTTAGGAGAGTGTGATTTGAGATGTTGGTGTAATTTTCAAAAGACATATGGAATTGTAGATAAGACACTACCCAGGGATTTCATCCTCATTTGGTGAGGACTTTAGATATGATTCCAGGTTTCCTATAGGCGCAAGCCCCTATAGTTAATTACCTCTCCCAATAAGTGAGAGAGAACTTTCGATAAAGGCTAGTCATTAGATTGCTAAATGTGTAGCGTATAGTAACATCATATGGAGTTTTAGAATTTAAGATTATGAAATTCATCATTTTAACTTAAACTGGATGGTTGGGGGAATGATGATGTGCCCAATCTAGATCCCATGGTTCTGTCATCCCAAGCCATCGTGATCCCTAGTCTACTTAGTCAGAGGAGGTAGTTGACCCAACCTGACAGAAGGATCCTTATCAGCAACACATGGGTTACGTCGTCCAAGAAATCCTTGTAGACCTAGGGTGATGTTTGTCTAAGGAGATAATCTTAAGTCTACCTTAGCTGACAGAGGTTTATTTGCCCTATCAAGTATACCCTATGATTTACAATTCAAATGGCCAGGAAAATTGAGCATACAATCTGATGATAGTAATATAATGGAGCTTTGGCCAAACCACCGTCGAGGACTCGGTCGTACTTCAATGTAAACTCGGGCCACGCATCAGAGGACATGGGCCACGTCCTTATTGGCATGAGATTGATTGAGACTGAACATACCAGACACTTGATTGACATTGCTCCTTTGTGAGCTAGAGTTTTCTTAATTTGTCACCCCTGATAAATAATTATGGAAGGTGAATAGATTGAGTTTATTTTAAGCTTTTAAGGATTGAATTCCATTTAAACTTCTTAGATATTTCTCTAATTTGAACTCATTATAATAGATTATTAGGCTTTATTAACCCGGATACAGTCCTAAGACTAAACTAGGAAACAACCCGCATAGCATCCTCAAACACTTGAATCTAAACATTCACAAGAATGTCGGGGTCCATGTGGGTGTATTTGAGAATGTCTTAATTAATGCCTTTTGTTCGCTTATACGATGTGTTGTGAATCTAGTGGCATAAAATACATTGTAAATTGATCTAGTATCTTATTAGATTTTTTTAGATTAATATTTAATTAATTCTAATTTAGCGTGTGTAGCCTTTTCAGACATTAAAATTTGCACTTGAAATTTCTTTGTCCGAGCACATGCAGGTGTTTATAGCTTAGCTAATTTCACCAAATTAATGATTTTGTTGATTTTGAAAATCATAATTAGAATGAAGTTCTTTAATTTTTGTATTGAAGGAAAGCTCCTTCATTCATACAGTATTTAGTTTAGTGTCACATTTTGTCTGCTTGTATAAAGAATTACAGATTTGGTGACGTTCATTTGAAAGTTTGTACGAGCTTTGAATAAGAATATATTCATTTTAGATATGTGTAATGAAGTTATTTTCATTCAAGCATTTGCATGTATTTTGGAATATTTGACCCAAAGAAGTGACCGCTATAAGATATGTGCGAGGGTATACTTCATATTGTATTATACAAGTTTATATGTATGAAGTTCACCCAAAAGAAACTTCAAGCCTCCAATTTATCATTTAAGACTTTTCACTTTTTCTACAACAAGAGTTGTTAGACCCAATTTAGATTCATTTTTAACTTCATATCAAATTCTATTTTTATTTGAAAATTAAACTTTAAATTTATTGCAAGTTTGCTATGAGTTTAGTATTTAATTCCTTAAGCTTCACTTGCATTTGTTTTGATAACAAATATGGAACAAGGCTATTATGATATGTATTATATATGTTGTTAGTTTAATTATAAGTGGGTTCCACAAAGTTAGCTTTCCTTTCCTATAAATAAGGCTAAGAGGGGGGAGTTACCTTTCATATCATTTGCTTGAAAAAACATTCCATAGCCTTCAAATATTTTGAATAAAGGAAGGGAATTTGCTTGCATTTAAAGTAAGTATTTTACTTCATTATTATATTTCTCTTTTTTTAATTTCCTTTTAAGTATTCTCCATTTATTTTTTTCTTTAATTTAATGTCTACCTTCATCTTTGTTATGCATTTTTTTATTTGATTTAAGTTTAAATGATTTCCATTTAAGCTTGCTTAAGTCTCAAATTTAATCCAAAATCAGGCATAATTTTAACCTCCATCATCCCGCATATGTCGAGTGTTTTCTCGGTATGCCCTAATGAGTGTAGCAAGTGGTGTCTTGTGACACCACAATCATCTTCACACCTGCTACACCCTAATGGGCATTAGGGGGGTCTTGAAACATGCAAAAAATGGAATACAATGCATATATATTCATTTCTTTTTTCTCCTCTTTTTTTTTTAAGTCTAGAATTTTGTAAAAATTTTGGCTAGGCGAAGCGACATTTAATGGACGTTACGCTGCTCGAGCATAGAGCGGTGTCTTGTAAATCACTAATTTTCATCTCGTCTAATGAGCATGGAGGCCTTCTCTACAAAGAAATACGAACATATATATCCACATCACATATTGATACCACATGTTCTCACTCATTTTTTTGCACGTTGTAATGATCAGCCAAGAGACAGGGTTGAATATGCCGAAAACTAAGAGAGGAACCACTAATGGTGTTCCTCTCATATCGAGAAAGGTCGAAAAGGCGATCTAACGAAGAAAAACTAGCCTAATGATGGTGTTCATCTCAATTAGAAAATGAAAATTGAAATGTAACGAAAAAATGATGCGGAGAAGAACCAATGTGGTGTTCTTCTTGATTCTGATGAAGAGAAATTGGAAGAATGCAAAGGGCGATGAAAGAAAGAAGAGCTTCTAATGATGTTCTTCTAGTTGCATGAAAGGAAATTGATTTGGAAAAAGACAAAACAAATTTGTTGGAAAGAGAGGAAATGGAAGATGCAATTTTGGTTTTGTGTAAATGAGGAAGAAATGAAATGGAGAAGGATGAAGAAGAAAGGAAAGAAAGAGGAAGAAAGGGAAGAGGAAGGAGGTTTACCATCTTTTGGTTTGAAAAATGGAAGAAAGGAGAAAGAAGGAAGAAGAAAGCAATCCTACCTGCTCATTTTGGAGAGAAGAAAAAGGATCCTTCTGTTTGGAGAAGGGAGAAGAAGTGAAAAAACTAAAAAAAAAATGGAAGAGAGCCTAGGGGTTCTCATTTGGAGGAGGGAAATAATCATAGAAAATAGAGAGGGGGGAATGGTTTTGACAGAGTGTGCCTTTGATTCACGTGGATCTACCACGCATGAAGGGGAGAGCTTCCTCTCTATCCGTGCGATGAAGGGTGCGGCTCGTCCATGCATGAGGGACACTAGAGGAGGCTCTCATGCAGTGGGTTCGAGTTTGCATTGAGTGGGATCCGAGCTACGAGCTAGGGCGGATTGGGTCATTTGAGTGATACTTAGGGTAATTTAGGGAGTTAGGTTTTCTGAAATAGATTTTTAAATTAGTTAATCGACTTTGATATGACGTTATGCCAACATGATTAAATTATATATATATATATATATATATATATATATATATATATATATATATATATATATATATATATATATATATATATATATCAATTTAAGATTATTTCGATATTCCAAAACAGAGTCCTTAGATGTTTGGTTTGGTATCAAATTGAGTCAATTTCAAACAAAATGCGAGTCACCATTTTTGACCGCTTAATTTTTGTATATACTTGTCCAAATTAAGTGTGAATAGTCTTATATAATAGATTTCAATATTTTAAATCTAATGATACAATCAATTTTGCAAATGAAGATGATTTGGTTCATGTTGACACTTCCTAACCTCGATATGCATGCAAGCTCGTTGATGACTTGAGCGTTTGATCGATAGATCATCAAGTTATGCAAAAAAAACCCATTTCGATGTTCTAAATGTGACGATGAAGTTCGTTCATCGATCAAAGATCATTTAGGTTAATTTTTGGTGATGTTCAACATATTTCAGCCTCAATTTGCATGCTGTCACTTCCGATTACTCAACATTTTTATAGACTCATCCGAATTGACCGTGGACAATCTTATTTGATAGTTTTTAACATTTCAAAGCTAACAGAGTAATCAAATTTATTAATGGAGGTCGTTTGGATATCATTGCAGCTTCCCGACTCTAATATATGTGTTGGCATATTGACAGCTCGATCGATTGATTGGTTGATCATTAGATTGTGCAATATTTATATTATGACCAATTTTGATATTCTGAATGCAATGGTGAAGTCCGTTCATTGATCAAAAGTTATTTCAACCATTTTTGGTGATGTCCTGAGCATTTTTAGCCCCAATTTATGTGCTGTCACTTCCAATATTCGTCTAATTAAACTTGTGGGCTTGTCTTAATTTATGACACATATATGGTGGTCAATAGTGTCTTCACTATTGATTATTCTTTGAATCACATCATTATAAGATATAATTTAGGTACCTCAACCTATATACGATATGGTTCACGAAATTGAAGCACATCTTTGGTGTGACCACTCGAGTGGGATGGCCTCCACCACTTGGAAAAGTAGTCGTGGCAGTTAGAATGAACCGGTGACCCTTGAAAAGGAGGATTGATCAACCCATAATGTCGGTACCCCAACTCAAATGGCCATGAGGCCAATGTAATATGTTATAGTTGGTGGAGACCACACCGTGCACAGATGGAATCTCTAGCTACATCCATGCATGCAGTAATCATCAAAGGGAGTATCCAAGTCACTTGATCTTTGTCTTCATCTTTGGACCGATTGATGTGTCAGATACCGAATGTACCTTAGTTATAATGCCACAGGCTTCGTGTTTGTCCAAACAACGTAACTTCATTTGGTCAAAGGACCGACGGACCAGGGTGCTATCAATGAGAGTGTAGGAGAGAGCTCTCTATTTCACCTGATGGGCTTGTGACTTTTCTTGAGTTAGTTTGCTAGTGTTCAAATAGTCTATGAATAGTTGCCTCCAATCCAACTCCTCATCCTTTTTGGTAACGGCAACCTCCCCTGCAAGAGAAAGTCTCTCGATGTGTTCAACATCAATAAGTAATAGGTCTTATCTGTTTTAGACCCTTATTGAAATGGACTCGTCTTCCGGACATGCCAGTTCTTTGGCAAGTTTGGCCAAAGCATCTGCTACTGTCTTATCTGCTTGGGGTACTTTGTAGATGGTGACTTCAGGAATTTAGGCCAACAGCTTCATGGTATACTCAAGCTTGGGTTTGAGAACCTTGTAGGACCCGACAACCTTGTTGATGACCAGTTGAGAATCCCCAAAGATATTGATGCTCTTGACACTGATTATGATGGCTAACTCTGAGATCAAAGCCTCATACTGCTTTATTGTTGGTGTAGGGGTTGGATAGATATGAGAATCTCATCACATCACGCTTTGTTAGAAGAATTATTCCTACCCTTGCATTTCACGGGAGAATAGATGGTGCTCCCCTTTGTGAAAAGAAGGCGCACCATCAAAATACATCTCCCATTGTTACCGCCTCCCAAGTTCATCATTTATTCATCAGGGAGATCGTCACTAAGCAGAGAATCAGCAAGAAGTAGGTGTGCTACTAAGAAATCCGCTAGTGTTTGTCCTTTTATCGCACAGTGGGGTATGAATTTAATGTCAAACAATGAAAGTATCATGGAACAATGTGCCAAACATTTGGATAATGTTGGCCATGTCATGAGGAACTACAGTGGGTTTATTCTGGAGGTCAAGTTCACCTTATGAGAAAGCATATAATGTCATAGCTTTTGGGAAGCAAAGATCAAAGCTAGGCAAGGTTTCTCAATAGGTGGGTAGTTCACTTGAGGGGATTGGCTATGTAGTGAGCTCTCCTTCCCTTTTTGTTGGCTTGGGTCAAGAAGAGTCATCCAATGCGTAGAGAATGAGTGGCTACTTAGGATAGGTTGCTAGAGCGGCGCTTCACCAAATACTGCTTAATATCTTCAAAGGCATGTTGACACTTGTCATCCCACTTGAACTTGGCATCTTTTTTGACAAGTGCTAAAAATGACTTGCATCTCTCTGATAGGTTGGAGATAAAGCATCTTAGATACACTAGCCATCTTTGGAACTATCTGAGTTGTGTTAAACTTTTAGGAGGCGATATTTCTAAGATAGCTTTGATCTTTTCAGGATCTATCTCTATTCCCATGTGACAACAAACCCAAGGAATTTTTTCTACTCAATGCACACTTGATTCATTTTGAGGTTATATTATTTTAACCGTTTGAAAACTACTCTCAAGTCAAAGAGATGGTCTTCATTTTCTCTGTTCATGACTACTAGAACATCAACATAGCACTCAACCTGTTGATGGATGAGTTCGTTGAAGATCTGAGTCATGGCCCATTGGTATGTAGCACTAACATTTTTAATATCGAAAGGCATGACCTTATGATAAAAGATTCCGATCGGGATTCAAAAAGTGGTGTTTCTTTCATCTTCAGGAGACATCTTAATTTGGTTTGTAATGGCCATCCATGAAAGAGAACACCATGAGATGAGGCGATGTCCACATTAATTCTAGTATAGGAAGACTCATCCAGGACATGCCTTGTTTAAGTCCAAATCACGTACAAAATTTGGCCATCATTCTTCTTAACGGTATGACATTGGCTAACAGTATATATTTTTTCTAATGAAACCAGATCGTCGATTTCTTGACTTAAATGACATGTTTTGACTTGTCGCATGTAGGAGCTTGCTTGATAGGGGTAGCCTTAGGAACTTTTGCTAGCTTGTGGACTGCTATGTTAGGAGATAATCTAGGTATCTCTTTATAACTCCATGCAAAGCAGTCTTTAAACTCAATCAATAGCTTAACCTTGGAGGATGTAAGTCTATTATGCTTTTCTTCCTAAAAATATATCTGAAAGGCATCCTTTGGTTGGCTAGTCCTACTATGTGTTTAGTAGACTACCCCTTTTGATTAGTAAATTTGAGTTAAGTCTAAGCCTCCATGGCTGCTGCTCAGTGTGATCCATCGCAAACCAACAAGGTCAATCTCAAAACCCAAAATTAAAAATCTGAAACAAAATTAAACAAAATAAATCCAATGAAACAAAGAAACAAAAAAATAAATCAATCTAAATCAAATATTTTGCTTCCCCTCAGTGAGATACAAATCTTTCTATCCTGCCAACTGATCTAGAATTCTAATCCCTCAGCAGATTTCATAACCCCTCCCTTATGGATGGCTTGAACTTGCCTCCCTAATGGAGAGTTCACTTCTCTATCCCCAGTGGAGCCTAAACAACAAATAACAAATTGAAATAAATTCAACCCTCTTCTAATGAAACTTAATTAAACAAATCATTTTTCCCCAGTGAGATCCATATGAAACCTCCCATCCCTTTGTGGATGACTTGAACCCTTCCCAAGTGGAAGGTTCACCTATTATATCCCTTAGTGGATTCCTCCCTCTCTCTTATGTCTTGGACATAAGTGGAGCTACACTGCACTAAAATCTAGATTCCTTCTACACCTTGAGTTAGGAGTAGATCGTCTCTATTAGTGCTTGTGATTGTTCAGTGTCATTGATCATTTTTATCAACACCATATATGTGTGGTGTTCCTTGTCAGTCACACCACACCTATTGGGCGCCCTTTGTTGACCTCATTTTGGGATGAGCTCTCAACCCCTCCATCTTAGACATATGGCTTCTCTTAGACTTTAAGAGTTACTTAGTCTTAAGACACATCTAGTGATTAGGTAGACACTCAACCTAGCCTTAGAAACTTAGAAGAGTTATCCATAAGAATATGTCATGCCTTAGGGGTGTTAGGAAAATTTTCTTACCCTGTAGCTTAAACCACATTCTTCACTTCCTTCCTTCAAGTCAAACATCAAAATCAATCCTAATTGATTTTATCAAACTCCAAATCAATCTTATTTGATTTTCTCCAAACTCAAATCAATTCTACATGATTGGAATCCATGATTGAAACTTATGATTGAAACCCATGATTGAAATTCAAGTTTGAAATATTTCCTAAGTCCTTTGGCCCTCTTATAGACTTAGCCTAAATCAAATCAAATCAATTCAAACTCATGAAATTTTCTAACAACTCATTTATATTCCCATTTACACTCACATATATAGATAAAATATAAATTGACATCAATCAAACTAAACTCAAAAAATCAAATCCAAAATCCATGGTCAAATTCCAAGTATTTCCTAAGTCCTTTAATTCCCTCTTAAGGACTTAGCTCAAATCAACTTCAAATCACCTCAAATTCATGAAATTTTCTCATAACCCATTAATATTCTCATTTATATTCACATATATGAATGAAATATAAATTCAAACAACCAAAACCAACTACAAAAATCAAACTCAAATTCATTTAAAATCCAATCTATGCCTTTCAAGTCAAAATCTTGAACTTAGCCAAATCAATTTCAAATCAAGCCAAACCCTTGACTTTTCGTCATGGTTCAATTAATCCTACAATCATGAATCCAAATATAAATACAAACTTCATTCACTTACTCAAAACTCAATTCAAAAATCAAGCCAAATCAAACTCATGTTCACCCTTTGAACTTGAAATTATCAAATGATTCAAAACCCATTTGACTTCAAACCACTTGCAAATGGATTTATATTTCAATCGTAAGTCCATATGTGAGTTCAATTAAACTCAAATCAAACTTTGACCAAGTCATTTGACCTACGACTTGACGTGACCTAAAGTATCCTTATGAGCCAAATTCTAATCCTAACCAAATTGGATTGAACTAAGCCCATCTATGCCTCTCATCATGATCAACAATCATCATGAGATGATCAATCACTCAAATTGGGTCAAACCAAGTCAAACCTAAGGGTTGACCAAGTCAACACTTAGCCAAAATGAAACTAACAAGTTAAAATCACCATAGGCCAAATTGATTGAAAATGATCTAAGTTCATTCATGACCAATGAACTTGACTAAGTCAACATTTGAGCCCACTATATTGGCCACTTGACCCAAGTTGACCCAACTTGACCTAAAAAGTCAAAATGTGTCAAAACTTGATCTAAGCCAAATTGATTGAAACCAATGGATCAAGTTCATTCCAAATCACTTTTTGAACTTGACCAAAGCCTCAATTGGCCAACTAGACCTAACCTAGCCTAATTGACCATGAACCCAACTTGACCTAAAGGGTCAAATTGAGCCAAAATTCAAACTTAACCAAAATTGATTAGAAACTAAGATACCAATCCCATCCATATGACCAACCAAACCTAAACCTACCCATGACCTAGCTCAAATTGGTCAAATGGGTCAATTTGGTCAACTTGACCCATTTGACCTAAATGAACTAAATTGAACCAAATTCAAACCTAAACCAAATTGAACCAAACCAAAGCCACCAAAATAATTCAAATGGTCATATGAACTTGACCCTTGGTTTGACCCAATTTGACCATTTGGTCAACTTGACCTAAGTTGACCCATTTTGACCTAAATGGGTCAACATGAGCCAAATCATATCAAACCAACTCCAAATTCAATGAAACTTGGCCAAACCTATTTTCTCATCTTATCAAACATCCCCAAATTAAAATCAAGGTCAAATGACCATTTTACCCTAGGTCAAAGGGTAAATTTTGGCCAAACCCACATGGAATTTGGTCAAATCCTCTTCATAACCACTTAGCACTCTCTTAGTGGATCAAGTGAACACTAGGGAGTGTGGTGCACCCAACCCAATGAGTTTGGGTCAGCCCAAGCTAGCCCAATGGCCAAACCGACCACATGCCTTGAAATGGAGCACATGGAATCCTTCTTCCACTCAATTCAAGCACATAGGGAGTTCACCATTCCACTCCCTTACCAAAACCAAACTCAAGGACACCCTAAACGGCCTAACAAACCCACTCCTTATTGTCAATTGGATCAAAATGGCAAGGAGGCTTATGATCGTCCGATTGCCAAAGGGGGAGATATACTCCCCCTAATTTGAATTCAATTCTTCATGCCCCAATTCGATTGAGCCTAGGAAAGTTAGAGAAGCCATTACTCAGCCTCCCCAAGCTCTCTCAAGCAAGAGTCAACTTCCCATTTCTCGGTTTCTCAAACCAAAAATAGGGGAAGTAAACTCAAATCCAAATTCATTCCACACTCAGGACTAGTGCAATTCCTCTTGCAAGCTTCATTAGGGAGCTTAATCGAGCTTGCCAAAAGCTTCATACAAGCTCTGGAAGTAAGGGAGGAATGCCCTAGGAATGCCCTTGATCAAAGCCGAGCTTAAGTGCAAGTGGAGTTGGTCTATATGAAGATCTACCCATTTCAAAGCCTCTAAACTTAAGCAAACCTTCGTCTCAACTACACGAGGCTTCTCCAAGGGAATCGAGCACCGGTGATAACCTTCGGCGAGGTAAATCATTTTTTCGAGCTTAATCTCGCCATAGTGTGGAGCTTTGTGAAAGAAAGTTTAATCCCATGAGATTTTAGCCGTTAGATGTGTCTAGGTTGTATGTTGATGGTGTGAGTTGATTTGGATCCAATCCGAGCTCAATCGAGCTCGGATCATGTCCTTGAAGATGGACGAATCTCCTCTCCTACAGGGAATTACAGGGATGAATCTTTGGCCGTCCATCTGCCTGTTTTAGATGGACATCCGAGATTAAAATACATATGCTTTGATGGATTCTATGATATATCCCATCGTCATGTAAAGCCATGGTGATACATACTTTAATTAGGCTATTTAAATATTCTAATTAATATGAAAACTTCTAAAATTCATATCTAAGCCTAGAAAAATCAAAAAAATATGAAATAAATTGCATTGTTTAGATAATTGAACAATGAATATTCTAAAATTAATTTTAATTGATTTTGAATATTTCTTTTTTTTTTTTGAATTTGGGTTTTATTGGGAATGTTAATTTGCTAATTACCCTAATTACACCAATGATTAATTCCAAACTTTTTGAGCATGATTAGTGGGATGACTTCTACCTCTCCTAATTTTCTTGGGATTAGTTGATGGTTTAATTAGGGGAATTGCTTGATTAATTCTTAATTACTTCCTTTATGTAATTAAGCTTAATTAAGGGTATAATTAGTGATTTAAACCTCTGATTGAGTCAATTAAGTTTTGATTAAGTGAATGTGAGTTTTTGGGAATAATTTTAGGATACTTTCCTTAAAATATTCTCTAATCCATCTTTAATTAAGGGTTAATTCACTAATTATCCCTTAATTAATTTCATAAAATTCTAAAACTTTCCAGAACTCAATTAATCTATCTTGGGTAGATGCTTAGGTGTTCAAGAGCCTAAGTACAATTAAGAAAATCAAAATCCAACTCACATGTGTGAGGGTTGAGTACTTAAGTTAAACCCCTTAGTTTAATTAATCATTAATCATGAGCCAAATGCATTAGGCCCTTTTCTTACTAGGTGCATTGTTGATTTAAATTCTTTATGTGGTTTTTTGTCATCGCATTGGCTCATAATTATTTGATTATCTATGCTAAGGTGGTATAGGTAAAGGGTAATTAACATGTTTAATTCATACCTTAACCTAAGTAACATATAAAAATCATCTAATCACCTAAAAATTAAACTAAAGTAACCAACATATGTGGAAATGGGTTAGGAACATCAAACTTATCTCATATTTCTCAAATTAAATCAAACTCAAAATAAAATCAAGCATTCCTTAAAAATAATTTGATTTGCTTTAAGCTTTCTTATTTCATAAGATTGTCTTTAGGAATTAATTAGGGTGAATATGTTTATATGCTTTCATCACTTTAATTCTTTCCTAACATGCTAAATGTGTATGTCATATGAATTTCATGCATTCATACTTTTCAAAATCAAAATTAAAATGAAATATTTTCTTCATGTCAAATTGCATATTTTGGCTAAAATACAAATATGAGTGGCTATTATCACTATTAAATTCAAATTATTTTAAAAATATATGAATCGATTATGAAAATTGAAAGTGCGCTACTTATAGTTTATTTATGAGTTTGCATGTGAATATAAAAATGCGTCTTATGTTTGCTTCATTTCTTTCCTCTTAATATGGATTTGAATAAGATTTGCAAAGTGTTAAAAGAACATAACACTTGTATAAATCTACTCTTATCCCTTTCCATGTTATAACTTAAGAAAGATCTTCACATTCACACATATAAATTGCATAAACAAATCAAACAATCAAGTATAAATTTTTGCATCTTTCTTTCCCATGCATTTCTTTTGTACATATGTTTGTATTTAAGGAAAGTGGTATATTAGTCTAGACAACCCCAGGGTTGCGAGGATTTAAGTAGCCCTAAGTATGTCTTATACCTTACACCCCTAGTGCTAATAATGGTGCCGTACTCACTTATGCCTTTCATACATTCATGTGTGCATGTGAAAATTGGATAAGAAACCCATTTTTTTCCTTAATGAAAATCATGCATCATAAAGCATCCAAATTTTCTTAAGTAACTCACTTAGCATTCATCATAAAGTGTGCTAAACATTTCCATTTATATGTATAGATATACTTAGGATTCATCCATGTGTTATACATGTTAGAAAAGAAATGAAGTGACGTGTGTTTTGTGAATTTAGTTTACCTTATTTAATCTTAAAATATCTTTCTTTTGAATAAGTTTGTTTAGAGTTCATCTAAACTTAGGATTAATTAAAACACATAATAAGACATTCACTAAATAAAACTAAAACATAAATCCACTTTAGAAATTACTTAAGCCAGGGAAGGAAAGAGAAGTTTTCTTCCCTTTCCCTCTCTTTACAACCTAGTAATTAATTGTAGGATTCAATTGAACCTAATCAAAATATAAAATAAAATCAACCAAAAACAACTAAATAACTTAAGTGAAACCCTCCTTTAAGTTGAGCACTCTTCACACTTGGAAAACTCTAACTTAAAGCCATAGATAAGCATACCACATAAACTTTAAAAGCACACACATTAGGCTAAGTCACCACTCTAAGTTTAGGTTAGGGCGATGCATGGTTTGATGTTTGCTTTTATTTGGTGATGTAATATTTTAGACTGGATGTTAAGGTGAATGTGTGTAGACTGAATGATAGGGCGATCTAGTCTAACCATTATCTTGAGGGATTATGCTTAAGGTGTAGTAATAAATAAAAATACAAATGTTTTATTGCAGTGCTTATACCCTAAGAAAATCCAATAGTAGATTTAGTCACTCATGTGTGGGGTGTTAAGTTTAATATACATGCTTGGGATTATATGATTTATTTTAGCTAATCTCTATTTTGCAGGTGTTAGTTAGATTTCCATTTTTTTTCTCTTTATGTAAATTTTGCAATTATGATTTTAGAATGATTATTGTGGGAATTAGGATGAGCATTGGTTATAAGGCCTTACCTTATATACCATGTGAAGCCTTTGGAGCATCCACCTTCCAACCATCCAAAAGAAGGAACCAAATAAGAAAGAAGAAAAGAAGAAGAAAGAAGAAAAGAAGAATGAAGAAATGAAGCTTGAAGACCCCATAACAATGAATTTCTTCCTTAATTGTATTTAATTCATTTGTAATCTGGGTTGTATAAGGGTGGAGCTCGGCGACCCAATTTATTTTCGGGTTTGTGCAGTGGTGCCCAACCACAAATGGCCTTTTTATTCTTTTGTGTTAGCTTTATAAATTGATTGATGGTTTGTTTAGTGTGTCCATTAAGATGGCATCCTTTTTTCTAGTTTCTTCCTTGCTTGATGTATAGCCTGGATGACGATTAGGCTCTTAGAAAAAAATAAATCTTTTACCAAGTTAATCAACTCAAAATTAAAAATAAATAACTTATAATCTCATTTAAAGCCTAAGTTAAAATCAATATAAAAGAATTAGCAACCCGTTAGCTGGATGAGTATTTATTTTATAACATCATGCATAAATGCATCTTGTTTTACTCTTGATTGGAGGGCTTTCACCTTTGCCAGAGAAACTTGGCTTGACCTTTGAGAGCCATGGTGGAAACACACCTCCTCCCTTCTCGTTGATTTTGGCCAATATCTTATTTCTTATGCATTAGGCATATGAATCCTATAAGCTTGAGTCAAAAATGATTGTCTAAAAATGAAAATAAAATGTAATATGATTTGCATTAGATCTAGGTCATTACTCATGCCCATACATGATCTAGTCTCTTAGGGAGTGAGTTTAAGGACTTAGTCTCTTTCTAAATAAATAATGCCTATCTATCTTGCATAAAGCATATGACTTGCCTACATGAATTTAAAATCATAGGATGAGTTAGTTGGCGGCCACCCCCAGGCGGTTATAAGTCCATGCAGTCGGGTGGTTTGTCTATTCTTGTGGAGGCAAATCAAATACCCATTTTCGCCTTAAATTTATGTTGTGCTTTTGGCCCTCGCCAGAACTCCCTAGATTTAGGTTTTAAAGTTGCTTCTCACCTTTGTGGACCATAAGTATAAATCCTCACCTCCTAGGCATTTCCATAATCTTGTATTGTGGAATCATAAGCCCTAAATTTCTAATAAAAAATTCAACTCAAATAATTTAAATCAATTTCAAAAATATAAAGCCCAACCATATAATAGTTTAAGATGCCGCTAGGTTTCCTAGCATCGTGAGCATCTCCTACTTATCTTCATTTGGCTTCGATATAACTCCCTCTCTTTGATCAATCTCATTTGATCTTCAAAAATAAACTAATCAATTGATAGTCCTATCTATTGAAATCTTTGGAGACAACGATCATTTAACTTAATCGAGAGTATTCATAAGGAATCCCCTTCCTTAGGATGTAATTAACTAGGCTTGCTTGTCTTAATAACCCAGAAAATAAACTACTTTACTTTTTCATGTAAAGTGGGGAAGAATCTTTGGTACACATGCACCCATTGTCCTTAGGAGTCCTTATTCAAGTGATTAGGTCCATCGTAGGGTAGTGACTTCTATCTTTCGAGATAATACACTTCTCCTCAATATCGTACCTGATCACCTTAATAAGAACATCTGCAAATCTACGTGATGTCCAAATGCATAAAAAAAAGTATATTTCTATCTTCATTTTATCCTGCGTGGAGTGAAGATGGAAGTATACCCTTTTTCTCTTTTTTATAGAAGAAATTGAATAAATATTTCACCACAAGAATATATGATATTTTATTATGCTACTCACATTATGAAGGGATTACATAAACCAAGTGAGAGATGTGTTAGGCACATCCATCTATATAAATTAAACTTTAGTATGTTGAACTGAGCAATAAGCCTCTTCAATTTGGATAGAGAACGTGTTCATGCTGAAGGAATAATTTTTGATGATAATCTCCTTATGAAAATAAGATTTTACATCTAAAGATAGAATAACAACTCTTCGTGTAAGATGATATCAATGCTTAAAAGTGATATTGGATCTTTGTTCTTCAGAAATTTAAGGAAGAGGAGTAGTATTTGGAAAGTGCTTAAATAGTCTCTCTTGATCATCTTTCTTTGATGATCCACCATTTTCTACAATTGTTCAATAGCCATATATTTATTAAGTTACTCGATGTGTAAAGATTGTTCAAAACTTTTAGAGAGATCAATGCTTAGATTATTATTACACAAATGAGGACTTAGAGTTTGAAGTTTTTCTTGGAATGATGCTAAGATTTAACTAGATAAATGAATATATCTCATAGAGCAAGATGAAAATAGAGAGAGAGAGAGAGAGAGAAGAAGAAGAAGAAGAAGAAGAAGAAGAAGAAGAAGAAAGAGGATATTTCTCAATAAGCTTATTTGAGAATCTTATCAAATCCCTTGAAGCAAATGAGAGCAAGACATGCCTAGCTATAAAGAAGTAATTCATAGTTAAATAATGAGGAGAATTCCAGAAATTTTTTTTGTTTTGTTTTGTTTGTGTTTTGCTAGAATTTAAAAGAGCTATTTTATTGCTTGTTCTTAGTTGATGACTCTCTAATTTATAAGCCAAGATTAAGGCTCGAGTTATAAATTGATAACATAATACAATTACATAAAAAATACATTAGCTAAATTTAGTATCAAAGAATTTTGAGCTAATTTCGAGTTAAGGTGAATACCCTCAACGAATTCTTCTTCTTCTTGCTAGAACACTAGACAATTGGAGAATATCAATTTTGACAAGTTGAAGAGCTCTTTTAAGTATGTAACTTTGTTTAATGAGAGATTTATCATATTTAGTGCTAAGGATTGTGTTAGAGCTAATTCTTTGACGATTAATTGATGTTTGATTATAGGTAACTCGAGGATTTAATTAGGCTACTTCATGCCATCAAATTTTATGTTGTTGATGATTCATATAAGTCAGTGATTTTTTAAGCCCAATTTAAATTTTCACAATCACTAACTAAATTGACGTACATGATTCAAAGGCCATACAAATATGATTGATTTAAAGTTTAAACTTCTATTATAAGTGGTTCTTAAACTATGATGGGATAAAATCATCATAATCTAACTATGAGACCACCTTCAAATAATATTTAAAAGTTAATTTCATCATCAAATTCAAATATAAATCTATTTAACTAGTTATTTTTTAAATAAAATATATTATGATGCAAATTAAATATATTTAAAATACTGATATAAATTATGTACATAAAACATGATCATAGAAATGTTAACATACAAATAATATCTCATAAATTATATTTTATTCTAAAAAATTTTCAGCAATTTTTTTTAATAACTATGAGGGCCCATGCACATGTGAATGATGTGATTAATTATCTCACCTTGTTAAGTATCAAAAGGAGATTAACCACATGAGTGGGTGATTAACGCCAACCACTACACACCAAAAGAGATAAACTAATATAGATCAAAATTTGATTTGATATAGCTGAAGTAGTTGGGGTTTGGATTGTTTGGGATGAAGCAAGCAGAATCTAAGACAAAATCAGCTATATTCCTTTCAGCCTATTTTAAATCAATATAAGTACTTTAAGTGCAATTAAAAAAAATAAAAAAATAACCAAAAAATAAGCTTTTTTTTTTTTGCTTTTTTAATTGCGCTTAAAATACTTATGTACACACTATATACAGGAGTTCAAAGTATTTTAAATACCCTTAAAGTTTATGAAAAAAAAAATTTGATTTACGCTCATTGTGTACACCAGTATATAATGAAAATCCGGACGTAGCTCTATATCCAGACTTTGCACGTAATAATCTCTCATGCTTTTGAGTCACTTTATTGATTAATGATTTTAATGAATAAAAGATGCATTTGAGACGACGATGATGATGCAATATAGTGTAAATATATATCGCAATGTTATTTAAAAATTAAATTTCAGATAATTTGCACAAGAAAGTTGTATTTCTTAATTTGATATAGCAAAGTATGGTGGTTACTAAAAAACTAAGAATTAAATTTTATTAAATAAAAAAAATTTAATGTCTGTCATTGATTTTCATACATCAGTTTCTTTTATAGCAGCTCTATCATTATTTTTCAGACAACTATAACTATCTCAAATATATCTAAAATATTGAGTATGATAAAATTCCACGACAATTCATGCACTTGTGAAATCACCCTAAATAGTTTCTTTCATAATCCACGTAAGTAGAAAGGATTAAGAAGAATATAATTGTATCAAAGTTATGACTCAAATAAAAGAATGAATATTTAAATGTTTGAAATTGATCAATATGTTTATAGGAATTATTAAATCAACTGTAAGTTTTAATCATAAGTAATTCATATTATAAGAGAGATTGAATGCTTCTTAATAGATGAAGAAGATTATGATCATAAGTCGATTTATTTGCAGCGATTACATCTATTTGTAAAATTATTAATAAAATAAAATTTAAAAAGTTATCTAAAATTTTGATATTTTTTTCACCTGTTCTGTATAAATAAAATAAAATAAAATAAATAAATATATATATATATTTGATAAAATTTTAAGATGGGTTATAAATGTTACAATAAGTTTATTTTATTCTTTAATTGCAACCTATTAAATAACTGACATTTTAAATTTTATTTGTTCTTAAAAATATATTTTAAACTTTAAAGCAACTTAATGGGCCCTCAATGCTATCTACAATTATACAATAAGGATCAAAACTGACAACTTTATTGGTACACATTCCCGGATTGCTACAGTTATTTAGACATTAAGTTTCTCTTTGTCGAGCATAATTCCTTCATAGTTTAGGGGTTAACTGCATTTCAAAGTAATAGTTAGTTTTAAAAGTTGATGAAATCAACTCACGACATTAAGCATAGTCATACAGCTAAGATTTAGTTAACGCCATAGAGGGAAAAATTAATAAATTTTTTAAGAGAATTATGCTTTAGGGTTTTCATTATATTGGTCAAAAGTAAGTGGATCTGTGGATGCTGAGTTTTAAAAATGATGAAATTGAAATGAAGATTTAGTTCCCCTTTGCGGCAGTAGTGGTAGTGCAGAAAGGTCTACACAGTATTTCAATGTCATTGAGTGTTACGCTATGCATTTTAAGATTTTAAAAAATTTCATAAAAATTATATTTTTCAATCTAAACCGAATTTATAACCTAATCTAAAGTTATACACTTTTATAAAATTTAAAAAAAAAATTGTTTACTCATCTCAAAATTTTCAAATAACAGTTTCTTTTACAGTACCTCTATTATTATTTTTTCATACAGCTATAATTATCACATATAGACAATTAAATGAAATCAAGACTTAAGTGAAGAATTAGCTCTTTGAGATCATGTTTATTTGATGTCATTCCTTTTTTCTTCATTATTTTAGTTTTTTCTCTCCTATAGCTTGTCTTTTAAAAGAATTAATAAAAATAAACTATAAAAACTATAGAAGAGCTATACACTTTCTTGATAAATTAGTTTCAATTTTTAATTGTGGGACTATTTCCAATGAAAAATAAATAAAGGTGTTTGGATGACTCCAAAAAAATTCAATATAAAGTTTCAATGAGTTTTTTTTCACACTTTAATTTAAATATAGTGAAAAACAATTCGTTTAATTTGACCTATTTTACTTTAAATCAGAAGTGGGGTAAAACTACCGATCGTTATAGTAAATAGACATGACCACCGCTATAATCGTGGGTGACATCTCCTATTAACCGCCACTGCCGCCACTAGTCTGATGCAACCCTTCTATCGCCATGTATATTGATCATTCATTTAATTTTACATTAATTTTATTTTACTCAAACTAAACACCCAAAAAATAAATCTTGAATTTAATTTACATCCATAAATAATTATAAATTATTTTAAATAGATAACATTTTTTTATATTAAATTTCTTTTATTGCATTCTTTTTTTTTTAGCCAACTAAATAACCCTTTAGTGATGCATTTTGATTTTGTCATTTTATCTCAAAGTTGCTTTTATGGCGGACAACTAAAGTAGATTCACTTTCAAGTTACCCCTTTTCATTTTTATTGAATTACTTAGCACTTTATAAATAAATTCTTTGTTTGGTGATCTACTCTCAATGCTCAGATCAAACAAGTTTTATTTCACCTCTTCCCTATAAGAAAAATAAATTAATAATAATAATATCATATTCAAAAATACTATTATCATTGACTTTTAAAAAATAAAATATACTTTATCAAATATATAAAAATATCACATAAATAAATATCTAATTTAATATATTAAATATATAAATATATAAAAATTATATAATAATAACTTTATTTGGTTAGACCACACTCCTATTTACTTTCTCAATATGACACCTTTTTCATATTCAAATAACTCATCATTTATCATGCTTTCGGGCACTACTCTCATGAGTAGAAGCATATTCTTATTCAAAAGTAGAAATAGAATTACAACTTGACTTATTATTTTATAAGTTAACTTATTTAATAAATACTAATATAAAATATATTTAAAATATATTAAAATTTAATAATTTAAATATAAATTTATTTTAAAAATATTTAAAATTTATATTTTATTTTTTATATCAAATAATTTCTTATTATTTTTATCAACAATCATTTAGATCATAATCAAAAAATAATATAAAATTACATAAAAAATATTCTAAATAAATATATTTTCAAAAATGACATAAAAAAAAAATCATCCCAAATGGCCCCTAGATATATGGAAGACTTGCATTTATTTATGCACACCCCCAAATTAAAAGAAAACTCAATCTAAAATCATTTAAATTTTTTTCTTTGCTAATCTCCCACACTAAGAAGATATAAATGCTATCATTTCCTCGTCATAAAAGTGAGTCTGCTCATATCGCTATTATTGAAGAAAATTACTACTCTATTGATACTTACCTCAAGAAAGAGAGATCACTCACAAATAAATAAATTTTTTGCCAAAAATGCACTGTTTCTATCTTAGGAAGAGTGCTAGAATTATAAATATCAAATTTTAGGTGTTAAAAATGTAAATGTACAAAATTTATATGCGATGAATTTTTTTTCTTTTTTTTAATTTATTTAGTATTATGTAGCCTGAAAAATCACTTATTTCTCCTCTTATTATCTATTTTGAATAGCAATCAGTGGCCTGCTTTATATAAGATTAATGGATACGCTGCTCAGATTAGAAAAAATATATATATAAATTTCCAGGTTTATATTTGCCTAACGTTTAATTGGTAGGATCCCATAGGCCAATCTGAACTAATTAATTAATTAGGGGTGTGCTTTTTTTTTTTCGTTAAAATAGAAAATCAGAATCAATCCAAATTGAATTTTTAAATTGGTTTGATTTTATAAATTTTTTTTTAGATTTCAGTTTTGAATTTGGTAAATTTTGATTTTCGGTTTTAGGTTCGATTTTATATTATCTTAATCTGATTAAATCAAAAATAGTTAACAGATTAAAAAAAAAAAATTTATTTTTTTAGAAAATTATTTTCCAAAAAGTATTTTCAAATGATAAATTTGTATATTATTAATTTTATTTATTAAAAAATTATTGATTTTGTATAAAATAATTTGATAAAGTGATGTAATTCTTTAGTTGATAATTATTATAGTAATATATATTTTTTAATTTTTTTGGTTTTTCTTAAATTGAATCAAAAATCAGAAAAAAAATTTCGATTTAAATCGATTCGATTTATATTATAAATTAAACAAATCATATTTTTCAAATTTTGAATTTAAAATCATATGATTTAACAAATTTTAAAATAAATCTGTCCACATTGATCAATTGCACACCCCCTATAACTAATTAATATAGGCCGAGCATTGCCAACACCATTCCTTCGATGCCTGTCATATCCATCACAACATTCAGGTGAAACTCATATTTCCATCAAAATTATGAACTAATTTTATTTTTATTTATTTAATATTTCGGCACTTAATATAAAAATTTTCATTTTTTAAATATAATTTATTCTTGATAGGACTCAAGGGAATTTAATAAAATTTAATTTGGACTGTAGCAATTTATTCTGAGACATTTATTCAGCTTCTTTGAACCTAATCTGGCTTTTTATGGTCCACTTCTATCGCGTCAGGTATATGGCTTCCAGCTAACGTGCATATGCCACAGCCTTTATCAGCATTTGCACATGAAGGAATTTTGAAACTAGACCTAAAGATTTTGATTAAGGGGCATAAGTAGCCTAATTTAATGCAAGTTTCTTCGATGGTTTATTTTGTTTTATTTTTTATGGATAAAAATGGACAGAGTAAATTAAGAGAGCGAAAATGATGATACAAATGAATTTAGTCGAGTCAAATATGTGTGTATATGCAACTTCAAGTTTATTTATAGTTATCAAGTTTGAGTTCGATTCAAGCTTTTTAGGATAGTGTTCGAGCTTGAACTTGATTCAAGTTTGTTTATGAGCTTAGTTCAAATTGGATTATTGAGCATGTTAATAAATATCTTGTTCAGTGAATGAAGTTTAAGCCTACATGCATGTCAAATTTTGTTGAGAAATATATATGAGTTGTATCAATTAAAGTTTATGAAGCCTAAAAAAATAAAAATTTAAATAATATTATTCACAAACAAGCCTTGATCGAGTTATAATCAATCAGTTTTTAATAACTTGTATAGTTTTAAACGATATGTCAGAATATATGAGTAACTACAGCTATTGTGCTGTTCATTTAGAAATCGAATATTTACAAAAATGCTTAAGCTGGTTTGTTTAGTTAATCAAATGATCATGAACATGCTCTAATCGAGTCGAGCCACAAGAAGTTTGTCGAATGCTCAGTTCATTTGAAGCCCTATGCAAAAATTTCTTGAGGGAGAAAGGATGAACTTAGACTTTGAGTGAGTACATTTTTCATATTTAATTTGGTTGAAAAATTAAAAATTAAACAAGATATTTGCTTGCTTATTTTTCATATTTGCTCTATGATCAGTTTATTTTTTCATATTTAATTTAGTTGAAATTTACCGTTTTTAATTCATATTTAATAATCACTTTTAGTTCACTCAACCCCAACCTTATATGGCCAATGACTTCAACAGCATCAATTGTGTGATCTACCTAAGCAAGTATACCTTAACATATTCCTTTATTTTTTTATTATTTTATTTTAGGCTATTGGTGCTTTTTAGTCTTTCATTTGTTCAAATAGAATCAAAATATATGATGAGTTTACAAGCAATTATTGCACAAAAAATATTATAAATGGTTAAAATCCTTTGAATATGTATGAAAATGATGATTTGAATTGAGATTTATGATTCATCAATAAATTAAAGTTTCTCATGTAGATTTTATTAATAGATTTTGATCAATCCTCATTTTATTTTATTTTTTAGAGGAATTCTAATTTTGTCAACATAGAAGTTTTGTTTGTGAAGGAATTCGGTATGACTTCAAGTGTCTTTTTATCTACTCTTGAAGTAATGTAGCATGACCTATTTATTTAGAGCCAATTTGTAATTGACTTTATTTTATATTTTATTTTGTTAGAAAATTATATTTTTTATATGTTTCTATATTTTATATTTAAAAATAAATCAAATTATTTATAAACATATTTAAAGTAATTTTTAGATGTTTTGAATATTTTTAAAAAATAACTATCTCAGTCAGTCATCATCGATCACCAATACTATCACAAGTCACCAGATATTGCAACCACCACCATCTTATAAAAATAAAAAATTTAATTTTAAAAGAAGCCAAGTATATTTTATTTTATACTAAAATATAACTAAAATAAGATAAATAAATAAATATAAATTTTAATGGCCCCTTAAATTTTATGTAGAAAGAGAAATTAAGTGTACTAGACCTTCAAAGGTAACAAAATGGTAACATTTCTAATTTTAGTTCTAATCTTAGCTGATCAAATTTGTGCATGATCACAACTTTATCAATGATTTCATGGCAAGAAAACGAAGATGCCTTATACCCTCTCAAAAATAATGAATGAGAACATAAGATAGAACAATGATACATATTTATATCCATATAAAATGAATATAATAGTACTATAAACTTTAATTTAATCACTACTTGAACTTTAGACTTTTTTAGAATATAAATATATATATTTTTCATATGTAAGAAAAATATTCCTCGACATACACAGTGAAAACTACAAAGACTTAGGATCATAATACATACATTGCACGGCTTAAGACATTGGCATAATCAGAATGATCACATTCATCACATCCTATGATGACTTCTATAAGATCGATCAAATATATGATGATGGCATGGCATCGAAACACTTAACATGCATGCATGCATGCATGCATGCATGCACGTGGATGCCATTACACAAACTATTACATGATACGTACGATTGAAGCAAAGCGATGGATGTATATATGGTGCCATTTATGGGATGTGATACATCGGGTTTGGAACTTTGAAAGATCGCCTGGCCATAGGCTCGCCCATGAGGTCACTCCATTGATCCCCTGAGCTGCCATGAATTCTATAACCTTGAGCCACCAACTCAGCCCTTTTCTCTGATTTGTATGTCATGGCTCTCTTGCCCGAATCCAAATTGCCTCTGATTTGCCATATATACACCATATCATGACATATAAGCATTAACTATATATATATATACAGATGTTTTTAATTTTAATCTGAATAACTTGATCAAATTTTATTCATGGCATTTTGTTTTTCATTTGTTTGTTATTAAACTGTTGAGTGAGAAAAATAAGTTAATAAATAATGTGGATGCTTATAAAAACTAAGAGCTCAAGTGTATATTAAGAACAAGCGACCGGCGATACCTTAGAATGAGCTTCTCCCAGGAGTGATAACCGACGGCGAGTAGGTTTTGCTCGGTGGAGTTGCGGTGGGTTTCCTTTCGACCAGTCAAGAGGATGAGCTGAAACCCCATTCCCTGTAGCTTTTTGTACAGCCATAAACTCCATGGCAAGGCTGGCGACTTTGAAGATGCTGTCCATTGATCCATTGCCGTCTCATTTATGGCATTCCTTCTAATTTTATACATTAGTGAAGTTTAGCAAATTAATTGCTAAGAAAATGATAAGCGATGATTTCTTTTTAATCTATACGAAAAAACACACATATATATAAGAATTGATGTTAGAATATTTTTATATAATTCCTGCCAAAATGGATATCATTATCTTTGTATGTGCATTGAGATTAATATTTCATCTAATAGCCATAATTTACCAAATTTAATTCAAATTCATGAAAATTTACCATTCTCATAAGCATGACATAATTATTATATAAATAGCATGGGCCCAAATTCATAAATATCAATCAAGTAGTTGCACTTCACCTCAAATGAAATTATGTCCCTATTGACTCCCTTTAATAAAAGAAAAGAATTCCATAGTTTGCCAAACAAAAAATAAAATAAAATAAAAAATCAAACACATTTCATCATCTTTTGAAATTAATATAGAGCATGATAGTGAAGGAAAAAATTCATAAAAGTTCTTTGATTTCATTTATTTTAGAAATATAAGGATGGAAGTTTAGGAATCTTCACTCCTATGTGAGCAATTAAAACTTCTTTCGTATTGTCCACTAGAATTAGATGGTTTAAGAGTTCATTTTGGCCTAAAATCTCTTAAGTGTGTTAGAAAATTCTCACTATATGATAATTATTTCAAATTTTCTCTTCTAATCTCATTAGATTTTAAAGTTATAGGACAGATTTGTTCTATAGTATTTCATGTAGATGATTAAGAAAATTCATTCTCTGAGTTGAATAATTAAATTCTCCTCTTAAAGAACATCATTTATCTTTACCTTCGAGCAATATATTTGTTGCTACTTTCAATCTGTAACTAAACTGGTGTCAGTTACTAATATATTTAAAGTTGATCCATCTACTTCCACCGTCACTTTTGATAAGAGTTGACCTCCATTTGTCTCATTCAATGAGCATATAGCCAACACGAGCTTTTAGTTATCATCACTCGATGTAATCCTATACAACCTAATTATTCAAGTTTAAGATTTCTCATCTAATAATGCATGTTAGGCTATGCATCATAGCATGACTATATTCTTTCTAATAATAATCTCACACCCTAAAATAATTTTTTTTTCATAATATATGCATTTTATCATTCATAAATATGGATAAATGGAGATCTAAAAAATGTTAGAGTGATAGCATATATTATTCTACTTTGAAATATACTGCATAATGCAAAAATAATTTCCCAAGAACAAAATCTCTCCATAGTGTGCTAACACCACTCATTTGAGCTGATTTTATAAAAGATCATAATTCCTAACTATAAACTGATTTTTTTAGTCTTTATTTATCTTATGAATTAGAACTAGAACTCTTATAGTCTTCACAACGGTCCAAGACCATATTATAAGAACTCTAAAGATAAAATTAGACATATATCGCTCAAGTCATATTTATGTATAAATCAAATACACTTTTTTATACTATCAAAATTGTGTATTTATATGTGCCACAATTAAATATTGAGAATTTGACAAAATTTTAAAAATTTAAATTAAAATTTTATTGCAATTATAGATATTTTGACGAGAGTTTAAAATTTAGAGATAAAAATCATAGTTTTATAAATGGCCATATTTGGAATGTTATATTCGTAATTGCCCCTATAAATTAATACCTGTGGACGGCATATGCAAAGTAATGGTGAATGTTAGATAGAAGGGTCTCGTCAACATCAAAAATCCAAGCATCCATGCCGTCGCCGGCGACCTTGATGTTCTTGGCGTAGGCCTGCGCAAATCGCGCCACCACTTTGGAATCCAGCGCGTACTGAGGCCCTCTAACGTACGCCTCCACCAAGCTGGCGCAGCGAGTTGAGATCTTCTTCCAGTTCCCGGCATTGTTCGTCTCCACTGAAAGCCGCCAGCTTTCACAGTACGCCTCGTTAGGGTCGTCACCGACTTCTCCACCGAGATAGTCGGAGCTCAATCTCTCCTCCGGCGGCAGAAGACGAAGAAGCGTATCATCAACTTTTTTTGAAGACCAGGAGGAGTAATAGAGGCTGGAGGAGAAGAGAATCAGAAGAAGAAGGTGAAGGGGTAACATTATTATTTTCTCTTCTTCTTTTTTGTACTTTTAATAAAGAAAACAGAAGAAGAAAAATGGAGTTCATGCATAGAAAGATGAATAAGGAATGGGATTTTAACATGCCAAGGATGAGATCTAGTGAAAGAACGGAACTGAACTGATCATTTCACGTGAATGCATGCACGAAATTAACATTTTTTATGTTTACTTAAAATGTGGAAGATGAGGAAATTGTTCCCGTCATTATGGACAAATTGCTTAGGGTTCTCTCACCTATGTGACAGTGGTAGCTGCACGGTTTTCGTTACAATTGTTGTGCTTTCAGCTTCGTTTAAAATGCTATTGTGTAATTTATAAATGACGCTTTATATTGGTAAGGAAGAAGTGCATGAAAGTAATATAATTTATACAACGAAAAAATCTTTTATCAATGACAGAATAATTGCAATCGGATTTTAGTATGTATAGTAACATTATTCCTTTTCAAATTCAAGGAGACAGAATATTATTTGAGTTTGTGTACCTCTTAAAAGCACCCATTCAAATATGTAAATGCCAAAATTATATATATATATATATATATATATATATATATATATATATATATATATATATATATATATATATATATATATATATATATATATATATATCAGTAATCAATGCAATCAAATTATCTCTCTTGTTAGTAAAGCCATAATTTTCATGTCGAACAAGAACAAGCAGCCCTAATTGCCTCTTCACAAAGAAATTTGTAAGTGAGGTGCCCATTGCCAAGAGAAGGTAAAAATAGTGAAGGGTTTCGTGTTAGTTGAATCTCTAATCCATTCAACATCAAAGGATGAAAAATAAAAAATAAAGAAAAGAAAGCAGTGTGCCTCATAAATAGCAAAGAATTTGAACTGTAGCATAAACAAGAGCGTGAAAGAAGACGTAAAATTGATTAACATTTTGAATTGCATTTGTAAGGATGAATAATAATTATATATATTAGTACTCGTCTAACTGTTTGATGATATAAAATTGGATCTGGCTAAGGCATCCTGTTAATATAATTTTGATTATTGTGCATTAAGGGATTAAAAACTTTCAACTCTCTTCAAATTAATGATGATCTCACAAATAAGAATATCTAAGAACATAATTCATGAGAGAAAATAATTACAAAAGTCAAAGAGATTTCAAGGCCAATAAGACATCATAATTGATTGAAAATTTTCATTTCAAAATAGTATTGTGAACATCTCTTGAGAAGAGGAATAACACCATTATCATTATTAGTGCTAATCATATCATCCATATATGAATAAATTGCAATATTATGCCTTTAGAAGAGTTACAAATGAAGAGATCAAAATCATCGAACTTGGAAAAGTTTCCAAGTCAATGAATAACTCAATTGAGCTTCATGAATCATGCATGAGGATATAGTTTGCATCCACATAAAGCTCTTCATTTTCAATAAACATTTCCTAATGGAACATCAACACTAAGAGCCCCACTGGAGATGTCAAACATTTCAAACAGACGTTAATGACACAGTGGGACAATAATAATGAGGGAGCATACAAATATAAGTTGAGGGATAAGGGTGAAGGTTTCATCAAAACCAATGCCATATTCTTGTGTGAGTCCTTGGCAATAACATAGGCTTCATATTGTAGCTCAAGAGACCCATATAAATGAGTTTTGAATTTGTAGATCCACTTACAGGCTATGTAAAACTTTCCTACATGTAGAATAACTAAGGTCCACATATAAATGCGATATAACACATTGAATCTTCTTGTATAAATTGCTTCCAACTAGGATTATACCAAGCCTCAACGTTGGTGTGAAAGCAATAAACAATAGAGAGATAGATATAATTGTTGTTGTGAAAACCGGTAGAGTGAAAATTTATGCCTATTATGAAATCTAGCAGACTGTATGTAAAGAGTGAACAAGAAAACTCAGAAATTTTACGAAGAACCTAAAAGAGGAAAACCACGTAACCCAAACCAGAAGAATCTTCCACTATGTATTTGTTTCAGAGTACAAAATTTCCTGATAACGAGATTACAAAATTGTACGTGAGAAGGGTTGACAATAAGAATCTCATAATCCGATAGCAGCCATATAGTCACATTCAGGTTGTAATGGTTGTTAGTGATAGCAGATGATGATAACGTGATCGCGACTAAGGTCATCATGACCGGTGAGATTGACAACGACAAGGATCGGCAGACACGGCGTGGTTGACAACCGTCGAGTGGCACGTTGGAGGATTTTCATGCTTTAGAGCTCTCTCCTCTCCCCTGCTTGGGCTCCCTTCATATGAGGAATGAGGGGCTATTTATAAATTGGAGGAATTTTGTCTCTGTAAATACATGCAAAATCCGAACCACTTCCCTCCATCGGACGGCTCGAAATGATTCCTTTGATCATTTGATGTATTTTAAGTATTTGAATGCTTGAATGAAGTCGGAATTATGAGATCTTAGTCCTGTTAGATCCGCTCATCAAAATACTCGATTTGACTATAAACACTCCATATTTAAGAGCTATTTAGGGATTTAACTGATATCCCAAAGTTTCCAATGATATTTTAAATGTTTGATCTCGACTAATTTCAACTGAGGATTAACTTGCTTTTGATATCAAGATTCGTGCTTAGACTAGTAGAATTTTGAGTGTCATATCAATAATATTGATAATTTTCCTATAAATAGGATGATTCGATTCACTATCTACGTACTTCTCATTTGTTCTTTGTTTAGTATGTTCTAGCTTCTGCAGATTCACATATCAGTAAGAGGTGAAATGATAAAGATTTCAACGAGGCCTAAGAACCTTGCTGGAGATGGCTCCTCTGTCGAAAAGCTCGCTGAGGTCGCTGAGGTCGATAATGATTGTCATGGGGTCGCTCGCATTCGCCTGCCTCTCCTTCAAGCTCTGGTTCAACCCAAGCCTCGAACGAGCTCGCAAAGCCATGGAGAGCTCCCTTCTAGGTCGTCATGGTGTTCCCTACCTCTCCCCTTCTAGGTCGGAATCAATCCTTAACTTCAACAAGCTCGCAAAGCCACGGAGAGCTCCGATCCCACTGCCGGCTTCCCCTTCCAAAGAGAATAATTTACAGTCACGGGCAAAGTTATATAGAGAATTTGTTTATGTGTTCGCGCGCTTATTAGCCTAATCTCATCTCTAACAATGCCGATCCACAAATATTTTTCTATAATTTCAGTTCCACTATAAATATTACACCACGAATTTTTCGATCCAAATTCAACAGAATTCTAGTCATAAACTCTAATAAAAACTTTATTTGATATGAGAATGATATGAGGACAATTAGTTTGAAGACCTACCTTAATTTAGGGTTTCAGTTAGTTTTTTTTTTCCCTCTTGTGGTGTGCACAAGGGATAGAAGGCATGCTGGTGGACCTAAAGTAGTGATTATTGCATGCAAAACTGTTAAATCCAATGCATACAATTGAAGTTCTCTTAGAAAATCTTCCTGTGATGATTTTCCTTTGAAATTGCTATCTATCTCTACAAATTGATCGCACATGAAAATAAGAACAGTACACGCGCTTAGTTCATTAGATTAGTTAATAGATTTGTTAAATCATTGAACCGAACCAAATTATATAAACAATTGAATCAAAAAAATAATATGTATAATCAAACATGATATGATATGTTTACTATAAGTATTATCATTTATAAGACATGATATCATATGTATGGTATGGTGATCATACATATTAATATTCATTTTTGTGTATTTACGTCTCTGATACATTTTATTACTTAATTTATGCTTATTAATTATTATTGCTTTATAATTTATTATTAGTTTATTTTATGTAAAGGTAAGGAGCACATGGATTACATATTTAAGGAGTATATAACACCAAAATAGATATTTTGATGTTTTTATCTATTATTTATTATATTATAATCATGATCAGTTGTATTAATTTTTAATTTCCAATCATTAAAGAATTTTGGAGAACATTTTAGCTCACGCCATCATTCTCAATTCATAGCTTAAGATTAAGACATTTTTGTATTTTTAATATATTACTAGGCATCTATTTTTATAATATAAGAAAGGAATTTTTATAAATTAAATATTCAATTCATGTGTATTTATAATTTAATATTCTATTTATTTATTTTTTAATTATCAGATACATGTATTTGCATATATCAGGATCAAACCATTAAAAATTTTAAAAAAATAAAAAACATTGATTAAGCTTTTATTATGAATTCTAATATTTAAATGTCAATTTTAATTTGAAAAATTAAAATTGAAATTGATTTATTTTTAACTTTTAAAAATTGAGTTATAGTGTATAATTAACATATTTATAAACAACTATATTTTACAAGACAAACGTTCTCATTTTACAATATATATATATATATATATGCAAGACGTAATAGTTATTATCTTCGATGAATCATTCGTTTAGACAGGTAAGCCTTAGGAACAGGATAAAATATTACGTCCGAAGTCTACACGTTTATAGGGACTACAATCTCGCCCGATGTCCAATGATTTTTTTCCGCTTTAGCTTAACGTTAGAATCGGATGACCGACGACGCCGCTTATCCCGCCTCGACTGCCCGGCTTGCCTGCTCAAACAACAGAGAAGAAAACGACGTGTTGTTCGACATTCCTCCGTGCATGATAGTTTAGGCTTTCTCCGCTAGCTCACCGCTCGATCTCAATCCTACTGCTGTTCGAGATTTAGCAAATCTTGCAAATAAATTCCATTGAGGTATTGTAGGCAACTACATGAGGTATTTACATCTGTGTTCCCGAACCTTAATGAATTTAGGATTTTCTCTGTTCTTCTCACTATCCAGTATGTGAATATTTTAGAACATTTGAGTTCTTTAAATGAACGGGATGTATTTTAATAAATTTTGGAGATGTTTTGCATGTGTACTCTCTGTATTGTCAAGATGGTACACACCGTTATTTTCAAATTTTGAACCGACATTGTGAAATGTTTAGATATCACACATGGTAGGATGTTTGGTCATGTTTCAAGATGAATTATGTGGCCTGATTAGGGACGATAATATGTTTAGTCGATGGCATTAAAATTTATTTGTAGGTTTATTTTTGGTTGTTTGCTTCAGTTTTGCATGTGTACTCTTTGTACTCTTAGAAGAGTACAACCCAGTTTGGAATTTTTTTTAAAATACTTCTCTCCCTATTTGGATACAAAATGCTCAGTACATGGCTTATGAAGTAGATCAAGCTGCTTTTTGGTTTTAAGACATTCTATACCTCATGAGAGTACAAAGCATTTTGGTCATTTTTTTCCAGTTTATTTGGCCTGTTTGGAAGAAATATGTTCATTATAATCCATTAGGAACAATTTGAAGGTTGATTTATTAGTTTTTTAGTATTATTTTGCATCTGTACTCTCTGTACTCTCTTGAGAGTATAGATGATTTTGGCTAATTTTTTCTAATTTCTTTGGCCTGGTTGTTCAGATTATGCTCATTACATTCCAGTGGAAGCAATTTGGTGGTCGTTTGATTGAGAGATTTTTTATTTAGATTGTATTCCTCAAGAGTACAGATGATTTTTTCAATATTTTTACAATTTATTTTGTCTGGATGGAAAGAATATGGTCATTACATTTCATTAGAAGTAATTTTTTGGTTATTTTTTCTAGTTTCTTTGGCTTGGTTGTTGATATTATGTTCATTACATTCTATTGGAAGCAATTTGGAGGGATGTTTGGATATTTTCCTGGGATTGATTTGTACCTCAGACTCATGAGAATACTTGGTCATTTTTTTCCGCTTTGGCTGCTGGAGGAAATATGTTTACAATCCATTAGAAATAATTTGGAGGCTATTTGGTTAGTTTTAGTATTATTTTGCATCAGATTCTCCTGTACTCTTGAGAGTACGAATTTATGACCAATTTATTTCCAATTTCTTTGGCCTATTTGGAGGAAATATGTTCATTACATTCCATTGGAAGCAATTTGGAGAGATGTTTGGATAGTTTCTGGGGGATTTCTGTATCTGTACTCTCATGAGAGTACATATTATTTTGGTCATTTTTTCTGAGTTTCTTTGGCCTATTCGGAGGAAATATATTTATTACAATCCATCAGGAATAATTTGGAGGATGTTTGGTTGGATTTTTAGTATTATTTTGCATCTGTACTTTTTGTACTCTCTTGAGAGTACAAAAGATTTTGGCCAATTTTTTGTAGTTTTTTTGGCCTATTTGGAGAAAATATGTTAATTAAATTCCATTGCAAGCAATTTGCAGGGATGCTTGGATGGTTTCAGAGATTTGATTTGTACTCTCAGACTTAAGAGTAACTAGCATTTGGTCATTTTTTTCCGCTCTTTGCCTGTTGAGGAAATATGTTCATTACATTACATTGGAAGCAATTTGGAGGGATGTTTGGATGATTTTGGGAGATTGATCTGCACTCTTGTATTCTCATGAGAGTACAAAGCATTTTGTCATTTTTTCATTTTTTTTGCTTGAGAAAAATATGTTCATTACAATCCATCAAGAACAATTTGAGGTCGTTTGGTTATTTTTAGTTATTTTCAGATCACTCTCTGATTCTCGAGAATGCATAATTTTGGCCATTTTTTTCTAGTTTCTTTGGCATGTTTAGAGGAAATATGTTCATTACTTTACATTGGAAGCAATTTGGAGGGATATTTGGATGGTTTCTGAGATTTCGATTAGATTCATCCTCATGAGTGAGCATTTGGTCATTTTTCTTATTTTTTTGGCATGTTTGAGGAAATATGTTCATTACAATCCATGTGAATAATTTGGAGGATATTTGGTTGGTTCTTTAGTGTTATTTTGCATCTATACTCTGACTCTTGATAGTAGATGATTTTAATGGATATTTTTTTTTTCGCTTTCTTTCTTGGTTGTTCAGATTATGTTCATTACATTCTAGGAAGTAATTTGGTGGTCGCTTTGGATGGTTTCGGGGATTTCTATATTACTCTCTGCACTCTCATGAGAGTACGAGCATTTTTTATTTTTAAGTTTCATTAGCTTCAAAATATGTTCATTACAATTAAATAGGAATAATTTAGAGGCTGTTTAGTTAGTTTTTTAGTGTTATTTTGTATCTGTACTCTCTGTTTAGATGGTTTCTAGAATATTTTTATATTTGTACTCTCTGTACTCTCATGGGAGTACAGAGCATTTTGGTCATTTTTTTTTCAATTTTTTAGCCTATTTAGAGGAAATATGTTCATTACAATCCATCAGGAATAACTTGGAGGCTGTTTGGCTAGTTTTTTAGTATTATTTTGTATATGTACTCTCTATTTGGTTGGTTTTTTAGTGTTATTTTGCATTCTCATCAGACTCTTGAGAGTACGACGATTTAGCCTTTTTTTTCTAGTTTTTTGCTTGATTTTAAATATGTTCATTACAAATCAATCGAACCAAGGAGTACGCTGTCCGGTCAGATGTCTATTTGTACATCTCATGCTTGCACTAGGTAAGTTACCCCACATATATGTAGTGTATTATGATTCAATCCTCATTTGTATAGATGGAAACTACAATTTATCAACGTTCTCTTCTTTTCTTACAGAACTATGCAAAATATGGCCTACACAAAGAAAGCAAAATGTTCATCCAGCATGTCACTGCAGACAGTGTGTCAAGGGCTGAGCTACTCTTACTTCTAATTATAGATAATTAGCACTGGACACTCCTAGTTGGGCATATTAAGCTAGGGGTTTGGTATTTTTATGACTCATTACTAAAACCAACTCATAAAACCATTCTTCCTGAGATTATAATAGTTGTTTTCATTTTGGTTTTCGTAAACTTTTTTTTTTACCCTCTTATTGACAATACTTCTTACTATTCAAATCAAATTACTTGTTGAAGATGCTGATCAGTCCTTTATGAGCGATCCCATAAAATGGCCAATCGAAATGGTGATACCCAAGATAATAGTGTTTGCAGGATGTTTGTCATACAGGCAAAGAATTAGAAATCCCACTTAATGCCACACAAGATTGTCAAGAAGATGAATTTCTTTCGAAGTTCGTTCTTTATTTGGGAATGAAAACCAAGCTAAGGATGTACATTTAAAAAAAGTATAAGTAAGAATTGTAATTATATTTTTTTCCTGATAATCTTTTTCTAATAATGTTTATTATACATATATTTTCAATTTCTTGGATGCTTTGGATAAATTATGATTAACAAACATCAATCAATCTGAGCGCTCAACTGAGATGTGTTTCGTCTGTGCTCTTAATGCTATTTATGCTATCTGTACTCTCTATATTCTCTGTACTCTCTATACTTTCTATACTGTATTTCCCTCAATTTATACTCTATTCCATTGCGTAGTGTGAATAATATACAATATTTGAGGTATTCTAGTTTTAACTCTTTGATTCTCTCATAGTACATTATTTGCTTATTTTTTCTCATTTCCACTTTTCCTTGGATCTTGAGAGAAGAATTGTTCACTATAACCTTAAAGTAAGTTGGATGCTCAAGTTACTTTTATGAGTTTTGAGGAGTTTTGCATGTGAACCCTCTCTATACTCTTGTACCTTCGACTCTCTCAGACTCAATACTCTCATACCCTCTATACTCTCAGTTTCTAACTCAGACTCATTCTATGTACTCTCTGGACTCTCTAGACTCTTTATGTACTCTTCTCTACTCATGGGTAGTTGATATAATATTGTTTATAATTTCATGATGATTTCTTTATTTGTTTGGAGAAAATAAGCTTAATTTTGATATTTAAATTATATCAAATTTTAAATTCGGATCAACTGAAAAAGTGATGTTAAAATTTACATTATCTAAAATTTATATACTACATCTAATGCCTCAATAAAGTCTGAGAAGCAATATGAACTACTTAGCATGTGAACGTAATATAAGTAAGCAGATTATTAAATGTAACTCTTTAATAAAGGAAATTATGATCTTAAATTTTTGAATGCATAAAATTACTTTCTACCAAATCATGTTTTAAAATATACTTTCTAAAACATGTGCATAAAATAATAAATAAACTATTTGATGCATTTTACCAACGATTCGTAAATTTTGAAGGTAGTGTGGAGCAAATTCTATAATTTAAGATGAGAAATTTTCTACAGAGAGTACAGATGCAAAAATCTCCTAGAAATCATCCAAATAGCCACCAAATTGATTCCACTGGAATGTAATGAACATAATCTGAACAACCAGGCCAAATAAACTAGAAAAAATATCCATAAAATCATCTGTACTCTCAAGAGAGTACAGAGAGTACAGATACAAAATAACACTAAAAAATCAACCAACAATCCAAATTGTTCTATGGATTTTGAAATATATTTCCTCCAAACAGTCAAAAAAATAGGAAAAATGACCAATGCTATTTCTCATGAGAGTACAGAGAGAGAGAGTAGAGAAAGTGATACATATGTAAAATAACACTAAAGAAGTAACCAAACAGCCTCCAAATTATTCCTTATAGATTTGTAATGAAGATATTTCCTCCAAACATTCTCATAGAAATTGAAAAAAATGCCCAAAATACTTTGTACTATACTCTCGTGAGAGTACAGAGAGTACACATATAAAACTCTCCTAAAAACTAACATAAACCAAGTTTTTCTAATAATGTAATAAATATATTCTCCGATAAGAAGGAACTCGGACAAATATGAATTGTAAGACTCATTACATATAAGATACCCATGCAAAGTAGATCCTCAAAATAAGAAAAGTCATCTTACAAAGAACTCCAAACAAGCAGGATATATACACTAAATAAAAGAATTTCGAATAACACTAACAAACTATAAAAATATTATAAATGATACAATATTGAGAAAATTATCGATGAAACATAAACAGATTATATCAAGTTAGCCATGAGTTGAGAAGAGTACGAGTACAGAGATGCAGAGTACAGAGTAGAGAGTATAGAGTATGAGAAACAAAGAGTACGTTTTCTTTCAAGAAGGCTTCTTTTGTTTGTATTTTACCTTCAAGATGCTCTTGGGGCTTCTTCACCTAAGTGTCACCTCACAGATAAGACATTCTATCTATGTCATAAGACATTCTCCTCATTTTGGCATCTCTAATTATCATAACTTCATGGGATGAAAGGAATACACCGCCCACCCAAAAAAAGAAAGTCTGCTTTCTATGTCCCAAGAAGACGGATTGAGGTAATAATTGAGTCAATCAATTCCGGAGTCAATGAATTGATGCGATGAAGTTGTAAAATGTCAATGACTTCAACAAAGACCGCAATATTATCAAACATTAAGCGATGGATAATTTATCCTTTCCTGCACATGGTAAACTTTAAAATGAAAAGTCAAATGACATATGCAAATCAACCATAAAACCAACCAAGTCACCCTAAGAACATATTTCCTACAAATGCACTCAAATAAATTACAAAATATCGACAAAATCATCTGCATTTCCCTCATGAGAGTAATGTGAGTGATGAAAAAATCTCCTAGAAACCATCCAAACAGCTGCCAAATTGCTTCCAACGAAATGCACTGAACCTAATCTCAACAACCATACCAAAGAAACTAGAAAAAATGGCCAAAAATCATTTGTACTCTCATGAGAGTACAGAGAGTACAAATGCAGAAAAACACTAACAAATCAACTAAACTGCCTCCAAATTATGCCTAATGAACATATTTCTTCCAAACAGGTCAAAGAAATAGGGAAAAAATGATCAAAAATGCTCTGTACTCTCAAGAGAGTGAGAAGAGATAAGATAGTAGACAGAGAAGATGGGATGAATGAAAATAATCTCAACAATCACCAAGAACCTGAGAAAATGTCCAATATCATTTGTACTCAAGAGAGTGATGCAAAATAACACTAAAAAATAACTAAACAAACCTCCAAATTGTTAAATGATGATTATAATGAACATATTTCCTCCAAACGCGCCAAAGAAAATTATTTCTAAATTAATGAATGATCATATTCTCCATCAAGTAAAATAAACTATAAAAAATATTCAGAATCATCTCATTCTCACGAGTACAGAGACAGATTCAAAAATCTCTCAAAACAAAGAAAGCCCTCTCAAGAACTCCAACAGAAGAAAATACACTAAATAAAAGAATTTCAAGGAATAACACTAACAAATCATAAAAAATCAGACGTATACAACTAAAAAATTATCGATAAATTTTATTTAATATATTCTCGCCTATTTCCTCAACATAACTTCCAAATTCATTCTCCACCTTCATGGTCTTTCAGAAAAGGAAATGAATTTTCTCTCTCTCTGAGCTCGATTTAAAAAAATATACCCCTAAACCTTAAATCAGATATATATATATATATATATATATATATATATATATATATATATATATATATATATATATATATATATATATATATATATATATATATATATATATATATATATATATATATATATATATATATATTTCTTTTAAATTCCTCCTGTGCATTCCAACGACGCTTCTTCTTTTCAACTATGCTGCCAGATAAATAAGCGTCACATCCCGCCTAGTTACAATTTAAGCTTAAAAAAAAAGAATCACCTATTGCCGAAGTCAGATCGGAAGACGCATATCCATGACCCGGACGTAATATTTTCTTTAGGAACAGGGAGGGACTAGTTATTTCATGGACAAATTTTTTAAAAATTAAATTATATATATATATATAAGAAAAAAATAAATAATTAATAAAATAATATCAAAAATTTTATATAAAAAATGAGTTAGCAAGATTATTAAATTTCTAATTTTTTTTATTTTAATTAATTAATTAGTTATTTGAGAGTAATAGATTATATTAGTTTTTTTGGAGAAATTTATTGTATAAAATGTAAATTAAGAGGAGATAAAATATAAAAAATATTATTTTTTCAAGAGAAAAAAAGAATTTGAGGATGAGACTACGAAAGCTTACTATTAATATGGCGATATTTATCTGATTAATTATTTGAAAGTAACGTTTCTTAATATCCAGAGGAGCACAAGAGAATGGCGCCAGGGATTGTGTGAACGCGCGCTCAGAATCCGAATCTTCTGATTGCTGACGGAGACTTAAATAAAATAATGCACCCGTGGCTTGGCCTAAATCTATTGGTGCGCTTGTCGGTTTTCCGCATCGGATAAGAAAGCAATATTTCTTTTTCTTCGATTACTAATTGAAAAGTATACAAAAACGAAAGCTCCTCCCAAATAGGCTGCAATCAAATCGAATATGTGGTTATTTTAATTCAAATTTATTTATCATTATAGAGCTTGAGCTCGAGTTGAATTTTAAGGATGACGTTCGAGTTTGAACTCATTTTAAAAAAAATATTGTTTAAACTTGAGTCGAGTTTGCTCATGCGATAGTTAAAATTGAGAATATCGAGCATATGAATAAGCTCGTTTAATGAAATAAATGAAATTTTTTCAAGAACAGCTTACTGAGAAATGTACACAAGCAATATTAGTTAAATTTTATTATGCCTAAAAAAAATTTAAATAGTACTATTCATGAAGAAACTGTTACCAAGTTCCTTAATGAGCTTGTTTTCGAGTTTTGAACCATATGATTCATGAACATAAATGAACCGAAAAATAAGCTGTTCATCCTTATTCTTCTAGCAATCGAGCATTTACCAAATTTTGACATCCTCTAAAATTAATCGATCAAGACGCAATCTCAAGGCATTTTGAAATGCCGATCTAATCACCGATTTCAGAAACTTACAATAACCGACTGCCTCGAGACTAACATAGAACATCAGCATAGCCCCGATCCGAATCAATCGACTCGCATCAAGCTATCGAGCATGAAAATGGATCCCGATCCGCCAAATGGTCACCAAATATATTTATAGTCGATCGAGCTCGTCAAGACAAATCCAACGAATCCAAGATCACCCAATTCGACATCATTAAGGCACCTGATCATCAAAATATACCGTCGATCGGGATCGATCGCCGTCCGATGGGAGTGGTTGGAGTTTTCCACGAATTTACAAGCCACTCCCAAAATCTATAAATAGAGCTTCATTCTCACCTTAGAGAGGACCGAATCGATTTGAAGACCGTGAGAGCTCGAGAACCACCGACCTGACGCCGACGCATCTATCACCACCGCCACCACCAAGAATGCTCAGATCGAGTCGCCTCTAGAGATCGCCGGACTAGAAAAGACTGCCACCCGAGTTGACCGATATTATTTTTCTACACTGAATATTGTTACCAGAAACACCTTCTCTAGAAGCAAGGACTGATCTTTGAACACATAAAAGTTCTACAGATCGGCAAGGCCCCGTTTTTTTTCCTTAACGGGTTTTCCAATGATAACCCCTGTTCATATCCCCGCCAGGTGTTGGATAATTTTGGGCTAATGAAGATCTCGATCTACCGGAATAAAATTCTCAAGACGCAATGCCCCAGGGAAAACAGCTCCCCATTGCTATATCTCCAATATGATTGGTAAACGGTTTGCGCTCAACGCCTCCTCATTCTCGTGGATCAAGGACGCCAAGTCTCCAACACTTCTCTACATAATGACTTATGTCCTGTGAGGTCCGTGCCCCTCTGGAAGATCGCTCAAAGGATGGAGGATTCCCGAACGAAATTCTTCGACTCGCAGAGGACCCAAGAAAACGCTCCAACACGAAGAGCCACAGTTCCGCACGCCTCAAAGATAATCCATTTTCTTCCGAGAATGATTACCCGGAATGCCGGATCAACAAGTAGAGAACCCTTGGCACCACATCTGATGTCGAACTGGATACCGCCAGCTCTACTACCCCACACGAATGGCTCTCAGACGGTGAAACTCCACGCCATCTTATACGCTGATGAACTACGACGATCGGTGCAGAAGAGTTCCTGCAAACACCAATGATCCATTCTCCGCCGCTTCTCTTCCAAAGCTCATCCCGCCGAGATCATCTCACAATACCCGATTCGACGATTCAAGCTTCCCAAAGATGGACCCTTACGATGGCACAACCGATCCAGAGCATATCGATCACTTTCGAACGATCATGCACATTCGCATAAATGACTCTCGCTTTGTGTCGTATTCCCAACTCTCAAAGGACAAGCTCAGCATTTGGTTCTATTCGCCGCTAAGGGTCCGTCGATCATTTGGAGAGCTCGCCAGATTGTTGCTCACAACAAGAGAATCATCGTGATTCATCACATCTCTCCTGAATCCGCTAACGATGGAGAGTCCTCAAAGAATACTTCCGAGGTTCTCCTCTCAAGCTTGCATACCGTGAGTAGATCCGTAACTTTGAGGGCGGCTTCTGAGGACTCCGCCAGATACTTCTATTCATCATTAATGCGGGAGACACCATTCCTATGTCGACTGTCCACCTAATAGAGGCACAAATCTCCACGAAACTATCGCTGCTCATCTCAACGCTTGAACCACCAAGCAAGAAGAAGGTTCCCAAAGGTGATGTTCAAACATCTAAAGAAAGAAGAGAAAAGAACCTCCCCCAAAACCTCCTCAATTCCTCATGACTCAATCGAGAGGAAATATACGGCTCAACACGCCATGCACGAACATCCTACCGCTATTCAGAAGAGGATACCAAGTGGCGACACCTTTAAAGTCCGGAATTGGAAATCAAGAGAAATTCTTTCATGAAAGGGCACACCATCAAGAGTGCCACCAACCGGAGGAGATTGAAAGACTAATACGGGGTATCTAGGCCGCTTTTATACAAAACCAACCCGCTTGCCCAAAGAAATGCAACCAGCTGAGGAACCGCTGCCGGAGATAGAAACAATTGTGAGGGGCTGTTATCAGCCAAATATTCATCGCCTTCAAGAGCCGTGAGTCAAGAAGTCTCTTGACCATTCTATCACCTTTGATGATTTAGATCTAGAGGGGCTTCGATCCCACATCAAGATCCCCTTGTCATGTGGTCTGATCCATGCTTCAATATTAAAAGGATATTGATCAATGGGAGTTCTGATGTTCTTTTACCCACTTTCCTTAGATGTAAAGAGAGAAGCTTCAACCCGCCGGCCCAATCGTATGGATTTGATAATCGAGTATTAGTGGAAGGGACAATCGCCTTCCCGTAACTCTTGGAGAATTTCCGACGCAACCCACTTGATACAATTTATTGTAGTCAAGTCCGAGTCCGCGACAATGCAATATTTGGGAGACCTCTCTATATTCGCAATCACTGCCTCACCTCAAGATGAAATTCACACCAGCAGGGTAAGTGGAATCAACAGATAGCACAAGCATGCTATATCAAGCAAGCCCACCATTTACGCCAAGAACCCTCAACATCGAGAACTGACCTACGATGAGGATGCCTCGGAAGGGCTTCTCCATTGAAGATGTAATTTGTCTTCCTATCTGTAAGTTGATCCATCGCGAAAGGTGAAGGTGGATCGCTTTCGCTACCGATCAAAATCGAATACGAGATTTTCGCGTAAAATCAAGATATCTTTGCCCGAGCGATCTAACATTCTCGGCATTGACCCAAGTCATTATGCACTCCTCAAAGTTGACTCAACCTACAAGCCGGTGATACAGAAGAAAAGAACCTTCGCTTCTGAACGATTGCAGATCATAGAACAAGAAATCACCAAACTTCTGGAAGTCAAGTTCATTCGAGAAGTCTACTACCCCACCGGTTGGCTAACGAGTGTTAGTCAAGAAGGCCAACGCTCGGAGAATGTGCATCGACTACACCGACCTTAATCGGCATGCCCAAAAGATAGCTTCCCCTTCCTCGACGACCAACTAGTTGATGCGACATCAGGACATCAGATGCTGAGCTTCATGGATGCCTATTCTGGCTACAATCAAATCAGGATGAACAAAACAGATGAGGAAGCAACATCCTTCCAAACAGATAAGGGACTATACTGCTATCAGGTCATGCCATTCGGACTAAAAAATGCTGGAGCAACATATCAACGCTTTATGAATAAGATCTTCAAGGATCTTATAGGCACAATATGGAGGTGTATGTTGATGATATGTCGGTGAAGAGCTTGGAAATATCACAAAGATATTTCGACCGCAATGTTTGACATTCTTCGACACTACAAGATGCGCTCAACCCAAGCAAGTGCATTTTGAGTTTCCTCTGAAATTCCTAGTTTCATGGTCACTGGATGTAGGCCAACCCCGAGAAGATAAAAGCACTCAAGGACATGTCACCTCCAAGAACGATCAAGGAAGTCCAACGCTTGACCGGAAGGATTGCTTTATCACGATTCTTGGCCCGCCAGAGATAAGTATCTACCATTCTTCAAAATCTTAAGGTGCACGAGGAAATGGATTCCGGACGATGAATGTCGACCGCTGAGCAACTTCGAAGTCTATTTAGCTTCCCCTCTATTATCAAAGCTCATCCAAGGAGAGAAGTCAGACATCTATCTTGCTATTTTTCTCATGCCGTAAGTCTGCGTCGATACGCTGAGGAGAATTCATTGCAACGACCCATTTACTATGTCAAAAATCCTTTCGACACCGGGATGCTATCCACTAGCGATAAGACTTGGCCCTAGTGCATTCTCGCACACAAAAAATTGCACCGTACTTTCGTGCCCACACCATCAACGCCTACACTCATCTTCCATTAAGAACTATTCTACAAAAGCTGAGATGAAGATTGATGAAATGGTCGAAGCTTGAGAGTTTGACATCCATTTTCTTCCACGCCCCGATATAAAGTCACAAGTGCTCACCGACTTCGTAGAATGTACCATCCCATCACCACCGAAGATCATTCATCACTCCATGACAAATCAATGGACATTATATGTTGATGGAGCGTGTACTTCCTAAGGGAGCGTGAATTTTGCTTATCTCCCCAAGTAAAATAACTTTAGAGGCTTCACTAAAGTTCCCGCCACCAATAATGAAAAGACAGGCCTCAGAAGGTGACTAAGGCTCCATCGTGGAGGTCCGTAACTTAGCCATCTACACGACTCACGCCTTGTGGCCTCACAGTTGAAGGAGACACGATACCCGCCATCCGCATTGCCAAGACCGCCTTTTGGCAAAGTCACACTTGCCGTAATCGAGACCCATCGATAACTCATATTCTAAGAGAGCAAAACACACGCGTGATGCCCTCCAAGTTAGCCACAACAATGACAGATCTTTTCAAGAGAAAATACATGAGGACATCCACTTTCCCAAGATTCAAGGCCCTTGGGTGATACACCGAGGACCCAAAAGAATCTTCATGGATTGACATCATGTCCTTTCAAAGCGGGCCTTGCCAATGACTCCACCGATGCTATCCGCCTCCGACGTATAATCAACTTCACCATAATCGGTGATCTAACTCTACAAGCGGTCCTGGCCCTACTTAAAGTGTCTACCACCTTCTGAGGCTAACTATGCAATGCGAGAGGTTCATTCGTGAATTTGTGGTGAACATTTGGGAGGAAAAGCCCTCGCCTCAAAATCATGAGGCAAGATTTTACCGCCTACAATGAAGAAGGACGATTGGAGTTTGTAAAGAAGTGTAACAAGTGTCGCTACATTCCAATCTCACTCATACACCATCAGAACTCACCACAAAGCCCGTGGCCCTTTGCTCAATGGGGGATCGACATAATGGGACCCTTTCTCATTGCCACTGGGCAACGAAAATTTATAATCTTGGCCGTTGATTACTTCACGGAAGTGGTGGAATGAACCGCCAAAATCACCAAACAAATGCCAAGCAATTTGTCCGGAAAATATATTATTTGTCATTTCGATTCCAAAGAAAAATCATCAATAATGGGACCTCACGTGAAAGACATTCACATCTTTTGCCAGAGTGCATATATCCGAATCCAAATCCGTATCCCATCCAAAGGCAAATGGGCAGACAGAAGTCACCAATAAGACAATACTAAAAGGGCTAAAGACACGACTGAACCACGCTGGGGGACAATGGGCCGAAGAACTATCCAATGTTCTTTCGCCGCACTACATCAAGGACCCCTACCGGAGAAATGCCGCATAATCGGTTTCGAACCAGGTCGTTATTCCGCGGGGTCCCAGCCTAGAACCCATAACTTTGATGCCGAAAAGAACGACGATAAGCTTCGATTCCATCTGATCTCCATAAGAGACCCGCGACATGTCAAGACTCGAATGGCTTCTATCGCGATTGCTTGAGGGTTTCCTTAGGGTAAACCGACCAATGTCTGTTGGGGACCTCGTCCTCGAAGTCTCGACTTCGGCGGGAAAAGGCCCTAGCAGAACAAACTCTCACCAGTTTGGGAAGGCAGGTATGTGGTGGTGTCTAAAATCAAACTGCACGTTCAAGCTTAAGGATAGTATGGGAAGACTCTCGCGTGCACGGAATGCTACAAACCTCAGTACTACCGGTGATGTATCGACTTTTTTTCTAGTGAATGTGGAAAATATTATCATCGTGTATGTTTGTATTGTAATTGTTGTTATCGAATTAAACATTTATCGATACTCCGTTTGTCGTACTTATTGTCCAACCTTGGCATCAAGGTGTTTGGATTTATGTTTATCTATGTTAAAGTTCTCATACATATTGTGACTTTTCTTGCTTATGCTTGCATTTTAAAACACCGACTCAAGAGATGCAACTATTGTTGTATCTCATTCAGTAGATCGATCCCAGAATTCGATCGATCTTCCTCTGAGTTAACATCGTCAGTAACTCGATAAACAACCTTGGATAAGTTGGCAATCCTCATAGACCTTTCTCCATAACGGTTAACATCATCAGTAAGCGCTCAGATACACCAGGATAGATCGAGGTTACGAGAGAACCTCTATAAATATATTCCATGCAAGTTTGTCATCAAATGGTAATGATCTTAGAATAGATCAAATTATCCAAAGGGATTCCGATGATCTCTTCTGAATCTTTATCATCGGTACACTTTGACACACAACTCCGGAAATATTCACAAACAATTTTTGTGGATTATTAATATTTCTCATGAGCATACAAGTCAATCAACCGAAATAATATACAACAGCAACATAAAGGAACTACAACTACGGTCTTGATGGTCTCATCGGTAGATGATGAAGAACTATCGAAATCATCGTCGCTAGAAGGGTGGGAAGCTAGGCTAGGAGAAAGGACCTTCTCCCCAGCTTGCGATCATGGCGTGTCCCCTTGAAACCTCGGATGAAAACCTTCATCAACCTGCTCCAAAGCCTTCACCTCACATCATACCGTGGTCTCACGGCCTCACGAGCGTGATCTGTGATACTCTTGAAGGCGTCGAGTTCTTGAAGTCCTCCACGGCTCCAGGCTCCGCTTGCAGAGATAAAGGCCTCTTTCTCGAAAGGCGTAACTCTCGGTTCTTTGCCTCAGACACGAAACCTTCTCGAAAGATCTTGGATCCTTTGCGGCGCAACCTCGTTCTAGCCTCCACTAATTCATCCAGTCTCAACTTCACGGCGAAAAAGAAGAAATTAACAGTCGCCAACGGTCCTCATCAAGTTGATTCTCCAACACGGACATCTCTTTTACTTTCTCCGTCACGCTTCTTATATTCACCATGGAGAAACTTGACCTTCACGAACTCTGGTCATTCGGCCTGATGTTCATTTTGAAAGTTCTTGCTTCTTGATATCGAAATAAGAAAAATTACGTTAAGCACGAAATGGGAAATAAAGATGATGAGCATAAGAAGGATTGTTACAGTTCTTGACATCGCGGCGACTCTGAGAATGATTCAACACCGTCCTCGGGAATGAAGATCCTTGGGGATGACTACAAGGGCACTCTTTTGGTGTCGATATCACCATCACCTCTTCACTCCTTTTCCTCTTCTCTAGGCGGGTCCTTCAGGAAGAAGCGGAGGGCGCTTGGGAGATCTGGAAACCTCTTTGTTGGGCTTTCTCAACGCAACTGCATAAGACCGCTCGGGATGAATAAAAAGCCCCGCCTCGAACAAAGATTCCTCCCGCACAAATCTGTTGATATATCGAATCTCAAATCGAAGATCTTCAATATTCTGGAATTTCAGCGTCCGCAGGATATCTTCATCACCAACCTGTAAGGGAATGGGTAAATCTCTCAGCTTTCCCCATTTCTCGAGAAGACCCGTCATTCTTCACAAAAGAATCGCTTGCCCAACTCTTGGGAGGATCCTTCGTCCGAGGTCAAGTGGCACTCTGCAATTCTGACCATGTGCATGCCACTTGCACATCCGTCGGTAATCGATAGTCGAGTGCATCCTGAAAAACTATAAGTCCCATCGCGATCGTCATTGCCAGCGGGAAATGCAAACCTCGCATCTTGACAAAATGGCGATCATCTGGAGGGGGAGGAAACCGCAATCCAGCTCATCTCGTAAGTGGTGAAATACCCGTGGCGGAGATTGGGCTATCGAACTTCTTGGACACTTAAGAACCAAATCATTCAGAAAATAATATTTTTTCCGAAGCACGATCAATGTGTCTCCCGTGATCGATGACTCCCACGAATCTTCAGTCCTCCCATTTTTAGAAGGTTCCCTCGTCGGTGCCTCGTTACAAGGGTCGGACGTGTCTCTTTCAAAAGATTCTCACCCATCTACAAACACCGGCAACTCGTACGATCGAGATGAAAATATTCAGGAGAGAAACTCCCACCGGAGGGCTATGCACTCACAGCTCGGGAGTAGAGGTGGATCCAAAAGTGCCCAAACTCCCACCGGGGAGGCTATGCACTCAGAGGAGAAGAAGAGAGAGAATGTTGCCTCTCTTACCCTGGGGTTTTATAGACCCCAATGGGGTAAAAGGTAAAACCCCAAAACCGTCAAAACCCCAAAGCCAGAACTCTGGTCGGACCCAGTGGCTGTGCCCGCCAGATGTAGAAGCCATGGTATGAAGAAAGACCAGAGGCCGACCAGCCGCCCGACGCAGCCATGATCCGGGACTTCGATCCCTCGCTCGTGTGTGCGTAGGATGGTCCGCCCAGCGCTAGCCGCCGCGTAGCGTAACCACCCTCGCCAGCGTGACGCTGACGTGGCCCGTGTCATGGCCCGCCACGTGGCCTCGGCGTCAGCAGCTTGACCGCCATGGCGTGGCCCGTCAGCGGTTATATCGCCCGCCGCGTGACCCCGACGTGGCAGCGGCGTGGTTCATGGCTGAACGCCCAGCGGGCGCTCGCCGCGCAATCAACGGTGGGCGACCGTTCGGTGCCTCCTTGGTAGCATGCCAGCTTCCGTCCGCCGCGCCAGTGCGCTTTGATCCTCAGGTCCCGACCTGAAAACTTCCAGTAAATGTCCGGCGGGTCCATAACCCCAAAATATCGCACCACATTATCGCGTTGCACGCTTCACGGTTATAATATTGTGCTGTTATGAAGATCTGTTCTCTCAAAATGCGCAGTTGATGGACTCTCCAATTTCATTTGCTATTTTCAAGTATTTGACATATATTTTTGGATGACTGAGATAATGTCACCCAAAATAGAACGATACATCCTCGGAAAATTAATCGATCAAGCATGAATCTCAAGGCATTTTGAAATACTTGATCTAATCACCGATTTCAGCAAACTTACAGTCAAGCCCGTCGATGAGCGAACATAAACATCAAGCATAGTCGAGCTTCGACTCGGATCGCTATCGACATGAAAATGGATCACGCCAAATGGTCACCAAAAGCGACATATTTATAGTCGGATCGGCGCTCGTCAAGACAAATCCAAAACGAATCACCCAGATTCGAATTACATCATTAAGGCACCCGGATCATCAAAATACACCGTCGATCGGGAGATTACCTTGGGCGTCCGATGGGAGTGGTTGGAGTTTTCCACAATTTACAAGGCCGCCACTCCCAAAATCTATAAATAGAGCTTCATTCTCACCTTAGAGGGGCCGAATCGATTTGAAGACCGGAGCTCGAGAACCACCGGTCGACCTTGGCGATCTATCACCAGATTACCACCTGAGGATCGGGAGCTCTGTAGGAGATGCCCCAGGGGACTAGAAAGACCGTTGCCACAGGTTGACCGATATTGTATTTTTCTACACTGAATATTGTTTCCAAACACCTTCTTCTCAGAAACAAGGACGTATCTTTGAACACATGGAAAGTTCTCTGGGCGCAGGCCGTGGTTTTCATTGGTTTTCCATTATAACCCCGTGTTCATATCCCCTTGTGTGTTGGATAATTTTTGGGCTACGAAGATCTGCATCTAATAAAATTCTCGCAAACAAGCTCGTTCAATTAGTTAAATCAAATGATTATGAACGAGCTCAATTCAAGTTGAGTCACGAGTAACTTATCGAACATTCGATTTATTTATAATCTTATCCACGAGAGCGATGACGCTCATCTCAATATAGTGGCATAGTTTATGTTAGCAGCCTGAGACCTATTATTATTAAGAGCACTAAAATATTTATTATGATAAAAGAAATTATCAAATGAAAATTATATTCAAAATATTAATGTGAATATCCTTCCGATGATTATAATTAAACTAACTTTTCAATTTTAAGTTGGTTTTATATAGATATATAAGTTGTGTTAAAAAATTATAAAGAGTTTATCATTTTAATATTGAATAAATTTTTTAAAGATACAAATAACTTGAAAGTAACATTTATGAAATACTTTTTCTTAGAAAATTTGATTAATAAAAAAATGATAGGATCTAGGACATTTAAAATTATTTTAATAGTGTGAATCAAATATCATAAAGAATATTATTTCAAGTAAATTGATTAGATATTTTTGCATTGCATATAGATATAATCATTTTAATAATAAAATAATTTTTTGGAGAAATTTTTATCAAAATTTAAAAACACTTATAATATTTTACTTTCAGCATATAAAACTGTATTAAAACAGAAGGCAGTATAGCCATTTAAAAATATTAAATTATTAATAGTTGAGACTATAATTGATTTTTTAGTGAATATGTAATTAATATCACAAATTTATATGCATATTAGTAATTCATAATAAGGGAGCTCGATTTGAAATGATGCTCTCTCAAAATTTAAATATATATATTTTTCAATTATAAAAGAGTTAATGTACCTCTATCTAATAAATTTAATTTTTACATGGCATAATCTTCAAATTTTTACATTTTAATCTTAATTAATATATAAATTTGATTTGAAAAATAGCTTGTCTTTCTTACTTATTATAAGATTTTTCACATATTATATGTTCCTGGCCTCAACCAAGGTTTAGGCCTTATTTCGTTATCGGAGATCTCGAGTTTGAATCTTGGAAAGTGTGTGAGTTTACCATGAAAATAACTAAAATGAGTTGGAGTTGTGCCTATATGCATCTTGAGAGAGATGAGTATTAGCACGAGGAAATCAAACTCAACATCTCTCGCTACATTATTTTAAATAGTAAGAATTATGATATATATATATATATATATACATATATACACACACATCCTTTAAAAGGTTATGCATGATAGGATAATACATGTATCTTGATTTTTGAGAAGACTAAAGGTCTAACATATTAACTTCGAGTTAATTATATTTTGGTATATGCACAAGTCAAATTAATAAATATCAAGTTGGTGTCATTGGGCTAGTTAATATTTGAGTAGGAGCATGTGATTAAATAGGTATCTTCTATAGTTTTGGTGAATTGAGTCTAAGGCATTCATGTTGGTGATATTGCACGAAGGTCGAGATAATCCTTTGGCTTAAAGGTGAATACACAACCATATATTAACAGGAAATTGAAGACAACCATGACAATCCCTCTCTTGGAAGGAGAAGAATCGGGTTACCTAGATTTAATGGGTGATCATGAACAAATGAGAACTTTATTTTCCTAGAAATAAAAGAGGACTAGGCATCCAAGGAATGATAGAATGTGACAAATTTAAGAACACCAAGAGGATTGTCTAGCATGATAAGTTGTGGTCAAAGCTCTAAAATAGTTTACAATTAGAAAAAAATTCCTTTATTTTATGCCCCAAATGTCAAGAGTTAGAGCATATTTTAGATTGAAGGAGGGGTTGGTATTTTTTTTTTATTTGAATCTTTAAAGAGTCTAATATATACATATATTCATATTAAATAGTCAAAATTGCACCCTTCTTGTAGTTTAGAGGATGATCAAATGATCCCACCCTTAAGTAAGCCCGATGGATATCTCTGGAATGATGTTATTCTATATAAGGGATGGTGACCCCAACGGTGACCTTTATTAACAATGTCTACAATCAACGAATGAAATATATTATTTTGATGTTCCCAGTTATAAGAGTCTAATAGTGCTTATAAATTAAAATTTTGATATTTAGATACACTAAAATAATTCTAGAAATATCAAGATCAAATTTAGAGCTATCGAGAAATAAATGTGATGTATTTTAATGTTGGTATCAAAATATTCTTCTCTTGGAGAGCAATCTAACATTAAAAATGACTTGAGAATTAAAATTTCATAGAAGCCACACTAATTCTAAGAAGATATTAATACAAAATTTAAAATTATTAAAAAATCACAATAATATGGCATTCATTTTCAAAGCAACTAGAAGTTCTTTAATTTGATTCGTATGATTATAGTTTGGAATGAAATTTGTACTATTTAAATAAATCTCATTTTGTCTTAACAAGATTAATGGTATGCTCTCTCTAGATATTGTTATTGCTCTTGAAGGTTTGATCGTAGTAGTTGTTAGAATACCTCTTTAATTTTTTTTTCTTTTTTTTTTAAATCCACATTTACTCATCCAACACATTAAACATTCTCTCTAATACTCTAGTTTGTCTTGATTAGCTATCAAAGATGAGTAATTATGATGGCAAGGATTTGACAACACACTTATTTTCCTCATGTTCTCAATTGGGATTTGGGATCATCATTTTCCTATTTAATCCCTCTATTTTACAAATTTTAAAGGAAGTTGACTATTTGGGAAATGTTTCTAAATTTGAGAAAATATTTTACCTGTCCTCTATTTGTTGCATCATTAATCACTTATGGCCGAAAGAGGGCAATCACAAATTTGGAAACAGCATATCCAACACAATTACTCTCTTGCTTAAGGGATTGTTTGGATGCTTAAAAAAGTAATGCAGATTAAAGTGAATGTAATATATTTTTTAATTTACTTTAAAATTAATTGGTTGAGAAATCTATAAATTATGAGATTCTTTTTTTTTATTTAGTAGAATAAATGTAATGTAAAGTAATTTTATGGTTGTGGGTGGTGGTGCTGGTGACCAACTCCTACTAGATGGTGTTAGCTGGTGGCCGACGGCGACAATATCACTTTACACTGGCTAGTGTATTTAAAATTCACCCAAATCTGGTGAATTCAAGATACATTAAAATTAACTCTTCCAATGTATTCTAAATGTTAGAACTATAATGAAAATAAATTAGCAATTAATAAATAAATCTAACACAACTATGCAAATAAAAATAATGAGATCAAAATAGCCTGAGAGGGAGGCGTACCGATGACACTATCCTTAGAATAGATCAAGTCTTGGGTGCACCAATTTGCAGCTCTCTTATCTACTAATGAGATACAACCTGTCTCATTGCCTTGATCGTGCGTGCACCATGACTGATCAGCAAAACTTTGAACTAATCACATGTCTCTTGTTGCCCAAAAATAAAATGAAGAGAATGAAAAGAAAAATTGTGAATGGAGAAAGGAAGAGAGAATATTAAGATTTTGTCATTTCATTCAATCTCACATAATCATCTATTTATAGGTGAAATATGAGAGCCAAATATCAAATCACCTAATAATGATTTATAGCCATTACTAGCTATTATTTTAAGTTATGAATTAATTTTTTTGTATTTATATTATAAGTTACATAATTAATATTTTATTGTAATAACGTTAGAATAATAATGTTAAGAATAACGTTATTATAACATTATAATGTTATAATATATATATATATATATATATATATATATATATATATATATATATATATATATATATATATATATATATATATATATATATATATATATATATATATATATATATATATATATATATATATATATATATATATATATATATATATTCTTTAATCCAATAAAAAATATTTATAAATAAACTTGAGGTGAATAAAATAAGAGATCAAGAGTTAAAAATTTCATTTTGGACAACTTTTATAGTGCATTCGATGAAAGAACCTTCCGGGTTTGAACTTTCACTTAGTATAACCAAAATCTAACAACAATCAATATTATAGTAACAGAAGTTTTGAACTAAGTATATAAGTTATTATATCAATTGGTATAAACATGATATGAGACACGCTATAAGTTCTACTCAAGGTCGTGCTTTAAAGGCAATGTGCTTTCATCTCAATTCATAAGTGTTTTAAGATCTTAATAAGATCTCATTGCAGCGGCCAATTACTGCAACACTTATATAAGTGAGATCTTTAAGATATACTGCAATTATAATATCTCGCAAAATTTTTGACTTTGATATCATTAAGAGCTATAGCTCAACCTTATTTTCATTGCAGTTTAGCACAAATATATATAAGAATGATATTCATAATATTTAAATTTATGCTTTTATTAGTAATTCGATCAGCTTCGTTTTTACCACATTAAACCTTCTATCATAGTGTTTTCAATTTGAAGGTTGAGTTTCCACTGTGATGACTATTTTAACCACATCCTTTCTAATGATCTCAATATAGAAGTCTTTGCAAGCCCTTTCGTCAATGGAGCTGCAATATTTTTTTCAGAGTAAATAAAATGGTAAGTAACAACACCTCTTTTATATAATTCATATAAAAGAATCATGTCTTATTCTCATATGACATTTTTTTATCAAAGCATTTTGCATTTTTTTGCTTTTGCTATAGCGGCTTAATTATCACAATTTATTAAAATAGAGGTAAACAAAATAATAAACTTTTAAGCCAATCGGCTTCAGAAGTAGCAAAATCAAGTGTTATAAATTATGCTTCCATAGTAGATCTAGAGATTAATATTTATTTAGTAGATTTCTATGATATTGTACCACCACGATATATGAAGACATAACCACTAGTGGCTTTTGTTTCATTAGTGTTGGCAACCCAACTAGCATCACAATATCCTTCTAATACTATAAGAAGACTACTATAATGAATGCAATAGTTTATTGTACCTTTTAAATATTTAAAAAAAAAATAGTGCTTTCCAATGAGTTTCATTAGGATTACTAGTATATTTACTCAATTTTCCTACACCATAAGCAATATCAAGTCTAGAATAATTTAGTATAACTAATTATTTGAGAATATTTTAATTGTGAACACTATTACCTAAATTATATATAAGATGTAAGCTAGAATTATATGGAGTGCTTACATGAATCACATCTTGATAATTAAAATTTTTTAGAAGTTTTTGAATATAATATGATTGAGTAATAAAAATATTATTTGCATTTCTATAAATCTCTATACCCAGTATTACATTAGCTTCACCTAAATCTTTCATATCAAATTGAGTTAATAAAAACTCTTCAATATTATTTATAATATTTAGATTTGTACCAAAAATTAAAATATCATCAACATAAAGACATAAAATAATATAATCATGATCAACAACTTTAATATAAACACATTTATCAGACTTATTAATCAAAAATTCATATATCAATACTACTTTATCAAACTTTTCATGCCATTATTTAGGAGCTTGCTTTAATCCATAAAAACATTTTACTTATTTACAAACTTTATTTTCTTGTCCTTTTACTATAAAACCTTCAGTTGATCAATATAAATTTGTTCGTCTAAATCACTATTTAAAATGCAATTTTTACATCCATTTGATATATAACTAGATTATATGCTGAAGATAAAGCCAAAAGCAAAAGAATTGTAGAAATTATAGTAATTGAAATAGTCAACACCAATTTTTGTGTATATCCTTTGGCTACTAATCTTACTTTATGTTTATCTATAGATCCATCTAATTTTAATTTCTTTTTGAATATCCATTTACATCCAATAATTTTATAGCCTTTAGGTAAATTACGAAGTATCCAAGTCTTATTTGATATAATAGAATTTATTTCATTATTAATAGCTTCTTTCCAAAATGGTGCATCTATAGAATTCATAGCTTCATCAAAAGTAGTAGGATCATTTTCTAAAATAAATATTTCAGTTAAAAGAGAATAGAAATTATCACCTAAAATTTTCTCTTTTCTAATTATTTTACTTTTCTAATATTTTTCTTATTTTTATTAGTTAAAATAGTATCATCATTATTTATTATAGAATTTTCTATTGAAGATTCTTTTTACTAATAGATTTTATAATCTTATTTTTCAATGAAAATATATCTTCCAAAAATATAGTATATCTAAATTCCATAATTGTATTAATAAAAATATCACTAATATCAGAGTTAATGATAAGAAATTTATAAGTAGGACTATTAAGAGAATATCCAATGAATACACCATCTACAGTTTTGATCCTAATTTTCTCTTTTTACATTATGTAATAGATATTTTAGCTAAACAACTCCAAACTTTTAAATACTTCAAATTAGGTTTTCTATTTTTCCAAAATTCATATGGTGTTTTATTAGAATTTTATAAGGAATCCGATTTAAAATAAAACAAGCCGTTAATAAAGCTCCACCCCATAAATTATTCGATAAATTTGATAAAATTAGCATTGCATTTACCATATCAATTAATGTTCTATTTTTTATTTCTGCTACTCTATTAGATTGAGGAGAATATGGAGGAGTAAGTTGATGTATAATACTATTTTCTTCACAAAATTTATTAAATAAAAGTGAAATATATTCCCCACTTCTATCCAATCTTAAAATTTAAATTTTCTAATTTAATTGATTATCTTACTTCTAATTTATATTTCTTAAATATATCAAAAACTTCATCTTTAGTTCTGATAAAGTAAACATAGAAAATTTTTGAAAAATCATCAATAACGGTAATAAAATATCTTTTACCTCTTTTATTTAAATTACCATTTAAATCACAAACATCACTATGAATAAGATCTAATAAATCATTTTACTTAATAGAAATAAATTTAAATATTTTTTTAGTTTGTTTTGCTTGAGAGCAAATTTCACACTTCACATCTTTATTTATATCATTTTTAGATATTAAATTTGATATGATACTAAAAATTCCACTAGTTGAAGCACGAATCTTGGTGTCGAAAGCAATCTGATCCTAAGTCAAAATTAGCCCAAATTAAGCACTCAAAATATCATCGAAAACTTTGAGATATCAGTTGAATCCCTAAATAGTTTCTAAATATGGAGTGTTTATGATCAAATCGAGAGTCTTGATGAGCCGGATCTAACAAGTCCAAGATCCCTTGATTCTAACTTCATTTGAGCATTTAAGTCTTTAAAATACATCAGATGATCAAGGGAATCATTTCAAGCCGTCCGATGAAGTGGTTTGGGTTTTGCACATATTTACAGAAATGTCATTCCCCTAATCTATAAATAGCCCCTCATTCTTCACATAAGGGGAGCCCAAGCTAAAGAGAAGAGAGATCTCTAAGGCTTGAAGATCCTCCAAGCATAATCATGCCACCGGTACGGTTTGACCACCCCATCGGCCGACCACCACCGGTCTATCAGCCACCTCTGGGTCATCACCACCGTCGGCCGTTTACCATCGCTGACTGCCACCAACAACTATTACGGTCAAACCATCTTGCATAGTTGTTGTTACTGATCGATTCCCATTGTCGCTTTCTCTATAATTACGTAATTACATTTGGAAAAACTTAAACTTTGTACTCTGAAATAGATATATAGTGGAAGATTTTTATTGGGCTAGGCCTCATGATTTTTTCCTCTCTTTTTAGAATTTTTCCACGTAAAAATCTTGGAGTTTATTGTTTACTCTTCAAATATCTATGTGTGTGCTAGATTTCATAACAAGGCTAAAGCATAAACTTTTATTCTACCGCAATTGGTTTTCTAGCACGTAATAGTTTGACACCGTCTGTGAGAATCAAACCCTACAATCACAATCTCTGTGAACACCTGCATTATGGCCAACAGGCGCAATACTCGCAACCATGGAGCCTCTTGCTGCAACTCCCCTCACTCCCAAAACCAATCTTTGAATCAAGGATGTCAAGCTTCTGCCTCACTTCCCCCTTATAGGCATGACCTAATCGGTGAAGGTGCAACAGGAATCTCCTTAGAAGATCGTGTTCGCCGAATGGAAGAGTCTCAAAATGAGATAATTTGACTTTTGTGAGAAACACGGCAGCCACTACTGTGACAAATGCATCTCCCCCAAGATCGATCATTAGCCAGAAGAAGTCAAAATGCTAATATGGGGCCTTCTCTCCATCAGGCTGAAGTTCCTCCACTTCTAGACCATAATGCTAACCTCCTGGACACTGCTAGTTCTACTCATCCATCACTTGCAGCACAACTGATTGCTGACTCACTAATTATTGCTGATAGCTTGGCACGTTCTCATCCTGTTGATTCCACCCATCATGTTATACATGCAGAATTATAATGCTTAGTGCGAGAAGAATTCCATTTTAAAGATGAAAATCATCTTCCCTATCATCGCGGCAATCAGGAGTCTTCACCTTTGGTTGAAGCAATTCTTCAACATCTTATTCCCGTAGGTTTCAAGCTTCCTAGAATTGACTCCTATGATGGGGCAAATGACCCATATGAACACATCGACCATTACAGGACCATCATGCATATCCAACAAGCTCCTGACACACTATTTTGTCAGGTCTTTCCAGTCACCTTCAAGGGTCAAGCTCGCAATTGGTTCTACTCCCTTCCAAGGGGATCCACCCATACCTTTTACGAACTCGCTAAGATTTTTGTAGAACAGTTCATTGTAAACTGGAGGATCATTAAAGATTCTCATGGTGAAAATTTTCATATTTTCTTTAAAGAATAAGATATATACTTTCATCTTCACTCTATGTGAGATAGAATGAAGATGAAAATATACATCTACTTCTTTTTATGCATTTTGACATCACGTAGATCCGCAGATGTTCTTATTGAGGGTGATCGGGTATGACATTGAGGAGAGGTGTACTATCTCGAAAGATAGAAGTCACCACCCTACAATGGACTTAATCACCTCAATAAGGACTCCTAAGGACAATGGGTCAACATGTGTACCAGAGATTCTTCCTATACTTTACATGAAAAAGTAAAGTAGGGTTTATTTAAAAATGGGTTCATTAAGTTCCCTACAGGGGCAAGCCCCTATAGTTAATTATATCCTAAGGAATGGGATTCCTTAAGAATACTGTCGATTAAGATAAATGTTCGTTGTCTCCAAAGATTTCAATAGGTGGGACTATCAGTCGATTAATTTATTTTTGGAAGATCAAATGATATTGATCAAAGAGAGGGAGTTATTATCGAAGCCAAAGAAAGGTAAGTAGGAGATGTCCATGATGCTAGGAAATCTTGCGAGCATCTCAAACTATCCTATGGTTAGGCTTTATATTTTTTAAATTGATTTAATTTCTTTGAGTTGAATTTTTCATTAAAAATTTAGGGCTTATGATTCTATAACTCAAGAATATGGAAATGCCTAAGAGGAGAGGATTTATTCTTATGGCCCATAAAAGGGAGAAGCAACCTCAGAAGCTAAATCTAAGGAGCTTTGGCGAGGGCCAAAAGTACAACCTAAATCTAAAGCAAAAATGGGTATTTGGTTTGCCTCCATAAGAGAGGACAAACCACCTGATTGCTTGGATTTACAACCATCTAGGGGTTGCCACCAACTAACTCCTCCTACGATTTTAAATTCATGAAGGCTAGTCATATGCTTTATGCAAGATAGCTAGACTGTTATTTATTTAGAAAGAGACCTAAGTTCTTAAACTCACTTTCTAAAGAGACTAGATCATGTAAAAGTATGCTTCAAATGACCTAAATCTAATGCAATTTAGATTTTTTTTGGACAATCATTTTGACTCAGGCTCATAGGATTCATATGCTTAATGCATGAGAAATGAGATTATTGGCCAAAATCAGCGAGATGGGAGGAGGTGTGTTTCCACCATGGATCTCAAAGGTCAAGCCAAGTTTCTCTAGCAAAGGTGGAAGCCCTCCAATCAAGAGTGAAAATAATATGCATTTGTGCATGATATTATAAAAGAAGTACTCATCCAGCTAAGGGGTTGCCAATTCTTTTATATTGATTTTAGCCTAAGCTTTAGATGAGGCTATGAGTTCTTTATTTTTAATTTTGAATTATTAAATTTAGTAGAAGATTTATTTTTTTCTTAAGAGCCTAATCCACATCTAGGTCATACATAAAGCAAGAAAGAAATTAGAAAAAGGATGCTACTTAATGCATAAGCTAAACAGATCATTAATCAATTTATAAAGCTAATCACAAAAGAATAAGAGGCCATTATGGTCAGGTACCACCACACAAACCCAAAAATAAATTGAGTGGCCGAGCTCTACCCTTATACAACCTGGATTATAAATGAGTTACATAAAATTAAGTAAGGAACTCATTGTTATGGGGGTCTTCAAGTTTCATTTCTTCATTCTTCTTTTCTTCATTCTTCTTCTTTTCTTCTTTCTTCTTTCTTCTTTGGTTCATTCTTTTAGATGGTTGGAAGGTGGATGCTCCAAAGGCTTCACATGGTACATAAGATGAGATCTTATGATCAATGCTCATCATATTCCTCATAATAATCATTCCTAAATCCTAATTGTAAAAATTACGTGAAAATGAAAAGTTAATCTAGCTAACACCTGCAAAACAGAGATTAGCTAAATAAATCACACAAATCCCAAGCATGTATATTGAACTTATCACCCCACACATGAATGACTAAGTCCACCTGGCCTATCAGATTATTCTTAAGGGTATAAGCACTTGCACAGCAAATGCATTTATATTTTTATTTATCACAGTGCCCCTTAAGCACAATCCTAATGGTTAGACTAAGATCGCCCTACCAATCATTCCACGCACATACATCCTAACATCCATACTAAAATATATATCTCAAAATAAAAGCAAGCATCAAACCATGCACCTCCCTAACTTAAAGCTAGAAGTGGTGACTTAAACCTAATGTGTATGTTGTAGAGGTTTGTGTGGCATGCTTAGCTATGGCTTTAAGTTAGAATTTTCTAAGTGTGAAGAATGTTCAACTTGGAGGAGGGTTTCATTTAAGTGATTTAGTTATTTTGGATTGATTTTATTTTATTTTTTGAATGGGTTGAAGTAAATCCTACAATTAATTACTAAGTTATAAAGAGAGGGAAAGAGAAGAGAACTTCTCTTTCCTTCCCTAACCTAAGTAATTTCTAAAGTGGATTCATGTTTTAGTTTTATTTAGTGAATGTTTTATTATATATTTAAATTCATCCTAAGTTTAGATAAACTCTAAATAAACCTATTCAAAAAAGAAAGGCATTTTAAGATTAAGTAAAATGAACTAAATTCACAAAACATACATCACTTCATTTCATTCCTGACTTGTATAACATGCATATGAATGATTCCTAAACATATCTATACATATAAATGGGAATTTTTAGCACACTTTATGATGCATGATAAGTAGTTCATTTAAGAAAATTTGGACATTTATAATGCATGCTTTTTATTAAATAGTAAAGGGATTTCTTATCCAATTTTCACATGCACACATGAATGTATGAAAGGCATAAGTGAGTACGACGCCATTGTTAACTAGGGGTGTAAGGTGCAAGACCTACAGTGGTGTAAGGTACAAGACCCCCAGGGTTGTCCAGACTAATATACCACTTTCCTTAAATACAAGCATGTGTACAAAAGAAATAAATGGAAAAGAAAGAATTCAAAAGTTTATGTTGGTTTATTTATTTTTGTTTATGTAATTTATATGTACAAGTATAAGTATCCTTCTTAAGTATTAGCATAGGAATGAATATGATATGGAATTAGGCAAGTGTTAGGTTCTTTTCAAACGAACTATACACTTTGTCAAATCTTATTCAAAACTATACTAAAAGAGAGGAGAAGGAAAACCTACACTGAGCATATCCTGGGATTTTACTCACATGCAAACTTATGAATTAGATATAAGTAACACACTTCAGTTTTGATAATTGATTTATATATTTTTGAAAATAATTTGGATTTAATAATGATAATAGTCACTCATGTTCTTACTTTAGCCAACACATGTAATTTGATATAAAGGAAACATTTTTTATTTTAAATTTGATTTTTGAAAAGCATGGATGCATGAAATCATATGACATACATGTTTAGCATATTGGGAAAGAACTAAAGTAATGAAAGCATGTAAACACATTCACTTTAATTAATTCCTAAAGATAATCTTATGAAATAAAAAAGCTTAAAGTAAATCAAAGTTTGTTTAATATGATTTTTTTATTTTGAATTTGATTTAATTTTGAAAATGTAAAGTGAGTTTGTTGTTTCTAACCCATTCCCACATGTGTTTGATATTTTTTTTCAATTTTTAGATGATTAGATTCATTTTATATTTTGATTAGGTTAAAGTATGAATTAAGCATGTTAATTATCCCTTACATACACCACCTTAGCATAGTTAATCAAATAATTATGAGCCAATGAGATGACATAAAACTTTAGAAGGAATTTAAATTTATAATGCACCTAGGACGAAAGGGGCCTAATGCAATTTGGCTTATGATTAATGATTAATTAAGCTATGGGGTTTAACTTAAGTAATTTCAAAACATCCCTCACACATATGAGTTGAATCTTGATTTTCTTAATTGTACTTAGGCTTTTGAACACATAAGTATCTACCCCAAGTAGATTGATTAAGTTCTAGAAAGTTTTACAATTTTAAGAAATTAATTAAAAGGGTTATTAGTGAATTAACCCTTAATTAAGAGAGAATTAAGAAAGAAAAAGGATGTTTAAGGAATAGCTTAAGGATAAAATACTCAAAAATTACTCCTTAAACTTCCTATTCATTGAAACATACCTTAATAAACTTCAACAAAGGATTAAACCACAAATCAAATCCTTAATTATCCTTAATTACATTAAGGGGGTAATTAGGAAATAAATTAGCAATTTTCCCAATTAAGCCACCAATAAATCCCAAGAAAATTAGAAGAGATAGAAGTCATCCCCTAAAATGTACTCAAGAAGTTTGGGAATAATTAGTGGATTAATTAAAGGGTAATTAACAAATTAAGATTTACAATAAAACCCAAAATCAGAGAAAGACCCTACTTAAAATCAATTAAATTAATTTTAGAAAATTTCATATCAAATTATCTATCCAATGCAAATTATTTCATATTTTTCTAATTTTTTTAGGTTGAGATATGAATTTTAGAAGTTTAGGAAATTAATTAGAATTATTTAAACCCTAATTAAACCCTTAATCCTACGGCGTGCCATGCATGAGCTGACACGACATCCCTTTACATGTGATGCGCTCTGATTGGCTACTTAAACATCTCATCATAGCACCGCATGGTGGCTGTGCTATGTGATTTTCCCTCAACTGTCCAATCAAGGATCGGATGGTTGAGATTAAAGCCGCCATTCAAAGGGGATCAAATTAAATATAAAGCGTATTTTAATCTCGGCTGTCCATCCAAAATGCACGGATGGACGGCCTAAGATCCTCCCTATTCTTCCCTATGAAAAATGGGGACCATCCACTTTCAAAGAGTAGATCCAAGCTTGATCGAGCTTGAATTGGATTGAAAATCAACCAACAACATCTAAACCTAATGGCAAGCACATCTAACAGTCAAAATTCTAAGGGATTAAAGTTTATTTCACAAAGCTCCACACCACTTTGAGTTTAATGGTCGAAAAATGCCATACCTCGTAGGAGGTGATCACCGATGCTCGATTCCCTTGGAGATGCTTCGTCTGGTTGAGACGAAGCTTTGGTAAAAGTTTGAGAGGCTGAGTTGAGTGGATCTTCCTATGGGTCACCTCCTCCTTAGCTTGAGCTTGGTTTTGATTGAATTGGATCTCCCCTTGCTTCAAGAACTTGGAAGAGAGCTTAGGCATCGATTAGGTTCTCTGATGGAGTGTGCAAATGGAATTGAGTGGAGTTTGAGTGTAGAGGAAGTTTGCAATTCAATGTACCTCCCCTATTTTCAAAGGATGAAAATCGAGAAATGGCAGTTTCAATCTCCCTCTAGAAAGCTTAGGATCACTTGCAAATGGCTCCTATTACTCTTTAGACTTCAATCGATAATGGCTCTGTTGGAATTGAACTGAATTAGGGGGAGTATATCTCCCCCAATGGCAATCAGATGACCAAAGCTTCACTTGCCATTTTGGATCAATTGTCTGATTTAGAGGGTTGCTTGAGCTATTAGATGTGCCATGTGATTCATTTTAGGTCAGAGATTGGATTAGTGAAGTCTCCATGTGCTCCATTTGAGTGGAGACATGATTCCCATGTGCCCATTTCCATGCACATGGTGGTTTGTCCCTTGGGTCAAGTTGGGATGACCCAAACCCATTGGTTTGGGTGCACCACCCTCCCTAGTGTTCACTTGACCTATCAGGAGAGTATCAAGTAGGTATGAAGAGGGTTTGACCAAATTCTAAGTGTAATTGACCAAAATTTGTTCTATGGCCTAGGAGTAAAATGGTCATTTGGCTGATTTTTTAATTTGGATATGTTGGGTATGTTGATAAAATAGGTTTGGCCAAGTTTCATTAGATTTGGAGTTCATTTGTTATGGTTTGGCTCATGTTGACCCATTCAGGTCAAAATGGGTCAACTTGGGTCAAGTTGACCAATTGGTCAAATTGGGTCAAACCAAAGGTTGGGTCAAGTTCATGACCATTTGAAATTTTTTGGTGGCTTTGGTTTGATTCAATTTGGTTTAGGTTTGAATTTGGTTCATATGACCTCAATTAGGTAAAATGGTTCAAGTTGAGCAATTTGACCCATTTGACCTATTTGAGCTAGGTCATGGGTAAGTTTAGGTTTAGTTAGTCATATGAAGTGGATTAATATCTTTGTTTCCAATCAATTTTGGTTAAGTTTGAATTTGGCTCAACATGACCCTTTAGGTCAAGTCAGTTCAAGGTCAATTGGGCAAGGTCTAGTTGGCCTTGATGCTTTGGTCAAGTTAAACAAGTGATTTAGAATGAACTTGACCCATTAGTTTCAATCAATTTGGCTTAGATCAAGTTTTGACACATTTTGACTTTTAGGTCAAGTTGTCAACTTGGGTCAACTAAATAGGTTAGGCTCAAATGTTGACTTGATCAAGTTCAAACATTGATCATGAATGAACTTAGAATATTGGTTTCGATCAATTTGGCCTATAGTGGATTTTGGCTATGTTAGGTTTCATTTTGGCTAAGTGTTGACTTGGTCAACCCTTAGGTTTGACTTGGTTTGACCCAATTTGATTGATTGATCATCTCATGATGATTATTGATCATGATGAGAGGCATAGGTTAGTTTGATTCAATCCAATTTGGTTATGATTAGAATTTGGCTCATAAGAGTACTTTAGGTCACTTTGGGTCAAGTGAGCCTAAGTGGGCCAAATGGTTTGATCAAAGCTTGATTTTAGTTTAATTGAACTTGTATATGGACTTATGATTGAAATGTAAATCCATTTGCAAGTGGTTGAAAGTCAAATGGGTTTTGATTCATCATGAAATGGATTTTGGCTTGATTTTTGAATTGAGTTTTGGTTAAGTGATTGAGGTTTGTATTTATATTTGGATTCATGATTGTAGGATTGATTGAATCATGAAGGAAAATCAAGAATTTGACTTGATTTGAAATTGATTTGGCTAAGTTCAAGAATTTGACTTGAAACGCTTAGGTTGGATTTTGAATGAATTTGAGTTTGATTTTTGGAGTTGATTTTAGTTGTTTGAATTAATATTTCATTTATATATGCGAATATAAATGAGAATATAAATGGGTTATGAGAAAATTTCATGAATTTGGAGTGATTTGATTATGATCTAGGCTAAGTCCTTAAAAAAATTTAAAGAACTTAGGAAAGATTCGGAGTTTGGATTTGATTTTTTGAGTTTGGTTTGATTAATTTGAATTTATATTTCATTTATATATGTGAATATAAATGAGAAAATAAATGAGTTATGAGAAAATCTCATGAGTTTGAATTGATTTGAACATGATTTAGGCTAAGTCCTTAAGAGGGGATTAAGGACTTAAGAAGGATTTTAAATTTGGAATGTAAATCTTGGATTTGATTTGATTTATTTAAATTTATATTTCATTTATATATGTGAATATAAATGTGAATATAAATGAGTTATGAGAAAATCTCATGAGTTTGAATTGATTTGATCATGATCTAGGCTAAGTCCTTGAAGGGAAAATCAAGGACTTTGGTAAGATTTGGAATTAGGAATTTGAATTTTGGATTTAGTTTGATTGATTTGAATTTATATTTCATTTATATATGTTAATATAAATGAGAATATAAATGAGTGATGAGAAAATTTCATGAATTTGAATTGATTTGAAGATAATTTTAGCTAAGTCCTTAAGAGAAAATTAAAGGACTTAGGCAAGATTTGGAATTTGGAATTTCAACTTCGAATTCAATCATGGATTTCAATCATGTGTTTCAATCATGTGGCATTGATTTGAGTTTGGAGAAAATCAAATAAGATTGATTTGGAGTTTGACTTGAAGGAAGAAAGTTGAGGAGTGGTTCAAGCTAAGGGTAAGCAATTTTTCTAGCACCCCTAAGGCATGACCTATTCCTATGGATAACTCTTCTAAGTCTCTAGGGCTAGGTTGAGTGTCCACCTAATCACTAGATATATGTCTTAAGACTAAGGAGCTCTTAAAGTCTGAGAGAAGTCCTATGCCTAAGATGGAGGGGTTGAGAGCTCATTCTAAAAATGAGGTCAACATTTCCTCTCATCTCTCAGGAATTCATTAAAATGAGGGTGAATTACTTAAGGAGTACTTCCAGAGATTCTCCTTAGAGGCTCGCCAAATACCTAGAGTAGGCCCTGAATTATTAAGAGGAGTTTTCCTTAGAGGGCTTTGTCCTGGGCCTTTATACTCGTCACTAATGCGAGATACAGTCCGCTCATATGCTGACTTGGTTCATCGTGTGGAAGTGTAAATTTTTGCTGATGAGGCTATTAATATCCATTGTAAATAATTTGAATAATCAACAAGAAAATATAAGAGTGCCCCTAGGAACACAGATTGACAATCCCATCAAAAGAAGCAACAAGATAGTCGTGATCTCTCTCCATGGCCCTCACATCAACGACGTGAACTACGGCCAGAAAAGGAATACACACCACTGAACACATCTCGTGTTAACATCTTGATGTCCATTCAAGATGAAGAGACCATTAAGTGGCCACATCTATTGAAACCAAATTTAGAAAATTAGGAGCAATATTATCACTTCCATCGAAGTCGTTGACATACTACTGAGGCATGTAAACAACTCAAAAAAGAGATCGAGAAGCTCATTCAACAAGGATATCTATATTAATTTGTACAGAATCAATCAACTCAAGCAAACATAACTCCAACTGAGGGGCAACCAGGATAATCATCACAGAAGTAACAAAATAGTCGCCAGATGGTTGGAGAAATTGAAAAGGACCACTACTATCTAATCAAGTCCTCATTGCCATCTACGAAGAACCAGACCTAAAAAAATCTCGCATTGATCATTCCATCACTTTTAATGACTCGGACTTAGAAAGAGTCCAAGTTCCGCATCAAGACCCACTTGTCATCAGTGCGGGGATCGGTGACCCATGTTATAATGTTAAAAGAATTTTGATTGATAACGGGAGTTCTATCAATATTTTATTCTACTCCACATTTCTTAGCATGGGCCTAGTTAGGGAAAAGCTCCAACCCACTGCAAGATCGTTATATGGGTTTGATAATCACCCTGTGTGAGTGGAGGGGGCAATCACCCTTCTTGTTGTCCTCAGAGAATTTTCTCGACAGGTGACTCATTCAATTTAATTCATGGTGGTCAAGTCAAATTCAGCATATAATGCTATCTTCGAAAGGCCCCTCCAATCAATTTTTGCTGCTATTACTTTGGTATATCATCTTAAGATGAAATTTCCAAACCACGTTGGGGGTTGGTGTTATCAGTGTAAATCAACAAATAACACAATCATGCTACCTCAGATAAGCTCAACCACACCCTTCAATGACCTTCAGTATCGACAATTTTAATTTTTGAGATGAAAAAGTACCCTAGAGGGCTTCACCTGTAAATCACTTGCTTCCTATTACATTATCAGATGACCAACCTTTACGAATGGTGCAAGTCGGATCTCTGCTCTCAGACGAACAGAGGATAAAATACATAAACTTCTTACACAAAAATCAAGACATCTTTGCTTGGAGTCTGACATATATGCCTGGGGTCGACCCCAATGTGATCATGCACTCCTTCAAGATTGATCCAATATTCAAATTGATCATCCAGAAGAAGCAGAGTTTTGCTCCTGATCGCCTCCAAGCTATTGAACAAGAAGTTAACAAGCTCTTAGAAGCGGGATTCATATGAGAAGTATATTACCCTACATGGCTAGCAAATGTTTTCATGGTTAAGAAAGCAAATGAAACTTGGAAAATGTGTATTGATTACACTGATCTCAATAAAGCTTTCTTAAAAGATAGTTTTCCCCTCCCCCGAATTGATCAATTAGTTGATGCTATGTCTAGGCATCAAATGCTCAATTTTTTAGATGCTTACTCAGGTTATAACTAAATAAAATGGACCTGATGGATGAAGAAGTCACATCCTTTTAAACATATCAAGGTTTATATTGTTACCAAGTTACGCCGTTCGGGTTAAAAAATGCGGGTGCTACCTATCAACTCCTTATGAATAAGATTTTTAAAGACCTCTTAGGCCACACAATGGAGGTATATGTGGATGGCATATTAATAAAAAGCTTAGAAGAATCATAATATATTTTTGACTTAGAAATATGTTTTAGCCTTCTTCGAAGTTATAACATGTGACTCAACCCAACCAAGTGTGCTTTTAGGGTTACATCGGGAAAATTCCTTAGGTTCATGGTCACCCATCGCGGGATTGAAGCTAATCTCGAGAAAATTTGAGCGCTCAGAGATATGGCTCCTCCAAAGAATATCAAGGAAGTTCAACGCTTGAATGGATGAATTGCTGCCTTATCCTGCTTCTTAGCCTGCTCCGGAGATAAATACTTACAATTCTTTAAAATATTAAAGGGAGCTAAAAATAATAATTTTTATTGGACTAATAAATGTCAAGCTGCTTTTGAGCAACTAAGGGAATATTTAGCATCTCCACCCTTACTATCCAAGCCTATCCAAGGATAGATGTTATACTTATAACTCACAGTCTCTTCCCACACACTAAGCTTAGTTTTAGTGCGAGAAAAAAATGCGATACATTGACCAATTTATAATGTCAGAAAAAGTCTCTCTGATATAGAAAGTTGTTATCCACTATCAGATAAGATGGCTTTGGCTTTAGTTTTCTCAGCGCAAAAATTGCATCTATACTTCCAAGCTTACACCATCAATGTTTATACCCATTTACCATTAAGGGTCATTCTAGAGAAACTAAAGGCATCTAGAAGGTTAATCAAATGGTCTGTAGAATTGGGAGAGTTTGATGTTCATTTTTTACCCAAGCCAGACATAAAGTCTCAAGTACTCGTAGCCTTTATAGTGGAGTGCACTGTCCCTACTCCAAATGAGCTATCTGTTACACCCCTTTCGTCTCTTCAATGGACCCTCTATGTTGATGGAGCTTCAGGAAATGCTAGTGCTGGAGTAGGAATCTTACTTATTTTCCCCCAACAGGATACCTTAGAGTATGGACTTCGCCTAAAATTTCCTACAACTAATAATATGGCTGAATATGAGGCTCTCATCACATGGTTAAGACTTTCCATCAATTGTGAAGCTCAAAACCTATTGATCCACACTGACTCTCACCTTATCGCTTCCCAAGTTGAGAGAAACTTTAATGCTCATAATCCCCAGCAAGCATAATACCTCAGCTTGGTGAGGTCACTTCTTGTCCAGATCAAGATACATCAAATCATTCATATACTTCTAGAGAAGAACACTCGAGTTGATGCTCTCGCTAAGCTCGCTACCTCTGCTACTGGAGATCAATTTAAAAGAATGTGTGTTAAGGAAATATATTTTTTTAGTATCAAAGGGTCTTGGGTAATACAAGCAATTAATAAGATGAAAGAACCTTCGTGGATGGACCCATCCTATCTTTTCTACAAGAAGGGACCTTTCCTAAAGACCCAACTGCTGCAACTCATCTCCGAAGATAAGCTACAAACTTTATTATTATCAGAGATGAATTATACAAACGAGCTTTCTCTAGGCCATACCTTAAATGCCTCTCACCATTAGAGGCTGATTATGCATTAAGAGAGGTTCACTATGAGAAATATGGAGAACACCTAGGAGGAAAGGCGCTAGCCCTTAAAATTATGCAATAAAGGCTCTATTGGCCTACAATGAGGCAAGACATTACTGGGTTGCACTCTAACCTCTCTCATTCACCACATATAGATCGCTCATCCCTTCAAAGCCCATGGCCTTTTTCTTAATGGGGAATTGATATCATGGGACCTTTTCTAGTAGCGTCAGGGCAATGAAAGTTTATCATTTTGGCTGTCGACTACTTCATTAAATGGGTGGAGGCTGAACCACTTGCTATAATCATAGGGGAAAATACTAAATAATCTGTATATAAAAATATAATATATCGATTCGATCTTCCTACAAAGATCATCATCGATAATGAAACCCAATTTACTGGAAAAGTCTTTACATCTTTTTATAAAGATCTTCACATTCAGTTGTTGCATACGACTGTAGCCCACCCTCAAACTAATAGACAGACTGAAGATACCAATAGGATTATACTCAAAGGGTTGAAAATGCACCTCGAGAAGGTTGGGGGCAATGTGTTGAGGAGCTCTCTAATGTTCTTTGGGCTTACTGCACTACATCATGAACTCTGGCTGATGAGATACCATTTAATTTGTGTTTCAACATAGAAGCTATTATACCAGTAGATATCGGGATTCCAAGTCCAAGAGTTCAATCATTCAATCATAATAGTAATGAAGAAATCTTCGACAAAACTTAGACCTACTCTCCGAAACTCGTGACATGGCTACTTGACTCTACCACCAAAGGGTATCATCAATGTAAGAGTGAAACCCCATCCCATCTCTGTTAGTGACTTTGTCCTGTGAAGTTTTGAAGCTGCTAGCAAAAGCCCTCAACACAATAAACTCTCACATCTTTGGGATGACCCTTATGTGGTTACAGCTATGGTCAAGCCAGGAACATTTAAGGTCAAGGATCCAGATGGAAAAACCTTGTCTCAAACTTGGAACATGGGGAATCTCCATAAGTATTATCAGTAATTCCTACTCCATAAATATTGCAACTTTTATTTTGTCTCATTTATCATTTCCTCTTCAACTCATATCTTTGTTAAATTATCTTATGATTATTTCACTGACCTTATCAAAGTAATGAGTTTATGGCCTTTTCTTTCAAGCTTGTTGCATATAAACAATCTTCTTCATTTAAGCCTCCCACTTGAGAAATACATAACTCACATTATGTCTCGGTCGGGGCATGATCAATCCCAAGAGGATTTGATTGAACCTCTTCCATACAGGTAAGAAGTCAAGTCACACTTTGACTAATGCCTAGGATAGGTCAAAAAGTCCTTGGTGGACATTCCACGGCCTTTTCCATACAGGTAAGAAATCAAGTAACACTTTGACTAATACCTGTGATAGGTCAAAAAGTCTTTGGTGGACATTCCACGACCTCTTCCATATAGGTAAGACATCAAATAACAAAAAAATTTTGGTGGACTTTCCACGACCTCTTCCATCTCATCGAATAATATTCTGACCAATCACCTCAGATAAGTCAAAATAAAACGAGAGCAAATCACCTAAAATTTTTAGTTTACTAATGTCATTATAGCTCTAACATGATGATATAAGAAAGAATCAAAATTTTGGATACAAAATAATAATAATAATAATAATAATAATAATAATAATAATAATAATAATAATAATAATACATAAATAAAAGGGAAAGAAATGCATCCTCAAGTGATACTACATGATATCAACGTCCTCCTCACCGTTGGAAGATGCTCCCTTAAACTCACTCTCAACACCTTCATCTCTTGAATCTAGTGAAGAGTCTTCAGATACTTGGCTTGTAGACAGATTCTTAATACTAGCTCTAGTTTTATGATGTACTAAGCGGATTCCTTTTATGAATCCTTGGATGAAGCCTTTCTCCAAACATTGGCGCTCCAAGTCCTTCACTTCAACATCAAGAATATGATTACGAGCTTCTTGGATATGATCCTCAATAGGATCGTGATAAGCTAGGAGTTTTTAAAGTCTTCCACTACCTTCAAGGAGACTTCGTTTGCTTTCGCTTCTGATATTATATGCTTCTTCTCAGAAAGATGATCCTGTAATGCTTTCTTCTCCAATTCAAGAGCTTTCTTCTCTGTTGCAAATGTCTTGAGTCTTTTCTCTTTCTAGCGAGTCTCTGCTCTTAGCTCATCACAAGTACACTCCACCTCCTAACACTAGAGAGAAAGAGAAGTTGACATATTAGCTAGCTCAGTTCTAAACCCGATTAGTTGATCCTCTAGAGCCATCACTTCTTTGGCCTTAACTCATCTTTCGCTTATACTCGCCTTGCAAGTATTTTACTTTCACAAATTCAGTATTCCACTCATCTAGAGTGCCACCCAAATGAGCCATAAGCCCTAAATTTTGGGTTACCTAATAAAAAAAATCATAAATATTACAAAAAAAAAGGAAAGGAGAAAAGAAAGAGAAAGAGAATATAACATACTAATTTGTCTGCACATTGACGTCCAGTGCATACATGTTTTAGCACCTCTTCATGAATATGCGACTTCGAGAAATGAATCTCCCATTATGAGTTGAGATAGATAACTCTCTGAGGCCAACTGGGGGCGAACATCTTCTTCACAAATATTTGACGTAGTTACTTCGACACATGTCTTCTTTTTCTTTAAAGAAGAAACATTATTGTCACCATGATTTCAGAATGGGCTTCTTGAAAGAATCCTATGAATATGAGGAGACCTTTCATCACTTTTACTTGATCCCTTCAGTGGAAGAGCATGAGATATCCCTACCTAAATGGAAAGGCCAACCTTGAACATTTTATCTTCAATTATATACTTTCCAATGTGACGTAACTCATACTGCAAGCTTCCTATATCAGGAATATTAAGAATTGTTAGGATTTCATTATCTTCAATCAGTAATGGATCTGGAAAGTCATTCAATCTTCCCCATCTCTTAGGGAGGCCCCACTTATTTTTCACAAAAAATAACCCATTAGACCAACTACTAGATGGATCCCATGCTGAAAATTCTATCCAATTATTTATACCTCGATATGAAACACATCTCTGAGCATCACATGTGAATCTACACATTCAGCACAAGTACTTGATGTTCAAAGTCGCACCACGCTTTCTAATGAACACAATCAAACCAACGATGATCACTAAAGCTCGAAATAAAAATTATGACAAAGTTACACTGCATATTTTAAAGACATCAATCAATTCAGGAGCCAAAGGGAATCACAGTCTCGCACGAAGAATCATCTCAAAAATAGTAAAGTATCCTTGCGGAGGAGAACATGCTCAATCAGACTTTTTGGAAATAATAGCCACCAACTCATTTGGGAAATGAAATTTTCTATGGAACACCATTAAACTGCCAGCTGTGATAGTGGATGACATATTGTCTGTAGCTACCACGCTATTGGTTTTCTTTTGGCCATCATCCTGCGAAAATACATCCTAAATATGAATAAAAAAGAAGAGAGAAAGATAAATGTCTGAGAACTGTGTGAAGCAACTCACTCACCCCAATACTTGGGCATATCCTTTCATGACTTTGTTGCTCACGGACAGTTTTGGATAAAAATTTTTGCCTACGATTTGACAAAAAATATACGCATACATATGAGATCAAAAAAGTAAAAAAGCTATTTCTCTCTAATGATACTCTAAAATTACTTTCCAGATTTTCTGAGTTTTTAGAGGGATGTTCTTAATTGATGCTTCCCCGCCACTTTGGTAGTTGTCAATTGCTGAACCATCCATTAGAGTTTTAAGAAATTCAATTTTCTACAAGAAAAAGTAGAAAATGCAGGCTTTGATTGCCTCCAAACCTTTCAGTATGATGAGAACAGTTGATGCCTCTCTCGAGGGAAAATTTGAGCCTCGCCATATGAACTACAGGTCTTGATTGCTTCCAAACTCTGTCAGTCCAACGAGGACAGTTGACACCTCTGTTGAGGGAAAATCAGAGCCTCTCCATATGAACTACGGGTCTTGATCACCTCCAAACTCGGTTGGTCCAACGAGGACAATTGAAACCTCTCTTGAGGGAAAACTGGAGCCTCGCCATATGAACTACAGGTCTTTATCACCTCCAAATCTAGTCATTCCAACAAGGACAGTTGACACCTCTCTCGAGGGAAAATGGAGTCTCGCTGTATGAACTATGGGCCTTGATCACCATTAAACCCGGTCAGTCCGACAATGACAGTTAACGCCTCTCTCGAGGAAAAATTATAGCCTCACCGTATGAACTGCAGGTCTTGATCATCTCCAAAACTCCGTCGGTCCGATGAGGACAGTTGGTGCCTCTCTTGAGGGAAAACCTGAGCCTCGCCATATGAACTACGGGTCTTGATCAGTAAACTAAATGACCTTCTTTTAAGAAGAAGGTCAGAGATTTCACTGACAAAAGGAATTTTTTATTATTATTACTCTTAGCCCCTAAACTTCTGCTAGATAATTTCTTATGCAACTTAGAAAAACACTAGAGCATATAGGAATTGTGTCTCGTTACTTGACCCTATGAGGGTTTTTATAGATCCACTATAGGAGAAAAAAGGGAATAAATAAAGAAATAGAAAAAAGCAAAAAAAATTAAAGAAAATAAAAAAATTTGAAAAAATGCTCATCGGTTTGTTCGCGCCTGCATGTGACTCCCACACCCCAGGCTAGGCGCCTCATGCCCCCGCTCTCTCAAGGCTCTACTGCACGGCACATGTGAGTGCTCAGGACACACTCTGCGTCCAAGCTCCACGCTACCATGAGCACGGGCGAGCGAGTGCCCGGGCCTAGACGCCCATGGTCCGAGCCTTGTGCTCAAGCACCAAGATGCATTCTGCCCCGCACGCTTCCATGATCATAATCTTGTGCACCCATGAAGAATCTATTCTCTCAAACTATATGTGACGCAAAGATTAATGAACTTGCAAATTTCATTGAAGATTTTATTATTTTCAATAATTTGGCATATATTTTTGGATGATAGAGATAATGTCATCTAAAAATAGGGGCAACTGATATGATGCTGAAAATTTCACTAGTCAAAGCATGAATCTTAATGTTGAAAAAAATCTGATCCTAAGTCGAAACTAGCCCAAATAAAGGACTTAAAATATCATTGAAAACTTTGGGATATCAGTTGAATCCTTAAATAGTTTCTAAAATTAGAGTGTTTATGATCAAATCGAGCGTCTTGACGAGCCAAATATAACAAGCCCAAGATCCCTCGATTTTGACTTCATTTGAGCATTTAAATATTTAAAATACATCAGATGATCAAGGGAATCATTTCGAGCCATCCGATGGAGTGGTTTGGATTTTGCACGTATTTATAAAAATGTCATTCCTCTAATCTATAAATAGCCCATCATTCTTCACATGAGGGGAGCCCAAGCTAAAGAGAAGAGAGAGCTCTAAGGCTTGAAATTCCTCCAAGCGTAATCGTGCCACCAGTCGATGGTCGCCAACCACCCCCGTCGACCGCCGACCATCACCGCCGGTCCTTGCTGCCGACCAGCTTCGCCGGTCATCATCACCACCGACCGTCATCGTAGGCTGCCGATGACGTTGTTCACTGTCACCAACTACCACCAACAACCGTTATACCAAACCATCGCCGATATTATTGTTATGATCGAGATTCTCATTGGTTTACTTATATACATCAAACTGCTTATCGAGAAAACTTAAACTTTGTACTCCAAAACATACATATAATGAAAGATTTTTACTAGGCTAGGCCCCAAGATTTTTCCCCCTCTTTCTGGGGTTTTTTCACTTAAAAATCCTAGTGTTTATTGTTCATTTTTCAAATATATGTGTGTGTGTTAGATTTCACAACAAGGCTAAGGTGAAAGCTTTTATTCTACCGCAACTGATTTTCTAGCACGCAACAAAATTCATATACATCATTCTTTTAATTACTTTTTAGTTCACATATCTTAATCTTTCATGTCAAATGTTAGAAGAAATAATTAATGAAATAGAAGGATTTAAGCAAAATACTTTATTACTAAAAAATGATTAATTTAATTTAAATAAACCATTACATAAATATCACATACCCACAAATGACTCACTTTTGGTTATAATAACCTTATTTGACTCAAAAATAAGACGATAATCATGTTGAACATGTAGTGGACAACAAATTAAATTTCTCCTAATATTCGATGCATGCAAAACTAAATATAATTTTAAATACTTTCCTATTGATAATTTTAGATCAATATCTCATTCTCTAATCACACTAGCTAATGCTCCATTGCCCATGATTACACTTCCTATTGGTGTATCCTCAAAGGAAAAGAATCATTGACATTGGAAGTGGTCATATTAATTTGTGGTTGAGATCAATTTTGCTCAAAGATCTTGTTATTTTTTTGGATGTTTTATCTTTCCGATAATAACAAGCCTTTGCAAGATGGTTGGTTCTCCCGCATACCCAACATTGAATCTCGTTATATATTTTTTTTTATTGCTAGAATTGTGTAAGTTTTATTTTTTTTACTTTTTATTAAATGATTTAAATTTTTTTTGTTTAAAATTACTATTTTTCGTTATATTGACATGTGATTGGGATTCAATTTTAGTGAGAGTTTTATCCCTTTTTTTTTGTTTTTCTTCTATTCTAAGTGCAATAATAAGATCGTCAAGAGACATCTTATTTCTATTATGCCTAAGTGTTTGTGTAAATTGACTCCATGGTTGTGGTAATTTTTTTATTATCGATGCAACTATAAATGCTTCCATCATGCTTATGCCATGTTCTTTTATATCATGAATAATATTTTGAAATTCGTTTACTTGATCTAATATGGTGTGAGAATCACTCATTTTATTTTCATTGAATGATTCGACCAAATATTTTTCTAGACCCACATCTTCATTTCCATAATTTGATTCAAGTACTTTCCAAAGCTCAAAAGAAGATGTTGATGTACAAAACATGTCATAAAGATGATCAGAAAGAACACTTAGAATGCACCCAAGACAAAGAAAATCAATCTCTTGTGGAGTTTTTTCTTTTCCTAACCCTTCATCGAAAGAAGAATTATTTTCTCTTTCTGAATTAGGTTCAGATGAAGGAGGATTATATATTGCAGAAATTAATCATAAACATGTAAACCAACATATAGTTTTCTTTTACCATCTTTTAAAGTGTGTTCATTTTTTTGGCTTAACATCATCACGACGAAGCGATATTTATGTAGACATATTTTTTTAAATTGTGAAAATAATTAAAATAAAGAAAATATTTTGATCTACTTTAAGATTGTTAGAACTATAATGAAAATAAATTAGCAATTAAGAAATAATTTTAACACAACTATGCAAATAAAAATAAATGTAATGAGATCGATATAGCCTAAGAGGGAGGCGTGCCGATGACACTATCCTTTGTGGTGAAATATATTATCATTTCTAAATATATATACTTCCATCAATAGTCTAAGCAGAATAAAATGAAGATAGAAATATACTCTTTATTGCATTTTTGGACACCACATAGATCCGCAGATGTTCTTATTAGGGTGAACGGGTACGAGATTGAGGATAGATCCACTATTTTGAAATATAGAAGTCACCACCCTACAATAAACCTAATCACCTCAATAAGGACTTATGGTGAAAATTTTCTATATAGTCACCTTCATCTATGGTTAAAACATATATCACAAAATAAAATTAAGCATCAAACCATGCACCGCCCTAACCTAAAGCTAGAAGTAGTGACTTAGCCTAATGTGTGTGCTTTGGAGGTTTGTGTGGTATACTTAGCTATGGCTTTAAGTTAGAATTTTCTAAGTGTGAAGCATGCTCAACTTAGAGGATGGTTTCATTCGAGTGATTTAATTATTTTGGGTTGATTTTATTTCATATTTTGATTTGGTTCAAATGAATTCTACAATTAATTACTAAGTTATAAAGAGAGAGAAAAAGAAAAGAACTTCTCTTTTCTTCCCTAACCTAAGTAATTTCTAAAGTGGATTCATATTTTAATTTTAGTTAGTGAATGTTTTGATTGAGTGTTCTAATTAATTCTAAGTTTAGAAGAACTCTAAACAAACCTATTCAAAAAGAAAGGCATTTTAAGATTAAATAAACTAAATTCATTAAACATACATCACTTCATTTCTTTCCCAACATGTATAACATGCATATGAATGAGCCCTAAGCATATCTATACATATAAATGAGAATGTTTAATCACACTTTATGATGCTTGCTAAGCAATTCATTTAAGGAAATTTGGAAGTTTATGACGCATGATTTTCATTAAGTAGAAAATAGATTTCTTATCCAATTTTCACATGCACACATGAAAGTAAGAAAGGCATAAGAGAGTATAGCGTCATTGTTAACCAGAGGTGTAAGGTTCAAGACCTACTAAAGGCTACTTAAAGACTCACAATCTTGGGGTTTTCCAGACTAAAATATCATTTTCCATAAATACAAACATGTGTACAAAAGAAATGAATGGAAAATAAAGAATGCAAAAGTTGGTATTAGTTGATTTATTTTGTTTATGCAATTTATATGTGCAAGCATAGGTATACTTCTTAAGTGATAGTATAGGAATGAATATAATATGGAATTAGGCAAATGTTAGGTTCTTTTCAAATGAACCACACACCTTACCAAATCTTATTCAAAATTATACTAAAAGAGAAGAGAAGGATAACCTATACTAAGCACATCCTTATATCTTACTCATATGCAAGTTTATAATTAAAATATAAGTAATACACTTTCAATTTTGATAATTGATTCATATATTTTAAAAATAATTTGAATTTAATAGTGATAATAGCCACTCATATTTTTTATTTTAGCCAATACATGCAAATTTGAAATAAAGTAAACATTTTCATTTTAAATTTGAATTTTTAAAAGTACAGAAGCATGAAACCACATGACACACATATTTAACATGTCGGGGAAAGAATTAAAGCAATGAAAGCATGGTAACACATTCACTTTTTTTAATTCCTAAAGACAATCTTATGAAATAAGAAAGCTTAAAGTAAATCAAAATTTATTTAATATGATTTTTGTTTAATTTAGAATTTTATTTAATTTTAAAAATGTGAGTTGAGTTTGTTGTTCCTAACCCATTCCCACATGTGTTTGATATTTTTGTTTAATTTTTAGATGATTAGATTCATTTTAGATTTTGGTTAGGTTAAGGCATGAATTAAGCATGTTAATTAACCCTTATCTACACCACCTTAGTATAGTTAACCAAGTAATTCTGAGCTAATGAGATGATATAGAACCTCACAAGGAATTTAAACTTGTAATGCACCTAGGATGAAAAGGGCTTAATGCAATTTGGCTCATGATTAATGGTTAATTATGCTAAGGGGTTTAACTTAAGTAATTTCAAAACACCCCTCACACATATGAGTTTGGTTTTGATTTCCTTAATTGAACTTTGGCTCTTGAGCACCTAAGCATCTACCCAAAGTAGATTAATTAAGTTCTGAAAAGTTTTAAAAATTTTAAGAAATTAATTAAGAGGGTAATTAATGAATTAGCCCTTAATTAAGAGAGGATTAAGGAAAGAAAAGGGGGTTTAGGGAATACCTTAGGGGAAATACCCCAAAATTATTCCCTAAGCTTCCTACTCACTAGATCAAACTTTAACCATCTTCAATAAGAGATTAAAACACTAATCAAAAACCATTAATTATCTTTACTTACATAAAGGGGGTAATTAGGAAATGCATTTGCAATTCCCCCAATTAAGCCATCAATAAATCACAAGAAAATTAGTGGAGGCAGAAGTCATCCCCCAAAATATACCCAATAAGTTTGAGATTAATCAGAGGATTAAGTAAGGAGTAATTAGCAAATTAAGATTTCCATTAAAACTAAAAATTAGAGAAAGATACAATTCAAAATCCATTAAAACCAATTTTAAAATATTCTATATTGAATTATATTTCAGTAACATTTTAACTCATATTTTTTGATGTTTCTTTAAAGAGATATGAATTTTTAAAGCTTACAGGATTAATTAGAATTAATTAAAACCTAATTAAACCCCGTAATCCACAGCATGACATGCGGTGGTGGCGGTCATGTGTGCTTTCCACGCATCGCGTGGTGAGCCGTCACTTAAACGTCCCATCACCGTGGTGTAGCGACGGTGGTACACAATTTTACATTCGTCGTTCGATCAAGGATCGAATGGCCAGGAATAACCCCACGATTTTAAAAAGATAAATCAGATATAAAATGTGCGTTTAATCTTGGCCATCCATCCAAAATGTGCGGATGGACGGCCAGAGATCTATCCCTGCCAAAGCCTGTGAATCATGGAGGTCATCCATGTTCTAGATCCGAGCTCGATTGAGCTCGGATTAGGTTAAAATTTTGCACACACCATCATCAAGCAATGTAGATCACATCCATTAAGAATCTTCATGGACCAAACTTAAGGACCAAAACTAGTGATTAAAAAATGCCATACCTCCGGAGGTGATCAGAGCTCGATTTTCGAGAAGCTTCTTGAGATGAAGTGAAAGAATTAGCTCCTAAGGTTGAGTAGTTTGCTCTATGGACCAACCCCTCCTCCTTGTGAGCTCAATTTTGATCTAGGTGAGCCTTTCCTTGCCCTTAGAGCTTGGGGAAGATGTTGAGTAGACTCGACTTGATCCTCTGGTGGAGTGTGCAAAGAGAATTGAACTGATTTGAAGTATAGAGGAAATTTGGAAATCAATGGAGCTCCCCTATTTTCGCTTGAAGAAAATTGAGAATGGCTGATTTCAATTCCCTTCTAAGAAGCTTAGGATTGCTCTTTGATGGCTCCAAACACTCTCAAACACTCAATCAATAATGAGCATATCAAAATTGAAGTGAATTAGGGGGAGTATATCTCCCCCTATAGCAATTAGACGGTCGAAGCTATCTCTGTCATTTTGATCCAATTACCACTATGGAAAGGTCTGTTTGAGCTGTTAGGAATTGGAACATGGTCAGTTTGAGCTAAGGAATGGATTGATAACCTCCCATGTGCTTCAAATTGACTGGAGGGAGGTTTTACACATGGCCAATTTGAGCTATTTGGCAATTTTGGCCTTGGGTCCATTTGGGCTGACCCAAACCCATTGGGTTCGGAGCACCCCCCACCATAGGGTCTACTTGACCTTTTAGGAAGGTATCAAGTAGATATGAAGAGGGCTTGACCAAATTCCCCATGGATTTGACCAAAATTTGTTCTATAGCCTAGGGGTAGAATGATCATTTGGCTAATTTTTGAATTTGAATATGTTGGGTATGTTTAGAAAATAGGTTTGGCCAAGTTTCAATGGATTTAGAGTTCATTTGATATGGTTTGGCTCATGTTGACCCATTTAGGTCAAAATGGGCCAACTTGTGTCAAGCTAACCAATTGGGCAAATTTAGTCAAACCAAGGGTTGGGTCAAGTTCATATGACCATTTGAAATATTTTGGTGGCTTTTGTTTGATTCAATTTGGTTTAGGTTTGAATTTGGTTCATATGACTTCATTTAGGTCAAATGGGTCAAGTTGACCAATTTAGCCCATTTGACCTATTTGAGCTACGTCATGGGTAAGTTTAGGTTTGGTTAGTCATATGAAGTGGATTGGTATTTTTGTTTCCAATCAATTTTGGTTAAGTTTGAATTTGGCTCAACATGATCCTTTAGTCAAGTCAAGGTCAATTGGGCTAGGTCTAGTTGGCCAGTTGAGGCTTTGGTCAAGTTCAACTAGTGATTTGGAATGAACATGACCCATTGGTTTCAATCAATTTGGTTTAGATCAAATTTTGACACATTTTGACTTTTTACGTCAAGTTGGGTCAACTTAGGTCAAGTGGCCAATTGGGCTAGGTTAGGCTCAAATGTTGACTTTGTCAAGTTCGAACATAGGTCATCCATAAACTTAGATCAATGGTTTCAATCAATTTGGCCTATGGTGGATTTTGGCTATGTTAGGTTTCATTTTGGCTAAGTGTTGACTTGGTCAACCCTTAGGTTTGACTTGGTTTGACCCAATTTGGGTGATTGATCATCTCATGATGATTGTTGATCATGATGAGAGGCATATATGAGTTTGATTCAATCCAATTTGGTTAGGATTAGAATTTGGCTCATAAGGGTACTTTAATTCACTTTGGGTCAATTGAGCCTAAGTGGGTCAAATGCCTTGGTCAAAACTTGATTTGAGTTTGATTGAAATTGTATATGGACTTATGATTGAAATATAAATCCTTTTACAAGTGGTTTGAAGTCAAATGGGTTTTGATTCATTTGACAATTTCATATTCAAAGGAAGAACATGAATGGATTTGGGGTTTGATTTTTAAATTGAGTTTTGATTAAGTGATTGAAGTTTGTATTTATATTTGATTCATGATTTAAAGGATTGATTGAATCATGAAGGAAAATCAAGAGTTTGGCTTGATTTGAAGTTGATTTGGCTAAGTTCAAGATTTTGACTTTAATGGCTTAAGTTGGATTTTGAGTGGACTTAAGTTTGATTTTTGGAATCGGTTTTGATTGTTTGAATTTATATTTCATTTATATATGTGAATATAAATTCTATGAGAAAATTTCATGAATTTGAAGTGGTTTAGATTTGATTTTCGCTAAGTTCTTAAGAGGGAAATTAAGGACTTAAGAAGGATTTTAAATTTAGAATTTAATTTTTGGATTTGATTTGATTGATTTGTATTTATATTTCATTTATATATGTAAATATAAATGAGAATATAATTGAGTTTTGAGAAAATTTTAAGTATTTGATTTGATTTGAGTATGATTAAGGCTGAGTCTTTAAGAGGGAAATTAAGGGACTTAGGAAAGATTTAGAATTAGGAACTTGAATTTTTGAATTTGATTAGATTGATTGGTATTTATTTTTCATTTATATATGTGAATATAAATGAGTTGTGAGAAAATTCCATGAATTTGAGTTGATTTGATCATGGTTTAAGCTAAGTCCTTAAGAGGAAAGTTAAAGGACTTGGGAAAGATTTGGAATTAGGAACTTGAATTTTTGAATTTGGTTGGATTGATTTGAATTTATATTTCATTTATATATGTGAATATATAAATGAGAATATAAATGAGTTGTGAGAAAAATTCATAAATTTGAATTGATTTGAGGATGATTTTGGCTAAGTCCTTAAGAGGGGAATTAAGGACTTAGGAAATGTTTGGAATTTTGGAATTTCAATCATGGGTTTCAATTATGGATTTCAATCTTGGATTTCAATCATGTATTTCAATTGGAGAAAATCAAGTAAGATTGATTTGGAGTTTGACTTGAAGGAAGGAAGGTGAGGAGTAGCTCAAGCTAAGGGTAGAAAAATTTTCCTAACACCTGTGAGGCATGACCTATTCCTATGGCTAACTCTTCTAAGTCTCTAGGGCTAGGTTGAGTGTCCACCTAATCACTAGATGTGTATTAAGACTAAGAAACTCTTAATGTCTAAGAGATGTCCTATGTCAAAGATAAAGGGGTTGAGAGCTTATTCTATAAATGAGGTCAACAAAAGTGCCCAATAGGTGTGGTATGACTGACAAAGAACATCGCACGTATTAGTATTGACCAAAATGATCAACAACATTGAAAGATCACAAGCACTAATAGAGACGATCTACTCCTAACCAAAGGCGTAGAGAGAATCTAGAGCTTAGTGCAATGTGGCTTTACTTATGTCAAGGGCATAAGAGAGGGAAGGAAGAATTCACTAAGGGATAGTGTATGTGAACCTTCCACCACGGAAGCAGGTTCAAGTCATCCACAAAGGGGATGAGAGGTTTGATTTGACTTAAGTCTCACTGAGGAGAAAGTTCCACTAGGGAAAAGAGTTGAACTTGTTTCAATTTTTAGAATTGAATTTTTGAGATGGACCATGTTGGTTTACGATGGACTGCATTGAGTAAGAGCCACGGAGGTGTAGACCTAGATCAAATTTACCAATCCAAAGGGGAAGTCTACTAAACATATAGTGGGACTAGCCAACCAAAGGGATGCCCTTCAGTATTTAGCAGTTGTACTAGGAAGAAAGCATAGTAGACTTATATCCTCCAAAGTTGAGACCAGTTGCTGGGGTAATTTATTGGCAAGACAACAGATTCAACCCAACCTAGGACTGACTATTGAGTGAATGTCATTGGGGGAGTTAGATCAGCTCAAAGATAATCAAGATTAATTTCATTTTTTAGATTTATTTGTTTTGATGGATTTTGTTGGTTTACGATGGATCATACTGACAAGGAACTTATATCAGCCTAGACCTACCTCAAATTTACTGAACCAAAGGGAGTAGCTTCTCCGCCGATGGGAGAACTGTCCACCAAAGGAGTGCCTTTCAGTTTGCAATGATCAATTCAAGGGAAGAAAGCTTAGGGACTCACATCTTCCACTAGAAAAGACCACTAAGGTGATCAGTTGCTTTGGGAAATAAATCGAACCTGACCTAAGGCTGCCCATCGGTTTGTGACTATCATGCTAGCAAGAATGTGTCATAGTCTTACACCTTCCAAAGCAGAATGACTGTTGGGGTAATCTACCTTAGGTAAAATGGATTAAACCTGACCTAAGGGTGACTACAGAGCTAGTGCTAACTTGGAGACTTATCTCAACTCATGTAGTTAGGCCATTCCTATAGGAGTTCTATTAACACTACCCTAAAGATAGGATGCCTGCTTGAGAAAAGGGACCCTTTGGGGCTTGAATTTTGAATCCACAAGTGAATTAATTTTGTTTAGTTTATTTTATCTTGGACCCTGTTAGTTTGCAAGAGATCAAACTGAGAAGGAGCTAATATCAACCTAGAGCAATCTCAAATTTACTGAACCAAAGGAGAATCTACGCATCCGCTGAATAAATTCTCCAACCGTAGGGGTGGTTACTAGGACAGGGGGACTGTCTAATCTAAAAGTAAATCGAGTAGTGCCTAAATGGGGTCACAAAGGACATGATCTAAATAGAGTTCCCGCAGGGGATGGGGCTGCTAAGGGCTTAATCCAAAACCTTGGAGAAATTGACATGGCTAGTCATATACCCAATAAGTATTCGGTGTTAACTCAAGGAGAAAGCTCAGAGACTCACATCTGACAAGAGTGGTGTATCCACCGGGTGAGTCGTTGTCAGCATAGCGAACATCAACCAACTTAAGGTGCCCGTCAGTTTGCAACAATCAACCTAGGAAGAAAGCTCAGGGACTCACATCCTCCTAGAAACTTGCGGATAGTCTGCCCGACAAAGTGCCATCTGACCTAGGAAAACTGCTAAGTGAATTCCACTGGATGACTTATATCGACTCAAATATAATCAAGAGGAAAGGTTCCTCTGGGGGACTTATCCTAAACCTCACTCGACCTAGTTAGATCATGATGATTAGTTCAAGAAGAAAGCTCAGGGACTCACATCTTCTTAAACAAAATCAACATGAGGTAGTCAAGAAAGAAGTCTACCATACTAACAAGGCCCTCATTGGTTTGCAATGGTCAAGTTAGTAAGAAAGCATGGGGACTCATATCCTCCAAACAAGTGACCACAGGGGTGACATACTAGCGAGGTAGTATGTAGACCCGACCTAGAGCAACTAATGAGTGTGTGCCACAAGGAGCTTGCTCCCACATCAAAATAGCTCGAGGAAAAAGATTTGTGTTTATTTTTGTGCATGTGTTAAAAGAATAGGACGCCTCTAGGGGACTCTTCCACCTACATTAAACATGCTCGGGGATTTAATGAAATGGTGCCACAGATGGCAAATAGGATTCCCACTAAGAAAGGATGTCATTTGGGTTCTCTCATACCTATCTTAGTTGTGCTAATCTAAATAGGATGCCTCTCATATTCTCTTACACCTATTCTAATAGCATCGAGAGATTGTGTTTGTATTGTGAAAGAAGGAAAGGATGCCACTGGGGGACTCTTACACACCTACCTTAGACACGTCATGGAGGATTCGTAAGATAAGCAAACAATGCTTTGAAAGAAGAGAAGATTTGATGAATTGACTCAATTTTTGTTCTTTTCATTAATAATTATTTTCAAACATGATTTATTTCATGGATAATATTTCTTTAGATAGGGCCCATTAATTGGAAGCATCGGGTGTTCCCCTTTACAATCAATAAGCTATTAAGATCTTTCTTTGTAAGCCTTCTCTATGACATAGGGACCTTCCTAAGTGAGTTCAAACTTGCCTCCCATCTTTGGATGGGCAACAATTGGTCTCCTTAGGACTAACACAAGTTCTTTTACTTGAAAAGACCTAGGGTGGACTAGCTTATTGTGAGCTTGAATCATTTTGGTCTTGTACAACTTGAGGTTCTGGCATGCCCATAAGCGACTCTCTTCCAAACCTTTGAGCTCTTTTAACCGCAACTTTGCATTCTGCTCTATAGTGATCTTGCTAACGAATGCTATATTTAGTGACGGGGTTGAACTTTTAAAGTAGAACAGCTTTGGACCCATATATTAAGAAAAATGGGTAGACTGAGTTAAAGTTTGGTATGTGGTGTGGTAGGCACACAAGGCTTCAACCAACTGCTCATTCCACTGTCGTTTGTTGTCATCAAGAGTCTTCTTCAGTATCTGGATGAGAGTTTTGTTGAATGCTTCTACTAAGCCAATTGCTCTGGGATAGTAGATGGTGGAGTATCTCTAATCTATATCGTGTCTTCTGGCAAAACTGTTGATCTTTGTGATTTTGAATGCAGTACCATTATCAGATATAATTCATTGAGGCACCCTGAACCTATATATAATATGGTTCCTGAAAAATTGAAGCACGTGATGATATGTGACCTCTCTAAGTGGGATGGCTTTTGCCCACTTGGAAAAGTAGTCAGTGGCAGCTAAGATGAACCGATGATCCTTGGAAGAAGGAGGATCGATCAGACCCACAATGTCAGTACCCTAACACTCGAATGGCCATGAGGCCAATGTAGGGTGTAGAATGTTGGGTGGTTGGTAGGACCACTCCGTGTACCTGAGACTGATGGCATCTCCTAGCTACATCCATGCAGTCTGTAATCATAGAAGGCCAGTAGTATCCTAGTCTCTTGATCTTCATCTTCATCTTCGGACCAGATTGATGTGCTCCGCATAGACCTGAATGTACCTCGGTTATAATGTCACGGGCTTCGTGTTTGTTTAAATAGCGTAACCATATATAGTCAAAGGACTATCGGTACAGGGTGTCATCAACGAGAGCATAGGAGAGAGCTCTCTATTTCACCTTATGGGCTTGTGACTTTTCTTGAGGTAGTTTTTTGGTGTTTAAGTAATCTATGAACGGTTGCCTCCATTCTAGCTCCTTATCTTTATAGGAAATGGCAACCTCCCCTTTAAAAGAAAGTATCTCGATGAGTTCAGCATCAATAAGGGATAGGACTTGTCTATTTTGGACCCTTATTGAAATAGACTCATCTTCTAGACCTGCCAATTCTTTGGCAAGTTTGGCCAAAGCATCTGCTATTGTGTTCTCTGTTTGGGGAACCTTGTAGATGGTGACTTCGGGAATTTGGGCCAACAGCTTCATGGTGTACTCATAGTAATGACAAAGCTTGGGTTTGAGAACCTTGTAAGACCCGGCAATCTGGTTGATGACCAACTGAGAATCCCCAGAGATGTTGATTCTCTTGACACTGATATTGATGGCTAACTCGAGATCGACAATCAAAACCTCATACTCAGCTTCATTGTTAGTGTAGGGGTTGGAAAGATAGTATGAGAATCTCATCACATTGTGGTCTGGACTTAGGATAACTATTCCTACCCCTACCTTTCCTGGGATAATAGATCGTGGTGCTTCCCCTTTGTGAAAAGAAGTTGCACCAGCAAAATACATCTTCCATTGGCGGTTGTTGGCCTCCCATAAGTTCATGATTTATTCATCTAGGAGATCATCACTAAGTGGAGAATCAGCAGGGAATGGGTGTGTTGCTAAGAAATCGGCTAGTACTTATCCTTTTATCGCACGGAGGGGTACAAATGTGATATCAAACTGTAAGAGAATCATGGACCATCATGCCAAAAGTTTGGATAGCATTGGCTGTGTTATGAGGTACTGCTGTGGATTTGTCCTGGAGATCAAGTTCACCTTATGAGAGAGCATATAATGTCGTAGCATTTGGGAAACAAAGATTAGAGCTAAGCAATGTTTCTCAATAGGTGGATAGTTTACTTCAGTAGGAATCAGATGACGGTTGAGGTAGTATAGAGTGTTTTGCTTCCCTTCGTCATTAGCTTGGGCCAGTAGAGCATCGAGAGAGTCGTCTAATGCAACAGTGTAGAGGATGAGTGGCCTTCCCGAGATAGGGGCTGCTAGAACTGGCAGCTTCACCAAATACTGCTTGATGTCTTCAAAGGCATGCTGACACTTGTCATCCCATTTGAACTTGGCATCCTTTTTTATAAGTGCTGAAAATAGCTTGCATCTCCCCGATAGGTTGGAGATAAATCATCTTAAATAGGCCAACCATCCTTAGAAGGATTTGAATTGAGTTAAAGTTTTAGGATGTGGCATTTCTAAGATAGCTTTGATCTTTTCAGGATATATTTCTATTCCCCAGTGTCAAACAACAAACCCAAGGAATTTCCCTGAGGCTACTCTGAATGCACACTTTAGGGCTAGTACTGGAATTGCCACTGGTGAAGCTGGTTGAACTGCCACTGCTTTCCTCTTCAATAAGGAGATATCAAAATTTGAAGGTAGATCAATTTGGATGACCGGCTTTTGCCCGGCCACCGTAGTCCTACTTACAATCATGAGGGTAGTGCCCTCGCATGTGATCCTCACTCCCTCAAATCCCCTGCCAAAATGGATAAGGTGTGTATAATCCAATCGGGAGAAGTTGGCCTGGTCCAAGGCCAAATCCATGCCGTGAGGGAAAGTGAATACAAACTGCGACGCCATTTCGATCAACCGTAAGACTAAAACTGAATCGAATGTGTCATGCCGAGAATGCAATATATGAAATGAGCTTCGATCAAATTTTTGTCTTTTGTTGATTTTTTGAATTTGAATTGAAAATTTGAACCCACATCCAACATCTTGGAAGTGTTAAGTGGGGTTCAAATGGATTTGAGAAGACTTAGAAATTTGATTAGAAAGAGAAATTTTTAAATATGAATCCAACTTCAACAAATTTGAGTATGTTGAAAAGTGGATTCAAATATTTTTAGAAGGATGCTTCCATAGGTTTATGTTTGTTTGAATTTAGATTTTGATTGAAGGACCCTTTCCTTTAAGAAATTTGGGTATGTTAAAGTAAGGGTCAATTGATTTTTTATTTTGATTGGTGATTTTAGAATTATATTTACTTAAAAAATTTGGGTATGCTAAGTGAAGTCTTTGAAAATAATTGTTTCCTTTTGTGAATTGGTGTTTGACTTTGAAAATTGGAATTCCCACTTAGCAAATTTAAGTATGCTAAGTGAAGAACCCAAGTGTGTTTTATTTGATTTTTGAAAATAGGATCCTTAGCAAATTTGAGTATGCCAAGAAAATCCTAAATGTTTCATTTGTTTTGGATATTTTGATTTTTGAAAAAGTAGGATCCTTAGCAAAGTTGGGTATGCTAAGAAAGTCCTAATATGTTTTCTTTTTGTCTTTATTTATTTTTTGATTGAAAGTGGAGACTTTACTTTAGCAAATATGGTATGCTAAAGATGAAGTCTCACTTAGTTTTTTGAAATGGAAATTTCACTGAGCAAATATGAGTATGCTAAATGAAATTCCAAAAGATGTGTTCAAAATTTTTTATTTGGTTTTGAAAATAGAAACTTCTCTTTAGCAAATTTGGTATGCTAAAGAATAAAGTTCTAAAAGTACTTGAAAATTTTTTTGTTTTGAATTTGGAGACTCCACTTAGCAAATTTAAGTATGCTAAATGAAGTTCCAAATGTGTTTGAATTTTTTTTTTCGAATTTAGAGACTTCACTTAATAATTTTGATTATGCTAAATGAAGTTACAAATGTGTTTGAAAAAAAAAATTGATTTTGAATTTGGAGACTTCACTTAGCAAATTTGAGTATGCTAAATGAAGTTTCAAATGTGTTTGAAAATTTTTGATTTTGGATTTGGAGACTTCACTTAGCAAATTTGAGTATGCTTAATGAAGTTCCAAATGTGTTCAAAATTTTGAAAATATGATGGTTAAGTTTTGATTTTTTTTTTTTGAAAAGAAGACTTCCACTCAACAAATTTGGGTATGTAGGAATGGAAGTTAATCTTATTTTTGCAAATGTAAAAATTTTATTTTGCATGTGATTATTGCTTTTTAAAAGATGGAATTCAAACTTAATCATATGTGGGATATGTTTAAGTGGGATTTCCAAATGATGTTATTTTTATTTAAGAATGAAATCTTCATTCAATAAATTTGAGTATATTAAATGAAGATGTTCATATGTGCCTTTAAAAATTTTAATTTTATTTGAAAATGAAACTTTCATTCAATTGGTGTGGGTATACTGAATGGAGATGTTCATATGTACTTTTTGAAAGATTTATTTTTAATTTTGATTTCAAATTTTTTGGAAAGATGATTGTTCATTTTATTTTAAGAATGAAATCTTCATCAAAATGTATTGATGGAAGATGTTCATTTGTGCTTTTTGAAAAGATTGTTAGTTTTATTTTTGAAGATTCCTACATGTAACAATTATGAGAATTGTTATATGAGGGTGTTTTAAGAAAATTTTGTGGAAAATATTTTTTACGTACATTTTTTTTTTGAAAGAGTGCTTTTTGAAAAGCAAGATTCTTATAAAATATTATTTTTGTATTTATTATTTTAGAATGAACATTTCCTTATCATAAAAATGATAAGGAGGAAGTCTTTAAATATTTTTTTTATTTAGATCTTTTTATTTTTACCCATTAGAGAACCCGATGGGGGTTTTAAAACCAACATAGTGTGAGGTCGTAAAACCTAAAGATGTTGGCTAACTCAATTTAAGAATGAAATAAGCTAAGTGCCATTGGAAAAAAAAAAGATAGTCTTGGATTCATACAAAGTACAAATCCACTATCGATACTTGAAGGAAACGATTATTTAGCAAAGATAAAGAAAGGAACCATCTCCAGCGGCGTCGCTAGAAAAATCTATGGTGAAAATATTCTTTATACATTTCTTTCCTTCATCTATCCTTTCCCCTTTCAAAAAGAAGGATAAATGAAAATAGAAATATATAAAAATATTACACCTTGTTGGGACGCCAGGTAGATCCATAAATGTTCCTATTGAGGGTGATCGGGTATGACATTTATGAGAGGTGTACTATCTCAAAAGATAGAAGTCACCACCCTACAATGGACATAATCACCTCAACAAGGACTCCTTAGGACAATGGGTCTGCATATGTACTAAAGATTCATCCCCTACTTTACATAGAAAGGTAATGTAAAGAGTTATTATCGAAGCCAAAAGGAAGATAAGTAGGAGATTCCCATGAAGCTAGGAAACCTAGCGAGCATCTCAAACTATCTTATGGTTGGGCTTTACATTTTTGGAATTGATTTAATTTATTTGAGTTGAATTTTTCATTAAAAATTTAAGACTTATGATTCCATAACACAAGATTAAGGAAATACCTAAGCAATGAGGATTTAAGCTTATAGCCCATAAAGGGGAGAAGCAACCTCAAAACCTAAATCTAAGGAGCTTTGGTGAGGGCCGAAAGCACAACCTAATTCTAAGGCAAAAATGGCTATTTGGTTTTCCTCCACAAGAGAGGACAAATCACCCGACTGCTTTGACTTACAACCGTCTAGGGGTGGCTGCCAACTAACTCCTCCTGTGATTTTAAATTCATGTAGGCAAGTCCTATACTTTATGCAAGATAGGTAGACTGTTATTTATTTAGAAAGAGACTAAGTCCTTAAACTCACTCCCTAAAGAGACTAAATCATGTAAGGGCATGCTTCAAATGTCACAAATCTAATGCAATTTAAATTTTATTTTATTTTCTTTTTTGGACAATCATTTTGACTCAGGTTAATAGGATTCATATGCCTAATGCATGAGAAATGAGATTATTAGCCAAAATCAGTGAGAAGGAGGAGGTGTATTTCCACCAGGGCTCTCAAAGTTCAAGCCAAGTTTCTATGGCAAAGGTGGAAGCCCTCCAATCAAGAGTGAAAATAATATGCATTTATGCATAATGTTATAAAAGGAGTACTCATCTAGCTAAGGTGTTAATAATTCTTTTATCTTGATCATAGCCTAAGCTTTAGGTGAGGTTATGAGTTCTTTATTTTTAGTTTTGAGTTATTAGATTTGGTAGAAGATTTATTTTTTCCTATGAGTCTAATCCACATCCAGGCCATACATAAAGTAAGGAAGTAACTAGGAAAAGGATGTCACTTAATGCACAAGCTAAATAAATTATCAATCAATTTATAAAGCTAATTGCAAAAGAATAAGAGGCCATTATGGTTGGGTACCATCGCACAAACCTAAAAATAAATTGGATAGCTGAGCTCTACCCTTATACAACCCGGATTACAAATGAATTAAATACAATTAAGCAAGGAATTCATTATTATGGGGGTCTTCAAACTTCATTTCTTCATTCTTTTTTTCTTCTTTCTTCTTTCTTCTTTTTTTCTTCTTTCTTCTTTGATTCCTGCATTTAGATGGTTGGAAGGTGGATGCTCCAAAGGCTTCACATGGTACATAAGATGAGATCTTACGACCAATGCTCATCTTAATACCCATAACAATCATTCCAAAATCTAAATTGCAAAAATTACATGAAAAGAAAAAGTAAATCTAGCTAACACCTGCAAAACAAAGGTTAGCTAAACAAACCATCAAATCCCAAGCATGTATATTGGTCTTATCACCCCACACATGGGTGGCTAAGTCCACCTGGCCTATTGGATTATGCTTAGGGGTATAATCACCTGCACAACAATGCATTTATATTTATATTCATTACAGCATCCCTTAAGTACAATCCCCTACAGAAGATAATGGTTAGACTAAGATCGCCCTACCATTCATTCTATGCTCATACATCCTAACATCTAAATTAAAATATATATCACAAGATAAAAGCAAGCATCAAACCATGCACCGCCCTAACCCAAAGCCACAAGCGGTGACTTAGTCTAATGTGTGTGCTTTGGAGGTTTGCGTGTTATGCTTAGCTATTTCTTAAAGTTAGAATTATCCAAGTGTGAAGCATGTTCAACTTAGAGGAGGGTTTCATTTATGTGATTTAGTTATTTTGGGTTGATTTTATCTTACATTTTGATTAGGTTTAAATGAATCCTATAATTAATCACTAAGATATACAGAGAGGGAAAGAGAAGAGAACTTCTCTTTCCTTCCCTAACCTAAATAATTTCTAAAGTAGATTCATATTTTAGTTCTATTTAGTGAATATTTTAGTTAAGTATTTTAATTAATCCTAAGTTTAGATGAACTCTAAACAAACCTATTCAAAAGAAAGGCATTTTAAAATTAAGTAAAATGAACAAAATTCACAAAACATGCATCACTTCATTTCTTCCCCAACATGTATAACATGTATATGAATAAGTCCTAACCATATCTATACATACAAATGAGAATGTTTAACACACTTTATGATGCATGCAAAGTAATTCATTTAAGAAAATTTGGAAGTTTATGATGCAGGATTTTCATTAAGTAATAAAGGGATTTCTTATCCAACTTTCACATGCACATATGAAAGTATGAAAGGCATAAGTGCGAACGATGCCATTGTTAACCAGAGGTGTAAGGTACAAGACCTACTTAGGGCTACTTAAAGACTCACAACCTCGGGGTTGTCTAGACTAATATACCACTTTCCTTAAATACAAGCATGAGTACAAAAAAATGAATGGAAAAGAAAGAATGCAAAAAATTTGTATTGTTTAATTTATTTTGTTTATGCAATTTATATGTGAAAGCATAGATATCCTTCTTCAGTAATAGCATAGGAATAAATAGGATACAGAATTAGGTAAGTGTTAGGTTCTTTTCAAATGAACCATACACCTTGCCAAATCCTATTCAAAATTATACTAAAAGAGAGAAGAAGGATGGCCTACACTAAGCACATCCTTATTTTTTACTCACATGCAAACTTATAAGTAAGATATAAGTAACACACTTTCAGTTTTGATAATTGATTCATATGTTTTGAAAATAATTTGAATTTAATAGTGAAAATAGCCACTCATATTCTTACTTTAGCCAACGCATGCAATTTTGACATAAAGGAAACATTTTCATTTTAAATTTGATTTTTTGAAAAGCATGGATGCATGAAATAAAATGACACACATATTTAGCATGTTGGGGAAGAACTAAAGCATTGAAATTATATAAAGACATTCACTTTAATTAATTTCTAAAGACAATCTTATGAAATAAGAAAGCTTAAAGTAAATCAAAGTTTATTTAATATGATTTTTGTTTGTTTTTGAATTTGATTAAATTTTTAAAACATGAGTTGAGCTTGTTGTTCCTAACCCATTCCCACATGTGTTTGATATTTTTGTTCAATTTTTAGATGATTAGACTCATTTTATATTTTAATTAAGTTAAGGTATGAATTATACATGTTAATTAACCCTTACCTATACCACCTTAGCATAGTTAACCAAATAATTATGAACCAATGAGATGACATAAAACCTACAAGGAATTTAAATTTGAAATGCACCTAGGAAAAAAGGGGCTAATGCAATTTTTCTCATGATTAATGATTAATTAAGCTAAGGGGTTTAACTTAAGCAATTTCAAAACACCCCTCACACATATCAGTTGAATTTTGATTTCCTTAATTGAACATAGGCTCTTGAACACCTAAGCATCAACCTAAAGCAGATTAATAAAGTTTTGGAAATTTTTAGAAATTATAAAAATTAATTAATAGGATAATTAGTGAATTAACCCTTAATTAAGGAATGATTAAGAAAGAAAAGGGGTTTAAGGCATAGCTTAGGGGAAATGCCCCAAAATTACTTCTTAAGCCTCTTATTTACTGAAATAGACCTTAATAAACTTCAACAAAGGATTAAAACACTAATCAAACCCTTAATTAACCATAATTACATAAAGGGGTAATTAGAAAATGAATTTATAATTCCCCAATTAAGCCACCAATAAATCCCAAGAAAATTAGGGGAGGTTGAAGTCATCCCCCAAAATATACTCATGAAGTTTAAGATTAATAAGTGGATTAATTAAGGAGTAATTGACAAATAAACCTTTTTAATAAAACCTAAAATCAAAGAAAAACACATTTCAAAATCCATTAAAGACAATTTCAGAATATTCTAGGTTGAATTATCTTCCAGTGGCAATTTACTTCTTAATTTTCTGATTTTTTTAGTGAGATATGAATTTTTGAAGTTTAGAGGATTATTTAGAATTATTTAAAACTTAATTAATCCCTTAATCCAATCGGCACGCCATGCAAGCGCTAACGAGGTTGTGCTTTACACGCAGCAAGCGCTGAGTGGTAACTTAAACAACTTGTCGTAGCGCTGCATGGCAGCGATGCTACACGCTTTTATATCCGTCGTTCAATCAAGGATCGAACGGTTAGGATTTAATTCACAGTTCAAAGAGATAAAATCAGTATATAAAATGTGTGTTTAATCTCGCCATCCATCCAAAATGTGGGGATGATCAACCAGAGACCTATCCTTGCCAAAGCCTGTGATCCATGAGGACCGTCCATGTTCTAAGCTTTGATCCGAGCTCGATTGTGCTCAGATTGGGATGAAATTTTGCACACACCATCTAACCCTAATGGTAAGCACATCTAATGGTTGAAACCTCATGCCATTAACATTTCTTTCACAAAGGACCAACACACATGGAGTTTAGTGATAAAAAAAAGTCTAACCTCACCTGAGGTGATAACCTATTTAGGCTACTTCATGGGTAGGTTTAAGTTTGGTTAGTCATATGAAGTCGATTGGTATCTTTATTTCCAATAAATTTTGGTTAAGTTTGAATTTGGTTCAACATGACCCTTTAGGTCAAGTTGGGTTCAAGGTCAATTGGGCTAGGTTAGGTCTAGTTGGCCAATTGAGGCTTTGGTTAAGTTCAACAAGTGATTTGAAATGAACTTGACCCATTAGTTTCAATCAATTTGGCTTAGAACAAGTTTTGACACATTTTTACTTTTTAGGTCAAGTTGGGTCAACTTAGGTCAAGTGGCTAATTAGGCTAGGTTAGGCTCAAATGTTAACTTGGTCAAGTTCAAATATAGGTTATGAATGAACTTAGATCAATGGTTCAATCAATTTGGCCTATGGTAGATTTTGGCTATGTTGGGTTTCATTTTGGCTAAGTATTGACTTAGTTAGGTTTGACTTAGTTTGACCCAATTTGGGTGATTGATCATCTCATGATGATTGTTGATCATGATGAGAGACATAGGTGAGTTTGATTCAATCCAATTTGGTTAGGATTAGAATTTGGCTCATAAGGGTACTTTAGGTCACTTTGGGTTAAGTGAACCTAAGTGGGTCAAATGGCTTAGTCAAAGCTTGATTTGAGTTTGATTGAACTTGTATATGGACTTATGATTGAAATATAAATCCATTTGCAAGTGGTTTGAAGTCAAATGGGTTTTGATTCATTTGATAATTTTATATTCAAAGGAAGAACATGAATGGATTTGGGGTTTGATTTTTTGAATTGAGTTTTGATTAAGTGATTGAAGTTTATATTTATATTTGGATTCATGATTGAAGGATTGATTGAATCATAAGGAAAATCCAGAGTTTGGCTTGATTTGAAGTTGATTTGGCTAAGTTCAAGATTTTGACTTGAAAAGCTTAGGCTAGATTTTGATTGGATTTGAGTTTAATTTTTGGAATTGGTTTTGATGTTTTAATTTATATTTCATTTATATTTGTGAATATAAATGAGAATATAAATAGTTTATGAGAAAATTTTATGAATTTTAAGTGGTTTAGATTTGATTTTGGCTAAGTCCTTAAGAGGGAAATTAAGGACTTAAGAAGGATTTTAAATTTGGAATTTAATTTTTGGATTTGATTTGATTGATTTGTATTTATATTTCATTTATATATGTAAATATAAATGAGAATATAAATGAGTTATGAGAAAATTTTAAGGATTTGATTTGATTTTAGCATGATTTATGTTGAGTCTTAAGAGGGAAATTAAGGGACTTAGGAAAGATTTGGAATTAGGAACTTGTATTTTTGAATTTTATTGGATTGATTTATATTTATATTTCATTTATATATGTGAAAATAAATGAGAATATAAATGAGTTCTGAGAAAATTCCATGAATTTGAGTTGATTTGATCATGATTTAAGCTAAGTCCTTAAGAGGAAATTTAAAGGACTTAGGAAAGATTTGGAATTAGGAACTTGAATTTTTGAATTTGATTGGATTGATTTGAATTTATATTTCATGTATATATGTGAATAAATGAGAATATAAATGTATTGTGAGAATAATTCATAAATTTGAATTGAATTGAGGATAACTTTGGCTAAGTCCTTAAGAGGGGAATTAAGGACTTAGGAAATATTTTGAATTTTGGAATTTCAATTATGGGTTTCAATTATGGATTTCAATCATGTGTTTCAATCATGTGGCATTGATTTGAGTTTGGATAAAATCAAATAAGATTGATTTGGAGTTTGACTTGAAGGAAGAAAGGTGAGGAGTAGTTCAAGCTAAGGGTAGGCAAATTTTCCTAACACCCCCAAGGCATGACCTATTCCTATGGCTAACTCTTCTAAGTCTCTAAGGCTAGGTTGAGTGTCCACCTAATCACTAGATGTGTCTTAAGACTAAGAAACTCTTAATGTCTAAGAGAAGTCCTATGTCTAAGATGGAGGAGTTGAGAGCTCATTCTAAAAATGAGGTCAACAAAGGACTGTAGGTGTGGGTGTGACAAGGAACACTGTATTGTCTTGAAATGATCAACAACACCAAAAGATCACAAGCACTAACAGACACGATCTACTCCTAACCCAAGGTGTAGAGAGAATCTAGAGCTTAGTGCAATGTGGCTCTACTTATGTCAAGAACATAATAGAGGGAAGAAAGAATCCACTAAGGGATAGAGTATGTGAACCTTCCACTAGGGAAGCAGGTTCAAGTCATCCATAAGGGGATGAGAGGTTTGATTTGATTTAAGTCTTGCTAGGAGAAATTTGATTTGTTTAATTAAATTCTGTTGGGTAAGAGGATTGAATTTCTTTCAATTTATTATTTATTTAATTATGTTTGTTTTGACAACACCGGGGACAGAAAAGTGAACACTCCACTATGGAGGCAAGTTCAAGTCATCCACAAGGGAGGAAAGGTTGTGAAATCCGCTGAGGGATTAGAATTCTGGATCCACTAAGGAGCTAAAAAGATTTGCATCTCACTGAGTAGGAGCAAAAGATTTGGTTTGGATTGATTGATTTTTTTAATTATTTTTTATTTTTAATTTTGGGTTTTGAAATGGACCCTACTGGTTTGCGATGGATCATACTAAATAGGAGCCATGGAGGCCTAAAACTGACTCAAATTTACCAATCCACAAGGGTAGTCTACTAAACACATAGTAAGACTAACCAACCAAAGGGATGCCTTTCGGTATGCAACAACTGTACTAAGAAGAAAGCATAGTAGACTTACATCCTTCTAGTAGGGACTAGTTGTTGGGGTGACCCATTGGCAAAGCAATAAATTGAGCATAACCTAGGGCTGACTATCGAATGAATTCCATTGGGGGACTTAGATCAATTCAAAGATAGTCAAGATTAATTTCCTTTTTGGATTTGCTTTGATGGGTCCTATCGATTTAATGGGCGTGGTAGGCCTGGGCTAACTCAGACTTATCAATCCAAAAGGAGTAGTCTACCAAACCACAAGGTATGACTATCTAACCAAGGGGATGTTTTTTGGTTTGCAATGGTCAAGTCTTGAAAAGAAAGCGTGGGGACTCACATCTTCTAGGAACAAGAAATCACTGTGGTGATTGGTTGCTTTGGGCAACAAATCAGACCCGACCTAGAGCTGACTATTGATTGAAAGCCACTAGGTAACTTAAATTAGCTCAAAGATAGTCAAAGATTAATTTTATTTTTAATTTATTTTGATGGATTCCGTCGATTTGTGATGGATCATATTGAGAAGGAGCTTATATTAGCCTAGACCTATCTCAGATTTACTAAACCAAAAGGGAGTAGCTTCCCGGTCTATGGGAGAACTATCCAACCTAAGAAGTGTCTTTCAATTTGAAATGATCAATTTAAGGGAAGAAAGCTTGAGGACTCATATCTTCCACTACAAAATACCACTAGGGTGATCGATTGCCTTGGGCAACTAATCTAACCCGACCTAGGGCTACCCATAGGTTTACGACAGTCATGCAGAAAGAATGCGTCATAGTATCATATCTTCAAAAGTAAACTATGTAGTGTGTACCGACCCAGATATTTATCTCAACTCATGTAGTCAGACAATTGCTATAGGGAGTTCTACTAACACTGCCCTAAAGGTAAGATGTCTGCTTGGGAAAATGGGCCCTTCAGGGGCTTCAATCCTAATCCACAAGTGAATTAATTTATTTATTTGTTTATTTTTTTAATGTGGACCCTGTTGGTTTGCGAGTGATCAAATTGAGAAGGGGCTTATATCGGCCTAAACTTATTCTGATTTACTGAACCAAGGGAGAATCTGTGCATCTATTAAATAAATTCTCCAACCACAGGGGTGGTTACTAGGAAAGGGGGACTGTCCAATCTAAAAGTAACCCTAGTAGTGTCTAAATGTTGTCGTAAAGAATGTGATCCAAATAGATTGCCCGCAGGGAGAGGGGCTGCTAAGAGCTTAATCCAAAACCCTGGAGAAGATGGCATGGCTAGTCATATATCAAATAGGTATTCGATGGCCAACTCAAGGAGAAAGCGTGGGGACTCACATCTACCAAGAGTGGTGTATCCACCGGGGGAGTCGCTGTCAGCATAGGGAACATCAACCAACCTAAGGTGCTCGTCAATTTGCAACAATCAACCTAAGAAGAAAGCTCGGGACTCACATCCTCTTATAATGGAACTGATTGTTGGGATAGTCTATCTTCAGCGTGACAGGTGCCATCCGACCTAGGGCGACTACTGAGTAAATGCCACTGGGGGACTTATGTCAACTCAAATGTAGTCAAAGGGAAAGGAGTCTCTAGGGTACTTATCCTAAACCTCAAATATACTCGACCTAATTAGATCATGATGATTAATTCAAGAAGAAAGCTCGAGGAATCACATCTCCTTAAACAAAATCAACATGAGGTAGCTTACTGGCTGGGCAGTGAAGTCTACCATACTACAAGGCACTCATTAATTTTTAATAGTCAAGTTAGGAAGAAAGTGTAGGGACTCACATCCTCCAACAAATGATCACTGGGGTGACATACTAGCGAGGTAGCATGTAGACCCAACCTAGATCAGCTAATGAGTGAGAGGCATAAGGGTTTGCTCCCATATCAAAGTAGTCTAAGACAAAGATATGTGTTTATTTTTGTGCTTCTGTTAAAAGGATTAGGATGCCTCTTGGGTTCTCTCACACCTACCTTAAACACGCTTGGGGATTTGATAAAATGGTGCCACGGATGCCAAATGAAAATTCCCACTAAGAAAGGATGTCACTTGGGTTCTCTCACACCTAACTTAGTTGTACTAATCAAAATAGAATGCCTCGTGGGTTTTCTCACACCTATTCTAATAGCAACAAGAAATGTGTTTGATTATGTTTGATTATGCTTATGTTGTAAAAGAGGGATAGGATACCACTGGGGGACTCTTACACCTACCCTAAACACGTCTTGGTGGATTTGCAAGACAAGCAAACAACACTTCGAAAGAAGAAAAGATTTTGATGAAATGAAATCAGATTTTTATGGATTGATAGAATTGATTTCAAACATGATTTTTATGGGTAATATTTCTTCAAATAGAGCCCATTAATTGGAAGTATCAAGTGTTCCCCTTTACAATCAATAAGCTGATAAGATCCTCCTTGGTAGGCCCTCTCTATGACATAGGGGCCTTCCCATGTGGGATCAAATTTGCCTCCCATCTTTTGACAGGCATTAATTAGTCTCCTTAGGACTAACACAAGTTCACCTACTCAAAAATACCTAGGGCGAACCAGCTTATTGTGAGCTTGAATCATTTTGGCCTTATACAACTCGAGGTTCTAGCAAGCCCGTAGGCGACTCTCTTCCAAACCTTTGAGCTCTTCTAATCGCAACTTTGTATTCTACTTTGTGGTGATCTTGCTACTCAATGTTATCCTTAGTGATAGGAGTTGAACTTCTGAAGGTAGAATGGCTTTGGACCCATACACTAAGGAAAATGGGGTAGATTGAGTTAGAGTTCGGTATGTGGTATGGTTGGCCCACAAGGCTTCAACCAACTACTCATTCCACTGTCGCTTGTTGTCATCAAGAGTCTTCTTTAGTATTTGGATGAGAGTTTTATTGAATGCTTCTACTAAGCCATTTGCTTTGGGGTAGTAGATGGTGGAATATCTTCAATCTATATCATGTCTTATGGTGAAGCTGTTGATCTTGGTGCTTTTGAATGCAGTACCATTATTGGATATAATTCGTCAAGGCACCCCAAACCTATATACGATATGGTTCCTAAAAAATTGAAGCACATGCTAAGCTGTGACCTCTCTGAGTGGGATTTTCTCCACCCACTTAGAAAAGTAGTCAGTGGCAGCTAAGATGAATCGATGCCCCTTAGAAGAAAGAGGATTGATAGGACCCACAATGTCGGTACCACAACACTCAAATGGCCATGAGGCCAATGTAGGGTGTAGAATGTTGGGTGATTGATGTAAGACCACATCATGTACCTGACACTGATGTCATCTCCTAGCTACATCCATGCAGTATGTAATCATCGAAGGCCAGTAGTATCTTAGTCTCTTGATCTTCATCTTCATCTTCATAGACCTGAATATACCTCAGTTATAATGCCCATGCTTCATGTCTATCTAAGCAACGTAATCACATCTGGTCAATGACCGTCGGTATAGGGCACCATCAACGAGAGCATAGGAGAGAGCTCTCTGTTTCACCTGATGGGCTTGTGATTTTTCTTGAGGTAGTTTATTAGTGTCCAAATAGTCTATAAATGGTTGCCTCCAATCTAGCTCCTTGTCCTTATAGGCAACAGTAACCTCCCCTTCAAGAGAAAGTCTCTCAATGAGTTCAACATCAATAAGGGATAGGACTTATCTATTTTTGACCCTTATTTAAATAGACTCATCTTCTAGACATGTCAATTCTTTAGCAAGTTTTGCCAAAGCATCTGCTACTATGTTCTCTGCTCGGTGAATCTTGTAGATGATGACTTCAGGAATTTGGGCTGACAGATTTATGGTATACTCGTGGTAATGACAAAGCTTCGGTTTGAGAACCTTATAGGACCCGATAATTTGGTTGATGACTAACTGAGAATCCCCAAAGATGTTAATGCTCTTGACACTGATTATGATGACTAACTCCAGACCGACAATCAAAGCCTCATACTCAGCTTTGTTGCTGGTGCAAGGATTGGAAAGATAGTATGAGAATCTCATCACATCATGGTTTAGAGTTAAGAGAACTATTCTAACCCCTATCTTTCTTGGAAGAGTAGATCATGGTACTTCACCTTTATGAAAAGAAGCTGCACCATCAAAATACATCTCCCATTGGTGGTTATCAACCTCCTCTAAGTGGGTGTTCTGCTAAGAAATCCACTAGTGCTTGTCCTTTTATCCCACGGAGGGGTACGAACGTGATATCAAACTATAAGAGAATCATGTACCATCGTGCCAAATGTCAGAATAGCGTTGGCTGTGTCATGAGGTACTGGAGTGGATTGATTCTGGAAATCAAGTTCACCTTATGAGAAAGCATATATTATCATAACTTTTGGGATGTGAAGATCAAAGTTAGGCAATATTTCTCAATAGGTGGATAGCTCACTTCAGCAGGAATCAAAGGATGGTTGAGGTAGTAGAGAGCACTCTCCTTCCCTTCATCGTTAGCTTGGGCCAACAAAGTGCTGAGAGAATCGTCCAATGCAGTAGTGTAGAGGATGAGTGTCCTGCTCGGGATAGGGGCCGCTAGAACTGGTGGCTTCACCAAATACTACTTGATATCTTCAAAGGTATGATGACACTTGTCATCCCACTTGAACTTTGTATCCTTTTTGACAAGTGCTGAGAATGGCTTGCATCTCCCCGATAGGTTGAAAATAAAGCGTCACAAATATACCAACCATCCTTGGAAAGATCTGAGTTGAGTTAAACTTTTAGGAGGTGACATTTCTAAGATAGCTTTAATATTTTCTGGATCTATTTCTATTCCCCAGTGTCGGACAACAAACCCAAGGAATTTCCCTAAAGCTACTCTGAAAGCACACTTCAGGGGATTCATTTTGAGGTTATATTATCTAAATCGTTCAAAAACTACTCTCGAGTCAAAGAGATGGTCTTCCTTTTCTATGCTCTTGACTACTAGATCATCAACATAGCACTTAATCTGATGATGGATGAGTTTATTGAAGATCTGAGCCAGGGCCCGTTGGTATGTAGCACTAGCATTTTGAAGGCCGAAAGGCATGACCCTATAATAAAAGATTCTGATCGGGATTCAGAAAGTAGTATTTCTTTCATCTTCAGGAGATATCTTGATTTGGTTATAGCTAGATGACCCATCCATTGAAAAGAAAATTGCATGAGGTAAGGCGATGTCAACCATTAATTATGGTATAGGAAGAGGAAACTCATCCTTATGACATGCCTTGTTTAAGTCCCTGAAATCGACGTATACATGAATGCTATTCTTCTTCTTAATCGATGACACTGCAACTGTAAGATATTTTTTCTTCCCTCTGAAACCACGATCAATTTCTTGACTTCAGACATGACCTGTTGTTCAATTTCTAATCATATGCGTCTAGGAGCTTGCTTGATAGGGTTAGTGCTAGGATCTATTGCTAGCTTGTGGACTGCTACATCAGGATATAATCTAGGCATCTCTTTATAACTCCATGAAAATCAGTCCTTAAACTCAGTCAATAGCCTAACTAAGTCATTAGTCTCTTCTTCATTCAGTAATGAATTGATGTATGTTGGGCATGGATTTTCTTCCGTCCCGAGGTTGACTTCTTTAAGCTTGTCAATTATTAAATGGATCTCCTCTTTAAATTTTGACGGTGCATCTTTGATTTGGAGATCATCTACATCATCTGAGGTTTCTGAACACATATTCTCATAAGAGTTAGTGTTGTGTGAAAAGAACCTATCAAACTCCAAATGATTGGTAACAACTAAGCAGTAATCGTCATCATCGACTGGACCTACTGTACCAAATCCTAGTCCTGCTCTTTATTGTGCTTCCCCACCTGTATTGTTCCATAGCTTCTCAAAATACTCTGATATGTGCCTGGACCATGTATGAGAAACCAAACCTTTCTATATAAGATTATGAACATAAGGCGAGTAAAAGTCAAATGATAATTTCATTAATTCTTTGTATGATTTCTTCTCAAGTTCTACATCAACTTCAGGACTTGAAGAGGATGATTCCAAAAAGAATATCTTTGACTTTATATTATTGGAAGACTTAGGGGCTTCCTTAACTACTAAACCTTTAACTTTTTGGGGTGAAAATGAGGTTAGAGCTAAGGTTCCCAACTACTGCCTGATAGTTTTATGTAAATCTAATCCGAATACTTTGCTTTGTCTGAAGGTCTGGTCTTCATCGTTGTCTGACTCAAGTGTCACCTCCAATGAAACCCACTGAGAGGGATTGGCTGGTATGCTAATCACATTAGACTCATCCTTCGAACTGGAAGCCTATGAATAGTAGGGGTACTCCTATGAACTAGAACATACCGCTATCGATGGCCAACTGTGGGGTCTTCCACTGAACTACTATTTTACCTCGCCTCTGGAGGTTGAGTCATCCTACCCATTTGTCCATATGAAAGAATGAACTATGGGTGGAATGTGATATGCGGCTCTATTTCTTCTTCAATTTCCCTTTCCTATTCACTTAGATTTTCACTTTTTTTCTTTTTCTTTTTCTTTTTCGTCATTTTATTTTTCTTTTGAATTTGAGTTTTGTCCAAGTTTACGAGAAAGGGTGTTTTGAGAAAGATAGTAGGTCGCATCTTCATATATCTCAACCTCCCTAACTGAAAATAGTTTTTCATCTCTTTTGACACAGTACTCAATCCCATCCTTCCTAAACTTGATACACTCATGGAGGGAGGATGGAATTATCTTATTCTGATGTATCCAGGGCCTACCAAGGAAAGCGGTGAATGAAGTATTCAAATTAATGATGTAAAACTTAGCTTCAGTCACCTATCTCCAAATGTAACACTATGGAACCCAAAGCCTGCTCACCTTATTCATCGAATCCTCTCAACATTATCTAATCTCCTGAGTGTGGAGATGTCAAATCCTCAAATAGGCAAGGTCTTAGACTCATAATGTTCACCCATGCACCGAATGAGAACTGGAAGTCCTTCCCAAATGCACCAAAATGTCTATGATTTCTCACATGAATAAAGGCAAGATATGAGATTAATTGATAAGGAACAAGCATATATTGATAGAGATTTGATTTTTGGATAGATAACATACATTATGGATATATGCAATAGCCCCCTAGTCTCCCGCCTGACTCATATCAAATGAATCTTCACATACCCCCAAAAGGAAGATAGACTTTTGATTATCCATATGGATAAAAAGCCATTTTATTCAGATTACCTATGATTCTTGATTCGTATTATGCAGAGAAGCATAGTTTTCCTATGGCAGTGAGGAGTGAGCATAAGTGTGGAAGATACAATTATTCACTTATCAAAGCTGCTTCTCATCTACCTCTACTTGGCTTGTTGTCCGAGAAGGTATTTGGCTTCTCCTGCAAGCCGCCTTGTTGATTAATCTTTTGTGAAACCTTGAGCATGAGTACAAGTCATGGATATTCTTAAGCGTAATTTCAATGGGTTGTTCGATAATAGTTGATTTCATACTCAAATTATGTCATCCGAGAATGTAATCAATGAGGACTCAATTTTGTTAAGCCACAACGATTGCCAACAATGACCCTTTGATGAGCTCCAAAGAAACCTCTGATAAAGAATTACCCAACTCAAAGAAGTCTTTACTATTGAGAAGTTCAAAGATATCACTAAAAGCTATCTCTTTAAGCTACCGACAAAGAGATAGAAGAGTAAAGCATCACTGCCACCAAGTTGCAACAATCCAAATCAAATGCATGATCACTGCCTCACTGCCATCAAAACTCTTGAAGGAAGGTGGCACAAACCCTTAGGATATTGGATTGCATCAAATTCCTCTGGGTAGGGTCTACCTTTTGGAACTGATGATCCTCCTCGGGCTTAAGCCAATGCTTCCTTCACCTGCTGCTCAACCATAGACTTGATATCCTTTTTCTACATGGAGGTACTATCCACTACCTTCCTATACATGATGGTGCTACCTTGCTCTACTAGAGGTAAAGTCTTGGCTAGGTCTAAGACATACACCAACTCTAGCTGACTAGTCTCAGCTGTGGTAGGATGAACTGCTAGGGCTTGGTTATGTAATGCTAAGACAGTTGTTAACATATCCTCGAGCCTCTTCTCCATCCTATCTATCTTTTCATCTTTCTATTTTATTTATGTTAGGAGGTGTTGGACCGAGTGGGATGTGTCTTCCTGCTCATCCTCAACACCTTCCATAGTCTGTTGCTCTCTAAGGAGGGATCCCCTAGTATCTACCATGCAAACCCCTGGTGAGTCTCCCAATAAATCATCTTTGTAAAGATCAAAGCTAATCTTCTCCTCATCAGACCAGTCATATCCTAAGATCTCCTTCTTCTCCAAGAAATAATGAGCTACTATGTCATCTAGAGAATGATCTCATTATAACCATAATTGACTTTTTGGTGGGATCAACATCAGTACAGGCACCTCTCGCCGTTAGAGAATCAACTCTATGAGGATTGTTTCACGTGAAGATATACACTCGACCGCCACACTTCAGAGGTAACACTCCTAGGAGGTTCTATCATCATAGGTGTAACTGGGTTGTCACCTTCTCCCTTTATAACTGATGTAACCATCTCCATGTTATGTGGTGATGAAGGACACCACTATGCTTTTGCCATTCCTTCCGCACTATGAGGGTAAGGTCGAGGTGAGAGTCCGCCTCGCCATAGTAGGGCTGTGATAGATAATGGGATCCCTTGGCCATGCTATCACCAACGGGTCCTCTTCTCCTGATGTGGCCTTCATGGCCTGAACCGAGATGAAACATGACAGTGACGGACGGGTAAAGCCTTATGGTGGAGACACCACCAACTCTCTTGGAATAGGAGCTCTCCTCCTATGATGGGTAGTCCCCGTAAGCAAAATAATGTTTGTGTGATCGAAACAGGTAGCGCATCGATCAGGAAAATCAATGAATACAGAGGCCACTGACTGCCGACTAAACCTCCGCCTCTCCCAGCTAGTGATATAAACTGTATTATTGGCCTCCCTGGCCCTCTCCTACCGAAGATGCTTCCCCGCGCTGAGGGGGATAATAGATCTTAAATCAAATTAAGCCTCAGACTTAGATCGTCTATATGCTCCACCAACCTGGCTTAGAACTGAACGGAGTATGGCATATGACCTCCTACTTGACCGATCAGTTGAAATTGAACCACTATTGAGGTGAAGGTGATCCTCTGCATCCTCCGCCGGACCCAGAGAGGATGGAATGGGTTTGCTATAACCAGCGGGGAAACCAAAGTGGGTAACTCCTCAATAACGGACCATGTAGCTGCCTCCACCTCCCTGATGATGCGGGTATGGTACTGCTTTATCATGCGACTTGTGTTCCTCCTCTGAGTCTTGGTGGGGCGGACAGAGTAAGAGCTAGATTCGACCTCAAAAGCAAGGGAGATAATCCCTGGGATCAGGGGAGCCTTCCCCTTGGATGGTGCTAATGAGTGGGTGCTACTCACTGGACAAAGAGTAAAATAACCAGCACACCGACACCGCCACTAACATCGATGCTACCGTGGTGAAATTTTTCAATTTCCTTTAGAGAATAAGATATATACTTCGATCTTTGCTCTATGAGTGATAAAATGAGGATCTAAATATACATCTTCTTCTCTTTTATGCAATTTTTAACACCATGTAGATCCATAGATATTCTTATTGAGGTTGATCGGGTACGACATTGATGAGAGGTGTACTATCTCAAAAGATAGAAATCAGCACCCTACAATGGACTTAATCACCTCAATAATGACTCCTAAGGATAATAGGTATGCATGTGTACCAGAGATTCTTCTCCTACTTTACATGGAAAAGTAAAGTAGGGTTTATTTAAAGTCAAGTTCATTAAGTTCCCTATAAGGGCAAGCCCCCAAAGTTAATTACATCCTAAGAAATGAGATTCCTTAGGAATACTCTAGATTAAGGTAAATGATCGTTGTCTCCAAAGATTTCAATAGAGTAGGACTATCAATCGATTAGTTCATTCTTGAGAGTTCAAATGGGATTAATCAAAAAGTGGGAGTTATTATCTAAGCCAAGGGAAGGTAAGTAAGAGATAACCATGATGCTAGGAAACCTAGCAAACATCTCAAACTATCCTATGGTTGGGCTTTACATTTTTTTTTTTTAGAAATTAATTTAATTTCTTTGAGTTGAATTTTCATTAGAAATTTAGGGCTTATGATTCCATAACATAAGATTAAGGAAATGCCTAAGAGGTGAGGATTTATGCTTATGGTTCACAAAGGCGAGAAGCAACCTCAGAACCTAAATTTAGGGAGCTTTGGCGAGGGCCAAAAGCACGACCTAAATCTAAGGTGAAAATGGGTATTTGGTTTGCCTCCATAAGAGAGGACAAACCACTCAAATGTTTGGACTGATAATCGCCTGGGGGTGGCCACCAACTAACTCCTCCTATAATTTTAAATTCATGTAGGCAAGTCATATGCATTATACAAGATAGCGAGGTTATTATTTATTTAGAAAGAGACTAAGTCCTTAAACTCACTCCCTAAAGAGACTAGATCATGTAAGGGTATCCTTCAAATGACCTAAATCTAATGCAATTCAGATTACATTTTATTTTCATTTTTGGATAATTATTTTGACTCAGGCTAGTGGGATTCATGTGCCTACTGCATGAGAAATTAGATTATTGGCCAAAATAAGCGAGAAGGGAGGAGGTGTGTTTCCACCATAGCTCTTAAAGGTCAAGCCAAGTTTTTCTGATAAAGGTGGAAGCCCTCCAATCAAGAGTGAAAATAATATGCATTTGTGCATGTTGTTATAAAAGAAGTACTCATCCAGCTAATGGGTTGTTAATTCTTTTATCTTAATTTTAGCCTAAGCTTTAGGTAAGGTTATGAGTTCTTTTATTTTTAGTTTTAAATTATTAAATTTGGTAAAAGATTTATTTTTTCCTAAGAGCCTAATCCATATCCAGGCCATGTATAAAGCAAGGAAGAAACTAGAAAAAGGATGCCACATAATGCACAAGCTAAACAAATCATCAATCAATTTATAAAGCTAATCGCAAAAGAATAAGAGGCCATTGTGGTAGGGTACTACTGCATAAACTCGAAAGTAAATTGGGTAGCCGAGCTCTACCCTTATACAACCCGGATTACAAATGAATTATATACAATTAAGCAAGGAACTCATTGTTATGTGGGGTCTTCAAGCTTCATTTCTTCATTCTTCTTTTCTTCTTTCTTCTTCTTTTCTTCTTTCTTTTTTAGTTCCTTCTTTTGGATGGTTGGAAGGTGGATGCTCCAAAGGCTTCACATGGTGCATAAGATGATATCTTATGACTAATGCTCATCCTAATCCCCATAACAATCATTCCAATATCCTAATTGCAAAAATTACATGAAAAGGGGAAAATGGAAATATAACCAGCACCTGCAAAATAGAGATTAGCTAAAGCAAATCATACAAATCCTAAGCATGTATATTGGACTTATCACCCCACACATGGGTGACTAAGTCCAGGCCTATTGATTATCAAGGGTATAAGCACCGTGATAGAAATGCATTTATATTTTTATTTATTACGCTTAAGCACAATCCTCAGAAGATAATGGTTAGAATACAATCGCCTACTACCATTTATTCTACACATACATCCTAACATCCAGTCTAAAATATATATCACAAAATAAAAGCAAGCATCAAACCATGCACCGTCCTAACCTAAAGCTAGAAGTGGTGACTTAGCCTAATGTGTGTGCTTTAGGAGTTTGTATGGTACGTTTAGCTATGGCTTTAATTTAGAATTTTCTAAGTGTGAAGCATGTTCAACTTAGAGGAGGATTTCATTTAAGTGATTTAATTATTTTGGGTTGATTATATTTTATGTTTTGATTGGTTTCAAGTGAATCCTAGAATTAATTACTAAGTTATAAAGAGAGGGAAAGAGAAGAGAACTTCTCTTTCCTTCCCTAACCCAAGTAATTTCTAAAGTGGATTCATGTTTTAGTTTTATTTAGTGAATGTTTTATTATATGTTTTAATAATTTTAGATGAACTCTAAACAAAACTATTCAAAAAGAAAGGCATTTTAAGATTAAGTAAAATGAACAAAATTCATAAAACATACATCACTTCATTTCTTTCCTAACATGTATAACATGCATATGAATGAGTCCTAAACATATATATACATACAAATGGGAATTTTTAGCACTTCATGATGCATGTTAAGTAGTTCATTTAAGAAAATTTGAATGTTTATGATGCATGATTTCTATTAAGTAGCAAAGAGGTTTCCAATCCAATTTTCACATGCACATATGAATGTTTGAAAGCCCTAAGTGAGTATGATGCCATTATTAACTAGGGGTGTAAGGTACAAGACCTACTTCCTCGCAACCCCGGGATTGTCCAAACTAATATACCACTTTTCTTAAATACAAGCATGTGTACAAAAGAAATGAATGAAAAAGAAAGAATGCAAAAGTTTATGTCGATTGATTTATTTTTGTTTATGCAATTTATATGTACAAGTATAGGTATCCTTCTTCAGTAATAGCATAGGAATGAATAGGACATAAAACTAGGTAAGTGTTAGGTTCTTTTCAAATGAACCATACACTTTGCCAAATCCTATTCAAAACTATACTAAAAGAGAGGAGAAGGGAAACCTACACAAAGCACATCCTTATATTTTACTCACATGCAAAATCATAAATAAGATATAAGTAACACACTTTTAGTTTTGATAATTGATTCATATAATTTTGAAAATAATTTGGATTTAATAGTAATAATAGTCACTCATATTCTTACTTTAGCCAATACATGCAATTTGACATAAAGGAAATATTTTCATTTTAAATTTGATTTTTGAAAAGCATAAATGCATGAAACTATATGACACACATATTTAGCATGTTGGGGAAGAACTAAAGTAATGAAAGCATGTAAACACTTTCATTTCAATTAATTCCTAAAGATAATCTTATGAAATAAGAAAGCTTAAAGTAAATCAAAGTTTATTCAATATGATTTTTCTTTGATTTTGAATTTGATTTTATTTTGAAAATGTGAATTGAGTTTGCTATTTATAACCAATTCTCACATGTGTTTGATATTTTTGTTCAATTTTTAGATGATTAGATTCATTTTATATTTTGATTAGGTTAAGGTATGAATTAAGCATGTTAATTATCCCTTGCCTACACCACCTTAGCAAAGTTAATCAAATAATTATGAGCTAATGAGATGACATAAAATCTCACAAAGAATTTAAATTTTCAATGCACCTAAGAAGAAAGGGGCCTAATGCAATTTGGCTCATGATTAATGATTAATTATGCTAAGAGGTTTAACTTAAGTAATTTCAAAACACCCCTCACACATATGAGTTGAGTTTTGATTTCCTTAATTAAAATTAAGCTCTTGAACACCTAAGCATCTACCTAAAGTAGATTAATTAAATTCTGGAATGTTTTAGAATTTTAAGAAATTAATTTAGAGGGTAATTAGTAAATTATCCCTTAATTAAGAGAGGATTAAGAAAGAAAAGGGGGTTTAAGTAATAGCTTAGGGGAAATGCCCCAAAATTATTCCCTAAAACTCCTATTCACTAAAATAGACCTTAATCAACTTCAACAAAGGATTAAAAAACTAATCAAACACTTAATTAATCTTAATTATATTAAAGGGGTAATTAGAAAATGAATTAGCAATTTCCCCAATTAAACCACGAATAAATCCCAAGAAAATAAGGGGAGGCAGAAGTCATCCCCCAAAATATACTCAAGAAGTTTAGGAATAATTAATGTATTAATTAAAGAGTAATTAATAAATTAAGATTTCTAATAAAACCCAATTTCAGAGGAAAATAGGTAGTCAAATTTAATCAAAATTAATTTTAGAATATTCTATGTTTAGTTATCTTTCTAATGCAATTTATTTCATTTTTTTTCAAGGTTGAGATATGAATTTTAGAAGTATAGGCAATTAAGTAAAATTATTTAAATCATAATTAATTCCTTAATCCCGCGCCACACGCGCTGACGCTACGCTTTACACGCAAAGAAGCTGGCCACTTAAACATCACATCATAGTGCATGGATTGATTTTGCCTCACCCCGATCAAGATCAACTACCGAGATCAAAGCCATTCGAGGGGATAAAATAGGATATAAAATGTGATTTAATCTTGGCCGTCCATCCAAAATGCTCAGATGGATGGCCAGAGATCCGTTCCTGCCATTGCCTGTGAGCCATGGAGACCATCCATGCTTAAGGCCATGATCCAAGCTCGATTGAGCTTAGATTGGGATGACATTTTACCCACACCATCACAATGCAACCTAGATTACATCTAATGATCAAGATCTTATGTCATTAACATTTCTTTCATAAAGCTTCACACCATATTAAGTTTAGTGATCAAAAAATATCTAACCTCACCGGAGGTGATCACCGGCACTCGATTCTCATAGAGAAGCTTCATCTGGTTGAGACAAAGCTTTGGTGAAAGTTTTAGCTCTTGAGGTTGAGTGGATAGCTCTATGAACCAACTCCTCCTCCTAGTGAGCTCAGCTTTGATTGAATTAGAACCTCCCTTGCCTTTGGAGGTTGGGAAAGAGCTTGGCCAAGCTCGACTTGACTCTCTGATGGAGTGTGCAAAGTGAATTGCAATGTTTTGAGTATGGAGGAAGTTCAAAATCCTATGGAGCTCCCCTATTTTCACCTTGTGAAAATCGAGAAGATGTAGTTGGCAAGTGCTTGAGGGAGATAGGGATCACTGGGAAAAGACTCATATGGCTCTCTCACACTTAATCGATAATGGGGAACTGAAGATTCAAATGAATTAGGGGGAATATATCTCCCCCTTTGGCAATCGAACGGTCGAGAAGGGAGGAACCGTTTTGATCCAATTGAGCTTAGGCAGTGGGTTTGTTAGGCCATTTAGGCTATCCTTGAGTTCATTTTAGGCTAGGGAGTGGATTAGTGGAGTGGCCATGTGCTCAAAACAAGTGAGAAGAGGTTTGTCATGTGGCCATTTCAAGCCATGTGCTCAATTTAGCAAACCCAAACACATTGGGTTGGGTGCACCACCCTCTCTAGGGTTTATTTACCTATTAGGAAAGTATCAAGTAGGTATGAAGAGGGTTTGACCAAAATCCAAGTAGAATTGGCCAAAATTTGTTCTATGGCCTAAGGGTAAAATGATCATTTGGTTAATTTTTGAATTTGTATATGTTGGTTATGTTGAGAAAATAGGTTAGGCCAAGTTTCATTAGATTTGGAGTTCATTTGATATGGTTTGGCTCATGTTGACCCATTTAGGTCAAAATGGGTCAATTTGGGTCAAGTTGACTAATTGGTCAAATTGGGTCAAACCAAGGATTGGGTCAAGTTTATATGACCATTTGAAATATTTTGATGGATTTTTTTATTCAATTTGGTTTATGTTTGAATTTGGTTCATATGACCTCATTTAGGTCAAATGGGTCAAGTTGACCAATTTGAGCTAGGTCATGGGTAAGTTTAGGTTTGGTTAGTTATATGAAGTGGATTGGTATCTTTATTTCCAATCAATTTTGCTTTAGTTTGAATTTGGCTCAACATGGCCCTTTAGGTCAAGTTGGATTAAAGGTCAACTGGGCTAAGTTAGGTTTAGTTGGCCAATTGAGACTTTGGTAAAGTTTAACAAGTGATTTAGAATAAACTTGACCCATTGGTTTCAATCAATTTTACTTAGATCAAGTTTTGATACATTTTGACTTTTTAGGTCAAGTTGGGTCAACTTGGGTCAAGTGACCAATTGGGATAGGTTATGCTCAAATGTTGACTAGGCCAAGTTCAAACATAGGTCATGAATGAACTTAGATCAATAAATTCAATTAATTTGGCTTATGGTGGATTTTGGCTATGTTAAGTTTAATTTTGGCTAAGTGTTGATTTCGTCAACCCTTAGGTTTGACCCAATTTGATTGATTGATCATTTCATGATGATTGTTGATCATGATGAGAGGCATAGGTGAGTTTGATTCAATCCAATTTGGTTAGGATTAGAATTTGGCTCATAAGGGTACTTTAGGTCACTTTAGGTCAAGTCAGCCTAAGTGAGTCAAATGGTTTGGTCAAAGTTTGATTTGAGTTGGATTGAACTTGTATATAGACTTATGACTGAAATATAAATCCATTTGTATGTAGTTTGAAGTCAAATGGATTTTGATTCATTTGATAATTTTAAGTTCAAAGGGTGAACATGAAATGGATTTTGGCTTGATTTTTGAATTGAGTTTTGGTTAAGTGATTGAAGTTTGTATTTATATTTGGATTCATGATTCTAGGATTGATTGAATCATGAAGGAAAATTAAGAGTTTGGCTTGAGTTGAAGTTGATTTGGCTAAGTTCAAGATTTTGACATGAAAGGCTTAAGTTAGATTTTGAATGAATTTGAATTTGATTTTTTTGGAATTGGTTTTGATTGTTTGAATTTATATTTCATTTATATATGTGAATATAAATGAGAACATAAAATAGATTATGAGAAAATTTCAAGGATCTGAAGTGATTTGATCATGATCTAGGCTAAGTCTTTATAAGAAAATTAAAAGGAATTAGGAAATTTTTGGAGTTTGGAACTTAATTTTTGAGTTTAGTTTGATTGATTTGAATTTATATTTCATTTATATATGTGAATATAAATGAGAATATAAATGAGTTATGAGAAAATCTCATGAGTTTGAATTGATTTAGATTTGATTTTGACTAAGTCCATGAAAGGAAATTTAAAGGACTTGGGAAATTTTGTGAATTGATTTTGAATTTTTGGATTTAGTTTGATTGATTTGAATTTATATTTAATTTTTATATTTGAATATAAATGAGAATATAAATGAGTTATAAGAAAATTTTAAGGATTTGATTTGATTTGAAGATGATTTTAGCTAAGTCCTTAATAGGGGATTAAGGACTTAAGAAGGATTTTAAATTTGAAATTTGAATTCTGGGTTTGATTTGATTGGCTTGAATTTATATTTCATTTATATATATGAATATAAATGAGAATATAAATGAGATATGAGAAAATCTCATGAGTTTGAATTGATTTAGAGATAATTTTGACTAAGTCTCTAAGAGGGAAATTAATGACTAAGGAAAGATTTTGACTTAGGAATTTGAATCTTGGATTTGATTTGATTGATTGAATTTATATTTCATTTATATATGTGAATATAAATGAGAATATAAATGGGTTATGAGAAAATCTCATGAGTTTGAATTGATTTAGATTTGATTTTGGCTAAGTCCATGAAGGGAAAATCAAGGACTTAGGCAAGATTTGGAATTTGGAATTTCAACTTGGAATTCAATCATGGATTTCAATCATGGATTATTGATTTGAGTTTGGAGAAAATCAAATAAGATTGATTTGGAGTTTGACTTGAAGGAAGGAAGGTGAGGAGTGGTTGAAGCTAAGGGTAAGAAAATTTTTCTAACACCCCTAAGGCATGACCTATTCCTATGGCTAACTCTTCTAAATCTGGGTTAGTGTCCACCTAATCACTAGATGTGTCTTAAGACGAAGGAACTCTTAAAGTCTAAGAGAAGTCTTATGTTTGAGATGGAGGGGTTGAGAGCTTATTCTAAAAATGAGGTCAACACTAGCACTATAGGAACCACCACTGCCTTCCTCTCTAGTGAGGGAATATTAAAATCTGATGGCATGTCAATCTGAGTGATCGGCTTCTGCCCGGTCATTGTGCTCCTGCTAACAGTGGTGAGGGGAGTGCCCTCATAGGTAATCGTCGCCCCCTCAAAACCTCGTCCAAAATGAATGAGGTGGGCGTAGTCATAGCGGGGAAGGCTGGCCTGATCCAGGGCCAAGTCCATCCCACGGGGAAAGGCAAACACATACTTGGGCGCTGCCATTTCTATCAACTGAAAACTGAACTGAGACTGAAACTGAAACTGTCATTGAATGAGAGTCTGCAATGTTGAAAATAAACTTGAATCAGGTTCCTGTTGATTTTGAATTTAGAATTTAGAATTTGAACCCATATTCAATATTTTGAAAATGTTAAGTTGAGCTCAAATGATTTAGAATAGATTTTGATATTTAATTGGAAAGAGAAAAAAAAATTGGATATAGAATCCACTTTCAACAAATTTGGATATGTTGAAAATGGGTTAAAATATTTTTGAAGGGATGCTTCCATAGGTTCATATTTGAGTTTTGATTTTGATTTTGATTTTGAGGACCTTTTATTTAACAAATTTGTGTATGTTAAAGTAAAGGGTCAATTTGCTTTTGTGATTTTTGGAATTTATTCGCTTAGTAAATTTGGGTATGTTAAGTGAGACGTTTGAAAATAATTTCTTCTTTTTGTTGCTTTGTTTGCTTTGTTTTTTGAATCTTTTTTGTGATTTGAAAAATGGAGTCCTCATTTAGCAAATTCGGTTATGCTAAATGAGGAAATCCAAGTGTGTTTTGTGTTTGAAAAAATTTTAAAAATAGGATTCTTAGCAAATTTGAGTATGCTAAGAAAATCCTAATGTGTTTCTTTTGAGTTTAATTTGTTTTTGAAAAGTATGATCCTTAGCAAATTTAAGTATGTTAAGGGAGTCCTAATATGTTTCTTTTGATTTTGATTTGATTTTTGAAAAGTATGATCCTTAGAAAATTTAAGTACGCTAAGGGAGTCCTAATGTGTTTCTTTTGATTTTGATTTGATTTTTGAAAAGTAGGATCCTTAGCAAATTTAACTATGCTAAGGGAGTCCTAATGTGTTTCTTTTGATTTTGATTTGATTTTGAAAAGTAGGATCCTTAGCAAATTTAAGTATGCTAAGGGAATCCTAATGTGTTTCTTTTTATTTTGATTTGATTTTGATTGAAAATGGAGACGTCACTTTAGCAAATATGGTATGCTAAAATAAAGTTCCAATGTATTTCTTTAATTTTGTGAAATGGAAATTCCACTTAGCAAATTTGAGTATGCTAAATTAAATTTAAAAATGTGTTTAAAATTTTTGTGTTTTGATTTTGTTTTGAAAATGGAGACATCACTTTAACAAATATGGTATGCTAAAGAATGAAGTTCCAAAATTGTTTCTGAAAATTTTTTGAAATGGAAATTTCACTTAGCAAATTTGAGTATGTTAAATGAAATTCCAAAAATGTGTTTACAATTTTTTTTTGTTTTGATTTTATTTTGAAAATAGAGACTTCACTTTAGCAAATATGGTATGCTAAAGAATGAAGTTCCAAAAGTATTTTTGAAAATTGTGTGAAATGAAAATTTCACTTAGCAAATTTGAGTATGCAAAATGAAATTCCAAAATTGTGTTAAAAATTTTTTGTGTTTTGATTTTATTTTGAAAATGGAGACTTCACTTTAGCAAATATGGCATGCTAAAGAATGAAGTTCCTAAAGTGGTTTTAAAATTTTGTGGAATGAACATTTCACTTAGAAAATTTGAGTATGCTAAATAAAATTTCAAAAATGTGTTTCAAATTTTGTTTTTGGAAAAGGGAGACTTCATTTTAGCAAATGGGATATGCTAGAATGAAGTTCCAAATATGTTTTGAAAATATTTATTTTTGTTGATTTTTGAAAGGAGAGATTTCCATTTAACAAATTTGGGTATGTAAGATGGAAATTAATTATGTTTTATTTTCTAAAGATGTATATTTTGTGTGTGATTATTGCTTTTTGAAAATGGAAATCCCAACCTAATCATATATGAAATATGTTAAGTGGCATTTCAAAATAATGTTGTTTTATTTGGAAATGAAATTTCCATTCAATAGATTTGGGCATATTGAATGGAAATATTCATATGTGCTTTTTGAAAGTTTATTTTGATTTTGATTGAAAATGAAACCTCCATTCAATAAATGTGGGTATATTGAATGGAGAGGTTTCATATGTGCTTTTTGAAAAAGTGAAAATTCCAACCTAACACATGTGGAATGTGTTGAGTGGAATTTCAAAGTTGTGATTTTGCTTGAAGATGTAATATTCATTCAAGACATTTGGATGCATTGAATGGAAAGGCCCATCTTCAAATTTTATGCTTTTGAAAACATGATTGTTGGAATTTTATTTTTGAAAATGAGGTCTTCATTAAAATGAATTGAGTGAAGAAGCTCATTTGTACTTTTAAAAAATGTAATTATTGGAATGTTATTTTTGTAAAGATGATCCTACATATAACAATCATGAATATTGTTAGATGAAGGTGATTTAGGAAAATTTTGTACAAAATATTTTATTATGTGCATTTTGAAAGAGTGCTTTTTGAAAAGCAAGATTTTTTATAAAGGATTTATTTTGTCTTTATTATTTTAGAATGAACATTTTCTTACCATGAAAATGGTAAGGAGAAAGTCTTTAATTAATTTTTTTTATTTAGTTTTTATTTTCACCCATTGGGGAACCCAACGGGGGTTTTAGGACCAACATGGGGTGAGGTCCTAAAACCTAAAGATGTTCACTAGCTTAACTTAAGGATGAAATAAGCAAAGTGTCAACGGAAAGAAAGATAGTCTTGGATTCATACAAAAGTACAAACCCACTATCGATACTTGGAGACAATGATCATTTACCAAAGATGGAGAGAGGAACCATCCCCAGTGGAGTCGCCAGAAAAATCTGTGGTGAAATATATTATCATTTATAAGAATGTATACTTCCATCTTCAATCTATGAGGAATAAAATGAAGATAGAAATATACTCTTTATTGTATTTTTTGACACCACGTAGATCCGCAGATGTTCTTATTAGGATAATCGAGTATGACATTGAGGAGAGGTGTACTATCTCGAAAGATAGAAGTCACCACCCTACAATTGACCTAATCACCTCAATAAAGACTCCTAAGGATAATGGGTCTGCATATATACCAGAGATTATTTCCCTACTTCACATGAAAAAATAAAGTAGGGTTTATTTTAAATAGGGTTAGCTAAGTTTCCTATAGGGGCAAGCCCCCATAGTTAATTACATCTTAAGGAAGGGGATTCCTTAGGAATACTCTCGATTAAGGTAAATGATTATTGTCTCTAAAGATTTCAATATATAGGACTATCAATCGATTGGTTTATTTTTAGCAAATCAAGTAGGATCAATCAAGAGGAGGGAGTTCTTATCGAAGATAAATGAAGATGAGTATGGGATGTTTAGGATACTAAAAAGCCTAGTAAACATTCCAAACTATCTTATGGTTGAGCTTTATAATTTTGAAATTGAATTATTTATTTCAGTTGAATTTTTATTAGAAGTTTAGGGTTTATAATTCCACAATACAAGGTTATGAAAATACCTAAGAGGCGAGGATTTATGCTTATGGCCCATAGAAGGGAGAAGCAATCTCAGAACATAATTCTATGGAGCTTTGGTGAGGGCAAAAAGCACAACCTAAATCTAAGATGGAAAATGAGTATTTGGTTTGCCTCTACAATAGAGGACAAACCACCTGACTTCTTGGACTTACAATCGCCTGGGGTTGGCCGCCAACTAACTCCTCCTATGATTTTAAATTCATGTAAACAAGTCATATGTTTTATGCAAGATAGCTAGATTGTTATTTATTTTAGAATGAGATTAAGTCCTTAAACTCACTCCCTAAGAGACTAGATCATGTAAGGGCATGAAAAATTACCTAGATATAATGCAAAACATATTACATTTTACTTTCATTTTTGGATAATCATTTGACTTAGGCTTATAGGATTCATATGCCTAATACATGAGTAGTAAGATTATGAGCCAAAATCAGCGAGAAGGGGAGGTGTGTTTCTACCATGGCTCTCAAAGGTCAAGCCAAGTTCTCTGGCAAAGGTGGAAGCCCTCCAATCAAGAGTGAAATAATATGCTTTTATACAGGATGTTTAGAAAAGAAATACTCATCCAACTAAGGGATTGCTAATTCTTTTATCTTGATTTTAACTTAGTCTTTAAATGAGGTTATGAGTTGTTTATTTTTAATTTTGAGTTGTTTAAATTTATATAAGATTTATTTTTTCCTAAGAGCCTAATCGTCATCCGAGCCATACATCAAAGCAAGAAAAAAACTAGGAAAATATGTCATCTTAATGCATAAGCTAAACAAAATATCAAACATTTTATAAAGCTAACGTCAAAGAATAAAAGACCATTTATGGTTGGGCACCACCGCACAAACTCAAAATCAAGTTGGGTAGCCGAGCTCTACCCTTATACAACTCGGATTACAAATAAATTAATTTACAATCAAGTAATAAAATTCATGTTATGGGGGTCTTTATTTCTTATTTTCTTCTTTCTTCTTTCTTCTTTCTTATTTCTTCTTTTGATTCCTTTTGGATGGTTGGAAGGTGGTTGCTCCAAAGGCTTCACATAGTATATAAGATATAATCTTATGATCAATGCTCATCCTAATCCCCCATAACATTTATTCCAAAATTCTAATTGCAAAAATTACATGAAGAGGAAAAGTAAATCTAACTAACACCTATAAAATAGAGATTATCTAAACAAACCATACAAATTCCAAGCATGTATATTAGACTTAGACCCACACATGAGTAACCAAGTCTACCTGGCCTATTGGATTATGCTTAGGGTATAAGCACTGCATGAAAAGCATTTATATTTTTTATTACAAGCACAATCCCTTACATAAAATAATGATTAGACTAAATCATCCTACCATTCATTCTATGCACATTCACCCTAATATCCAGACTAGAAATAATACATCACAAAATAAAAGCAAACATCAAGCAATGCACCGCCCTAACCTAAAACTAAAAGTGGTGACTTAACCTAATGTGTGTGCTTTTAAAAGGTTTGTGTGATATGCTTAGCTATGGCTTTAAGGCTTAGTTTTTCTAAGTGTGAAGATGTTTAACTTAGATGAGTGGTTTTATTTAAGTGTTTAGTTGATTTGGGTCAATTTTATTTGATGATTTTTGTTTGGTTTAAGTGAATCTTATAATTAATTACTAAGTTATAAAGAGAGGGAAAAGAGAAGAGAACTTCTCCTTCCTTCCCTACCTTAAGTAATTTCTAAAGTGGATTCATATTGGATTTTGTTTAGCGAATATTTTATTATGTGTTTTAATTAATTCTTAAGTTTACATTTTCTCTAAACAAACATATTCAAAAAGAAAGGTATTTTAAGATTAAGTAAAGTGAATTAATATCACAAAATACACATCACTTCATTTCTTTCCTAACATGTACAACATGCATATGAATAAATCCTAAGCATATCTATATATACAAATGGAAATGTTTAGCATGCTTTATAATGAATGCTAAAAAATGTTACTTAAGAAAATTGGAATGCTTTATGATGCATGATTTTCATTAAGTAGAAAAGAAGGGGTTTCTTTTATCCATTATTTACATGCACATGTATATGTATGAAAGGCATAAGTGAGTATGGCGGCATTGTAAGCACCAGGGGTGTAAGGTACAAACCTACTTAGGGCTACTTAAATCCCGGGATTATCCAGACTAATATATCACTTTTCTTAAATACAAACACATGTATAAAAGAAATGAATGGAAAAAGAAAGATGCAAAAAAGTTAGTATTTGTTTATTTATTTTGTTTATGCAATCTATATGTATAAGTGTGGATTTCCTTCTTAGGTAATAGCATAGGAATGGATAGGAATGAGGTTAGGCAAGTGTTGTGTTCTTTTCAAATGAACTATACAGTTTGTCAAATCCTATTCAAAACTGTGCTAAAAGAAAAGAGAAAGAAAGCCACACTATGCACATCTTCATATTTATATCCACATGCAAGCTTATAAATAATTATAAGTAGTACACTTTCAATTTTAGTTGTTTGATTTATAGATTTTAAAAATAGTTTTGGATTTAATAGTGATAATAGTCATTCATATTTTTTACTTTAGCCAAAACATGTAATTTGACATAAAGAAAATATTTTATTTTAATTTTGATTTTTAAAAGATATGAATGCATGAATTTCATATGACATACACATTCAGTATGCTAGGAAAGAAATAAAGTGGTGAAAGTAATATAAATTTATTCATCCTAATTAATTCCTAAAGACAATCCTATGAAACAAGAAAGTTTAAAGAGAATCAAAGTTTGTTTAATGTGAATTTTGTTTTGAATTTATTTTATGTTTGATTTAGAAAATGTGAACGAATGTTTGCTGGTAATAACCCATTTCCCCTATGTGTATGGCATTTTAGTTTAATCTTTAGATGATTAGATGATTTTTATATTTTGATTAGGTTAAGGTATGAATTAAATGTATTAATTACCCCTTACCTACACCACCTTAGCATATTTAATCAAATAATTATGAGACAATGATATGACATAAAATCACACAAGGAATTTAAACCAGCAATGTACCTAATAAGAAAAGGGTCTAATGCATTTGGCTAATGATTAATGATTAATTAAGCTAAGGGATTTAAGTTAAGTAATTTCATACCCCTCTCACACATATGAGTTGAATTTTGATTTTCTTAATGTACTTAAGTTATTGAACACCTAAGAATCTACCAAAGATAGATTAGTTAAGTTCTAGAAGGTTTTAAAATTTTATCAAATTGATTAAGTAGATAATTAGTGAATTAATCCTTAATTAAGTTTGGATTAAGGAAGAAAGAGGGGGTTTAGGGAATAGCTTAAGGAAAACATCCCAAAATTATTCCCTAAATCTCCGGTTCATGTAAACAAGCCTTAATTAACTCAATCAAGGGGTTAAACCACTAATTTCTCACTTAATTAAACTTAATTTCATTAAGAGGATAATTAGAAATTAATCTAGCAATTTCTCTAATTAAACTATCAATAAATCCCAAGATAATTAGAAGAGGCAGAAGTCATCCCACTAATCATACACAAGAAGTTTGGGATTAATCAATGGGATAATTAGAGAATAATTAGCAAAATAAAATTTCCAATAAAACCCAAATTCAGAAAAGTAACACTATTTAAAATCCATTGAAATCAATTTTATAATATTTTATATGTAACTACCTTTCATATACAATTTATTTCATATTTTTCTAATTTTTCTATGCTTATATATGAATTTTTAAAGTTTCCTTGATTAATTAAGTGATTTAAATCCCTAACTATATAGTTAATCCCATCGGTGCCACGTGGAGGTTGACGCAGTGTGTGCTTTTCATGTGGCACAATGGGATTTGCTATTTAAATTGTCACATCATCATCGCCACGTGATGCACGACTTTCCCATCCATCAAAGATCGGATGATTGAGGTTTAATTTGTAGTTCTAAAGGGATAAAATGTGGGATCTACATGGATTTAATCATGGTCCTCCATCCAAAATGCACGGATGGACGGCCCATGATTCTCCTCTAATCTTGCCTGCGGGAGATGGCCACCGCCCATCTTCCAAGGGAATATTCGAGCTCGATTGAGCTTGGATTGGATCGAAACTCAGCCCACACCATCTAAGGGTAAAGGGGGATACATCTAACGGTTAGTTTCTCATGGGATGATACTTTCTTTCACAAAGCTCCACACTATTGCTAGATTGAGCTCAATTTAATGGCATACCTCGTCAGAGGCTATCACCGATGCTTAATTCCTTTAGAGAAGCTTCGTCTAGTGAAGACGAAGCTTTGCTGAAGTTTTGAGGTGTTGAGATTGGGTAGATCCTTCTATAGGCCAACTCCGCCTTCACTTGAGCTTGGTCTTGGTTGAAATAGCACCTCCCTTGCCTTTGGAGCTTGGGAAAAAGCTTGGGTGAAATCGATTGAGCTCCCTGATGAAGCTTGCAAAGGGAATTGGATTGGTATTGAGTGTGGAGTGGGATTGAATTTCAATGGAGCTCCCTTATTTTCAGCCTAGGAAAACTGAGAAGATGGAAATTCTAACTCACTTTAAGAAGCTTAAGAACACTAGCAATGGCTTGCTCTGAGTTCATATGCTTCAATCGAATAGGGTAGAATGAGATTCAAGTGAAATTAGGGGGAGTATATCTCCCCCTAGAGAAATCGGACAGTCGAGCCTTCTCTTATCATTTTGATCCAACTGAGCTCCTTGAGTGGGTTTGTTACACTATTAGAGGTGTCCTTGCATTCAATTTTTTCTAAGGAGTGGAGTAGTGGAGCTCCCATGTGATTAAATCAAGTGGAGGAGGGATTCCATGTGGCCATGTTCAAGCAAGTGGTCAGTTTTGACCTTAGGCTAGGTTGGGCTGAGTGCACCACACTTATTAGTGTCCACTTGGTCCACTAAAAGGGTGTCAAGTGGTTATGAAGAGGATTTGAACAAATTCTAAGTGAATTTGGCCAAAATTTACCCTATGGCCTAGGGGTAAAATGATCATTTGGCTTGGGTTTCAATTTGAATATGTTTGATATGTTTGAAAAATAGGTTAGGCCAAGTTTCATTGAATTTGTAATTTGTTTGATGTGATTTGGCTCATGTTGACCCATTTAGGTCAAAATGGGTCAACTTGGGTCAAGTTTATCAATTGGTCAAATTGGGTCAAATCAAGATTTGGGTTAAGTTCATATGACCATTTGAAATATTTTGGTGGCTTTGCTTTGATTCAATTTGGTTTATATTTGGTTTTTAGTTCAATTGAGTTCATTTAGGTCAAATGAGTCAAGTTGACCAAATTGACCCATTTGACCTATTTGGGTTAGGTCATGGGTTGGTTCATGTTTGGTTGGTCATATGAAATGGATTGGTATCTTTGTTTTCAATCAATTTGGTTTATATTTGAGTTTGGCACAATTTAACCTTTTAGGTCAAGTTGGGTTCATGGTCAATTGGGTTAGGTTAAGTTTAGTTGGTCAATTGAGGCTTTGGTCAAATTCAACAATTACTTTGTAATGAACTTGACCCATTGGTTTCAATCAATTTGGCTTAGATCAAATTTTGACATATTTTGATTTTTTATCAAGTTGGGTCAACTTGGGTTAAGTGGCCAATTGGGCTAGGTTAGGCTCAAATGTTGACTCGATCAAGTTCAAACATTGATCATGAATGAGTTTTAATCAATGGTTTCAATCTATTTGGTCTATAGTGGATTTTGGCTAGTTTAGGTTTCATTTTGGCTAAGTGTTGGCTTGGTCAACCCTTATGTTAGACTTGGTTTGACCCAATTTAAGTGATTGATCATCTCACGATGATTGTTGATCATGATGAGAGGCTTAGGTGAGCTTAGTTCAATCCAATTTGGTTAGGATTAGAATTTGGCTCATAAGAGTACTTTAGGTCACTTTGGATCGAGTGAGCCTAAGTAAGTCAAATGGCTTGATCAAAGCTTGATTTGAGTTTGATTGAACTCACATATGGACTTATGATTGAAATATAAATATATTTGCAAGTGGTTTGAAGTCAAATGGGGTTTGATTCATTTGATAATTTCAAGTTTAACGGGTGAACATGAGTTTGACTTGGGTTTGATTTTTGAATTGAGTTTTGATTTGATGAATGAAGTTTATGTTTATATTTGGATTCATGATTGTAGGATTGATTGAATCATGAAAAAAAATCATGAGTTTGGCTTGATTTGAAATTGATTTGGCTAAGTTCAAGACTTGAAAGGCTTAGTTGGATTTTGATTGAATTTGAGTTTGATTTTGGAGTTGGTTTTAGTTGTTTGATTTATATTTCATTTATATATGTGAATATAAATGAAAATATAAATGGGTCATGAGAAAATTTCATGAATTTGAAGTGATTTGAACTTGATTTAGGCTAAGCCCTTAAGAGGGAATCAAAGTGACTTAAGAAAGATTTGGATTTGGATTTGAATTTTGGATTTAGTTTAATTAATTTGAATTTATATTTCATTTAGATATATGAATATAAATAAGAATATAAATGGGTTGATGAGAAAATTTCATAAGTTTGAATTGATTTAGATTTGATTTAGGCTAAGTCCTTAAGAGGGAATCAAAAGACTTAGGAAATGTTTTGAGCTTGGAATTGAATTTGGAATTTGGTTTGATTGATTTAAATTTATATTTCATTTATATATGTGAATATAAATGGATTGTGAGAAAATTTCATGAGTTTGAATTTAGATTTGATTTAGGCTAAGTCCTTAAGAGGGAATCAAAGGACTTAGGAAATGTTTTGAACTTGGAATTTCAATCATAAGCTTCAATCATTTGGAATTGATTTGAGTTTTGGAGAAAATCAATTAAGTTGGGATTAATTTAAGTTTGACTTGAAGGAAGGAAATGAGGAATTTTGTTCAAGCTATAGAATAGGCAAATTTTCCTAACACCCCTAAGACATGACATATTCCTATGGCTAACTCTTCTAAGTCTTTAGGGTTAGGTTGAGTGTCACCTAATCACTAGATGTGTCTTAAAACTAAGGATCTCTTAAAGTCTTAGAGGAGTCATATGTTTAAGATGGAGGAGTTGAGAGATCATCCTAAAAATGAGGTCAGCATCCTTAAAATAGCCAATCACCATGCTTTATTTTTACCAGGAGATACACATCCCCTCTTTCGATCACGGCACCACGACGATCAAAAACTTCAACTAATTGTGTGTCTCTTTAAAAAAAAAAGAGAATAACAAGAAAAATTGTGAATAGATAAAGGAAGAGAGAATATTCAGATTTTTCCATTCCATTAAAGCTCATATAATCATCTATTTATAGGTGAAAGATGAGAGCTAAATATTAAATCACCTAATAATTATTTATATATATATATATATATATATATATATATATATATATATATATATATATATATAATTTAAAACTTTTGTATTTATTTTATTTTACACCCAAAATTCATCATTCCCATCAACTCCTAAGTTAAGTAGGCAACAAAGAAAAAACTAAAAAAAAATTTAAAAAAAAAAAAACCTTGTCACTAATCCTTATGTGGTGCCCATGTGTTAGTGTCATTAAAGTAATGGTTATGGTTCCATTTTGTAAAAATGCTTAATGATTGAGCATCATTATTATGGCCGATAGCTATGTTTCGAGCTAAATTAGTGATTTATGATAATTTAAGAATTTATTTTAAAAGAATTATTATTAAAAAATTCTAACTTTTTTAATGAAAAGTTTGTATCAAAAATAGCATCTATATAAAGGTTAATTAACTTTAATAGATAAGTAAATTACAACAAATTCTCGAAATCTGTCTTAAAAAAAATTAATATATTTAATAAAATTAATCTGGATGAATTTCTTATCGTGATAAACGATAATATTTTTATTTAAATTTTTTTTTAAGAATAGTCAAAGATAATTTTTTTTATAAATGATATCCAAATGGAAAATGAACAAAAATAATAATAATTAAAAATAAATAATCAATACGTCGGATGAATTGCTAATATTTTTGAGGGGAACTTTCTTTATCAATATGCATATATTGCAATATCAAGAATATCACATTGAATTAGTCGAAAGAGTAATCATTATTTACACTAAATTGTAAGTATAATCATTTATTAAGGAAGAAAATTAGAGCTTCAAAATAAGAAAATAAAAATAAAAATTCTCCCATCTTGTATGAAATCTCTTTGGATAGAGATGTTTAATCTCATTTGAAAGGAAGTATTATGGTGCATTTATGACAGTTTTCTATCTTATTTTTAGAAAGCGGAAAATAATTTCGTTTACCAACTTTTAAATATTTTTTAAAATTTTGTGATTAAAAACTATTTAAAACTAACGTTCTGAAAATGTTTACACATAAAATGTTTATGAATTTTTCAAAAAAAGAAAAAATATTTAGAATAATAACATAATAATTTTTTCAAAAAATTATTTTCTGCACAGCAACTTTACAACCAACTTTCAAAAAATTATAGCTGTCTCAAACAGATCCTTAGAACTTTGCCATATAAAATATAAATATTAGGTATTACTTATAATGTCATCAATGAAGTACAGTTTACAGCTCTTTGTCATGCCTCGTCAAAATTACACAAGGTTAGCCATGCTAATCTAAGCATGACTAAAAGAATTGAGGACAAAAGATCATTAATAAAATGGAAATTTTTATCTAAATTAAAATTAATGCGCCTAATAAACTCATATTGAATCTAAATTTAATCTTTAATGAATCAAATCAAGCTAATTCAAAATTATTTCAAAATATATTTATATGTAAACTAGAAAACAAAATATGTGTTTGAGGATATCCATCTATTCTTTTTATTGATTTGCATTTATTCTTTCTCATAAATATGACTATATATTGATTAATTAACATCTATATCCAAGATTCATAATTTTATTCGAAGAAAAAATTGAAAAAAAATTTTCAAAATACGAGTAGGTTTAAATTGATCTTAAATCGTAACAAAATGAAATAAATAGAGATAAAAATCTTGAACGGCCATCATGAGATATATTTTTAGACTGGGTGGGGGTCTCTTTCCACGTTTCCAACCAACCCGGTTCACCGGTTTAGGTGTGGAAAGTCAAATTGGACCAAACGTCAAGAAATTGGTCCTGATGACGTCCTAATCAATTTTTTTCTTATCATGTCAATTTTAAAATAGTGACACTTTTTATTTAATTTATATTTATTAAAAAAATTAATTAAGTTCTCAAATTTTTATGACTTTCAAGAATCTTCGTATTTTAGAATAATAACTTTAAATTTTCTTATTTTATTTTCGAAATAATTATAAATATTATTTATTTATTGAGAAAAAAAAAAAAATATATATATATATATATATATATATATATATATATATATCATATTTTTTTATGCATTTATATATCTAATACTTAAAATTTGATATTTATTATATAATATATTTCTTATACTTAAAAATATGCTTGCCATTTTAGAAAATGAATAAAGGTGATATTTTTGAGCTAATATTAAAGATGTAGGTGTAAAGATATAAATATTAAAATTTAGATATTAAATATGTAAATATATAAAAATTATGTGATATATCTATATATATATATATATATATAAATGATCCTTATTTATTTATTTAATTTTATATGTTTTATCAGAATCTTATGATCTTTAATAGTTTCAAATTTGGGATCCTAGCTTCAAAAAATAAAATTCTATATTTAGAATATTATAAATGTTATTATTTTTTAATATTTTTATGGGAGTCAAATTAAACAAATATTTTATTTAGGTTTCAAAGATGTCTTGAAAATAAATCATAACTAATTTTTTTTAGGCATCTACATAAATAGCACATAAATCTAATATATTTAGATATCTAATTTCTAAACTTTTTTATTTACTTATATAAGACTTAAATTTTTATTATTATATCAAAAATAATATTTTGATTATTTTTGTTGAAGTAAAATATAACTTTTTAGACATTAAAAGTACTTTTTTAATTTAAAACTTTAGATGTTAAATATATAATTACATGAGAATTGTGCGCTAGGTATATAAATTTTCTAATTTTTCTTTTATCAACTATACATATTTTTGAAGTTTTAATTTAAAATTTGTTCATATTTTAATTGTTTAAATAAAAACATTATATTTATGTGTATTCATTTATTGTAGTCGCGCGACCATTTTAATTATCCAGTGCTCTTCAAGCCCATGAATTTCATGCTCAATCAACCAATCAACGGCTTTCATCAGTTCGAAAGATCGCACGCCAATTAACAGTACGTTGTTCCGCGAGACACGAGAGATCTCTCCTCGGAGCCATATTTAATATTAGGGGTTTTTACATAATATTATGACAAACTATGTATTTTACGCATGTAATATATAAAATTTTATTATTAACCTGTAAAATAATTAATTTACCGATGATATGTATGTAAAAACCCTTAATATTATTCAACGAAAAGGACGCAGCGCAAAAAATCGCTTGGCCCGCTCAACCGAATCCGGAAGTGGACTCCCCCTGGTTTTACTTGTACGCTTGAAAGTGGGAAGAGTGACGATCGGTCCTCGAGGAAGAAAAAACGTTTTCTTTAAGTTCGATATTGTAGTTGTCGGCTTCAATTTCGGCTGTGAGATGATAAGCTTCTTGCTCGGGATCTTTGTTTATACTGGATTCGAGCTCCAAATTTGACGGCAATAGAGCCTGGACAACGATTCAAGAGATTTCTAGGTTTGGTTTCTTGTTCTTTTGATTTGAGTTGGTTACTGCCATGAGGATTACTGAATTGGAGGAGGGAGAGTCGGAGAACTGTGATGAGAATGAGATTGTACCGATTTCCGCAAAGAGAGTGCTGGTTGGGGCGGGCGCTAGGGTTCTTTTCTACCCGACTCTTCTCTACAATGTCATCCGGAATAAGATTCAGACAGAGTTTCGTTGGTGGGACGAAGTGGATCAGGTGGTTCTCTGTTTCTTCTATTTTGTTATAAATCTCCATTGCTATCTTAAGCTAATGTTCACCTATGCTGTCATGCATAATTTTATTTTCGATTTGTGTAACTCTCAGCGATAGAAAGGTTAATTTCACTCTCCTGCTGTTTCTCATGGACACGTATTTGATTTTATTCCCATATTTGTTTCCTAAGCTTGCTTAAAGATATTTTTAGGTCAATAATTGATAAATCACTTTTTATTGTAATGTTTTAAGCTGAGTGTTTTTTGGGCTTTGTTCCGCTTACATAGCATTTGTTTTGCATACGTGCATTTGTTTTTTTGTTAAAATAATAGTTCAACTTGCAAGATTCTTTTTTTTTTCGGTTTAACTTTTAATTTTGTGGCCGTCTGTTCATATAACTTGCGACGTAAATTGAAGGGAGAAACCATGACCTTCTTCACATATGGGATCTTTAAGATTCTCATCGCAGTTTTTTTCTCCTCTTCATCATATGATATTTGAAGTTTAGAGTTGTAGCTTTTCTCGTTTTACTTTTACATCGTTGTTGCCTATGTTCTGGAGTCCTTAACACTGAATACTTTTAGTACGAAATTCTCATATTTTATATTGCATATTTCAGAGTTCCATTGATATTAAGTTCTATCAATGTTGATGTTAATCACTATTTTAACTATCCTTCTCTGTTTATTTTTACCTTCAGCGATCAGTTATACTATCCTTTGAATTTTGAGTTGTATAAAGCGTTTAGTCATGTTTTTCCATGATAGTATATGCTTTAAAATCAGCTTTGATGTGTATTTTTAAGCAAACTAAGAGGCATAGTTTCTAATCGTGGTCTGGGCTTCTATAGTGGTATAACACTGTTTTTCAGTTTGATTTCTAATGACGTGGTCATTTGTAAGACATGCGAGGAAGCAAATGATATTGAATGGTGAAGACAGTAAATGTTTGTGATATCTTGAGTATGATTCTAAAATATAGGCTAAAATTGATCCATCTTTGGCAATTTTACTCAATTTTAGTTGTTTTACAGCCAAAATGGCCCTTCTCCTTTATTTTGATAATTTCAATGATATAAAGCTGTTTTGAGTGTATTTTCTAGACAGTTTAGCCAATATTAGGGATTAGCAAAGAGAAGGGGTGTATATTTCAGACTAATTTTTTCATTGATGCAGTTTAGGCAGAAGCAAGAGTTGTCCAAATTATGCACTCGATGGGCCAAAGCAAATGCTAGGACCAAGCCTTATTTAAAATTGCACAATAAAAAATCTATATCAACACTTTTTTTGAAAAAATCATAATAATGAGACTTATGCCTCATTGGTGCTTTGTTAGGTGTACCATAAGGCCCGCCTTGCCTCAATTTTTGTGAGGCATTGCTTTTAAATCTAGTATTTTTTTTTAAATCAAATATAAATTTTAATAATCCAAATAACGAATGCAATTGATCTTAGGATCTACATTATCCAATAGCCTCTCCTTGTGTTATCTCCTCTCCTCCCTCGCAACATTGGTCATCACTATCACCATCATTATTTGTGATGTTTTTATTTTGATATTGGGTAGTTGGACTGAAAGAGAAAATTTTATTATATAAATTTATTTTGAATTATTATGTCATTATTCTTTCTTTAATATTTTATATTAGTTTGATATTTATATAATGCTTATGTCTTGGTTTTATGTCACGATATTAATATATTATTTGATATATTGTGCAATTTATTACTTCCTATTAGGGGTGTGAATGAGTCGAGTTGAGCTCGAGTCATGCCTAACTTGACATTGGCTTGCCTTCCCACTGGTTGGCTCAAACTAGAGTTGAGCTCAAAGGTCAAGCTCGACCTTGGCTCATAGTAATAATGTTGAGCTCGTGAGCTAGTTTGTTTGCTAGACACCGTGGGTTCAACAACCTGGGAGCTCACCATCGAAGAAGTTGAATGACGAAGCTCACAAGAGATGAGAGGGAAGCAAAAATTGGAGGGAAGAATTTAATATTGAGAGAGAAGCTGCCGCATGACAACTTTATGAGGCTTTCCAACCAAAAGAAAAGCTTTGTTATTGCTTTCCCAAAAAGAATAAAAACTTTATTATAGCTGCATTATTTTTTTTAAATGCCTGATTTTTTTTCAATAGTAGTTTATTTTCAAAATTTTAACATTATATATAGATTAAATGAGCCAACTCGCGAGACGACAAGTCGAGTTTACTCAAGCTCGAACTCGAGCTCATTTATTATATGCTCAAACATGAACTCGAGCTCGTGGCTCCATAAGGTAGACTCACGAGCTTTTAAACGAGTCGAGTTCAAGTCAGCTCGTGAGTCAGCTCGGCTCACTTACACCCTTATTTTCTATTATATTAGGATCTTAATGTGTTACATTTTAATTTATCAATATATTAGAATATTATTATATTTCTTATTATTGTGTACTTCGATATGACTTCTTATGGTACACAATTTATTGATTCTAAGGCTTACGCCTTGAGACTTTCACCTCACCTCACGAGCGAAAATACCTCAATATCCGATTGCACAATTTCAAAAATTTGGACCAAGCACAATTAATAGGCCATTTAGTGTCTTTTCACAAGTTGCTTGTGGTTTGAGCAGTTTTGGATCTTGTGAGATCACTATTTTCAAATTGAATAAGATTCTTATGTGCAATATTTTCACAACAAAAAAATAAAGCAACATGCACACATTCAACCAAAAATTAAATATGTTGTGCTCAAAACTTCTACAAACATTAGACAAACACTTCTGCATACTTCACTTCCTTTATTTAAGATAATTCAACAGTACAAATTGCAATGCTAATACTATGTAAAATTGCGCAAAATGGTTACATACTATATCATAACATCTTAAGCATCAAGTGAATATAATCCTCTGCTTCTTTTTTTATATTTCCAAATTCTAGTTGTGACTCATTTTGAAATTATGGAAGGGGTTTTTGTCACTTCAACCTCCATTTTTTATAGAAGATGCCATAGCAAGATACATCAAAGTTCCAAAGTTTCATGAAATCTATGGCCGGAAGCATTAAAACTGGGGGGAAAATGATTAAACTAAAACTCTTAAGAACTCATAATTTGAAACTGCTTTTTCCATTCTTACTTTGAAGGACCTCAATAACTTTTTTTCTAGTCTATTTTCTTTGAAAACATATGTAAATCTGCCTAAAGTGTCTTTGTTCATGAGACAAGGTTCTACCGAAGAAGCAGGTCACTTTTTCATCAAATTCAAAGTTGCAAGTTAAAATCTACTGTGAATTTATTGCAGTTTTTAGTTATTTTGCTTGAAAGCAACCAATTATCAAGATGCTCAAATGAAATTTAGATGGCCTGAAATCAATAAGAATATAACTTAATATTTAGAAGGGGTGAAATGCTTGAAGCTCCCAGAGGACTTTGAACTTAGCTTTAATCAGTTAAGTAACTAATATAAGCAAACAAAACTCTGTCACTTTCTATGCATGAATTTAAGTATATATCATTAATTATTGTTCTGGCAATCAATCACCTGCAACCCAAAATCAAAACCTCTCGAACAACCTCAATCTGAATACATTGGAACTTGAGTTCACTTGAGAACAGTCTCTCTCTCTCTCTCTCTCTCTCTCTCATTTGAGTAGATCAAATAGTAATGAGTTGTCTCTAAATGAAATTGAAATTGTGGGTAGTTTAAGGTAAAGAATGAACAACATCAAGTGATCTAGGAGCCTCTAGAGGCTATAAAAAAATCATGCTTGCAAGATATCATTTTTGCCTGGCAAGCTCGATTACGTGGGAGCAAGATAGAAACTTCACTGCCTTTTCTTTCTTCTTGTTGTATAGAGTTGGCCTAGCATAAACCAAGGAACAAATTCAAATTTCAAAAGGAGCAACTGAAATATAAGAGATTAACATATTAGTCAGGGTGTTCAAATACAAAATTTGAGGAAAAGAAAGAAGAAAGAGAGTTTGAAGAAGAGTTTGGAAAGAAGAGGAAAAGAAATTTGAAGATTACAAAGAAGAATCCAAAGTAGAAGATGAAGGAGAAGAGCGAGTCTATCTGATGACATGCCCATGAAGTAGGCAATAGATCAAGCAAGAGTAAATGGATATGACCCAAGAGGATTACAAAATGTGTGCCAAAGTGGACCATGAGGTGAAATCCAAAGGAGGTTGGCCATGTAACAAACAACATTTTAAAGATATTTCAAAGGAGGAGAACAAAGTTCATTATTTTTTTAACTAATATGTAGGGTTGTACATTGGTTTTAACTTCATTCAAGGTTGATCAATTTTTTCTCATAATAGTTGGTTTAGCAAAAAGTTGAGAACAACATTGGTTTTAACTCTGCCAAAAAATTTTTTGCAAAGTCTATCTCCAAAAAGGATTATCATTTAGGAAGGTCACATCAAATGGAAAAGCTTTGTAGCTTGGATGAATGATAATTCCCTTTTTGATGTACTTTAGAACAACATTATCAGTCAAAATTTGATTTTATTTTCATTTTATCATTATGTTATGATTAATGGCATTTGTGGGGGCAAATGTCTGTCTCAAATGGGAAGGGGAACCATGATTTTGGAGGCTTTCAAGAAATTTACTTTTTTGAAAAAAAAAACTTTGGAAGGGAGGAGTGAAATTATGAGAAGAGGAAAGACTTGATTACAAAATTGCAATTTTAAAAATTAAAATAAGAGGGACAACTAAGGAAAGAGAAATTCAAATGAAGGGAATTATTGAAACAACCTATGATTCACTCCCCAAAATTCTCCTTTCGTGTCCTATCATGGTTAGCCATTCTTAAGTTGATCTAAGAGAATACTCTCTTGATTTAAGCTATGCTTATCTTCATTTTCATGTTTTAAGCATTGAAATATGGAGGTGTCTTATTCATTTGGTTATCTAATAGCATATCAACAGCTAGAGTTTTTCTTATCAATTAAGGTTATAAATAAAAGTCCATGTAGCCATGATGAATTGATTGAAGCTGGAATGAAGTTTTAAAATTTTCTTCAAAAAATTTACCTAAAATCTCTTTCCGCTTTCATTAGTTTTTGGTCAAGGCCACTGAGTCCTCTCTATCTCCTCTCCATTGACATGCTTTCCAAGGTATATTTCAAACAACTAGGGCACAAAATTTTAGGTAGATGATACCCTTTTCTATTTATTTTCTCTCATTTGAACTAAGCAATCAAATATTATCCTCATCTCCTCCATAAAATCCTAAATCTTGCTTCCAGGGCTATAAACACCACATTATTCTTTGACCTACGTACTATTTACTGGTTTCAAAAGCCTTTGCATGTACCCTGGATCACAATCTTCTCATTCAACCTGTTGGTCGCGCCCTTACTAATGATTCATATTTTATTTGCAAGGTTTCAATTGTCTATTAATCATTCCCGCCTGAAAGAATCTTACCTAAAAGAATATAGGAGCTCCAATAACATGTCTACAATAGATCTTGGATTGGAATAGTCAATGCCCCTTTCATCTTATATTGAGGGAAAGGTCTATCAGGAGGCTTTAAATCAGTCTTGGATCATTAAGCACCAACCAGAATATTAGAAGTATTTTTTATATTAAATATTTAAGAATATAGAATATTATTCATGCAAATTCAAATGTAGTTAAATGAGCCACACTAACCTCAAACTCTGCTCAAATTCTAGCTCTATGCAAAATGGATTCTATTTTCACGTCTTAATATAAAATTGTTTGATTTTTGTTTGAACAAAGCTTTTGCAATCATCAAGCATGTTTAGTGTACTTTGTATTTTCTTCACGTACTGTGCAAATTTATCATATTATTGCATCTGAAACTATTGTTATGTTAATAGGGTATTTAAGCTGTTAAGTGATTGAGCAGCCTGATGGTTTTTTTAATGCCAAGGTTGCTGTTAAATTGTCTCCATTTTCAGTGAGTCTCCTGTAATTTTTTTGGTGAAAACGAATTATACTTCCATCATTACTAGCGTAAGTTGTTTAAGCAAATTGGAGAAAATTTTTTTGCTTTGGGAGGAAACAAAACACCTGGTCTTCAAATCTCAAAGTTTTCTCTAATTTTTGTTTAATGATACCACCTTGGTATAATCGATAAAAATCCCAAGGGGATTGCCTATTGTTGTTGTTATCGTTGTTCATTTCAGCATTTTGTAAAACCTAGTCGTTTTTTGACTGCCTTATTGTTATCCTTGGTGAGCTCCTAAGTTTTTAAACTTTGATGCCAAGACAGAACTCTTTCATTTGAATCACCAAGTTTAAGATAGGAAGTAACATTATGTTTTGACTAATCTGTTGTGGGATAATATTGTTCACTGAAATGCTACTTGTACATTGACACCCTGATAGTTTAAATATTTACAGCCATCTTGTATGCTCTTGTCTGTGTGTGGTTTCTGCGTTCCTGTGGCATGCATAGCGAGCTGCAGTTCTCTAGCTTGTTTTCTTCACAAACCTGTAGTGTGAAAGAACGCAAAAGCATTTACTTAGATTTTGATTACATTTTTATTTGTTTTCATTTGGAAATTTTTATTTGATTATTCTTTCATAAACCTAAAAAAATGTATGAACACTTGGACATTCACATATTGTCCTGATTGGTTGTCCAAGAATTTATCTGCTGACATTTTTTTTCTTCTTATTGCTATACAGTACTCTACTTTCTACTTTACCTCATATCCTAATTTAGCTGTGTTAAATGTGAATTACCCTTGTTTTACTAGCCATGATTTGATTTTTGTTTCAGCATCTTTTACTTGGTGCTGTTCCTTTTCCAAAGGATGTTCCTCATTTACAACATCTTGGAGTTCGTGGTGTTGTCACTCTTAATGAACCATATGAGACATTGGTTCCTTCATCTCTCTATGAAGTGAGTTTTTTTCCCATACTTATTACATGTTTGGAATACTGTTCCTTATTTTGAGCTGTGACATGCATAAATGTGTTGCAATTTACAATCTTTGGATATTTGATGCATATGAAATAAATATCATTGTCGGTTTTGAGAACTTTTGGACAACATTTTGTATATGATTAATTCAAAAATAAAAAAATAAAAATTTGTGCATTGCATGGAATTTCTTCCAACATATTATTGCGTATGTGAAAATAGGGTGTTCTTCTCTATTTCCTGTTGTTGTTATGGTTATTACTTATAACAGATGGTTTTAAAAGAACTGTTTTGATCTCATTGCTTCAATTAAAGTGCCAGACACTTATGATTACTAGTAAAAATGCATGTATCCGAACTTCTAAAGGCATCTAGTGAGCATTTTATTTAAAAATTAATCTTATTTTAATTATTAATTTGGATATAGTGTGATTATTTAAAATAATTTATCTTAACAATACTTTAATCGGCTGGTCATGCCTTTTTATAAAGTGGGATTAACAAAATTTAGAAAGCGCTGAAAAATTTAAGATTGGAATGAAATAAATGATATTGATGTTGTTTCAGACCTAAGAATTAATCTTGATCTTGAAATGGAATTTTTAATTGCAACAGTTAGAAGTTTAAAAAATCAAACAATAGTTGGTAAAAGTCTGAATAATGAATTTAAATTTTTGTCCTAGTTTCATTTTTGGAGTCTTATGTAGTAGTTTTGGCTTTGACAGTTTCAAAACTTTCAGTTGTACTGGTCTTTAATTTTTTGTGATTTTGAAAATGCTTTGAATGTTAAATCGTATTATGTGGAAAAACTTCAGTCAGTCTGAATCATGTAAATTAAACAGATGCTAGTTTTTCAATGTTTTAAGTATACTTAAAAGTTTTTAAAATGGATATCCATGCAAATTTGTAAATGATATTGAAAATTAATTGTAAATGGATAAAGGTATAAATATCGAAATAGTAGATACTAGTTTTACAGAATTAAAATATTAGATGATTCAGGATCTAAAAATATCTAAACAAAGGAGTAGCTATGATAAAACAAGCATATGACCATGATTTCATTGTTGTATTTTAAAATTATTTTCATCTGGATAGTGAAATTTTGAAACATTTGAACTAACAAAATAATTTTTTTCAAAATAAAAGCATAACCGATTTATGTAAATAAATTTTGCTACTTAGAACCTAAAATATCAAATGTAACATGCATTTTTTTTCTTTTATTTTATAGTTATTGCTCAAATCAAAGAAATATTTATATTCTGGTTATCTACGTTTTCTATTTTTTAAAATTTTGATAGTTTTAGGAGTTATTGATTTAAATTGGTTATAGAACTTTGAAATCTTTGAATTTATCAACATTGTAATTTTGACATCAAAATAAAAATGATAACTTGTTGAAATGTCTTGATAAATATTATGTTAGTATCTTATCCTATTGATTGACATTCTTATTTTCAATACTATTACTGGAAGTGCCAAATGCTAAAGCACATTTACTTAAATTTCGAATACCTTTTCAAAATAAAATTTAAAATAGATATTGAAAAGAAATTGCAATTTGTGAAAAGCTAATGTATAAACATCAAGTATTGGATAGTAGCTATACAGAATCAAATTAGTTTGTTTTTGTTTTAATTTATTATAAGAATTGCAAATAAGAAATGATTAAGTAGGTGTACATTTTAACAAATGGAATGAACTCTTTTGAAGATTAAATTAGAGTAATAATTATACTATTTCGGAGCATACAATGATTAGAAAAGGTGGAATTAAGTTTCAGTATATTAGATGAGATTTATATTAAGTAATATTTATAGTCATTTGAAGAGATTTATCAGTAATATATATATATATATATATATATATATATATATATATATATATAATTAAACTGAATATTAAAATGAAATTGTGTTTTCCTGATTCGTATTAGATGATAAAAGTTGAATTAATCTAAATCATTGAAAGTAAACAAATACTAGTATTTCAAAGTATTTTTAATATGATTATTCTAAATGTATGAAATAAAAATATTAATATCAAAACATTAGATGATGATTTTACATTATAAAAATACTTTTAGTTTTTATTTAATGTAACATTGGATTTGGTGTAAATTTTATAAAATCTTAGGAACTGCTTCTTTAGAAGATTTAAAATTGAAGGAATCAGGAAGTATAAGACATTGCTTGTATAGTTTGTGAGTGAAAAGGATGCTTAGAGATGAATGATATAAATTCCATAAATTTAGTTGAGATTGGAATTAAACTAATACCAATATTTTTATTTGTTTATTTAAAAATAATTGAAATTGGAAATCAAAATGAATTTGTAAATTGACCAACTTATATTAGATGACAAGTGTCTAATTAATCTAAATCATTTAAATTAAACAGATGCCAGCATTTCAATATTTTTCATAATTTAAAATTATGTTTATTGGATATTAACATGAAACTATGAATGAAAATAGAAACAAAATTTTAATTTGACAAAGTTAAAAGTATAATTGTTAAAAATATTAGATAATATATAATGAAATGTATCAGTTGGTTAAGATTTTAAAAATCTAAAATAAATGAATGATTGTTATTTCTTAAGTTCTAAAAAAAATATATTGTCATGATTTCTTTTCAACATTGTTTATTTGATGGTAAAATTCTAATCAACTTAAAATATTGAAATTAAATGATTGTCAATATTTCAAATTGCTTTTTATAATTTTAAAATATTTGAGCTTATTTTTTATAATTTAAATTGATTGTAAATGGATATCAAAATGAAATTATGAATGGGCAAAGTCACAAGCATAAATATTAAAATATTAGATATTTAAGATTCAGTAAGATGTAAAATAAATGAATTGATAGTTTCTAAAATAAATGAATGGTCAAGATTTCTTAAGATCTAAAACAAAACAGTGACCATGATTTTATTTTACAGGGGTGTCAAATGCTTTTTAAATTATAGCATAGATAGTGAGCATATTTAGATCATACACTTCCATGGGAAAGAGAAATACATTTGATTGATGCATATTTATTATAATCTTTTCTTCTAGGCTCATGGAATTGATCACCTTGTGATTCCCACCAGAGATTACCTTTTTGCTCCTTCAGTTGTAGATATCTCCAGGGCCGTGGATTTCATTCACAGTAAGAAACTTCTCTTTGACTGATAACCGACTGAATATTTAAGTCTGCTGCTGTAAATTTTAAAATTTGAGTGTTATGATTTTTGTTTTTGTTTTTCAACGTTTGGGTGTTGTAGTGCTCTTGAACTAAATAACTATTGAAAAAAGAAAGTTGCTTGGTGCAATTAAGGCTATTATCTTATAATCTTCTAGTATCCTAATTAGGTGCTTAATATATCATGTCTGTCTATTTTCACACTCGTAGAGGTCTATAGCTATTCTAGTGGCTGAATATAAGCTAAGCTGGAAGTGCTACAGATCTTGGAGTTTACCAAATCTAGCTGCCTTGTTTTGTGCAAGATTATTGATAGTGGACATGAATCAGAGATTGTATCTAGCCGAGTGCATTCACTAACTGTTCCTATGAGGCCACGGTTCCCATTCTTATATCTTGGCCATTGTGTATTGTTTTGATACCAGAGACTTCTAAAATTAGCTAGGGAAACCATAAATGCAGTTCCTTATTTTACTTGCCTAGTTATTATTATTATTTTTCTTTGTAGTTATGATATAATTCTTGCTTTCTGCTGATTTATTACTTCTTTTATACAACATTTTTAATCTACTGGTCAGCTAATTTATATCTTTTTGATGTATGACTTTCCGATCTACATTTTTTCTGATAGTTTGCCATTTTTGAGGATCTTGTATGCCAAAAATCATGAGATTGTGGTCAATTCTTTCACTTGTTTGCATTTAATTTGACAACATTTTTAATCTACTGGTCAGCTAATTTATATCTTTTTGATGTATGACTTTCCGATCTACATTTTTTCTGATAGTTTGCCATTTTTGAGGATCTTGTATGCCAAAAATCATGAGATTGTGGTCAATTCTTTCACTTGTTTGCATTTAATTTGTCTTCAAAAAATAAATGTAGGATATAGATGTATGCTACTTGGTTTTGTGTAGTCTATTTAAAAGGAATACCTACTTCTAATTTAGCTTCTATTGTCATTCTGGCTATCATATGGCAAATGCTTTGTAGAGGCATGTGTAGGGACTATACCATACCCTCTTCTCTTCTCTCCTTTGATTGCTAGAAATTATTGACTAGATTTGGATTGCATCTTGTCTTTTATAGAAAAAAAGCTGGACCTCTCCAATAGATGAGATTCCCATTGATCAGCAAAAGGGTTAAAGGACCAACCTTCTCGCTGCGTTTTTCTGATTCCAAAGTCTGACTTCCGCATCGTAGTGGAGGCAATCTAACCAATACTCCAAGCTCACCCTTTGCATACTGGACTTTGACAGGAGTGTAGAAATGTGTATTACAAGGAAAAAGATGATTGTGCTGATCGAATTTCTATGGCTTGAATGTTTTGTTTGAATTTCTTGGCGATGCTTGGTTGAACGCTCTTCCTATATTGTGGTCTGAAATCACATAATATCTTCATGATGAAAAAAGCAATCGCTGTGCTTTAGACTTTGGGTCAGTGATTTGACATTACTATTGGTGATTTGGAGCTACAGAGAATTGTTTCTCTATATGAACTTCTGGATTAATTTACATTATAATAGAAGTTAGTACTAATTAGTTCAGTTGATAAAGATCTTGGAAGTAATCTCGGTTTAAATCCCATCTACATCATAATAATGCTCTCCACCGTATGGACTTGGGCGGGCCAAAAAAAAAAACTTATACTATAATAGAATATGTGTAAAAGTATTACTTTTTTCAAGTTATGTTAATTAGATTTATCTTTCCCTGTCAGGGAATGCATCCTGTGGCAGAATTACGTATGTTCATTGTAAGGCTGGAAGAGGACGTAGTGCCACTATCGTTTTATGTTATTTGGTAAGTGCCTTTTTTGGTGAATGCTGATATAGGGTTAATTGATACTGATGAATTAAACTACTGAAATTTATAGATAGAGTATAAGAACATGACACCTGTTGATGCCTTAGAACATGTTCGATCAAAAAGGCCTCGAGTGCTCTTAGCTCCATCACAGTGGCAGGTATGATGATTGCTTTTATTTTCTCCGTGTAACCATCTATTGTATTTTAGCTGTAAGAACTCATTGCTGCTGTGCTAAAACTCTTGCAATCTTTAAAAAGGTCAACATTTCTTCTGAAATGCCGTTAATGCATTATGTATCAACAATGGCTGAAGGTAAATGTGCATTTTCGCCTTAAAACAAAATGTTGTTCCCTTACGACGTCTTGGACCCAATCAAAGAGCAACTCAGCTGACACCAGTAAAACCCATACTTTATAAAATGTTTCTGTTTTCTCTCGCTGGCTTGCTTTTTATATAAGTGTACATACCGAAACTTTCCCATTTCAAAAAGCAACTCGCCCGCTTAATTACAGAAACAATATCTAATCATAATGCAACACACAGTACCCTCTTATCCTCTCATATTCAAAAATGGAATTTTTCACAGGCTGTTCAAGAATATTTCAATCGCAAGTCAGAATTTCCTGCACTTCCGAGCCGCCCGCTGAACCGTTCTCCCTCAAGCAGCGACGCCATCCTGATCACCGAAGCTGATATACAAGGCTACAAAACCAGCGAGGATTGCTCTGAAAATCAGGCCATCGTGCTGCATTGCCCAGGGAAAGTCAGGCCAACTGTGCTATCGCACCTGAGCTCTTCAATCATAGGAGATGAGGTTTTGATCACCTATGAAGATTTAGAAGGCTACGATGATGGTCTCGTCGACAAAGGTTCGAAGGATCAAAGGAGCAAAATTGCCCACGCCAGGCCTATGGTCTCGAAGCTCTCCTGCTTCTTCTCAACCTTCAGAATTTCCAGCAGCTGCCTTCCTCCTCCCCCTTCGAACCGGCTTCAAGAAGTCCAAGCTTGCTAGCTTTTTCCTTAGCGGTTTGGTTTTAAGACTTTGTCCGTGGAGTCGTTGGAAAGCAAGAGAAGAAAAATTTCTCTTCTTTTTTTTTAAAAAAAAAGTTGTATGTTTCATCGAAAGATCGGGACGTGTTTGGAAGTCAAAATAAATGTGTTATTATTACTGTTATGATGTTGTACTTCTTGCTGTTGAGGCATATTATGTAAATCTTATCGTTAGTTTTAGTAGATAGTTTTTGTGTTCAATGGAATAGTTTGTGTTAAATAAATAAATGGTGGATATATATATATATATATATATATATATATATATATATAGCACATATAACTAAGATAAAAATGATGAGTGAAGATATTGGGAATAATATATAATGATAAATTTTTAGAAAGACAGTGATGATACATCATCAAAAAAAATATATCTAATAAATACGAATCTTAATGCAATATTTAAGTTGAAATTTTCTAAAAGTAAATTCAAGGTCATCCATCAATAGATTTTATTAACAGAAGATAAAAGAATATTTAAATTTTATAATCTCATATTCTACATTCAAGAAGAATGGTGAAATTTGATAATTCAAAATATATAGTGAATTATTCTAGTTGAGCTAAGTCTTATAATTTTCTCTTTTTTTTAAATTTTTTATGTAAAACTCTTATTATCTTCCATTATTTTAAACTGTGTGTGTTTAATATTCTCATTGAGCTAATTAAAAAAAAAGTTAAATGACCATTTTAATTCTTTACTTGATGCCATGTTGGTAGGTGGCCATAGATGATGTATCATCCAAGCTATCAGAATGAACGTGCCATCATCCTCTTGTTGACAATACAAGGCATCGGTTTCTCCTTTTCCAACTACTATTATATTCCCTTTTCTTTTATTAGTTGAGAAAGACTGGTTTTTTAAAAAAATATATATTTTTATAATTAATTCTCCAACAAAATATTTTTATATTTTCCTTGTCAAATTAATTTTATTGTGTTTTGGTTTATCTAATTCAGTAACAGTTCTATAATTTGATCTTCATGGTTTATGATATTCTAAGTGAAATTTGCATGAAATGTCGCATATTGTTATTATTAAATTTTTGAGTGAAAATTTTCTCTCTTTTATTTGGTACTTGGTGGCTTCAAGTGTGTGTCTTTTCTTAGGTAAGATTAGGTATTTATCTTATCTATTTTCTTAAGTCATTCCCCATCTCTCCATTACATCTACTCTAAACTCATCAACACTTTTCTCCATGTTATAAGCATCTTCTAAGATCAATAAATTAACAACGAAACCGTATAATCATTCCAAATATCTACTTAAAGGTCTCGACCAATCAAGGGAACTCTATGACCTAATCTTGCTCTCTATTTCTCAACACCCATGTAAACCCATCCAAATTCTACCCTATACTCAATATCATAAGTAGACATCCAAATCGAACTATCTATAAAAATATTAGTTGTTTACTCAACCATGATCACTTTCTTAAATAGATTTTTTAAATCAATTCAAACTAGCCTAATTTTGACTAGTATTGAAATTTCTACTCCTATAACCCTTTTAACACTTCATCCCTCCACCACAAAATCTAAAACACTTTTTCAAATATTGAAATAAAGATTCTAAGTCTTTTACCCTCTTAAATCTCACCATAAAGCCAACCATCACCATCATATAGCTTCAAAAAATGTAAAAGGACACATGCTCAAAAGATGGAGCTACAACTTATAAATGATTGCTCATGGTTGGGATTAGAGTGTAAGTGAGTCAAGCCGGCTCGCGAGCGGACTTGAGCTCGGCTCATTCACGAGCTTGCAAGCCAAGCTTATCGAGCCACGAGCTCGAGCTTGAGCTCATAAAGAAGCTCAAAAATTTTTTGATCTCGAGTTGAAGCCTAGTTTGACTCGGCTCGGTAACTTATCGAGCCGGCTCATTTACATAATGACGAACTACAATTATCGTGTATCACTTTATCGGTTCAATAATTTATCGAGCTTTTTAAATGAGCTCGAGCTCAATAGGGTTTAAACAAGCTTAGCTCGATTAAGTCAAAACTCGACTATACTTGACTCGACTCGTTTACACCCCTAATTGGAGACTTCTCAACCAAAATTAGAAAGTGATGCATAAAGATAGATCTTATACAACTATAAGAACTATTATTTAAAATACTATATACAAAAGGGGTTTTATGTCTTAAATTTTTTTGTTGATGAAAAATGTTTGTAATGGGACTTGCAACCAAGACTTGAGCGACTAGGATATTAGAAGAACTATCTTATATCTTCTAGAGAATATTTTAGTTATACTCTTCCTAATGTGCAATTATATGGCATTATTTATTTAGTCCTATTTGACATGCACTAAAATCTCAATTTTTTAGTTTTCATTTGTGTTATTTGTGAAAATATTAAATTACTTTAAAATAAAATATTAAAAAAAAAACACTAATTCTCCCTCTTCTTGACATATAACTCGACTTTCATTAAAGAGCTCAACAATATAAAGGACAATCAAGAAAGAATAAAATAAATAAAAGAAATGTAAATTGTATCATCAATGGTGATATACAAAATGTAAGTCATCTAAATAAGGATTGTCCTAAATATGAGGAAGCAACCCCATATCCACCTCTGAGAATGAGGATGAAAGGTTATCCAATAAGAAAATGCAAGCATACACTTTCTATCATTAAAAATATCTAAAAAATGAAAGAATAATACTAGACAAATGCTCTCCTAACTATCTACTTATAGGGGATTAGATATCATAAATGCTTGTGACAAGACTTATACTCTTTAGTCAAGAGAAACCATCTAATTTCCCTTAAATAGTTTTTAGAATCATATTGTTAGGCATCAATACAATGTGAGAAAAAGCTAGAACTAAAAAAGAAGAAAGATGAGTCTTACCATTTTACCTTATAAGCAAAATGATTAAAATGCTCATGAAGGTCAATTATTTAATGTTGAATCTAAAGTTGTAACCATGGAGTTTTATTCCGAGATTATAATAAATAAAACTTCACGAAAAAAAAGTGGGTTGGAGATTAAATATCACAAAGTTTTTTATTTTATTTTTTGAAAATGTATAATGAAAAAAAAAACTAATCATTATCATACATGCCTATAAAAATAAAGGATTTATGAGATTAAAAAAAAGAAATACAATAAAATATTACATAATTTTTAATAGTGGGTGAGCTAATGGTCACAATTAATGGTGAAAGCCTCAAGAATATGCCTATAATTCATTTGAGAGTAGCTCCCAAATTTGTATGAAGTCTACATGTATTCTAAGAGAGGGAGGCTTGGCTGAAGATAGAACTATAGGGACACATGATGCTAATTTCAAGAGAGGATGACTTAACGCTTCCATAAAATTAGCCTTGAACAAGGGCATGATAGAAGGCAAGAAAGAGGATGAATGAGAATTGAAGATCATCTAGCATGTCGACTCCATACCAAATTAGGATGTGATAAGAGGATGAATGAAAATGTGATTGCTTGTTAGAAAATATTTTCCTTTTGGTGATAAGCAGATGACTCAAAGACATATTTGAGGGTATGCTTGCTGACTCCATACCAAATTAGGATGTGAGGCATATAATAACAATCATCTAGCGTGCTAATATGTTGTCCTTATACAGGCATATTATGATGTGGATTTCTGTGAGAGTTGACTAGTAGTCTAGCACTCAAATATTTAGAGTGAATTTCAAGACAATAATCCACTATGTGCGAAAAGCTAAGTTTTAGGATGTCACTATGAGTGAATTGGATAGACTAAATTGATGACTCTGACTCTAAAATAAGAGATGAATATACAATATATCAAGTTGCCTTCACAAAATTTTCTATGTATTTATTTATTTTATTCTTATTTGTGAAATAAAGCAAACTTTTTAGTTATAATAGAATAATTAAAAATTATAAGAACTTGGTGGAAAGAGTAAAAGAAATACTATCCTTCTTTGAGAATTAAAAATATATTATTCCTTTAGATCAGAATTAAACTAAAAATTTGCAAAACTTAACATTGGCTGATTATAGTTGCTGATTTGTAACATTTTCATCTCATTCAATTTCCAGTTTTCCACATTTCCACTATAATAGTATCATCCTATAAATTTTGAAAAATTAAGACAAAAGGATAATTAAATTATCAATATATAAGAATTAAGTGTCTGATATGCAAATTCCTTATAATAAATAAGTTCGAAAGCCAATGAAATTAACTAATAGAGTTACGTCTAACATAGCGACAACCAGTCCTACAACATCAAGATTCATCCCTTCAGTCCAGCAATACCTTCAACGGTTTCTCTATTTAATATCTCAGCATATGCAACAGTGAGGGCCCATCGCCCGATTTTTTTGTTCCGTCGAGGGAGAGAGACAGAGAGAGAAAGAAATCACCGTAGAAAGAGAGAGAATATGTCATGGCAGACGTACATCAATGATCATTTGTTATGAGATATCGACGACCAACATTTGATGGCTGCCTCCATCATCGGCCATGACGATTGCATCTAGCTCTAAGCAATTAATATTAATACCAAAAACTAGCAATTAATATTTTTTTAGCAATGTTGAGCATTGTTGTCTATGGGGACGTTGGCCATATTGTTGGAGATGAATGTCAATATTGTTGTCAATGGAAGGAGTCTACCTTGGTGTTAGTGGTGGGTGTAGGTGGGTGTTTGTCTTGGGGGCAACGATGAAAATAAGCAAATATATTTTAAAGTTACATGTGTCTCCAAAATTAATATGATAATTTTTTTCATATCATTTGATTATTTGCATCATGATTTTACTCTTTTTATGTTAGGCTTCATGTTCGACATTATTAGAGTTGCCTATAAATTTTTAATTATTTAAACGTTAGGTTTCAACAAGATGTATAAGGAGTATATTTGAAAAAGGATCATAGATAAACATAATACACTAATAATGAAAAGTTTAATTTTTTTTTATTCAAAAGCTAAAGCCTATAAATGAATCTTAGTTATTTACTATTTCAATACTAATAAAATTTGTATTTATTCGATATTATACTAAACTCAATACTCTTATATGCCTTAATGATATTCTTATCAAATGATAGCTATTCACATTAGTCATCACTCTACTAAATAATAGTAGAAAAGCTATATGAACCATTATATCATAATATCATAATTGTACCTTTAGCTATAATCATGGATCAATTTTCTAAGGATGTGATTGTCCCCTAATCATTTTTATATAACCTTCATGTAGTTTTATATGGTATTATATGATGCATTGTAATTAATTAATTTTAAGAACAAATGACCATTATTTAAATGGTTTTTCATTTTGGTAACAATATCAACATTATGCATTATCTTGATTAGCCATCACTAATAACTTAATGTAATGTAGAAATTTAAGAACTATCAAAGTTGACTTAGTTATATAGGCCACCATGGTTGCTATGTTAAATAAACAATAAGATCTTGAGAATAACTTTAGACATATGCATGTAATGTGTCTAATTAGTTACACATATACCCATGCATATTTTCCCTTAAAAAGTAAGCTCCACTTTAATTATAGTGCAGACCTTAGTTAAAGAAGATAATTATTGTAATTAATCTAATCTTTTCATATATTTTATGCTTTTTTTCTTTAATTGAAATCATGATTCTCTTATTAGGTTCTCTTAACTATATTGATGAAAGTATCAAAGAGAGAGAGAGAGAGAGAGATAAAATAATGATCAATAAAAATCCAAATCACCACAAAATCTAAAATTATAAAGAAAACTTTACATGTAATTAAACACCTCCAAAAGAATGTTTATGTGATATTTATCTTTATTCAATCAACCCTCCAAGATTTTTATACAACTTGTTTGTCCATCAATCTTTAAGAGAGCATTTGAAGCGGTTAAGAGGAAATGGCATATGTGGAACATTAATGAAGATGCATAGTAAAACTTACATAAGAGCCCAAAAGTTACTTATGAGGAGAGGAGAGACACACTGAAATTTAAAATGATATTAAATCATTCATATTTTGTCAGTATTCTATAATGTAAAATTGTAAGTTTTATATAAATCTAAAGTTTATAAGAAAGCTAAAATAGTTTAATCAAATAGAAACAATATCACAAGTACTTGTTATATATTATAAAATAAATCAAACACATTTAATGCCTAAAAATATTTAAAACTAATATAGAAAGAATTATATGATGAAATTAGACCAAACTTATTTGATGTATTTAATATATTTAAAATATGTCTAAAATAAGTGAATTTATGATCAAAAATAATATAATAATAAATATAAGACCACATTGTACTATAATAAATCTCTTGACTAAATAGAATTTTGTTGTAAAGAGATTAGAGAAGGTCATGATGGTGGTGGAACCAAATTAAGCATGCTCATAACTTTATAATTAGTAGAATATGGTGAATGTCATGATATTTTGGAAAAAATTATGGAAAACATATATGTTGGTGGTGAAATCAATTAATTTCATCCTTGGGGTAGTATGTGATAATAGTAAAAACTCAAAAATAAGTTAATAAGGACTAAACAATTAGGGCAAGTGACATAAAAAGAGAGTGACACTTTGAGGTCAAGAGTGAATATTTTCTATTATGTACGAATATTAAACATGCTATTTGAGAAAGTTGGGATCTATGATGAAAAATAGAAGGCACTAAAGAAATATATAGGTTATCATAAGATCTTAATCTCAATATGATGAAGGATGATAGAATTTTAAAATATATTACATTTCCAAGCTGTTCAGGAAGTATTTGTCATCATAAAAACTTCATTCATTTGCTCATTCTCTGCATCATCCTCCAAATCTAACTATGACTTCTTAAACATTTGGCTCATAGGTGATTGTTAATTTTAGCCTAACATTGCTTTGTATTAAATGATAGCCGTTTTATGAATCCTCAAACAAATTATTTATCAAGTCATTATTCTTATAGCTTTTGTCCTTCAATCTTGCATATCCTATCATAAGCCTCTTTTATATAGTCTAAATTTTACATCATCACTTTAAGAACTTAATTCTTCCATATCCTTTAAAGATTCAACATTAATATCAACCCTTGCCTCTAATAATCCAACTTCCTATCCTATTATTTAATCACATGACACCATGATAATATGTTATCAATCAATATTATATTGCTTGCCTCTTTTAATGACCTTCTTACCAAAAAAAAAAATTTGTGCATCAAATGTCTATATGATGTTTTTCATTCCATCTTTATGCTTCTACTTTGTACTCTTTATTTGAGATATTAAAAAATTTAGTAGTTAAGAAAGATTTAAAATACTTGAAAAAAAGAATTTCTAAAAGTTTTTTATACAATATATACACGAAAAGGTTATCATCCATTAACTTTTTTTTATATTTTTTTATGATTGAATAAGTATGTGATTTCTTAAAATTTTAGAATTACAAGGGGATATGTTCATTAAGACATCAAATTGGAAAAAAATTCTCCCCAAATAAACAAGTTTTCTATTTTAAATATTCATAAAGGCAAGTTATTATCTTCAATCACAAAAAGTGTTGCAATTTCACTTCAAAATTGATAGTAAAAAATTTTCTAAAAAAATAAATAATAGAAGTTTAGACATAAAATTAAAAAAATCTCTAAAAAATTTAAATCAATAGAATTTCATATAAAAAAATTATGAAGAAGACATTGGGAATAATGTATAATGATGAAATATTAGAAAAATAGTTGTGATACATTATCAAAAAATAAGTCCAATTAAGCACAAATCTTGATGCAATATTTAAGTTGAAAATTTATAAAAGTAAATTCAAGGTCATCCAATTGTAGATTTTAATTACATAAGATAAAATAATTTTTCAAACCAGTCACATATTTACATTAAGGGGAGGAGTAGAATTTTGTAACTCGAAATATATAGTGAACTTTTTTAGTTAGGCTAGACCCCATAAGTTTTTTTTTTCCCTTTTTTAAAGATTTTTCATGTAAAAATCTTGTTGTCTTCAATCATTTTGAATATTCTCACTCAGCTAAGATCTTATATAAATATCTTGCTGCGAATTTTTTAGCACTTAATAAGTGAAAAAAGTGAAAGTGTTTAAAATATAATTTTTTTAACAATATCTTATTAATGCTATGGCAATCATTATGTTTTATCCAATTTTTCTTAATGTAACTACCTTATTTTATTTTGACACATATCACCTTGATCTTTATCTCTCTCTCTCTCTTAATGATATTTTATTTAATAGAAGACTAGATCCTCAAAATAGAGCAATGCTCTCCCTATATAATTATATAAAGTGATAATCATATTTTTATGAGATAATTAACTATTTAAAAAAAAACAGAATTACAATCTCTAAATAATGACTCTAGCCTTTTAAGTGTGATTGCTTAGATAAGATAAATTTTAATCTCTTTTTAGAGATAAATAAGAGCCTACAAAATGTTAAAAAAAAAAATTTAAAAAAAAGCCTTTAGAAGATATTTATAGTTTATTGAGCAAGCTTGATTCATATGTTTTAATATTTGTTTAGATTGTAAAGATTTTATTAATTAATAAATATTTTTATTTTTAGCTTCTTAATACTAACAAATTAAAAAAAATCAAATAAAATTATAAAAAGAAAAAAAACATAATTAATGAAAAAATCAATTATTTTATTTCATTTTAGAGATTTTTGGACCCCACAAAACCATTTTCTGATATTTTGTATGAATCCTCACACTTTTGAGCAGCAACAACAGTGCCTTTACAACTAATTTGGAATAAAAGAAAAAAAAAGAAGAAGCAAAGTTTTGCTTAAAGTATTGTAGAATTATTTTCTTCCAATGTGTATAAATGGTAACAAAGTTTCTATACTCATAATGCTATGGTCAATAAGGAATATGTCAGTTAGTTCATAACCTTAAAATTAAATTAAACATAAAAATAATAATAATAAAATTTTAAAAATAAAATATAAAATATTAAAAAAAAACCTTAAAATCAAACACATGTGTTGATATCCAAATAAATTTTCTTTTGGGTTCTAACTATAGTTTTTGGATATTTTTAAACTTAAGATTCTCATTATTTGAATATATGGAGCACTTTTTTTTTCATAATTTTTGCCATAATATAAATTACTTATAAAAAATTTATTATTTATCAAATGTGTTGTATTTCTAAGTTTTTTTATTATGTGTAAAATATTTATTTGAAGGTAAGATAATAAACTATATCCTTCTATGATTATGATATACTAACACAACAATGGTGAAAGTGATTTAATCATAGAGATTGCTTTTCTCCAAAGAAAAAAAACTATTAGTAATGGAAAAATAAATTAGTAAATTCATGTATTTTGTATTTGTTATAATTAAATTTATTTATATATTTTAATATTTAGATAAAAAAGATGGATAAAAATAACAATATACTAATTTATTAATTATTTTTTTGGAAAAATCATTATTATTTAATAAGTATGAGTAAATTTAATAAATGTTAAATTAAAAAAAAAACTTAAATGACTAATTAAATTGATTATTTTATTCCATGTTAGTTGGTAACCACAAGTGATGTATTATCCAAGCTGTCATAATGAACGTGCCATCCTCTTGTTTTCTTTTCCAACTAATACTATATTCCCTTTTCTTTTATTATATTTAATTCTCCCACAAAATATTTTTTATATTTTCCTATCAAATTAATTTTAGAGGCATTTACATACATAGCACACAATTATTATATATTTACATATCTAACACCCAAACATAAATATTCACATATAGCACCTGAATTATTATTATTATAACAAAAATAGCATTTTTCTTAATTTTTTGAAGTAAAATTCACCTTTTAAAGTATAGAAAATATATTATATTTGTAAATATCAAATTTTAGGTGTTAGATATGTAAGTGCATAAGAATTATGTGCCTAGATGTTCCTTAATTTTATTGTGTTGGTATTCCTTATCTGAACTTATTAGTGGAGGCTCTATTTTGATCTCAAATGCATGGAATTTGAATCTTAGAGGATGCAATGTGTGTGAGTTTATCATAAAAATAATTCAAATATTCTAAAATATATATTTTTTATTGTGTTTTGATTTATCTAATTCCATAACAGTTAGATGATTTGATCTTCATGGTTTATGATATTATAAGTGAAATTTGCATGAAGTGTCATATATTGTTATTATTATTAAGTCATATATATTTAATATTGAAATGTAAAAAGAAAAATAACTGAATATGCAGTGCATAAATATGATTATAAAATAATTTCAATGCACAATTTACAAATATATAATTCTTAATAAAAAAAAATTCTCACAGCACAAAATGAATCAAGCTCCCAACTCTCCATTTTATTCTCCTCAGAGACTAGCAACGTGCAAAGCCATGGCCTTCAAATACTGCTCATCATATTGCATGAAGCTGAAGAGCAGATAATGTTCGAAGCCTTTATTGAAAGATTGGTATATAAGTGAAAACTAGTTTATAGATTTCATATGGAGAGGTGGATATGGAGAGGTGGATTTAGTGGACTTGGTTACCCATGTGTGAAGTACTAAGTCTAAATTATCTCTATAACTGCTTGAGTTGTATGTTGTGCCTAGCTAATATTTATTTTGCAGGTGTAGCTAAATTTATTTTCCTTCCTTTTAATATAACTTATATATTATGATTAGGATAAGTATTATGAGGATTAAGATGAATATTGATTATAAGATCACATCTTATACATCATGTGATGCCTTTGGAGCAAGTCACATCTCAATCAAACCAAAAGAAATAAAGCAAGCCAAGATGAGGAGTGAAGAATGGAGGATGAAGGATGAAGACCCCTGTAATACTTATCATCTCATAATTGTAATTATTTTTTTCATTGTATCGATGTATAAGGGTAGAACTCGACTACCCACATTTCTTTTCGAGTTGTACGTCAGTTAATGAAGGTCTTTGACATTGAATATAACATAGAGTTACTATTTATCACTGACAAAACTAAATTAAATCTTAAAGGAAGAAGAAAGACATTGTTAAAAGAATCAGTTATTTATATATATATATATATATATATATATATATATATATATATATATATATATATATATATATATATATATTAATTCAGACTGCCACCATCTCACGAAATCGACTTTCCAGCCTAATATTGAGTCATCTTTGTTCGAGAATCTAATGATTAGAATATGTGAGTGAATGATGCACTTTCTAATCATGAAGGAGTGTTTGCTTCCATAAAGATTCATATTTAATTCTAAGTTAGATTGATTTGAAAATACTCTTAAAATGAGCTATCAATTTACAAAGAAAAAGGATTTGCAAAATGCACAAACAAAGAGATTTGAAGTATCAATGTAATGTGATAAGAAGTCTAATATTATCTCTTAAAGGAAGTTTTCGAAAGGAATTTGACATAAATGAGTTGTTTAATAGCATAATAATATTATACTATCTTCGAAGAGGGGTTTTTCATAAAAAGAGTAAATGAAAGAATGACATCTCAAAGGATGATGATAAAATAGGTAAGTCTTATCATTTGTTAATGGGATGAATTATGGAAAATAAATATAGTTTCAAGAATCTAAAAGGGCACATACTCAGTAGATGGAGATACAACTTGTAGATAATTGCTCGTGATTGAGACTTGTAACTCCACAAAAATTAGAGGGTGATTCATAAAGATAGGTCTTATATTACTATGCATTATTTATTTAGGTCTATTTGTCATATCTAAGGTCTAGATTTATTAAACTTTCATTTGTGTTATTTATAAAAATATTAAATTACTTCAAAAATAGAATAATAAAAAAAACAAATTCATCCTTTTCTTGATATTTAACTCTATTTTTATTAAAAAGCCTAATAATATAAGGGGAAATCAAGAAGGAATAAAATAATAAAGGAAAAGTAAATTGTATCATCAATGGTGATATACAAAATGTTAATTAAGATAGAGGGATAATTCAATTATAAATATATAAGATTTAAGTATGTGATGCGCAAATTTCCCTAGTTTTTATATTTATAATAAATTAATACCGGACGCCAATGGAATTATCCAATAGAGTTAATTCCAGCGTAGCGGCATCCAGTCCCACCACATCAAGATTCGTCCTTCCGGTCTCGCAATACCTTCTCTATTTATTATCTCTGCGCAAGCAACAGTGAACGCTCATCGCCCGTTTTTTTTTCCGCCGAGGGAGGGAGACAGAGAGAGAAAGAGATCGCTGTAGAAAGAGCGAGAGAGGATGTCGTGGCAGACGTACGTCGACGATCATTTGTTGTGCGATATCGACGGCCAACGTCTGATGGCCGCTGCCATCGTCGGCCATGACGGCAGCGTTTGGCTCAGAGCGAGAATTTCCCGCATGTATATTGTCTTCCATGTCCTTTTGATCCTTTAATTGCGTGTTGCTATAATTGTTTTTAACCGGTGCATGATAGAATATGATCAGATCTGAGGGTGAACTATCGCGCAGCTGGCTGTCTCTTGTTGCTATTTGATTGAAATTTTAATTTTAGTTTTTGAGGTTTGAGTTCGTTTGTTTTGTATATAGACCTTTCATGCTTTCCGTCTCTGCACGTGTCTGGGTTCGATTGATCATGGAATAGTGTGTTGATTCCTTTTAGTTGTGATCCAGTTATATGTGGATTTTATTCTGATTACAATTAACTGTTTTTAGAATCGTGGTAAGGCTAGATGTTTCTGTGGGTTGACGATCTGTGATCAAGACGTTTTTTTATGTCGTCAATCTGGCTTATTATTGGAGTATTAGTGGATTTCTCATTTCCATGTTGACGATCATCCGTTTTTTCTTTTTATTTATTTTTTCGTTATGATGTCTATTTGACTTGTTCTGATGATAGGCTTATGTATACATGCTAGTTTCTTTCATCATAGCTGGAAAATTTCTGACCTTGTCAGTAAAACTACATACGAGACCTTATTGAGGTTTCAGGTCCATGTTGAAAATGCACTGCGAAGTAAAAAATACGAACTGGCTCTCATTCTTAGTTTTGGTTATGATATATTTGGTCTGCAACAGTCACATCTTCAATATCATAACTCAAATCAGTTATCAAACTATTATTATCGGGCCATTATATTTTAGGAGAAGTTCCTAAACACGTTATCCAATATTTTCCATTGAATCAGATCCCTTATCTTGGGTTTGCATGCTTTTGCATCATTCGTGGATAATATATAACTTCAAAACATTAGCAATATGTTTTTGATGTTGTCTAAAATACCATCTGATTTGCTGTAAATATGAAAGCACTTTGGAGGGTTACATGCAAATTTGGATTTCCAAATGACAATCAAATCCTGAATCTTGGATCCAAAAATGTTACTTTATATATCTATATCATAAAGCTTGGTTTGTAGATACCACACTTTTAATTAATTGGTTTCTCATCATATTCAAAGTTGATCTTCCTTTTGATGGGCATTGTCATGGAGACATTAAGCAATACCTGTGCTTCCTGTTGACCAGCTATTTATTGTTACCTTGGGAAATTGTGATTATTGTTGGAAGTTATGGGCAAGTATATTGGTGTCTTTTGAACACCATTATTTTTCATGAAACTTTCAATCTGTGTCAACACCAAGATAATTAGTTATTTGATGAGATCTATCAGGTTCAATGATGAAATGGTTCTAGGGTCATTGATTCCCATTGGACTTCCGTTGATGAGATAATTGATTAGCCACAGTTAAATTATGCACTCATTACATGAGGTTTCCAATTGATGTGCGTTTTAGAAAGGATTTATTTATACAATCTTAACCTTGCACTATAAAGAGTTTGTGTCCTTGAATGTGACAAATATAGTGATATTAATGGACAATTGTAGGAACTTAATGGCATTGGAGAAAGAATATGAGGGCATGAATGGATGGACTACTTTAAAGGGAAGCAAAGCAAGCTTCCAAAATAAACTTTAAGAGAAAATATGAGATTTTTAAGATATTATATCACGTTAGATTATTATTTTCAATATGCTGAGTTCAACACAATGCATTAGGGTTCTGTTTAGTTCAACGTGCAAAACTCAAAGCAAATCGACATTTTTACTAACTAGATCACTCAAGACATGTACATTTTGTATACATATACTATACATATATAATAACCTTTTAACTAACCAAGATTGAATTTTATTAAATGAAATTTCAACATATATAATGGTACATTTAATAATAAGAACTTAATGTTATTCAAAATCCCAAAAAAATGAATTGAAGATTAAAGTGTTAAGCAATGAAAGAGTAGTTAAAAATCAACAATACTCATGAATTGAAAAACTAGGTAGGGATTAGGTTAGGTAGGTTGCGTAATGAATATAAGATGTTTAGAATTGTGAAGAGGATATCTCAATTCATTTATTGTTATTCAAGAATCATTTTGGAGAGGAAAATTTTGAGTGATAAGTTACTAATGCTAGCAGCAAGAATCAATAAGAAGTGTATGAGAAAACTAATGAACAAGAAGACATGAAGAAAACTAAAACATTTGGTTCTTTTCATTTGGAATCTGTTCTAAATGCGCTTTTATATTTCAAGCGTTTGGTTCAGTAAAGTAAAATTCTGTTTTAATCAGAAAGGCTATTGCGTGTATTTGGAATTGATTTGGAATTCAAATGTCTACAAAATAATAAAGTGATCTTGGGGTTTGCCACCACATTTGCCACAAATCCTGCGTCAGCGGTCTGCGCTTATTGTGACCAGCCGGTTGATAGCCGAGGCCGCTCCTCCATGCCGATCATGGCGTAGCATCCCATTGATGTCAAAACTAGTTTATTTTCGTTATTTTGTGAGAACAAAAAAAAAGCAAAGTCAGAATTTGTAAAGCTGAAACTATAAAGTAATCCTTTTACATATTCTTTTCTGTGCATTTTATCTGACAACCAAGACTCTAAGAAGTGATTAGCTCTAGCAAGAGAGAATGGAGAACCAATGAATATTGTGTCAATGATTGTAAGATTCATTAAGAAGTAATAGTCATGCCCTAGTTATTGTAACATTAGTTGAATTGAATGATGAGATTTGAACTAGAATGTTGTTTTGAACTAGAGTTGAGGGTGCATCACTATGACATGATGCATGTGCATTGATGTGCGATTGTACTTTGTTGGCAAGCAATGCATAGGGCTAGCATATTACTTCACTCATAAAATGCACTTTTAATAATATTGCATTAAATATTAAAATCTTGTCAGTGGTTGATTTGATAGTGATGTTTATAAATACTTTACATAATGCATGCACACCAAGGTATGGAAATACAGACTTATGGAGATTCATGCAATTTTTTGCATATTTGTTTAACATCCATACTGTCTTGTTGGCGAGATCTGCCCATTGATTATTTTTATTGGAGAAAACTGATTGTTGAACTGTTTATTCTGTGTACTAACGTCACTTAAAACTTAGCTTGTTATGCCCAATTTTTAGCGTCATTATTCTTGCAGCACTTGGCTGGAGCAGCTAAAAGAATGTTGAATTTTTTAGACTATTCTGATTGACTTGTTCTGTCCTGCTTTTAGAGCACTGGACAATTACACATGAAATGATATTCCCATGCAAAGGATCAATACTTATTTGTGAGGTCATATAATTTAGCATATTTTAAAAGGTTTAGAAAAAAAATACGAGTAAGAAAAATCATGAAATATAGAAGGATTGGTATTCTAATAACCAGGAAGATAGCAATGTTGCCAATAAGAATGATGGTCATGACAAATTTAAGTGGACGACGAACTAGTTCCCATATTACTACTCATAACTTTATTGTACCCAACCTTTTAAAACCTTTGCTAGTCAGGTTTTTTAGTCTCAACATTATTACTTGATGAAAAAAAAAAGTTTCAAAAAATAAACTTTGATATCTTCATGTACTCATCAATATGATTTCAAGATGTTGTTCCTTTTTAAATTATAATTTAGTGAATCTTTAGTGATTATACTGGTTGTAGAAGAAGTATTTTAACATTTTGTTCTTTGAAAATACCTTGTTTTTGGTAGTTGGCAGTTTTATTAGAGGTGTAAATGGGAAAATTGGCCTTGAACTGTAGCAATTGTAGATTGGATTCTATTTGAGTCTATGATAGAGAAATCATATTTATGTTTGTTGATAATTGACCAGTGAAACACTGTCGTTGTCGAGGTCCTGGATGAGAAAAGATGAGTGTTGCATTAGATAGTCGATTGCCAGCATAGAACTTATTGAAAAATCATGATATTCTTTTAATACATTGTGTTAGTTCTATGGTGTTCCTTGTAAGCGACGTGTTATATGGCCTGAATATAATGAAAAGTGTGCAAAGACTGTTAGTGTTAAGTAAGTGTTTTCATTTTATAGATGGATGCGGGCAAAGAAGCTTGTCCATGAAATTAGAATTATGATATAAACTTGGAATTTGGGTACTCTTACAGGTAATTAATGAAATTAGTAGATACTATGATTCATAGAAAGATAAATATTTTATGTATTAAAGAAATTAAATGAGTTGGGGAGAATATCAAAGAGATTAGTAGTTTAGATTTTAAATTTTGGTATTTTGATATGAGTCGTACTAGAAATAACGTAGATACAATTATAAAAAAGAATTTGAAAGATAATGTTGTGAAAATTAATAAAATTGATGATATAATTATAGCTTTAATGATTGTTGTTGATGCTAAGATTATTAATGTTATAAGTGTTTATGCTCCTCAAAAAAGTTTGGAGCATGCATAAAAGAAAAGTTTTAGAATAACTTATAAGAATTAATACAAAAGATATATTTAGAAGAAAGAGTATTTATTGGAGAAGATTTAAATAGCATGTTGGTAGAGTGATAGAAGATTTTAAAAGCATTCATTGGTGGTTATGAGTATGGAGTGACTAATGAAAAATGTTGGGCTATATTGAATTTTGCTTTAGTTTGTGGTTTTGCAATTGTTAAAATTTTATTTAGAATAATAGATGATCATATATTACTTATAAGAATAGACTTAATAAGGTGTATATTGATTATTTTCTTTTAAGAAAAACAGAGATAAAAAAGCAAAGATTTAATTCAAGTGAAATATATTAAGGATGAAGATTAGAAAATGTTTTTCTTAGAAGAAAATTTAATTTAAGTGGATGAGATATTTTGATAAAAATTTCAATGAAGGTTATGAGAATATGATTGACTTATAAGCGATTTTAGTATCCTAAATAAAAATAAAGATTTTTGTTTTTATTATTGATTTAATAAAATTGAGGTTGGAGAGGTTTTAACGAAAATGGAAGTGTGGAGAGGCTTTAGCGATTTTTTTTGTCATTTTAGTGTATGCTTTTAGCTGATGATATTCTTCTTGTTGATATGATTAGAGATGGAGTTCAAGAAAAACTTGAAGTATGAAGGTCAACCTTAGGGTCTAAAGGCTTTTGTTTGAGTACATCTAAATCAAATTCATAGAGTGTAATTTTAGTTGTAAAAGCTCTAGTGGTGGAGTAGTGACAATGGGTGATCAAGTCATTAAAAAGAGTGAGCTTTTTAGATAGCTTGGATCAATTATTCAAAGTGATGGTGATATAAATGGGGATGTTATTGGTAGAATTCAAGTTAGATGGTTGAAGTGGATGAATGCATCAGGCCTATTGTGTGATAGGATAGTATTGCTTATACTCAAGGAAAATTTTATAAGATGATGAGACATGCAATGCTTTATGGCATAGAATATTGGCTAATAAAAGAAAATCATAAAATTAAGTTAGGTGTTCTAGAGATGAGGATTGTCATGTGGATGAATGGCTTTACACTTAGAAACAAAATGAGAAATGATTACATATATGAAAAGGTTTGAGTAGGTGAAATGGTAGATATGATTAGAAAGAGTCTCCTTAGATGATTTGGTCACATAAAACATCGATCGTCCAATGACTTAATTAGGAGAATAGATGTATTAGATTCGACATATGTTAAAGATTTAGAAAGACTTGGTTAGGAAGTATAAAAAATGATCTATTAGGATTAAATGAGAATATGACACTTACAGGACACATTAGAAAAAAAAAGGATTCATATAGCCAATCCCACATAGTGAGATAAAGACTTATTGTTGTTGTTGGTAATTGATTAGTGATAATTTAGTTTGTTTTGTTTATTCATTATTTAAATGAATAGAATAGTAAAAGATGAAGCAATTACCATTCAAATGTTTTTATAGTTTTGTTACTATACTTATTTTTTAATTATTCATCATATAGTGTGCTTACCCTTCCAACGGATGGGTTGGCTTTGCTGTAATTTTCTGGTCCCAGTTTTTAAGAATCAAATCTAACATAGAGCCTACTAATTTTTGACATTATATCAATTATATTGTTATTACATCCCTAGTTTTACTGGTTAGTATTCTAGACAGTCTAAAATAATTGTTTTGTTAAGCTATTTAAGTGGAGAACACAATTGAGGAAGGTTTAGGTGGAACATAAAATGAATATTTGCATTTTTTCAACGAGATATAGTCGCACTTGTCATGGTGCAAGATAATATATTCAACAGCACGGCCTAGCATAGTGAGGTACACATTATGCGCTATGAAGAGGAGGTATGGATGCATGAAATAGCACCTTGTTCCAGCTTTGTGGGTGCATGAGCTTTCCTAAAGATTGTGGATGGTTGCTTGATGTATGTATCCCTGTCCTATTATGAAGTATGTTAGTTACTCAATGATATTGGTGGCCTTTGGACAATTTGGTAATAGAATAACATGCCCCTAGCAATAATTAGGAGTGGGTTCCTTAATTAAACTGGAAGTGTAACACAACACACTATTGTTGTTGTTGTCTCATAAGTAAGATTGTTTCAAAAAAGAGCTTGGTGAATAGTTTGGTTAATGTCATTGATGATGCTAATGGTGGTTGATATGAATAATTTGATGAAAAGGTTGAACTAATGTTTGATGAAGAAGATTTCACATGGGGTATTGTTGCAAAAATTAGTGGTGTCCATGACAGATGCTTTGACATCTTAAAGACTAATCTAAGGGGAAAAAAATGAGACTTCATCTAGGCTTAGAATACTTGTGGATGAAGATGGTAAGGGAGAGGATGATGATTATGCTCAGGGAGATGATGATGATGATGATAATAATCAGGAATATGAGGCTCTATTTGGTTGATGATGATGAAAACTCTTAGGATGAGTTGTTTAGTTTACTAGATTTGATGTGATTTGTATTGAGTTATTACATATTTATAGGCAGGATTGAGAATTTTGCAATTATCTTTCTATAAAAGATTCTGAACTCTTCTGTCTTACTTTTTTTTTTTCCTATTATTATATATTGTGACAAGCTTGATAGTTTCCTTTTGCCAATCTAAGTTTTTTCTTTTCCATGATTGTTTTATTTATTTTATTGTTTTTCATTAGCATTAACGCATGTTAAAGTTGAATCATCTTATGTTCTAGTTATGCCTATTATGACTTATTTTTAGTTTTTGGATAATTTTCTTTTATTTTATTAATTGTAGGAATGTTATTAATTATTTTCTTATTAGGTTTTTTTTTCCTCAAAATAGGGAATGCTATGCCATACATCATGTGATAGAACTCATGGTTTCAAGGACTCCCTGTTCCATAGTATTATGGCTCAAGGCTTAACATTTTGAATTTAAACTTCCCAGATTTTTAAATTCTAGTACTTATGGAGATGTCTAATTATTCTATAATGTGTCAGTATCTGAATGATGCAGATGGGACATTGTTATTTTGTATTGTTAAGCTCACCACTCTGAAAATCCTTCGGTTTATGTTTAGCATTGAATTTTGTTAAACCTCGCTCACGATTTATTTTTTCTTGATGGCCTACTCTATTTCTTTGTCCTTGTGGATCATCTAAATCATATTCTGTTTTTAGTTAAACTAGCTTAAATTAGTTGCAAGTTAACTTAATGGTGAAACTATTTTTTTCAAATCTTGGATTAGTCTTGTGTGGTGAGAATTGTTTTTCATGGATGCGCGCGCGCACACACACATATGTACACACATGTACATCAAATAATGATCTATGATAGTTTAGGTTTCAAACTCAGGTGACTGTTTGCAGTGGTAGAAATATTCGTGGCTAAATTTGAGTGGCTGATATGCGAATCATGCGATATTTCTATCACTTCAATAAACTTAACACTTTGCCATCATCATGCGTATATGTTATGGAGAGATAGACGAAGATAACCATATATCACCTAAACTGCTTCCAAATGTTGCGAATGTCATAGTATTACTTTTTTATAGCATTATGGCAAATTCTGATACCACAGTTCTAGTCTTGATCCCTTGTTTTCTATTTATTATTTTTATTTAATTTTGTTTATTTTGATTAAAAATAAAATATATTTAATAGTATAGTTGCTTTTAAAAATACTGCAATGTCTACATTAAATTTTTCTAGCTGATCCTTTTAAAAAATTTGTGTTGCGATCCATTTAAACTTTTTTGCACTGTAAATGCATCCTCTTATTTTACTGTTTTATTTTTCAGTTCAAGCCTGAAGAAATCAATGGCATTATGAATGACTTTAATGAACCCGGATATCTTGCACCAACTGGTTTATACGTTGGCAACACTAAATATATGGTTATTCAAGGTGAACCTGGGGCAGTTATCCGTGGGAAGAAGGTAAATTGAAACGTTCCCTCTGCTTCTTTTTGGTTGATTCATGATGCAATAATCCAGTGGGCACCTGTTTTTTGAGTTGGCTTATAAATGAGTGGTCATACTCGGAGAGCCAAGTTAATAGTTTTTTAATCTGTAGAGGGTTGTGACACCAACAAAATTGTTAAACCTTAGCTTGGAGACCAAGGTGATTGCGAAGCTTTCTATTTGTTTTTGTCATTGGTTGGTGTGTAAATTATATGAAAGTATATAATATCAATTACAAATAGTATATTATATGTTTATACAAAATATAATAATAAATATCTAATATATATTATATACATGAGATTTAGTTCTATCAAGCCAATAAAACTTGAATGGTTCGAAGGAAGAAAGATAGGGCCCTTCAAAGAAAGAAATCTTGCAACGCACCTAAGGCCAAGACATTCCTCGTTCATTACATAAAGTGGAATCCAATACTTGTAATGCCTCACTTTCTAAAAGCCAAGCAGCGCCGCATTATTCTTATTATATGATTTCTCAAGTTACCCATCGGCTATTGTCACAATCAATTTAGCTATGATTAGGTGACCCCTAATCTCTCCCGACTATCATGGTTTTATTGGATCTTGTTTTGTTTTTGCTCATTAAGAGGCGCATCGGGATGGTTAGTTTGAATATGAAACCAATGTGCTAGCAGATGAAACAAAAATTATTTTCTTCTTTTTAATTATGAAAAAAAACTCATGATTTTTTTCAGCACGGGTTAATTCTACTCGTTTTGTTTTTTATTCACCTGGGGATTGGATTGATATTTTCAAATTGAAATCTTCTCCATCTTCAAGAAGTTGTTTTGTAGGATTCTTAGGTCTTCATTAGTGTGGCTTCTGGCTTAAAATTTAATTATCAATGTTTTTAATTTTTCTTTGGTATTTCTCATGTTCGATTTATAGTTAAAAGTATTATGAAGATTGGACAAACTTGTTGCATAAGAAATTTTGATTTCTCTTAAAAATGTTATTATATATTCGAATGTTAGCCAAGATTGATAACTTCTCAGAAAAGATTTTTTGAGATACAAATTGACTATGAAGGAAGAAGCAATCGAGTGCATATTGCACTCGGATCGGCCCGCCAAGGCAAGCCAATCTAATAAAGTCAATCAAAAAATCTATTCTATCCAAGCGTTGTGTGTATTGGAAGAGAGGGGGAGTCGCATAGAAATGTATAATGAAAGATTATCATTTTGAAATCTTGTAGTGTAATTAGACATTTTTCTTTGTTCAAATGATTCTAATTATTTTAAAGCTTTTTTCATTAATTGACTAGGAGAATGCTATAATTAGAAAAAGCATATGATATACCATATACATATGTGATATGTAGATTAGAGTGAGTATGACTTTATTTTAAATACATTTTTCTCTTCAACTGCAGGAAAAAATTATATAATATATAGCACATGCTTGTTCGTATCATCAAATTCCTGTTATCTATAGGTCAGCCGAGATTAATTTTCTTACTTGACTTTTTTTTTTTTTTTTTTCCTGTGAACTGTTTTCAGGGATCTGGAGGCATTACTATCAAGAAAACAAACCTAGCTTTGATCATAGGCATTTATGACGAGCCAATGACTCCTGGACAGTGCAATATGGTGGTCGAGAGGCTCGGCGACTATCTCATTGAACAAGGTTTTTAAGTTGCGTCATTATATCTTTTCCGCAGTTGTTATCTCTTGAGATTGTATTTCTTCAACATGGGGCTTTCATCTACACCGATGAATAACTGAATTCCAAGTCATTTTGTTTCCAAGGGGGGAAAATGTACTGAAATTTATCCCAATATCTCCCCTCTTCTTCAGTCAAAATTTCTGGTTTGCTCTCTATATATTTATTTATATTGGATGGATTTGACAACCTTTAAGTGGTGATAAAGCATCTGTTGGATTGACTTGTGATTTTGTATTGAAGTCTTTTTTGGTGTATTGTTTTTTTTTTTTTTTGCTATTTTTAGGAATTGTCATTGTTATTGTGCAATAAGGAATGCTCTATTTATTGTCTATTGCTGGTGTTTTTTCTTGTCAGATTTTTTGTTCAATTATATGCTGGCTAACGTGAAGGATTAGTCTTTCTTGCTTGCGAGCTTTTTGTTATCATGTTGATTTGGATGGATGTACAAGGCAAGTTATGTTGTGCAAGATTTCTTAACCTAGTTACAAGAGGTGTTCAAGTCTTTGATACAAATTTTCTTGACATCTTATTAATATTTGTGCATTAATTTCTATAAGAGATATTTTATCTCACGGGGTTTTTCTAAAGTGAATTATTTATATATGTAAATATGAAATTGTGTGTTTCATATGTTTGGGCTCCCTTTTTCAATTTAAGATATGTTGTGTTATTTTATACTATTGATTTAACTCCTCCGAACTCCTTTTTATTTATGCTAATTCTTTGCATACATATAGCTTCATTGCTACTATCACTTTGTGATTTTTTCAGTTTTCTTTTGGAAGAGTTTTTAATGTTTTCTTTAAGGAATATATAGTAAAATGATCTATTATAAGATGGACTATATGGGATCATCCATCATTCTAAAATGTCAAGCCAAAATATGTTTAGGCTCTCTTTTACAATTTTGAGTTTAAGAGGTTTAATGCTAGGTCATTTTCTTTGAAACTCATGGGCTCATTTTTCTCATAATTTTTTGTTGGATATTTATTTTAAATATTTTAGAATATTAAATTCTTTGATTTGTATATTATGATTTTAATCTACAGTGTTCTTAAAGTCTACTTATTCCTAAGACATAAGTAATCATGAATTTGCTCTTACAAAAAGCTCAAGTTCATAATTAAATGAACTCACACAAATTTTATGTTCTATTAAATACAATAACTTTCAAATCTATAGAGGAACTATCTGTCTTTTGAGGCAGTATTATCTTTATAGCTAATCAAGATCAAGAAGTTCGAAGGCATAAGGTGAAAAAAAGGCCACGATAAAATCTTTTTTTTTCTTTTGTGGCAAGAATCTCTTAGCACCCAAAGATTTTTAGGCACCTTCTAACTAGGTTATGATTTGTTATCCTTTTAGGATAAAAACTTTTCATTGTCTTTAACTTACTTCTTGATTGGTCACAAAAAAAGAGTATTTTGAGATCTAGAAATTGGCATGTGATGAGGCAATACACAAGTTTAGTTTGTTTGTCCTCTTAAGTAGTAAATGCTTCTGGCACGTTAAGCCATTCTAATACATTATTGTCATTAACCAATAATGGTCACTTAATTTGAGAGTGCTTCATTCAAGTAAATTTTGACTTAAACTTTGAATGTTTTGTATAAAAAAATAAAAAATTGAAATCCTATTTCATATGCTTATTTTACTAATCAAGTATCGCAAGATTTTTTTTTTAAAAAATTCCTTCTTATTTACTTTTTTTTACATTGTTGAGTGGTTCATTGTGGCTCCCCTTAATCACTAGAAAGTTCTTTTAATCAAGCTATCTTTTAAGTAAATATATTTTTCATTGCACTTTTTTTTTTTGCATTTTTCTTACCAAAAAAATAAAAAATATTTCATTCATACGAGTTTAATTATGACTTCAAAATTAGCATCAATGGATATTTTGAGGAATACGGAGACAAATGAAAATAAATTTGAAACCTTTCATAATTCAATTGATAATTTAAGAAATATGATACAAATCTTAGTGCCAACCTTTTAAAATACTTCCCACTAACTCCATATTGCACATATGTTAACTAAACCAACATAATGGCTTTAGGAAAGAATCATTTCATAGAAGAATACATATTGAAAAAGCATGATCTTAGAATAATTATGCTAACTAACCAACACAATTATTACCCATGCTTTGAACTTCGATGGTAATTATGGTTTAAACAAGTTCTTAAATCACCTAACATAGATGTATATGATTTGTGTAGAATGTGGGGCTATCAAATGATTAATTGTGCCAAATTATTAGCTAAAGAACAAAGGAATGATCTTTTATTGGTAAGATTAACCTTGGCCTTGTCTATCAATACTTTGTTTATATATAGTTGCTTACTATTTTCAGTTTCACCTTATGGTCTTTTACAGTTGTTATCATCCAAAAGAACAAGTAATCAAATCAAACAAAAGTTCCAAGTAAATAGCAATCCCCTTAGCCAAACTACTTAGCCAGTAAGGCTAGCCCTACCTCACACTTAATCAGTGACTTGAGTGGAGGTCTTATAGAAAAGACCAGAAGGTAGATCACAATACCTATAGCTAGAATTCCAACTGGTTAGGCTAACCCCATCATACTGAATCATTGAGTTGAGTAATGGAGGTCCTCTCGAAGCGGCAGATAACTGTTTTTACCTGTAGCAGCTATAATATCATGGGAGAATGAAGAAGAAGAAGAATGAGAATTTGACTCTTTAATGTAAGTACTCAATTTCTGCAGAAGTGAACTGAATTCAAGTAAGAGCTCAAACAAAACAAATAATTATGTTTCCACTTGATTGCAGAAACGAAGGGAGGTGACAAAATTCATCTAGTAGAGAACTTCATGAGGGAGCAAAAGTATATTCCGGTTTTTTAATGGTAATCCATGAATGCGTGACATTGAAGGAGGATTATTCTTTTAAGATAATCAGTTCTATATTAAAGAAATATGTACAGATTTCAAATCACATAATTGTGTAATTTATGCATATATATATATATATAATCATCAAAATAAGGCTTACTATTTTACAAATTATTTTCCACAGTAAGGAGACATTTTTCAAATGAATCTGCATATTAGAAGAGTAGGAGGATATGTTTTGTTTCACAGAAGTTTGTGAGAGTTGGAATGTGATAGATCTAAAGGCTAAAAATTCTGTTGAAATTATGCTGCAACTGGCAACAAGAACCACCATTTCTTCAAGACAGATTGGCACAAATAACTAAATTCATACTAAGGCTCCGTTTGGGAGAGCTTTTTTAGTGCGTTTTGCTTTTGAGAGCCTGAATTTTTAATTTTGATACCCGTTTGAATAGTGTGCTTTTTGAAACTGAGTTTTAGCTCCATCTCATTGAAAACTGCTTTAGTCTTTTCAAAAGCCAAAGACAAATAACTTTTCGAGAACCAGCTTTTAGAATCCAAAAAATTAGAAACGAGCCTAAATATTTTTCTCTTTCTCTATTTCACGAAGCATCCATTGGGAACACCATACATGTTTAAAATATGGCAACATTTCAGTCACACCAAGACATCAAAATAGAAATAGCGTTTAGTGATTAAATTCTAAATTCTCGATATTCATATCAGTACTAAATACAATACAAGGGGCTAGATGAACAGATCAGATTAGTTAACTTGTGTTGCAGTAAACAATGGATAGCTGTTTCAAATTCTTGCTTTCATAAAAGCTAATGAAAATACAATTCAGAGGTGCCAAAAGAAAACTAGTCTGGGAAATTAATCTTTTTTTTTTTTTTGTGAAAGTTAATTTAGAACAAGAAACAACAGATAGATGTTTCCACTGCCCCTCATGCGCAGTTTTTAGTTTGCAAAAGTTATAATTACCATAGGTCATGGTCAGATTACTCGATTGCGATTTCGAAGCCGGCTTGAACGTCTCAGAGAGGAAGTGGTGGAAGTGTCTGATATCTCACCTATATCTGCAGGAACCTATTTCAAATCGATCAAAAAATAAATTTCTGAGTTCATTTTAAATAAATAACTTCTAATACATATAAGACAAGTTGCTAGAAACATTGTTCCTATGGTTCTTGTTTAAAACACCATTCAGATGAAACATAGTGGGATAAGAGGAGGACTAGCAATGGTAAATTTATGGCTTAACATGCAGAATTCTTTATCAAATCGGCCCAAGTATGCCATGTATTCTGTATACAAGTAGTCAATAGAGGAAGAACTCTTAAGGTGCATGAAAACACTTGCACTTTTGAGAAAACAAGTTGCTCAACATTTTATGCTCTTGATTTTGACTACGAGAAGTTTAAGATATAAGTGAAAAAAACTCCAGCCAGATAACATATAATTATAAAAACCTAATCCTACAACACTAGTTTTGTTTGCAAGAATATAGTGTAATTTAGGTGATTAAAAAGCATCATAATCATCTAAATCATGTATACCTATATAATCTAAATGCTAGTGAAAACTTCCTATTCGAAGAGCAATATGGAAATTTCTGTTTCTGAACTGAAGATTTTGAACAATTTAGATCAACTCATGCATACAACTAAAGGTTTGAATGCATTTATCACCCCTTCTTGTTTCAACAGCATTACCTTTGAAGAGAATCTGCTGGAAATTGATTTCTCAGGAGATGAATCTAACATGTCAGGCAAGGGAGAAAGCATCTTCCTTGCTTTTCCATTTTGATAGTAAGAAAACTGTGAGTTCGGATACTCCATTTTTGTTAAGTTTGTGCCAAAGCCATTATTGGTGACCCTTGCATCCATGAGTGAGAATTCCCCAAGCAACTCTACTCTTGGTGGTTTAAATCCTGATACCTTTTTCAATTCAACATTCATATAATCCGAAGTCGAAGAAACAGAATTTAATCTGCTTGACTTGCTTTCTACTGACACATGCAATGCCTTATCCAGATTTTCTTCCTTCATTGAAACATCAGTAACTATCTCTTCTCCAGTTTCTGTTTTCCGGCAGAACTCAGATGAAGGTGGAGATGGAACTACATGCAATGAATTCACCTTCATCCTTCGAAAATATTTATGAAAATAACTTAACAATCCAATTACAACGGTCAATGAACCAAGAAAGATGGAAAAAGTGCGAAGAATCCCTTGTGAGATAATGCTGGAACTATAATCTGACTCAAGTTCTGTTTCAGAGGCTGAGGAGAAATTGAAGTCCTCAACGGCTAGATCATCTGGTGGAGTACTCTCGTGGACTCTAGATTGAGAAATCGATGAAAGTTCAATTGACTCCAAGCTCTCATTGTGAAATTTATCTTCTCTAACTCTGGACATGCTTTCAGAAACGTCCTGGGCTACTGAAACTAGTAAAGAATCAACACTTGAACTAATGATTTTGTTTTCTTTAAGAATCTCAGCGCTAGTAATAGATATATTTGCATTGCCTTCAGCTAAAGGACCAAAATCTCCTTGGTTTTGATCAACATGCTCCATCTTTTCTTCAGCAACATAATCATCAACCATAACTCCATTTTTTAGTAATAAATCATGAATTTCAGCTACAAGAACTTCAGTTTTGTCAGACAACTCACTTCTAATTCCTGGAATCAACGATTCTCTCTCTCCCAAGTGCTCTCTTCCAATAGTTCTGCCAGTCTCAAGTGAAACAAATAAATTTTCTTCAGGGTTGCATAACGATTCTCTGGCAATTAAGCACATATGAGACGAGCTCATCAAGCTCCCCAAAAAACTTCCAGAAAATAAGCTTTTCCCTACCAATCTACGAGGGGCCTTGTCCTGAACCTTCTGAATATTATCTGCATAACTCTCATACCTTTCAAAAGAACTAGGACCCATGCAGTAGGAAATTAACAATGAAACCCCAAATAAAAGAAATACACTCCATACCACAAATGAAGACACTGGCTTCTCCTCGAACTCTTCTTCCTCTTCGTAGTCACTGTCATTTCCCCTTCTACTTGAAGAATGTGGAGTGGAGAGGGAAGACTCTGACTGTACTTCTTCATTTTCCATCTTCTCTCCTTCAAGCCGTTTAAGTAGCTCTCTGCGCTGATTTGGATTGTAGCGAAGGAACTTTGGCCTTGGAGAAGTGTAATTGGTGATGGGATCATAAGAATGCAAGGAGAAAGGGGCGAGTTATGATAGGAGGCTCCACTCGGATTTGCACGAGGCATGCCTTCTGATTGAGGGGTGACTTTAAGATGGGAACTTAGCGAAGAGTCCGGCAGTAGCTCTTCATTCCTCTCAGCCAATACCTTCTTCTTGAAAGATGAAGTTTTCGAGAACAAGGCGTTCTTCTTTAGTTCAGCCTTCAGATCCCACGACTCTGTTGGGGCTCCATTGTGAAGAGAAGGGAACTCATTCTCGTCAGTCTCAGCCACTTTATTACCGGGATCCTTTCTTCGTTGGTGTTCTAGAGCAAGAATAGGAGAAAGATTTACAAGAAAAGGAAAACGAGGGTAAAGATGGAGATGGAAATCCGAAGTACCATACCTGAACCGTTCGAATTTGTTTGAGAACTTAATGACTGATTCCTCCTGAAAGGATCCATCGCAAACCTCTTCTCTTTCCCTTCTTCTTCTTCGTCTTCTCCAAAGGAACTATCGGTTACCCTACCACCCGAGCGGCGCTCCAAAATGACGACCGTCGGCAGGTTAGCCTTTATTGCAACGGGAAAGTTCAAAATTTTTACCTCACGAATTAAAAAAATAGGAAAAATTTTCAAATTTCGAATAGGATCGAATTCCGACCGTTATAAATTGCATCCGTTGCCGGATCTATTAGCTGTTAGAACATTTAGATTGCCAAATGTTAGTTAGGACTTGGAAGACCAAAACTTAAATATTAGATGAATTTAAATCGTAAAAAAATGAGGACATTTATTTTGGGATTATTTTAAAATAAGAACTATCTTAATGATAATTGTTATTTGCATCTAAAAAAATATAATAAAATAGTAGTGTCCGTCAAACGGACGACTGAAATGTCTCCACGTGGCGTCGTCCGTTTGACGGACGACTGACCACTTTTTTTTTTTTTTTTTCTGGTTTGTAACGGGGGGAGAACGGCGGGAGAGAGAGAGAGAGAGAGAGAGAGAGAGAGAGAGAGAGAGAGACAGACCTTTTTTTTTTTTTTTTTTTTAACGACGGGGAGAGAGAGAGAGAGAGAGGAAGATTTTATTTTTATTAATTTTTTAAATAATATAATTATTTAAAATATATAATTTAAAATATTTTTATAAAATATTTAATAACTAAATATTTATATATTTAGTTATTTTTTTTATTTATATATATAATTAAATATATAATTTAAAAATATTTTAATTATATATATAAATTTATAAATTTATTTAATATTTTTATTAATTAATATAATTATGTATAATATATAATTTTTATTAATTTTTGTTAATATATAATATAAAAAATATTTAAAATATATAAATAAATAAATAAAAAAGAATAAATTATATAAATATTTTATAAACTATATAAATAAAATAATTATATATATATATATATACATATATATTTATAAATTTATTTAGTTATTTATATGTTTAAATTATATAAATATTTTTAAGTTATATAAATAATTTAAAAATAATTTTTATAGAATATTTTTAATTATATATAATATATATATATATACATATATATATATATATATATATATATATACATATATATATATATATAATAATATTAAAGTCTTTAAATAATAAAACAAAAAATAAAAAATAAAAAAATAAAAAAAATAAATAAATAAATAATTTTTTAATAAATAAATAAAGAAATGAATAAATATATAATATATATATATATATATAAATAAATAAATAACTAAATATTTTATAAATATATAAATAACTAAATATTTATATAATTTACAATTATTTATTTATTTATTTATTTAACTAATTATATATTTTAAAGAAATAAATATTTTAAATAAATAAATAACTAATTATATATATATATATATATATATATATATATAACTATTTATTTATTTATATATTTTAAATATTTTAAATTATTTATATAACTTAAAAATATTTATATAATTTAAATATATAAATAACTAAATAAATTTATAAATATATATCATATAATTATTTTATTTATATAGTTTATAAAATATTTATATAATTTATTCTTTTGTTTATTTTTATTTATTTATATATTTTAAATATTTTATATTATATATTGACAAAAAATTAATAAAATTATATATTATACATAATTATATTAATTAATAAAAAAATATTAAATAAATTTATAAATTTATATATATAATTAAAAATATTTTAAATTATATATTTAATTATATATATATAAAAAAATTAATAACTAAATATATAAATATTTAGTTATTAAATATTTTATAAAAAATATTTTAAATTATATATTTTAAATAATTATATTATTTAAAAAAATTAATAAAATAAAATCTTCCTCTCTCTCTTTCTCTCTCTCTCTCCCGTCGTTATAAAAAAAAAAAAAAAAAAGGTCTGTCTCTCTCTCTCTCTCTCTCTCTCTCTCTCTCTCCCCGCCGTTCTCCCCGCCGTTACAAACCAGAAAAAAAAAAAAAAAAAGAGGGAGTCCGTCAACGACTGGCCGACGAGATATCAAGTCGTCCGTTGATGACGACGCTAAGCTAATTATATTTTTTTAAATAACTAATTATCATTAAGACTGTATTTTAAAAATAATCCCTTTATTTTTTTAACAAAAATTTTGAATCTCTTTAACTTTGAATATTTATATTTTAATTTTAAGGTTTTTTTTTCATTCTACGCAATTTGTATCAAAGATATTGATTTTTTTTTCTCTAATATAATTTGGTAGGGGTGTCAAAAAGTGACCCGGCACGATAACTCAACACTAATTAACTAAAAATTCGGTAATTTAATAATTTCTAGTCAAATAAATTGCCATTTGATTTTATATTGGGTTACCAATATAATTAATCATTGACTCAAAATTAATTTAAATGATCATTTTTTACATAATGAATTAATTGACTCAAATTTCGATTTTGACTTAAAAATATATCATTCGTCGTGTTTTGAATCAAAGTTTCGGGTTGGGGAAGCTTTAATAAACGTTTGGGTCGTCATATTTTGAGTCAGTAACAACTTCGACGTTGACTATTCACATACCAATTCACACCCCTACAATTTGGTATTAATTCGTGTTATATTTTCATATGTACATTTTAAAATTATCAGAGCAAGTAATGTAATTAAGTTTAAAGATATTTTTCATATCAAAATTATCACTTATCCATGATATTTATTATAAGAATCTACAATATTTATTATATAATATACTATAATTTTAGAAAATATTATTTTATTATATCATCTTTTATGTTATCTATTTTGTAACTTTAGATGTATTTTTCTTAGTAGTCATTAGTTGGTCATATATAATATTTTTATTTTAAGTGTTATTTTTTTTTCAATTTTAAATTAAGGAAATCTATAGGATGATATTGGTTAAATAAATTTTTGCATGGTATATCTTTTTATTTTTGACAAATGAGATTCTTTAATAGTCATAAAATTGATAACAATCAAATAAATCTTCTACTTTATAGCGTGATATATTAAAATATCGAAGAACTCGAGTCAACTCAAAAATGAGTAGGTGTGATCTCGTTAGTTAAAAAAAAAGGCACAATTTTAATTATGAAAATAAAAATCTTTTAAATTATAAATAAGATAAAAAATATATAAAGATTTAAGTGGTTTGACTTTGCTTGAACCTAACCTACGTTGACTCCCACATTAAGTGAGGAATGATCCACTCATTAAAGTAAAAAAAATATATTACAATAAAAGCACTCAATAATTTTTTTTTTTTTATTCTCTAGTTTATTTTTTCCCTCACTTCTCTTTTCTTCTAAATAAATAAATAATAATAATAATATGAGAAAATGCCACACACACGCATACATCAGTTGATTATATATGAAAGTATAAAAGGTACATTCAGGATAATTTAAAAATTACAAAACAAAACAAAAAATTATAAAAATTATAAAAAAATTTAAAAGATAATTTAAAATTCAAAGCTATTTCAAAATTTTAGTATTTATATTCGGGGTTGATATGTAATAATATATTTTTTCGGTTCTCATTAATGGCCAGGAGCTTTTAAGATCTAACGAATCCTGAAAACTCCACCACAAAAGTTTTATTTATTTACGTCGTCTTTGAGAAATCACCCAAAATATAAAGTGCAAGATTTGTGTTTCTCCTTATAGTTTGTGGGATGGGCCGAAGCAAGGCCGTCATGGATACAGTTTATGGGCTTTATTAAGCCCATATTTTCACTGATTCCTATTCTACCATGTGAGAGACTATTTGGTTTCTTATTCTTTATTTCTTTTTTTTTTCTTTTAAAAATATGAAAAATATATTTGGATGGATTGATTTTGGAGAAAAGTTTATACAAAAATTTATTGTTCTCATTATATTGGTTTGAAAAATTAAATTGATTTTTGTATGCTCATTTATTTAAGAAGTTAAAATAAATAAAATCTTATTTAATAATTTGATTATATTTATGTATAAATAAAATGCATAATATGTATGTATGTAAAACCAAAGATTTTCATTTGTATTTATCTATATATGCATACTTTGTGTTTACTCTGTAGAATTGGATTCAGATATTTTGATCAAAATTTAATTAGGATATATGATATTTTAAGATATAATTTGATAGAAATATGAGTTAAGAATAATGAATCAATTCTTATATTATATTGTACTTATCTCAAAGTAGATTTAAATTTTTAAAAATAAATTATAATTAAATCTTAGGATGCATTTAGTTAGCTTTCTCACTCCGTTGTGACCATATATAATATTTAAAAATTATATTTTGAAGAAGCTATAGTGAAAAAGAGTGTATTTTTCAATCTAACTTATCAGAGTGTAATGGCTGGCTGTCATAACATTATAATTTATTTATTTTTAAACAATAAAAAATTATAATATTTATTGTAACTTTTTAGACAGCAGCTTCTTCTGCAGTAGCTTCATCATTAATTTTTTAAACACCTACAGCAGCCCCAAACACACTCTTAATCTTATCTTTTTTTATCTTATTTAACCTCAATACTAATGAGCACCTTAGAAATAAATAAATAAAAATACATATTTTCATATGTAATTCAATATTTAACTACGATAAAAAAAATGGGAAGAAATATTTATATAATCTTGAGGCAATAGAGGTATTATCATAACTTGATAATCTTGATCTCATGTGAAATCAAAAATCAATCGACTAACAATTATATAAAAAAGAATTAGAAAATGACAAATTTCAATTCAATTCTTTCACCAAATTTATTATCTTTTATTTCGTACGATTATAATTGAAATCAAATATTCATCAATTACACATTATAATGGTTATGGGAAGTAGCATAGAATGACTTAAAATAATAATAATAAAATAAAATAAAAAAAAGAAAGTAGGCGCCCATGCATAACTACCTTTCTTGCTTGAATAAACTAGCAAAAAGAATTATAAAAAAAACTATTGATGTCTTTATATTAAATAAGAAGACAAAATAGCAGTCGTTTAAATATTTAAAGCTTGTTTGAGATTCATTTTATTTTATACTTTTATTTTAATCTTTATATTATTTTTAATAATATATTTATTAAATATATTTTTATTGTTTAAAATAAATCATATTATTTTTAAAATTACTCAGAATAATTTTTTGAATGATTTGAATATTTCAAAAATAACTCTCACTATTAAACTTATTTTATTTCAAATCAAAATTTAAATAAACATAAAAAAGTGATCCCAAATAATCCCTTTATATTTTGAGTAGTTTTTTTTTCTAAGATAAAAATAATTCCTCTATGATTTTGCCTTCTATTTTTTTTTTATTATTGTTTTTTTACTTTAAAATATATATCATTTTTATTCCTTTTTGCATTCTAATCATAACATAAAAATATTAAATGCATATATATATATATATATATATATATATATATATATATATATATAATCAAAGTCCCTTTTCCTTGATAGAAAAATAAATGAGATAATGCTTTATATTTGCATGCGTGCTGTGAAAGCCAATATTATTCCTTTCTTAGTGGAAATCTGATTCATCTCATTTAAGAAGTTTTGAAGCCACAAAATGAAATTAGATGACAGCCGATGCTTTACTTCTGAAATGCCTTATTCTATTATTAATTTGTTGGTTTGAACAATCAAAATAATATTTATTTTCTCTGGATTTTTATTTTTTTATTTGGGATAAAGCTAATTAATGCAAACAAAATAATAATATAATTCTCTAAAAAATACTTGAAAAATATTTTTCTTTTAATTTCTACTTTGGTTAAATACTATTCTGCCTCCTCCTTTTTTTATTTATTTATTATTTTTTTGGAAAAAGCCATTAGGTTTTCACGTTGAATTATCTTTATTGATTAATTCAAATTGACTCTCTCTCTCAGGTCTAATTTTTTTTGTGACAGGCGTGAAGCTAACTCCACAGAATAATTTAATGGAATAATAAATGCTCTTCTCATGCGATATTTGAGTATATTATTTTGGTACGTGACAGCTTTTTTTCTAAGTGTTTAGAGCACTTAGCACGCTTGCTTTAAGTTTAGGGTTTTGCTTGATCTTTAAGCAAGCGAGATAAATACGAATAAATATTTTAAGCTCGATTTATAAATTAGTCGAACATGAACAATCATTTATTTGATCATGATTGACTCATTTTATCTTGAAATAAAAAATTATCTTTGGATAATCTTTTTTGAGTTTATACGATGCATTTCAAACAATTCGAGCCAAACAAAGGCAGAGTAATTTCTAAATGCGCTGTACGGGAACAAAAGTTCCGCTCTCTTATACTCAAGCTCGTTTACACTCTTATTAGTTGGTGGGAAACTTGTGATATTTATGAGACTACAAAATATTTTAAATCAATTAATGTTAATTTTATGAATGTGAATAAGCATTAATTTAACCTAATGTTATTTATTATGCACTGTTCTAAGTTCTAACAATAAAATCATTTAAACACTTTTCTTTGTTATTGCAAATACATAACAATCAAGTTTGAATAAAAAATAATAATCATTAAATTATCGATTTGTTCAACTACTCTTGTCATTTTATTTAATTATCAGAAATATAACTACTCATCTTCTCCCCTATTTTTTTAACAAATATATATAAAATGGTTGAATCAATCTAGAAAGTTAAAAAAAACTCGTGAAATGATGAAAGGAAATCAGAATAAAAAAAGGGTAAAAGAACATGAAACAAAAATGAAAAATTAAGTTATAATGAATAAATATATTTAAAATATCATTTAAAAAAAAAAAGAATTCCTATACTTTATCATTAAAACATGAATTCAGTGAGAAATTGCAGAAAACGTTACCGTTGGATTCAAATGCTTACAGATAAAAATAACTAAAAATAGAAGAGAAATAGAGAAAATCCAGAAAAAGAAGGTTTTGGATTTCACTGATGCCAAAAAATTTGAGTTTTAGCTACAAATGAACCGAGTAAACTTGTTCTTGATCATTTGATTAACTAATCAAAAAAAGCAACATTTTTATAAATACTCGATTGCTAACTGAACAAACTTGAATAGGTTGTCGTTCGATTCATTATTGTTCATGAACAATATTGTTTAAAACTCGTGAACAAATTTGTTAAGGAGGTCGATTATAATTCGATTAAGGCTTTTTTTTATAAACAATAATGTTTAATTTTTATTTTTTTTAGGCTTAATAAGCTTTAATTGATACAACTTGTGTATACTTTTAGCAAAATAATTGTTAATATGCATTATTAATGCTCGCTTGATTCATTAAACGAGCTGCTCATTAACAGGCTCGATAATTCAATTTAAATTGAGCTCATGAACAAACTCGAATCAAGTTTGAGCTTGATAATGATAAACAAGCTCAAGCTTAAACACCATTAAAAAAAGTTCAAATCGGGCTTGAGCTCGATAATGATTAACAAGTTTGAACTCGGACATGCACATGCTCGATTCAACTTGAATCATTTACAGCCATGTTAATGATTTTATATATCAAGTTCACCATTTGATCTCTTATTTATAAACTTTAATTGAGGCATAATATTATAGTAAATGTTAAAATTAGGCAATACAAATAATCATTATTTATATGATATATATTTTTTTTTTGATAGAAAAAATAGTAAAAAAAAACAGTGACGATTTATATCGCAATTTTCACTATTTAAAAAAAAAATTAAACAATAAAAAATTAATTTAATAGATCATATAAATGATGGTTACAGAAATATTATGTAACAGTAAACAGAAAAAAAGAAATTACCCCCCAAACGAAGCCAAAAATAAGTGCGTTCATGGCGCTGTGGACTTGTGAGTTGCTTATGTTAGCTTAAATTGGAAATTATTTATTTGAAGAATATAATTCAGAAGTACTTTATATTTATTATATCTGTATTTTTTTAATATATTGCACCAATATGGCGGGGAAAACATCACACTCAATAGAGTCTTTCCAAACCCGTCGAACCCAGACCGAGCCGATAGCAACAGTACAGACTGTACAGTACATGGAAGGTAGCTGACGGTTCATCCGAAGGGGACCCAACTGATGCGTGGGGCCCATCACCACCTTGAACAAAGCTTAGGGGCGTAGGAGAAAGAACGCTCACGGGTAGTATGTAGAAGTCGTAAAACCAAGAGTGGTCCTTGTCATATGGTCTATCCGTATATATATATATATATATATATATATTCTAAAGTTTTAAATTAGATCTAATTATAATTTTAATTAATAAATTAAGTACGATAACAAAAAAAATAACAAAATTATTGCATGCTAGAAAATCAATTACAATAAAATAAAAGTTTAAGTTTATGTCTTAGCCTTATTGTGAAATCATATCCATCATATAAAAGATTTAAAAGTGAATAAAAAAAACTCGAAATTTTCACCTCGAAAAGAGGAAAAATCTCGAGCTCACAGTAAAAGCACTATGTATGTTTCAAAGTACAAAATATTCCGATATGGATTATAAAATGTATATGAAAAGAATAATAACTGTAATGCGTTCAATTGGTAGATTCTTAATGGTAGTAGATGATGGCGACAACGAGGACGATGATAAAGGTCGTCGATGATGGAAATAAGAGAGGTTGGCAACGGCGAGGATCGGCGCAGTACTTGGCAAACCGGCGGTGGTTGATGGCCGTCAGTGGCGGTGTCTTGGAGGATCTTCAAGCTTTAGTATCTCTCTCTCTTTGCTCTATGAGAATGAGAGTATTTATAGATTGGAGGAGTGGCGTCTATAAATAAACATGCAAAACCCGTCTCCGCTTCATGATAGCTCAAAATGATCCATTTGATCATTTGATGTATTTTAAATTTTGAATGCTCAAATAAAGTCAGAATTTTGAGATCTTGGGCTTGTTAGATCCATCGTCGAGGCCTTCGATTTATTATAAACACTCCATGTTTGAGAGCTTTTTAGGGGTTTAACTGATATCCCAAAGTTTCCAATGATATTTTAAGTTATTGATTTCGACCAATTTCAACTTCGGATCAGTTTGCTTTTAACGTCAAGATTCGTGCTTCGACTAGTAGAATTTTTAGTGTCATATCAGTTGCCCCCCTATTTTTAGATGATATTATCTCAATCATCCAAAAATATATGTGTAATATACTTGAAAATAACAAATTCTTCAATGAAATTTGAGAGTCCTTTAACCATACAATTTGATAGAACGGATCTTCATGGGAGCATAAAATTATGACTATAAAAGCATATGCAAGGTTGCGGATGTGTGTAGATATGCATAGGCACGAGATTTTGAGGTTACGGAGTCATCCGGGCCCTTACGGGAGCTCGTGGGCGCCAGCGCACACCCGCGGACAAACGGGCGCGCGCACGGGTATAAGCTGTGAGTAGTTGCACCTTTAGTTGCAACTACATAGTCACACTTATGTGAGTAGTTGCACTTGTATCTATCTACCAAGTGTGATTTAGTACTAAGGATAAATTAACTTTATAATAAACAAAGTTGTGAAGTTTATCCTTTTTCACCAGCCAATTTGCATACTTGGGACAATCCTTCTTCACATGACCAGCCTTTTTGCAAAAGAAACAAGTAACAATATTATCTTATTTTTGCCTATCTTTATTGAAGTCCTGTCAGCTCATTTGCCTTTATAAGTCCTTTTTTTTAGCAACAATGCCACGAGAGAAAATAACTAAGTGAACACTTTTTATTTTGTTATGTTTTAATCTCTCTTCCTCTTGCACACATTGAGCAATGAGCTCATTAAGAGTCCATTTTTCTTTTGAATATTATAACTTATCTTAAAAGGATTAAATTGTGGAAGAGAGATCAAAATCACAAGTATATCATCATCTCTAATTTTAGTGCTCTGTATAGACAAATTAGACATCTCCATAATGTACTCCCTTATGTTTCCATTGCCTTTATCGCATTGAAACAAGTTTACTAAGAATAGTACTCGTTTCGACCTTTTTAGAACTAACGAAGCATCTGTATTTAGAAACTTTTTATTCCTCTTTAGGCATTGCACCTCTTATGGTTTAGAATGGAATGCTTCATGATCATAAGATTCATGCGGTTAGAAACTCCCACTTTTCAAAGTTATCCTTTGTTCAATAGTGCTTTCTCTGATGAGGCGAGGAGGGCGTTGATTTGGATCGCATAGTCAAGACCCATACACCCAAGAACAATGGTGATATGTTCTTTCTATTTCTTAAAGTTAATGTCGTTAAGTACTGGAATACTATTCAAATTGGCAGATATAGAAGAAACATTGGCGAAAAAAAAAATAATACTCACTTATATTGTTTTATATGCATATATAATGTAAACAAATATATGCTTGAAATAAAATGTTTAATAAAATGGACATATAAGATAACCACAAATATTACAATTTAGTCTTTGGACATAAATTATAATTTATAAATGATACTCTTAAAATTACAATAAATATTGATAATAAATTACGCGATATGTACATCTTTGGATCGTATTATCTGATTAATATAAATTTATCACATATTTGTTCTTAAATCGGCAAAATAATCTTCCTTTGGGCGATTATTTTTCGCATAGATTTAAATATAATCCATATATAATATTCATATATTTCAAAAAATAAATAAAATGATATAGTAGATCTCACTTTGGTGATATAATATTTCAATTTAAATTATTTTAAAATAATAAATATTAACTATAATATTTCAATAAATTTTTTAATTTTATTATCCAAATTAGGAAATATTTATCAAATGCTAAAACAATAATTATCTATAAAATTTAAAATAGAATATTTATACATAAATATTTAATATTAAAAAAAAATTCTGAAATAAAAAAAAACTTCTAGAAATATTAAACAGTAAGTGTAATTATTATATTTACTTAATAAATATTTTTTTTGGAATTAATTGCATAAAGCAATTAAATGTAAAATATTTCAGATTGATATGGCTCTCAAAATACCACCAGTCAAAGCACAAATCTTGATGTCAGCGATATGATTTTGAGTCAAAAGCCGATCGGCAAGCTTAAAATATCATTGGAATCTTTGGGACATCAATTAAATCCCAAAATAGCTCTCAAATGTATGCAGTCAAATCGGCGTCTCGACAGGATCTAATGATCCTAAGATCTCATAATTCCAACTTCATTTGGGCATCCAAATGCTCAAAATGCATCAAATGATCAAATGAATCATCCTGAGCCGTCCGATCGAGGGGAGTGGTATGGGCTACATGAATTTCAGAATGCCCCTCCTCCCATAAATAGGCGCCTTCATTACATGAAGGGGCCAAGTGAAGAAGAAGAGGAGCTGAAGCAAGGAAAAAGAGGAGGAGTCACCGCTCGACGGTCGTCAACCACCATGCACCGCCGTCAATCCTTGATCAGGAAAAGGAAGAAAGCAAGGAAGAAGAGGAAGAGTCCAGGCAGGAAGCGGGAAGAGTCAAGCAAGGAAGAAGAGGAAGAGTCGAGGAAAGTGGAAGAGTCAAGCAGGAAGCGAGAGGAAGAGTCAAGCAAGGAAGAAAAGGAAGAGTGAAGAGGAAAAGCAAGTGAGGAGGAAGAGAGCTCAAGCTTGAAGATCCTCAAGCATCGCAAGCAAGATCGCACTCCGCTCCCATCAAACCATCCACGGCCTTGTAAATCCTAATTGTACCTGTATTCCAGATTACATCTCCACCATGATCAATTACAACGATCATTGTTACGGTTGTTATTCCTCTCTCATGCAATTACGTAATCTGTTATCGGGAAGATTTTGTACTCACGGATATATAGTGGAAGCTTTTTTCTTGGGCAGTGGTTTTCCCTCTTTTGAGGTTTTCCGTTAAAGTGCGTGTTAGCTCTTTAATTACGTGTGTGTCTTTGGACTGTCGACAAGGCTAAAATTTCACTCTTGGCCTATGAGGTTTGGCGCGTCCTACGATTCCCATTATTTCATCTTGTATGGCGACCAAGTTTCCCAGATCAAAATCACCATCGAGGTGGAGCATTTCAAGCTTTTAAAGAAGCGCAGTGAAGAATGAAGATTCATCAAACTTTGTTCCTTGATTACGGCCGAGGCGGGGGCAACTCTTAATCTCAAAAGATAAGCAAGTTCCACCAGCGAAAGGCAAAGATCAATTCGCTCACAAGCTCATGCAAATATTCGACCTCTTCCATATGCGGGTTAACGTCATCAGTAAACACTCGACAAACAACCCGGATAGGTCCGTCCTTGGTGGACTTCTGCGATCTCTTCCATGCAATTAATGTCATCGAGCAAAAGCTCGACAAACAACCGGAAAGGTCAAAAAAAACTTTGTACACTCGCGGGTTAATGTCGAGATAACACTCGACAAACAACCTCGGATGGGTCAAAATCCCATTGTCGCCGGTCATCAGGCCGACTACGTCGTCGCCGTCGTCGCCCGATTCGCTGACCCGTCGGACTATGCTATCGATCATCGCGTCATACGTCGACCGCGCCGTCAGCGTCCTTGGTGGACTTTCTGCGATATCTCCCATACGGGTTAATGTCATCAAGCAAAAGCTCTGACAAACAACCCAGGAAAGGTCAAAACGTCCTCGGTGGACTTCCGATCTCTTCCATGGGTTAATGTCATCGTCAAGCAAAAGCTCGACAAACCCGGGAAAGGTCAAAATGTCGGTGGACTTCTGCGATCTCTTCCATGCGGGTTAATGTTATCGAGCAAAAATCGACAAACAACCAGAAAGGTCAAAAAAAAAAAAAATTTGTACCCACTCCTCACGGGTTAATGTCGCCGGATAACACAAACAACCTCGGATGGGTCAAAATCCCATTAGTCGGTCACCGCGCTTACCGTCATCGGTCGCTGCCGACCATCAGGCAACCTTTGCCGTCACCACCATCCGGTCATCGCCATCTGCGCCCGATCATACCGTCATTCGGTTGATTCGCGTTGCCAACCCGTCGGCACCTAATAGCGGTCATTGCCATTACCGTCGCCGGTCACCATTGCCGTACCGTCGGCCGCCACCAATGCCCGTCCGCCATGCGCTGCTTCGTCGTCATCGCTGCCGACCATCGGCAATCTCGCGGTCTGCCATCAGTGGCCACCCCGGTGTGCCCTGTAGTCGGTCGCAGCCCATCTATCGCTTGCTCCATCCGCCACGATCGCCGTCTCTGCCGGTCATCGCAGCCCACGGCGCCCGGTCGCTGTCGACTACCATCGCCGATTCTGGTTGCGACCAATCCGTCGGCCAACCAATGGTCCACGTGCCGCTTTCGCCAATCACGCTATTTATTGCCGGTACCATTGCGACCCGTCGGCCGCCAACCCTTGTAGCGTCCGCTGCCGTTACCGTCGCGGTCACTCTGCCGACCATCGTCGGCAATCGCCAGCCGGTCATTCCGCCCGGTTGCGGTCATCGCCACTCGTCGTGCCAGTTCAGACCACCCGGTCGGACTAACCCGAGAATTATCTTCCGATTCGCCGCCTGTCGACAATTTTAGTCACCGCCAGCACCACGCCGGCCAGATTGGCCAAATCCGCGATGGGTTTTCGCGTATCATCGCCGGTCGCATAAATCGGGTTAACGTCGTGGTAAAACTTCGGACACTTGGCCGGGATAGGTCCGCGGTCTGGACCTCTTCCATGCGGGTTAATGTCAGTCATCGAAAAGCTTCGATAAACAACCGATAGGTCAAAGCGTCCTTGGTGGACTTCGCGACCTCTTCCATGCGGGTTAACGCCGAGCAAAAGCTCGACAAACAACCGGATAGTCAAAACGTCCTTGGTGGACTTCCGCGGCCTCTTCCATGCGGGTTAATGTCATGAGCTTAACCCGGGATAGGTCAAAAGCGTCCTTGGACTTCCGGCCTCTTCCATAGGTTAGCGTCGACAAATAATATTCACCAATAACAGGAAAGGTCAAAACTTTGTACCCACTCCACAGTTAATGTCGTAACACCGACAAACAACCGGATGGGTCAAAATCCAGCGGATTCAATTATATCCATAACGTCGCGAGTTTCAATTATCAGCTTGAACCATCGCCGACAATCTTTGGTCACCACCATAGTTGCGGTCACTCCGCGACTCACGTCGACTACCGTCGTCGTTGCTGCCGACCACGTCGAGGCCAGCAATGCGTCGCGGTCGCGCCAGACTATCGATGCGGTCGCCACGCGGCATTGTGTAAATGCATCGCCGGTCCCGTCATGGGTGATCTTCGCCGGTCATCACCATCGTCACCGGACACTGCCGCCGACCATCGCCGATCTTCACCGTCGCTGGCCATTCTCGTCGGACATCGCCGTGAACCCTCGACTCCGTGCGTGGGCGCGGTAACCCGCCAACGGGGGTTCGGCAATGCCGTGCGCCGGAACCACGGCGGCCTCTGGGCCTTGATCGCCTCTAACGGACGGCGATGCCGGAACGACGTCACCGTGGGCCTTGATCGCCTCCCCAACGAACGATCAAGCGGGACGAGCGCCGAACGGGAAGCGACGTCCGCGTGGGCCTTGATCGCCTCTAAGATCGGCGGGCGAGCGGGCGGGCGGAAGCGGCGCGTGGGCCCAGCCGCCTCTAACGACGATCCGCGGACACCGCCGACGGGCGAAGCGGTCCGACGTCGCGTGGGCCTTGATCGCCTCTAACGATCCGGAGGCGATGCGGGGCGGGAAGCGAACCACGACGTGTGAGCCTTGATCGCCTCCCAACAGAGCGATCCGGCCGATCGCCGAGGCAAGCGGGCCGGACGTGCAGGTGGGCCTTGATCGCCTCCCAGGGCGATCCACGGGGCGATAAGCGGGGCGGTAGGAAGCGGAACCGGCGTCCGTGGGCCTTGGCCCTCCCCGGGCGATCACGGGACGATGCGCCGGGAGGCGATGGCGGAACCACGGCGTATCGTGGGCCTTGATCGCCTCTAACCCGGACGGTCCGGGGGGTAAAGCGACCACGTATCTGCGTGGGCCTTGATCGCCTCCTGATCGCCTCAGTGCGCCTCTTGATCGCTTCTTGATTGCCTCAGGACCTCGAAGAAAGGGAGAGGGGAAAGGTGTGCCTCTCCCTCTCATCTTAGGGGGGTATTTATAACCCCTCACAAGGGCAAAACGGTAAAAACCCCTCAAAAAATGGCTCAAAACCGCTCAAGTTCTCGTAGGGCAGCAGCATGGCGCCTGAAAGCGTGCAACAGCTGTATGACAGCAGCAGACCGCCATATGAACCATGAGCCAGCAGCCTTCGAACTCTGGCGAGATTCAGAGATGTCGCGACGAAGTCATGGCGTCGGCGTCATCGGTTGTCGGCCGTCAGCGACCGGTGGTCATGACCGGGATCGTCACCGTCGGCGACCGGGACGCGACGAGCAAATCCGCAACCGAGCAAACCCATACCGAACCTGACCACCAATTGACCCAGCGACACCGCCATGACCGTCCCGGCGCGGCCGACGAAAGACGCCTGCAGCCCGTATGAGTGCCGACGGGCGCGCCGTGGTCCAATACGAAAACTTACGTGAGTATCTAAATAGCTCCATAACCTCAAAATCTCATGCCAACGGCTACACATCTTCTTCCATAATCATAATTTTGTATTTTTATGATAGTTTATTCTCTCAAAATGTATGATTCATTATTAGCGTTGAAGAATTCATTATTTTGAGCATTTGACACATATTTTTTGGATGATTAAGCTAATGTCATCCAAAATAGAAACGATATGGCTCTCAAAATACCACCGGTCAAAGCACAAATCTTGATGTCGGCGATATGATTTTGAGTCAAAGCCGTCGAGATCAAGCACTTAAAATATCATTGGAATCTTTGGGACATCAATTAAATCCCAAAAGCAAAAATGTGGGGTGCTTATATAGTCAATCGGCGTCTCGGTGGCGGATCTAATGAGCCTAAGATCTCATAATTATGACTTCATTTGGGCATCCAAATGCTCAAAATACATCAAATGATCAAAGGAATCATCACGTCCGTCGAGGGAGTGGTATGGCTACGTGAATTTAGAATGCCCCCTCCCATCTATAAATAGGCCCTTCACATGAAGGGGGTGAAGAGGAGCTAAAGCAAGGAAGAAGAGGAGGAATACCTTCGGCGGTCGTCAATACCACCATGATACCGTGTGATCTCTGAGTCAATCAAAGAAAGGAAGCAAAGAAGAAGAGGAAGAGTCAAAGGAAGAAGTGGAAGAAGAAGCAGGAAGCGAGAGGAAGAGTCAGAAGAAAAGGAAGAGTCCGGCGATGAAGAGGAAAAGCAGTTAGGAAGAGCGAATCCTCCAAGCGAATCCTCAGCAAGATCGCGCCTCCATTCGGCTGACCATCAAATCGCCACCTATCGTCATGTATCCACACTTATTCCAGGAAGTTACCCCTCATGATATACAACTATACGATCATTGTTCTGGTTGTTTCCTCTCGTATACGTAATCTGTTATCGGAAGATTTTGTACTCTGAAGCAGATATATAGTGGAAGCTTTCTTGGGCTAGGCGTAGTTTTCCCCTCTTTTGAGGTTTTCGTTAAAATTGCAGGTGTCCATTGTTCTTTCTTTATTCGCATTGTCTTTGGGTGTCGACAAATGCTAGTAAAATTTCACTCTACCGTGACTGATTTTCTAGCATGCAACATAGATTAACAAAGATGAATGTAAAATCTGAAATGTTATAAAGAAATAAATGTAATAAATAAACTGAAAAAAAAAAAAATAAGGCGCTATATTCAGTTAATTTATATTACAAATATTCAGTTTCAGATTCGGCCTTATTAAAAAAAAAAAATTAAATAGAATAATTATACCATTTATATTAACTTATATATAATTCTATATATAAATACCCATCGGTCGGATGAAAAAGAACAACGGAATTAAATGAAATAATTATAACATTTAGGGCTATTTGATTGCCTGCATTTAGAATACAATGTAAAGTGAAATACAGTATAAAGTGAATACTGAATTCGAATCTTTTCTGATTGTTTGGTTATATAAAATAAATACAATGTAACTATATTTTTTCTTTGGTTGAGCGTATGTAAAGTAAAAGTAAATACGTGTATTGTGAATCTCTTGTATTTTTTAGAAATTAGTGAAATTTTTTCATTAATTGAAATATTAAATAAATAAATTAATTATATATTAAAATATAAATATTTTATAAATAAAATTTATTATTTAGTTAAAAAAAAGATTATAATATATTTATTTTAAAAATAGAAAACTGAACAATATGATAGACCTCTATATAACTGATAAATAAATTTATTTTAATGATATCTATTATTTATTTTAAAATATTTTTTTATTTTGCTTTCATAGGAAGATATATATATATATATATATATATATATATTTTAAAAATTACATAATTTTTTAGGTCAAATATATATTTTTTTAAATATTCAAATATTTAGTTTTTATAAATATTTTAAAATAATATAATTTATTATAAAATTTCCTCGCTTGTTCTTTGTAAAAGAAGAAGAAGAAGAAGGGGAAGGATGCTGGCGCGAGCGATGGTCCTTCTGGCTGGCTTCCTCTTTCGCTGTATGAAAACTCCCATTCAGCGGCGTCAGCGAAGACGAACACGACGGGGAGCTATGCGTCGTCGTTGCCATCGAACCTCTGCCGCCATTTCTACTTTGCTGAGATCGAGGCTGCCATGAACAAGTTTGATGAGGCTCGTCTGCTTGGAGTCGGTGGGTTCGGAAAGGTGTATCGCGGCGAGTTCGATGATGGCACCAAGGTGGCGATCAGCGAGGAAATCCCATGTCCGAGCAAGGCGTTCATGAGTTCAAACTGAGATTGAGATGCTCTCGGCTCATCGCCATCATCGTCTCCTTGATCGGATCTGCGAGGAGAACGGAGATGATCCTCGTTCACTACATGGCACATGGAACTCTTTGCACCTCTACAAGACTCGAAGCGGTTTACCGGATTATATCCGAGGTAAAAGAACGGCATCGGCGCTGGCGAGTAACGGGCATTCGCTCACTCAGTTGAAAATCGCTGGTTTTGAGCGTATTCGTTACTGAAAATAAACTAAACGGAAAACCATAATGAAATTTTACCGGGAATTACATTCTGCGTACCAAACAAAAAAGAAGAAATCGCGTATTTGGATTACATTACAGTATTACTTGAACAAACGCCCTTAAGTGGCTATTGGAATCGATGTAAAGAATCTGATGTAAAGAATTGATGTAAAATGATTATTTTATAGTTGTTTGGTTGAGCTTTACAAATTGACTTTCTTTTTTTGTTTGGTTGATAAAATGTAATGTAAAGTAAATTGAAGGTTTGGACGTCGGCGGTGAGTCGCGGTGCGATGGCGGCCCGGCGGCGATCGGCAACCAACAATATGTGGCGAGCATGGTATCTGCGTGAAGCAAATGAACGAAAATGCAGTATGGCGTAGCGGACGGGCTAAAGTAGCGGCACGAGCGGCAGTGGCGACGGCCAACCTGCCGCATCACTTTATATTGGCGCTGTATTTGGGAATTCAAATTCAAATACATACAACCTTTTGGTGTATTTGAAATGCACTGAAATTTAAATTTACTTGGAACCAAACGCTTGAAATATTCATTCCGAATGCACGCTACCAAACAGCCCCTAACTTATGTATATTTATATATATACCCCTTAAAAAAAACGGATGAAAGGGAATTGAATGGAACAATTATAATATTTATACAAACTTATATATATTTATATATATGCCCATCATATGAGATGAAACAGAAGTTGTTTCATATTCCCCCTTTCCTTTTGTTTCCTTTTTTCTTTTTAATTATAAATCTGAAATATCGTTTCATATTATAAACGATGGACAAAAAAATATTTCATATTTCTCTAATATAAAAGTCATTTAAAGGATATTGATACTTCATACAAATGATCAAATCATTCGCTCAAAAAAAAAAAAAAATTTGAATCATGTACTTTGATCTAAAATTTTTAAATAATCAATATAAAAGATGAAGAGGAAAAATCATTTGTTTGACGTTATGGCACGATTACTTTTGGGGTGAGATAAAAATAAATTTGTCTGGGATGTATTGGGATGTAGATTGAGTATTTTGAGAGAGAGAGAGAGAGAGTCTTCTTACCAAGATAGGATATAAAATGAGAGCTTGTTTTTGGGATGAGGAATGTGCCATTTATACTGCATTTTATTTTAGCTCATCATTAAAATAAAAAAATGTCTGGTCTCTACACATGATAATTTTATACAAAATTAATAAGATGTCTCAAAAGCCTAAAATAAATTAATCTTTATTTGATCACAAAAAATTAATAGGCTTAAAAATAAGATAACCCATAATGTATAATTAAATTCATATGATCACATTCAAAATTTCCAACATGCTCTCCTCTTCAACGCCGGAGTGTTGTTTGCGACGGTGTGTAACCTAGGTACATCAGCGAAGAGCTGCGTAAAACCATATACACTTATGGAAGTGTCATGGAATAATGAGGAGGCTCATACGTGAGAGGGACTCGTGCTGCCACGGGTCACCCATAAAATCAAAACTTGTCCCAGCAAAATAAATAGCTTCTCTTGGTAAAACGCTTCACTGAGTAGTTGGTTGGTCGATTATAATGCGATTGAAGCTCTTTGACACTCCTCAATATTATCAACATCTCTTTCCTCGCACCGCAGTTCCTTAAGTTCAATATAAATTACAATAGGCTGAACATATGTTGCTTTGATTAGAGATTCACAGACTTTATCTTCACTAATATGAGTAGCGATAAATCCAGCACTAATAGAAAAATGACCTATAAGATTAACACATGATTTTGCTTGATCTAACTTCAATGACTTCATAATTCGCTTTTGTAACTCCATTAAGTTAATCTGCCGTGGGATCTGGATTGGACGATTTTCCCACCAATATAAGCCAGAATTAAATAGTCACTTACATTGAGTTCGTCACCATAGTACTATGCACACAGTATCTGAACTCATTTTTAACTTGCAACAACTCTAAACACCAATAATTCTTTATCTCACCTGGTCAAAGAAAAATTTTTATTCATGATATAGTACACTATCGCATTTTACTTGAAATTATTCAACGAACTCAAAAAATTTATTTTGCAAATCCCATATCAATATCTCTTCACAGCTAAACTTACATATACAATAAGAGTAATTAGAACCTCAAAATAAAAAATAAAAAAAATCTAACATAAACCCAAAATCATATGCATTCACAAAATTATTTTGCAAACTTAACAAATTTATTTTGCAAATCTCATATCACTATTTTTTCACAAGTAAATCTCATCCTAATTATAACATCTAAATAATAAAATTATATAAACAAATCTAATCAATTCCAATATATTATAACTCAATCTAGCCTAACAAAATATAAGAACACACAATCAAAGTATAATGCACTATTTCGAAGTAACTTATGTCTACTCTTTCATTAGGAAGTCACTATTGGCTATAGCCAAAATGGTACGACTAAAATACTGATCAAATTCAAATGCAAAATAAAAAATAAAAACACATATCTTAAGCTTAAAGATCTCATAAAAACTCATTAAAGGTTGAGTCAGGGATGATGGTCTAACATCTTTACAGTAATAACGTTGACATGTTGTGACTCGTTAAAACTATTGCAAAATGACAACTTGTCGGTCACAAAAGGTTATTTTAGATCCAAAAAAATCTTTTGCAACAAACAATCATTATTAATAGCATCCAGCGACTCAATAGCTTGTTTGGCATCAGTTTTGTTCTATGTTATTATTTTTTTAAATAAATCACATTGTTTATAAAAACACAATTTTGAGAGTTTTTATAAACAACAATCCACCAAATATTTTTATTTCAAATCGAAACATGGAGAAAACAAAATAAAAATATCTATTTTTGATGTAATATTAAAATTTTTGGTGTTATTTATGTAAATATTAAAGTTTAGGATTTAGATATGTAAATATATAAGTGTGTGCTATGTATGTAAATGCCCCAAACAAAAAGAAAGATTTACATACATAGCATATAATTCTTATGCATATAGATATCTAACACCTGAAGTTTAATATTTACAACTATAGCACTTTTCCTATGCTTGAAAAGGTGCATTTCATTTTAAAAAAAGAATGATGATATTGATTTTCACGTAGTATCAAAGATTGGGGTGTTAGATATGTAACTATATAAGAATGGAATTTGTCATGCACTGTGATGAAATTGGAAAACACCAAGAACAACAACAACAACAATAACAAAAATAACTTGGCAAGCTGAATCCAAAAAAGCCCTAGACATCACAACAACGAAGCAAAAAACTAAAAATCACAAAATACACAAAGCAAAGACATATGCATTCACATAAAACACAAATTTAATCAAACAAAAGAATTATAACTTAATCTAGCCTAACAATACAACTAAATAAGCAAATCACAACATAAGTTATACATGATCTACCACAAATTTAGCATTTAGGAAAAAAAATACCTAAACCGGCGGAAGAGCTACGAAATGTGCGGTCTCCGACCCACAGCCCTCCTTGGCCGGCAGCACGCTAGGGAGGTGCAAATCCGGCGGTGGAATCGATTTTTGGAGCACTCAAGAGCGGAGCAGAAAAAAAAAAAGGGATCTGAATCACGAAGGGGACGTCAGTTTTTTGTCCAAATTAAGGCAATCACACAATGCTAATCATAAAATAATACTAAGTTAATAACAATCACTAGTGATGGTTATTGACATTAATTATTATGTAAATATTTATAATTTCTGGACCTCACATGCTCTCTAAATCTAAGAATAACCTCCGGCATTAGGAGAATAAGGTCTTACTTATAATTTTTGAGATTGATATTTTGATTATTTTAATCAAAGATCTAAAACACTCTATGGAATGATTTATAAGTATTTAGGTGTATTAAAAATTGAGTAATCTTAGGTTATTAATATTTTTTGATTGAGATATTTGATTGACTAAAAGATGTAACATTTAATTTTATATATAAGTCCAATTGATCACTTGACTTAAGTTGACCTAAATTAGACTAAAAAATCAAAATAGGCCAAATCATGATCAAACCTAAATTGGTTGCAGCTAATAGCTCAAGTTCATTTCAAATTAATTATTAATATATATATAAAAGTAATTATATGAACATATTTTATATTATTATTGTTAAATAATGCATTTTTTTTAATCGAGTGAAGCCGCATAATTTTATTTTGTTCAAAATTTTCGCATCGAAGCCTAGCATTGACTCAATTTGTACACATTATGAGCTTAAATCGGCATCATAAGAGCCATAAACTCCTCCCATGCAACAAACTCCTCCCTCAAATCAAGAGGGATTTTCTATGAATTTAGTGTTATATTAATAATAGTAATTTAATTTTTATTTATTTTCTTGTGGCATGATCACAATGGAAAAAGAAATATCAAAATCTGTCCTTATTCCAGCATAAAATGACAGCAGAAGTATAGTCCAGCCAAAGAGACACGACAACTTTTTTATGAAAAAAATAGATATATAGCATATAATACTTATATATTTATACATCAAATATTTAATTCTTCAATAATATATTAAAAATAGTACTTTTAATAATTTTTTTAAAATAAAATGTATCTTTTAAAAAATATAAAAAATGTGTTATATTTATAAATATCAGAATTTTATATATTAGATATTTAAATATATATAAAAATATATATTATGTATATAAATTTTTTTAAAATTAAATAAAATAATTATTTTTTAATTGTAAAATTTATAAATTCGATCATTAAATAGCTCCAAAGCTCACAACCTGTGAAGTGTGAACCCCGCTCCACGTCTCCTCCCTTTATTCTTCAGCAGTAAGAACCCGTGAACCTCTCTCCGCAACAACCCAAATTATATTAAATCCATTCCCCCATTGCCCTCTCCGCTGCACTGTTACTACTTTCACAGAACGATGTCTCTCTTCTTCCAAAACAATTCCTCGGTTTCCCTCCTACATGTTCTCATCATCATCCTCCTCCTCTCCGGCCACTCTCACGGCCACACCAAAGGTCTCCGGCCGCGAAAACCGCCGGAGTCGAATTATTCCGGCAACACGACGCAGCAAAAATTGATAGAACAGCAGTTCATGAGATGGGTAAAGTACGTCGGAAGCCTCCGCCATAGCCTCTTCGGCCGAGCAATGAACAAACTGTTTCCTTCCTACGCTCTCACCGTCGACAAGAATCCAGCCAAGGGAGACTTCACCACCATTCAAGACGCCATCGATTCGCTTCCCCTTATCAATTTACTCAGAGTTATCATCAAAGTCAATGCAGGAACATACACGTAAGCAGTCGCTGACCTCCCCGTCCACAAATTTTCATCAAAATTAAATTCTGCAACCAGATTTGAACAAAAGATGAGATTTTGTTGCAGGGAAAAGGTAACCATTTCGGCTATGAAAGCTTTTATAACAATCGAGGGAGCTGGAGCGGATAAAACTGTGGTGCAATGGGGAGATACAGCAGACTCCATTGGGCCGAAAGGGCAGGCATTGGGAACTTACAATTCTGCAACTTTTGCTGTTAACTCTGCTTTCTTCATAGCTAAGAACATAACTTTCAAGGTAATTTCTAGCTTCTCTCAAATACATCTTTAAAAAGAAAGGAATTGATCAATTGAATTTGTATTTTATTTTATTTTTTTCTGTATCAGAATACGAGTCCAGTGCCAAAACCAGGGGCGGTGGGGAAGCAGGCGGTGGCGATGAGGATATCAGGGGATACGGCGGCGTTCTTAGGATGCAAATTCCTGGGAGCGCAAGATACTCTCTATGATCATATTGGCCGGCATTACTACAAGGATTGCTATATTGAAGGCTCTGTGGATTTTATCTTTGGGAATGCTCTTTCCTTCTATGAGGTTAGTTATTATCATTATTTTTTTTTTTCTATTTACATACATACACACACATTTTTTATATATTTACATTTCTAATATATAAATTTTAATATTTATATAAATAACTCCTAAATCTTTAATATTATATCAAAATATTATTATAATTAAAAATTTAAAGTGAAATGTATTTTTTGTGTATAAAAAATGTTATATTTATAAATATATATATATATTTTATGTGATATATATTTTTCAGCATGAACTAACTACCTGCGGTGTCATCATAAAGTTAATGTTTGACTATTATGAAATTAAAAAAAACTTGTATATATATATTTGTTTTTTTAAACAGTAATTTCTTTACAATATTATTATTATTATTTTTTGATATAATTATAGCTATTATGAACAGATCCTTAGTAAAGTACATAAAATTATAAAAAACTTATTTTTTGAACTCTCGTGAAGAATATTAATGAATTTATTATTCGTAATAATCTCATAGAAAAAAGATGAATAGTATTATATGACAGTTGAATCTACTTTTTTTTTTTTTTTTTGCAATGGGTATCCACCACACCATCTTGTGGGTGGGGATGTCGTTATATCCATGCAGTCTAACGTCACATTAAATTTCAGCGTGTCGGTCACTTTTTTAATCTTAAGTATGGTAGCCTGGAAGGATTCTTCAGATTACGCTAACCCACCAACTGAGCTAAGAGACGGTGGGTGAATCTACTAATTCTCTTTTTTATTCTCTCGCTTTATTTTCTTTTCCTTCTAGAAAAAATCAATAGTATTAAAAAGAAATTTGTTAGATGAAATTTGTTAACTATTATTCTATTAAAAAGAAATTTGTTTGAATGTGAAAAACCCTATATATCTGACGTGGAAAGGAAAATATAACACCTTTTTTTTCATTATTAAAAATGAGGAATTAAAGAAAGTTTTTTTTAGACATTTAAGCAAATTTAATCATACTTCAATCTAAAATCTCTTTGTTAAAAATCAAAACTCTCAATATTTACTTATACTTTTTTTTTCCTTCTTTTAATTTTATTTCACTATAAAACATCCAATGATTCAAAACAACTGAAATCTTCGATTGTTAGCGAATGTAACTTTTTATATGTGATAACAAGAAGACAATGAAAAAATTGAGTATTTTAAAGCTATAAGAAAGATATTTATTTCATCTTTATTATTATCCTATTTAGTATCTTTCTCTCTGTTTATTATTTAAAGTCTATTTAATATTTTTTACTAATCAAATCTTATTTGAGATAGTGATAATATAGTAGTGTGATCTATATCATACTATAATATTATTTGAGTCACTGTATTTTATTTATATTTTAGCTGAGTGTTTAGAAATTTGTGATAAAAAATTTATATTTTTTATTTAACTTTTATAAAAAAATTATATATATTTCAAATAATAACTTTTTCTACAATATTTTTATGATTTTTTTTATTTTTTTAATGCAATAAATAAAAAAAGACCAATAAATCAACTAAAAAAATAGCTATTATACAAGTCTATTTTTCACTTTTCCCCAAAAAAAAACAAATTTTCACAAGTCTAAATCATATTAATTAAGTAATAATCGTAATTAATTTCACTTTAGTCCCATCAGCTAAGATTCCTTGATGACCTGATTACCGTGCCGTTCCTCGTCTGAGCTTACTTAACCCTTCACGTCACCATCCTATAGTTTCTACTGTCATGTTGTCCTCACAAGTCATTCTTAGTGGAACTCACATGCTCTCTACTCTCTCCTCATCATCTAAATTAAAGAGATAAATCTATGATCTCTTAGCTCGGTTAGTGGTCAAGTACTGGAATCTCACAACTTTCATTCGATTTTCAAGCAAGTGTTTGATTAAAAAAAGTAAAAATGACACGTTTGGATGATAAATGAACTTGTAGCAGATTAAAAATATTATCTTCACCTACAAGATAGATGAGATGTTGGGTGAATACTCATTCTAAAAAAAAAAAATTAAAAGGGAAAATATTATCTATTTCAATAATATTAAATCAAATTATTATGAATCTTTATTTTCTATTTTATATATATATATAATAGAAAATAAATAACAATTTAAGTTTAATTAATTATATATTAAAATTATGATTTTAGGGATGCCATATGCACGCTATAGCTGAGAGTAGCATTGACGGCTCAGAACAGAATGAGCCTTCTCGACGAGACAGGGTTCTCCTTCGTGAACTGTAAGGTAACAGGCTCAGGCGCCCTTTACTTGGGCAGGGCGTGGGGCACCTTCTCTCGGGTCGTCTTTGCCTACACATATATGGACGATATTATAATCCCCAGCGGTTGGTTTAATTGGGGAGACCCTAACCGTGAGATGTAAGTCATTTTCTACTCTCAATATAATAATAATAATAAAGTTGAGTGCTATATATATATATATATATATATATATAAATATTTAAATTTAAGTATTAAATATGTAAATAATCAGAATTATATGTTATGAATTTAAATGTCTATTTTATATTCTTGTGAAAATTTATGTAATATAATAAAACTTACAAACTAAAATATTTATATATAAAGAACCTTGACATTCGCCTAAACGCAAATAAATCATTGGAATTATGAAGGACTGGTTGGGATCACATTTTGTTTTTTTTGTTTTTTTTTTAAATTTATATTTATATTGTAATGATATTAAAAATGTATTTATTATTCCTGATAAGTGTTGTGCTTGATTTTATTGAATATAATAAATAGTGGTAATAGTTATTAATGATGATCATCAAGACTATAATGATATGTGGATGGCAGGTGGGTGATGAATCGGTGATGGGTGAAGGCCAGAATATTTTTTTATTCTAAAATAATTAAAATTTATTTAAGATATTATTAAAAGTTATTTATTTTATTTAAAAAATATACATTAAGAAAATAAAAGCTTAGGTTATTGCATATCTAAATATAAATATAAATATATATATATATATATCAACTTTTATATATATGAAAATATGTATTGATTTTAATAATATAATATTAGTCATATTATTTATGTAATTTAATTTAAGTGCTATGATTATAAATATCAAAATTTATATATTAAATATATAAATAAATAAGAATTATGTGATATATATGTAATTTTTTTATTAAAAATAATCCTAAACAGCCCCTCAAGCAAATGTAGGTTAATCTTAAAAAAAAAAAAAAAATTCTCAATAAAATTAGCTAATATTTCATATTGATTGGCAGGACTGTATTCTACGGCCAATACAAGTGCGCTGGTCCAGGAGCCAACCACGTGGGAAGGGTTCCATGGTCACGTGAGCTCACCGATGAGGAGGCAAAGCCCTTTATCTCCCTGAATTTTATTGATGGAATCGAGTGGATCAAATTATGAGATTTTGATTATTTTCTCTTGAGAGCATTAACCCTAATTATTAATTGTTTTCGTAAAAAAAAAATTTATTGTAACCCACCAATTCAAGTAATAAACTAGCCATCTTGACCAGCCCTTCGATCTGTTTCGGTTCCAATTTTGAGTTGAGATAATTCAAATAAAAGCTAGCCATTTTTGGAGGGCTTCACTATGATTTTTGAGCCATTTAAGCAACAATTTCAATGATTATTCCCACTAGTTATTGCAAAATCACATGAAATATATATTGTTAATATATATATATATATATATATATATATATATATATATATATATATATATAAATATATATAAAGGAGTCACCAAATTAAAATAATTTTTTTTTAAGGTAATTATATAGAGGGTAAGGAGTAAGGGTTTAAGTGATCAAGCTTACTCGTAATCCAACTTGAATTTAGTTCAATGAATGACTCATGAACAGAACTAGATAAACTAACAAGCTAATCTCAAGTTAATGTTGACTCCATTCTTTAAGCTCGTAAGCTGTATCATTTAATAAATATTAATATAAAATATACTTTAAAATATTATAATTTAATATTTAAGTATAATTTTTTTAAAAATATTTAAAGATTATAACTCTTTTTTTATATCAAACAATTTCTTATTAGCCTTTTTTTTATTTTTATTAATTTTAATTATAATAATTGATTGAATCAAAATTATATTACTAAATATGCTAACTTGTGAGCCAATTCAAACTCCTAGAATGAAGCTGATGCTTGAGCTCAAATTTAATTAATTGATTAATTAAGCTCAAATAATTAAAACATTAAATATGCTTTATGCCTCAAATAATTAAAACAACAAAGTTATTTCAGATGAAACATTTATAATTTGGGATTAAGCACTAATGATATATCAATATGCATTCCAAGCATTGGAACACAGTTTAAGGATATCTTGAAATTCAAGCATGAAGACGCTCGCCAGTGAATTTTTGGTTTAAAAACTATTGTAGTTTATCTAGGTATTATTATATATATATATATTATTTACCCTAAAAAAGAGTAATTTAATTTATTACTGATTTATCAATATAAAAACCATATATTTAAATGGAAGCCATATTCTTCATCGTTTTAACATGCAGTTTAAATTAAGAATGTCAAAAATTAATCTGATATGAATTCAACTCGAAAAATTCAGATTCGGATTGTATTTGAGTCTAATAAATTGACCCGATTAATAATTTGGTTTGGATTTATATTCACCTACTAACCTGATTTTTTAGCCGTCAACTTTTGACTTAATTTTGACCTGCGAATCACAAATTAACCAACAAACTCTTTAACATGATAACATATATATATATATATATATATATATATATATATATATATATATATATATATATATATATATATATATATATATATATATATATATATATATTCAAAAAAATGAAGATGGATTGAGTGCAGTAAGATTTTTGACCCATTTAATAAACGAGTCATGTCAATTTAAAATCAAATCCAATCTTATTAACCTACTCAAATTAACACCCCTAACTTAAATCAAATGATTAGATTTAAAAATGGTATGAAAATGATCATACAAAGAGAGTTGGTAGAAATTTTATGGAGAAAAAAATTTGTTCTTGGATTCCAAATGAAAGGACTTCAATGCCCATCAAATTTTCATTTTCTAAGACTTTAAACAAGACTATTGCAACACTAATGTCGATCAACAAATCTTTTATTTTATATGATGGAACATCTCACTCAGAGTCAATAAAAATATAAATCTATTATTGAAGGGACCAATATCTTGTACTCACTTGGCTTAATGTTGCTTATTTTATCACAAATTTTCTCAATTCTTACATCATCCAACATTTGGTCATTGAAAGACACTTAAATGTTTATATTAAAAAACCTTTTTCATGCAACCACATGGATGATCTATGCTCTAAGATTGATGCTTATTCCTTGAACTCCATCTCGAGGGGATTTATTAGTAGTATCAAATTAATATTATACTTACTATCATTTTATATTATAGTCTTTCATGCAATATTTTTTTTTAAATTTTTAGTTATTTGTAATGACTCATTAGATTCATAATTACTATAATATACATTCATAAATTACAATCATTATAAATTATATACATAGCTCTCTAATTTGAATGATTTGCAATAATTGATTTTTATCTATTTTGTTGGTCAATAATAATATGATTTTAAATGCATAAATGTGTGTTGATGATAAGATATAGTTCTCAAAGAAGAATCATTTAGAGAAGCTTCATGTGTTATTGTAATATTACCATCTTTCAAAGTTGACTCTAAAAATATAATTAAATATATTCGACATAGATATTGCACATTAAGTTATTATAAATATTTTTTAATCAGTATTTCAAAATTATTTATATTTTGATTTTCTTAAAACTAATTATAGAATATATTATTTCATGTGTGAAATTGTTTTTGAAGGATCATAAAATTTGTGAGGATCAATTTTATAAAAAGGAGATTTATATACATACCACATAATTCTTATGTATTTATATATCTAACATCTAAACTTCAATTTCTACATATATAACACTCTAATCTTCAATATCACATCAAAATATCATCATCATTCACTTTTTTAAAAATGAAATACACTTTTTTAAGCATAGAAAAGTGTTAGATAAGTAAATATCTAACTTTAGATATTAGATATGTAAATACATAAGAATTGTGTGATATATATGTAAATCTCCCTTTTATAAAATATATGTAGCTAGTTTATTTGTAGTTTTTCTAAATAGTTGTGTAGTTTGTATTTCATATCTCAAACTATTGATTGAGGCCCTATTTCGCCCTCAGATGTCCTGAATTCGAACCTTAGAGAATGCATGGGTGTATAAATTTGTTATAAAAATGACTGAAATATTCCAAATATGGGTAGCATCAAATCCTCTTGATGTGATGAGTAGATCATCAAATTGCATTTTAGTTCAATTATATTATACAATTATATAGCCAAAGTCAGAATATCAAAAAAATTAATATATAGTTACCTTTCTTATTTATTAATTATTTATTTTTTGAATTTATATTCTATTATGATGCATTTGTGCCAATATATGCATTGAATGAGTAGATCATTAAAATATAAAAAAAGAGCTACACTTCTTTGTTATAATATCTAAGTTGTGACTAAAGATAACAAATTTAGCTTGATATCAAATATTAACATTATATATTATCATTAATTTTTTTTATGTGATTTAATAAATTAATGATAGCATTAATGTATATGATACACAAAATTCTTTTTTTTTCAAAAAAAACTTTTATAATATTTATAATAAAATTGGATATTTTTTATTATATATAATTTTTAATTAAAATAAGTCTTATAAAGCCTCATATTATTTTAATAGATTATAAATAAATAAAATATCCACTAAATTCACCTATTCCAGAAATGTCCTCCAGAACTAATAATTCCATGCTTCTAAAAGATCCCGATTAGACCATGGAAACAAACCGGCTTTCGGCTCTCACCTCCGAAACCGCGTCGGCTATTGGTTTCGGCTATTAGGTTTTTCTGCCTATCTCCACGTAACGCCTGCCGTGCTGCTCCCTCCTCCGTCTCTCTCCCATTAGCTTCTCTCTCCTCAATATGCTTGTGTTTTTGGAAACCGCTCATCGAAACCAGTCCTAGGTTTCCTCTGCGACGATCGGGCGTCTATTCTCGTCCACACTTTTATCCGCTTCGGATTTGTAGGTTTTTTTTTTTCGCTTTTCTAGGGTTTCAGGTTCGCGCGATCTGACGCTTGTTTCGATTTGGGCGGTGAGAGCATCATTGTGTTTGGGAGTCCCGTTCGTCGGTCTCATCAACGGCGATTCTTGCTATCTTCAAACAGAAAAAGAGATTTTTATTTCGTATCTTTGTTAGGTGATATCTAGGGTTTATATCTCTGTTGTTTTAGAGAAATTTCGCTTGAATTGACTTCCTTTAAGTTTTCACGCCCTTGTGCCTTGTGACTGCAGAAACAAAGCATCTTTATGATTTCGATTGATTGGTCATTGACCCTGTTGTGTAAGGCTTGCGTCTCGCGTAGATCCGTTGGGAAGACGATAGAATATTTCAAACTGTTCGACTGATCTTCTTCCTTCGTAGAATTTGAGCGGTATCTTGGGTCTTTCCCATCCTTTCTAGGGATTTAGTGCTTATCTTTGGAGTGAGCCGTCAAAGTTGACCTATCGTCTTGCTTTAGGTTTCGTTTATTTGTTAGGATTTTAAGATGGGGAGTTCGGAGGTTGGGAGCACTGTGCCTCATGGCTTTAAGCAGTATGGCGTGACGAAGCCTATCTCACTCGCAGGGCCATCTGAGGCAGATCTTCAGAGAACTGTAGAATTAGAAAAAGTACGCTTCTTTCAATTCTTGCCTTTTTTCTTTCTTTTGTTTGCCTGTTTTTCTGTTGTTTTCCAATCTCTTACATTCTACTCCTAATATGAGCTTGTTTCAATGTAGTTCTTGATCGAGGTTGGACTTTATGAGAGCAAAGAAGAAGCTGCGCAGAGGGAGGAGGTTCTAGGACAGATCTGGTAATTGTTATAATTCAATTTGCCTGTCTTATTCTTTATGTTTTATCCAATTTTTACAAATAATATATGTTGTGACATATTCTTATGAATTATGGGGTTGCTTCTATATTTCCTTCTGTTTGTGCCAATATAATGCCATATGTTTCGTCAGTGGAATTTATGTAGTTTCATCGATTTACATAATTATATCGTTATATACACTAAACAAAGGTTCAAAGATCCTGGGTTATGATAAGCGTCCAACTTGTCTTTTGGCAAGTGTCAAGCATTTCACCTTCCTCATTACAATGAAGGTTTTAGTTGTACCTAACTTTTAAGCATTATTTACTATATTTCACAGCTTTATGTTAATTTCAGATGGATTATTTCAATTACTCGACGTTTTTTATTTAAATTTGAACCTGACGCATAATATAATTTTGATTGTTAGCAGCTAACTTTTACTTAATGTGTCGCAGTACTTGAAATTTGAATTCAAAATAAGAACTACAACTATTTGATGTAACAGTTAATGCATATTGTGCGACATTACATTTAACTTTGAACTCAAATGTATTTATATTTGATTCAAATTTATAAGTAATTGCTTCATATTCAACTTTGATCACATTAACTCAATATGAAGTCTTACATTAAAACTAATAATTTTATTTCAATTTTATTATTATTAAATCTCTTGCACTGCTATGGTATTGTCAACTTTTCTACCTTTCCTGCCTGTCTGCCTAGCATAGTTAATAATTTGCATGTAAAGGTGATATTTGTTTTTCTTGCTAATTTTATTACTTGAATTTTCTAGTATGGTTCAAGATTTATTTGTGGCTCAAGATTGTTTATTTATGCTGTTTATTGATGAATTTTATACTGCTTATAAAAAAATAATGTATAGTGGCATCTGATTGGATTTTATTTACTTGTTTTATGTGCTTGTTGATGTTCCATGCAGATTGTAAAGAGTTGGGTGAAGCAATTAACAAGTCAACGAGGATATACTGATCAAATGGTTGAGGAAGCAAATGCGGTCCTATTTACTTTTGGTTCTTATCGTTTAGGGGTAAGTGAATATTTTGTTGTAATTTTGCATCATTTCTGCTGCTTGCAATTCTAAAATGCTCGGTGGATGTCATGTATTTACTAATATAATGGCAAGGCTCTGTGTTAAGTAAAATTTCTGTTCGGTTATGTTTATGGAAGGAACTTTTTGAATGCAATATGCATATGACCAGCTGTGTGTTGATTCATGACTCCTTGATTTTCAGAAAAAAACTTATTCTCTCTAGTCTCTGGTAATGGCCATGCTTTGATCCTATATTGTGATTGTTCAAGGAATGTTACTATTTTAACTGCTATAATCATATTCGTGCTATCCCCCATTCGTACAGTCAGTATACCAGAAGGTTATAAGTCTTGTAATTTGCTCAAGTTGGATGAGATTGGCTATATTTTGAGTTTAACAATTTATCTTTTGTAATGGATGTCTTCTAACTGCTTTGTCTGAAATAGCCAGTTTTTTAATTTCATGTAAGCCATTTTGTCATGATGTATTTTTTCGGGCGCATTGCCTGGTGTGGCAGGTTAATGGACCAGGGGCTGATATTGATACACTTTGCGTTGGCCCTTCATATGTGAATCGTGAGGTTAAATGCTCATCATTAGGGCCTACATTTTTGGACCCTATTTATTGTGATCTCGAGTTAATGGGCTTTTCAATGCGTGCAGGACTTTTTCATCATTTTGAATGAAATTTTGTCTGAAAGGGAAGAAGTTACTGAACTTCAGCCCGTTCCAGATGCTCATGTTCCTGTAATGAAGTTCAAGTTTAATGGGATATCAATTGATCTTCTATATGCCAGTGTATCTCTTCTTGTAGTTCCAGAGGTAAGTATTCATGGATTTGTTCCGTATGCTAGTCATATCTTTGGAGATGGCAATGGGTTTTTGTTGCCTTCATCTACTCAAATTGTGAATTGTGAACGTCTGGTTTATTAGTTTTTTGAGTGCGCTTAGATATCTTGATTATGGTTCCATTGGGCTTATTCACTTGTTAAGTTAAAGGAACTAATCAATATATGTTATTGTCTTTACTTTTACGTTATCCTTTTGTTTTGTTTTGTTGTGTTTTTTTTTTTTTGCTCACTGAGAGAAATGTTTTGTTTTTTCCCTGATATTCGTGTTTTTTAGCAACCTTGGATTTTTAATCTCAATGTTTTGATTCTTTACTTTTTTATGTTAAAAATGATTTTTGGTGACGTTTCGAGTTTTCTGTAGTGCTTATTCACTTGTCAAGCTAAAGGAACCTGGCAATATGTCTATTGTCTTTACGGTCTGTACTTTTTCTCTATTAGCGTTTGAGAATTTAGTTCTAATTTTTCATCTGGAATGCAATATAGTGTTGTCTTTGAGGGCAATGCATGTGTTCTACTAGATGCCATTGTGATCTGAGGTGTTTGCCATGTCAGGTAATCTATCGCCTTAAGCATCTGCCAATTAGGCTAGTACCTTGCCTTTGATAGATGTTTATACTTCAGTCTTTGATGGTAAGTTTCTTTTTTTATGATTTAAATTTAACAAGGGATGGTGCTTGGAATAAGTTAAATCAAAATATAGTGCAATAATTTTGAAGTCTAGAGTAGTAAATCTTCAGGACAAAGAGGACGAACATGTTGGATAGATTAATTGGTGTTGGTGGGTTGTAAATTGAGTGATAAGGAAAAAGAATGGATGATGTCTAGGATGAACAGATGATGGAGAATATTATATTATACTTGTTTAAGCCCACAAACTTATGTAGTTCAACTTTTTTGAGGTATTCCATGTATCTTGGGTAATATGCAACTTATGTAGAACATATTGGAATGCAACAAAACCTTGAGATTTAGTTTAATGTGATGATTATTATTACTTTACTTTAAAAATATATATTACGCATCATTTAAATAGGTTTACCGTGAGAAACAACTATTTTTTATGTGCCTCCCTCATTTCACTTAGACTTGCACATAGAACCAATTTACTTTTACCTATTAGGCTGTCATTTTTCATAATGCTACTTTGTTTTTTTAGTGACTGTAGAAGCTTGAATGCAACCTGTCTATTTTTTCTATTTTCTGTTGTTTCTACTATTATATTTTGATATTATCTTCATTCTAGGTTTTTTTATGATAATGCCATCATAGTGTAACTTCTTGTTTTTTAATGGTGATTATGAGTTACACTCAAAGATATTCCTTATTACTAAAATTAGACTTTCCTAACTTCTACAATAACTCCATTAGATGATGCTTAAACCGGGTTTTTTTTTTCTTTCTTTTTTTGGAATTTGCTTTTCTTTTTTTTCTCTAATTTTATTCTCTAAACAATGATGATCTTTTAGGAATGCTTGTTGTTGCGTGGTGTTGCTCCTTTCCATTTGCCTGTTGTTGTCCTGTTTGTTCATGAAGATATTTTAATTGGAGCTTTGGGCTGCAATGTGGTTTTGCTCATTCAGCGTTTGATCATTCAACCTGTTGATTTGAATAAGGTTTTAATATTTAGTCTGGACTTAGTTTCAATGTTTGAATTCAAGATTCACATGTTTTAGTCCAAATTTGGGACCAAATCTAATGTCTTAATGCTCCCTAGTTGATCTTCATTTACTGAGCATACAGACTTCTGTGAGTATATATATATATTTTACTTTTAAGTATATGAATTTTTCACATCTTTCTGCACGAATTAGTTACAATATTTCTCTTAATATTATTTGCAATTGTTCTCAATCATTTCCTGATTCATGCAGAATTAATCTATTTCAACAATCAGAAACGATCCTATTTCTAGTCTGGCCTTCTTATTGGTTTTGGGAAAAAAGTACCTTGATTTGGGGGGGTTGGCAACTTTTTGACTTGATTTGAGTTGATGTTGCTTGAGGAATGGCTCTTAGGCCACCTGATATCCTTTGCAAATTTAGATAGTGCGTGATGTCTTGGGATGTTTTAGGCTTTTTCCATGTGTTTGATTGCAGATCTATAATATAGATGAGTTTCATGTACTGTTTAGTCGATTTGATAAAATAAGGGTTTATAACCAACTGTTAAAGTCATGCTATAAATTATTCGATTCATTTCATTTGGGCTGTGTGATTTGAATTTAATATAGTTTTTAACATGTTTAAACTGCTTAATTTATGTTTATGGTTTTATGCATCGGCAGGGTGTAATTTACTTCTCTTAGGTAGGTTTTTTTTTTTTGGTTTACTCTCTTGTAATTTCCTTGGTGTATTCAGTCAGAGCATGAAGCTTATATTGTCACAGTTGATCTGGTTTCTTCGTTAGTTTTTCTGAATCTACAATATTACATTCATCTTGCAAAAGTTCCATATCATTTAGGATCAGTAATTATCTTTTTGCATCTAGCATTCCACCTTGTCTATTTTGTAAATATTTTACATGCTTTTTTTTAGTATGGTGGCTGTAAAATGCCTGATTGACTTGCTGATGTGTCATTGTGTAATTCATAGTACTGTCATGTAGTTTATGTTAGTATTGTATCATGTATACAAGCATTATGTGATTGGTAAACTGTTGTAGGCGTGTTGCTGAGAACTAATGTTGAATTGTGTTCAAATTCAATATTTAATGTTTATGGCACTTGCCTGTTTCGTGTCATGATTGAAACATTTGTGTTGTTTCTTGAACCTGCTAAATTAGATGTGTTATTATTGCATCATTGCTGTTACTCGTCTCCATACACTTTTACTGATTCCATACAGGATTTGGACATCTCTCATGGTTCTGTGCTATATAATGTTGATGAACCAACTGTTCGAAGCCTTAATGGCTGCAGGGTAGCTGATCAGATTCTTAGGCTTGTTCCCAATGTTGAGGTTAATATTGTTGCCATCGTTAATTTACTAGACTTTTATTTGATTTTGAATTCATTAATCCTTCTGTTTTTTAAATGTTTCTTTTTTTAGAATTTTCGAACAACTCTCAGATGCTTAAAGCTTTGGGCTAAGAGACGTGGTGTCTATTCAAATGTATGATCTGTAACATATTTGCTTTTGTGTAATTGACTTCAAATTTGCCACCATATTTTACTACCTTTCTCACACTAGGTTACTGGATTTCTTGGGGGTGTTAATTGGGCTTTATTGGTAGCTCGAGTCTGCCAGTTGTATCCAAATGCTGTATCTAGTATGTTAGTGTCTCGTTTCTTCAGAGTATATACCCAATGGCGCTGGCCAAATCCTGTCATGCTGTGTTCTATTGAGGAGGATGAACTTGGATTTCCTATTTGGGATCCACGCAAGAACCCAAGGGACAGAACTCATCAGATGCCTATAATTACACCTGCTTATCCATGCATGAACTCTAGCTACAATGTGTCGACCAGTACCCTGCGAGTTATGAATGAGCAATTCCAGTTTGGTAACAGAATCTGTGAGGCAAGAAAAAAATATTTTTATGTTAACTAATATATTATTTTTTTTCGCATTATTTTTAACTTGCATTTATGAACCAGGAGATTGAGCTGAACAAGGCCAGTTGGAATGCATTATTTGAACCGTATCAGTTTTTTGAGTCATATAAGAATTACCTTCAGGTTGATATTGTTGCTGCAGATTCAGATGATCTTCGTATATGGAAAGGTTGGGTAGAATCTCGATTGAGGCAGCTAACTCTCAAGGTAAATTTCTATGCTTTGAGGGTTCTGATCAATAGAAGATAAAGTCCATGGTCTGGAACTCCCTGTTGGTATTTTCAGTGATATTGAGCAATTTCTTTGGGCTTCTAGTTTATTCTTTTGAAAAGTATACATGCTTCATGATGTTATGTTTGCCTTGTTAATACTGTCATAGTTCCTGACTATCATGTATCTTTTACTATTTTTTCTTCAGATTGAGCGGGACACTTGTGGGATGTTGCAATGTCACCCTTACCCTAATGAGTATGTTGACAGTTCTAGGCGGTGTAATCACTGCGCATTTTTCATGGGATTGCAGAGGAAACAGGGGATTAGGATTCAAGAAGGCCAACAATTTGATATACGTGGAACAGTGGACGAATTTAAGCATTCTGTGAACATGTATATGTTCTGGAAACCTGGAATGGAAATTAATGTTTCCCATGTTCGAAGGAAGCAGATTCCTTCATTTGTTTTTCCGGAAGGTTATAGGCGACCTCGGCCTTCAAAACCAACTATTCTTCAAAATTCTGAGAAAGCTAATGGTGGGGAAGATGAACGTGATGGTGGATCTTCAGAGAGACGATTTAAGCGGAAAATGAGTGTTGAGGAGGATGATGTGAGATCAAGCCCTGGAAAACGTGCATCTCTTAGCCCTAATCAGATGAAGTCTCCTTCACCTGATCAATCCAGTGGCAGTAGAGGATACTCGAAAACTGAAGTTACATGCGCAGTTAAAGGTGGTACACCCCAGTCTGCTTCCCCTAGCCCAGGATGGCAGACACCAATGGCTCTCTCTGATGTTGATGGTTCTGGCGCCAGGTCTTCATCTGCATATGTACAACAGAAGGAGTTACCAGAGGCTCAATCTAGACAGTCTGACGAGCAGGTGACGAGCTTAAAAGACTTTGGTGATGTGGATGGAAATGTATCTAGTTCTAATGGTGTTGCAGTTGTTAATCTGCAACCTGTGGGGTGCGTTTGCAGTACTGATACTGAACCTGTTCCAGATAAGGTGAATGGTATAAATCAGGGCATTCTGGGCACTACTAGTTCGGGCACAAATGTGTCCCTTCATGACAGTGAGCCGGTACTGCAAAATGGCTTGGTGGATGAACCGGAGGTTCTATCTATCTTCCTTTTTTATATTCATCCTAATGGTTTCTTTTACTGATATTATTGTGTTCTGAAGTATGTTATACTTTTACCACTTTGTCTTTCATTTGCGAAGAAAAATGCAGCACTTGGGGCAGTGATGAAGTCTCATGGAGGGGTGAATTCTGAATCTGTACGGAAACCGGTGATGAGGCATGCATTTGAATTCTATACATATTTCTTGTTTCGAAGTTTGTAGTGTTATTTTTATACCGTCCTGTTTCTGGTTTTCCTTTTTCCTTTTTTTGGATACAGGTTGAGCTTGACAACCACAGCGTAAAGGTCTGAACAACAAGCACCGTTTATCCAACAACAAATCTATTTCAGCAGAAAGAGGCGCTACGCATAGGTAAGTTTTATAGTGGTTTTATCTTCTGTTTTATGTACTGAATTGGTTATGGTGGGAGCTAAACAATGGATTGGAAGCTGCAACTATCAGAAAATAATCTTCTCCATGCAATTGGGTTTCTGAACGGGAATGCTAAGGACTTGTGGCTTGTAATTTTTATTTTACTAATCAACTGGGGAGATTTTAGTTGGGTGGATAGCTGTCAAAGTTTGTGTTTTAATTTTATTTTTAGTTTTAGTGTTAGGTTAGGTTTAGGGTTTTCTTTTACTAGAACTTGATAACTGTATATCCTGGAAAACTCGGCAATACAATGTTATGTTTAAGCCTAAACTTCTTTTATGCTTTTGTGGTCGTCCCTACATTTATTTTTTTTAGTTTTTTTTTCTGTTGTTTAAATTGTGATGCTTTGAGAACTGATTGATCAGAAGAGAAATTTTTTGGAATGTGTTAAGGGATCGAAGCTCTTAGTTGACATGAAATGAATAGGCCATTCTTTTATGTTTGTTTCACTGGTTTTGGGCTTCAATATTAATTGTAATTATAGTTATTTTTTATTATAAAATGTTATATAAAGTATAGTTATGATGCAAAACAAAGGATTATTTAATAGGAGTTTTCAATTCAAGTTCTTTCTGACAAGTGTTCAAAATTGGCAAGTTACTTTGCTTAGTTTAATATAGTTTGATTAGCTATGATAAGATAGACTTTCAGTCTTGCATATAAACAATAAATAGAAAAACATGATAGCATACTTAATCCATGCCCCTCCTTTAATTCTGGGTGTAAGTTCAATCATTGGGCTACTTTTTTTTTTTTGTTTGGGAAGTTGGTGTTGTAAAGACTATTTGCAGGCAATTCTTTCTTTAGATCTACCTGCGGGTAATCTTCTTTGGCATGGTTGAAGTCCCTACTTAGCCTCTAAGCAACAAGTTATAGTGTCACTAGATCAGAACTTTTTTTTTTAATTCTACATTTAGGTCCATGTTTATTGGCTTTCTCACTCAAGAATGTAACTTCAGTAATTACTTTTTTTTTTTTTTTGTTTTGTTTGATCTTTCTAGAGCAAGATAAAAGTCTTACTGTAGGTATCTTTTATGCTGAAAGTAATCAAGTTCCATATACCTTTGCCATTCTGATTTGTATATAGGTCTTCTTGTCGTGGGGCTCTCTTTGTAGAGTTGCAAGGCCCTATCCCTATCTTTAGATTGAGAGTTGCGCTTTTAATAAAGGTTTAAGGTTTGCTTTTGCGTAGCTCTCTTTTTAGAGTTAATTTTTTCTTTAAGTCGCTTTCTTTATTGAAGTCGTAGTTTTCATCTTGAGCGTCTCTCTTTATTATATAGAGTTGTAAGTCATAAATTCCTTTCTCTGGCAACTTTTGACTCCCTCTCTCTCCCTCTCTCTCCCTCTCTCTCTCTCTGCTGCATTTGCAAGTCCTAATTCTCTAGGCTTCTCTGTTAATCATCCTGAGCTGTAAGATCTGATCTTTTGGCCACCTCTGTTATCTATTGTTAAATGTCTCATTGCTCTGGGTCTCTCTCTCTCTCTCTCTCTCTCTCTCTCTCTCTCTTTGGGCTACTTATATTTGGAGTTGCACGATCTAATTAATTTTCTGATGTTCTTATGGAAAAGATTTTTAGAGGGGTTGTTTGAGATCATTTTTTTAAATTTTTTTTATTTTTTTATATAAAATAAAATTTATTTGGGTTTTTTAAATTTAGTAATTTTATTTTTATTGAATGATGAACAAATCAAATTGTGTATTAAATTTAGTAAATCTCAAACTATGATTTAGAGGCCTAAGATTTATGTATATGTGTGTTTAGCAGTTCCTTACTATAAATAGATTGAGCATTTATTATGCTTTTTAATTTGAACATTTACTATAAATTTAAATTTTAATATATTTTGCACATTGTTATTATGCTTTTAACTAACTTGGAAAGTGTCTTCAAAGCATTTGCATGTTTTTATACACCATAAATTTACTTATGAAGGGTATTTTTGGAGTCTAATTTAAGGGCCTCCACAATTTTTACAAAGTCTCTGCATATTTATTTGTATGTTTTCTTAAACTCCAAATTTTATAAATAATGATTGGCTTAATGGAGTCTGGGTTTGTGGCATTGATGAATGTGAAGGATAGTCAATTTACATGGATTACTAAGGTCACTCTAATTGACATAACAGGTCACTATTATAGTTATGACTATAGTCCACTAGCTTGGGATGCCAAGCACATTTTAGCACCTGTTAAAACTATGGTCTTTAGATAAGTTTAGGTTATTTTTTATCCTCATATTGATCAAAAAATGGAGTTTGAAAGCAAGCCCTCAATGAAATTGATATTAGACTAAAATGTTTATTGATTGAGAGCATATGTTTCTACCAAATGATCAAAGAGTGGAGATTTTCAACTTAATCCTACTTTATAACTTGTGTTACATCTTAATGCCGCCTTTAGACATAATGGATGGATTAATAGAAGTTTTAAGTCTCAAGATTAGTATTAATGGAGATCAAAACAGATGATGTGATCAATACTGAGAACTTTGAGAGACTAGATTATATTGTGATTTGAATTTAATGATTACATTTATATTAGAATATCGAGATTATATCCAATCAGATATACTTTGTTTAATTCAATCTTAATTTTATTTTATAATTTCAGAGAAATATGGAACATCATTATTTTCAACCATAAGTCGATCATTGGTGAATAAATTTTGACCCACTTGATCAAATGGTTGCAGTTAATCAAGATTTGTTTTGGGCCAATGAAATTTTGTTTTTTTTTTATTATTACTAGGATTACAATATTAATTAGTCCATTTTAGAGATATTTTAATGTGAATATAATTAACATAAAGGACAACAAGCCATAGTCAAATGCAAAAAATAATAAGTTATAAAATATATTTAACATTGTTAACTTAAATTATTTGTTAATAAAAAAGGCGAGCAAATCTATGCCAATTCATCCAGCTTGATTAAAAGCTTTAAATAATATTTAAATTAATGGCAGCATTTGAACCGGCCTTAAATAAATTTTAAATCTATAAAGCACGTCTAAAAAAAATAAAAAAAATTAAAACTTGATTGAAATTTATTTAGGCATATTAATTTATTTATGATCTTACATATTTTAATATTATGCCAAAATAAAAGATGTGTTTAAATTTTTATATTAGAAGACATTATTTTTTTATTGTAGCTAAATAAAAAGATCGTTCAAATGCATTTGACACGAACATCTATGAGTCTTCTGAATTAAAATAAAGATAAAATTGGTGTTCAACATACACACACACATATGTACGCACATATGTACGTATATATGTATGCATGTATAATGTCTCATTTTTCATAAGACAAGAGTGTAATATGTAGCTAAAGCAATTTAATCTAAAATACTCTCTTAATTAATAGAGGAGTAATGTAGTGATCGTTTGGAACTATGAGCTAAATCGAGAGGAAGAGGTAAAAATGATGGCTCATGATATCTATAAAAAATGCGATGATGAGGAAGACAAACTTTAAGATGCCCAAAAAATGACAATTTTTATAAGTAATCCTTTATCTTTTATATTTTGATATAGTGAGGGGTAGAGAGTTTCACAAAGGAAAATGTTAAAGAGTATATCATACAAGGAAGGTCTGCTTTGTATCTTGGATAAAAGTCAATAGGTAAGGATGAAAAAGTGGAGAAGAAAATTAGGAATCTTATTTTATGTGAGTTCTTTCTAGATAGTTGCATGATCTATTAACAATTCGTAAGTTATATATATTCATATGGGGAATACAATAAATTTATTGACTACCATAAAGAGTTATGATAAACACGTAAGTGGGTGACAATATGTTAAGTTAATAATCTTATATTGTTAGGAGAGATACCTTTAAGTATTTAGCTTATGAGCTGGCAAATTTTTGAAACCAAGTTGATGGAAGCAGGACAAAAATATGTGAAAGGCTTCTCTATTAGAGGAATCTCTCAATGAGAGCCATCTACTAAAGAGTTCAAGGGTGCACAAGTAATAGGCAAGCAATGGATGACTTTATTGTGATTGAAAGCATGATAAAATCATCGCTAGAGGTACCAATACTAATTGAGCTATAAGATGGGATGTGTCAATTAATGCCCAGTTGATATGATACAAAGCGGGGAAACAATGTCTAGGAGTAAACATGTTAGTGGTGCTAAATAATAATGACATCATCATCCATAGCTAGGAGTGTTATCGGGGAGTCAATTAGTAGGTGATATGACAAAGGTTATTGACTTTAGACTAATAAGAGCTTTAATATTATCGAAAAGATAATAAGTGAGAAAAAGATGTTTATAAAAGAATTGTCAATCAAAGAGATGGTGAATCTAGGTGAGCTTTATGAATCCTAATAGATATTTTATGAAGAGACTTTAGGTGGCAATAGCTTCAATGCTAAGTAAGCTAAAGGGATTTTACTAGGTGAGATGACAGAGGCAATAAAGCTTACTTTAGAATGGGTTATTAGGTATTAAGATTTTTCGGGTTATAGTTTCATCTAAAGATGTCAGATTTCTAATTTATTATTGATCTCTTTTTTTTGAATAGGTCAGTTTGACACATATTATTAAATATTTTATATCTAATTTTGATATAGTGGTCTCTTATCTACACCTAGTAACATCTACAAGCATAATGATTCTTTGTTTGCACATATGACCTACAATGACATTTCTATAACACCTATGATACATTAAGCACATATTGCGCTATTAATTATCCAAAATTTAACCTAAAATAACCAAATATTATTTACGACCTCAGTAGCTTTGATAGATTTGGTCGTATGTGATCACCCTAAAGTAGTTAGATCTACTAAACCACTCTCATATAAACTCTATTGACTTAATTGGATTTTGTAAAACCCTAGTTTAACTCATTCCACCTTAGCTATTCTAGAGATCTATACTAGCTCTTAGATTGTCTATGGCTTTACACCCATGTGACTATAGACCCTGAAGCGACCCTTCTTTATATGACCATAGCTTCCAAGTAGGCTTATCGTTTAAATACCTTAATCTATTTCGGAACATTTGCCCCATTAGTCAACTGACAGTGGTCAGACAATTGTGATTAGGTGATAATACTTAAACAATGGAACAATAGCTATTAGATAAAGCTCATGGGTTTCCTAGATCTCCAAGCCCTCTCCCAATGCCAATTTAGCACCTCACATGGAGAATGCGACTCCATTTATAATTTTTGAGTGACATGATATAAGTTTCAAAACAGTTCCATTAGATAGCCCTTGTTGATACTTTCAATCATAAATTATTTATTTAATATTTAAGTACCTTAGTATCCTTAAAATTAAATGATCTTAATCTCTTTAGATTATTTTTATTGACATTAATTTGATAATAAATATGTAAGATTTATATATCGTTCGACCTATCAAAATTTTATTATACTTTTAACTCAGATTGAATATTTTTAATGACATTAGGTTAATCTTATCAAGACATTCAATTTGACTCTAATTTTATTTAAATCAATGAGTAATTAATTTAAAATTTATATCACAAAAATTATAATAAAATTTGCCATCCATTGAATGACATATCAAATAAAAAAATTAAAATGAAATAAAATGTAATTTAAAATATCAATTATTTATACAATAACTATAAGATAACTGTTCCTATAAAAAGATATTCAAATTTATTTTATCTTAAAATAAAATTATGGCATCTTATATTTTTTTTTTCAGAAAAAGCTAAATTCTTATTAAATTGAGTTATAAATACAACAATCAATCTATCGACGTGGCAAGAGTCGTGAACCCTTCGGAAAAGCGTAATTCATGTCTTCGGGTAACTGCATATTACAGATCAGAAAAGGTCAGAGCGTTTTTATTTATTTATTTATTTTTAAATTAAATATTCAAACATACATTTTATTATAATAATTTTAACTTTTTTAATAATAAATAAATAATAAAAGATGAATTAGGTTGAGAGATTTGAGAAGATAATGAGACTGAGGTAAGATACCATCGAATAAATTAATATATAAACGTTTAGATAAAAAAAAAAATTTTTTTTTTCTCAACTTTTCAAAAATATTGATTCAGTCAAAGACAAGGACATTAATTAGAAATGACCTTTTTTTTTGGAGAAAAAGAATTTTTTAATTAATTAAAATTGACTTTTTTTATTTATTTGGGGAAAATGCGTTTTTTATTGGAGAACGTAATTTGCGGTTTTAGGAGCCATCCAAATATTTTTTTTTTAAAATAAGAAAGACAAAATTATACGCTGCGAATTTGTTTATTTTTTTAATTTAAATATTCTGATGCCTCCAAATTTTATCATTTAGTTTAATATCAATACAATATTATTCTGTGTATTATATATATATATATATATATATATATCATTAAATAAATTAAAATTTTGGAATCAATTTTCATCAATTTTATGTAAAAACATTCTAATACAAAATTCTCTCAAATGAAAATAATTTTCCGGATACACCATGACACAATGGCTAGTCGGGCCCACATCGCACTCATAAACTTTATGTTCCCACTTGAGTAAAAGAACACAAAAAAAATGAATTTTTTCTTAGAAAACTTTTTTTTTTGAAAGGAAAAAAACTTTAAAAAAATCAAGTTGTTTTTTCACAAGTGGTCATGGTTCAGTTCTAAAGAACAAAATCCTATGCAACAGCTATGAGAAGGAAAGTGAAGAATATTGGCTCCGATTGTGAGTTTTGCTCTTAATGTGATAATGTATGTTCAATATAAGATGTGCATATTTAGTTTATTATTAAGACTCAATTTAAAAAATAAAAACACTGACTCGATGGCCCTCGAATCATTCTGAGAGTTGTCTTATAAAATTTTAATCTGGTTATTTATTCTTTGTACACAAATCTCAAAGAGCCGTGCGGGTGAAAAAATTATGTTTTAATTATATTTTAAAGAATTTATCTTAAGAAATTTATATTTTTTAATCAGAATTAACTATCTCAGAATGACTAAAAAATATTACTGTTTAACTTTTATAAAATAAAAAAATTTATATACCAACTATTTTGTATACAATAAATTTTTTTATAGTAATTATATCACTATTTTTTATATAATTATATATCTCAACTAGACTCTTAATTGAATTTAGAGCTGAATATTTGATCCATTGTTTTCAAGAATAGATGGCTTAATAGTTTTTGTCCCGAATGAACAGAATTATTATCTATTTGTATAATATAATATCTAAAATTTAATATTTAAATTTTTTTAATACTTTACATATACATAAACCTTTTAAAAGATAATAATAATAACAATAATAATTGATATATCATTAAAAATTCTATTAGTTGAAACACGAATCTTGATATAATCGATTGTCATTTGAGACTTAAAATATAATTGAAAAACTTTTGAGATATCGGTTGGATTAAATAGCTGTAAATATTGAGTGTTTATAACAATCGGCATCTTGATTTGGATCTACAAGCCAAGATCTCTCAATTCTAACTTTATTTGAGTATTCAAATACTTAAAATACATCAGATGATCAAATGAATCATTTCGAGCCGTTCGATGGAATGGTTTGGATTTTGCATGTATTTATAGAAATGTCACTCTACTAATCTATAAATAGCCCCTCCCACTCTTCACATGAGGGGGACAAAAGCTAACGAAAGGGGAGAGTTCTGAGACTCGAATAATCTCAAAGCATAATCGGGCCACCAGCTGACTATCGTTGGATTATCGCTACCACCGGCCAGCGTCGGCCACCGCATCCGCGGCGCCGGTCTCCACCGCTTATCGAGTTAACCACCGGCTGCCGGCCAGCCGCCACACCGGCTGTAGTTAATCACCGGATCTGATATATGACCACCATCGGCAAGATTGGTCGCCGCGCGCCGCCATCACTACCGCCACCACCTATTGTTGGATTATCGCATGTTCACCATCAGTTCTTACCGCCTATCTTTTGATAGTTTTTTGATCATCTTAACTCAGCAAGCTTACGTTAATCCAATGAAGCTCGTCACAAAACTTATTATTTTAAGCTATCATTCTTCAACTTTGGAGAAAGGATAATAATTGTAACAAAAGCTAATATAGTGAAATTATTTTTAAGTGGGCTAGGCCCCGTGATTTTTTGCTTTTTGGGTTTTCCATATAAAAGTTTGAATTCTCTCAAACTCTTTTGCTATGTGTGCGAAACTTTTGTGTAACGCTAAGACATCGAATTCTCAAACTCTACCAACCTGAATCTTCCTGCACGCAACAGTTTGGTGCCATCTGTGAGAAGAGAATCTCACAATCGCAATCTATGTGAACACCTGCACTATGACCAACAAGCATATTACTCGCAACAACGGAGCCTCCCGCTCCAACTCGCATCATTCCCAAAGCCAATCCTTAAATCAAGGACGTCAAGCTTCTGCCTCATTTCCCTTTGATATGTGTTACCTTATCGGTGAAGGTATATCAGGAACCTCTCTAGAAGATTATGATCGTCGAATATAAGAGTTTCAAAATGAGATAATTCAACTTTTATGAGAAACACGACAGTCACTATTGCAACAAATGCATCTATCCCAAGATCAATCATTCATCAGGGGAGGTCAAAATGCTTACACAAGGCCTTCTCGCCATCAAGCTGAAGTTCATCCGTTGCTAGACCATGTTGCTGACCATCTTGGCACTGCTAGTTCTATCCACTCATCACTTGCGGCTCAACCGATCTCTAACCCACCAATAATTGTAGATGGCTTTGCACATTCTTGTCATGCTGATTTCACTCGTCATGTTATATGTGTAGAATTACAACGTTTAATGTAAGAAGAATTTCATCTCAAAGATATAAATTAACTTCCTCTCGCGTGGTCGAGTCTTCACCTTTCAGCAATTCTTCAACATCCTATTTCGTAGGTTTCAAGCTTCCAAGCATCTCATGATGGGGCACCAATATGAATACATTGACCATTATAGAATCATCATGCACATCCAACGAGCTCTTGACATGCTGCTTTGTCAGGTCTTCCCAGTCACCTTTAAGGGTCAGGCTCGCACTTGGTTCAACTCTCTTCTAAGAGGATCTATCTATACTTTTGATGAACTAACTAAAATTTTTGTAGAACAGTTCATTACGAATTGAAAGATCGTTAAAGATTCTTCTCATCTCTCAAGAATTCATCAAAATGAAGATGAATCACTTAAGGAGTACTTCCAGAGATTCTCCTGGGCCTTTCTACTCATCACTAATGCGTAATATGGTTCGCTCATATGATAACTTGGTTCATCATGTGGAAGCACAAATCTTTGCTAACGAGGCTATCAATGTACATCGAAAGCTATTTGAGCAATATATAGGGAACAATCATGGACTAGGGGGGACCTACTTGATTATCAATCATAAGATAAAAAGTCAAGATTGGTGAGCAATTCTGATTGCAACATTCAAATAATAATATTCTTGCATAATTATGATTATAAAGCTCGTTTCTTCTATCATCTAATTTTATATATTAGATTTATGATGAGTAAAACAATGAAGATGCTTTCTATAAATATATAACATGTCTTAAGAAACTCTTGGGCTACATTAAAATTCTTCATACGTCTTACTAGACTTATACTCATTAGGCAAGACTATAATTACGATCCAAAGTGTACTCTACAAACCAAATTTTATATTCGATTGATACACATGACAATCCTCGGTAATCAGTATAATCAATTCCAGGGGGATTTGATTCGACCCGTTATATACAGGTTAATGTTATGAAGTAATGCTTTGGCAAATAACCTCGAATGAGTCAAAAATCTTTGGTGAATTTCGTTTGACATATTATATACATGTTAACATCATCAAGTAACATAATTACAAACAACCTCAGATGGGTCAAAAATCTTTAGCGGATTCGATTCGACACCTTTCATATATGTTAATGTCAAAAATCCTTTGTGGATTTAATTCAACCCATTCCATACAAATTAATGTTATCAAGTAACACTTTGACAAACAATCTCGGATGTGTTAAAAATCTTTGGCAGATCCGAATCGATCTATTCCATATAGGTTAATGTCATCAAGTAACACTTTGACAAACAACCTTGAATAAGTCAAAATTCATGATTGATTTACTACATGTTAATGTCATCAAGTAATATTTTGACAAATAATCTCAGATGGGTCAAAAATCCTTAACGGATTTAGTTCGACTCCTTCCATACAGATTAATGTCATCGAGTAACGCTTTGATAAATAACTTCGGATGAGTTAAAAATATTTTAATGAATTTCTTTTATTATATATACAAATTGCGTCATAAATAACGACATGGCAATATCAGTCAAAATCCTTAGCGGATTGATTCACCTTTCATATAGGTTAATGTTATCAAATAATACTTAAGCAAATAATCTCGGATATGTCAAAAATATTTCACATATTCAATTCAATTAATATGGTTAATATCATGACACTTTGACAAACAACCTCGATGAGTCAAAATCATTGGATTTAATTCGTCCTTCTAATGTATCATAAACACTTTTACAAACAACCGACGAAATCACCATTTGATTCACCCTTCCATACGTTAATGTCATGAGTAATACTTTGACAAAATAACCTGGATAGGTCAAAATCCTTGGTTGATTGATTCGACTGTATCAGTTAATATTAAGTAGCTTTGATAAACAACCTCAAATGGGTCAAAAATCTTTGGTGGATTTCTTTCGACATATTCTATACATGTTAACGTCATCAAGTAACATTATGACAAATAACTCAGATGGGTCAAAAATTCTTAGCGGATTCGATTCGACACCTTCCATATATGTTAATATCATCAAATAATATTTTGACAAACAATCTCAAATGGGTCAAAAATCTTTGGTGGATTTAGCTTGACCCATTCTATACAAGTTAATGTCATCAAGTGACATTTTGACAAACAACCTCGAATGGGTCAAAAATATTTCACAGATTCTTTCGACTTCTTCCATAAAGGTTAATGTCATCAAGTAAAATTTTGACAAACAACCTCAGAAGGGTCAAAAATCCTTGGCATATTCAGCATTACTCATTCCATACAGGTTAATATTATCAAGTGACACTTTGATAAACAACCTCGGATGGGTCAAAAATATTTTACAGATTCTTTCAATCTCTTTCATACAAGTTAGTGTTATTGAGTAACACTCTGACGAATAATCTTGGATAGGCCAAAAATCCTTAATATATTAATTCTAGGTTCTTTCATACAAGTTAATTGCATAAAATAACATCATGAAAAATAACACTCTTAAATATTTCGCCAGAATTTCTGAATTTTTTGATGAATGGTTCCTAATCGATGCTTCCCCACCAGTTTGGCGGTTGCAAACTGTTCAACCATCTATTTGAGTCTCAAGAAAACCAATTTTCTATTAAATAAACTTCTGAAACCTTGATAACCTCCACTCGGTGGTCGGCAGTTGACGTCTATTTTGAGGAAAAAAAGTCTGTCGTATGAACTATGATTTGATTTCCAAATGGTGCGACGACATTCATTTTGAGGGAAAATAGACTGATTATGCGACTTTGATCGCCTCCAAATTGATTGGGTCCATAAGGATAGTTAACGCTCTCGAGCGAGCTGAATCAGGCCCATGAGCTTCGATTGCCTCCAAACTCGATCCGACTGACAATTGATGCCTCTCTCGAGGAAAAATCGAAGTCTTATGAACTACGGGTCTTGATCGCCTCCAAATCCAATCGGTTCGATGAGGACAGTTGACGCCTCTCTCGAGAGAAAATCGAAGCCTCATCGTATGAACTACATGTCTTAATTAGCAAAACAAATAACATTCTTTTTAGAAGAAAGTCAGAGTCTTGCTGACAAAAGAAAAAAAATTTATTACCCTCAGCCTCTGAACTTTTGGTGGATAATTTCTCATCCGTAGGAGAACATTAGAGCATATGGAGAAAAGCATGTCCCCACTTGACGAAGGGGATTTTATAGATCCACAATAGGGGTAAAAAGGAAAAATTTTGAAAAGAAATTTAAAAATATTTAAATAGATTTCAAAGTTTCTTCACTCAAATATATCCTTCTTTTTATAAAAGTGAAAAAAAGGAAAAAATAAGAAAATTTTGGAGAAAATATAAAAAAAAATCTAAATTTTTTAACATTTGGTCTTCTTGCGGCGTGTTGCGATGATTGTGCCGCCTTGCGCCCGCTTGTCCCATTATAGTATGGCGGCGTCGCGTACGTCGCTCCGATCGTGCTCAGGCGTCATGGCCTAACTCACGCGGCTCAGCATCCTGGGCTTTGAACGCTCGCCGCCGCGACGGCGATAATGACTGACCATGCGCTCGAGGCCACACGTGCCAACGTCCCTGAACGTAAGCATGTGCGCGCGTGCACTAAGTTGGCCACCACCTCCCGCATTTGCCGCTTTACTTCGCGTGCATGCACCTACTATGTGGTTGGTTTCTTGCCCCTGATCATAATTTTGTCTCTATTCTCTCAAACTATATGTAATGACAATGGTCAAATAATTTCAGATTCTTTCGACTTCTTCCATAAAGGTTAATGTCGCAAGTAAAATTTTGACAAACAACCTCAGAAGGGTCAAAAATCCTTGGCATATTCAGCATTACCCATTTCATACAAGTTAATATCATCAAGTGACACTTTGATAAACAACCTCGGATGGGTCAAAAATATTTTACAGATTCTTTCAATCTCTTTCATACAAGTTAGTGTTATTGAGTAACACTCTGACGAATAATCTCGGATAGGCCAAAAATCCTTAATATATTACTTTTGGGTTCTTTCATACAAGTTAATGGCATAAAATAATATCATGAAAAACAACACTCTTAAATTATTCACTAGAATTTCTGAATTTTTTGATGAATGGTTCCTAATCGATGCTTCCCCACCACCTTGGTTGCAAACTGTTCAACCATCTATTTGAGTCTCAAGAAAATCAATTTTCTATAAGAAAAATAGAAACTACGAGCCTTGATAACCTCCAAACCCGGTCGGTCCGACGAGGACAGTTGACGTCTATTTTGAGGAAAAATCGAAGACTCGCAATGGGACGATTTGATCGCCTCAAATTCATTGATGCTAGGGATGGCCTTTGAGAGAAAATCGAGACTGCCGAATTACGACTTTGATCGCCTCCAAATTCGGTGGTCCGATAGTTAACGCCTCTCGAGGACTGGCAGTATGACTATGGGCTTCGATTACCTCCAAACTCGATCGATCTGACTAGGACAATTGATGCCTCTCTCGAGGAAAAATCGAAGTCTCGCCGTATGAACTACGGGTCTTGATCGCCTCAATCTGCCGGTTGATGAGGTGTTGTCTCGAGAGAAAATCGAAGCCTCATCGTATGAACTACATGTCTTAATTAGCAAAACAAATAACATTCTTTTTAGAAGAAAGTCAGAGTCTTGCTGACAAAAGAAAAAATTTTATTACCTCACTCGAACTTTTGGTGGATAATTTCTCATCCAACGTGGGAGAACATTAGAGCATATGGAGAAAACCGTGTCCCACTTGACTCAAGGGGATTTTATAGATCCACAATAGGTAAAAGAAAAAAAAAAAAGAATTTAAAAATATTTAAATAGATTTCAAAGTTTCTTCACTCAAATATATCTTTCTTTTATAAAAGTGAAAAAAAAAAAGAAAAATAAGAAAATTTTAAGAATAAAATCTAAATTTTTTAACATTTGGTCTTCGCGTGTTGCGGCCAGATTGTACTTTGCCTTCTTGTCATGGTTATAGAGATGCGGCGTCCAACCGTCATCGCCTCGTGCTTTCGTGTCAGCCCTATGGCTGCTATTCGCATCCTGGGGCTTTGAGCGCTCGACCTGACGGCAGTGTTGGACGGCCATGCGCTCAGGCCGCGTGCCACGTCCCAGCGTGGCGTGTGCTGCTAAGTTACCACCACCTCCATTTGCTTTGCTGCCCATTCGTGGCCTCTCACATGTGGTTGGTCTCTTTCACCCGCCGAGCGATCATAATCTTGTGCGCCCATGAAGATCTATTCTCTCAAACTATATGTGATAAAAAACCTCGAATGGGTCAAAAATATTTCACAGATTCTTTCGACTTCTTCCATAAAGGTTAATGTCATCAAGTAAAATTTTGACAAACAACCTCGAAAAATCCTTGGCATATTCAAGATTATCCATTCCATACAGTTAATATCAAGTGACACTTTGATAAACAACTCGGATCAAAAAATATTTCTGATTCTTTCAATCTCTTTCATACAAGTTAGTGTTATTGAGTAACACTCTGACGAATAATCTCGGATAGGCCAAAAATCCTTAATATATTACTTCTGTGTTCTTTCATACAAGTTAATGGCATAAAATAACATCATGAAAAATAACACTCTTAAATATTTCGCCAGAATTTCTGAATTTTTTGATGAATGGTTCCTAATCGATGCTTCTCCACCACCTGGCGTTTCAACCATCTATTTGAGTCAAAGAAAATTTTTATAAGAAAAATAAACTACGAGCCTTGATAACCTCCAAACAAAGGTCGGCGAGGCTTGGCGTCTATTTTGAGGAAAAATCGAAGACTCGCCGTATGAACTACGAGATTTGATCGCCTCTAAATTGATTGATACACGACAAGGCTTCTATTTTGAGGGAAAATCGGATATGAATTACATTTTGATCACCTCCAAATTGGTCCGATTAGATAAGGATAGTTAACTCTCAGGAAAAATTGGAGCTGATGAACTATGGGTGCCTCCAAACTTCGATCATTGGACAATTGATGCCTCTCGAGGAAAAATCAAATCTCGCATGAACTACTGTCTTGATCGCCTCCAAATCCAATCGGTTCGATGACAGTTGGCCTCTCGAGAAAATCTATAAGCATTATGACTACATGTCTTAATTAGCAAAACAAATAACATTCTTTTTAGAAGAAAGTCAGAGTCTTGCTGACAAAAGGAAAAAATTTTATTACCCTCAGCCTCTGAACTTTTGGTGGATAATTTCTCATCCAACGTAGGAGAACATTAGAGCATATGGGAGAAAACTGTGTCCCCTTACTTGACCCGAAGGTGGATTTTATAGATCCACAATAGGGGTAAAAAGGAAAAATTTTGAAAAGAAATTTAAAAATATTTATGTAGATTTCAAAGTTTCTGTACTCAAATATATCCTTCTTTTTATAAAAGTGAAAAAAAGGAAAAAATAAGAAAATTTTAGAGAAAATATAAAAAAAAATCTAAATTTTTTAACATTTGGTCTTCTTGCGTGTTGCGGCCGATTGTGCCTCGCTTAATTATACCTCATCAGCTCGCCTCGTCTTTCAGCGTCGGTCCGCTTCCGCGACCATTCACGCCATCCTAGGGCTTTGACGCTGTGCCTCATACGGCGACATCATGACCCGCTTCGAGGCGTGCCAACGTCACGAAGTAACATGCGTGCACTAAGTTGGCCACCACCTCCCGCATTTGTTGCTTTACTTGCCCACGCATTCGTGGCCTTATGCTATGTGGTTGGTCTCTTGCGCCCGCTTCCGTGATCATAGTCTTGTGCGCCCATGAAGATCTATTCTCTCAAACTATATGTGACGCAAATGTTAATGAAATTTGCGGGTTTATTAATATTGAAGAAGTTATTTTCAATTATTTGGCATGTATTTTTAGATGATAGAGATGATATCATCCAAAATAGGGGGTAATTGATATATCATTGAAAACTCTATTAGTTGAAGCATGAATCCTGAGATCGAGAGCAATCTGATTCTAAGTCGAGACTAGCCTAGATCAAACATTTAAAATATAATTAAAAAACTTTGGGATATTAGTCGGATCCCTAAATAGCTTATAAATATGAAGTGCTTATAGTCAAATCGAGTGTCTTGACGAGCCGAATCTCACAAGCCTAAGATCTCTCAATTCTGACTTTATTTAAGTATTCAAATACTTAAAATATATGAGATGATCGAATGAATCATTTTGTGCCGTCCGATGGAGTGGCTTGAATTTTATCTGTATTTATAGAAAAGCCACTCTTCTAATCTATAAATAGCCCTCTCACTCTTCATATGAGGGGGACATAAGCTAAAGAAAGGGAAGAGCTCCAAGACTCGAAGAATCTCATAATCACCACCACCATCGTCGCATGATCATTGCCTCACCGGCCGGACGACAACCACCGGTCATCGCCAATAACGATCCGCCGGATCATAGCGGTTATCATGCCGTCCCCACACATTGGTCCGCGGGCCATAGGTCTACATCCCTGCCACTTCATTATCGCCATTCTACCGCCTTATTGACCATCCTTTGATAGTTTTCGGATCATCACTGCCTCAAGCAAGGCCCGTCGTTGATCAGGTGAAGTTTGTCAAAACTTATTCATATCTTTCTCAAACTTTAGAAAAATAATAATTATAAGAAGATATAGTGAAATTATTTTTAAGTAGCTGCGTGGTTTTCTAGATTTTCCAAATAAAAATCTAGAGGTCTCTCATTCTTTTGTTGCGTGTGCAAAACTTTTGTGTAGCGTTAAGATATCGAATTCTCCTACCCAAATTTTCCTGCATACAATAATAATTTTCATAGATTCTTAAAAATTTAAGTATCATATTTATAAGTATTAAAGTATTAAACACGAAATATATAAGAATTATACGACAATTGCTTAATGCCACATACAAATAACAATAATTAGTATAATATCAAGTCATATAATCTGTGACTTTAAAATAAAATAAAATCAAATCAACTAATTTGATCAATTCATCCATAAATTGGTCCTTAATGGATCCAGCTCAAGCCTAAAACTACTTTCACGCAATACCGATCAAAATTTGTTATTGAATTAAACAATCAAATCAATTTTTAATAAACTATTTGATTTTAGAATTGATCTTTTTTTATACTTTTTTGATGTCAATAACATGATTTAAAATAAAATATTTAAAATAAAATATCATATCTCATAATTCTAATTTAAAATAATATTTAAAATATTTAAATAAAAAATTCTTTAAATTAAAATATCTTATCTTAAATTCATGAGAATATTATTATTATACATTTTAATCAAATTAAAATAATTTTAATTATTATTTTATTACTAGATTTAACCATCAATTTTATTTTTCTTTTCTTTCGGTTCAAAGTCAATATCAAAATTTAAAATCTTGATAAAGAAAATTAACTGAACAATCATTCCAAAATGAATTGTAAAGGTGCAATAAGACAAGTTAATTACATTCTACTAACATTAATTCGAGAGCCTTCTACTTTACTCCAGCATAATTTATAACAGTAGATATAATTCATATTATTATTTAATTTATTATATTAATTAAATTAAAAAAATAAAATACGTATTATATACGTTTAAGGCTAATTGGTCAAAAAATGTGAATTTTATTGCCGTATCATTATATGATAAATTACAAGTGAACAGTTCACGTGGCTACGGCGTGTGGCTGGTTGATGATAGCTTGAGCTTTTCATCCTAAATTCTTAATACCGAATAAACTATAGGGGAGTCATCATTTGTCAACTGGCTAGTGGAGAGATGGGTGACTATTTTAGTATTTTAGTTTTTATAGATTTTTAAGAAAAAAAAAAAAAATTTTTATTGTTCAAGTTTTTTATTCATTTTTCCCAATAAAAAAATTAAAGTAAATCGAATGCAGTGAATCTAATTTTTTGAGTATTTGATATGATTAAATTGTAAATTCTATTTTTTAATTATTTTTGATATTTTAAATATTTAAATTAAATCAGTGTGTTTTGACGTCGACCATATCACCTTCACCTCCGCCCGCCTGATCTTAATTCTTTGGCAAGACTCCGTTTAGTCTCCTTCATCATAATCACAAAATTGCTTTACATTATATTTATTTTAAATTTTTTTTAAATATATTTATAGAGTTTTCAATCAAATAAATTAAAATAATTTAAATATATTATATTTATTTTATATTATTTTTTTAGGCAACTAAATAGCCCCTTAATGAAAAAAAAAATAATTTATAATTGAGACTCAATGGTTGTGCTACCTTAATAGATGATGGGGCCGAATAGATCAATTAATCCACTGGAATTAAACTGAATTAATTTGTGGTTTTGATTTTACTTGATTTATATGTTATATGTTGTCTAAGCTTGCTATTTTTTATTTATTTATTTATATATATATATATATATATAATTACATTTATTATATAGCAATGCTACCAAAGCGCACTCATTAAAAGATTTTCATGTTCATGTGGAATTTAGATCGAAGCATTGGGGTATATGATAAGGTGCAATAAAGCAAAGTAGGGTTCTAAAAGAGCCGATTTCGAGCCGATCTGAGCCTGGCTTTGAAATTGGCTTGAAATATTTTCGAGCAGCTTGAGATTGACTCATGGCTCGAACATTCGATTTCGAGCCAACTCGGCTCGTTTTCTAATCGATTTCGAGCCAGCTCGAATTGGAATGGAGTTGACTCATTTTGATAGAGTAACATGAATTTAATAAAATGATTATTAAAAAATTTAAGTAAGTGCATGAAATAAAAAAATGATTATAAAAAAAATAATATTTATACTTATAAATATATTATATTTATTTTAAAAGATTACAAGTTATAATTCTATACACTTAATTTTAGGAATAATTTTAATGTTACAAACTTAGAAGTATTATATATAAATTTAAATATTTTTAATAATAGATAAATTAATCTGATCTCGAGCTAGTTCGATCCGATCTATGTCCGGCTCGAGATCAGCTCGAAAAAAATATTTGATCTAAATCTTTGGCTCATAGCTCGGCCCAATGTAATCGATTCGATCTCGACCAGATCTAAATTTCAATTCGATTTTCGAGCAATACTCGATTTTAGAGCTAAACTAACAACCTTAAAAGCAAAGTAGCCCATTCTAGGATTTTATAAAGCTAAGGGTTAACTGATCCAGAATAAGGAAATGATATCAAACTACTCATTCCCAATGTGGCTAACATATATCTAAATTGAGAGCTTTAAGAGACTTTAGAATGAGCATATTCCACTTTGGTGTAAGGCCATGCTAAGAGTGAATATCATTTTAAGTGTATAAAACAACTTTTTATGATAAGAAATTAACCCAAAAGATATTACATAGAATATTTATGTTTATCAATACATTATGAAGATTTAGCATATCACATAACTTTAATATTAGAATCTCTTTTATTGAATCAAATTTCTATATATTTTATATAAAAATTTATTCTAATAAATTTTTTTATAGAATAAATTACTAATAATATACAAGGCCATTTTCTAAATATGAGAACTTTAGCTTCACTCTTTTTTTTTTAAAATGATATCTTTAATATGTAGTTCATGTGCCATGTCATTTACTTTTGGCCTTCTTTGAATAGAAAGAGATTTTTTTTTTTAATTTAATTCATTACCTACACTAATTAATTCACATTAACTTTTAAAAGAAATAGGATAAAATTTATGTGCATCTAGGGCATGATTCATCTTATTTTTAACTATGTTGTAAGAGAAGATTTAGTATTCATTATTATTTTTGGTAGCATTCATAGTATAACACTTGAAGTGGATAGAAAACCGTTGCGGTAGAGTAAAGTTATGCCTTAGCTTTTGGGAGTCCAGACCGGATTTAAAGTGAATAAGAAAACTCAATTTTACGTGAAAACCTGAAAGAGGAAAACCAGCTGCAAAAGAAACTTCCTATGTATCTTTGACAAGATCTTCCGATGTCGGGATTACAATTATATGAGAAAGGGACAGCAGTTCTAATATGACGATGTTGATCGATGTCGGACGATATTATTGTTTTAACGATGATGTGATGATAATGTGATAGTGGTCAGTGATGATGAATAATGGCGAGGATCGCGGTGGCGGTGATGGCGGCCGATGGTTGACAGGTCAGTGGTAACACGATTGTCTTTGGAGGATCTTTAGAGCTTTCTCTCTCTCTGCTTGCCTCTCTTCTCCTTCACTTGGTCTCCCTTCCTTGGCTTTCATACGTATGAGGAATGAGGGATTTATATGATGGAGGAGTGGCTCAGCACCCACTCCACTTCATGAGACCAAAATGATCCCTTGATCATATGATGTATTTCGTGCATTTGAATGCTCAAATGAAGTCGAATTGTAAGATCTTTGGCTTGTTGGAATCGACTTTATTCGATTTGTTATAAACACTTCATATTTGAGAATTTAAGGATTTAACCGATATCCCAAAGTTTCAGGATATTTTAAGAGCGATCTGGTTTCAACGGATCGTTGCTTTTAACATCAAGATTCGTCTTTGTAATAGTATTTTAAGTGTCATATCAGTTGCCCCCTTATTTTTGGATGACATTATCCTAATTCATCCAAAAATATATGAAATTTTTTTTTCTAATTAAATATCATAATGAGTAGAAGGGTTTTTTTTTTTTAAATAAATGTCATAATGAAGAGAGGTTTTTTTTCTAATTAAATATCATAATAAAGAGATGTTTTTTTTTATTAAATGTCATAATAAAGAGAGATTTTTTTAATTAAATGTCATAATGAATGGAGGTTTTTTTTTAAATTAAATATCATAATAAAGAGAGGTTTTTTTTTATTAAATGTCATAATAAAGAGAAGTTTTTTTTAAAAAAAATTAAAGGTCATAATGAATAGAGGGTTTTTTTTTAAATTAAATGTCATAATGAACAGAGGGTTTTTTTTTAAAAAAAACTAAATGTCATAATGAAGAGAGGTTTTTTTTTTTTAAATTTATTCTTTCTTTCCCCCTATGGTGGATCTATAAAAACCCCCTTAGGGTCATGGGAGAAGTCATCTTCTCTTTTTCTTGAGGAGGTTAGTTTGGAAGCGATCAAGATCAAGAGAGGCGTTGGGAGGCGATCAAGGCTCACACATACTGCGTCGTGGTTCGGTTTCCGACTCGTCCGGTTCTTGGCCTCGACCGTCAGGTTAGGGCGATCAAGGCCCACACATACGTCGTGGTTCGGCCTCGTCGGTTCTTGGCCTCGTCGGACCGTGGGTTAGGGCGATCAGGCCCGCACATCGTCGTGGTTTTGGTTTACCGGCCTGGATTTTTGTCTCGTCGGACCGTGGGGTTAGGGCGTCAAGGCCCACTACACGTCGTGTTCCGGTTTATCGGCCTCGTCGGTTCTCGCCCGTCGGACCGTCGGTTAGGGCGATCATGCATATTCGTGTTCGTTCCGACTCGTCCGTTCGCTCGTCGGACCGTCCGGGTTAGGGCGATCAAGGCCCTATGCATACGTGGTTGGTTCGCTCGTCAGTTCTCGCCTCGTCGGCCATCGGTTAGGAGGCGTCAGCTCACAGTACATCGTCGTGGTTCCGGTTCGCTCGTCGCCTCGTCGGACCGTCACGGGTTGAGGCGATCAAAGAGACGATTCAGGCGGGGTTGGCAATGCTCGATGGCGAAGCGGTGGACGATGGCGAGAGCGACGATGGTGACCGGCGGAGATGCCGGATAATTCGGCGGCGACGACGGTAATAGTGCGTGCGGCAGAATGTAATTCAATGGCCGGCAGTACGGCAGCGACGTCGATTGAAGAATCGTCAGCCAGTAATAACCGGCGGCAGTACAGCAGGTGCAACTGAGGTTAGCGGGGGGTTATGGCGAGTATGGCAACGCGGCAATGACCCAGCAACATCAGATCAGCCCAATGACATGCCGATAAGCCTGAAATTGTGATAATTCAGCCAGCGTTAGCGCTGGTTGGAGTCGGGAGAGCAACTACTGCGAGCATGAAGTGATGGCAACCAGCGTAAATTCGCAGCGGTGGCATGATTAAGCGGCCGGTGGTCGGCCGGAAACTCATGGCAAATAGCAATTATAACCGCATCTAGCGGGGATAGCCAGCATGATAATGTGACCGGAAAATTGTGGTGATGGTCAGGGACCGGCAGCGTGGTTAATGGCAAACCGAGCGTTAATTTGCAATGGCGAAAATCAGCAGTATGCGCTCGAAGCTCCGGTGATGTGAAGATGCCGATGATACTGGCGCGACCGGTAACAGTGATCGGTTGATGGTAGCGACGGGTATGGTCAACGCAATTGATGAATGATATGGAGCCCAGCGTTGTACGGTGATCACGAATGGCAGTGAGTGAGTAGCCAGATAATAATTGACGTGTTCAAGCGAAGCGGTAACAGTAATCAGCAATTGCGGCAGCGTCGATATCAGCGAGATATGGGCGATAGTGGCCGCCGAAAATTGATGGCGGTGGGATGATCGGCAGTTGGCAACCGTCGACGGGCGAATTAACAATATGCGGCGGAAGTCGGCAATTTATCAGTAGTCGGCGGTGATGACCGGCGACGATAATGGTGAATTCCGGGAATTAGTGCGTGGCGACCGATGATGAGGACTTTACCTATCGAGGTTATTTGGCGAGTGACTCGATACCTATATGGAAGAGGTTGAATTGAATCCGAGGATTTTGACCCATCCGGTTGTTTATCGAGAATATTACTCGTTGACTTTAACTTAAGAAGAGGTTGCGAATGAGAATTTTGACCTATCCGGGGTTCTTTGTCGGTGTTACCCGATGCGTTAACCTATGGAAGAGGTCGAATTGAATCCATTGATTTTTGACCTATCCGAGGTTGTTTGTCGAAGTCTTTACATGACGCAACCATGGAAGAGGTCGAATTGAATCCTAAAGATTTTGACCTATCCAAGATTGTTTGTCGAGTGTCAATGATGTTAACTATGGAAGGGTCAAATTAATCATTGAGGATTTTTGACCTATCCGAGGTTGTTTTATTGTGTTTGCTCGATGATGCTAACGTATGGAAGATGTTGAATTGAATCCTAGGATCTTTTGACCCATCAGAGGTTGTTTGTCGAGTGTTACAGATGATGTTAACGTATGTAGAGGTTGAATTGAATCTGGCGAGGATTTTGACCCATCAGTTATTTGTCGAGTCTTTGCCATTGGCTCTTTATGGAAGAGAGAGTGAAGTCCACCAGGACCTTTTGACTATCCTGGGTTGTTTGTCAGAGTCTTTGCTCGATGACATTAACCTGTATGGAAGAGGTTGAATTGAATTTGAGGATTTTGACTATCCAGGTTATTGTCAGTCTTTGCTCGATGGCGTTTATGGAAGATGTTGAATTGAATCCGCTAGAATTTTGACCTATCCCGTTGTTTGTCAGTCTTTACTCGATGGCGTTAACATGGAAGAGGTCGTGGGAAGTCCACCAAGGACCTTTTGACTATCCTAGTTGTTTGTCGAGTCTTTGCTCGATGGCGTTAACGTGTGGAAGAGGTCGTAGGAAGTTCACCAAGGACCTTTTGACCCATCCTAGGTTGTTTGTCAGAGTCTTTGCTTAATGACGTTAACATGTATGGAAGAGGTCGATTAAAACATCCGTTTGTGGTTGTAGCCAAAGTTGCTCCTTAACTTTGGTCTCATTTTTCAATGAGTATGAGTGAAAAATATAATTTGCAAAGCTATATCTCTTCTCAATATTGAAATATCCTCCAACTTTGATTTGTTTCTTGGGATAGTAATCAATTAGATGCTTAACATATTAACATGAATGATCTTCTGAGATTAAGAGTTACCCCAGTTCGTGACACAAGGAACGAGTTTGATGCATCTTCATTCTTATGCTCTTTAAAAGCTTGAAATGCTCCACCTCGATGGTAGTTTTGATCTTGTTGGAAAACTTGGTCATACAAGATGAAATAATGTGAATCGCTTCCCACGGATGGCCAAGCTGCGTGCTAGAAAAAGCGATTCGGTAGAGTAAAAGTTTCAAGCTTCTTTTGGGAGTCCAAACCATACGTATTTAAAGAGTGAATAAGAAAACTTTTTACTTGGAAAACCTCGAAAAGAGGAAAAACCACAGCAGAAAAGCTTCCATGTGCATTTTGAGTACAAGATCTTCCGATCACGGATTACTGATATATGAGAAAGGGACAATGTTCTTAGTACACAATGTTGGCAACGACGATGTTGACGACGATATTACGACAATAATGTTGTCGACGATGTTTAACGATGATGTGGATGATGATGACCGAGATGTGAGAGCGGTCAGCGGTGGTGATGGGCGGCGTGCAGTGGTTGACAACCGTCAGTGGTGGCTGTGGGAGGATCTTTAGAGCTCTCTCCTCTCTCTTGCTTTACCTCCTCTTCTCCTTCAGTTGGCCTCCCTTCTCCTTCACTTGGCCTCCTTTCATATAAGGAATGAGGGGCTATTTATAGATTGGAGGAGTGACGTCTCTGTAAATACATGCAAAACCCTACCACTTCATGGACGGCTCAAAATGATCCCCTTGATCATATAATGTATTTCGTGCATTTGAATGCTCAAATGAAAAGTAAGATCTTTGGCTTGTTGGAATCGGCTCGTCGAGGCCTTCGATTGACTATAAACACTTCATATTTGAGAGCTATTTAAGGATTTGATATCCCAAAGTTTCTAAGGATATTTTAAGATCTTGATCTCGACCAGTTTCAACTTCGGATCAGCTTGCTTTTAACATCAAGATTCGTGCTTCGACTAATAGTATTTTAATTGTCATATCAGAAGTATACAAATTTGTATATTTAATATTTAAATTTCACTTGTTATATAATATAATATTTTGTTAACTAAGTATAATTCTCGACAATGTCAGAGGAAGTCATGATATTTCTCATCGAATATGATGAAATTATAAGAGATTTTACAATGAATGGTCTTTAAATGCAATCTCTCTCCTTCCTTGGAGTTTCACCAGCAAAGAAAAGATAGAGTAATAAGTCATGATGAGATCGCACCATGAATGGCGATCAGATCTTCAATGCACCACTTTCATCGTCTTATCTTTGATTCCTCTGCTTACAATTGTCGTAGCTCTTTCATCTCGATGGAAGATGTATTAAGAATGTAATTTAAAGTTTAGAGTATGACGGGTGCAAATAATAAAATATAGTAGTTAAATATGTAAATCCTAATATTTGTGATTCCTTATTTTTATCATTTAATTAATCTCTTTTTTCTTAGATTACAACCACCATAAAAATATATGTTGTACGATACTCTTGAGAAAATTAATCGATCAGCAGAATCTGAGGCATTTTCGAAATGCTTCGATCTAATCACCGATTTCAAAGCAATACGGCCGTCTCGATGAGACGAACATAGCAACATCAAGCATGGTCATCCGAATCATCGACTCGGATCAGTATCGGGCATGAAAATGGATCACGATCCGCCAAATGGTCACCAAAGCGACATATTTATAGTCGTCGGCGGCTCGTCAAGAAGAATCCAACAAGATCACCCAATTCACATCATTAAGGCACCGGATCATCAAAATACACCGTCGATCGGGGATCTTGGGTCAGATGGGAGTGGTTAGAGTTTTCCACAATTTAAGGCGCCACTCCCAAAATCTATAAATAGCTTCATTCTCACTTTGGGGGGGCGGAGTGAGAACACGAGAAACCAGAAGCCGACGATCATCACCGGTGCCAGGTAGTGCACGAAGATCGAGCTCGTCTTAGAGATCCAGGACTAGAAAAAAGATTCGCCTTTCTCCGAAGATCAGGTTGCTCCCGAAGATCGGTTCGCGCTTTTGGGAAACTTCTCCCTTGGGTTGGAGTTGATCGATATTGTATTTTTCTACACTCGGAAAATTATTTTCGCACCTGTAAACACCTTCTTCTCCGAACTAACAAGAAGCAAGGACCGTATCTTTTGAACACATAGTGAAAGTTCTGGCGGGCAAGGCCGTGGTTTTCCTTGGTTTTCCACGTGTAACCCCTGTTCATATCCCCGTGTGTTGGATAATTTTGAGCTGACGAAGATCTAGCATCTGGAATAAAATTCTAACGCAGTTTAGCCGTCGTGGGAAAAGCAGTTCCCCATTGCTATATCTCCAATATGGTTGGTAAGCGGGGTTTCCTCCAGCGCTCATTCTCGGGATCAGGGCGTAAGTCTCCAACACTTCTCTACATAGCGGACTTACGTCCCGGTGAGGTCGGGCCCCTCTTTGGAAGATGCGTTCAAGGATGGAGGATTCCCGAGGAAATTCTTGACTCTGCGAGAGGGCCGGCAAAAGCGTTCAACACGCTGGAAGAGCCACGCGAGGTTCGACCGGCATAATCCATTTTCTTCACGAGAATGATTGCAGAATGGGATCAACAAGTAGAGAACCCTTGGCACCACATCCGGATCTTGAACTTACGGATCTGCAGCGGTTCTACCCCACGAATGGCTCGGCCTCGTATCGGTGAAACTCACGTCACCCTATACGGCGACGGGTGCGGGAAGAGTTCCAACAATCCGAATGATCCATTCTCCCCTCTTCCAAAACTTCGTCCCTCGGCGAGATCATCTCGCAATACCCGATTCGAGATTCAAGCTTCCCGGCATGGACCCTTACGATGGCACAACCGTGCGAGCATATCGATCACTTTGAGCGATCATGCACATTCGGCGTGCAAATGACTGTCTTGTCGGCGACTCTCAAAGGACGGGCTGACTTGGTTCTATTAAGCTTGGGGTCGTCGATCATTTGGAGCTCACTGGTAGAATAGTTCGAACAAGAGAATCATCGGATTCATCACATCTCTCGAATCGCGAGCGATGGAGGTCCCTCGAAATACTTCGAGGTTCTCCTCGAAGCGCAAACGGTGTACCGAGTAGATCCGAACTTTTGAGGCGTGCTTCTCGGAGGACTTGACGGATACTATTCATCATTAATCACGGAGCAGTCCATTCCTATCTGACTGGTCCCACGAATAGAGGCACAAATCTCCCAGCGAAGCTATCGGTGCTCATCGACAGCAGTTTGAACCACCAAGCGACAAGCGGAAGAAGGTTCCCAAAGATGATGTTCAAACATCTCGAGAGAAAAAAAAGAGAAGCGACAACCTCCCCAAAACCTCCTCGGCGACCTCTCGGATGACTCAATCAGAGAGGAAATATCTGACTCTCAACCGTCATCGCGAACATCTCGCTATTCGGAAGAGGATGGCGTCAAGTGTACTTTAAACACAGGTGGAAATCGAGAGAAATTCACGCCACTTTCACTGATAGAGGGCACACTGCGAAAGTGCCACCAAGCTGAAGGAGGAGATTGAAAGACTAATCGTCGAGGGGTATCTAGGCCGTTTATACAAAACCAACCATTTCGTCCAGCAAATCTTTGGGGAGCAACCGCTCGGAGCATGAGCGGTCGGAGAGATAGAAACAATTGCGGGGAGGGCGGTGTTATCAGCCAAATATTCATTGCCGCCTTTCAAGGCGAGGAAGAAGTCACCATTCCATTCTATCCTTTGATGATTTAGATCTAGAGGGCTTAGCATCCCACATCAAGATCCCCTTGTCATGGTCACGGGGTGGTGATCCATCTTCAATATTAAGGATATTGATCGACAATGGGAGTTCGGTTGATGTTCTTTTTTACTCTCACTTTCATAGCATGGGTATAGAAGAGAAGCTTCAACCAGCGGCGGTCCAGCGTATGGATTTGATGTCGACCGGTATTAGTGGAAGGGACAATCGTCTTCCGTAACTCTTGGAGAATTTCCCGACCGCCATAACCCACTTGATACAATTTATTGTAGTCAAGTCACGAGTCAGCGTCTGTCTGATATTTGGGAGACCTCTCCGGTCATATTCGACGCGGTCACATCTCACCTCAGATGAAATTCCCGGGTACCAGTGGCATCGGTGGTAAGTGGGAATCAACCAGAATAACAAGCGTCTTTATATCGAAACTTTGTTCCTTGATTACAGCCGGGGAACTTCGAGGGGGCAACTCTCAATCTCAGAAGATCACCCATGTTAAGCATCAGTGATTACCATCCCAGAAACAAGCCAAAGGTTGGAGGATATTTCAACATTGAGAAGAGATATAGCTTTACAAATTATAATTTTCCAAGCATACTCATGGAAAAAACAAGGCGAGGTTAAGGAGCAACTTTGGCTACAACCCCGAAATGGATGTTTAATTGACCTCTTCCATGCAGGTTAAGCGTCATCATCGACAACACTTTCGACAAACAACCTAGGATAGGGTCAAAAGTCTTTTGTGGACTTCTGCGACTCTTCCATACGAGTTAGCGTCGCCGAGGCAAACACTTCGACAACCTCGGATAGGTCAAAATCCTCCAGAGTTCAATTGACCTCTTCATACAGGTTAAGCGTCATGGGGTAACACTCGACAAACAACCCGGATGGGTCAAAATCCTCGGTGATTGATGCACCTCTTCTACCACACGAGGTTAGCGTCATCGGCAAAACTTCGACAGGCCAAGGATGGTCAAAATCGCGCGGTGGAATTCAACCTCTTCCGCGAGGTTGCGTCGCCGGATAACACTGCGACAAACAACACCGGATGGGTCAAAATCCTCAGTGATTCATTTCAACCTCTTCCACGAGTTAGCGTCAGCCGAGTCGCGACAAACAACCGGATAGGTCAAAATCCTCCGGCAGTTCAATTCTTCTTCCACAGTCGTCATTGGGTAACACTCCGACAAACAACACCGGATGGGTCAAAATCTCAGTTCAATTCAACCTCTTCCATCGAGGTTAACGTCGCATCGGGTAACACTCGACAAACAACGCCGGATAGGTCAAAAATCTCAGCGGATTCCAATTCGACCTCTTATCTGAGTTAAGCGTCATGGGTAACACTCGACAAACAACCTCGGGATAAGGTCAAAATCTCGGCAGATTGACCAATGCAACCTCTTCCACCGCAGGTTGCGTCGCCGAGCAAAGACTACGACAAACAACGCAGGATAGGTAGGTCCGTGGAATTCCCGCAACCTCTTCCATGAGTTAGCGTCGCCGGTAACACTCCGAAACAACCCGGATGGGTCAAAATCCGGCGAGATTCAATTCAGCCTCTTTCACGCGAGTTAATGTCCAGGGTCACACGGCACAATTCGGATAGGTCAAAAATCCTCAGCAGTTCAATTCGACCTCTTCCACACGGGTTGCGTCTGGGTAACTACGACAAACAGCTTTAGGATAGGTCCAAAATCTCAGCGGATTCAACCTCCTCTTGCAATGCAGTTGCGTCATGGGGTAACACTTTCACGACAAGCAACCTGGGATAGGTCAAATCCTCAGCGTTATTCAGGCCTCTTTCCATGCAGGTTAGCATCATGGTGGCTGCACCGACAAACGGCACCGGATGGGTCTCTCCGGCAGTTGACGACCCTGGTTGCGTCGCCGAGCAGGAACTGCGACGACAGCACAGAGATAGGTCAAAAGGTCTTGGTGGAATTTACAACCTCTTCCATACCGAGTTGCGTCGCCGGGTAACACAGCGACCAAGCGACCTCGGATGGGTCAAAATCTCGGCGATTCGATTCAGCCCTCTTCCACGCGAAGTTAATGTCGTCAGATGACAGCACGACGACCAGCACCAACCTCGGATGGTCAAAATCCTCGGCGAGATTCAATTCAACCTCTTCCATGCAGTTAGCGTTATGCCGGGTAACACTCGACCAAACAACCTTCGGATAGATTAGGTCGAAGATCTCCGTCGGCCGTAGGCCGTCATGATGCCGTCCGGCCGTCGGTAGCCGTAACCACTTTCCAGTGGATTACGCCATTGCATGCATTGCTCGTCGTCGCTTAAACCATCGCGCAAACCATCGCAGCAATGCTGCGCGGTCCGCCGCCGCTTCTTACCGCCATCGTCGGTCCTGCCGTAGACCATCGTCGGGCCATGCTTGTCGAACAACGTGGCCACCCCGTCGGCCGTAACTCTTGCATCGTCGGTCAAAGCGCTGACGAAACCATGCAGTCCAGCCCGTCCATGCGTCGCTGATCACTGCGACTGGACGTGTAGCCGCCCGTCATGCCCATGCAGCATGAAATTTACCCGCATACCCGAGCTCCTGTGGGCGTCGACCTCTATGTGATGTGGGCAGTCCTGTATGATAATATCCTGGATCACTACCGCCGACCGCCATAGCGACAATCTTCTTGGGATCGTCTATCATCGCTATTTGGTCATCCGCCGTAGACTTTAGGCGTGATCGGGTCGCCATATAAATCGATATCAAGCGGTCAATCCGCTCGCCGTCGTCTGCATTGCTGGTTGCTGGAATATAGCTCGGCCTGCTATAGCCGGTCAGGCTGTCATGGTCACCGCGCCTTGAAACTACCGTGTAGATCACGCGCCCATGGTATGTAAACCGGCAATACCGCCGGTCACCACCATGATCACCGGTCGTCCAGCCCGATTCTGGCGTCGTTGTTCGCCGTCGGCTATCGTATGATTCTGGATTAGTTGCCAACCCACCAGTTGGCGCATGGTATACCGTGCGTCAGTCCTACCGATTATCGTGTCGGTTATCCTCTATACCGTCGTCCGATTTTCGCCATCGTCGAGCATTGCCATCAAACTCGATCTCAGGTTATCGTCATTGTTCATACTCTCAGATCCGGTCCGATCAAACGAGGTTAGTTAACGCGCTTCTTTCAGCTCTCAGAGGCTTAGAGCTTTGTCATTATGAGCTACCGGGTCTTAGCGATGGCACTCCGATCAGGAATTAGGTCAGCGGGATCCCAGGCTAACACTGCACATAACAGGGAAAGCTGGAGCACTTTGCCCGTGCATGAACTTCTACGAGGTGGCGCATTAAATATAAAGCGACCTTGGCTACCGAAGAAGAGAGGTGCGCCTCCCAATACCCAGCCGAGTATTTATAGACTTTCTACTTTCTAGGGGCAAAGAATTAAAACCGTCAAAACCCAGCCCGGAAACGCAATCCGGCGCCCATTAAACTCATCGTAAGTGGTGAAATACCGTGATTGGAAATTGTTCTGCTCCGGACTTTCTTAGGACATAGGAGCAAATCGATTGGGAAAATAATAATAATATTTTTCCGAGCTTGTTCTTCTGTCTCAGTGATCGGCGATTTACGAATCTTTGGTCTCCCATTTTTAGAAGGTTCCCTCGTCGCTGCCTCCGTTACAAGGGTCGGACGTGTCTCTTTCAAAAGATTACCCATCTGAAACGCAGAGCCACCCCATGGCAACTTCATCTGTCTTGATCAGGGGATGAAAATTATTCAAGGAGGTGCCAAACTCCCGCAAAACTCCCACCGGGGGAGGGCTATACACTCGGCGGTACGTGGATATGTTAGAGAAGGAAGGTAGAGGATTGGATCCAAACTCCCCAGAGGGGAGGCATGCCTCTGGCTCGAGGGGTGGGGTGGATCGAAAAGGGGTGCTCCCACCATGGGGAGGTATGCCTTTCTAAGAGGAGAGAAAGGAGGAGATGAGGGAAAGGGTGTGCCTACTCTCTCTCTTACTTGGGGGGTTTTATAGACCCATGCAAGAAGTGAAAGCGTGGCAAAACGCTGCCAAAGCCACTCCAAAACCTGCACCGTCAAGTAAATCAAAGCTAGCGTTCAGGAGCCCTTGCTTCAAACTCAGCAGCGGCATGGCCACTAACCATCCAGCATGACTTGTGAGCGCTACCTTCCATACTACCAGCGCCCATGCGATCATCCCTCGGACGCAGGTCGATTCCCGCGATGATATGACCGGACGGGTCGCATTGATCCGGCCGTTGGATCAGCGAGATTCCGGCTTCTTCAGTCCACGGCCCGTGCCAGGTGGATCCGGGGTCGCCTCAACCCGACGCCGAACCTGATCACGCCCGGTCGCGGGTAATTGGCAAATTCAGCCCATCGGCCGATCATTGTAGCGTGAACCGTCGGTCCAGATTCATGACGGTTCCTCGACCAGCGGTGAAGCCGCTCTCGACCAGCGACTTTCTTTGCCGTACCAGCGACCCGTAACCTTGAACCCGAACCAGGCGACGGCATGAACCCGCGGTATTGTCCTGCCAGCGTGCGGTGGCACGCAACCACGCCCGACCGATCCGCATCCGACGCTTACGCGATGACGACCGCTGCCGGACCGGCAGCGCTCGCGGCAGCCGGTCGCGTCGATGGCATGCGCCGAATAGCGGCAGCCCTTGGCCGCATGGACGCAGAGCGGCTATTTCCGTTCGTGAACCCCGGGATCGATCGATCAAAATATCAGCGCCCATCGCGGTACACATACACATCGTCGACTTTGCAGCCAGCTTACGTCAGTTCCACCGGTTGTGAATATTATGTTATGAATCGTTCTCTCAAAAAATCATTGGTAGTTTCTCTCAAATTTCATTGAAGAACTTTGCTATTTTTCAAGTATTTGACATATATTTTGGATAGTGCCAGAATAATGTATTTAAAAATAGAGAACGACTGACCCAGCAATCCTCGAGAAAATTAACCGATCAAGCCGCAGAATCTCACTTGGCATTTTTAGAAATGCTTGATCCCAATCACCGCGATTTCCAGCGAACTGAGGTCAATGACGAATCACCGATGAGACTGAGGACATATGACCTCAACCAATGGTCGATCCAGAGGCTGTCGACTGAAGACTTCGAAGTCATTTATCGAATGAAAATGGATCACGATCCGCCAAATGGTCACCAAAATTGACATATTTATAGTGAAGCATTCTGGTCAGGCGGCTAAAATCCCGAGGCAGATCGAGACTCCACCCCAAATTCGAAGATCACATTCGACGTCATTAAGGCACCGGATCATCAAAATACCCGTCGATTGGGGGGGGGATGCGCCTTGGGGCGGAAATCGATGGGAGTGGTTGGAGTTTTACCACAATTCTGAGCTTTGCACAAAACTCCCATACTCAATAAATGAAGCTTCATTCTCACCTTAAGGGGCCCGGCCCGAGATATGGTTGAAGACGAGCTCAGAAGCCACCGGTCGACGCTTGGCCGACGATCTATCATCACCGTCCTGCCACCCAGGTGGTGCTGTAAGATGAAGGGCTAAGCCCATGGGAGATAGCCCCAGGAGGACTAAGCAGGTGCAGCTCGGCTTTCTCACACAGGGTTGCTAAGAAGACCAGATTCAAAGCACGGGAAACTTCTCCTTGTTGGGAGTTGATGAAATATTTATTATTTTCCACGCTCGGTGTGTTTTAGCTACTGTCAACATATTTTCTCCATTGCAGGTACTCCCATCTTGAAACATGGTAGAAAATTCTGAGCCCAGGCGAAACTTTGCCGTTTCCGCTGCCGTTTTACGTACTCTTTTTTGTATTCCACTTCTTTTCAGCATGGCAAGACAATTTTGAAATTACAGGCGAAAATTTGCGGCTCCGGAATAATTCTCTAACCGCGCTAACAAGTACAACTACAATGATTTGGCGGTGAGATCGCGCCGATGACGTTCCATCCGAAGACATAGCTGGGAAATTAAAATCGATAAGTTTCCACACTTCCTTTGCCCGGCAATTCCCATTCAACCATCACCCCAGTGCAGTAGTTAATAACATTGTGTAAATAACTTTTGACAGAGAGGAATCAAATGAACCTCGTGCCATGGATTGAGAAATACAATGTCTCATGGATGGCATAAATTCTTGAGTAGTAGAACTTTACAATCCCAATACAAGATAAGTTAACATCGTTATATATGTTAAGTACATGTTTAGCTTTTTTCTATGCGGGAGTTTTATTTTTTTGACTTACGTGATAATTTTTTGCCATATATTATTTACGAGAGCGCTTCAGGCAATTGACTCATTTGTTTTCTTCTTCAATATTACGATGGCGAGCACCGCCCAGGAGACCGGTCACATAGGTGGAGACCAGCCTTAGGAACCAGGTTGGAGCGACCACCCTGCGAGATCCCACCACAGCATAGCCTCGCGTGGATGGCATGAGCATACCGCGTCTCTATAAGTAATATTTAATTTCCGTTTTCAGTTACACACTTAACATTCAATTTGGAATGAATGATGATCATGTTATTTTTTTGTACATTACAGAGGCTACTTCACATATTTATCTTTGAAGGAGTGACCCTGTACTACGAAGATTCATGGGTAGCTTTAGAAGCAGCAGGGTATGTGTCGACTTAGTTTCATCCACACACGGATCATCATCTACTCGGTTTGAGAGATGGTCTCCTGGACCAAAACTTTTAGCTTTAATTGGTGAGATGATAGTGGCTCGGGCATGGCATGATTACTGTGTTGATAGGCCACCTATTATTGGCCCAATTGTGAATGGTGAGGGGAAGAGATGGGCTATTTGGCGGCTTTGGGCTGGGAGTTGTTGGGGCGACACCTATACAGATGTGGTGTACCATGACCCAATCCACACATCGATCACTCAGGTGGTCGTGAACATGCATGCCATTGAGATGGGTGAGCATTTTATAGAGAGAGTCATCTGGCACGAGGAGTGCCCAGCTGCACATTCTGTTTCTTATTGGGTCTTTCTTACTGTCGGATACATTAGGTTTTGAGGTCCACCTACAGTATCTTCCACTTATATATGACATAGATTCATTCAGTTCTGTCTATGGAAGCGGTTTGCCCACCTTTATAGAAGCTGTAAAGTGCTCTCAAGCAGGATCATGGCCGCTACACCTCTCTGATATGATCTTGGAAGCATCTTCATGTGGGAGGGACTCATATCCCCGATCTTGAGGTCTCATGGTTTGAGGTATATTTTAATTTCCGTACTTTCAAATTTTTAGCGTATATATTTGTTTAAAATGTGTTGTGTGCATAGGTGAAACGAGAGATATTCTCCATATGCCAATGACGAACATTGCATTGTATAGGAATGAGCTCGACGGCTTGCTGCATACGTAGGTTGGACTTGCATAGTATATTTTGATTCAATTTTCTATAATGCATATTCTAATTTAACATAATTTTTAATATGTGTAGGTGTTTTGGGAGTTGTATTGAGCAAACCATCACGCATTACTTAGTTCGATTTATGATTGAGTCATTGATTGATCAGAAGAGGGTGAAGTGACATTTACCTAATCGAGTACTGTGACAGTTTGGACTCATATCTAGAGTAGATGTGACACTAGTTGACCCTAGTTTCAAAAGGGTTGATGGTCGAGGAAAAGCGGATGTGGACTGAGTTGATTACCAACAGGTGCACATTATCGTTTGGGTGAGGCAGAGGGATTACCTACTCAAGGCTTGGATGAAGATGAGGATAGGCGGCATTATCAATCATATGTGGTTCGGATCTTGCTTCTCTACACCTGACGGATCCTCCAACCACTTACTATCCTAGAGCACACTATATATGCGTTAACATAAGTATTGATTTAATTCAATATATTACTTGAGGCTAATTTTACTTATTTTTCATGCGGTGAGCATCTTGGCGACTCGGGACATCTTCCAACCGTGCCGTGTGTAGATGAAACCGAGCTGTAGAAGAATGAGGTGTTATGCAAAGACTTGCGATTCGTATATATCGGGGACCACATTACGGATCGAAGCCTGAGGATGTCCCACGAGGCATGGGCATACCATCTATCTACATTCAGGTCCATACATGTCGATCCATATCCTTCATCTGACTACATGAGTCACAACCTATCTTCGTCATAGGACTATCTTGCCTTACTTGAAGATTTTGCATTGGAGGGCCACCATCACGCGTGATTGTCCTGCACCTCATCACTGAGTAAGCGATTCTAGGGCAGAAGAAGACGTTAGCTGTTTAGGATAGTATATTTGTGCATCTGTACTACATTTGTTATTATATATTTTATTTTTTGTTTCCATTTATGTAAATCATACTCACTTTTTTGGAATGACTTGTAGAACTTATATTCATTTTATAATGAATCTAATTAAAACTAAAGTATTATTTTGGGATTAGTTTTCATACGTGGCTACCTAGTGGGTGGGCGAAATAAAACAATATATGAAATTTTGTATTACTTCTAATAATTTTATGTATTTTCAATAGAATTATATTAATATTTTTAATAGAGTTGGCTCGAGGTTAAAATATAATTTGTTATTTCATTTGATTTTGGCACATGAGCCAATAAGAGCTTATTCATGAGTTAGTATAACTAAATCCCATCCTTGTTAAGGGCAAGTTTGATCATTTACAGGCACTTGTGACCTATCTAAGAGGCTTTGATCAATTCATGGCAAAAATTTAAAGAAAAATAAAGTACTATATTGCTTTTTTACTTAAAAAAAGTGTAATAAAATAACTTTTTCTCAAAAGAAAATAAGCTCTTTCATGTTAAAGGAATAAAATATTATACCTATTTTTAAAATTTTTTTAATGATATTTAATTTTCTAATTAAATTTATAACGATATTTATTTAAAAAAGAATGCCCCTTCAATTCACCATAAAATGCGAGCATAAATATGAAAATAAAACAAGCATATCGAAAATAAAATGCATTGACTGCGTGATAAAGCCTACTGCAAGATTCATATCAACGAAAATATCATAACAGATAAACGACCGCGTGATGAATTACAGTCAAGAACTCAATGCATTGACTCGAAACAGCTACTCAACAGATGCTCCTCGGAAACAAGAAACAGCCAAAACCCTAGCAGGACCTTACAGAAACCTCATTATTTACAGGAATCAACAGAGAAATCGAACCGTGAAAGCGTATTATCCCTCAGGACAAGTCGGATTATAAAGTCAAACGAGGATTACCTCTTCGGAAGGCTATCGACATGGGAGATGAGCATCTTCAGCTTGCTCTCGCCTTCCGATTCAAGGCCGGTGTGCATCTCTACCGTCACCGCATGGCAATCTGCCGCAGCTTCCCGATCGAGGTTGCGCACTTCTTCTCGAACTCACTCCTTTACAATCGACTCCGTCCTAGCACACCGCCCCGATTTCGTCGTCCTGCACGATCATGGCCGCAACCGCACATGCCGTCGCCGCCGATCATCACCTCTCTCTAATATCGGTGAAGGAAGCTACTATTTACCACTTCGCGAACGGAAGAATCGTAAATGCCAAGAGGAAAAGAGATAAAATTAAACAAATTTTTTATATTTTACATAATTCTTGAAAATTATATTTAGTAGTTTCAATTAAAGTTTGGATAATAAATTTTCACTAATTTTGCATGTACTTTTCGCCCTTTTGTTTGAATATAACATAAATTAAATAAGGCAAAAATATTTAAAATAGTCTTATATATACATATTTAAACATTTAAAAGAAGAAGTTTAAAATATAAATACGTAGAAAAAAACATTAATAATTTCATTATATAACATAATTCAATTTATATTGTAATTAAGATGTAGTTAAATAGCATTTGGATGTAAAATAATTTTAAAATAAAAAATGTATAAATATATTAGATAACTAATTCATTAAAAACGTTAAAAAAAATATTCCAATTTGGAGCATTTTTTAATTTCACACTTTGATATAAAGAAAATAGTAAATTTAACAAGACACTCATTTCGTCCAAATTCATATCTCAGATTCTCAATAAACCTGATGCACGTGTTGGCTTTCGGATATCAATAGAGTTTTTAGACAAGAATGCACCTTTACAAATTTTTGAAAAAAATTGAGATCGAGTAAATTTAAAACAGCTAAAAATTATTATTTTAAGAAAAAAAAGATTGTACAAATGCCAAAATTTGATAACAAATTAATTAAATTTTTTTCATCATTATCAGCTGACTAATATATTTTCTATATATAGATTTATCAACAAATGGTATGGAGGTTCCCGCGAGGAATTTGCGGAATTTCGGTCAAAGCCGTCTCCGTCCTTACACAAAATACTGTCGTTTAGTTCGTTTCCGGTCGAAACAGTGCTATAAAGGATTAGCGAGTGTTTAGGGTCTCTTCATCCTCTCGTTCCTTTTGATTCCACCTCCTTTTCATTTTATAAGTATCGATCGATTTCCATGGCAATCCGGAAGGCCAACTAAAATTGCGATCTTTATCCGATTTACTCTTGGCATTTACGGTTTCTTCCGTTTTAGAAGTTGGTAAATAGTCGCTTCCTTTAGAGAGAGTGTGCTAGGGAAGAGATGAAGAAGGTGGTGATCGGATCGGCGGTGATAGGCGCGGCGACGGCGTGTGCAGTTGCGGCGCTGATCGTGAAACACAGGATGAAGAAATCGGGGCGGTGGGCTAGGGCGGAGGCGATTGTAAAGGACTTCGAGGAGAAGTGCGCTACCCCGATTGGGAAGCTGCGGCAGGTTGCCGATGCGATGACGGTAGAGATGCACGCTGGCCTTGCATCAGAAGGTGGGAGCAAGCTGAAGATGCTCATCTCCTATGTCGACAGCCTTCCGAAGGGGTAATCCTTGTTTGACTTTTTAATCCGACTTGTCGTGTGGGCTAATACGCTTCACGGTTTGATTTCTCTGTTTATTTCTTTAAAAAAAATGGTTTTTGTTAGGTCCGGCTAGGGTTTTGGCTGTTTCTTGTTTCCGATTAGCATTTGTTGAGTAGGTGTTTTGAGTCAATGCTTTGAATTCTTGTCTGTAATTTATCACGCAGTCGTTAATCTTTTATGATAATTTCGTTAATACGAATCTTACTAATTGCGTTTGAAATAGAATTTTTTTTCTTAATCGTCCGTATTCGATTTCGTTTTGCCTCTGTTCTGCATAAGTTTCTGTTTGCTACCTTTATGCGATCACCTTGGATATATTGCATCAGTGATCACGCAGATAGGATTTCACTGTCATTTATTGTATAGAATCTCATTATATTTTTTTTAACGGCCGATTGTTTCTTCTCAGTTCTTTTATGAAAAAAAAAAAAAGCTTTTCTGTGTTGTTTTTGGTATCACTTAACATGGTTGCATTTTCCTTTCTCTCTTTCAATGATTGCTTTTCTTTTTCAGGTTTAGCTTAATTTCGACGAGAATGGTTCCCTAGAGGTTCATTTTTTATTTATATAGTTATTTATTATTTACATTAAACATCTTATGTGTATGCATTTATTTTTAATTTTGTATCTTTATTATTTCATGGTGTTATTTTTTTCAGTGAAATTGACTTTTGTGGAAAGTGTTTTGTAAATATTATTTGTTTATGTTTTTTGTCTTCCCTGTATCTGTGGCATTTTATTTTTAATTTTGTTATTATTTGGGTCAATTTCATGTTAACATTCATGTGTTTATGTGGATGAATTGACCTATGTTTTCTAAATTTTGTCTTCCCCTGTACTTTGGTTTTTTTTTTCGCCCTTTTTGTGAAGTATCTTATGATCTGCAACTATCTGCAAATATTTAATCATTTCTCCCACTCACTTAACGGCCTTTTCGAGAGTTTTTATTTGTACCTTTGCATGGACAGTGTTTATTTATTTATCATCATCATCATCATCAATTTAAAACCATTATTTTGAAGCTTCTCTTTATCTTCTTACTCAAGTTCCATCGATCTCAGCAAGTTGAAATACTACTCTCCTCTTTTTTTTAAGGTTTTTCTGTTTTAATTATTGATCTTCAAACATTTTTACTGAACAAAATCCTTTTTTTGAACATCAATATTCATTTCGTTGTTGCACCATCATTCTTTTGTACATTCCTTTTAATTTCCTTTTTCAAGTCGCAAACATGAATGCTTATGTTGATATTTTCCTGAAGAACTCAATAACATTATGCTCCAGAGATTTTTTTTTTCTCATTTTATAGATCTCTTGAGCTACGTCTAGAGTTTAGGGTTTATGGTTCATTTTATGCTCATTTGGCATAAATTTCAAAAATAATTGAGAAATCCTAGAAATCTGGTGGGAAGTTTAGGTGGAAGTTGTACTGGTAAGATGTTAAACACGTATCTGTTTTATCTCACATGAACGGCAAAGTGAAACTGAATTTGAAAGTGGATCTGCTGAGATTTGCCGATAGCATGCATGTCATAAGTATATGTTGTTATGTCTAACATATAATTGTCTTATATTTAGCTATCCTACTTTTTTTTTTATTTCTTCTTCTTTTTATTTGATATTCACCTTCAAATATCATGAAATTGATTTTGTTGTATTTTATAACACGTCTTTCTCTCCCCTGAATGCTTGTTTTCTTAGCACCAAATTTGAAAGTTGTATCATTTTGAATCGTTTTAAGTTTTATCCAGAATAAGGGAACCATATTACTCTTTTCATGGCTACAAAAACAAAGAAAAGCTTATTTTAATGTTTAAACAATTGACAAGTGGGTTCTTCTTAGATTTCAGGTTTTTCTTGACTTTAATGCTAAAGAAAAGTCAGTGATTTTGATTGTAGAAATTATTTTTTTAGCTTAAACATTGCAAGACAAACATTTGTTTTTTGTAAGGAAATTGATGCTAATTTCTATTTTATGCTGATGATGATTTGCTTATGATGCAACGAACAAATGCATTAAGATGCAAGAATGACAACTAACAAAGTCTACCTATTATAGGGATGAAAAAGGATTATTTTATGCATTGGACCTTGGAGGAACCAACTTCCGTGTAATTCGTGTACAACTGGGAGGAAAAGAACAAGGTGTTATCAGTCAGGAGGCCGAAGAGGTCTCTATCCCACCACATTTGATGGTTGGGAGCTCCTACGTATGTGCATCTCTGGTGTATTTCTGTTGTTGTTTTTTTCAAATTATATTTCTGTTGTCTTTTCTGATTTGCCTATTTTTTTGGTTTTAGGAACTATTTGATTTCATCGCTTCAGAGGTAGCAAGATTTGTTACCTCTGAAGGTGAAGAATATCAGCTTCCCGCTGGCAGAGAGAACTTGGGTTTACTTTCTCTTTTCCAGTGAGGCAAACTTCACTTGCTTCAGGCACTCTTATCAAATGGACAAAGGGTTTCTCCATGAAGAAACGGTTAACGCTTATTATCCTCTTTTTTTTTTACTTACTGAAATTCATTTTTATTAAAGATACTGTTTTGACTCAAATGTTAGAAAACTGGCTTTTTGATTGTAGTGAATCTTAAATAGTAGTAACTGCACTTTTTGGTAACATCATTAACTTTGTTTGGAAGCAATTATTTACTAATAAAAATCAGTGATTGTCTTGATCATAGATACAATGTTATTTTGCATTAACACTTTAGTATTATTGATATTAAGTTAACCGTTACCTTTTTATCATTTTTCCTTGACCGCTTGACATAACTTGGAAGGTCTTGTATTATCAACTATTGTCTTGGCATTTTTCTTTCAGACAATAAGGGAAGTTAGTTGGGTGCCATGGAGCTCGGTCCTCGAGACTGTGGAGGGCTGAATGACCTTTGATTATGTGACCAAGTCTGTGACCTATTGTTAGAACCATCTATTTAGTTTTATTATGCAGTGATATTAATGGGATATTGAACTGTTGATGCTCTAAATCAAATTTCTGATCAAATTGTAGTTGTTTGCAGAATTATCCAATATTTTAAACTAGGTCTCATATTCATCTAGTCATCAAAAAGTGAAACATGAAATAACAATTTGATAATATAATGTTGAGGACATTGCTAGCAAACTCTCATGGTTGAACATTGCAGGAAAATTTTGAGTAAATGGCCTGTACATAAATTTAGGCATTATGTGAAGAGCATTCTTCACCAAATAATCGATGGCATAGGTTCAACATCTGTGTAGTTGGTTTTAGGAGTTGATTTTAGGAAGGGCTCATCATATTGGTTCACTGTAATTAATTTGAATCATTTACAAACATTTAAGAGAAATAATTGAATTTGAAGCAGTGAAAATATGTGTATTTTTTGTCTGTGTTAGTCGAAGGAGAGCATGGGGAGGGATTTACTAAGGGATAATAGAAGGTGTTGGAGAGAATACAGATGTGCGTAGGATTGTTTGATGGGTGAATACCTTGAGAAACACTTTATGTTAAAAGAGAACCTCAACCCAAGAGGACTTTTTCTTGGTTCTTTCATTGCGTAATGATGAAGCTGAAAGTGCTTGTTGGAGGGAAGGTGGAAGATGTAATATTGTAAAAAAAATGTTAAAATCTAACTCATGGTCAATATCCAAGCTTTCATGGCCGTGGAGATTAGTAAACTTCCATGGTATCCATCCACCACTGTGGAAAGAAGATCCAAAAAGTGAAAAGAATTTACATCAGCAAAAACTATCTTTTTTTATTCTATTCAATATTTGTTTGCGGGAGGAAGAGAGAGTGCCATTGTTTTTTTTTTGTTGGTTCTCTTTGAAATATTTCAGTTTATTATTTTATCATGAATTTTTTCTTGTTTTGATCTTGATTTTTTATTTAACGCTAGAGTTGTTAGCTTCTTGACTATGCTTCATGGCAGGTGCCATCATTTTCTTTCCAAGGGGGTTCTTCACATATATTTTTGTCACTCTTGTTGGATGAAGATTGGCTTTTTGTGTTAATGAAAGACCCATCTTCTTGGAGATGAGAAATTATATTGAAGCGCTTGTTGACCTCACGTAGAGTAGAACCTTCATATCTTGAATAACTTATAAAAATTAGAATAAGAGAAGTATAACTAATTTTTTTTTTTTGTGTCAAAAAATAAGATGAGGCATTGTTAATGAATAATTAGAGAAATAATTATTAAGGGAATAAATAAATTAGAAAGAAAGTGTTAATTTTATCTAGATTTAACTACACTGTAGAAATGAAATATTATTGGCTTTTTGTGTTAATGAAAGACCCATCTTCTTGGAGATGAGAAATTATATTGAAGCGCTTGTTGACCTCTAGAGTAGAACCTTCATATCTTGAATAACTTATAATTAGAATAAGAGAAGTATAACTAATTTTTTTTTTTCTGTCAAAAAATGCATTGTTAATGAATAATTAGAGAAATAATTATTAAGGGAATAAATAAATTAGAAAGAAAGTGTTAATTTTATCTAGATTTAACTACACTGTAGAAATGAAATATTATTTCCCACAAATTATGTATGGAAAATCATTGTTCATGAATTCGAGTTCATTTCTACCGTCCCCCTCAAGCTTTGTTTCATATGTTGGTCATGCCAAACTTTTGATTAATTTATCAGAACTCATCTCTGCAGAGCTTTAGTGAGGATATAGCCTATTTTTAATTTGTTCTGCAATGAAATGTTAGTCTATCTTAATTTTTTTTTGTCCTGCTATGATGGATAGGATATTTTTAATACTTTTTTATAGTCAAGTTATCATTATATGCTCCTAAAGATTTTTCCACTTAGTAGTACTTTTAAAATATTGTTAACTACACTTCTTCAAATATCAACTTCTACTACCTATATTCAGCTTCAGCACTTCTTGAGACTATAAATCTCTTATTTATTCATTTAGTTAAGTTTCTCCATATATAAGTATGATAGTCCTGGGTGAATTTTCAATATGATTTGTCTCTATTCCAATCAGTATCTATGGAAGTTTTCATTTTTCTTGTTGGATGAATATTTATATAATAAGCTTTTATCTTGTGTCATTTGAAATGCCATAAAATACTGTTAACAATTGTTATTTATTATTTAGTAGGGGTTTTTATGTATTAGCTTATATCACTAGCAGGGAACTTGATATCAAGATGGGTGAGAAAGAGGTATTTGATTGTGCCCACAATGCGCTAAGACCTATCTTTATCATGTATTTTATTATTAGCGATCTTAGTTTTTTTGTTAAATCCATGGAGTTTCTTTAGGCTTATAGTCAAGCATTATTGTTTTTTGAAGTAAATCAAGACTATGCTTCATTTGGGAGATAATAGTATCTTATTTTGATCACGCTACTTCCATACCAAGAAAGTATTTCCGATGTCCCATGTCTTTTACCTCTTACTAGAAATTCTTTTAATTTGCTTTGCTCTTCATCAAAATCACTTATCAATATAAATGTTATCTGCCTGCAAAATCATAATTTCTTTTTTTCTTGAAGTGATCATTTGATAAAGAGAGTCAAAGAGATTGTTGAGGCCATATATAGGATTTTGCTAAGTTTATGTATATATTTCTATTATTTTTCAATTTAGATAGGATTTCTATATATAATTCTTTCTCAAGATTCCTGCTAAGAGAAACATTCATGATGTCATGTTGACAGAGGTCAATCCAAATTCTCTGCAAGAGAGACCAAAACTCGAATTATGTTGAGTTTGGTAGCTGGAGAGAGCTTCTTGATAATCAATATCAAATGATTGTGTGTACCCTTTTGCAATAGTCAGGCTTTAAATTTATGTACCCTTTCACTTACGTTTTATTTAACTGTAAAGATTTATTTGCATTCAATCGATTTTTCCTAATAGAAGTTCATAAACTTCCCACATTCTATTCTAAGGTTTGCATTTTTTGATTACAGTTTTCTTCAGTTGGGATTTTTGAGAGCTTCATGAACATCAATTTAAATTCATATTTTATCAAGAGAATTGACAAGAATGCCAAATCTAGGTGGAAGTCCTTTATAAGTAATGAAACTATAGATTGGATGTTTGGTGTATTATCCAAGAATTTCCTTAGAGCAATAGGATAGTGGAAATCAATATCATTCATTGATTTGTTCTTACCAATTTGTACCTTAAGCAATAGGTTTGAGTTCTTGGTTGTGCTGGATATATACTGATTGCTCCCCTTCTTTGATTTTTTCCCTTCACCTAGTATATACATGAAGCTTATTCTCTATAGATTGGGTGTATTCACAAAGTGGTGTCTGAGTTTGAGGTTTTGTGAGGCTTCAGTAGGCTGGATGTATTGATAAGGAGACAAAGAATCACTTTTGGAGGAGGTTTGAGAAGGCTTGTTGAGTTTGAAATTGATGCTAGTGTCTAAAGATATTCAACTAAATGATGGATTTAACAAAACTATTATTTTTAATACATATGTTCTAATTTGTAGTAACCAATGAGCCCTTATTGTCATCCCTAACTTGTAACATTGTCATTCTGTTATGTGCGTTTGTCCAATTTTCTTATAAATTTTGTTCAAAGGATATGGTCATTTTGACTTGGGATTTTTACTTAGTTGTTGAAGCTAATTTTCAATTTTCAGTTGTAGGCATATTTCCGTTTGACAATATATGGTTGATGATTCATGCTGTTTATAATCACCATCAATATATGCAGATCAGAGTTGATATATTCATTTTGATATTCCATTTTTGTTGATTAGTTTCATCGTCCTGAAAATATGACTTGGGAATGTAATTTCTGGTATGTCTTGCACTATGCTTTGCAATTATAATAGGTGATTTCAGCTCGAATATGACAAATGCAAGTTGATTTCAACTTAGATGAACATCACAACTGCTATTACTACTTGGTTGTGGAAATATACTTGGCTGAACTTTCAGAGTTTAGATTAATATGAATACCCTTACCATTCCTTATCTTGATCATACTAAATAGTTCTTGTTCATTTGTGCTTACTTTAGCATCCATTCTATTTGTTTCTGCAAAGTTTTATTTCCTTTAGTTGGCTTTAGAAATCCATACTCTTATATTTTGGAGTATTGAATTAAAGATTTTCTTTGGTGAGGGGAAGTCTTTAAATGTTTTTTTTTTATTTTTATTTAGATCTTTTTCATTTTTACTCATTGGAGAACCCAACGGGGGTTTTAAGACCAACACGGAGTGAGGTCCTAAAATCTAAAGATGTTGGCTAACTCCACTTAAGAATAAAATAAGCTAAGTGCCAACGAAACGGAAGATAGTCTCGGATTCATACCAAAGTATAAACCCACTATCAATAGTCAAAAACAATAATCATTGATTGTTACGAAAGAGCTGGTTTGATTACTGCACCTTATAGTACATGAATACATGTACCAATTGAAACTGTTAATTTCACCTATAAATTTACTATTTTAAACTTCTTGAAGGCATGACAGTTGGGAAATACCAGCTTCCGCTCACAATAGCTATTTCTTTGCCATTTATACTCTTATAAAGTAGATGAAAAAAAGTTAAACTAGGTTATAAGCAAGTGGAATTCTCTGGTTTCTCTAAATTTCGGTCATGGTTTACTCTATTTTTTGTTGCATTGAAAACCAGGTTGGGGAAGATGTCGTCTCTGAATTGACAAAAGCCATTGAAAGACAAGGTCTTGATTTGCATGTTGCTGCACTTGTGAGCTTTTTTTGCCTCATCTTTCTACAAATCTTTTATTTTGTGTCATATGGCAGTTTTAACCAAAAAATTCATCTTACATAGGTCAATGACACTGTCGGGACGCTTGCTGGGGGACGGTATTACGATAAAGACGTCGTTGCTGCTGTTATTCTTGGTACTGGTACGAATGCAGCATATGTGGAGCGTGCTCATGCTATTCCGAAGTGGCATGGCCTGTTACCAAAATCAGGGGAGATGGTAAGAAGTTTAAGTAGTACTTTTGTCGCAAAAGTCGAGTTTTTGAAGTGGCTAGGAGTAATAGATACATTAGGTTGGTAGCTAAAAGTAAAACTGCAGCAAATATTATATCAGTGTTTAAGTGGGTAATGACTAATAATCTTCTACTAATTAGTTTCCCTGATTGATATTGTGATTGTTTGAGTGAAGAAATGTTGTTATGTAGGTAATCAACATGGAATGGGGAAATTTCCGGTCATCTCACCTTCCCTTGACAGAATATGATCTTTCATTAGATACTGAAAGTTTGAACCCAGGGGAACAGGTATGAATCTCTTTTAGGTATTTAAGCTGCTAGGTACGTTAATTAATCATGTTTCATATTATTTTTCCCCAGTAAATTGTCCCCGTACTGTCACATTGTCAATATGGTGATTTCTATGGTGTTCACTGACTTTTAATTTTTACCATCTTGCTTGTGTGGCATTTCAGAGTTTTTTATGGGATATTGTATTTGGAAGTGCTACATTTCTCATATTGTAAACTTATGTCCTTTTTGGAATTTCCAGATATTTGAGAAGTTGATTTCAGGAATGTATTTGGGAGAGATTCTTAGAAGAGTCCTCTTGAGGTTGGCAGAGGAGGCTTCTTTCTTTGGGGACATTGTCCCTCCAAAACTTTTGGTTCCATTTATACTGCGGTATGCTTCACTTTTCATTGAACTGAGCTCTTCAACTGTTCCTGTTCCCTTTACCCCTTACCATAATAAGTCATTAAACCACTTTGATGGGAAGAAAAAATGTAGCCATTAAAATAGTCAAAGCTCAGCTCTTTATTCAATCACCCTTGATTATATCATAGATCTATTCCCTTCAATTTGCAACAAATATGAATATATTCCTATTTGCATTCATATCAGATCTTTAAACACTCTGATTACAAAAACTTGTGCCTGGTTGCCCATATTTTATGCATATTTTAAAGACTAGTTTATCTTATATTTCATGCATCCAATAGGTAAATAAAATAGGTCTGTGTTCTTGCAGGACACCACACATGTCTGCAATGCATCTTGATACATCCTCAGATCTCCGAGTGGTCGGAAGCAAGTTGAAGGATATATTGGGGGTATGCTTTCATCTCATTCACTAGCATTCAAGAATGAAGATAGAGATTCAGATTGTTAATATCATTAATTTTGGCTTCAATTTTCCAGATCTCAAATTCCTCCTTAAAAACAAGGAAAATGGTGGTCAAGCTCAGCGACATCATCGCCAGTCGTGGCGCCCGGCTATCGGCTGCTGGCATTTTTGGCATTCTTAAGAAGCAGGGAAGGGATGCTCCCACAGAGAGTCAGAGAACAGTGATTGCTTTGGATGGTGGTCTATTCGAACACTACACCGCATTCAGGAAAAGCTTGGAGAGCACTCTCGCCGAGATGCTCGGCAAAGACACTGATTCGTCCGTCGTCATAAAGCATGCCAATGATGGCTCTGGTATTGGTGCTGCTGTCATCGCCGCTGCACACTCCCAGTACCTCGAGCTGGCTTCATCTTAGCTTCATCTTCAATCTATGATCTCTCAAATCGCTTGGTTCCCCTAAGGCTCCCCCTCCATTTTTTTTTCAGAGGACTTTTAATTTAAAAACAAATAGCTACTAGTGAGGAAAACAAGCGTTTTGTCTTTAAATAGATGAAGCCATGAGGCAGCCCAGAAATGTGTGGAATAATACTAATAAAGCAGTGGCTGGAAGCAAAGTAAGTTTGGTTGCTATGATTCCAGCGTGCAAATCCTCCAGTCTTTACTGTAGTTGAGAATTGTCTGTTACAGGAGTGTGTTATAAGAGAGAGGCTAACTGTAATTTCATTTACTGTCGTTTTTTTGCTTCTCCTATGCCTTTGTTTTACTCATTTGAGAATAATTGCACGAACTTTGATGTGTTTTTGTTCAGTAAGATTTGCACTCCTTGTTGTATTCTTTTGAACTAATTTTTTGAGCTGTTTCTGTTGATGTATTGATCAATGTTGCCTGTAACAGTATCTGCAGGATATGAAATGGTTTTCCTTTAATTGCAAAGGTAAAGCTGAGTAATTTATAAAGGTTCGTTTGATTCTTTGAAGTGATAAATTATGTTGGAGAAGTTTATGCTTATTTTATTTTATCATTTTATTGGATGTAATTAAAATTTAATATGCATTTAATAATTTTAAAAATATATTTGTTTTATTTTTGTATTTAAAATAAATAAAAAATTGAATGTTTGAAGCATGATTGATGTCAAATGAACCCAGGAGAAAGTTTGGTCATTTGGGATGATGACAGTGTGCTTTTGTATTATGTTTTAATTAGTATTTGAAAAATTATGATTTGATTATATTTTAAATAATCTGTGATGAGAAAGTTGTGAGTTTTAATTTAATATGTTGAAGTGTTCTATTTAATTGATTTTTAAAAGTAATTTTATAGTTATCAAATTTTGTATTATTATTTAATTTTTTATAATAGAATATCATTTTAGATTGTATTTTTTTAGTTTTTTGCTCATTTTTTTTATAATTATAATAGTTGGACTTCTATGCTTAGAATTGAATCTTCTTATGATTTTTAATTTGAAAAGTTGTATATATGTATTTTATATTTGTTTATTTCTCAATTATTATATTTAATGTCACTTTATTTTATATTTATATCAGGATTTATTTATTTAATTTATAGTATACTTTATCTCTATATTAGTATTTTGTTGGATTATTTTTCAATTATTTTTAATTTTTTTTAATTTTGGTATAACTTGATCTATATCTTCTCTTGTTAAGATATTTTAATTTTTCAGGCAGGATAAATTCATCCACCAAAGCCGGCAAAACAATGGTTGACAGTCTTTGCCTTCGGATGAAACCCGACGGAAAGAGGGGCACCCTTTGAATGTTTAAGAAGGAATTATCATGAACCCCACCGGATTCCAGGTTGCAAAGGGACATCATGCTTGATGGATACCAACTGATGAGCTACGAAAAATTTGCCAACAGAAAGACGCGATTGCCGCTGCTATTTCTCATCATTGTCCGGATCAAAAAGAAAAGTTCACCTTCAGCGATAAAAGAGAAACCATGATGCTGATAGGGACAAGAGAAATCTTGCCTATCCTGTGAGTCTATGTAGTAATTGCTCCAAGCCTGGAGAATCTGTCGAGTTTGGCCAGGATTCCTTGAACATCCATCGAGAGAGTTTTGAAGCCACAACAGCTTTTATTTTGTGAGCAATTGAGGAGAGGGGGGAAGCTTTACTGCTGAAGAGTCTGAAATTTCTTTCCCTCCAAATATAGTGGACGGTGGTAGCTGTGATCAGATAATGTAGACGTTTTAGAGCTTTATGGTTTAAGATAGAGGCAGTTTGGAGGACTTGCTGAATATTGGGTTGAAGTAAGAAAATTTTTCGATGGGAAGTAAATTCCTTATGAGCCACATAGAGAATGAACAACCAAAGAAAATAGGACCCAACTCTCTCGAATGAAGAGAATCTGAAGTTTTAAGACCTTCAATAATTGCCATTTAACAAAAAGTAGCATAATTTATAGCATAGCCTTTGAACCAAATGTCTTTGGCCCATTCCACATTTTGTAAGTGATCAAACATAGCTTTTTTAATAAGAGAGTTCGAAAAAGACTTTTCATTGTTCCAGAGAATTGTGTCCTTACCCATTGCAATAGAAGTATTGGATATCAAATGGTAGCAGTGAGGGTGAGAGGTTGATATGTGAACTGAAATGTCCCAACAACGTTGGAGATAATGGAGCTCAGAGGAGCAGTTGAAGGAAGAATGAAAAATATCAAAACAGGGATTTCCAAACATTTCATGGAGTGAAGCATCGTTACACCAGGTATCAAAGAATAATGAGCATGAAGAGACGTTGCAAATCAGGTAGGAAATAGTTCCTCTGAATCTAGCTGCACATATAGTCAATTCTCTCCAAAGAGGAGAAACACGATGGTAGCTCTTCTTCTAGATAGAAGTATAGTAGTTCAGACACCACTTAGAAAGAAACGAGGAGTGGTTTAGCAATGTCCATAAAACTTTAGTTTTACATATGAGATTAAGGTTGGGGGTAGAAATCAAACCTATACAACCTTAGTCTCTTGGAAGAGTGGTCTTATTCCAGGCAATCATGTGGATTTTATTCGGCTCCCCAGAATGAAAGAAGATTTGGATGTAAGGGATGAGATCTTGTTCAGAATGTTCTTAGAGATAGTAATGGCTCTAAACCAGTAAGAGAGGTAATTGTTAATAGATGCTCTGATCAGTTGAAGTCTTCCTCCATACGAGAGAAATTTGGTTGTCCATCCAGCAAGCCAGGCATGCAACTTATCTAGAATAGGACTAAAATGAGAGGATTTCAGTGGGTCTGCATTCAGAGGAAGCCCAAGGAACTTGAGAGGAAAGGATCCTTGAGAAATACCTAAAACATGACAAAAGAGTCTAGCTATGTTAGAAGTTTTAGAAAAGAAAATAGTGGACTTGCTGCTGTTCAACTCTAGACCCATAATGGATGATAAAGCATTCAGGTTGCCTTTGAGAACTTGGGCAGTTGAGAGGTTAGCTTCCCCTAAAATCAGGAGGTCATCAGCAAAGAGTAAGTTTGAGATAGAGAACGAACTTGAAGATAAGGGAGAGAATTTTAAGCAATTTACCTCTTGATCTTGAAGACTGGAGAAGAGGTCTATGGCAAGGGTGAAGAGAAATGGAGAAAGGAGACATCCCTGTCTGAGACCATTGGAGGAGTACAAGTATCATTTAATTTCTCCATTTAACACAATTGAAAAAGGTACATCAAAAATGCAAGCTTTGATCTAATTGATGAAAAGATTCGGGAAGCCCTTATCCTTCATTCTTTTTAGGATGGTGTTGACCTCACTTTTGGAGTGAGCTTTCAACTTCTCCATCTTAGGCATAAGACTCCTCTAGATACTAAGAGTTCCTTAGTCTTAAGACACTTCTAGTGATTAGGTGAACACTTAACCTAACCCTAGAGACTTAGAAGAGTTAGCTATAGGAATAGGTTATGCCTTAGAGTATTAGGAAAACTTGCCTACCCTATAGCTTAAACCTAATCCTTGCTTCCCTCCTTCAAACCAATTCCAAATCAAATCTTAAATTAACTCCAACTCAATTGATTTTCTAAATCATAAATCAATTTCAAAATTAAATTCACAACTCAATTCCAAATCAAATCTTAAATCAATTCCAATTCAATGGATTTTTATCAAGTCATAAATCAATTCCTAAATTCAAATCATGAATGAAATTTCAAATGATTAAAACCCAAATTCAATTCCAAATCCAAAATCTTTCCTAAGCCCTTTTGATTTCATCTTATAGACTTAGCTCAAATCCAAATCACTCCAAACTCAAAAGATTTTCTCATAACCCATTTATATTCTCATTTATATTCACAAATATAAATGAAATATAAATTCAAATAACCAAAAATAAATTCAAAATTCAATTCCAAATCTAAAGCCTTTCCTAAGCCCTTTTGATTTCATCTTATGGACTTAGCTCAAATCAATTCCAAATCACTCCAAACTCAAAAGATTTTTTTTTTTTTTGATAACTCATTTATATTCACAATTATAAATGAAATATAAATTCAAATAACCAAAATTAAATTCAAAACTCAAGTCCAAATCTAACCTACATTCAACCTATACCCTTTCAAGTCAAACCCTTGAACTTAGCCAAATCATCTCAAATCAATCCAAACCCTTGGATTTTATCTTCAAACAATCATTCCTTCAATTACATGCCCAAAATCATCAAACTAAAATCAAACTAACCCAAATCAAAATCAAAATCAAACCAAAATCAAATTAACCTAAATCAAACCCATGTTCACCCCTTTTGACTTGAAATTGTCAAATGAATCAAAACCCATTTGACTCCAAATCACTTGCAATTGGATTTATATTTCAATCATAAGTCTATATATGAGTTCAACAAAACTTGAATCAAGCCTTGATCAAGCCAATTGACCCACTTAGGCTCACTTGACCCAAAGTGACTTAAAGCACCTTTTTGAGCCAAATTCTAATCCAACCTAAATTGGATTGAACTAAGTCCATCTAAGCCTCACATTGTGAGCAACAATCATCCTAGGATGATTAATTACTCAAATTGGGTCAAACCAAGTCAAACCTAGTCTTTGACCAAGTTAACACTTAGCCCAAATGAAACCCAAACTAGCTAAAATTCATCATAAGCCAAATTGATTGAAACCAAAGCTTGTAATACATTTCAAATGATCAACCAAGCCTAAACCAACCCATGACCTAAGCCAATTGGGTTAAATAGGTCAAATTGGTCAACTTGACCCATTTGACCTAAATGAACCTAAATGAACCAAAACCAAATATAAATCAAATTGAACCAAACCAATGATACCCCATAACCAAATGATCATTTGAACTTGACTCATGGTTTGATCTAATTTGACTAATTGGTCAACTTAACCCAAATTGACCCAACTTGACCTAAATGGATCAAATTAAACCAATTCAAACCAAATGAACTCCAAATCCCTTGAACTTTGGCCTTACCTATTTTTGAAACATTTTAAATCTGCCCAAATCAAAATCAAGGCCTAATGACCATTTTACCCCTAGGTCAAAGGGTATCCTATGACCAAATTCACTTGGAATTCGACCAATTCTTTCTCATGGCCACTTGACATCCTCTTAGTGGTCCACATGGACACTAAGGGAGGTGGTGAACATTACCCAATGGGTTTGGGTCAGCCATGACCCAACCTAAGCCCAAACCGACCCCTCCAATGCAAATTGGACACTTGGATCACCCCATACACTCACCTAGCACATGGTCACTCCTCTCCTTCCCTCCACTACCTAAAATGAATCACATGGAGTGTCTAGCCTAAACAAACCAATCAATCGGAGCAATTGAGCTAAAATGGCAAAGCTAGTCTTGGCCGTCCGATCCAAGGAGGGGGAGATATACTTCCCCTCTTTCCCACTCAAACCACATACATTGCATTCGATTGAGCTCTAGGAATCGAAAGCAAGCTTCTCCAAACTTTCCAAAGCCATTTCCAAGCCTCCTCAATTTCTCCTTCTCGATTTTCTTCAAAGCCGAAACATGGGAGGTGAAGTGAAACTCCAACTCACTTAGTTCTCCATCAAATCCAAATTACTCTTCCAAGCACCATCAAGGGACCTCGTCAAGCACAACCACGGTGTTTCTCAAGTCTCCAAGCCACGAGAAGCCCCACCTTGATCAAGCCCGATCATCATTGAAGGGGAGCTTGGTCAACCAAGAAATTCACTTCAAATCTAAGCTTGATACCTTCAACTGGGCTTCGTCTCTACTAGACAAAGCTACCTCCTCCGTTGGAAGCGTCGGTGATAGCCTTCGGCAAGGTGTTGCTCAAAACCGATCCTAAGTTAAAAAATGCTTGGTCCTTTGTGAAGGTAATTGTAATCCCATTAGATCTTAGCCATTGGATCTCTTGCTTGTGCTCCTCTGAAGGTGTGGGTTGAGTTTGAACTCCATTCAAGTGAGCTCGAGATCGGCGATCGGCGGACAACATTGACTCACGCTATTCGGAGGAGAACACACCGCCCATTCCGCTGCGGATTGAATGGATTAACACCAATCGAGATCTCCCTTTAATTGAAGCTTAAACTGTGGGATTAATCACAACCTTTCGATCTTAGATCGAACGACTCATGTAGAAAGCGCCGCTAACGACGCGGCGCCGCCATGTGACAAAAATAACCAACCTATCCCATGGAAAGCGCCGCCCGCTAGCCCACGTGGCGGGATTAGTTAATTAATTTTTAATTTTCTATTAATCATAAAAATTCATAAAATCATAATTAAATGTAAAAAAATCCAAAAAAAATATAAATGTGGGCTCATTTTAAAGGTATTTCAGAGGAGAATCTAATAAAATTATTTCTAATTGATTTTAAATAGTGAATTTTTCAGAATTAAGGTTTAATTTAAAATTTAATCACCTTAATTACTCCCTAACTACTTAATTAATTAATTTCAAATTTCCCAGACATGTTTAGGAGGACTTCTACCTTCCTTAATTTTCTTGGAATTTATCAATGAGTTAATTAGGAAAATTAATTAATGAATCTTTAATCACCCCTTAATGTAATTAAGAATAATTAAGCATATGAACAATGATTTAATCCCTTAATTGAGAAAATTAAATATTGTTTAAGTAAGGAGGAGGTTTATGAAATGGTTTTAGGATATTTTCCTTAAGTTATTCTCTAAATCCCCTTTCTTCCTTAATCCAAATATAATTAAGGATTAATCCACTAATAATCTACCTAATTAGTCTAATTAAACTTTCAAAACTAATTTGGAGTTAATCAATCTCTTACTGGGTAGATCCTTAGGTGTCAAAAGCTTAAGGTAAGTTTGAGAAAATCATATCTAACTCACATGTGTGGGAAAGCTATGAAAGTACTTAATGAAAACCCTTTAGCTTAATTAATCAATAATTATGATCCAACTGCATTAGGCCCTTTTATTTCTTAAGTGCATTGCTGATTTAAATTCCATGTGATTGCATATCATATGTTGGCTAATAATTACTTGTTTAATTATGTTAAAGTGGTATAGATAAGGGGTAACTAATGGATTTAATTCACACCTTAACTTAAGTAAAACATAAAATAAACCTAATTGTTCTAAAATAAATTAAACCAATTCACACATGAGGGAAATGGGTTAGGACCAGCAAACTCTTTTCACATTTCCTAAGTCAAATCAAATTCAAAAATAAAAATTTTGATTCACTTTAAATGATCTTATTTCATAGGATTATCTTTAGAAATTAATTAGGGTGAATGAAGTCATATATTTACATTACTTTATTTCTTTCTAATCATGCTAAATATTATTTGCCATATGAAATCATGCATTCATATCTTTTGAAAAATCAATTAAATGAAATGTTTCCTTTTAGGTCAAATTGCATGTTTTGGCTAAAGTAAGAATATGAGTGGCTATTATCACTATTAAATCAAAAAGTATTTTCAAAACCTATAAATCAAAGATTATAAATGAAGTGATGCTACTTATAAGTACTTATAAGCTTGCATGTGATTATAGCATAAGATGTGTATTATGTGATTTTCTTCTCTTCTATTAACATGGATTTGAATAGGATTTGCAAAGTGTATAGTTCATTTGAAAAGAACATAACACTTGCTTAAATCTATTCCTATGCACTTATATTAAGACTTAAGAAGGATCTTCACATTTACACATGTAAATTACACAACCAAACAAAATATAATCTTTTGCATGATTCTTCATCCATTTATTTCTATTTGTACATTTACATGTATTTAAGAAAAGTGGTATATTAGTCTGTACATCCCAAGATTGCGAGGCTTTAAGTAGCCCTAAGTAGATTTTGTACCTTGCACCCCTGATGTAGAAAATAATGGCGCCATACTCACATATATCTTTTATACGTGTGGATGTGCATTTAGCTATTGGATAAAGAATTCCTCTTTTCTACATAATAAAGACATGCATTCATGAAATATCTAAATTTTTAAATCATATCTCTTAACATTCATCATCAAGGTGTGTTAAAATTTGCATTGCATGTATAGGTATGCTTAGGGATTATTCATATGCATGGTATATATGGTGGAAAAGAAATAAATGGTTGTGTGTTATGTGATAATAATTCACCTTAACTAATCCTAAGATGCCTATCTTATTGAATAGGTTTATTTAGAGCAAATCTAAACTTAGGGTTAATTAAAACACATAATAAAACATCCACTAAAGAAAAAAAATCATTAATGAATCCACCTTAGGAATTACTTAAGGTAGGGATGAAAGAGAAGTTATATTTTTCTTCTCTTTACAATATTTAGTAACTAAATGTAGTTCATTCAAACCAAGTCAAATCATAAAATAAAATTGACAAATCAATTAAATCACTTAAAATGAAACCGCCCTCTAAGTTGAATCCTTCACACTTAGATAATTCCAACCTTAAAGCCTAGCTAAGACATGCCACACAAGCCTTAAATGACACACACATTAGGTTAAGTCACCATTTCTAACTCTATGTTAGGGCTGTGCATGGTTTAATGCCTAATTTTGTTTTGTGATTTAATGTTTTTTTAGACTGGATGTTAGGGTGCATATGCGTAGACTGAATGATAGGAGGATCTTAGTCTAATCATGTCTTCTGCATGAGGATTGTGCTTAAGGAGCGATGTAATAAAAATATAAATGCTTTTGCTGTGCAAGTTGCTTTTACACCTAAGCATGATCCAAACTAGGACAGGTGGACTTGGTTACCCATGTGTGGGGTGGTAAGTCCAAATTATTCCTATAATTGCTTGGGTTGTGTGGTATGTTTAGCTAATCTCTATTTTGTAGATTTAGTTAGATTTATCTTTCTCAGTTTGATGTAAATTGTATAATTGAAATTTGGAATAAATGTTATGGGAGAATTAGGCTGAACATTGGTCATAAGACCATATCTTATGTACCATGTGAAGCCTTGGAGAAAACCACACGTCAAGTCAAATCAAAAGGAAGAAAGAAGTGAAGAAAAGAAAGAAAGAAATGAAGAAAGAAAGAAATGAAGAATGATGAATGAAGACCCCCATAACATAAATTCCTTTTAAATTATAGTTATTCATTTGTAATCCGGGTTGTATAAGGGTAGAGCTCGGCTACCCATTTTATTTTTGCGGTGGTAAATCGATCACATCTTTATTCTTTTACGCTAGCTTTATAAAATTGTTTGATGTTTGTTTAGCTTGTGCATTAGAAATGATATGATTTTCTTAGTTTATTAATTACTTAATGGTTGTTGAATGACATATATGCGATTAGACTCTTAGGAAAAAATAAAATTTCTATCTAATTAATCAACTCAAAATTAAATTTAATAACTCATAACCTTACCTTAAGGTTAGGACATAAATCAAGATAATAAAAGATTTAGCAACCCCTTAGCTGGATGTTGTATGTCTCATATCATGCATAAAAATATATTGCTTCACTCTTGCTAATGGAAGGCTTCCACCTTTGCCAGAGAAAATAGCTTGACCATTGAGAGCCATGGTGGAAACACACCTCATTCTTTCTGATTTTTGCCTATAATCAATCTTCATGCATTAGGCATATGAAATCCCATAGCCTATGTCAAATAAAAATGTCCAAAAATCAAAATAAAACTTAATAAATATTGCATTAGATTAAGTCATTATTCATGCCCTTTATGATCTGGTCTCTTAGGGAGTGTATTTAAGGATTAAGTCTTCTTTCTAAATAAATAACAGCCTAGCTATCTTGCAAAGTATACGACTTGCCTACATGTACTTAAAATCGTAGGAGAAGTGGCCACCCCATTGTAAGTCCAACGTAGGTGGTTTATCTCTCATGGAGATAAACTATATACCCATTTTCTCCTAGATTTAGGTCGTGCTTGGCCCTCGCCAAAGCTCCCTAGATTTAGATCAAGTCATCCTCATGAGCTACAAGCATAAATCCTCACCTCTTAGAAAATTTCCATAATCTTGTGTTGTAGAATTATAAGCCCTAGATTTCTAATAAAAATTCAATTCAAATAATTAACTCTCTTCAAATTTCAAAAATATATAGCCCAACCATAGGATAGTTTGGGATGCTCGTTAGGTTTCCTAGCATCATGAGCATCCCCTACTCATCTCCGTTTGGTTTAAATAATAACTCCATCCTTTTAATAAATCCCACTTGATTTTCCAAAAATAACTAATTTGTTGATAGTCTTATCCATGAAATCTTTGGAGACAATGATCATTTATCTTAATCGAGAGTATTCTTAAGGGATCTCATTCCTTAGGATGTAATTAACTATAGGGGCTTGCCTCCATAGGAAACTTAACAAACTCGATTTAAAATAAACCCTACTTTACTTTTTCATGTAAAGTAGGGAAAGATCTCGTACATTCAAGACCCATTGTCCTGGGAGTCCTCTTATGGTTAGTCCATTGTAGGATGGTGACTGCCTCGAGATAGTATATCATTCTTCAATGTCACACCCGATCACCTTAATGAGTACATCTGCGTGGATCTACGTGGTGTCCCAATAATATACAATAAATTTATTTTTTAAATTCCCAAAATTTGAGAAATAAAACACCATAGATTTTTCTGGCCACTCTGCTGGGATGGTTCCTCTCTCCATCTTTGGTAAATGATCATTGTCTCCAAGTATCGATAGTGGATTTATACTTTATATGAATCCGAGACTATCCTTCTTTTCCGTTGGCACTTAGTTCATTTCATTCTTAAACTAAGCCGACCAACATCTTTTAGGTTTTAGGACCTCATTCCGTGTAGGTCTTAAAACCTCTGTTGGGTCCCCCGATAGGCAAAAATAAAAATTTAATAAAAAGAAATTATTGAAGACATTTTTTCTTACCATTTCTATGGTAAGTAAAGGTTCATTCCAAAATAAAGAAGAAATAAATCCTTTATAAAAATATCACTCTTCAAAAGTACTTTCCCAAAATTCACACAATAAAATATTTGCACAAAAAGTTTCACAAAATATATATAACTTAATCTTATATAACAATCTTCAAGATTGTTACATGAAGGAGCTTTGCAAAATAAAATTAAAATCATCTTTCAAAAAGCACGAAATGAATATCGTCATTCAATATACTCAAATTTATTGAATGAAGATTTCATTTCTAAACAAAATCAAAAATTATCTTTTCAAAAAGCACATATTTGAAAATGAACACCCTCATTCAATATACCCAAATTTATTGAATGAAGATTTTATTTTCAAATAAAATCATATCATAACATTGAAATTCCATTCCAATATATCTCACATATGTTGAAGTTGGAATTTCTTTCTTTTCAAAAAGTACAAATTTGAACTTCATTCAATACATCCAAATATGTTGGATGGTGGTTCCATTTTCAAACAAAATCACACCATTTGAAATTCCACTCAACACATCCCACATGTGTTAAGTTAGAATTTTCTTCTTTTCAAAAAACAATAATCACACACAAAAATTTCATTCTTAAAAAATAAAATATAATTGACTTTCATTTTACATACCCAAATTTGTTAAATGGAAATCTACTTTGCAAAAATTATAAGAATCAAAATACATTGGAATTCCATTTGACATACCTAGATTTGTCAAATGAGAATTTCATTTTTCAAAATGAAAATTAAAAATAAATTAGAGTCGATTTAACATACCACATTTGTTAAATAGAAACCCCCACTTTCAATAATCAAACTAAAAATTAAAACAAAAATATTTAAATTTTATTTAGCATGCACAAATTTATTAAGTTCTCATTTTCCAAAATCAAAACATCAAAATCAAACACATTTGAACTTTATTTAGCATACACAAACTTGCTAAGTAAAGTTCTAATTATCAAAAATCAAAATATCAAAAACAAAAATACATTTGAACTTTATTTAGAATACACAAATTTGCTAAGTAAGGTTCTCATTTTTAAAAATCAAAATACAAAAAATCAAACACATTTGGATTCTTTATTTAGCATACCCAAATTTTCTAAGTAAATATCCTCTTTTCAAAATCACAAAAATCAAACACATTTGGATTTTCATTTAGCATACACAAATTTGTTAAAAAAAATCCCACTTTCAAAAAAAAAAAAAAATCAAACACATTTGGATTCTTTATTAGCATACCCAAATTTGCTAAGTAAAGATCCTCTTTTCAAAATCACAAAAATCAAACACATTTGGTATTTAGCATACCCAAATTTGCTAAGTAAGATCCTCTTTTCAAAATAACAAAATTCAAACACATTTGGATTATTTATTTAGCATATTCAAATTTGCGAAGTAAAGATCCTCTTTTCAAAATCCCAAAAATCAAACACATTTAGATTTTTATTTTAACATACACAAATTTGCTAAGTAAAGATCCTCTTTTTTTTTTTAAAAAAAAAAATCAAAATAAAAAAATTTGGACTTTATTTAACATACATAGATTTGCTAAGTAAATATTCCATTTCTAAATTCACACATGATTCACATCATGGGCAAACAAGCAAAAAAAGAAAATTATTTTCAAACAACTCATTTAGCATACCCAAATTTGCTAAATGAGTAATTTCAAACAAAATCAATTGACCCTTTATTTTAACATATTCAAATTTGTTAAACAAAAGATCCTCAAACATAAAAAATAAAATTCAAATATGAACCAATGGAAGCATAAAAAATATCTTCAAAATATTTGAACCCATTTCCAGTATATATAAATTTGTTAAAAATGGATTTTAAATTCAAAATCTTTTCTCCAATTCAAAATTCAAAATCTCTCTCCTAAATTCAAAGAGCCCCACTTAACATATTTAAACTGTTGAGTGTGGGTTCAAATTCTAAAGCAAATTAAAATAGAAAATTTGATTTGAGTTTTTTTTTTCAATAATTGTTGAACTTCAGCTCAGTTTCAGTCAGCTTTTTACTCAAGTTCAGTATAGTTCAAATGGATGTGGAGAAGTATGTATTCACTTTTCCCTTTGGGATAGATTTAGCCTTAGATTGGGCCAGCCTCTCACAGACTGACTTTGTCCATTTGATACACTTTGGCCGAGAATTCGAGGGGGCTAGGATCACTTGTGAGGGGGCAACCCTCACCAAAGGTGTGGTGGGCGTGGCTAGTCATCCATGTTGAGATGCCTTGATTCTAATTTCCCTCATCAAGAGGAAGATAGTGGAGGTTTCCATGAAGTCTATAAAGTGCCCGTATTGTTTCCATTATTGCCCCAATCGCTAGTACCCACTCAGCTTCATCCAAGGGAAGCGCTCTAGTTTCGTGGATAGTCTCCTACTTTGAGATAGGTTCTACTCATACCGCTCCTCCCAGAACTCAACACCGCAATGTAGATCAAGATCAAAGATCATGTGCATAGCCAAGGAGATGGAGGCAATCTCTCAGGTCCCAGTAGAGGAGTCACCCAGGACAATCTCTCCTCTGATTACATAGAAAATTTTCATCCTTTTTCTAAATTTGATGGAGAGGAAGATGTTAGGAGGATTACAATGTCACCTCCACCTGCAATTCACTATGAGGCACCTATCAGAGATAGGAGGAGGTCCTATGCCGATCTTAGGACAGTTCTGCGCCAAGTTGTCAGGGTTGAAGCCAAGTTCTATATAATCGATACGAATACACCATTCACAACTTTGCTCGGTAGACCTTGGATACACCAGAGTAAGATGATTCCATCCTCCCTTCATCAGTGCATCCACTTCAGAAGGGATGGAATAGAATACTGTGTCAAAGGAGATGAAAAGCCATTCCACTTAGAGAGGTTGAGATATATGAGGATGGGACTTACTATCTTCCTCAAAATTAAAATGCCTTTTCTCGTGAACTTGGTCAAAATTCAAATACAAAATGAAAAATAAGAAGAAAAAAAAAGAAAAAGAAAAAGAAGAGAAGAAGGAAAGTACAAGTGAATGAGAAAAGGACACTAAGGAAGAGGTAAAGCCACATGTTACATTCCACCTATAGTTCCTTTGACCATATAGACATATAGGATGATGACCGACCTCCACCGGTGAGGCGATCAGAGGCAATTCAGGGTGGAAGACCCTCTGCACCAGCTACGGGGTTATGTTCCAGTGTGAGTACTCTATTCACATAGACTTGGAATCCATCTGAGGATGAGTCTTATGTGATTAGCATACCACACCTCTCAAGGTTTCATTGGAGATGACAGTTTGACAAAGACAAAGTCAGGCCTCAAAGCATGAATATATTCAAATCAAGTTTATGTAAAATTGTTAGGCTGTAGTTGGAAACTTTACCTCTAACCTCACTGTCCTCTCAAGAAGTTAAAGGTTTAGTAGTTAAGGAGGCCCCTAAGTCTTCCATGAATGTCAAGCCAAAGAGATTCCTATTGGGATCAATATCCTCAAGTCCAAAAACTGATGTAGAACTTGAGGATAATTCATATAAAGATTTAATAGAATTACCTTTTGATTGGTACTCGCCTTGTGTTCATAATCTTACAAAGAAAAGTTTGATTCCTTGTACATGGTCTAAGCACTGGTCAGAGTATTTTGAGAAGCTATGGAGAAACAAAGGCAGGGATGCATAATCAAGATCAGGACAAGGATTCGGTATAGAGGGTCCAGTTGATGATGATGATTACTGCTTAGTTGTCACCAATTATCTGGAGTCTGATAAGTTCTTCTCAAACCACACTAACTCTTATGAGGAAGTATGTTTAGAAACTTCAGATGATTCAGATGATCTCCAAATCAAAGAGATGCACCTCTATAATTTGAAAAAAATCATTCAATGATCGACAAGCTCAAAGAAATCAACCTCGGGATAGAGAAAAAATCCATACATACATTTCTCAATGAAGAGAAAAAAATCAATGACTTAGTTAGGCTATTGATTGAGTTTAAGGATTACTTTACATGGAGCTATGAAGAGATGCCCCGATTATCTCCTGATGTAGTAGTCAACAAACTAGCAATATACCTTAACGCTAACCCTATCAAGCAAGCTCCTAGACGCATGCAATTAGAAATTGAAAAATAGGTCATTTCTGAAGTCAAGAAATTGATCGATGTTGGATTTATCAGGGAAGAAAAATATCCTACCTGGTTAGCCAGTGTCATGCCAGTCAAGAAAAAAGAATGGCCAAATTTGCATATGTGTCGATTTCAAAGGCTTAAATAAGGCATGTCTTAAGGATGAATTTTTACTTCCTATACCAAAATTAATGGTGGACATCACCTCATCTCATAGTATTCTCCTTCATGGATGGGTCATTTGGCTACAACCAATTAAAGATGGCCTCTGAGGATGAAAGAAACACTGCATTTTAAACCCCTTAGAATCTATTGGTCATGCCTTTCTTAAAAAATCTACCACATACCAGGCCATGACTCGATCTCAACGAACTCATTCATCATCAAGTTGAATGCTATGTTGATGATATAGTAGTCAAAAGAAAAGAAAAGGAAGACCATCTCTTTAACTTGAGAGTAGTTTTCGAATGGTTAAGATAATTTAACCTCAAAATGAATCCCCTGAAGTGTGCATTCAGGGTAACTTCAGGAAGTTCCTTAGGTTTGTTGTCTGACACTAGGGAACAGAGATAGACCCAAAAAAGATCAAAGCTATCTTAGAAATGTCACCACCTAAAAATCTAACTCAACTCAGATCTTTCCAAGGGTGGTTGGCATTTCTAAGAAGCTTTATCTCTAATCTATCGGGAAGATGCAAGATATTTTTAGCACTTGTCAAAAAGTATGCCAAGTTCAAGTGGGATGACAAGTGCTAGTATGCCTTGAAGACATTAAGTAGTATTTGGTGAAGCTGCCAATTCTAGCAGCCCCTATCCTAGATAGGCCATTGATCCTCTACAGTGCTGCATTGGATGACTCCCTCAGTGCTTTGTTGGCCCAAGCCAATGATGAAGGGAAGGAGAACGCTCTCTACTACCTCAACCATCGTCTGATCCCTACTGAAGCAAACTGTCCACCTATTGAGAAATATTACCTAGCTTTAATCTTCACATCCCAAAAGCTACAAAATTATATGCTTTCTCAAGGTGAACTTGATTTGAAGAATCAATCCACTATAGTATCTCATGACACGACCAATGGTATTTAGACATTTGGCATGTTGGTCCATGATTCTCTCACAATTTGACATTATATTCGTACCGCTTTGTGCGGTGAAAGGACAAGCACTAGTGAATTTCTTAGTAGCACACCCACTGCCTGCTGATTTTGTACTTAGTGATAATCTCCCTGATGAACAAATCATGAACTTAGGGGAGGTTGATAATTACTGTTGGGAGATGTATTTTGATGGTGCAACTTCCTTTCATAAAAGAGAAGAACCATGATCTACTCTTAAAAGAGAAGGGGGAATAGTTCTTTCACTCCACAATGTGATAAGATTCTCATACTATTTCTCCAATCCATGCACCAACAATGAAGCCAAGTATGAGGATTTGATTGTCGGCATATTATAATTTGTGTCAAGAGCATCAACATTTATGGGATTCTCAATGGTCATCAACCGATTGTCCAAGGTTCTAACCTAAGCTTCTCACCATGAGTACACCATGAAGCTGTTGGCCCAAATCTCTGAGGTCACCATCTACAAGATTCCTCAAGGAGAGAATATAGTAGCAGATGCTTTGACCATACTTGCTAAGGAATTGACATGTGTGGAAGATGAGTCCATTCCAATAAGGGTCCAAAACAGACAAGTGCTATCTTTTATTGATGTTGAACTCATCAAAAGACTTTCTCTTGAAGTGGAGGTTGCCATTGCCAATAAAGATGAGGAGCTCAATTTGAGGCAACCATTCATAGATTACTTGAACACAGGCAAACTACCTCAAGAGAAATCACAATCCCATCAGATGAAGCAGAGAGCTCTCTCCTATGCTCTCGTGGATGACACCTTGTATTGACGGTCTTTTGATCAAATGTAGTTACACTGTTTAGATAAACATGAAGCCCGTAAGATTATGATCGAGGTACATTCAAGTCTACATGGAGCACATCAATCGTCCGAAGATGAAAGCAAAGATCAAGAGACTAGAATACTTCTGCCTTCAATGATCACAGACTACATGAACATGGCTAAGAGATGCCATCAATGTCAGGAACACAGTGTGGTCCTACATCAGCCACCCAATATTCTACACCCTACATTGGCCTCATGGCCATTTGAGTGTTGGGGTACCGACATAGTGGGTCCTATCGATCCTCCTTCTTCTAATGGTCATCGGTTCATCTTAGCTGCCACCGACTATCTTTTCAAGTGGACGGAGCCAATCCCACTCATAGAGGTCACAACTCTGTGCTCTAGTTTTTTAAGAACCATATCGTATATAGGTTTGGGGTGCCTCGATGAATTATATCCAATAATGGTACTACATTCAAAAGCACCAAGATCAATAGCATCGCCAGGAGACATAGTTTAGATTAGAGATACTCCACCATCTACTATCCCAGGGCAAATGACCTAGTAGAAGCATTCAACAAAACTCTCATCCAGATACTAAAGAAGACACTCGATAATAAGCGATAGTGGCATGAGTAGCTAGTTAAAGCTTTATGGGCATGTTGCACCATATACAAAAAACTCCAACTCAATCTACCATGTTCTCCTTAGTATATGGGTCCGAGGCCATTTTACCATTATAAGTTCAACTCCCATCACTAAGGATTGCAATGGGTAGTAAAATCACTACAGGGAAGAATGCCTAGTTGTGATTAGAAGAGCTCGAATGTTTAGAGGAGAGACACCTATGGGCATGCCAGAACCTCAAGTTGTACAAAGCCAAGATGATTCATGCTCACAATAAGCTAGTCTGCCATAGAGCTTTTCAAGTAGGAGAGCTTGTTCTAATTCTAAAGAGATAAATTATTGCCAATCAAAAGATGGGAGGCAAGTTTGAACCTACTTGGGAAGCCCTTTTATCATAGAGAAGGCCTATCATGGAGGATCTTATTAGCTTATTGATTGTAAAGGGGAACACCAGATGCTTCCAATTAATGGGCTATATTTGAAGAAATACTACCCATAAAATCATGTTTGAAAATAATTATCATAAAAAATTTATATTACAATTCATCAAAATATTATCTTCATTTGAAGCGTTGTTTACTTGTTTGCGAATCCACCATGACGTATTTTAGGTAGGTGTAAGAGAACCAGAGACATCCTATCCTTCTTTCACAACATGAACACAATTAAACATAATTCCCCAGCACTACTAGAATAGGTGTGAGAGAACCCAAGAGGCATCCTATTTTGACTAGCGTGGCTAAGTTAAGTGTAAGATAACCCAAGCGGCATCCTTTCTTTGTGGGATCACAACTGCCACTCATAGCACCATTTCATCAATTCCATAGCGTGTTTTAGGATAGGTGTAAGAGAACCTGAGAGGCATCCTATTCCTTCTAACACAAACATAAACACAAACAAACACATATCTTTTATCTCGAGCTATTTTGATGTGGGAGCAAGCTGCCTGTGGTACTCACTCATTAGCTGCTCTAGGTCTAGCTAACATGCTACCTTGCTAGCATGTCACCCCAGTGATCATTTATTTGGTGGATGTGAGTCCCCACACTTTCTTCCTGACTTGACCATTGCAAACCAATGCGCACCTTGTTAGTTTGATATACCTTAATGACTGTGTAAGCTACCTTATGTTGACTGTTAAGGATGTAAGCTCAACACTTTCTTCTTGAACTATATCTCAAGTATATTTGAGGTTTAAGATAAGTCCCAGTGGCTTTTTCCTCTTGACTAAAGTTGATATAAGTCCCCTAATGGCATTCACTCAATTCAAAGTCGGATAGCACGGCCGAAGATAGACTATCGACAATAGGGAGGATGTGAGTCCCCTGCGCACTCTACTTGGATAAAGCCCTTAGTGACTTCTTCCCCTGTGGGCACTCTACTTGGATCACATCTTTTGTGACCCCAATTAGACACTACCCGAGTTACTCTTGGATTGGACAGCCCCTATTTCCTAGTAACCACCCCTGTGGTTGGAGAATTTGTTTAGCTGATGCACATATTCTCTCTTGGTTCAGTAAATCTGAGATAGGTCTAGGCTAATATAAGCTCATTCTCAGTATGATCCCTCACAAACAACAGGGTCCACGATAAACAAATAAACAAAATAAAATAAATAATCTATTTACTTGGATTAGAATAAGCCCTTCCCCGGCATCTTATCTTTAGTATGCCATGAACTCCCTATAAGAATTTCCTGACTACTCTTGAGTAGAGATAAGTCCCTGTAGGCACTCTCTCTCTTAGTTCAATCTATTTTTCCACAAAGGTTACCCACAATCATTCCGCTTCAAGATGTAAGTCTACTATGCATTCTTTACTCATAAACCGACAGGAAGCTAGGTCTGACATGTTACTTTGCTAATGTGTCACCCCAGTGGTCTTTTCTTTAGGAAAATATGAGTCCCCATGCTTTCTTCTCTAAATTTATCGCTGCAAATCAAAAGGCACCCCTTTGGTTGGATAATTCTCCCCTCGGCTGGGAAGCTACTCCCTTTGGGTCGATAAATCTGAGCTAGATCAAGGACAACATGGACCCTACTCAGTGCAGTCCATCACAAATCAATGGGATCCATCAAATATAATTAATTAAAAATGAAATCAACTTTGACTATCATTGAGCTGATTTAAGTCCCCCAATGACATTCACTCTGTAGTCAGCCCTAGGTCAGCTTAACATGTTACCTTGCTAACGTGTCGCCCCAACGGTCCTTTGTTCAGAAAGATGTGAGTTCCCTTGCTTTCTTCCCTGAATTAACCTTTGCAAATCGAAAGGCAACCCCTTTACTTGGATAGTCCTATTATGTGGATGGTAGACTACCCCTTTGGATTGGTAAATGGCAGGGCCAACATGGCCCTACTCTGTGGTTCAAAAACAAGGTCCATCTCAAAATTCAAAATTTAAAATCTGAAACAAATTCAACCATCCTCCCCCACTGGAGTCAAATTAAACAAACAAAACAAATCCAATCAACCACCCTAGTGGAGTCAAACCAAATTAAATAAATCAAATCAATCCACTTCTCCTTAGTGAGATGCAAATCTTTCTAGTTCTCCTAGTGGAATCAATTCAATCTAACTTGAACTTGCTCCCCTAGTGGAGAGTTCACATTTTCATCCCTAACAGATCCTAAATTCTAATACCCCAGCGAATTTTACAACCTCTTATGCCTAGTGGATGACTTGAATTTGCTCCCCTAGTGGAGGGTTCACATTTTCATTCCTAGTGGAGCAGATCATAAATAAATAAATGAAATCAAATTTCTCCCAACAAGAAACAAATTAAATCAAGCCTGTCATCCCCCAATGGATGACTCGAACCTTTTCCCTTGGTGAAAAGTTCACATACTATATCCCTAGTGGATTCCTCCTTCACTCTCTTATGTCTATGACCTAAGTAGAGTCATATTGTACTAAGCTCTTGATTCCTTCTACACCTGGGAGAGTAGATCATTTCTAGTGCTGGATCGCTCAGCATTGTTGATCACCTCAATATAGTATGCCTTGACACCACATCTATTGGGCACCCTTTGTTGACCTCACTTTTGGAGTGAGATCTCAACTTCTGCATTTTAGACATAAGACTCCTCTAGACATTAAGAGTTCTTTAGTCTTATGACACTTCTAGTGATTAGGTGAACACTTAACCTAGACTTAGAGTTAGCCATAGGAATATGTTATGCCTTAGGGTATTAGGAAAATTTTGCCTACCCTATAAACCAAATCCTTACTTCCTTCTTCCAAGTCCAACTTCAAATTCAAATCAACTTCAAATTCAAATCAATTCTAAATCAAATCTTAAATCCAATCCAAACTCTTTCCTAAGCTATTTTGATATCATCATGTGGAGGTCAAATCAAATACAATTCACTTCAAACTCAAAAGATTTTCTCATAACCCATTTATATTCTCATTTATATCCATAAAAGTAAATGAAATATAAATTCAAATAACCAAAATCAATTCAAACCTCAAATCCAACCAAAATCCAACCTAAAGTCTTTCAATTCAAATCATTGAACTCCCTCAAATCAAATCCAAATCACTCCAAATTCAAAAGATTTTCTCATAACCCATTTATATTCCCATTTATATTCATAAATATAAATGAAATATAAATTCAAATAACCAAAACTAAATTCAAAACTCAATCCCAAATCCAACCTAAATCCAACCTATACCCTTTCAAGTCAAATTCTTGAACTTAACTAAATCATTCTAAAATCAACTCAAACCTTTGGATTTTCTCTCCAAAAAATCAATCCTTCAATGACAAACAAAATATAAACATAAACTTCATTCATCAAACCAAAATCAAACTAACCCAAGTCTAACCCATATTCACCCTTTTAACTTGAAATTATCAAATGAATCAAACCCATTTGACTCCAAATCATTTGCAATTGGATTTATATTTCAATTATAAGTCCATATGTGAGTTCAACCAAACTTGAATCAAGCCAATTGACCCACTTAGGCTCACTTGATCCAAAGTGATCTAAATCACCTTTTTGAGCCAAATTCTAATCCTACCCAAATTGAATTGAACTAAGCTCATCTAAGCTTCATATTATGAGAAACAATCATCTTAAGATGATCAATCACTCAAATAGGCCAAACCAAGTCAAACCTAGCCTTTGACCAAGTCAACACTTAGCCCAAATGAAATCCAAACTAGCCAAAATCCACTATAAGCCAAATTGATTGAAACCATTAATCTAAACCAGTTCATAATCAATGATTGAACTTGACTAAGTCATCATTTGAGCCAAACTTAGCCAATTGGCCACTTGACCCAAGTTGACCCAAGTTGACCTAAAAAGTCAAAATGGTCAAATCTTGATCTAAGCCAAATTGATTGCAACCAATGGGTCAAATTCATTCTAAATCACTTGTTGAACTTGACCAAAGCTTCAATTGGCCAACTAGACCCAACCTAGCCCAATTGACCATGAACCCAACTTGACCTAAAATATTAAATCAACTTGAAATCAAACCAAACCAAAATTGATTGAAACCAAAGCTTGCAATACATTTCAAATGATCAACCAAGCCTAAACCAACCCATGACCCAACAATTGTCAAATGGGTCAAATTGGTCAACTTGACTCATTTGACCTAAGTGAACTCAGATGAACCAAAATCAAATATAAAATCAAATTGAACCAAACCAATGATACCCATAGGCTCCAAATGATCTTTTAAACTTGACCTAACCCATGGTTTGACCCAAATTGACCAATTGGTCAACTTGATGCAAGTTAACCCATTTTGACCTAAATGGGTCAACTTGAGCTAAATCATATCAAATCAACTCCAAATTTTTTAAATTTGGCCCAACCTATTTTTGAAACTTCTCAAAGCTGCCCAAATCAAAATCAAGGCCAAATGACCATTTTACACTTGGGTGAAAGGGAAAACTATGGCCAAATTCACTTGGAATTTGTCCAATTCCTTCTCATGGCCACTTGGCATCTTCCTAGTGGCCACATGGACACTAAGAAGGGTGGTGAACATGACCCAATGGGTTTGGGCCGTGACCCAGTCCAAGGCCAAACTGACCTCCCAAGAAATTCTCCACTTAGATCACCTCCTACACTCACCTAGCACATGTGCACTTCCCCTCCTCCACTCTCTACCAAAATTGAAGCACATGGAGTCCCTAACATAAAAAAAAATCCATTTAATCCAAACAATTGAAGGAAAATGATAAGATGGCTCTCGACCATCCGATCCAAGTAGGGGGAGATATACTCCCCCTCATTCCAACTCAAACCAAGACATTTTTAAATTGATTGAGCTAGGAACCAAAACCAAGCTTCTCCAAGCTTGGCAAGCATTCCCAAGCTCATTCCATTCTCGATTTTCTTCAAAGCCGAAATAGGAGGTGAGGTGAAATTCCAACTTGCTCAATTCTCCACCAAATCCAAATTCACTTTGCAAGCACAATCAAGGAAGAAAGTTGAGCTCACCCAAAGTGTTTCCCCAGCATCCAAGCCACGGGAAAGAAGATTTCAGTCAAAGCCCCAAGCCATTGAAGGGGAGCTTGGTCAACCTAAACATCCACTTCAAATTGAGGCTTGAAACTTTCAACAGAGCTTCGTCTCCACTTAAAAAAGCTACCACCTCCAGAAGTGCCTGATAGCCTCTGAGGTATGACAAAACCGATCCTCCATTGAAAATTCTTGGTCCTTATGAAGGAATTGTAATCCCATTGAGCCATTGGATGTTCTTCCCTACACCACTTGATGGTGTGGGGTGAATCTCTAATCACGCTAGTGAGCTCGATCAAGCCATGGAGGATGGATGACCTCCTCCCGCAGGGGAGGATGAATCATGGGCCATCCATCCGCATGTTTTGGATGGAGACCATTAAATCAAAGATTTGTTGATTTAACCTTTAGAACAACAGATTTATCTCATCCCATCCTGACGACGGCCCAAAAAGCATGTTGTGCCATTAACGCATGCGATGTGATAACTTAAATAACCAATCCCATCGCCATGGAAAGCACGCCACGTGTTCACCGGTATGATGAGAATTAATTAGGTATTTTAATTATCCTTTAATCACAAACTTCATAAATTCATAACTAAATGTAGAAAAATCTAAAATATACAAACTCAAATTCATTTTAAAGATAATTCAAAGGAATAATAAAATTAAGTTTAATTGATTTTGAATAGTGATTTCACTCAATTTAGTTTTATTAAATGTAATTATGTTAATTACTAATTATTTTTTAATTCCAAACCCTAGGGTTGATTAGTGGGATGACCTCTACCTCTCATGATTTTCTTAGAATTTATTATTGGATTAATTAGGAGAATTTCTTGATTCACCCTAATCACTCTTATAATTAAGAATTAACCTATTAAGTGATGGATCCATTAATCAAATTTGCTAATCATATGAAATAGTGAATGGTTATGGAATGTGATTAGATATTTTCCAATCTTTCCTAAACCCCATTTGGAAAACATTTAATCAAGTTGAATTAATGGATTAATCACTTCATTAGTAAATTAATTAATTAAAAATTCAAAATTAAATCATTCTGAACTTAATCATCTTAATTGGGTAGATTCTTAGGTGTTCAAAAGCCTAAGGTTCAAGAAAATCATATCCAACCACATGTGTGGAAGGTTATGAAAGTACTTAATTAATCAATAATATGAGCCAATTGCATTAGGCCCCTTTCTTTCTTAGGTGCATTTAAATTCCATGTGGTTGCATATCATATGTTGGCTCATAATTATTTGTTTAATTATGTTAAAGTGGTATAGGTAAGGAGTAATTAATGGATTTAATTCACACCTTAACCTAAATAAAACATTAAATCAATATAATTGTTCTAAAAATTAAACTAAACTAATACATATATAAGGGAAATGGGTTAGGACCAGTAAACTCTTTCTCACAAATCATTTTCAAATCAAATCTAAAAAACAAAAATCTCTTTAAAGAATTTTGATTCACTTTGAATAATCTTATCTTATAGGATTATCTTTAAGAATTAATTAGGGTGAATGAAGTCATATGCTTACATCACTTTATTTCTTTCCAAGCATGCTAAATATTGTATGCCATATGAAATCATGCATTCATATCTTTTGAAAAATCAAATAAATGAAATATTTCCTTTATGTCAAATTGCATTTTTTGACCAAAGTAAAAATATGAGTGGCTATTATCACTATTAAAAAAAATATTTGTAAAACCTATAAATCAAAGATTATAAATGAGGTGATGCTACTTATAAATACTTATAAGCTTGCATGTGATTATAACATAATATGTGTTATGTGATTTTCTTCTGTTCTCTTAACATGGATTTGAATAGGATTTATAAAGTGTATAGTTCATTTGAAAAGAGCACAATACTTGCCTAAATCATTCCTATGCACTTCCATGCTATGAATTAAGAAGGATCCTCACATTACACATGTAAATGACATAACCAAATCAAAAAAAAAAAAAAAAATCTTTTGCATGATTCTTCACCCATTTGCTTCTTTTTATATATGTACATGTATTTAAGAAAAGTGGTATATTAGTCTGAACATCCCGAGATTTTGAGGCTTTAAGTATCCCCAAGTAGGTCTTGTACTTTACACCACTAGTGTAAAAAATAGTGGCGCCATACACACTTATGTCTTTTATACATGTAAATGTGCATTTGATAAATGGATAATAGAATCCATCTCTTTTTTAAATAATAAAAACATGCATTCATGGAAATATCCAATTTTTCTTAAGCAACATCTCTTTGCATTGCATGTATAGCTATGCTTAGGTTTATTCATATGCATAGTATACATGTTGGAAAGTAATAAATTATTGTGTGTTATGTGATAGTAATTCATCTTAACTAATTCTAAGATGCCTTTCTTATTGAATAGGTATATTTAGAGCAAATCTAAGCTTAGGGTTAGTTAAAACACATAATAAAATATTCACTAAAGAAAATTATTAATGAATCTATCTTAGAAATTACTTAAGGTAGAGAGGAAAGAGAAGTTCTCTTCTCTTTTCCTCTCTTTACAATAATTAGTAACCAAATGTAAGTTCATTCAAACCAAATCAAATCATCAAATAAAAATTGACAAATCAACTAAATCACTTAAAAAGAAACCACCCTCTAAGTTGAATCCTTCACACTTAAAAAATTTCAACCTTAAAGCCTAGCTAAGACATGCCACATAAGCCTGAAATGACATACACATTAGGCTAAGTCACCATTTCTAGCTCTATGTTAGGGTAGTTCATGGTTTGATGCCTGATTTTGTTTTGTCATGTAATATTTTTAGACTGGATGTTAGGGTGCATGTGCATAGACTGGATGATAGGATGGTCTTAGTCTAATCATGTATTTTGCAGGGGATTGCGCTTAAGGGGCGTTGTAATAAAAATATAAATATTTTTGCTATGTAGGTTGCTTATACCCCTAAGCATGATCCAAACTAGGACATGTGGGCTTGGTTACCCATGTGTAGGGTGCTAACTCTAACTTATTCATATACATGCTTAGGTTGTGTGGTATGTTTAGCTAATCTCTATTTTGCAGGTTTACTTAGATTTATCTTTCCCTTTTTCATGTAATTTTGCAATTAAAACTTGGAATGAATGTTATGGGAGAATTAGGATGAACATTGGTCATAAGACTATGCCTTATGTACCATGTGAAGTCTTGCAGCAAACTACATCCCAAGTCAAATCAAAAGAAGAAAGTAAGTGAAGAAAGAAAGAAAGAAATGAAGAAAAAAAGAAATGAAGAATGAAGAATGAAGACCCCCATAACATGAATTCATTTTAATTATAATTATTCATTTATAATCCGGGTTGTATAAGGGTAGAGCTCGGCTACCCATATTTCCTTTTCGGGTTGTGCAGTGGTACACAACCACATTAACCTCTTATTCTTTTGTGCTAGCTTTATAAAATTATTGAGGTTTTTTTAGCTTGTGCATTAAGATGGCATGATTTTCTCTAGTTTTTTCATTATTTGATGAATGGCCTGGATGTGATTAGGCTCTTAGGAAAAAATAAATTCTCTACCCAATCAATCAACTCAAAATTAAAATTAATAACTCATAACTTCACCTAAAGCCTAGGACATAAATCAAGATAATAAAAGATTTAACAACCCCTTAGCTGGATGTTGTATGTCTCACATCATACATAAAAAGTATCTTGCTTCACTCTTACTAACGGAGGGCTTCCACCTTTGCTAGAGAAAATGGCTTGACCTTTGAGAGCCATGGTGGAAACACACCTCCTTTTTACTAATTTTGGTCCATACCCAATTTCTCATGCATTAGGCATATGAATCCCATAGCTTGTGTCAAATAAATTGTCCAAAAAAAAAAAACTAAAACTTAACAAAAATTTGAATTAGATTTAAGTCATTATTCATACCCTTTATGATATAGTCTTTAAGGGAGTCTATTTAAGGACTTAGTCCCCTTTCTAATAAATAATATCCTTGTTATCTTGCAAAGCATATGACTTACCTACATGTATTTAAAATCATAGGAGGAGTTAGTTGACAGCCACCCCTCAGGCGGTTGAAAGTCCAACAGTTGGGTGATTTATCCTTTCTTGTTAAGGTAAACCATATACCCATTTTGCCTTAGATTTAGGTCGTGCCTTGGCCCTCACCAAAGTTCCCTAGATTCAGAATTTGAGGTTGTTATTTTCCTTTACGGGCTAAAAGCATAAATCCTTACTTCTTAAGCATTTCCATGATCTTGTATTATGGAATTATAAGCCCTAGATTTCTAATAAAAATTCAACTCAAATAATTAACTCTCTTCAAATTTCAAAAATATAAAGTCCAACCATAGGATAGTTTGGGATGCTCGCTAGGTTTTCTAGCATTGTGAGAATCCTCTACTTATCTCCCTTTGATAATAACTCCCTCTTTTTGATCAATCCCACTTGATCTTCCAAAAATAACCAATAAGTTGATAGTCCTATCTTTGAAATATTTGGAGAAAATGATCATTTACCTTAATCGAGAGTATTTTTAAGGAATCTCATTTCTTAAGATGTAATTAACTATGGAGGCTTGCCTCATAGAAACAATGAACCTAGTTTAAAATAAACCCTTTACTTTTCCATGTAAAACAGGGAAGAATCTAGACATCAGAAGAATCATTGTCCTTATGAGTCCTTATTAGGTGATTAGGTCCATTGTAGGATGATGACTTCTATCTCTTGAGATAGTACATCATTCCTTAATATCATACCCGATCACCCTAATAAGTATATTTGCAAATTTACATGGTGTCCAACTAGCATATTTTGTTTTTATTTTACTCATAGATGAAAATAAAAAACACCACAGATTTTTTTGGCGACTCCGCTAGGGAAGGTTCCTCTCTCCATCTTTGATAAATGATCATTATCTCCAAGTATCGATAGTAGATTTGTATTTCATATGAGTCCGAGAACATCCTTATTTTCTGTCCACACTTAGTTTATTTCATTCTTAAGCTAAGCTAGCCAACATCATTTAGGTTTTAGGGCCTCACTCCATGTAGGTCCTAAAACCCCTTGGGTCCCCCAATAGGTGAAAATAAAAATTTAATAAAAAGAGATTATTAAAGACCTTTGTCCTTACCATTTCTATGGTAAGGAGAGGTTCATTCCAAAAAGATAGAAAAATAAATCCTTTATAAAAAACATCACTTTCCAAAAACACTTTTTCAAAAAGTCCACATAATAAAATTTTTTCACCTCATCTAACAATCTTTAAGGTTATTATATGTAGGATTGTTTCAAAAAAAGTCAAAAAGTTAAAAAGTCAACTTTTCAAAAGCACAAATGAACATCCTTATTCAATATACCCACATTTATTGAATGAAGATTTCATTTCAAAAATAAAATCAACAATCATATTTTCAAAAAGCACATATTTGAAAATGAATACCCTCATTTAATATACCCAAATTTATTGAAAAAAGATTTTATTTCCAAAAAAAAAAAATTTTCAAAATCATCTTTCAAAAATCACAAATGAACATCCTCATTAAATATACCCAAATTTATTGAATGAAGATTTCATTTCCAAATAAAAATCAAAATCATATTTTCAATAATCACATATGAACATCCTCATTCAATATACCCAAATTTATTGAATGAAGATTTTATTTTCAAATAAAAATCAAAATCATCTTTTCAAAAAGAACATATTTGAAAATGATCATCCTCATTCAATATACCAAATTTATTGAATGAAGATTTCATTTCCAAATAGAAGCATATCATAACATTGAAAATATATTTCAACATATCTCACATATGTTGAAGTTGGAATTTCTTTCTTTTCAAAAAGTACAAATTTGAAAATAAACCTCTTCATTCAATATATCTAAATATGTTGGATGAAGGTTTCATTTTCAAATAAAATTACACCATTTAAAATTCCACTCAACACATCCCACATGTGTTAAGTTAGAATTTCCTTCTTTTCAAAAAGCAATAATCACATACAAAAATTTCATCTTTGAAAAATAAAACATAATTTCCCATTTGACATACCCAAATTTGTCAAATGAAAGTTTCATTTTTCAAAATAAATTTGGATATGTTATTTAGCATATCCAAATTTGCTAAATAAAAATCCCTCTTTTTAAAATCAAAGAATCAAAACCAAAAAAACACATTTGGATTCTTCATTTTGCATACCCAAATTTGCTAAGTAAAGATCCTCTTTAAAAAAAAATCAAATACATTTGGATTGTTTATTTAGCATACCCAAGTTTACTAAGTAAATATCCTTTTTTTTTAAATCACAAAATCAATACATTTGGATCCTTTATTTAGCATATCCAAATTTGCTAAGTAAAGATCCTCTTATCAAATCACAAAAAATCAAACACATTTAGATCCTTTATTTAGCATACCCAAATTTGCTAAGTAAAGATCCTCTTTTCAAAATGATAAAAAAACATATTTGGATTCTTTATTTAGCATACCTAAATTTGCTAAGTAAAGATTCTCTTTTTAAAATCATAAAAATCAAAAACACATTTGGATCCTTTACTTAGCATACCCAAATTTGCTAAGTAAAGATCATCTTTTCAAATCACAAAAAAATCAAAACACATTTGGATTCTTTATTTAGCATACCCAAATTTGCTAAGTAAAGATCCTCTTTTCAAAATCAAAATCATAAAAATCAAACACATTTGGATCTTTTATTTAGCATGCCCAAATTTGCTAGTAAACAAAAATCAAAAAAAAATTCAAAAATCAAACACATTTTGATTTTTTTTTTATTTAGCATACTCAGATTTGCTAAGTAAAGATCCTCTTTTCAAAATCACAAAAATCAAATAAATTTGCATCCTTTATTTAGCATACCCAAATTTGCTAAGTAAAAGTTTAATTTTTCAAAAAAAAAAATAAATAAATTAAACACATTTGGATTTTTTTTTTTATTTAGCATACCCAAATTTGCAAAGTAAAGATCTCTTTTCAAAAATCATAAAAATCAAACACATTTGGCCTTTATTTAGTATACCCAAATTTGCTAAGTAAAGACCTTAATTTCAAAAAATCAAAATAAAAGAAAACATTTGGACTTTATTTAGCATACTGTGGTGAATTATTTTCAATTCTTCATCAATCCTTCTAAAGAGAAAAAAATTAAAATAAATGAAGAACTAAAAATAAATCAAACACTTCTTGTGTTGGACACCACGCAGATCCACATATGCTCTTATTAGGGTGATTGGGAATAATATTGAGGAATGATGAACTATCTCGAGAGATAGAAGTCACCATCCTACAATGGATCTAATCACCTTAATAAGGACTCCTAAGGACTATGGGTCTTTGAATGTATCAAAGATTCTTTCCCTACTTTATATAGAAAAGTAAAGTAGGGTTTATTTTAAATCAGGTTCGTTAAGTTCCCTATGGAGGCAAGCTCTAGTTTACATCCAAGAAATGAGATTCCTTAAGAATATCTCGATTAAGGTAAATGATTGTTGTCTCAATGATTTCAAAGATAGGACTATCAATCAATTGGTTTATTTTAGAAGATCAGTGGGATTAATCAAGAGGAGGAGTTATTATAAACTAAAGAAAGATAAGTAGGGGATGCTTAGATAAGGAAGCCTTAAGTATCAACTATCTATGGTTGGGCTTTATATTTTTGTTGAAGTGATTTATTTGTTTGATTTTTAGAAATCTAGGACTTACAATTTCATGACACAAGATCATGGAAATTGATTATGCTTGATAAAGGAAGTAGCAACCTCTAAACTTAAATCTAGGAACTGGTGAGGGGCCAATGCATGACCTAAATCTAAGGCAAAATGAGTATTTAGTTTACCTCCACAGAGGATAAATCACCCATTTGTTGATCGCTTACAACTCCATCTGATTTTAAATACATGTGTCATATACTTTTGCATAGCTAGGATGTTGTTTATTTAGAAAGAGACTAGTCCCACACACTCTAAGAGACTAGATCATGTAGGGCATGATTAATGACTTAAATATAATGCAAATTTTTGTTATGTTTTATTTTTATTTTTGGACAATTGATTTGACACAGGCTATGGGATTCATATGCCTAATGCATGAGAAATTAGATTATGGGACAAAATTAGCAAGAAAGGAGGTGTGTTTCTACCATAGCTCTCAAAGGTCAAACTAAGTTCCCTGGCAAAGGTGGAAGCCCTCCATAAGAAGAGTGAAACAAGATATTTTTTATGCATGATGTGAAAAATATACAACATCTAGCTAAGGAGTTGCTAATTCTTTTATCTTGATTTATTACCTAGGCTTTAGGTGAGATTATGAATTATTTATTTTTAATTTTGAGTTGATTAATTTGGATAGAAAATTTATTTTTTTAAGAGCCTAATCGCATTCAGGCCATTTATTAATCAATGATGAAACTAGAAAAAATATGCCATCTTAATGCACAAGCTAAACAAACATCAAATAATTTATAAAGCTAGCATAAAAGAATAAAAGGCTTTTTTTATGGTGGGCTCCCTTTCCTGAAACAAATTGGGTATGAGCTCTACCCATATAACTTGGATTACAAATGAACAATCAAGAAGGAATTCTTTCCTTCATTCTTAATTTCTTAATTTCTTCTTTCTTCTTTCTTCTTTTAGTTGGTTGGAATGTGGTTGCTCCAAAAGCTTCACATAGTACATAAGACATAGTCTTATGACCAATGTTCATTCTAATCCCCCATAATAATCATTCCAAATCCAAATTACAAAGTTACATAAAAATGAAAAAAAATCTAACAAAAACTTGCAAAATAGAGATTAGCTAAACAAACCATACAATCCCAAGCATGTATATGAATAAATTGGACTTAGCACTCCACACATGGGTAACCAAGTCCACATGGCTTATTTTTGGATTATGCTTAGGGGTATAAGCAACCTGTGTAGCAAAAGCATTTATATTTTTTATTACATCACCCCTTAAACACAATCCCCTGTAGAAGATAATGGTTAGACTAAGATCGCCATTGTCTTCATATACACCCTAAAATTAATGTATCATAAAATAAGATCAAATTACCACCTAACATGGGACTAGAAATGGTGACTTACTAATGTGTGTATCATTTAAAGCTTGTGTGATATGTCTAGGCCTTAGGAGTTTTAAAGTGTGAGCTTTAACTTAGAGGGTGGTTTCATTTAAGTGATTTAGTTGATTTGGTTGATTTTATGATGATTGATTTGGTTAGAAAGAACCTATACTTTACTAAGTGTTATAAAGAGAGGAAAGAAGAGAACTTCTCCTCTTTCCATCTTTTCTTTTCATTAGTAGTTTATTTAGTGAATATTTTATTATGTGTTTTTTCATAAATTTAGATTTTCCCTAAACAACCTATTCAAAAGAAAGATATTTTAAGATTAAGTAAAATTGAATTACTATCAAAACACAACACTTTTATTTCTTTCCAAATACATGAATATGGATGAACCCTGCATATCATACATGTAAATGGAAATATTTAGCACACCTTAATGATGAATGCTTAAAATTTGATGCTTCATGATGCATAATTTTTGTTGGTAGAAAGAAAGATTCTTTTATCCATTATTCCATGCCATTTACATGCATGAAAGACATAAGTGAGAGTGATGCCATTATTTTCTCATTAAGGTACCCTGCCCCAAATGTCTTGTACTTACACGGTGTGAAAATAATAACACTACTCCTCTTTCATACATGTAAATATACAATAATGGATAAAATCCTCTTTCTACTTAACAAAATTATGCATCATGCATCATCTCTTCATCATGTGTACATTCACTATATGCTATCATAAATGTTACACATGTTGAACAAATAAAGTGTTGTGTTTTTGATAGTAATTCAAATCTTAAAATGCCTTTCTTTTGAATAGTTTGTTTGAAAAAATATTAAAAAAAAAAACACATAAAAATCCTAAAAAAATCACTAATGAATCTACCTTAAAAAACTTAAGGTAGGAAGGAAAGAGAAATTCTATCTTTTCTCTCTTACTAAGTATAGGTTCATTCAAACGAATCAAATCATCAAATAAAATTTCAACTAAATCACTTCAAAAAAACCACCCTCTGTTGAACTCACACTTGAAAACTTAACCTTAAAACTAGCTAAGACACACCTTTAAATGGCATACACATTAGCTTGTCATCATTTCTATATTAGGGACATGGTTTGATGCCTAATTTTGTTTTATGATATATTGTTTTAGCCTAGATGTTAGGGTGTATGTGCGTAGACTGAATGATAGGATGCTCTTAGTCTAACCATTGTCTTCAGTAGGGGATTATGCTTAAGGGGAGCTATAATAAAAATTTAAATACTTTTTTAAGTGCATACATAATCAAAAAAAAAGTGGACTTGTTTTTTAGTTAAGTCCAATATTCATATACATGCGTTTTTATTGTAATCTCTGTTTAGTTAGATTTTTTTCCATTTTCATGTAACTTTGTAATTCAATTTTGAATGATTGTTATGGGGATTAGATGATTATTATAAAACTATGTCTTATACCCTAAAGCCTTTAGAGCAACCATATTCTAACCAACCAAAAGAAGAAAGAAGAAAGAAGAAAGAAGAAAGAAGAAATGAAGAAATGAAGAATGAAGCCATAACATGAATTCCTTCTTGATTATAATTAATTCATTTATAATCCAGATTGTATAAGGGCAGAGCTTGGCTACCCAATTTGTTTTTGGGTTTGTGCGGTGGAGCCCGACCAGAAAAGGCATTTTATTCTTTTGCACTAGCTTTATAAATTATTTGATGTTTGTTTAGCTTGTGCATTAATATGACATAATTTTTCTAGTTTCTTCATTGATTAATGAATGGCCTGGATGCGATTAGGCTTTGAAAAAAATAAATTTTCTTTCTAAATTAATAAACTCAAAACTAAAAATAAGTAACTCATAACCTCACCTAAAGCTTAGGTTATAAATCAAGATAAAAGAATTAGCAACCCCTTAGCTGGATGTTGTATGTTTTTCATATCATGCATAAAAAGCATCTTGTTTCACTCTTCTTATGGAGGTCTTCCACCTTTGCTAGGGAACTTGGCTTGACTTTTGCGAGCCATGGTGGAAACACACCTCCCTTCTTGCTGATTTTGGCCCATAATCCAATTTCTCATGCATTAGGCATATGAATCCCATAGCCTATATCAAATCAATTGTCCAAAAATAAAAATAAAATATAACAAAAATTTGTATTAGATTTAAATCATTAATCATGCTCTACATGATCTAGTCTCTTAGGGAGTGTGTTTAAGGACTTAGTCTCTTTTTAAATAAACAATAACCTAACTATATTAAAAAAGCATATAACTTGCTTACATGTATTTAAAATTGTAGGAGGAGTTAGTTAGTGGCTACCCCAAGGTGGTTGTAAGTCCAATAGTCAGGTGGTTTATCCTTTCTTGTGGAGGTAAACCAAATACCCATTTTTTCCTTAGATTTAGGTCATGCCTTGGCCCTCTCCAAAGCTCCCTAGGCTTAGGTTCAGAGGTCGCTACTTCCCTTTGCGGGCTACAAGCATAAATCCCCACCTCTTAGTCATTTCCATGAACTTATGTCATGGAATTATAAGTCCTAGATTTCTAATAAAAATTTAACTCAAATAAATAAATCACTTCAATTTCAAAAATATAAAGCCCAACTATTGGATAGTTTGGGATGCTTACTAGGCTTCCTGGTATCCTAAGCATCCCCTACTTATCTTCCTTTGGTTTTGATTATAACTCCCTCCTCTTGATTAATCCCACTTGATCTTCTAAAAATAAACCAATTGATCAATAGTCCTATCTTTGAAATCTTTGGAGACAACGATCATTTACCTTAATCAAGAGTATTCTTAAAGAATCTTATTCCTTAAGATGTTATTAATTATGGGGGCTTGCCTCCATAGGGAACTTAACGAACCCGATTTAGAATAAACCCTACTTAAGTAGGGGAAGAATCTCTGGTACATTTTAAAGACCCATAGTCTTTAGGAGTCCTTATTAAGGTGATTATGTCCATTGTAGGTTAGTGACTTCTATCTCTTGAGATAGTACATCATTCCTCAATGTCATACCTAATCACCCTAATAATAATATCTGCGGATCTGTGGTATCCAACACAAGATATATTTTGTTTTATTTTTGATTCTTCATTTATTTTTTTCTCTTTAGAAAGATAGATGAAGAGTTGAAAATAATTCACCACAGATTTTTCTTGCGACTCCGCTGGGATCGTTCCGCTCTCCATCTTTGGTAAATGATCATTATCTCCAAGTATCGATAGTGGGTTTGTATTTTATATGAATCCAAGACTATGTTTCTTTTTCGTTAGCACTTAATTTATTTCATCCTTAAGTTGAGCTAGCCAACATTCTTTAGGTTTTAGGATCTCACTCCGCGTGGGTCTTAAAATACCCTTGGGTTTCCCAACAGGTGAAAATAAAATTTAATAAAAATAAATAACAAAAGACTTCTTTCTTACCATTTCTATGGTAAGGTAATGTTCATTCCAAAAATAAATCCTTTATAAAAACATCAATATCCAAAAAGCACTCTTTCAAAATGCACATAATAAAATGTTTGCACAAAAATTTTCATAAATCAACCTCATCTAACAATCTTCATTATTGTTGTATGTAGGATCATTTTCAAAAAATAAAATCAATAAACATCTTTTCAAAAAAAATAAAATCAACAATCATATGTTCTAAAAAGCACAAATGAACATCTTCATTCAATTTATTGAATGAATATTTCATTTTCAAAAAGAAATCAATTATCATCTTTTAAAATCAAAAATTAACAATCATATTTTCCAAAAGCACAAATGAACATCTTCATTCAATTGAATGAAGATTTCATTTTAAAAAAAATCAACAATCATCCTTTAAAATGATAAAAAATCAACAATCATATTTTCTGAAAGCACAAATGGACATCTTCATTCAATTTATTGAATGAGGATTTCATTTTCAAAATAAAATCAACAACATTTTTTCAAAAAATAATAATAATAAATAAAAATCCAAAATCATATTTTTGAAAGCACAAATGAAAATTTTCATTCAATTTATTGAATGAGGATTTTATTTTCAAAAATAAAATCAACAATCTCTTTTCAAAAATAAAACCAACAATCATCTTTCAAACTTTAACCACATTATCGATCTTTTATTTAGCATACCTAGATTTGCTAAATGAAGTTTTTCTTTTCAAAATCAAAAGCACATTTGGATTTTTCATTTAACATACCCAAATTTGCTAAGTGAAAATCCTCTTTTCAAAAACCAAAATCAAAAATAACAAAAAAATCAAACAATATTTCAATATTTCATTTAGCATACCCAAATTTGCTAAATGAAGATCCTCTTTTTTTTTTTTTAAAAAAAAAAATCAAAATCAAAATCAAAAATCAAAAACAACATTTGGATCTTTCATTTAGCATACCCAAATTTGCTAAATGAAGATCATCTTTTTCAAAAATCAAAACAACATTTGGATCTTTCATTTAGCATACCCAAAATTTCTAAGTTAAGATCCTCTTTTCAAAAATCAAAATCAAATTCAAAAAAAAAAAAAAACAATATTTGGATTTCCTTAGCATACACAAATTTGCTAAATGAAGGTCTTCTTTTCAAAATCGAAAGCACATTTGGAATTTTCATTTAGCATACCCAAATTTGCTAAGTGAAAATCCTCTTTTCAAGAACCAAAATAAAAAAAATCAAACAATATTTGGATCTTTCATTCAGCATACCCAAATTTTCTAAATGAAGGTCCTCTTTTTTTTTTTAAAAAAAAATCAAAATCAAAATCAAAAATCGAAAACAATATTTGGATCTTTCATTTAGCATACCCAAATTTTCTAAATGAAGATCCTCTTTTTCAAAAGTCAAAATCAAAAATCAAAAATCAAAAATAACATTTGGATCTTTCATTTAGCATACCCAAATTGCTAAGTAAATATCCTCTTTTCAAAAATCAAAATCAAAATCAAAAATCAAAAAACAACATTTAGATTTCCGAGCATACCCAAATTTGCTAAATGAAGGTCCTCTTTTCAAAATCAAAAGCACATTTGGATTTTTCATTTAACATACCAAAATTTGCTAAGTGAAAATCCTCTTTTCAAAACCAAAAAAAAAAAATCAAACAATATTTGGATCTTTTATTTAACATACCCAAATTTGCTAAATCAAGATCCTTTTTTTGAAAAAAAATCAAAATCAAAATAAAAAAATAAAAAACAACATTTGGATCTTTCTTTTAGCATACCCAAATTTGCTAAATGAAGGTACTCTTTCTCAAAAATTAAAATCAAAATCCAAAATCAAAAACAACATTTGGATCTTTCATTTAGCATACCCAAATTTGCTAAGGAGTGATCCTCTTTTCAAAAATCAAAATCAAAATCAAAAATCAAAAACAACATTTGGATCTTTCATTTAGCATACCCAAATTTGCTAAGTAAAGATCCTCTTTTCAAAAATCAAAATCAAAATCAAAAATAAAAAAAATAATATTTTGATTTTTAATTTAGCATACCCAAATTTGCTAAGTGAAGATCCTATTTTTCAGAAATGAAAATAAAAAAAATCAAAAACAATATTTGGATCTTAATTTAGTATACCCAAAATTGCTAAATGGAGATCCTCTTTTTCAAAAATCTAAATCAAATTCAAAAATCAAAAATAACATTTAGATTTCTTTAGAATACCTATATTTGCTAAGAATTAGCTTTTTCAAAAATCATTAAAATAAAACACATTTTGGATTGCCTTAGCATACCTAAATTTGCTAGAATCCTCTTTTCAAAATCATCAAAACAAAATACATTTGGATTTCCTTAACATACCTAAATTTGCTAAGAATCCTCTTTTCAAAATCATCAAAAATAAAACACATTTGGATTTCCTTAGCATACCTAAATTTGCTAAGAATCCTCTTTTCAAAATCATCAAAAACAAAATATATTTGGATTTCTTTAGCATACTTAAATTTGTTAAGAATCCTCTTTTCAAAATCATCAAAACAAAACACATTTGAATTTCTTTTATTTAGCATACCTAAATTTGTTAAGTAAAAAAATTCTCTTTTCAAAAAATCATCAAAAACAAAACAAATTTGGATCCTTTATTTAGCATACCAAAATTTGCTAAGTAAAGATCCTCTTTTCAAAAGACAACAAAACACTTGGATTTTTTTATTTAGTATACCCAAATTTGCTAAGTGAAGATTCCATTCTCAAATATTCACACCATTCATAAACAAGAAAGCAAAAGAAGAAAAATTATTTTCAAACACCTCACTTAGCATAACCAAATTTTTTAAGTTAGTAAATTAAAAAAAAAACACAAATCAAAAGAAAATTAATTGACCATTTACTCTAACATACTCAAATTTGTTAAATAAAGAGTCATCAAACTCAAAAATTCAAAATCAAATATGAACCTATGGAAGCATCAATCTATCCAAAAATATTTGAACCCATTTTCAACATACACAAATTTGTTAAAAATAGATTATATATTCAAAAATCTCCTTTCCAATTCTAAACTCAAAATCTCTCCAAAATCAAAATCCCCACTTAACATATCCAAATTATTGAGTGTGGGTTCAAATTCTAAAAAAATAAATTAAAGCAAGAAATATGATTCAAACTTGTTTTCAACATTGCAGACTTTCAATCGTTTGATTCTTTTATCAATCAAATGGCACAGTATGTGTTCTCATTTCTTCAGATGGATTTGGCCTTGGGCCAACCTCTAGATCGACTTCCTCATCCATTTTTTTGAGGCTTTGAGAGGGCTAGGATCACATGTGAGGGGACCACCCTCACAACAGTCAGCATGAGCGTGGTGACCGGGTAGAAGCCGATCATCCAGGTTGAGATGCCGTTTGACTTAGAGATTCCCTCACTAAAGAGGAAGGCTGTGGAAGTTCGCAATAGTTGTAATTATCAGTGTGCCTAGTTGTTCCCCTTGCTGCCCCAGTATGGGCTAGCACCCACTTGTTGGCTCCCTCTGAGAAGGCTCCCCTGATTCTAGGGATTGTCTCCTCTGCCTTTGAGGTTGGGTCTAACCCATACTACTCATCCCACTAGGACTCAACGTCAAAACAATAACCGCATGATCAAGCGGTATCATACCCGTATAGTCAGGGAGTTGAAGGCAGCCACTCAGTATGTAATAGAGGAGTTACCTAAGATGGTTTCCCCACTGACCTTAGAGAATAAGTTCCATCCTCTCTCTGGATCTAATGGAGAGGACATTAGGAGGATTTTAGTTTCACCTCCACCAACAATTAATTTTTTGGCTCCTATAAGAGAGGAGGAGGTTGTACACCAACCTTAGATCAGTTCTATGTTGAGTAGGAGGAGCTTACGGACATTCAGAGTCCAGGGCTCAGTTTGATTTATGTTCAGTCATTCCCCATAGTGTGGGTAGACAGATCAGATAGGAGAGGGACAAGGAGGCGTACATTAGTACATATTACTAGAGAGTGGTAGAGATACAATAGGTAGTCGACAGCCTCAACCATCATTGACTTTCTGATCAGTGCGCTACCCGCGTCGATCATACTAATATCATTCTACTAATGGGTACTACCCATCACAGGAGAGGAGGCCCTATTTAGAGAGAGTCGGTGGTGCCTCCACCACACTGCTCTACTCCATGCCCACCATCTCCTGTACATGTTCCATCATCTACCATTACAGCAAAAGCTTTGAAGGTTGCATCTGGGGAGAAGCGAGCCCCACTGGTGATCCGACTATGATAAATAGATCCCGTTTCATCTACGCCACCTACTGAGGTGAGGTCGAGCTCTCCTGCGACCTTCTACCCTAGTTGTGGTGAAGAAGGAATGGCGACCATGGAGCATAGAAGTCATTCCATCACCACCACCACCACAACAATGTATGGAGATATCAATAGAGGGAGGAGGAGATAGTTCAGTTCACACCATGGTCATAGATCCTCCTAGGATTGCCACTCCACCCTGATCTAATGATAGCCAAGAGCATCTTTCTTCTAGTGAGTGTAGCCCTCATAGAGTTAGCTCTCTAGCAGCAATAGAGATTAGATGTCTATCTGTTTATGATAGTGATCCTACTACCGGTGATCTTTTGTACCTGTTCAGTTGGACCGATCCCCAGATGACATTGTAGCACAATATCTAGAGGAGAAGAAAGAGATCTTAGGATATGCCTGATTTAATTTAGAGGATGAGAATGTCAATTTTGATCATAATGAAGATGATCTGTTAGAGGATTCAGCAGGGGTACACATGGTAGACACCAGGGGTTCCCTCCTTCATGATCAGTAGAGTTTGGAAGGTGTTGCTACCGAGCATGAAGATACAGCTTACTTAACCCAACACCTCCTTCAACAAATAAAGCAAAATAATGAACAAATATATAGGATGGGGAAGAGGCTTGAAGAAGACTTGCGCAGCACCAGAAAGCCAGGTGCATCCTACTATGGTAGAGACTGGTCAACCTGAGTTGTTGCATGTCTTGGATCCAACTAAGACTTCACCTCCAGTAGAGCAAGGCAGCACCAGCTTGTATAGAAAGATAGTGGATAGTACATTCATACAAGAAAAAGGACATCAAAACCATGGTTGAGCAACAGGTGAGAGAAGCATTGGGTCAAGCCCGAGGAGGATCATCGGATTCAAAGGGTAGACCCTACTCAGAGGAATTTGATGTTATCCAGTATCCTAAGGGTTTCATACCACCTTCTTTCAAGAGCTTCGATGGGTACAGGAACCTAAGGTAACACACGTACTTTAGAGCCAGTTATTGCTGGTGGTAGGGATGCTCTCTATTCACTTTTTATGGTAGCTTATAGCCTTTGATTGAATGAACTTTCCAACCGGTGAAGACTTTTGCTTTGTTAGAGTAACTCTTCATTAAAAGGTTTATGGAGCTCAACAAAGGGTGACTCCAGGTGATCTCGTTGTGGATCAATAACATCATGGTGAGTCCCTTGTTGATTATATTCTTAGATGGCATAATTTGAGTATGAAATGTGAACCCAAGCTGTCTGAACAACAAGCCATTAAAATTTTACTGAAGAATATTCATGGCCCGATCGCCTTCATGCTCAAAGGTTTTACCATCAAAATATTTGAGAAGTTAATCAACAAGATAACTAGCTTACAAGGAGAAGCCAAATAGTTTCCTTTTTTAGATCAATCAACAAAGCCAAAGCCACAAAAAGCTTATGAAAGAAGAAGCGAGGGAGTAGGTCAGGTATAAGAGACCTCGAGCTCCACAGCTGTCACTTCCACCTCCTCTCCCACTACAAGGCCATCCTACCAGCCACCACAGCAGTCTCCACAGCCTTCACCTCCTCCTCCTCAGCCATATCCACGAGTACATACCCCACCTAGTACTATCACCTACTCTTTTGGATAAACTAAACAAATCTTATTCATTTAAGAGGGAGGTAATCAAAAAATTCTTTAAGAATCTCTTAAAGATACTTAATTTTTAGCTACCCGAGCCTAGAAGGCCGGAGGAAGTGGGTAAAAGTAATGATCCTAACTTTTTCCCATACGAATGCTAGGTCATATTTTGAGGATTACTTTACATTCAAGGACTGGCTTGAGCATAACTTCAAGATAGGAACCATAACTATCCTGAAGGAATACCTTATGGAATAACCATCCAGTTCCGTTAGGGTAATCCTTGGGGATACCTGTGATCCTTCCAAAATCAAAGAAGGTTGGGATATCTCCTTATCTCGAACCTCTAAGAAGATTGTGTCCAAAATTAAGAAACTTTCCTTATTGGTGCCTGAGGTAGCTCGAACCTCCAACATCAAGGAAGGTTAGTAAGTTACCATAGATAACTTGAGGAAAGGGAAGCTCGGCGGCTTATGCCCAGCACAGGATAGCCAAGTAGCACCCGTCGAGCCCACCTTTCCACTTACTACATCAGTGAGCACCACTACTTCAGCTAGCTCTTTCTCTAGTAGACATCTTATATTAGTGGATAAGGGCATTAAATCCTCTTACTTTACTTGATTTTTACTATGTACCTCCTTCAAAATCCAAGAAATCGAGGAATAAAGCTAGTTTAAATTACTTCTGTGTCACGTCTGATGGGTTGTCTAATTCTACTCTTACTGAAAACTATCCATGTCTAAACAATAATTATAATAACTCTAATCTTCCTCTTTTTGATTTAGAGTTGGACTTTCCTTCTCTTAAATACTATGGGTTTGCCTCTTGAGACAGACTTGGAATCATTCGATTAGGGTCCCATAGGAAAGCGTAGGTGAGCCTGACGAGCAGGTATAATCTTCCACTAACATGTCACAAGAGATCACTGAAGTCAACCTCTATAGTGGCAATGTTCTACCTCCTAGGACAGTACCTCAAGATAAGGGGAAATAAATCATTAGTTTAGATGATTGAGAATCCCCTCCACAGGATGCACCACCCTTGGATATGTTTGTGGAGGATCAGCCCAAAGTGGACTATAATGTCCTCTCTCACCTAAGAAAGTTGCCATCTAAGTTAAGCATATATGATGCCCTTGTCATATCCAAAGAGATGAGGGAATCATTAATCAAGGCTCTTCTTGATTTAGAGATATGCTTAGCTCAACTGACCACTGTTGGAGAGGAGGCACATTATTCTAGAGAAGCCTGGAATCACCTTCATAGAAGAAGACCTTCTTTTAGGGGACATAGAGCACAACCGTTCTCTCTACATTACAGTTGACATGTGAAGATTCAAACTTGCTAGAGTTCTTATTGATCCAGGTGCATCAATGAACATTATGAGTCTAAAGACCCTTGCTTATTTAAGGATTGACATCTCCATACTCTGAGGAGATCGGATGGTATTAAGAGGATTCAATGAACAAGGAGAGAGGGCTTTAGGTTCCATAGTGTTACCTTTGGAGATAGGTGACTAGAAGATTGAAACCAAGTTTTATATCATTGATTTGAATACTTCGTTCACTTTGCTTTGGTTGGTAAGCCTTGGATACATCAGAATAAGATGATTCCATCCTCCCTTCATCAGTGCATCAAGTTTAGAAGGATGAGATTGAATACTATGTCCAATGAGATGAAAAGCTATTTTTAGTTAGAGAGGTTGAGATATATGAGGATGCAACCTACTATCTTCCTCAAAACACCTTTTCTCATGAACTTAAAAATTCAAACACAAAAAAAAAAAAGAAAAAGAAGAAAAAGAAAAAGAAAATCTGTTGGTTAAAACTTCCCACACACATAATAGAGATCGCCTTCAAATCTGTGGTGAAAGGAGAGGAGAAATTATATATGTGGAAATTCATCTTGCAGATGTAAGATAGATATGTACTTATTCGATGATGATCGTCATCAAGGTGTATACTATCTCGAAAGACAAAAGTCACTACCCTTTAATGGAACCAATCACCTTAATAGGGACTCCTAAGGATGATGGGTCTACATATGTACCAGAGATTCTTCCACTACTTTACATGGAAAAGTAAAGCAGAGTTTAATTTAAATAAGGTTCGTTAAGTTCTTAACAAGGTAGACCCACATAAAGAAAACTCTCGATTAAGATAAATGATCATTATCTCTGAAGATTTCAATATAAAAAGACTATCAATCGATTGATTTATGTTTGGGGATCAAATGGGATTGATCAAAAGAGGGAGTTATTATCGAAGCCAAAATGGAAATAAGTAAGAGATTCTTATGATGCTAGAAACCTAGCGAACATCTCAAACTATCCTAAAATTAAGCCTTACATTTTAGAAATTGATTTAGTTTGTTTGAGTTGTATTTTCTTTAAAAATTTAGGACTTAAGATTCCATAACAAAAGATTTAAGAAAATGCCTAAGAGGTGAGAAATTATGCTTATGCCCCACAAAAGGGAAAAGTAACCTTGAAACCTAAATCTAGGGAGCTTCAATGAGGGCCGAAAGCACAACCTAAATTTAAGGTGAAAATGGGTAATTGGTTTGCCTCCACAAGAGAGGACAAACCACCTGACAACTTGGACTTACAATCGCCTGGGGGTGGCTGCCAACTAACTCCTCCTATGATTTTAAATACATGTAGGCAAGCCTTTATGCTTATGCAAGATAGCTAGGCTATTTTTATTTAGAAAGAGACTAATTCCTTAAACTCACTCTATAAAGAGACTAGATCATGTAAAGGGTATGCTTCAAATGACCTAAATATAATGTTTTTCAAATTTCATTTTTTATTTCATTTTTGGACAATCAATTTGATTTAGGTTAATAGGAATTTTTTTGACTAATGCATGAGAAAGAAGATTGTTGGCCAAAATCAGCTAGAATTTTAGGAGGTGAGTTTCCACCACAACCCTCAAAGGTCAAGCCAGGTTCTCTGGCAAAGATGGAAGACCTCCAATCAAGAGTGAAATAGGATGTTGTTGTGCATGATATTATAAAAAAAGAACTCATCAGCTAAGGGGTTTCTAATTCTTTTATCTTGATTTTAATCCTAAGCTTTAGGTAAAGTTATGAGTTGTTTAGTTTTAGTTTGAATTGTTAAGTGGGGTAAAAGATTTATTTTTATATAAAGAACCTAATCCACATCTAGGCCATACATAAAGTAAGGAAAAAACTAAGAAAATCATGCCACTTAATGCGCAAGTTAAACAAACATCAATCAATTTATAAAGCTAGCGCAAAAAGAATAAATGGCCATTTATGGTCAGGCACCACCGCATAAACCTGAAAAATATCAAATGTGGGTAGCCGAGCTCTACCCTTATAGAACCTGGATTATAAATGAATTAAATTACAATTTAAACAAAGGAATTCATTGTTGGGGTTTCAAGCTTTGTTCTTCTTTCTTCTTTCTTCTTTCTTTCTTTTCTTTTCTTCTTTTCTTCTTTGGATCTTCCTTTGGATGGTTGAATGGTAGATGCTCCAAGGCTTCACATGGTGCATAGGATAAGATCTTATGACCAATATTCATCTTAATCCCCATAACAAATCATTCCAAAATCCTAAATATATAAACTTTTACATGAAAAGAGAAAAGGGTAATCTAGCTAACACCTGCAAAACAAGGGTTAGTTAAATCACACCACACAAATCCCAAGCATGCATATTAGACTTATCAATCCATACATGGGTGACTAAGTCCACCTAGCCTATGGATTATGCCAAGGGGTATAAGAACTTGCAAGCAAGAAGCATTTATATTTTTATTTATGATAGCACCCCTTTAGCACAATCCCTTGCAGAAAAGAATAGTTAGACTAAGCATATCCTACCATTCATTATATGAGCATACACACTAACATCCAATTTAAAACATTCATCATAAAAAAAATGTAACATCAATCCATGCACCGACCTAACCTAAAGCTAGAAGTGGTGACTTAGGCTAATGTGTGTGCTTTGAAGGTCTATGTGGCATGCTTATCTTAGGACTTTAGGTTTGAATTTTCTAAGTGTGAAGGACATGTTAAAGTTAGAGGAGGTTTCATTTAAGTTGTTTAAGTATTTTTGTTATTTTTATTTCATGTTTTAATTTTGTTTAAGTGAAACCTATAATTAATTACTAAGTTATAAAGAGAGGGAAAGAGAAGCGGACTTCTCTTTCCTTCCCTAATCCTTAAGTAATTTCTAAGGTAAGTTCACATTTTTAATTTCATTTAGGTGAATGTTTTATTACATCTTTTAATTAATCCTAAGTTTAGACAAACTCTAAACAAACCTATTCAAAAATAAAGACATTTTAAGATTAAGAAAAATGAGTCAAAATTCAGATAACACACATTACTTCAATTCTTTCCTAGCATATATGACATGCATATGGATGGACCCTAAGCATATCTATACATGCAAATGAGAATAGTTAATGCACTTTATGATGCATGCTAAGTAATCCATTTAAGAAAATTTAGAAGATTTAGATGCATGATTTTTCTTAAGTAGAAAATATTTTCCTTATCCAAAATTTCACATACATGCATGAAAGTAAGAAAGGCATAAGTGAGTATGACACCATTGTTAACCAGAGGTGTAAGGTACAAGACCTACTTAGAGCTACTTAAAGCCTCGCAACCTCAGAGTTATCTAGACTAATATACCACTTTTCTTAAGTACTAATATGCATATAAAAAGAAATGAGATGGAGAAAGAAGATGCAAAAGTTGTTTAATAGTTTCATTTTTGTTTATGCAATTTATTCATGCACGTGTAAGCAATCCTCCTTAAGTGAGAGCATAGTGAGGAATAGGGTTTGGAATTAAGTAAGTGTTGGGTTCTTTTCAAATGAACCCTACATCCTACCAACCCATATTCAAAACTATGCTAACATAAGAAAGGAAGGAAAAGGTTACACTAAACATGACTTTATAATTCATAATATGCAAGCTAATAATTAAGATATGAATAGAAAACTTTCAGATTTGATGTTTCATTTATAGGTTTTGAAAATACTTTAGATTTAGTAGTGATAATAGCCACTCATATTTTAATTTAGCCAACACATGCACATTTGACATAAAGTAAACAATTTCATTTTAAAACTTTGAAAAACATGAAATCATGGATGCATAAGCCACATGGCATAAAATTTAACATGTTGAGAAAGATCTAAAGCAATGTAATCATGTAACAAACTCACTTTACTTAATTCCTAAAGACATTCTTAAAGAATAAGAGAACTTAGAATAAATCAAAGTGAATTTCAAAATGATTTTTGTTTAGTTTGAAGTTTGATTTAATTTTAAAAAGGTGAGATGAGTTTACTATTCCTAAACCATTCCCACATGTGTTTTGTATTTTTATTTAATTTTTAGATAATTAAATCCATTTTTATATGTTGATTAGGTTAAGGTATGCATTAAGTAGCTTAATTAACCCTTACCTACACCACCTTAAAAAAATTAACTAAGTAATTATGAGCCAATGAGATGACATAAAACCCACAAGGTATTTAAATTTGTAATGCACCTAGTAATGAAAAGGCCTAATGCAATTTGGCTCATAATTAAAAGTTAATTAAGCTAAGGGGTTTTAGCTTAAGTACTTTTAAAACATCCCTTCACACTTAGGAAAGGGGTTTTAATTTCCTTAATTAGACTTAGGCTATTGAACACCTAAGAATCTACCCAAGGTAGATTAATTAAGTTCTAGAGATTTTAGAATTTTTGAAAATTGTTTAAAGGGATAATTAATGAATTAACCTTTAAGTAAGAAAGGGATTAAGGAAAGAAAAGGGGGTTTAAGGAATAGCTTAGGAAAATACCCCAAAATTATTTCATAAAACCCCTACTCACTGGATTTAACCTTAATCCAACTTAATCATAGGGAAAATCCCCTAATTATACCTTAATTACCCTTAATTACATGAAGGGGATAACTAGGGAATGAGCTAGCAATTTTCTTAATCAAGGCCTCAATAAATCTCAAGAAAATTAGAGGAGGCAGAGGTCATCCCCTAAAATGAACTCTAAAAATTTGAGATTAATTGGTGGCTTAATCAGAAAGTAATTAGCTAATTAACATTCCCAAAGAAACCAAATTCAAAGAAAAAGGGAAATCAAAATACATTGAAAACATTTTTAAAATATTCTAGATGATTTTCAAAAGTTCTAAAAATCTCCAGAACTTAATTAAGGGTTTAATCTAGTAATTACCATTCTAAATGATTTTCAAAAGTTCTAAAAATCTCTAGAACTTAATTAATCTACCTTGGGTAGATACTTTGGTGTTCAATAGCCTGAGTCTAATTAAAGAAATTAAACCCCCTTCCATAAGTGTGAAAGTGTGTTTTAAAAGTACTTAAGCTAAAACCCCTTAGCTTAATTAACTTTCAATTGTGAGCTAAATTGCATTAGGCCTTTTCATTATTAGGTGCATTGCAAATTTACATATCTTGCAGATTTTATGTCATCTCATTGGCTCATAATTACCTAAGTTAATTCTCCTAAGGTGGTGTAAGTAAGGGTTAATTAAATCACTTAATGCATACCTTAACCTAATCAACACTTAAAAATAGATCTAATTATCTAAAAATTAAACTAAAATACAAAACACATGTGGGAATAGGTTAGGAACATCAAACTAATTTGACCCTTTTAAAATTATATCAAACTTATATCAAACAAAAATCATTTTGAAATTCACTTTGATTTATTCTAAGTTTTCTTATGCTTTAAGAATGTCTTTAGGAATTAAGTAAAGTGAGTTTTTTCATGTGATTATATTGATTTAGATCTTTCCCAATATGTTAAATTATATTCCATATGACTTATGCATCCATGATTTCATGTTTTAAAAATTTTAGAAGGAAATTGTTTACCTTATGTCAAATGTGTATGTGTTGGCTAAAGTAAAATATGAGTGGCTATTATCACTACTAAATCCAAAATATTTTTAAAATATATAAATGAAATATAAAATCTAAAAGTGTGCTATTCTTATAATTTAATTATAAGCTTGTATGTGGTAGATTATAAAGTCATGTGTAGTGTAGCCTTCCTTCCTTCCTTATGTTAGCATAGTTTTGAATATGGATTAGTAAAGTGTAGGGTTCATTTGTAAAGAACCCAACACTTATTTGATTCCAAATCCTATTCATCCCTATGCTCTCACTTAAAAAGGAATGCTTACACTTGCATGAATAAATTGCATAAACTAAAATGAAACTGTTAAGCAAGCTTTTACATATATTCCTTTTCCACTTTATTTCTTTTACATGCATGTTAGTATTTAAGGAAAGTGGTATATTAGACTGGACAACCCAAAGGTTGTGAGGCTTTAAGTAGCCCTAAGTAGGTCTTGTACCTTACACCTCTGGTTAACAATGGCACTGTACTCACTTATGCCTTTCTTACTTTCATGCATGCATGTGAAGTTTTCGGAGAAAGAAACATCTTTTCTACTTAAAAAAAATCATACATGTTCAACTTCCAAATTTTCTTAAATGAACTACTTAGCATGCATCATTAAGTGTGTTAATTATCTCATTTTCATGTATAGATATTCTTAGGGTCTGTCCATATGCATGTTATACATGTTGGGAAAGAATTGAGGTAATGTATTTTGTGGATTTTTGATTCAATTTTCTTAATCTTGAAATATCTTTCTTTTTGGATAAGTTTATTTATAATTGATATAAACTTAGGATTAATTAAATGATGTAATTAAAATATTCACCCAAATGAAATTAAGACATGAAACTTGCCTTATAAATTACTTAAGGATTAGGGAAGGAAAGAGAAGTTCTCTTCTCTTTCCCTCTCTTCATAATTTAGTAATTAATTCTAGGTTTCAATTAAACCAAATCAAAACATGAAATAAAAATAACCCAAAGTCACTAAACAACTTAAATAAAACCCTCCTCTAAGTTGAATATGCCTTTCACAATTAGAAAATTCAAACCTAAAGTCCTAAGCTAAGCATGCCACACAAACCTTCAAAGCACATACATTAGCCTAAGTCACCACTTCTAGCTTTAAGTTAGGTTGGTGCATGGTTTGATGTTATGTTTTGTTTGTAATGAATATTTTTAGACTGGATGTTAGGGTTTATGCTCGTAGAATGATTGGTAGGATGTGTTTAGTATAACCATTCTTTTTTTGCAGGGGATTGTGTAAAGGGGTGCTATCATAAATAAAAATATAAATGCTTCTTGCTTGTAGGTGCTTATACCCCTTAGCATAATCCATAGGCTAGGTGGACTTAGTCACCCATGTGTGGTGTTATAAGTCCAATATATATGCTTGGGATTTGTGTGGTGTGATTTAACTAACCTTTGTTTTGCAGGTATTAATTAGATTTATGCATTTCCCTTTTTATGTAAAAATTTGTATATTAGTATTTGGAATGATTTGTTATGGGGGATTAGGATGAACATTGGTCATAAGGTTCCACCTTATGCACCATGTGAAGCCTTGGAGTAATCTATTATTCAACAACCCAAAAGGATGATCCAAAGAAGAAAAGAAGAAAAGCAAAGAAGAAAGAAGGAAGAAAGAAGAAGAACAAAAGCTTGAAGACCCCCATAATAATGAATTTCTTTTGCTTAAATGTAATTTAATTCATTTATAATCCGGGTTATATAAGGATAGATCTTGACTACCCAATTTGATATTTTTGGATTTATACTGTAGTGCCTGACTACAAAAGGCCATTTATTCTTTTGTAATAGTTTTACAAATTAATTGATGTTTGCTTAACTTGTACATTAAGTGGCATGCTTTTCCTAGTTTCTTCCTTGCTTTATGTATGGCCTAGATGAGGTTTAGGCTCTTTAGGGAAAAATAAATCTTTTACCCAACTTAATTACTTGAAACTAAAACTAAATAACTCATAACCTCACCTAAAGCTTAGGATTAAAAAAATCAAGATAAAAGAATTAGAAACCCCTTAGCTGGATGAGTCATTTCTTTATAATATCATGCACAATAGCATCTTATTTCACTCTTGATTGGAGGGCTTCCATCTTTGCAAGAGAACTGGGCTTGACCTATAAGGGCCATGGTAGAAACACACCTCCTAAACTTCTAGCTAATTTTGACCAATAATCTATTTTCTCATGCATTAGTCATAAATGTCCTATTAGCTTGAGTCAAATTGATTGTCCAAAAATAAAAATAAATTGAAATATGAAATGAATTAGATTTAGGTCATTGAAGCATGTCCCTTTACATGATCTAGTCTCTTTAGGGGGTGAGTTTATGGTAAGAGGGGGTGAGTTTATGGACTTACCTTCTTTCTAAATAAAAATACCCTAGCTATCTTGCATAAGCATAAAGAATTACATACATGTATTTAAAATCATAGGAGGAGTTAGTTGGCGGCCACTCCCAGATGGTTGTAAGTCCAAGCTCTTGGGTGTTTTATCCTCTCTTATGGAGGCAAACCAATTACCACTTTCACCTTAGATTTAGGTTGTGCTCCTGGCCCTCGCCAAAGTCCCTAGATTTAGGTTCTGAGGTTGTTTCTCCCCTTTATGGGTCATAAGCATAATTCCTCACCTCTTAGGCATTTCCTTAATCTTATGTTAAGGAATCTTAAGTACTAAATTTCTAATGAAGAATACAACTCAAATAAACTAAATGAGTTTCTAAAATGCAAAGCCCAATTTTAGGATAGTTTGAGATGCTCGCTATGTTTCTTAGCATCATGAGCATCTCTTATTTACTCTCATTTTTGGCTTTGACAATAACTCCCTCTTTTTGATCAATCCCATTTGATCTTCAAAAATATAAAACCAATCGATTGATAGTCCTTTCATATTGAAATCTTCAAAGATAATGATCATTTACCTTAATCGAGAGTTTTCCTAAAGAATCTTGTCCATTAAGATGTAATTAACTATGGGGGTTTGCCCCTATAGAGAATTTAATGATCTCGATTTAAAATAAACTCTGCTTCACTTTTCCATGTAAAGTAGGGGAAGAATCTCTAGTACATATGCAGACCCATCATCTTTAGGAGTCCTTATTGTGGTGATTAGGTCCATTAAAAGATAGTGATTTCTATCTTCTGAGATAGTACACTATTTCCTTGATGACGTACCCGATCACCTGGATAAGTACATCTGCGGATATGCATGACCTCTTACCAAGATTAATTTTTATAGTGTCTTGCCTTTTCTTTCTCCCCACAGATTTGAAGGTGACTCCCTATAGAAAATTTTCACCACAGGGATTTAAAAATGTGGGAAATAATCTCAGCCATCCATCTAAAAATGTGTGGATGGACTGCTGAGATGGGCTGAGTTCTTCCTTGACGATGAATGTGAATCATTCATAATCCAAGGGGAGATTCAAGCCCGATCCTTCATGGATTCATTCAAGACTCAACCCACACCATCTAAAGGACCAAAGCGGCCAATCCAACGGTGGATTTCACATGAAATGGAAATTTCTTTCACAAAGGACCAACACCTCTTAGCCTAAGTGGTCAAAAAATCACTAACCTTGCACCGATATTTGAGATCGATGAGATAGCTTTGTCTAGTGGAAACGAAGCCCTGTTGAAGTTCCTAGGCCTTGATGTTGAGTGTAGAGCTCTATGGACTAACTCCTCTTCACTCCCCTTGTGACTTTGGTTGAATTGATCTCCCCCTTGATGTGTGAACTCAATTGGAAGCTTGGGCAGGCTTGAATTGGTCCTTGGATGATGATTGTAAAAGGAATTAGGCTAAGATCAAGTGTAGAGAAAATTAGGAATCAAGGTGAGCTCCCCTATTTTGCACTGTGCAAAATCAAAGAAGACAAGATCCAAATCCTCTTTAGGGGCCTTGGGAAAGCTCTCTGAGGTTTGCTAACTCTCTCTAGGCTCCAACCGATCAAGTGGCAATGAAAATTTTAGTGGATTAGGGGGAGTATATCTCGCCCTATGGCAATCGGATGACCAATAGGCTTGCCATTTTGATCCAACTGATCATATGGGATGAGTTGTTTTGGCTGTTAGAGGTGTGCACATGGTCGATTTGGCTAGAGGAGTGAAAGGTTAACTCTTATATGCATCCAATTGAGCTTTGGGGGGAGTTTGAAATTTTAATTTGGACATGTGGTGGTTTGGTCCATGGGCCAAATGGGTTGACCCAAACCCATTGGGTTGGGTGCACCACTCATCACTAGGTCCCCTTGAGATTTTAGGAGAGCCTCAAGTATTTATGATGAGTGTATGACCAAAATACCCATGGGCTAGGCCAAAATTTGTTATATGGCCTAGGGGTATAATGGTCATTTTGCTATTTTTTTTTCAATTTACGTATGTTTGGTATGTTGAGAAAATAGGTTGGGTCAAGTTTCAATGGAGTTGATAGGGTTTGACTCATGTTAACCCATTAGGTCAAAATGTTAACTTAGGTCAAGTTGATCAATAGGTCAAATTAGTTCAAACCAAGGGTTGGGTCAAGTTCATATGACCATTTGAAATATTTTGGTGCCTTCGGTTTGGTTCAATTTGGATTAGATTTGATTTTGGCTCATATGGCTCATTTAGGTTAAATGGGTCAAGTTGACCCATTTGACCCATTTGACCTATTTGGGTTAGGTCAAGGGTAGGTTTAGATTTGGTTGGTCATATGGAGTGGATTGGTATCTTTATTTCTAATCAATTTGAGTTAGGTTCAATTTTGGCTCAACATGACCCCTTTTGGTCATGTTGGGTCTAAGGTCAATTGGGCTAGGTTGGGTCTACTTGGCCAATTGAGGCTTTGGTCAAGTTCCACAAGTGATTTGAGATGGACTTGACACATTGGTTTCAATCAATTTGACTTAGATAAAGTTTTGACACATTTTGGCCCTTTGGGTCAAAATGGGTCAACTTGGGTCAAGTGGGCCAAATGGTCTAGGTTAGGCTCAAATGTTGGCTTGGTCAAGTTCAAACATAGGTCATGAGTGAACTTAGATCAATGGTTTCAATCAATTTGGCCTATTATAAAATTTGGTTATGTTAGGTTTCATTTTAGGTTAAGGGTTGACTTGGTCAACCCTGTGTGACTTGGCTTGACCCAATTTGATTGATTGATCATCCCATGATGATTGTTGATCATGATGAGAGGCAAATATGAGTTTAGTTCAATCCAATTTGGTTAGGATCAAAAGTTGGCTCATAAGGGTACTTTAGGTAACTTTGGGTCAAGTGAACCTAAGTGGGTCAAATGGCTTGGTGAAAGCTTGATTTGAAGTTGATTGATCTTGTATATGGACTTATGATTGAAATATAAATCCATTTACAAGTTGTTTGAAGTCAAATGAGTTTTGATCCATTTGAAAATTTCATATTCAAAGGAAGAATATGAAGGGGTTTTGGGTTTGATTTTTTAATTAGGTTTTGACTGAGTGATTGAAGTTTGGATTTATATATGAGCTCATGATTGTAGGATTCATTGAACCATAAGAGAAAAATCAAGGGTTTGGCTTGATTTGAATTGATTTTTGCTAAGTTCAAGATTTTGACTTGAAAGGCTTAGATTTGATTTTGAGTGGATTTGAGTTTGGGTTTTGGAGTTGGTTTTGATTGTTTGAATTTATATTTCATTTATGTATATGAATATAAATGAGAATATAAATTGATAATGAGAAAAATTCAAGAATTTGAATGAGTTTAATCATGATTTAGGTTAAATCCATTAAAGGAAATTTAAAGGATTTAATGGAAATTTTAATAGAAATTTAATTTTTTGAGTTTGATTGGATTGATTTATATTTATATTTCATTTATATATGAGAACATAAATGAGAATACAAATATATTTTGAGAAAATCCCATGAGTTTGAATAGGTTTGATCAAAATTTAGGTAAAATTAAAGGATTTTAAGGGAATTTCAAGCATTTTAAATTTGGAATTTAATTTTTGCCTTTGACTGGATTGATTTATATTTATATTTCATTTATATATGAGAATATAAATGAGTATATAAATTAATTTTGAGAAAATCCCAAGGATTTGAATAGGTTTGATCAAGTTTTGGAGTTGATTTTGGCTAAGTCCTTTAATGGAAAATTAAAGGGACTTAAGAAAATTTTCATGAATTATTTTGGATTTTGAGTTTGATTTGAATTTATGTTTCATTTATATATATGAATATAAATGAGAATACAAATAGATCATGAGAAAATCTCAAATATTTGATTAAGTTTAGATCATGATTTTGGCTAAGTCCTTAAGAAAGGGTTAAGGACTTACGAAATTTTGACTTAGGAATTTTTGATGGATATTGATCATGGCTTTCAATCAAGGACTTCAATCAAGGATTTCAATCATGGAATTAATTTGAGTTTGAGAAAATCAAATGGAATTAATTTGGAGCTTGACTTGAAAGGAGGAAAGAGAGGATTGGTTTAAGCTAAAGGGTAGGAGATTTTCCTTACACCCCTAAGGCATGACCTATTCCTATGGCTAACTCTTCTAAGTTTTTAGGGTTAGGTGAGAGTGTCCACCTAATCCCTAGATGTGTCTTAAGACTAAGGAATTCTTAAAGTCTAAGAGGAAACCCTACGCCTAAGATGGAGGTGTTGATAGCTCATTTTAAAAATGAGGTCAACAAAGTCCAAGTGAACAAGAAAAAGATATCAAGAAAGAAGTAGAGCTGCATGTAACATTCTACCCATAGTTCAGTCCATCATATGGACATATGGGTAGGATGACTCGACCTCCACCAGGCAGAGGTAGAGGTAGACATAGAGGCAGTTCCAGAGGTGAAGACCCCCTAGTTGGCCACCAGCTAATAGGGGTTATGTTCCAGTTCATAGGAGTAATTTTACTATTCACATAGACTTGGAATCCAGGTCGAAGGATGAGTCTAATAAGATTAACACACAGCCAACCCCTCTTGACAGGTTTCATTAGAGGTGCCACTCGAGCCGAACACCGACGAAGAACAGGCCTTTAGGAAAAGCATGAAATGAATGTATTCGAATCAAGCTTATGTGAAACTATCAGGTAGCAGTTGTTCGACACCGATTTGTTGTCCAACACCGAGAAATAGAAATAGATCCAGAAAAGATCAAAGCTATCTTAGAAATGCCACCTCCCAAAAGTTTAACTCAACTAAGATCTTTCTAAGGGAGGTTGGCGTATCTAAGATGCTTTATCTCCAACCTATCGGGAAGATGCAAGCCATTTTCAACACTTGTTAAAAAGGATGCCAGTTCAAGTGGGATCACAAGTGCTAGCATCCCTTTAAAGATATCAAGCAATATTTGGTGAAGCCACCAGTTCTTGCAGCCCCTGTCCTGGGCAGGCCACTCATCCTCTACACTGCTATATTGGATGACTCCCTCGGTGCTTTGTTGGCCCAAGCTAATGACGAAGAGAAGGAGTGTGCTCTCTACTACCTCAGCCATCATCTGATCCCTGCTGAACCGAACTGTCCACCTATTGAGAAACATTGCCTAGCTTTAATCTTTGCATCCCAAAAGCTACAACACTATTGCTTTCTCATAAGGTGAACTTGATTTCAACCAATCCACTATAGTAAAAGGTCAAACACTAGCGTACTCCTCTGTGCAGTAAAAGGTCAAACACTATCTAGATGTTTGGCATGTTGTTCCATGATTCTCTCACAGTTTGCTATCACATTCATACTCCTCTGTGTAGTAAAAGGTCAAACACTAGCAGATTTCTTAGTATCACACCCACTGTCTGCTGATTCTCTGCTTAGTGACGATCTCCCTAACGAACAAACATGAACTTAGGAAAGGTTAAGAACCACCATTGGGAGATGTATTTTGATGGTGTGCTTCTTTTCATAAAGGAGAAGCACCATGATCTACTCTTCTAGGAAAGACAGGGGTAAGAATAGTTCTCTTAACTCCAGACCACGATGTGATGAGATTCTCATACTATCTCTCCAATCCCTTCACCAACAATGAAGCCGCATATGAGTCTTTGATTGTCGATCTAGAATTAGCCATTACAGTGTGTGCTAAGAGCATCAACATCTATGGGGATTCTCAATTGGTCATCAACCAGATTGTCGGGTCCTATAAGGTCCTCAAACCTAAGCTTCATCATTACCAAAAGTACACCATGAAGCTATTGGCCCAAATCCCTGAGGTCACCATCTACAAGGTTCCTCGAGCAGAGAATGTAGTAGCAGAAGCTTTGGCCAAACTTTCCTAGGAATTGACATGTTCGAAAGATGAGTCCATTCTAATAAAGGTTCAAAATAGACAAGTCCTATCCTTATTGATGTTCATTGAGAGACTTTCTCTCGAAGGGGAGATTATCATTGCCAATAAAGATGAGGAGCTAGATTGGAGGCAACCGTTCATAGATTTCTTGAACACTGATAAACTACCTCAAGAGAAATTACAAGCCCATCAGATGAAATAGAGAGCTCTCTTCTATGCTCTCGTGGATGACACGTTGTACCGACTGTCCTTCGATCAAATGTGGTTACGTTGTTTAGCCAAACACCAATCCCGTCAGATCATGAACAAGGTACACTCTGGTCTATGCGGTGCACACCAATCTAGTTCGAAGATGAAGATGAAGATCAAGAGACTAGGATACTACTAGCCTTCGATGATTACAGACTACATAGATATGGCTAGGAGATGCCATCAGTGTCAGGTACACAGTGTGGTCTACATGAACCACCCAACATTCTACATCCTACATTGGCCTCATGGCCATTTGACTGTTGGGGTATCGACATTGTGGGTCCTAACGATCCTCCCTCTTCCAAGGGTCATCAGTTCATTCTAGTTACCATCGACTACTTTTCTAAGTGAGAAGACAATCCCACTCAAAGAGGTCACAACTCAGCGTATGCTTCAGTTTTTAAGGAATCATATCGTATATAGGTTCGAGATGCCTCGATGAATTATATCCTATAATGGTATTGCATTCAAAAGCACCAAAATCAACAACTTCGTCAGAAGACATGGCATAGATTAAAGGAACTCCACCATCTACTACCTCAGAGCAAATGGCTTAGCAGAAGCATTCAACAAAACTCTTATCTATATACTAAAGAAGATGCTCGATGATAATAAGCGACAGTGGCATGAGCAGTTGGTTGAAGCCTTGTGGGCCTACCGCACCACATATAGAAGTCCGACTCAATCTACTCCGTTCTCCTTAGTGTGTGGGTCTGAAGTCATTCTACCTCTAGAAGTTCAACTCCCATCACTAAGGATAGCATTGGGTAGCAAGATCTCTACAGAGTGAAATGCAAAGTTACGGTTAGAAGAGCTAGAAGGTTTGGAGGAGAGACGCCTATGGGCGTGCTAGAACCTTGAGTTGTACAAGACCAAAATGATTCAAGCTCACAACAAGGTAGTCCTCCCTAGGGCTCAAGTAGGAGAACTTGTATTAGTCCTAAAGAGAGAAATTATTACCCATTGAAAGGTGGGAGGCAAGTTTGAACCCACTTAGGAAAGCCCTTTTGTCATAGAAAAGGCCTACCAAGGAGGATCTTATTAGCTCATTGATTGTCAAGGGGAACATTCGATGCTTCAAATTAATGGGCTCTATTTGAAGAAATATTACCCATGAAATCATGTTTGAAACAAATTATCATTGAAAGAATAAAATTTCATTCCAATTCATCAAAATCTTCTCTTCTTTTGAGGTATTGTTTGCTTATCTTGAGAATTCGCCACGACGTGTTTAGGATTGGTGTAAGAGAACCCAAGAGGCATCCTATCCCTCTTTCACAACATGAACACAATCAAACACAATTCCCACCGCTACTAGAATAGGTGCAAGAGAATCCAAGAGGCATCCTATTTCGATTAACATAATTAAGTTAGGTGTAAGAGAACCCAAGCGGCATCCTTTCTTGGTGGGAATCCTAGCTGCCATTCATGGCACCATTTCATCAAATTCTTGAAGCATATTTAGGGTAGGTGTGGGATAATCCAAGTAGCATCATATTCCTTCTAACACAAACACAAACAAAAATAAACACATATCTTTTATCTCAGGCTATTTTGATGTGGGAGAAAGCCTCCTATGACACTCACTCATTAGCAGTTCTAGTCATTTGTCTGGTGGATGTGAGTCCCCACGCTTTCTTCCTAACTTGACCATTGTAAATCAAAGAGTGCCTTGTTAGTTTGGTAGACTTCACTGCATAGCCAGTAAGCTACCTTATGTTGACTCTGTTAAGAGGATGTAAGCCTACATGCTTTCTTCTTGAACTAGCCATCATGCACTGATTAGGTCAAGTATATTTGAGGTTTAGGGTAAGTCCCCCAATGGCTCCTTTCCTCTTGACTACTCTTGAGTTGATAAAAGTCCCACAGTGGCATTAGCTCAGTAGTTGACTTAGGTTGGATAGCACCTGTCGAGCCAAAAATAGACTATCCCGATAATCAGTTCTGCTATAGGAAGATGTGAGTCCCCGATGCTTTCTTCTTAGGTAGATTGTTGCAAATCGACAGACACTTTAGGTTGATTAATGTTCTCTATGCTGACAGCAAATCACCTGGTGGATACACACTCTTGGTAGATGTGAGTCCCCATGCTTTCTCCTTGAATTGGCCAATGAATACCTATAGATAAAGTTTTTGGATGAAGCCCTTAGTGGCCCCTTCCCTTGTGAGCACTCTACTTGGATCACATCTTTTACGACCCCATTTAGACACTACTGGGTTACTCTTGGATTGGATAGTCCCCCTTTCATAGTAACCACCCCTGTGATTGGAGAATTTGTTCAGTGGATGCACAGATTCTTCCTTGGTTCAGTAAATCTGAGATAGATCTAGGCTAATATAAGCTCATTCTCAGTATGATCCCTTGCAAACCAATAGGGCCCATGATAAACAAATAAATAAAATAAAATAAATAATCTATTCTCTTGTGGATTAGGAATTCAATCCAATGACCCTTTCCCAAGCAGACATCCTATCTTTAGGCGGTCAGAACTCCCCAGAAATTGCCCGACAACTCTTGAGTAGATAAGTCCCCGTGTCAAGATCGCCTCGAGCCTAGGTCGTTCAATTTATTTTTCCACAAATAGGTTACCCCGGTAATCATTCTGCTTTGGAAGATGTAAGTCTACTATGTATTCTTTCTATCATGACTATCACAAACTAACGGGTATCCCTAGGTCGGGTTGACATGTTACTTTGCTAATGTGTCACCCTAGTGGTCATTTATTCAGGAAAGATGTGAGTCCCCGTGCTTTCTTTGCAGAATTAACCACTTCAAACCAAAAGGCACCCCTTTGGTTAGATAGTTCTCCCCTCGGCCGGGAAGCTACTCCCATTAGATTGGTAAATCTAAAGTTAGATCATCTGCATGGCCCCTACTCAGTGTAATCCATTGCAAACTGATGGAATCCATCAAATATAATTAATTAAAAATGAAATCAACTTTGATTATCTTTGAGCTGATTTAAGTCCCCCAATGACATTCACTCAGTAGTCAGCCCTAGGTCAGGTTAACATGTTACCTCGCTAATGTGTCACCTCAGTGGTCTTTTATTAAAGAAGATGTGAGTCCCCGTTCTTTCTTCCCGAATTAATTGCTGCAAACTGAAAGGCACCCCTTTGGTTGGATAATTATCCCCTCAGTCAGGAAATTACTCCCTTTGGGTTGGTAAATCTGAGCTAGATCAAGAGCAACATGGCCCCTACTCAGTGTAGTCAATCGCAAACTGATGGGATCCATCAAATATAACTAATTAAAAATGAAATCAACTTTGACTATATTTGAGCGGATTTAAGTCCACCAGTGACATTCACTCAGTAGTCAGCCCTAAGTCAAGTTAACAAGTTACCTTGCTAATGTGTTGCCCCAACTGTCCTTTGTTCAGGAAGATGTGAGTCACTGTGATTTCTTCCCTAAATTAACCATTGCAAATCGAAAGGTAACCCCTTTGGTTGGATAGTACTACTATGTGGTTGGTAGACTACCCTTTTGGATTGGTAAATTTCAATTGGATTAAGGATGACATGGCCCCCTACTCAATGTGGTCCATCGCAAACCTACATGGTCCATCTCAAAATTCAAAATTTAAAATCTAAAACAAATTCAACCCTCCTCCCCCAGCGGAGTCAAATTAAACAAGCAAAATAAATCCAATCAACCTCCTAGTGGAGTCAAACCAAATTAAACAAATGAAATCAATCTGCTTCTCCTCAATGAGATGCAAATCCTTCCAGTTTCCCCAATGGAACAAATTCAATCTAACTTGAACTTTCTCCCCTAGCGGAGAGTTCACATTTTCATCCCCAGTGGATTTCGAATTCGAATCCCCTAGAGGATTTCACAACCTCTTATCCCAGTAGATGACTTGAATTTGCTGCCCTAGTGGAGGGTTCACATTTTCATCCTTAGTGAGTACCAAATCATAAATCAATAATTCAAATTAAATTTCTTCCCAGCAAGATGCAAATTAAATCAAGCCTCTCATCCCCTAGTGGATGACTCGAACCTTTTCCCTTGGTGGAAAGTTCACATACTCAATCCCTTGTGGATTCCTCCTTCACTCTTTTATGACTCTAACATAAGTAGAGTCACATTGCACTAAGCTCTTGATTTCTTCTACACCTTTGGTTTAGAAGTAGATCATTTCTATTAGTGCTTATGCTTGTTCTAGCGTTGTTGATCACCTGGCCAACAATGCATGTATGCCATGTTAGTCACACCACACTTACCCCACTTTGGAGTGAGCTCTCAACTTCTCCATCTTAACACACATAAGTTCCCTCTTAAGACACTTATAGAACACTTATAACTTAGAACTTAGCTTAACCATAGGATTAGGTTATGCCTTAGGGATATTAAGAAATTTCCTTCATATATCTTGAACCAAATCCTTACTTCCTTCTTCCAAGTCCAACTTCAAATTCAAATCAATTCCACATCAAATCTTAAATCCAATCTAAACACTTTCCTAAGCCATTTTGATTTCATCTTATAGACTTAGCTCAAATAAAATCCAAATCACTTCAAACTCAAAATATTTTCTCATAACCCATTTATATTCTCATTTATATCCATAAATGTAAATTAAATATAAATTCAAATAACCAAAATCAATTCAAAACTCAAATCCAAATCCAACCAAAATCGATCCTAAACTCTTTCAAGTCAAATCCTTGAACTCCCTCAAATCAAATCTAAATCACTCCAAATTCAAAAGATTTTCTCATAACCCATTTATATTCTCATTTATATTCACAAATATAAATGAAATATAAATTCAAAGAACAAAAACTAAATTAAAACTAAAGCCCAAATCCAACCTAAATCCAACCCATACCCTTTCAAGTAAAATTCTTGAACTTAACCAAATCATTCTCAAATCAACTCAAACCTTTGGATTTTCTCTCCAAACAATCAATACTTCGATGACAAATCAAATATAAACATAAACTTCAATCATCAAACCAAAATCAAACTAACCCAAGACAAACTCATATTCACCCTTTTGACTTGAAATTGTCAAATGAATCAAAACCCATTTGACTCCAAATCACTTGCAATTGGATTTATATTTCAATCGTAAGTCCATATGCGAGTTCAACCAAACTTGAATCAAGCCTTGATCAAGCCAATTGACCCACTTAGGCTCACTTGACCCAGAGTGACCTAAATCACCTTTTTGAGCCAAATTCTAATCCTACCTAAATTGGATTGAACTAAACCCATCTAAGCCTCGCATTGGGATCAACAATCATTCTAGGATGATAAATCCAATTTATGACTTCTCTTAGACACTAAGAGTTCCTTAGTCTTAAGACACTTCTAGTGATTATGTGAACACTCAACCTAACCCTAGAGACTTAGAAGAGTTAGCCATAGGAATAAGTCATGCCTTAGGGGTGTTAAGAAAATTTGCCTACCCCATAGCTTGAACCAAGTCCTCACTTCCTTCTTTCAAGTCAAACTCCAAATCAATTCAAGTCAAACTCCAAATCAATTCAATTTAAACTCCAAATTCAAATCAATCCTAAATCAAATCTCAAATCAATTCAAACTTAATTGATTTTTCTCAAACTCTAAATCAATTCAATTCAAACTTCAAACATCAAATCAATATCAAATCAACCTCAAACTCAAATCAATTCCAAACTTAATTGATTTTCTCAAACCTTAAATCAATTCCAATGGATTTTCTCAAATCATGAATCAATTCCAAATGATTGAAACCCATGATTGAATTTCAAATTCAAAAATCCTTCCTAAGTCACTTTGATTCCATCTCATGGACTTAACTCAAATCAAATTCAAGAAATTTTCTCATAACCCATTTATATTCTTATTTATATTCACAAATATAAATGAAATTGTTTACCTCATTTTAAGGATGAGCTCTCAACCCCTCCATCTTAGGCATGGACTTCTCTTAGACACTAAGAGTCTCCTTAATCTTAAGACACTTCTAGTGATTTGGTGAACACTCAACCTAACCCTAGAGACTTAGAAGAGTTAGCCATAGGAATAGGTCATGCCTTAGGGGTGTTAGGAAAACTTGCCTACCCCATAGCTTGAACCAAATCCTCACTTCCTCCTTTCAAGTCAAACTCCAAATCAAATCAACTTCATGCTCAAATCAATTCCAACTTGATGGATTTTCTCAAATTATGAATCAATTTCAAATGATTGAAACCCATGATTGAATTCCAAATTCCAAAAATCTTTCCTAAGTCACTTTGATTGTATCTTATGGACTTAGCCTAAATGAAATCCAAATCAATTCAAATTCAAGAAATTTTCTCACAACCCATTTGTATTCTCATTTATATTTACAAATATAAATGAAATATAAATTCAAATATCCAAAAATCAAATTCAACCAAAATTCAACCTAAACCTTTCAAGTCAAATTCTAGAACTTAGCCAAATCAAATTCAAATCAAGCCAAACCCTTGATTTTTCTTCATGATTCAATCAATCCTTAAACCATGAATCCAAATATAAATGTAAACTTCAATCATCAAACCAAAACTTAATTCAAAAATCAAATCCAAATTCAACCCAAATCCAACCTAAGCCTTTCAAGCCAAATCAAATTCAAATCAATTAAACACTTGATTTTTCTTCATGATTCAATTAATCCTTCAATCATGAATCCAAATATAAACATAAACTTCAATCATCAAACCAAACTAAATTCAAAAATCAAACCCAAATCAAACTCATGTTCACCCTTTTAAACTTGAAATTATCAAATGAATCAAAACCCATTTGACTCCAAATCACTTGTAAATGGATTTGTATTTCAATCATAAGTCCATATGCGAGTTCAACCAAACTTGATTCAAGCCTTGATCAAGTCAATTGACCCACTTAGGCTCACTTGACCCAAAGTGAAAGTACCCCTTTTGAGCCAAATTCTAATCCTACCAAAATTGGATTGAACTAAGCCCAACTAAGCCTCACATTGTGAGCAACAATCATCATGAGATGATCAATCACTCAAATTGAGTCAAACCAAGTCAAATCTAAGGGTTGACCAAGTCAACACTTAGTCAAAATGAAACCTATACAAGCCAGAATCCACCATAGGCCAAATTGATTGAAACCATTGATCAAAACCAATTCATGGTCAATGTTTGAATTTGACCAAGTCATCATTTGAGCCTAACCTAGCCCAATTGGCCACTTGACCCAAGTTGATCTAACTTGACCTAAAAAGTCAAAATGGATCAAAACTTGATCTAAGCCAAATTAATTAAAACCAATGGGTCAAGTTCTTTTAAATCACTTATTGAACTTGACCAAAGCCTCAATTGGCCAACTATACCTAATCTAACCTAATTGACCATTAACCCAACTTGACTTAAAAGTTCAAATTGAGCCAAAATCAAATTAAACCAAAATTAATTGAAAATAAAGATACTAAATCATTTCAAATGACCAATAAAACCTAATCAAACCCATGACCTAACCCAATAGGTCAAATGGGTCAAATTGATCAACTTGACCCATTTGACCTAAATGAAATCAAATGAACCAAATACAAATATAAATCAAATTGAACCAAACCAATGATCCCAAATTAATTCATATGGTCATATGAACTTGACCCAACCCTTGGTTTGACCCAATTTGACCAATTGATCAACTTGACCCAAGTTGACCCATTTTGACCTAAATGGGTCAACATGAGCCAAATCATATCAAATAAATTCGAAATTCATTGAAACTTAGCCCAACCCATTTTTCAATCATACCAAACATACTCAAATAGAAATCCAAGCCAATTGACCAATTTACACCTAGGTCAAAGGGTAATTCTTGGCCAAATTCACTTGGAATTTGGTCAAATCCTCTTCATGGCCACTTGACACCCTCTTAGTGGACTCCAAGAACACTAGTAAAAGTGGTGCACTTGGCCCAATGGGTTTGGGTTAGCCAAACTCAACCCAATGGCCAAACTGACCACTCACTTGAAAATGAACACAAGGGAATCATTCCTCCACCTTCTTTTGCACATGTCAACTTCTCCACTACCTTCCTCTGCCAAAATCAAACCATGTGCAAGCTAAAATGATGTAACAAACCCATTGCATCTGATCAATTGATCCAAAATAGAAGGATAGCTTGCGACCGTTCAATCCACCTAGGGGAAGATATACTCCCTAATTTCATTTCAATTCAATACACTCACGCTCAATTGAAGCTAGGGAACTCAGAGCAGGCATCCTCAAGCTTCTCCAAGCCTCCTAAAGCTCTTTACATTTCTCCATTTCTCAATTTATCAAAACCAAAAATAGGGGAGGTAGCAAGGATTTCCATATCACTCAATACCCAATATCAAGCCAATTGCTCTTGCAAGCACCCTCAGGGGACTCAATCTAGTTGATCCAAAGCATCTTCCAAGTTCTCAAGGCATGGGAGAGGGGACCTTGATCAAGGCCACAAGAAATTGAAGCCCACCTTGGTCCATAGAGAGATCTACTCAACCTCAACCCCTCAAACTTTCAATAGGGCTTTGTCTCTATTAGGTGAAGCTACCTCAATGATTGGAAGCACCGGTGATAACCTCATTTGAGGTATCCCTTAAAACCAAGCCTAGAATAGGAAGTGTTTGGTCCTTTGTGAAGAAAATTTTCACCCCATTACAAATTGATTGTTGGCTCTACTTTTGTTTACTTCTGGATAGTGTTGGTTCAGTTTGAGCTCAACCCGAGCTCAATCAAGCTCGAATCATGCCCTAAGGGACGGACGGTCTCCGTCTCCCGCAAGCAAGATCAGTGACGGATCATGGACCGTCCATCCACACATTTTAGATGGACGGTCCTAATCAAGCCGCATTAGATTCACTGATTATCCCTTTAGAAATTGTAAGTTTAATCCAGACCATCCGATCTTTGATCAGACGATCGAGGAGAAAGCGTGTAGCATCGCCGACTGACGCGGTAGCTGATTTGATAACTTAAATAACCAACCCGTGCGTGGAAAGCGCCCGTCGTCCACGGAGCCAATGGGATTAATTATATAATTAGGGTTTTAATTAATTCATTAATCATTAAATCTTCAAATATTCACAACTAAATATAAAGAAATTAGAAAGTACTAAAATAAAATGCATTGTGAAGATAATTCATCTAGGAATTCACTAAAATTATTTTTAATGAATTTTGAGCAATGCATTTTTCCTTAGTTAGGGTTTTAGCAAAAAATTAATAACTTTATTTACTCCCTAATTTCTTCATCAATTCATTTTAAATTTCTCATATGCATTTAGTGGGATGACTTCTGCCTCCCCTAATTTTCTTGAGATTTATTAATGAGTTAATTAGGGAAATCAATTAATGAATACTTAATCACTCTCTTTATGTAATTAAGAGTAATTAAGCATGTGAATAGTGGTTTAGTCCTTTATTAAGTTAATTAAGTCTTGCTTAAAGGTTTATGGAATAGGTTTGGGGATTTTTCCTACACCATTCCCTAAACCCCTTTCCTTCCTTAATCTAGACCTAATTAAGGGCTAATACACTAATCACCTACTTAATTAACTTGATAAAATTTTCAAAACATTCCAGAACTCAATCAATTCCTTCTTGGGTAGATGCTTAGGTTTTCAATAACCTAAATAGCTTAAGGAAATCATATCTAACCCATATGTATGAGAAGGGTTATGAAAGTACTTAACTTAAACCCTTTAGCTTAATTAATCATTAATTGTGAGCCAAATGCATTAGGCCCTTTTCTTTCTTAGGTGCATTGCCGATTTAAATTTCTTGTGGTTTTATGTCACACTTTGGCTCATAATTGTTTGGTTAATTAATGAACTTAATGTACACCTTAACCTAAACAAAATATAAAATCAATCTAATGGTTCTAAAAATAAACTAGAATATCATACATATGTGGGGAATGGGTTAGGACCACCAAACCTCTTCATATTTCCTAAACCAAATCAAACTCAAAACAAAATAAAAATCTCTTTAAAATAAATTTGATTTACTTTAAATAATCTTATTTCATAGGATTATCTTTAAAAATTAATTAGGGTGAATGAATTTACATGCTTTCATCACTTTATTTCTTTTATAACATGCTAAATATGTATGACATATGAAAATCATGCATTCATGCCTTTTAAAAATCAAATTAAAAAAAATGAAATGTTTCCTTTATGTCAAATTGCATGTTTTGGCTAAAGTAAGAATATGAATGGCTATTATGACTATTAAATCCAAAATTATTTTCAGAACTTATAAATAAAATATCATAATTGAAAAGTATGCTACTTATAATTATTTATAAACTTGCATGTGAGTATAAATATAAAGATGTGTATTGGGTGGCTTTCCTTCTCTTCTTTTTTAACATAGGTTTGTATAGGGTTTGCAAAGTGTATAGTCCATTTGAAAAGGACATAACACTTGCTTAAATCCATTCCTATACATTCTTATGTCATGACTTAAGAAGGTACTCCACATCACACATGTAAACTAAACAATCAAACAAACATAAACTTTTTGCATGATTCTCTTTCCATGCATTTCTTTTTGTACATGCACATGTATTTAAGAAAAGTGGTATATTAGTCTGGGGTTGTGAGACTTTAAGTAGCCCTAAGTGGGTCTTGTACCTTACACTCCTAGTGCTAACAATGGCATCGTACTCACTTATATCTTTTATACTTATAAATGTGCATATGAAAAATGGATAAAAGAATCACTCTTTTTCTACTTAACAAAATTATGCTTCATGAAGCATCCAAATTTTCTTAAGTAACTCTCTTAGCATTCATCATTAAGGTGCGCTAAACACTTCCATTTGCATATATATATATGCTTAGGAATCATCCATATGCATGTTACACATGTTGGGAAAGAAATGAAGTGTTGTGTGTTTTGTGATAGTATTTCACTTTACTTAATCTTAAAATACCTTTCTTTTTTAAATAGGTTTATTTAAGAAAAATATAAACTTAGGATTAATTAAAAAACATAATAAAACATTCACTAAAAATAATAAACAATGAATCTACCTTAAAAATTACTTAAGGTAGGGAGGAAAGAGAAGTTCTCTTCTCTTTTCCTCTTTACAATACTTAGTAATTAATTGTGGGTTCATTCAAACCTAATCAAATCACAAAAATGAAATCAACCAAAGAAACTAAATCACTTGAATAAAACCACCCTCTAAGTTGAACATTTTCACACTTAGAAAACTTCAACCTTAAAGTCTACTAAGCATACCACATAAACTTTAAATATCATACATATTAGGTGTAGATTGAATGGTAGGGCGGTGCATGGTTTGATGTTTGTTTTTATTTTATGATATATTATTTTAGTTTGGATGTTAGGGTGTATGTGTGTAGACTGAATGGTAGGGCGATCATAGTCTAACCATTGTCTTCTGTAGGGGATTATGCTTAAGGGCGCTGTAATAAAAATATAAAAAATAGTTTTTGTTGTGAAGGTGCTTATACCCCTAAGCATAATCCAAAATAAGCCAGGTGGACTTAGTTACCCATGTGTGGGGTGCTAAGTCCAATTTATATATACACATGCTTGGGATTGTATGGTTTGTTTAACTAATCTCTATTTTGTAGGTTTTAGTTAGATTTCCTTTTTCCCCTTTTCATGTAATTTTGCAATTAGGATTTTGGAATGATTATTATGGGGTATTAGGATGAACATTAGTCATAAGACTATGTCTTATCTACCATTTGAAGCCTTTGGAGCAACCACATTCCAACCAACTAAAAGATGAAAGAAGAAAGAAGAAAGAAGAAAAGAAGAAATGAAGAATGAAAACCCTCATAACAATGAATTCCTTCTTGATTGTAATTTATTCATTTATAATCCGGGTTGTATAAGGGTAGCTCAATTTTTTTTTGGGTTTGTGTGGCCACCACAAATAGCCTCTTATTCTTTTATGCTAGCTTTATAAATTGATTGATGTTTGTTTAGCTTATGCATTGAGATGGCATCTTTTCCTAGTTTATTCCTTGCTTTGATGTATGGCCTGGATGATGATTAAGCTCTTAGGAAAATAAATTTTCTATTCAACAAATTAATTCAAACTAAAAATAAATAACTCATAACCTCACCTAAATCCTAAGTTATAAATCAATATAAAAGAATTAGCAACCCCTTAGCTGGATGTTGTATTACTTTTCTCACATCATGCATAAAAAGCATATTGTTTCACTCTTGACTTGGAGGGCTTCCACCTTTGCCATATAACTTGGCTTGACCTTTGAGAGCCATGGTGAAAACACACCTCCTTATCTTGCTGATTTTGACCCATAATCTAATTTCTCATGGATTAGGCAGTTGAATCCTAAAGCCTGTGTCAAATTGATTGTCCAAAATAAAAATAAAATGTAATAAAATTTACATTAGATTTAAATATTTAAATCATTCCATACATGATCTAGTCTCTTAGGGAGTGTGTTTAAAGACTTAGTCTCTATAAATAAATAACAGCTTAGTTATCTTGCAAAAAAGCATATGACTTGCCTACTTATTTTAAAATCATAGGAGTTAGTTGGCGGCCACTCCCAGGCGGTTGTATGTCCAACAATTGAGAGATTTATCATCTCTTGTGGAGTAAAAATAAATACCCATTTTTATCTTAGATTTAGGTCATGCTTTGGTCCTCGCCAAAGCTCCCAAGATTTAGGTTCAGAGGTTAATACTTCCCTTTGCAGGCTATGGGCATAAATCCTCACCTCTTAGGAATTTCATGACCTTGTATCATATAATTGTAGGCCCTAGCATTCTAATAAAAATTCAACTCAAATAAATCAATTCAATTTCAAAAATGTAAAGCCCAACCATAGGATAGTTTGGGATGCTTATTAGGATTCTTAGTATCCTAAGCATCCCCTACTCATCTTCATTTGGCTTCGATAAGAACTCCCTCCTCTTGATCGATCCCACTTGATTTCTAAAAATAAATCAATCGATTGATAGTCCTACCTTTTGAAATCTTTAGAGACAATGATCATTTACCTTAATCTAGAGTATTCCTAAGAAATCCTGTTCCTTAGGATGTAATTAACTATGGTGCCTTGCCCATGGGGAACTTAACGAACTCGATTTAAAATAAACTTTGCTTTATTTTTTCATGTAAAGTAGGGGAAGAATCTCTGGTACATTTCAAAGACCCATAGTCCTTAGGAGTCCTTATTAAGGTGATTAAGTCCATTTATAAAGCCCATAGCCATGTAGGGTGGTTTCATTTATGCTCTTTCCAAAAGGGGATAGATGAAGGCAGGAATAAATTTTCACCATAAAAATATAAATTCAAATATCCAAAAATCAATTCAAAACTCAAACCCAAATTCAACCAAAATTCAACCTAAACCTTTCAAGTCAAATTCTTGAACTTAGCCAAATCAAATTCAAATCAAACCAAACCCTTGATTTTTTTCATGATTCAATAAATCCTTCAATCATGAAACCAAATATAAACACAAACTTCAATCATCAGACCAAAAATAAATTTAAAAATCAAACCCAAATTCAACCAAAATTCAACCTAAGCCTTTCAAGTCAAATTCTTGAACTTGGTCAAATTAAATTCAAATTAAGCCAAACCCTTGATTTTTCTTCATGATTCAATCAATCCTTCAATCATGAATCCAAATATGAACACAAACTTTAATCATCAAACCAAAACTAAATTCAAAAATCAAACCCAAATCAAACTCATGTTCACCCTTTTGAACTTGAAATTATCAAATGAATCAAAACTCATTTGACTCTAAATCACTTGCAAATGAATTTATATTTCAATCATAAGTCCATATGTAAGTTCAAACAAACCTAATTTCAAACTATTCTAAATCTACCCAAAGTGAAATCAAAGCTAAATGACCATTTCACTCCCGGGTCAAGGGGTAACCTATGTCCAATTCCACTTGGTACCCTCTTAGTGGAACAAGTGGACACTAGTGGGTGTGGTTCACATGATCGAATGGGTTTGGGTCAACCAAACCCAACCCAAGGTCAAAACCAACCACCCCACTCAAAATGATCACATGGGAATCACTCCTCCATCTCATTTAGCACACGGGAGCTTCACCACTCCACTCCAAACCCAAAATTGAATCACACGCCACAGAAAATGGCCTAACTAATTCACTCCATAGGATCAATTTGATCAAAATGGTAAAGCCATGCTCAACCGTCCGATCCTTCTATGGGGAGATATACTCCCCCTAATTTTATTTGAATTGCATTCATTCACACTTGATTAAGCTTAGGGAACTTAGAGCAAGCTTCTCCAAGTTCCTCCAAGCTTCCTCAGCCCATTAGAATTTCTCCATCCTTGGTTTCTTCAAGCTGAAAATAGGGAGTGGAATTTTCCAACTCATCTAATACCCAACTTTAATCTAATTGCTCTTGTAAGCACCCTTAGAGGATCCAATCAAATTGATCCAAAGCTTATTTGAAGCTTCCAAGGCACACGAGGGGAGTTAGACCAAAGTCATGAGCCTAAGAGTAGGAGTTTGGTCAATTGAGCAATCCACTTCATCCCAAAGCTTAAAACCTTCAACAGGGCCTCATCTCCACTAGAAAGCTACCACGATGGTTGAGAGAGCCGGTGACATCCTCCGGTGAGGTATGGATAAAAATTGAACTTAGGTGTAGGATTCCTTGGTTCTTTATGAAATAAAGTTTCATCCCATTGCAAATTGGCTGTTAGATCTTCTTGTGCTTACTCTTAGATGGTGTGTGATCAATCTTAGCTCAATCTGAGCTCAATCGAGCTCGGATCAAGCCCTAAGGGATGGACGGTTGCCCTCTCCCACAGGCGAGCTCAGAGATGAATCATGGATCAGCCATCCCGTGTGTTTTGGATGGATGGTCTTAATAAATCTGATTAGATCCCACATTTTAATCCCCTCTGATCCACGGGTTTAATCTAAGCCATCTGATCTTTGATTAGACGGTCCAAAGAGAAACCGCATAGCACCGCTGGCTGACGTGACATTTAATTTGACTACTTAAATAGAGAATCTCATCACACCATGTGAAAAGTGCACATCGTGTCAGCGGTCCACGTGGCACCGATGAGATTAACTATAGAATTAGGGATTTAATTAAGTTTTAATCACATAATCTTCAAAAATACATAACTAAATGTAAAAAAAATCAGAAAAAATACATTCTCAAATGCATTTTGAAGATAATTCAAAGGGGAATAATTTAAAATTAAGTTTGATTGATTTTGAACAATAAGTTTTTTGTAATTTAGGTTTTATTGAGAATGTAATTATGTTAATTACTCCTAATTATTCCATTAATTAATCTCAAACTTCTGAGGTCCATTTAGTGGGATGACTTCTGCCTCTCCTAATTTTCTTGGGATTTATTAATGATTTAATTAAGGGAATTGATTGATTCACTCTTAATCATTCCATTAATCAATTAAATGACTAATTAACTAATTAAATAGTGATAAATTCATTAATTAATTTTGCTAATTACCTTAGAATAGTGAATGAACTTAGGGAATGAGATTAGGAGTTCTTTCCTAAATCTTTTCCCCTAAGTTTATTTCATTTGGAAAAAATCAAATTAAGGTGCAAATTAATTAAATAGTTTAATCACTTTATTAAATGACTTAATTAATCAAAATTTTGAAATCAAATCAATCTGAACTTAATAAATTCCTTCTTGGGTATATTCTTAGGTGTTCAATAACCTAAGTAGCTTAAGAAATCATATCTAACCCATATGTGTGGGGAGGGTTAAGAAAGTACTTAAATTAAACCCTTTAGCTCAATTAATCAATAATTGGGTCAAATGCATTATGCCCCTTTCTTTCTTAGGTGCATTGCTGATTTAAATTTTTTGTGATTTTATTTCATACATTAGCTCATAATTATTTGGTTAAATATGTTAAATTGATGTAGTGAGGGGTAATTAATGGAATTAAGATACATCGTACTCACTTATGCCTTCATACATGTATATGTGCATATGGATAATGGATAAAAGAATCTATCTTTTCTACTTAACAAAATCATGCATACATAAAATATTTTAAATTTTCTTAAGCAAACCCTCTTAGCATTTATCATTAAGGTGGGCTAAATATTTTCATTTGCATGTATAGATATGCTTAGGATTCATCAATATTCATGTTACACATGTTCAAAAAGAAATAAAGTGTTGTGTATTTTGTGATAGTAATTCACTTTACTTAATCTTAAAATGCCTTTCTTTTTAAATATGTTTGTTTAGGAAAAATTTAAACTTAGGATTATTCAAAACACATAATAAAATATTCACTAAACAAAAATTAAATATGAATCTACCTTAGAAATTACTTAAGGTAGGGAGGAAAGAGAAGTTTTCTTTTCTTTTTCTCTCTTTACAACTTTTAGTAATTAATTATAGGTTCATTCAAACCAAATCAAATCACAAAATAAAATCAACCAAATCAACTAATCACTTAAATGAAACCACCCTCTAAGTTGAACATTTTCTTTCTTAGAAAATTCTAACCTTAAAGCCTAGCTAAACATACCACACAAACCTTAAATGGCACAAACATTAGGCTAAGTCACCATTTCTAGTCTTATGTTAGGGCAGTGTTTGGTTTGATATTTTATTTTATTTTATGATGTGATGTTTTAGTTTGGATGTTAGGGTCTATGTGCTCATACTGATTGGTAGGGAGATCTTAGTCTAACTATTATCTTCTACAGGAGATTGTGCTTAAGGAGCACTATAATAAAAATATAAATTGCTTTTGCTGTACAAGTTACTTATACCCCTAAGCATAATCCAAAATAGGCTAGGTGGACTTGGTTACCCATGAGTTGGGTGAAGTCCAATTTACACATGTACATGCTTAGCAATGTATGATTTGTTTAGCTAATCTTTATTTTGTAGGTTTTAGTTAGATTTCCTTTTTCCCATTTTTATGTTATTTTGCAGTTAGGATTTGGAATGATTGTTATGGGAGATTAGGATGAACATTAGTTATAAGACTATGTATTATGTACCACGTGAAGCCTTTGAGCAACCACATTCCAACCAACCAAAAGAAGAAAGAAGAAAGAAAAAGAAGAAATGAATAAATGAAGAATGAGGACCCCCATAACAATGAATTCCTTCTTGATTGTAATTTATTCACTTTGTAATCTGGGTTGTATAAGGGTAGACCTTGGCTACCCAATTTTTTTTTGGGTTTGTGCAGTGGAGCTCAACCACAAATGGCCTCTTATTCTTTGCCAGCTTTATAAATTATTTGATGTTTATTTAGCTTGTGCATTAACATGGCATGTTTTTCTAGTTTCTTCCTGACTTTGATGTATGGCCTGGATGATGATTAGGCTCTTATGAAAATAAATTTTCTATCCAACTAATCAATTCAAACTAAAAATAAATAACTCATAACCTCACTAAAAGCCTAGGTTGTAAATTAAGATAAAAGAATTAGCAACCTCTTAGCTGGATGTTGTATTTTGTTTCTCACATTATACATATAAAGCATCTTATTTCACTCTTATTTTGGAGGGCTTCCACCTTTGCCAGAGAACTTGGCTTTACCTTTGAGAGCCATAGTGGAAACACACCTCCTTTCTTGCTGATTTTAGCTCGTAATCTAATTTCTCATACATTAGGAATATGAATCCTAAAGCCTACGTGAAATTGATTGTCCAAAAATGAAAATAATACATAACAAAATTTTGCATTAGATTTAAGTCATTAATCATGCCCTACATGATCTAGTCTCTTAAGGAGTGTGTTTAAGGACTTAGACTCTTTCTAAATAAATAATAACCTAGTTATCTTGAAAAACATATGACATGCCTACATGTATTTAAAATTATAGGAGGAATTAGTTGGTGGCCACCCCCAGGCGGTTGTAAGTCCAACAATCGGGTGGTTTATCCTCTATTATGGTGGTAAACCAAATACTCATTTTCACCTTAGTTTTAGGCATGCTTTTGGCCCTCGCCAAAGCCCCCTAGATTTAGGTTCAGAGGTCACTACTTCTGTTTGCAAGCTACGAGAATAAATCCTCACCTCTTATGCATTTCCATGACCTTATATCATGGAATTGTAAGCCCTAGATTTCTAATAAAAATTCAACTCAAACAAATAAATCACTTCAATTTCAAAAATATAAAGCCCAACCTTAGGATAGTTTGGGATGCTTACTAGGCTTCCTAGTATCCTAAGCATCCCCTACATATCTTCATTTGGCTTTCATAAGAACTCCCTCCTCTTGATCGATCCCACTTAATTTTCTAAAAATAAACCAATTGATTGATAGTCATATCTTTGAAATCTTTGGAGACAATGATCATTTACCTTAATCGAGAGTATTCCTAAGGAATCTCATTCCTTAGGATGTAATTAACTATGGGACCTTGCCCCTATAGGGAACTTAACGAACCTAATTTAAAATAAACCTTATTTTACTTTTCCATGTTAAGTAAAGAATCTCTGATACATTAATGACCCGTAGTCCTTATTAAGGTGATTAGGTCCATTTTTAGGATGATGACTTCTATCTCTCGAGATAATACATCATTCCTCAATGCCATACCCGATCACCCTAATAAGAACATCTGCATGGTGTCTAACACAGGAAGTGTTGTGTTTTGAAGAATTTATTTTTGGTTCTTCATTTTATTTCTTTTTTCTCTCTAAAAAGATTAAAATGAAGGATTGAAAATAAATGATTAAATCTCACTATATCTTTGATTTAAACCCTTAATAACCACGATTAATCGGCCTTCGATCCGATGGGATGCCTGCACCGCTAATGCGTGGGATATGACAACTTAAATAACTAATCCCATCTTGTCATACGAAAAGTGCACCGCATTAGCGGTCCACGTTGCACCGATGGGATTACTTATTTAATTAGGGTATTCTAATTATCCTTTTTTCACAGAAACTTCATAAATTCATAACTAAATATAGAAAAATCCAAAAAATACAAACCCAAATTCATTTTAAAGATAATTCAAAGGGGAATAATATAAACTTAAGTTTAATTAATTTTGAAGAGTAGATTTTACTCAATTTGGGTTTTATTCAGAATATAATTATATTAATTACTCATTAATTATTTCAGCAATTAATTCCAAGCTTCTTAGGATTGATTAGTGGGATAACCTCTGCCTCCCAAGATTTTCTTAGAATTTATTATTAGATTAATTAGGGAAAATGCTTCATTCACCCCTAATCACTCCCTCAATTAATTAAGTGATTAATTAACCTATTATACATGATGGCTCCATTAATTAAGTTTGTTAATCACTATGAAATTATGAATGGACTTAGGGAATGAGATTAGGATTCCTTTTCCAATCTCTTCTCCCTAAATTCACTCCATTTAGAAAACATTTAATCAAGTTATATTTAATGTCTTAATCACTTCATTAATAAATTCAATTAATCAAAAATTTAAAATCAAATCATTTCAAAACATAATCATCTTAATTCTTGGGTAGATTCTTAAGTGTTCAATAACTTAAGAGGCTTAAAAAAAAATTATAATAAAACTACATGTGTAGGATGGTTATGAAAGTACTTAATTAAACCCTTTAGCTTAGTTAATCAATAATTGTTAGCCAATTATATTAGGTCCCTTTCTTTCATAGGTGCATTGTTGATTTGATTTTCATGTGGTTGCATATCATATGATGGCTCATAATTATTTGTTTAATTATGTTAAAGTGGTATACATAAGAGGTACTTAATGGATTTAATTCACACCTTAACCCAAACAAAACATAAAATTAATCTAATTGTTCTAAAAATTAAACTAAACCAATTCACACATGGGGAATAGGTTAGGACCAACAAACTCTTTCTCACAAATCATTTCAAATCAAATCAAAGAAAAATAACAAAAAAATCTCTTTAAAGAATTTTGATTCACTTTAAATGATCTTATTTTATAGGATTGTCTTTAGGAATTAATTTGGGTGAATGAAGTCATATGCTTACATCACTTTATTTATTTTCAAGCACGCTAGATGTTGTTTGCCATATGAAACCATGCATTCATATCTTTTGAACAAAAATCAATTAAATGAAATATTTCCTTTATGTCAAATTGCATGTTTTGGCTAAAGTAAGAATATGAGTGGCTATTATCACTATTAAACCAAAAATTATTTTCAAAACCTATAAATCAAAGATTATAAATGAAGGTATGCTACTTATAAGTACTTATAAGCTTGCATGTGATTATAACATAAGATGAGTTTTTTATAGCTGGATATTGTATGTCTCACATCATGCCTAAAAAGTATCTTACTTCACTCTTGCTAATGGAGGGCTTCCACCTTTGCTAGAGAAAATGGCTTGACCTTTGAGAGCCATGGTGGAAACACACCTCCTTCTTGCTAATTTTGGCCCATAACTAATTTCTCATGCATTAGGCATATGAATCCCAGTGTCAAATAAATTGTTCAAAAATCAAATTAACAACAAAATTTGCATTAGATTTAAGTCATTATTCATGCCCTTCATGATCTAGTCTCTTAGGGAGTATTTTTGAGGACTTAGTCTCATTTCTAAATAAACAACAACCTAGCTATCTTGCAAAGCATATAACTTACCTACATGTATTTAAAATTATAGGAGGATAGTTGGTGGCCACCCTCAGGCAATTGTAAGTCTAATAATAGGGTGGTTTATCCTCTCTTTGGGAGGTAAACCATATACTCATTTTTGCCTTAGATTTAAGTCATGCCATGGCCCTCATCAAAGCTCTGAAGATTCAGGATCCGAGGTTGTTGTTTCCCTTTGAGGGATACAAGCATAAATCATCACCTCTTAGGCATTTCTATGATCTTGTATTATGAAATTATAAGCCCTAGATTTCAAATAAAAATTCATTTCAAACAATTAACTCTCTTCAAATTTCAAAAATATAAAGCCCAACCATAAGATAGTTTGGGATGCTCACTAGGTTTCCTAGCATCATGAGCATCCCTACTTATCTTCCTTTGGTTTCGATAATAACTCCCTCTTTTTTATCAATCCCACTTGATCTTCCAAAAATAACCAATTTGTTGATAGTCCTATCTTTGAAATCTTTGGAGACAACGATCATTTACCTTAATTGAGAGTATTCTTAAGGAATCTCATTTCTTAAGATGTAATTAACTATGGGGACTTGCCTCCATAAGGAACTTAATGAACCCGGTTTAAAATAATCCCTCTTTACCTTTCCATGCAAAGTAGAGGAAGAATCTCTAGTACATCCGAAGACCCATTATCCTTAGGAGTCCTTATTAAGTGATTGGGTCCATTGTAGGATGATGACTCCTGTCTCTCGAGATAGTACATCATTACTCAATGTCGTACCAAATCACCCTTACATCTATAGATCTACGTGGTGTCCAACTAGTATTTTATTTTCATTTTACTCATAGATGAAAATAAAAAACACCTCAGGGTGCAATATGAACATCTATTAGATAAAACACTTTAAAATTACCAAACAACAAAATAAAAGGTTTTAAAATTGCACTAAACTTCATTTCAAATGGCATTTTAAAAGCCCATTAGCTTAAGTATGAAGCCATTCACTTTTTCTTTTCATCCTCTTCCTTGGATCATGACAATTTCATAGAGCATAGGTTTCATAAGCTAATTAATCATACTAAGTTTGATAAACTTTAGAAAATCTGAAATCTTCCTTACACAAGATTAGGAAAATCTGAAAATCTTGCTTAAATAAATATTGATTTTCAAGAGAACAACCTGGAATTTTCGGTTGTAAGGAGGAAAGGAGGAGAGAAGAGTTTCAACTAACTAGGGCTCGACCGAATAAATTTCACGCGAGGGAAGAGAGCTCGGATGAAGGATTTCATTCATGTGAGTTGTTTAGCTAAGAGGGAGACCGAACAGAAGAAGGAATCGCAAGAGCTCAAAGATGAGAGGGATCACACACGAGAGAGGAAAGCTCAGACGAGGATCGCACTCGGGAGAAGGACAGAATGAAGGATTTCCTTTAGGAAAACTGAGAGAGTTGCGTGAATGAGAGGGATCCGGCTCATTTTTGACCTTTAGGGCTAGCCGCATATTTTGATTGGCTACCCAAACAGTAACCAACATGATTATTTAGGCGGAAAGTTTAATTGGATGCATTTGACGACTAATTTGATAGGTCAATTTGGCGGTTGAGCCAGATTGGATGATCTGGGCGGCTAATTAGGTAGTGACTAGGGGATAATTAACTAATATGGCCGCCTATTAGCTTAATAATGAAATTATTAATACTAATCATAAATAATCCAATGAATTGTCCCAATTAATGAACTTTAGCAATATGGATATCAATTTGAGGTATTTTTATCATGTTGAACACAACAGTGCGATCAATTTCATAATCAGAGGTTGTTTGGACAACGTCAGCAATGGCCAAAGTGAAATTGGGCTTAAATTGCATGACATCATGTTAGAATCGCTTGACGTTCTTGTAGAACTTTCGAATTGACCATGAAAAGCATCGTTTGATAGATTTCAATGTTTCAATGATAATGCTGCGATCAATTTTATGAACGAATGTCATTTGAATGTCTTCAGGGATTCCTGACTTGATGTGCACATAATTTCATTTAAAATTAATTTTAATTAATTTATTGGCTATTAATTGATCCAATATTTTTATTTAATTAATTTTGTTATTTTAAGCATAATTACTAAGCTGAATTTTAGATTTGGATGATTTTTATCAAATCTGATCATGATTAGAGCATTTTAAATCAATTCATGTGATGTTCCTCTCGTTAATTATTTATTTTAACTTCCATGGTTTCTTGACTTGTGAACCATATGTGGAGGTCAACAAATGCCCCCTAACAAATATGGTTTGTGCATGGAGTGGATCGTGTTTATTGTGAATAAGTTGACCTTGTGAATCTCCAAGAGATTTGCTTGGATGTCACGCTGACATTGTAATTTCAACAACTTTTAATAATACCTGACCACTACCCTTTGATAGAAGTGAGTATAACTCTCAAGTTGGGCAAGCATTTAAATTTCATTAGTTCAGCTACATTAGCTCATTGAACCCATAGAAGTTGTCATTAGTCCAATGCTTTGTTCTGGATGGACTAGATGAAGGAGATGCTTTGACTTGTCATTATTAATTTGGCGAGAAGATTTTGGAGTGTCTTTGGTCCTTGGTTTGGTGCTCTGATGGACTTGTTAAAGTTTTCCTCCTAAGAGTTTGAAGTTTATATTTTCTTCCTGTCCTGACTTTATGCCTTAGCAAACTTGATGGAGTTGATGATTTATTGCTGAGATGAGAACATCTTTGGCCCTGTGCTTTGTGCTTTGATAGACTTGTTGAAGATTTCATCTCAAATTTTGGAATTTGTATTTTCCTCATAGATAAGGACTTTTTTATTTAAGCGCGTGATGAGCATTTCTTTTCAACTCATTCATTTTTTGCTTTTTTTTGGCTTTATTTTGCATATATATATATATATATATATATATATATCCGTGTGTGTGTCTGGGTGGGTGTGTGTGTGTGTGTACTTGTTTCATTTAACTCCTTGTAGAAAGAAGTTCAATTAGAGGAGATCATCAGACTTGCTATCTGAGGAGCCTAGCGATGATGTCGTATGGTCTATCATTGATTCTCATAACCCTTGTGGGAATGTGGATATTTTGGACAGGCTAGAGCAACATACTAAAATGTTACAAGGACATGACATATTTCAAAATTTCTTTATCCATTCTCCTATCCTTCCAGATTGCTCCAAGGATTCTATTGAATTTGAGAATTTTCCAAAGTGGGTGACCACCATTAAACTGAAGAGTGGCAAAAAAAATCCTCTGGATAGTACCGTCGATCAGGTAAGCTATGTGTTGTGGGAAATTCTTCAACCAATTGTCGATCTCATTGAGTAAATAGGGCAATCATAGTTACTTAGTTATCAATAATTACAATCTAATTCATTAGAATGTCCTCGAGATTCTCCCATAGGCAAAATTCATAGTCTAGTCAGGGGGTATGTCACCTGGGCTCAGTATATTCTCCGAGCTCACAAGTATACTCTATAGGCAGCCGAGGTTTACGGGATGATTTATGCCTATATGTTTGATTTTGGAAATATTCCCTCTTCATGGATAAGGGGCCTGATTGAAATCTACAATGCTGGGAACAACACCCGTTGGGTCGGGCTGGAAGAGTTGACCATTACATTAAGTGATCTACAGGTAGTATCGGGCCTTTCGATTTATGGCAGCCACTATGAAGAATATATTCCTCCTAATAGTGAACTTTTTTGCAAGCAGCCCTCTGTAGATGGGAATAAGAGGGGGAGGATGATTTTTCCTTTAGTTTACTCTGAGTTGCTCAGCCATTATCGATGAAATTATGAAGCTGTTGGGTTACTTATATGTTCGTGAGCAACCATGCATATGGATGTTTGGATCCGTAACTTCTTGGGAGAAGATAGCTAATACCACTTTTGTCTCTATTATACAACCCTTTCGAGATGGGCATATAGTTTGGTGGTTACTTGTCAAAGGAGATTGACGACCTTCCTCATCACCTGGATATTTTTCTCCATCACTTCCAGGTATGGATGAGAACTTATTTCTAGCTAGATTTTTGGTTACTTGGTTGTGCACTTTCATCTTACCCATTAGGGAAGGATCCATTTATTCTGGTACTTTGTTGATTGCAACCAGAATTTCCCAAGGTAAACACCTTTCCTTGGCTCCTCCAATTCTTGCTAGAGTATACAGAGTATTGAAGATTATTTTAAAGGCTAGCTCACTCGAGCTACATCATTTGATTTTACCCTAGCAGTACATTCACGCTTGGATTCACATCTATGTACACGAGGCGTTCGCTTGTCTGGAATGCCCTTCATGCTTCTTGGAGTGGGGCTATCCTATAGTTATGCAGTTGTCACAAGCCTCTTCCACCTTGGAGTGTGAAAGGGTACACTTATTTTTCTTAGCTCATAACTTAGTCTTTGATAGATTTAACCTCATTCATCAACTTGAAGTTGCGAGTCTACCTTCTAGCAAGAGGGAGATTGACATTATGGATGGAGTTAACCATAGAGGCATATGTACTTTAGTTCATAATGGTCAATTCTTGCCAGTAGCCGAGGACTTTGTCAGCATGCATCCTAGTTGGTTGTGTTATCATTCAGGTCATTCAGTTGTCTTGGAAGGATAACAACCTAACTGGGTGGCCCGATAATTTAGATTTTATAGGCTACTGTCAATGAAGGGAGGCCTTTCATTCCAGGTGTCACTAATGCTCGTCAGATGGATGTTGTTCCCGTCAAGACTAGATTATTCTCAGCTTTGGTGATGTGGCTTCATTTGCTTAGGTTTGGCACGAACTCGAGGTTTGGCCTAGCTGCTCCTTTCATTCACACGGGAGTTAGCTATACCCACTTAACTTGGGTACGCTTGTCTTTTACACTAGCTCTGGAGCGTGGAGTTCGTAAATATGAGAGGTAAGTAAAGAGACTTGGAGTCCATCGAGGATAATGAGCTCGTCATGGTAGCTCTAGTAGAGGTACAATTTATGTATATCTTTTATTATTTCAGCTGTTTGATCTTTTCCTAAGTCCTTTTATTTTTATTCCTCATATATTTGCATTTTTTTATTCTGTAATAAGTGAGAGAGAGTGTGTCGGATCAATGTCAGGAGTAGGCAATTCACTTCCTCGGGTGCGAACTCGGGAACCTTCATCTAGCCATGCCGAGGTATCATCCCCATCTCACCATCAAAGGCATCCTCATCATGAAGACCCTTCGAGGGCTTCAACTGATTGGCCATCCAACCCCGCTCCACGATGGCTCTTGACTCCCGAGGAGATTTGGGGCCAAGGATGTCTATTATCGTGGAGCCAGTTTCCTTCTGAGATTTTGGGGTTGGTTTTCCTGATGCAATAGTGATGAGTGTTATTGCTCGGCTATGCCAGTTCCTTTTGAATATTTTAGGGTCAATCTTCCTGATGCAGCAATGATAGAACCCATCACCCCAGCCATTAAAGCCCCTTTTATGGATCTAGTTCCCTACATGGGTTTCTTCTTTGACTTTTGGCCCAGTAAAACATTCAGAGTGAGGGACCGAGACTACGGTGAGATCACTGCCGTGCCTGCTCATGATGAAATGGTGGTAGGTGTTATAATGCCAACTGATCAACGCCACTTGGAGGAACACATCCTTAAGTTGAGGCTTTTGACTTGGGTATGATCTAGTAGCTTTCTTCTTCTTTTTTTATTTTACTTCCAAATGTAATATTGTATCTTTTTCCTCCCTTTTTTGTATTGCCTAAAGGGGTTGATTACTCTTCTAAAATCCATTGGAGACATACGTCATATGCAGATTCATGCAATGAGCATATTTATGAAGATAATGTGATGTTTTTGCATTGATCGCTCGATTGGACCCAAGTTCACCAATATCACTTGACCACTTTTCACGAGATGCCAATATTGTGTTACTCTTCTTAGCTCATTTTGGGTTGAATGAAGAGGAATTGCGATATTGGGAGGCTTTATGTCAGGAGACCAAATTTTTAGGTCGACAAATGAAAACCCTTAGCATAGTTTGCCATAGGGTTTCATTGCGAGAGCTATGAGAGTGAGTCAGACTTTGATGCGAAGTAGCTGATTTTGCTCATGATGAATTTGAAAAGAGGTCTGAGGCTTTAAGTGGACTCCATGGAAAGTTTGCTAACATTGGGGCTAATATTGATAGTGTCACTGCTAAGATTTGAGGCTTCTGGAGAGAACTTAAGCATTCAGTGTCATGTAAGATGGATCTTCAGCAAGATGAGCTCGGTAAACAGGAGGAACATAGTAGTTTTAAACTTCGGCATCATGCTATGATTGATACTAAAGCTGCTTTGTGTCAAGCCGTGGAGAATTTACAAATTGCTGAGATAGAAAATGAGTGTTTTACTTTCATTGTATCTAAGCTCATAGACCTGCAATCTCCTCTAACTTGATGTATTTTCTCTTTATTTTATCCATTTTTCTTTATGATTTGAATTATATCAATTATCTTTGTTGCTAAAGTCTCTTTCCTTTGTAGCATGACTCCTATGTTGGAGTGCCATTTCATATGTACTTGCACCTTTTTCATGAATAAAAGCCAGACCACCAGCATGCTGCTTCATGATCGCTCTACTTAAAAGATTTGATGATCTATTGGTGAGATGAAAATATCCTCGGCCCTATGCTTTGTGCTTTGGCAGACTTGTCAAAAATTTCATCTCAAATTTTGGAATTTATATTTTCCTTCTGTCCTGGCTTTGTGCCTTAGCAGACTTGATGGAGTTTATGAGATAAGAATGTCTTCGGTCCTATGATTTATGCTTGATTGGACTTGTTGAAGAAGAGTTTCCTTCGATCTTTGCTTTCTACTTTAATAGTCTTGTTGAAGGAATTGAAATTTCACATTTGACATTGATACCAAACTCGGCTTAGTTCCTTCTTGAGTAAGGATATTTTTGTTGGATTTTGAAAAATGACCTTAGGACCAATAGGGATGATCTCCCAATCTTGACCACTTGAACTCACCAAGTTGGAGAGATTTGGGGATTTGGACACTCTTGTCTTTGAACTAACAAAGTAGGAGGATCCCTTACTACAGCCTTTGTGGCATGTTAAGTTAGTAGACCTATCAATAACTAGGTCGTATTTGGGCATGTTGAGTTCAACCCATACACCCACTTGAGTCTTTGACTTGAGCAATTGATGGAGGATTTTATCATCGGGCTAATGAGATGGGGATCTCTTAATATGGCCTTTGTGGCATGTTGAGTAAGCAGACCTATCAACGACTCGATCATATTTGGGCGTGTTGAGTTTGACCTTATACACTAACTCAAGCCTTTAGATTTGATATATGGATGTAAGATGTGTTTCCAACTTGATTTGTTAAAAGTTTGCAGACTTGAAAATTTTACTTTTTGGTCAGTAAGACTTTTAAACTTGAGAATTTGAATACATAATTTTGAGTGTGCATATGGAGATCTTGGCACTAGGAACAATGTCAACCCAAATACAAGAAGAGCCCGTGTCATACAAGAAAATCCTGACATGTTACTATAAAATTTTTAAATAAATGCCCCTGTTTGTCAAGGGGATTTTTACTTTATTTTGGAAATGCATTCTTGTGTTCCAAGAGAATTTCCAAGAAAAACTTACACATGTGATTGACAATGAAAACTTTAAGTATAAAATTTATCTGATTACAGTTTTATGTGTAATATTTCTTTAAATATCGACTATTGATTGGCAGCATTGATCTTTCAACTTTAAAGTCAACGAGCTGGTAGGCTCCCCTTGATATATATTTTCAATGATAATGGGTCCTTCCCAATTAGGCTCAAATTTATCGCCTATTTTATGATGAGGGATGATTGGTCTTCTCAGCACCAAAACTAATCCCCCTTCTTGAAAAGTTCAAGGTCATAATATATCATCAAATGCTTTTGACATCCTCGCTCGATAGACTTTTAGATTTTACTGAGCTTGGGGCCTAACCTCATCAAATGCATCAAGCTCTTCCATATGTAAACGAGCATTATCATCTTGGGCAAGATTTTGTTGAATGGCTACTCAGAGCGAAGGTAGTTCAACTACGAGTGGTAGAACTGCTTCAGCTCTAAATAAGAGTGCATAGGGGGTAGATTTTGTGGGAGTCTTGTAAGTGGTGTAGTAAGCCCATAATGCTTCCACAAGCTTGGTATGCCATTTTCTTTTATTTTTTGTAAGGATTTTTTTAAGTAATTTGACTAGTATTTTATTGAAAGCCTCAGCCAAACCATTTACCCTCAGATTATAAATTGATGAATATCACCAATCAATCTTATGTCGATCAATAAATCTATAGACTTTAGTGCTTTTGAAGGCTGGCCCATTATCTGAAATGATTCAGCGTGGCACACCAAATCTATAGACAATGTTGTGGGTGAAGAAGTTGGTCACCTGTTTAGCTGTAACTTCCTTGAATGCAGAGGCTTCAACCCACATAGAGAAATAATCAATGGTTGCTAAGATAAAGCAGTGGCCAGCTGATGATGGTGGATCAATCGGTCCAATTACATCCATCCCCCAGCACTCAAACGGCCAAGATGCTATCATGGGGTGCAATAAATTTGGAGGTTGATGAATTATGTCATTGTGGATCTGGCACTCATGACATTTCTTGGCATAATCGTTATGATATTTTACCATAGATGGCCAGTAGTATCCCATTCTTTTAATTTTAAAAGCCATTTTGGGACCTGATTGGTGTGCACCACAAAGTCCTTAATGAATTTCAATAATTACCTTGTTGGCTTCTTTTATTCCCAAACATCGTAGCCACATCTCGAAGGATTTATGATAAAGGGTATTGCCAACATAAGCATATAGTCAAAGCCTTTTCTCAAGTTCTACTGCTATCAACTTATTGCTTGGCAATTTGCATTCCTTGAAGTAGTTGACAAAGGATTGTCTACAATCTTCCTTCTCTTCTACTGTAAGGATTTCATTTTGTGATTTCGGTGCTTCCTCAGGCAAAAGTCTTTCCTCTTGAATGGCCTGAGGCTTATCTCATTGACTTTGAGATGCAAGTTGTAAGGGAGTGTGAGGAGCAACATGAGCTGCATCGTTGATTTGTATTTGATGACCCCTCTTCCAGCGGGGATCTTAGATTTGCTGGCTCTAGGACCAAACGAGTGCAAACGCTACTGAGTATGTAGTCATCGTCGTCCATATTCGCCATTTCTTTAGCTAATTTGGCTAAGCAGTCTTCTTTGCTGTTCTTAGCTCTGAATACTTAAGTCATAATGACATTTAGTATTTGCTTCATAAGCTCGAGAACTCATTTTGATAGTAGGCCAATTCAAGCTTGTTGATTTTGTAAAGGTCCAACACTTGATTAATGATGAGTTGAGAATCACCGTAAACTTATAGATTCTGGCCTCCCATGAAAATGGCTTCCTCTAGACCTGACACCAATGCTTTATATTCTACTTCATTGTTGGTTCGAGGTTGAGTCAGTCTATAGGAGTGCCTCATGATACCACCTTCTAGCATGATCAAGATGAGACCAATGTCAGCTCGAGCCTTTGGAAGGTTTGAGGGTTGAGTGTACTTGATGGATGAAGCTCTATCAGAATATAGTTCCTACATTTGCTACTTTTCTTTTTCATATATATGCATGATTTGCTCATCAAGAAGATCATCATTAAGCGATGAATCTGCTTGGATGGGATGTGCGTAAGAAAATCTACTATAATTTGCTCCTTTTTGTTTTCTAAGGGACATATGTAATATCAAATTATAGCAGAAGAATAACCCATTGTGCCAAGCAAACTGTCAATATTAGTCTTATCATCAAGAACTTCAATGGATCAATCCTTGTGATGAGAGTAATTTTATCAGATAGCATGTAATGATGTAGCTTTTGAGCAGCAAAAATTAACGCCAAACAATACTTCTCAATTGGAAAATAACATGCTTCTGCTCCTATTAGTCTTCGACTAATGTAGCATATAGCATTCTCCTTTCTTTCTTCATTATGTTGCACCGAACACCTAAAGATTCTTCCAGTGCTATTGTGTACAAGATGAAAGGCTTGGGATTGGGGCTACAAGAATAGGTGAATTCAATAGATATTTCTTGATACTGTCGAAGGCTTCTTGACATTCTTCGTCCCATTTGAAAGGAGTATCTTTCTTCATTACTTTTGCAAAGGTTGACATCTACCTTATAGATTTGATATAAACCTTCTAATAAATGTGAGATGTCCCTATCTAGAATGGAGTTAATGAAGGCTCCTCGGAGGAGGCATTTTGACTATTGCATTAATTTTCTTGGGATTGATTTTAATCTATCTACAATGCACAACATATCCAAGGAACTTCCCTAAGGAGACTCCAAAGGCGCACTTGATAGGATTCATCTTGAGATCATATTTTTTGATTCTTTCAAAGATGATCCTCAAGTCAATAAGATGATCTTTGCGATCTATACTCTTGACAATGAGGTCATCATTGCAGCAATCTACTTTTTGATGAATCAACTTATCGAAGATGCATGTCATAGCCTTTGGTATGTAGTTCCAGCATTCTTCAAGCCGAAGGGCATGACTGTGTAATAGTATATGTCGATTGGCATCTTAAATGAGGTGTGCTTCTCATCTTTAGGAGCCATTTTGATCTGATTGTAACCTGACGATCCATCCATAAATGAGATCAAGTCATGGTTTGAAGAATTATCCACTAACGGTTCTGATACAGGAAGCGAAAGTTATCCTTTGGACATGCATTATTTAAGTCCCTGAAGTTGATACAGATACAAACGCCATTCTTCTTCTTCACGGGGACAATATTAGCTATTCAGTCAGCATATTTTTCTTCTTGAATGAAATTAGCTTCAATGAGGTTTTTGGTTTTGCAACCACCTGCTCTTCAATCTCTAGTATCATTCACCTAGAGGCATGCTTAACTGATGTTGCATCTGACTTGATTGCTAGTTTGTGAACTTTTATGTCAGAGGATAAGCCTGGCATTTCAGCATTTGTCCAAGAAAAGAAATCCCTAAATTCAGGCAAAATTCTTAACTCTTCCACTTTATCTTTGGGAAGTAAAGCACTGATGAACGTTAGGCGAGGATCCTCCTCGGTTCCAAATTAATTTATTTAAGTTCATCCATAGTAGTCATCTGCCCACCATCTTCAAGCTCTTCGGGTGCTGGCCTTGCTATTACTTCTTCATTATTTGCAAGACTAACTTCTAAAACGTCATTCTCATTTTCATTATCACTCTCAAATTCAACTCCTACTATATCATAACAAGTGTATTCTTGTAGACCATTATCTTGGATGAACGCAAGGCCTTTGGTAGTGAGCTTGTTTCTTCTACCAATAGTTTGAGAGCCTTTTGGGTACCACATCATCTCAAAGAGTTTAGTCTTTTGCTTGCTTGCTCTAGCTTGCACTCCATGCGTGCGCATTAGGTTTTGCATCTTTAGAAAATAATATTTTTATATCCTTGTGGGCACAACTTCTTCCTCTTCAGATAATTGCATTACCCAATCAGGATCTTCTCTTTGACATCCTTCAAACCTATAAAATAGACTTCCTGGCCCATGTTTTCCAGGGAGAGGAGGTACATAGAAGGTCACTAGTTCCTCAACTTTGTGAGTTTCTTGAGGGGAGATTTCTTTGAAATGTTAGGGAGGAACAGAAGTGACTACAAGTGTAATCTCTACTACCGATGGATCTATGATTATTTTAAAGTAGGTGCATTGCACCTTGCCTTCAAAGGTAGATTCAAACTTATAATTAGAGTCAAAATAATCCTCTTTAATCAATGCTTTACTTGAAGATTCATGTGGACTTTTGGATTTGGAAGGAAAACATTCCTCTTCTTCTTCAGTATCACTACCTAAATGAGGGACAGTGCTACTTGTTTTAGACTTGTTCTTTATATCCTTAGAGATATTTGAAACAATCTCTTTTCCTTTATTTATTTTAATTTCTCCCTTCTTCTTAACTTGTTCTTTTATGAGTTTTGAAGTAGATGTAGTATTTACTAGTTATTTTGTTAGCTTTGATTCCCTCAAAGTAACTGGCATCTTGATATATCTTCATTTCATGCATCACAAAGGGTTACATGTCACCCACAATCTTGCATTCTTCCCCATCCTTTGTATATTTCATACATTGATGTAGTGTACACAGGATAATGCCATACTCATGAAGCCATGGTCGGCCCAAAAGGCTCTAAATGAAGTATCTACATAGACCATATGAAACTTTGCTTCTGTGTAAAGGTCTCCGAATCTGAGAGGGAGGACAAATGACCCAACAGTTTTCTATCCCTTCTCATTGAAATCTTGGACCAAGACTTTATCTCTTTCAAGATGTTGAACATCTAGAGATAGCCACCTAATGGTCCTCAGGTTCATAAGATTCATGAAAGAACCATGATCAATTAAGATCCATGGTATTATAACTTCATCACTTTTAGTTGCAACATACAAAGAGTGATTATGTTCTAGTTTCAAGTATAAGATCTTCTTCTAAAAATGTGATGGTTGGAGGATCTTAAGCGTGCAAGGTCTCCGTTAGACAGTGCTCAGCAAAATATACTTCAAATTTCTCTGGCTCTTGAAGAGCTTTAATTAGAGTGTTATGAAGATCTTCTGACATTAGAAGTGCTTTGTACACGTTGAGCTGTTCCAGGATTTTTTTAAAGTGAGATAGAATGTTGTAGTCAATCCACTTATTTGGTGAAGGCTTCTTATTTGAATCTTTGGGAATGACTTTTTTATTGATTTCAATTTCTTTTCCTTTATCTTTATTTATTAGCTCTTTCCTATATTGAGATAGTAGCACCTGACCACTTCTCAACTGCACTTGAGCTACTTCTTTCAATTCTAAATCTTCAGATGAATCGGTTGCTTCAGCATTTACTTCTACTTCATCTAATGATGGGCTAGAAGATTCAAAATCACTGCCTAATTTTACATTCTTTAGGTCTGCCAACATGGAGGGCTCTGATTCATTTTCATTTGGGAAACAGAGTTCCTCTAAGCTATTATCATCTTCATACACCACCAAGCAAGATTAAGTGGGAAGTTCTACATCTTATTCCCCTGCTTCTTCACTGATCTGAAGCTTGGCAATAAAATCAGCAAGTGTGATGGGTCGTCTTGCTGGTTGCATATAATCATCCATATTATTGATGATCTTTTACATTAGCATGTAACCCTCTAAGCTGTTAATGATCTTTTTCATTACAGCCTTTTTCTTTTTCTTTGATTTATTCTTTCACTTGGTAGACTTTCTGGCCTTCCCTTGTGGGATTTGGCAAGGCTGTCTTTCATGAGATGAACTAGCCTTTCCATAACTTGGGTTTTCTTTCAACTCAAGTATAGCTCAAGTGGTGATTTCTACTAAATATCTGGAATGCCCTCCAATTGTTTCAACATATTTACAATTTTTTTAGAAATTGTAACTTTCCACCCTTCTTCATCAACCAATTTTTGCTTGCATTTATCTTTGCTTGATGGCACTACAGAGGAGGTGATTACCTTTGTAGATTTTTTCTTTGGACGCACCAATACACTGTCCGATAGTGTGAATTCTACATTTTATATTTTCTCTCTAGTCAATCTTTGAATATGTAGTAATCTTCAATGGGATGGCTGAGCACCCGATGGTATGGGCAATAATTAGGATTACTAGCCTATCCAGCTTCTTCAAGTCTTTTACACTCTATTAACTGGAGACTTGCTTTGAGTGCATGCTTGAATAATTTAACTACACTTTACCTCTTTAAAGAATACCCTTTATTTAACTTTTCTTGAGGGTTGGGGCCATTGAGTCATTCACTCCTTTTGTTTGCTTTGGTCGCTCGCCTTCACTGAAGCAGCCTCGAGGCACCTCATTACTCCAAAGTATGAGCTTGGGTTGTGGAGCAAGATTGAATGACTGATTTGGTCTTTCTTAGTAAGCATGTGGTCTTTCTTAGTCTACATTATAGACTATCCACTTGCGTGTATCTTTTTTGAAGGAGGTGAAATGTGTTTCACCCTTCTTTGAATCTGGAGCTTTTCCTATTTTGGATTTGTATAGATGGCTATCAGAGCATGATAAGTTTAATTTCTTAAATTTAGCTACCCTATCAAGCAGCTCTTGAAATGTGGTGATTAAAGCAATACAAAGATAAGGTGCCATCTTGTCATCAATGTTGCCCATAAGTAATTAAATTGCATGTTCATTTTCTAATTGTTGTTCATATTTCATACTCATATTTCCCCAACGTATGATATATCTGGTTACTAATTTGTCCTTCTTCCTTTTCTCAAGGGCGCGATCAGCAATAGTTGTCTTCTTGACTACGCTGGTGAACCTTTTGACAAACATGGTTTCAATTTTGCCAAAAGTTTTGATTGAGTCATTTGGCAACTCAGCATACTATTCGAAAGCAGTGGAAGTCAAACTGCTGACGAATTGGCAGAATAATAATGCATCATTACCCCTTGTGTTACCATAAGATACTTTAAACTGGGCTAGATGTTGCTTGGGATTGCCATTTTTGTTAAATAGATTAAACTTCTACATTGAGTATCCCTTTGGGTATGGAATTTGATCATACTCCACGGGATATAGACGACCCTTGCTCACCAATTTTTTTCCGCTCCATAGCTATAACAGCTTTGATCTTATCATTCAAAATAAGTATCGAGTTGAGAGGCTATCATAGCTTCAGATGTTCTTTGTACATTTTGAGAAGCAGGTTATCGAGCTTACTCGTTCACTTCAACACTCACTACGAGCTCAATTTGCACTCTCAAAGCATGTGAGATTAGGTTTATCGGAGGGTTGTCATGGGCACTGTTAGAGGATTGATGATTATTTGGAGGGACAAGTGTTGGACCATCACAATATTTCTTTGCATTAACTGCATCATTGCAGTCATCTACATCATCATTTCGCTCATTTTGTGTTCAACTAAGCAATTTCTTTATCCTTGGCTTTCATTTGGTGCTGAATTTTTCTCTACACCTCTGCCAAAGTGGCTGTGTTTGCGAAGGTGGGATTTTCTTTCCTTTCTCCTTCTTCTCCTTCTTCTTCTTATTGTTCTTCTCCTGAAGAACTAGAGGATGCTTTCTCTATTTGAATATTTTATTATTCTTAGGTTGAGGGGAAGGTGCTATTATATAGTGCTTATGTTGATATTGGCGCACGCTAGATGGCTCGCTAACTTCTTGTACCATGTACACTATTTTGACAATCATTGTATCCACCTCTTCCACTTCATCCTTTTGGACACGGATCTGATCGCCTCCAATAGACTTTTAGTTCCTAGTGTGGAATTGAGACTCCTTCAATTGGAGGGCTTCGATCGAAGCTAACTTCCTCTCGATGGGATGGAGTTGATTGGCGATGGAATCCCTTGGAGGATTCTCCATGGTGTCGACCGTTAGAAACTTTATCATCTGTCCTTCTTTTTAGGCTCCCATCACTGATAACTTTGAGTTGGGGCGGATCTCCGAGTGCAAACCAGATGTCACGCCGTGTAGTTTCTTTAAGATAATCTCTTTTTGAGGCCTAGGCCTCCATATTTGCTTGCCTTTCCACCAGGACCTTTCAGTGACAGATTCCTAGATACGTGGTCCAAGTTTCACGCCCTGATGCTCACCGTGTGGGACAAGAATTTGTTGGCGTCTTGCTGGGATTATGGGATGAGGTCTCCTTGGAGGAGCAATTTTAGCATCCCTAATAACAGGACCATGATATTTTCTTTTCATTAGTTCTCTCTCCTTAGCAACTTGGAGGACCTGATGCACTCGTACAAATATAGTTTCAAGTTTTTTCATTGGAGGAGCTGGATCCAGATGTTGTCTGGTCCATAAGTAATATTTAATCTAACCAGTAGAGCTATTACATTTTATCCACTTTTAGTTGGAATGATGGACGCCTCTATATCACATGGTTTAGTCATTGACTAGCAGCCCTTGGTCCACTTTGTTGGAGGAGGTAGTCGACCCAACCTGACTGAAGAATCCTTGTTAACAACACATGGATTATGTCGTCCAACGTGTCCTTATAGACCTGGGGTGGAGTTCATCTAAGGGAAAAAAAATATAAGTCAACCTTAGCTAACAGAGGGATTTTTTTCCCAACCAAATGCATTCTATAATTCACAGGTCAAAGAGCAAAGTCATTGGGAACATACATGCAATAGTCGTGACCATAATTTAGTGGTGTCATATCACGGAGAACCACCCGGTTAGAGGGCTCTGGTCGTATGCCATTTATGTGGTGTCATTTTGTGGTAAAACCATGTGGACAGAGGACACGAGCCATGTCCTTAGAGGCTTAAGATTATTTGAGTGTAAAAATAGTTATACATTTGATTTGACATTGTCTCTTTGTGAACAAAAGTCTTCTTAATTTGTCACCCCCAAAAATAATTGCGGATGGGTGGATGATTTTAAGTTTAAATTAAATAATTAATTTCATTTAATTTACATTTTTTATTATTATTTTATTTCAATTTTGATCATTTTATAATTGATTTAGATTTAAACATGTAATCATTGATCATTTAAACCATAATAATGATAATCTTTTTGAATGTAGTAGACGATCAACTCTCTTATAGGATGTCTAAACTTATTGCCTCAAGAATTATAGTCCTCCAAACCTTATCAACTCTAGCTTAAGCATAGTAGATCAAGTTTGAGACTTTTCTCTTGAAAGCTTGAACTTGAGAAGTGTCGAAAGATTTATCATTTGTAATTTTATGACAGAATTAGCTTCTCAGATTTTATTAAATTGAAATTTTTATAATAACATCATTAGATTTTTAGATTTTGTTAACTGGACGGTCTAGACACAGTGTAGATATATGTTCTTTCATTTTGCACATGACTTGCATATCTTTTTATATGCTTGATTTAATGAATACTTCAACACATACATATTTCTGTTCTTTTAAAATTTTGTATGGACATGATGTCTAAGTTGGAAATTATGTTGAGCATATATGTCAAATTAAACATAAGTTTTGATATGGGTTTTGGGTTTTGAACTTCGATCAGACAAAATGGGATGTGTAGTTATCTGTTCTTTTGTGTCTGACTTAGTGAATACTTTAACATACATACAAGTATCTATTCTTTAAAAATATTGTATTGACATTAAGATATTTAAGTTGAAGTCTAGATGTCAAATTGCAAGTATGGATTTTGTGTGATTTTGGGTTTTGTGTAAACCCATCTAGACCAAATCAATGACTTGTCACTCGGATCTTCTTGCAGGATGGATCTAGATTAATATTTCAAGATTTATATGTCTCCAAACCTTGTCACTCTATGTACATTATTGACCTCACTTTGGAGTGAGCTCTCAACCTTCTTCTTAGACTTGACTCTTCAACACTAGTTCCTTAGTCAAACATAGTGATTAGGTGAATACTTAAGCTTTGAGACTTAGAAGGGTTAATCATAAGATTGCACTTGGGACTTAAGGAAATCACTTACCTTATAACCTAAACCCAATCCATATACACTTTCTAAAATCAAAGTTTAGCCTAGCTTCAAATCTCAAACCAAATCTCAAATCCAAATTCAAAATTGAAATCTAATTTCAAATTTGAATCTAAATGATTGAAACCCAAAATCAAATTCAAATCCTAAGACCCTTCCTAAGTCATATGAACCACCTTCATAAGCTTACCCAAAACCACCTTTAAATCAAATCAAATTCAATTGATTTCTTTATAAATCAATTATTCCTTCATTTATATACACAAATATAAATGAAATTTAAATTCAAATGATCAAAACTATATCCAAAATCAAATCAAAATCTAATTTATACCCTTTAATCCAATTTCATGGACTTAGCCAAATCCTATCCAAATCAACTCGAAACTAATGGATTTTTTTATCAAATCAATCATTCATTCAGTTATCTACCTAAAATATAAATAAAACCAACAATCATCAAATCAAATCGAAGCCAACCCAAGTCGAACCAAACCTAGCCCTTTTAACTTGAAAATTTCAAATGAGTCAAAAAATCCCTTAGACTCTAAATTGATTATCATTGAATTTGTATTTCAATCCAGGGTTCATATATAAGTTCAACTAAACTCAAATCAAATCAAAACCAAAACCAATTGACCCAATTAGGTCCACTTAACCCAAAGTGACCTAAAGGACCCATTTGAGCCAACTTTCAATCCAACCCAAATTGGATTGAAACAAGCTCACCAAAACCTTCCACCATTATTGTTGATCACCCTTGGGATGATTAATTTTCAATTTTATCAAGTCAACTTAGTCATTTGACCAACACTTAATGAACCAAAACTAGCCAAAACTCATCTTAGATCAAATTGATTGAAATCAATGACATGAATTAACCCAAAATCAATATTTAAATATGACTTGACCACTAATTGAGCCAAACAAAGCCCAATTGGTCATTCGATCCAAGTTGACCCAATTGGCCTAAAGGACTAAATTGGGACAAATCATAATCTAACAAATTGATTTGCAATGGCTCAAGTTCATTCCAAATTGATTATTGAACTTGACTAAAACATAATTAAACCCAATTTGATCAATTGAGCCCAATTGAAATTTAGTCCAAATTATTTAATCAATTTGGCCTAAATTTAAATTAAATCCAAATTTATTCAAACCAAATACATTCATCTTTAATTTAATTGAGCATGAATCAACCAAAACCAAATTAATTTGGCCAATTTTAGTCAAATTGGTCAACACCATTTGACCCATTTGATTTCAAATGAGCCAAAATCAATTCTAAGATAAATTAAATCAAATTGATTATACCAAAACTCTTCAAACTATCATTTAAACTTAACCTAAGTCTTAGTTTGACCTAATTTGACCAATTGGTCAACCTAACTTGATATGACCCAATGTGACTCATATGACCCAAATTGAGCCAAATCCCTTGAAACCAAGCCATGACCCATTGGGGGCTGATCAAACCCAACCCAAACCCATTTGGGATCAGCCCAAAATCAACCAAACATTAAATCCATGGGTCCTCCCTCATAGGATTCCACCCAACTTAATTCTCCCATAACATGCATTCAACTTCCACCTCCAAGGCATTTAATGGAGCTGATCATATGGAAGCAAGAGAGGACTTTAGAGCAAAAAGCTAAAGTCTTCAATCAATCCATCATCCATCTGAACCACCCCAAGCACAATTACAACACTTTAGAGCCAAAAACTCAAAAAAGGTGGATTTTTGGCCACTATTAAAGGAGGGAGAAATGAGGCTTCATTCCTCCTCTTCCTACCACTATTTAGCCACCAAGAGCTCCCCAAAGCAACCAACAATGATTTCCCCATCTTTTTAATGCCAAACACACCAAAACCAGGTTGATTCGATGAGAAAATGGCAAGCATCGAACGATACATCATTCTGAAGTGAAGGCGAAGGCTACACTCATTCCAAAGCTTCCTATTGCACCTAAGAGCTTGCTCGAAACTTCACCGCCACCAAAAACCATCCCGGTGAGGATTTCATCAAATGGATAGGATCTATCATTTGTAACATTTGTAATAATTTTACTCAATTTTGAAATTTCGTATTTGCATTTTCATTTTAAATCATCCCCACACGAATTAGAAAGTTTTTTGGTAAAATTACAGCAAAATAAGCCCAATGAAATTTCACCCTTAAAATGCAAAATCATTAGATGACAGTATTCCACTTTGGATTTTCCATGACATCGATCCATTCGGGATCAGGGCGAGATAAGCTTTAGTGTTTGGATCGTATCATGTGATTTGACACCCGTTGCATGGTTCAAATCCACAAATCGTGCGGTCCAGATCACATGGATCGATCCAACTGTCCGATCCGCAATGTCGGTCATGTAGAATCATGTCACCATCACGTAGTCGCATGACTTTCAAGCTCATCCGGCGATGTGCTATGTGACTCTAATGTGGTGTCGTGAGTGAACATGGTGCCCACGCACGCGTTGCCAAATCAACACGCGCTTCAATCGACATTTTGGGTTAAGTGGGAAAATGCATACTTTCTGATTTTAAAAATTATTTAAGTGTCCTAAAACTTTGAAAATTCATAAAAAAAATAAAATACTTAGCAAAAAATTATAAATAATGGCTCATTGGATCCATCTTTCCGAGAGTAATCCAACAAACCAACAATCTGCAAATTCTAATGAATTGTTTGTTTGAGCTTAATTTAAGTTTAAGTGAAAATCAAACTTTATTAATTACTCCAAAAATAAAAATCTGATTAAAGTGAAATTTTTAAATATTGAAATAAGAGTTAAAACACACCTACCATAAAAATCTCAAGTGAAAAGGACTTCTAGATTGGGAGAAATTAAATTTTGAAATTCAAATTATCCATTTTAATAAAATAAAAAAATAAAAATCCTGAAATTTATAAAAATCTTCAAAATGTCTTAAACCACTTCAGTTGACATCTAGGACTCTTGAAAAAATAATGTGATTTTTTGAACCCTAATGAATCCCAAACAAACATTTAAGATTAAAGTTTAATCAATTGAAGAATTAATTAAAACATAATCTAAAAATAATTTAAATACCAAATCAAAATCAGAAAAGATGTAACACCCAAATGATTGGTAATCAAACCTTAAGTCAACAAAGTATCATATATCCCTCAAATGAATTGAATTTAAACATAATTGAACTTAATTGAGTTAATAAAATTCAATTAAATTATTAGATTTTTAAATTAAACTCATAATTAAATAAATCAATGAAACTTTAATGTAAAATCAAACTAATCTTGTTAAACCAACACAAAGTATCAAATCTTAATTATATGAAACTACTTAACAAATTAAAATAAATTAAATATTAATTAATCATTAAATACTAAAAATCAAATTGATTAATAAACCAATTCAACATAATCATTTGATTTTAATCAAATTAAACCAAATAAAGTTAATTTAAACTTGATTAACATATGATTAAATCACATCCATTTGGAATAAGATAATTAATTAGCCATTAATACATAAACCTAATAACTAAATCAAACATGAATGAAATGAACATAATAAATGAAGAAAATCAAACCTAACTATGATTATGAATATAAGTTTAATTGAAATAAACAAATAATTTAATCACTTAATTTAATCAAATGATAATAATAATGATAACCCTTTAAACATTAAAATTTAGGTAAATGCTTAATTAAAACTATCAAATAAAATAAGTCATATATGAGTAATTAAGTCATTAATCTCTAATTAAACAAATCTTTAATTAATCTAATGATTTAAAATTTTATTAGCCTTAATCAAGCTTAATTAGTTAAACATCTAATTAATACAAAGTTAATGAATTAATCCATCATCTTAATGAACCAAATTAACTTTTTAAATCAAATTCAAATAAAACACTTAATTAATCTACTAATTAATTTGATCACATCTTAAATAAGCTAATTAAGTCAATCAAATTAATCATATTAAACCTTAATCAAAAAATGCAATTAAATGCCTTCAAATCCTAAATTAAACATAAATCATTAATTCATTAATTACATTAATCTAAATAAATATCTAATTAAATTAAATAAATTTTATTTCTTTAATAATTAACTTACTTTTTGCTGTATTGAAAATAAATACACTTAATGAAATAATCATCATCAAATTAAATCAAACCTAATTAATTAAATCAAACTTAAATCTCACATTTTTTGATAAATCTTAAATAAGATCACAATTAATGATATTAAATTTAAAATACATAAAATGCATTTATCATATTAATCATTTGATCATTAATCTAAACAAATTTGAAATCAAAAAAAAATAAAAATCTTTATAATTACATAAATACATTTCTTAATTAATTACATAATCATTTAATCAAAAATAAAATAATCAAATTCAAATCAAATAAAAATCTCATCAATTTAATATGTAATCATCAATCTCATTCAACATAAATGATAAACTAATTAAATCAATCAAAATACAAACTTTGATGACAAAAAATAAAATAAAATAAATAATCTAATTAATTCAATTCTTCAAAATAAAATCTCAATTTAAATTATAATGAACTCAATCATATTAATAGAAAAGAATAGATATTAATTTAAATGGATTTGAATCAAGATTTAATTAAACCAAAACATCTAATTAATCAATCAAAACATTTAAATTAGCATTATTTTGAATTATCAAGATTTAATTCGCACATTTAATACAAAATTAATCAATCAAATACATGAAGATTAAACGAACTCAAAATCTAAAATCTAAATCAAATCAAATGAATTACACAAATTTAAATGGGCTAATTAAGATACTTAAGGACCTTAGTTAGACTCTTTAGGAGTTAGGATGTAGAATAGGGTGAGTACTCTTTAGGAGTTAGGATGTAGAATAGGGTGAGTTCTATTTACAAATGGAATTCATTCTACTCTTCATTCTTGAAAATCTAAACATCATTTTAACCATAATAAAATGAAAATAAATGATTAAATCATTTAAAATTTAAATCATTCAAAGGCAAAATTTAAACAAATTCAAATTCCAAATTGAAACTTAAACTAAAGAAGCCTAAGTAAAGTCTAGCCACATAAGCCTAGCAAAACACATTAGAATACTAAGTCACACTAATTTAAGCTAGTTGTATGTATGATGTATGTTGTATTTAGTTTTGTAATCTTTTGGATGTTAGGGTGTATGCCTGTACTTTTGGATGGTAGCGTGATTAGCCTAATCATATTTTTTTGGGTTCTCTTAAGGGTCAAGATATATATATATATATATATATATATATATATATATATATATATGTGTTGCTGTTGTTTCATAAGCATAACCAAGTGGGGTGGGCCTTTACCCATCATAACTTAATTGTATGGTGTGTTTAGCTAATATTTTCTTGGTGTATTGCTAGATTTATTTTCTATTTTTAATGTACATTAGAATTAGATTAGTGTTATGGGGAATTAGGATGAGCAATGGTTAAAAGGCTTGTCCCAGGGTGCCTTTGGAGCAAATCAAATCAAATGGAAGAGAAGGAAGAAGAAATGAAAAATGATTATTTTTTTAATCCGGTTGTATAAAGAGCTACCCATCTTTTTTTTTCTCTCTCTAGGGGTGTACCTGCCCAACACCTTCTTATTCTATAAAACTATTGATTGTGATTAAATCTAGAATCGCATACTTTCCTAGTTTCCTTCATGATTTGAATGTTTGACAATTGGCTATTAAATTAATATTTCTACCCCAATTAATAACTCATAATTAAAATTTTAAAATAACTCATAACCTCACCATAAAGCCTAAGAATTAAATCAGGATAACAAAAATATCATGCATGTCATATTCTTCCACTCTTGTTAAGAGGGGGCATCCATTTATGCCAGAGAATAAAGACTTAACCTGTGAGAGCCTTTGATGGAAGAACAACCCTTTCTCTCTTGATTTGCCCATAATCAAGTTCTTATGCATTTAGGCATACAAAATCTCATAGCCTGTGTCAAAATAAAGAGTCCAAAAGAATCAAATAAATTTGATAAAATTTGCATTAGATTAAGTCATGAATTCATACCACTCATGCTCTAGTCTCTTAGGAGTGAGTTTAAGGACTTAGTTTCCTCTCTAAATAATCATCTTCCAAAGAAAGACTTGCCTACATGGATTTAAAGCATAGAGGAGTTACACTTAATAAATGCGGTGGTGATTTATTCTTGAGGTAAACCATATATCCATTTTGCCTTAGATTTGTTTAGGTCTTTTGCCAAAGCCTCCTAGATTCGGATATGAGGTTATTGTTTTCCTTCTGCCATGTCAACTCAAACAATTCACTCTCTTCAATTTCAAAAATATGTATCCCAACCACATGATAGATTGTATTGCTCACTAGGCTTCCTAGTACCATGAGCATTCCCTACTTATCTCCTTGGAATCACTAATAACTCTCTCCTTTTGATCCATCCCATTTGATTTTCTAACATAACCAATCCCTTGATAGTCTTTCCTTGAAATCTTTGGAGACTGTAATTCCTACTTTAATCGAGAGTATTCTTAAGGAATTTCATTCCTTGGAATGTAATTAACTATAGGGGCTTGTCTCCATAGGGAACTTAATGAACCTGGCTTAAAATAAACCTTACTTTACTTTTCCATGTAAAGTAGGGGAAAGATCTCTAGTACATTCGAAGACCCATCATGCCTTAGGAGTTTTTATTAGGTGATTAAGTCCATTATAGGGTGGTGATTTCTATCTTCCAAAATAGTGCATCATTCCTTAATGTCGTACTCAATCACTTTAATAAATACCACCTAAGATCTGTGTGGCATCCCACATCTTAAAAATAAACACCACAATCATAGAGGATCGGGTTCAGGACTTTCTTCTTGAGATCTTGAACTTGAAAAGATACATTAACAATGATGTTGATAGATTTATCTTTTGCCATTCTATGACAAAATTAGCTTCTCAGATTGTATTAAATTGAAATATTATAATAGCATCATTAGATTTTTAAGGCTTTATTAACCCGAACCCGGTCCTAAGACCAAATATATGTCGATATATGTTCTTTCACTTTGCATTTAGCTTGCATACTTCTTAAATGTTTAATCTAGTAGACACTTCAACATACATACAAGTATCTGTTCTTTTAAAATATTGTATGGACATTTAAATGTCTAAGTTGAAGTGACTATATCTAGTATGACATGTCATTGTTAATACCTATTATAAAATAAGTAAAGATATGTTCTTGATCAAACATGTATCTGTTCTTCAATTCAACATTCCCAAATGCAAATCAAATTAGTATATGTTCTAGATGATCAAGCACGTATCTGTATTGAAAGAGATAATATATCAACTTACACATCAAGTGAGCATTTGTTATTAATAATATAAATTTAAACCCTTCTTGATTTGTCATAAATCAAATATGTATAACTTTATAGGATATACATTTAACCTTTTCAAAACATTTCCTAAGCATCGAGTGCAGTATCTATCTTAAGGGAGAGTTGAAGAAAGGTTATGAATCATGCATAGGTTTACATGCCACATCCAAATTCCTTTAGGTATATTAGAATTTAAATGGGCAAAGATTACTTCAAATGTAAACTCGTATATGAGTTTGAATTCAATGTTTTTTTTTGAATTTGAAAGAAAGATATAAGCTTTAAGGAAAACCATTCTAAACCTTGAAACTTATTTATTCAATCAATGAAGGTCAAGGATTTTCAAAGTTTATGCTAATGAAATCTTATTTCAAGACACCCTTCACATATTCTTAGAAAGGGGAGCATGATAACAATGCTAATGAAGCTAGTCACTTACTCCCCATCTTTCATTCTCATTCTCTTTTTATTTAAGATAATCAACTAGAATTTAGGCTTCATAGAGCAAGTAATTTTGAAGGAGCATGTCCCCTTCATACCAATTTAAGATATAGATTTAACACTTGCTTATGGGTGAAATATGAACATTTATTAGGTAAAATGCCACTTTAACATTACCAAATAGCAAAATAGAAGGCTTTAAAATCTCACTAAACTTCATTTCAAATGGAATTTTAAAAGCCCATTAGCTCAAGTATGAAGCCATTCACATTTTCTTTTCATCCTCTTCCTTGGATCATGACAATTTCATAGAGCTTAGGTTTCATAAGCTAAATAATCATACTAAGTTTGATAAACTTTAGAAAATCTAAAATCTTCCTTACGCAAGATTAGGAAAATCTGAAAATCTTGCTTAAATAAATAATGATTTTCATGATTGTGAATGATCAAGCCATGGAAGGAGGCAAAATAAACAAGGTAATCCTAAGTCTTGCAAAATTTAATTCATGGCAACATGACAACTCTTAAATTTCATATGTCCATCTCCATTAGGCCTTCTCTTTATCATGCTTTGCATAAGCCCATTTATAAGACTAAGCTAAATGGGCCTTCTCTTTTTTTTTTCAAAAAAAAGGAGTTCACTAATTCTAAATGGGCCAATTGCTCCTTTATAAGCCCATTTAAGAAATTTTTAAGATATGCCAAGTATGAAGGAGAAAGCCCATGACATCATGATCCATTTCTTTATTTCATAATATCATTTATTATTATGTTTCTTTAAGTTATTTGGCATGTTATCCTCTTTATCATGACATGCACTCATAAAGGAAAAAGAAGACTTTTCTTCCCTCTCTTTTCTTAATTTTTTTATTCATCATCCATTCTTGGATGAATTAATGAAGAGGAGATATATATAATTTTCTTTTATGAACTTCACTCTCCCCATTTCCCTCTCTCATTTTTTTTATTTTTGTATTTTCTTCCCATTTTTCTTATTGGCATGACACACCTTGGCTCAAAAAGGGGACTTCCTTCCTCTCCACTCCTCTTTTTATTTATTTATTTTTAGATTCATGCTCATTTCATGAGTGATTAAGAGGGGAATAACAAAGGAAATAAAATCTTTCCTTAGATTCATGCTCATTTTATGAGTAATTAAGAGGAGATGACAAGGAAATAAAATCTTCCTTAGATTCATGCTCATTTTATGAGTAATTAAAAAGAGAATGATAAAGGAAATGAAAGATTTTCCTTCTCCATTTTAATGGCATGTAGAAAAACTATAAAAATTAATGAGATGACACAAATCCCATTACTATTTTTTTGGCCTCATGCTAAGGGCTAGTCTTCATTATAAATAAGAGAGAATTCTTCTCTTATGAAATCTTTACTCTCTCATTTCTCCTAATCTCCTCACAAAATATATTGTAAGTCTAAGTCTTCTAAGAAAGTTCACCCACCTTTCAAAGGAAGAGATCACCAACAATTGGGCTTACTTTCAATTCATATCACATCAATTTGTAAGTTATATCTAACTTGATGTTTTAAATTTATCCACCATCACCTCATATGAATGGATCTTTGATTACAAAATAAGACTTAAGTCATGCAACCATAAGATACTTTTCTTTCAATTTTTAACTATTCATAAGCATATAAAGATTGTTGCAAGATAAGCAAATGAAACATGGACAAATATCCATACTAAATTTGTAATCACAAATCTGAAATTCTATACTTGATTAAGTAATCACACATGCTGATTTTTTTATCTCAACCCTATTTCATGACTTGGGCCAAGGGGACAATCATGTCATAAACATATGCTTGTTAATAAGACAAGACTTAAGTCACATGACACATAAGATGTCTTACTTTTACATAACCCGCTCATATAGTATATAAAGATGTACTTGATAATGAAGTAAAGTTTAAATCATACAATGCATTGGGTGTCATATTTCTATGAACATATTGTAATTTCACATGATATGAAGGTTCAAATAACAATAGAACTAAGCAGGAGTGAACATATTTATAAATATACATGCTTTCTTTCTAAAAAAACTTAGGCATTTACACACACACACTTTTTTTTACCAAAATTTTCAACGGCCTCTCGGCATCATCCCCGCATATGGAGGTTGCTCCAGGAGACACCACAAAACATTTATTTGCCCACCATGCCAAGAAATACGTGCATGGGTTAACAAAGCATAACAAAGCATTTCCTTGCCATGTTAGAATAATGTGAGCATGTACTTATATTATAAAACAATTTCCTTATCACGTTGGAACAATGTGAGTAGATTCTTATCATAACATATTTTCCTGCCACATTGGAACAATGTGAATAGGTACTTAGAATAAATTTTCTTGGCGTATTGGAATAATGTGAATGGGTACTTATCACAAATAATTTCAAGCTTGAATTTATACATAAGCATACATGTATATGTACTTAAACAAGACATATGATATTTGTAAATTTAGCTAACCATTTGGGGTGAAATATTAAAATATATTTCTACCTTCATCTATCCCCTTTTTGAAAGAAAGGATAAATAAAAATAGAAATATAAAACCTTTTTGGGACACCACGTAGATCCACAAATATTCTTATTAGGGTGATCGAGTACGGCATTGAGGAAAGGTGTACTATCTCAAAAGATAGAAGTCACCATCCTACAATGGACCTAATCACCTTAATAAGGACTCCTAAGGACTATGGGTCTTCAAAATGTACCAGAGATTCTTCCCCTACTTTACATGAAAAGTAAAGCAGGGTTTATTATAAATCGGGTACATTAAGTTCCCTACAAGGGCAAGCCCCCATAGTTAATTACATCCTAAGGAACATGATTCCTTAGGAATACTCTCAATAATGATAAATGATCATTATCTATAAGATTTTGAAAGGTAGGACTATCAATCAATTATTTTATTTTTAGGAAAGTCAAGTGGGATCAATCAAGAGGATGGAGTTCTTATCGAAGCCAAATGAAGATAAGTATGGGGTGCTTAGGATACTAGGAAGCCTAGTAAGTACCACAAACTATCCTATGGTTGGGCTTTACATTTTTGAAATTGAATTGATTTATTTGAGTTGAATTTTATTAGAAATTTGGGCTTACATTCATGACAAGGTCATGAAATGCCTAAGAGATGATTTATGCTCATAGAAGGGAAAGCAACCTTGAACCTAAATCTGGGAGCTTTGGAGGGCCAAAAGACCTAAATCTAAGGCAAAATGGGTATTTGGTTTACCTCCACAGAGAGGATAAACCACCGCTTGGACTTACAACCACTGGGGTGGCCAACTAACTCCTCCTACAATTTTAAAACATATAGATAAGTCAAATGCTTTTGCAAGATAGCTAAGATGTTATTTATTTAGAAAGAGACTAAGTCCTTAAACAAACTCCCTAAGAGATTAGATCATGTCGGGCATGATTTAATGACTTAAATCTAATGCTTATCATATTTTATTTTTATTTTTGGATAATATATTTGACACAGACTTTAGGATTCATATGCTTAATACATGAGAAATTAGATTATGGGCCAAAATCAACAAGATAAATAGGTATGTTTCCACCATGGCTCTCAAAGGTCAAGCTAAGTTCTTTGACAAGAGTGCAAGCCCTCCAATCAAGAGTGAAATAATATACTTTTTATGCATGATGTGAGAAAAGTAATACAACATCTAGCTAAGGGGTTGTTAATTATTTTATCTTGATTTATATCCTAGGCTTTAGGTGAGATTATGAGTTTTTTATTTTTAATTTGAATTGATTAGTTGGATAGAAAAATCATTTTTCTAAGAGCCTAATTATCATCCAGGACATACATCAAAGTAAGGTAGAAACTATGAAAAGATGTCATCTTAATGCATAAGCTAAACAAACATCAATCAATTTATAAAGCTAGCACAAAAGAATATAAGGCCATTTATGGTCGGGCTCCATCGCACAAGCCTGAAAACAAATTGGGTTACCGAGCTCTACCCTTATATAACTCGGATTACAAATGGATAAATTACAATCAAGAAGGAATTCATTGTTATGGGGGTCTTCATTCTTCATTTCTTCTTTTCTTCGTTCTGTCTTCTTTCTTCTTTATTCTTTTGGTTAGTTGGAATGTGGTTACTCCAAAGGCTTCACATGGTACATAAGTCATATTCTTATGACCAATGTCAATCCTAATACCCCATAACAATCATTCCAAAATCCTAATTGTAAAATTACATGAAAATGGGAAAATAGAAATCTAACTAAAACCTGCAAAATAGAGATTAGCTGAAAAAACAATACAATCCCAAGCATGTATGTATATAAATTAGACTTAGCACCCTACATATGGGTAACCAAGTCCACCTGGCCTATTTTGGATTATGCTTAGGGGTAGGAGCGCCTGCACAGCAAAAATAGATATATTTTTATTACAGCGCCCCTTAAGCGTAATCCCCTACAGAAGACAATGGCTAGACTAAGATCGTCCTACCATTCAATCTACATACATACACCTTAACATCCAAACTAAAACATTACATCACAAAATAAAAGTAACATCAAACCATGCACCACCTAAAGCTAGAAGTGGTGACTTAAAATGTGTGTGCTATTTAAGGTGTGGTGGTATACTTAGCTTTTAAGGTTGAAGTTTTCTAAGTATGAAAATGTTCAACTTAGAGGTGGTTTCATTTAAGTTAAGTTGCTTTGGTTGATTTTATTTTATATTTTGATTTGGTTTGAATGAACCTACAATTAATTACTAAGTGTTGTGAAGAGAGGAAAATAGAAGAGAATTTCTCTTTGCTCCCTACCTTAAGTGATTTCTAAGGTATATTCATATTTGATTATTATTTAGTAAATGTTTTATTATGTGTTTTGATTAATATTAAGTTTATATTTTTCTTAAACAAGCCTATTCAAAAATAAAGGCATTTTAAGATTAAGTAAAGTGAAATACTATCACAAAATACACAATACTTCCCAACATGTGTAACATGCATATGGATGAATCATAAGCATATCTATACATGCAAATGGAAGGGTTTAACACACCTTAATGCTAAGAGATTTACTTAGGAAAATTTGGATGCTTCATGATGCATGATTTTGTTAAGTAGAAAAAGAGTGATTCTTTTATCCATTTTTTATATACACATTTACAAGTATAAAAGACATAAGTGAGTATGATGCCATTGTTAGCACTAGGAGTGTAAGGTACAAGACCTACTTAGGGCTACTTAAAACCTCACAACCCCAGGGTTATCCAGACTAAAATACCGCTTTTCTTAAATACATGTGCATGTACAAAAAGAAATGCATGGAAAGAGAATCATGCAAAAGTTGATGTTTGTTTGATTAATTTGTTGGTTGTTTAATTTACATGTGTAAATGTGAGAATTCTTAATTCATAACATGGAAGTATTAGGAATGATATATGTCCTTTTAAAAGAACTATACACTTTGCAAAATCCATCCAAATTCATGTTAAAAGAGAAGAGAAGGAAAGCCACACAATACACATCTTTCTATTTATAAACACATGCAAGCTTATAAATAATCATAAGTAGCATATCTTTTAGTTATGATATTTGATTTATAATTTTTGAAAATAATTTTGGATTTAATAGTCATAATAGCCATTCATATTCTTACTTTAGCCAAAACATGCAATTTGACATAAAATAAACATTTTATTTTTTAATTTGATTTTCAAAATGTATGAATGCATGATTTTCATATGACATACACATTTAGCATATTAGGAAAGAAATAAAGTGATGAAAGCATGTAAATTCATTCACCCTAAAGAGATTTTTGTTTTATTTTAAGTTTGATTTAAATTTAGGAAATATGAAGAGGTTTGCTGGTCCTAACCCATTGCACACATGTGTATGTTATTTTAGTTTAATTTTAGAACCATTAGGTGAGTTTTATGCTTTGCTTAGGTTAATGTGTACATTAAGTTTATTAATTACCTCTTACCTACACCACTTTAACATATTTAATCAAATAATTATGAGCCAATGTATGACATAAAATTACACAAGGAATTTAAATCAGCAATACACCTAGAAAAGAAAGGGGCCTAATGCAATTGGCTATAATTAGTGATTAATTTAGCTAAATGGTTTAATTTAAGTATTTTCATAACCCTTTCCACACATGTAGATTAGATTTTGATTTCCTAAAGCTACTTAGGTTATTGAACACCTAAGCACCTACCCAAGATGAATTGGTTAAGTTTTGGAATATTTTGAAAATTTTATGAAGTTAATTAAGTAGGTGATTAGTGGGTTTGCCCTTAATTAATTTGGATTAAGGAAGGAAAGGGGTTTAGGGAATGGCTTAGGAAAAATTTCCCAAATCCATTCCATAAATCTCTTCTTCACTTAAGCAAGGTTAATTAACTTAATAAAGGGGCTAAACTACTATTCACATGCTTAATTACCCTTATTTGCATAAAGGGGGTTATTAAGGATTCATTAATTGATTTCCCTAATTAACTCATCAATAAATCCCAAGAAAATTAGGGGAGGCAGAGGTCATCCCACTAAATGCATCTGAGAAAATTTGAAACAAATTAATAAAGTAATTAGGGAGTTTTAAGGTTATTAAATTTTCACTAAAACCCTAATTAAGGAAAACGCACTGTTCAAAATCCATCAGAAATAATTTTAGATTATTTCTCTCTGAATTTTCTTCATAATGGTTCTTATTTTATATTTTTATTTTTCTGCATTTAGTTATGAATATTTGAAGATTCAGTGATTAATAATTAATTACAACCCCTAATTATTAACTAATCTCTTCGACACCACGTGGACCGCGGATGCAGCGCAGGCTTTTCATGTGGCACAATGGGATTGGTTATTTAAGTTGCCACATCCAAAACTGCGTCTACATCAATGCTACATGCTTTCTCTTCGTCTGATCAAAGATCGGACGGTTAAGATTGAGCCCGTAGTTTCTAAAGGGATTAATCACAGATCCTGTGCAACTTGATAATGACCATCCATCCAAAATGCATGGATGGACAGTCCATGATCTGTCATTGAGTTTGGCTGCGGGAGAGGACATCGATCCACTCTCTAAGGCATTCGAGCTTGATTGAGCTTGAATTGAACTCAAACTTTACCCACACCATCTAGGAGTAAGCATAAGTAAATTCAATAATAAATTTTACATTAGGTGAAAATTTCCTTCACAAAGGACCACACACTCCCTATTTTAAGTCAAAGGTATACCTCAGAGGTCACGCACTCAATCCATTGAGGTAGCTTCTCTCTGAGATGAAGCCTGCTGAAGATTTGAGGCTTATTGAGTGACTCTTCAACTACCAAAATGCTCCTCAAGCTTGGTCCTTGATCAAATTCCCCTCTTTTTAGAACTTGGAAGGTTTGAGTGAACTGGTTCCTCAAGGTGCTTGCAAGAGAATTGAGCTAAATTTGGGTATTGGATGAGTTTGAAAATGGTGGAGCTCCCTATTTTGGCTTCAAAATGAGAAGAGAGAAATGGAAGAACTCTAGAAGCTTGGGAGCTTGAATTACTCTGGCTTCCCTAGCTTCAATCATGAGTGAGTGAATGAAGTAAAAATTAGGGGAGTATATCTCCCCAGGTGATCGGATGGTCGAGCATGATATGCCATTTTGATCAAATTCACCCTATGCAATGGGTTTAGGTGTTTAGGGTTGCATGTGATTGGCGAGGAGGTAGTGGAAAGTGTCATGTGCTTAATTGAGTGGAGGAGGGATCCCATGTGCTCAATTTTAAGTGGTCGCTTTTATTGGGTTGGGTTTGGCGGACCTAAACCCATTATGTCATGTGCACCATGCTCACTAGTGTCCACTTGGTCCACTAAGAGAGTGTCAAGTGGCTATGAAGAGGATTTGACCAAATTCCAAGTGAATTTGGCCAAGAATTACCCTTTGACTTAGGGGTAAAATGGTCATTTAACTTAGTTTTTGGTTTGAATATGTTTTGCATGATTGAAAAATGGGTTGGGCCAAGTTTCAATGAATTTGGAATTGACTTTATGTGATTTTGCTCATGTTGACCCATTTAGTTAAAATGGGTCAAGTTGACCAGTTGGTTAAATTGGGTCAAACTAAGAGTTGGGTCAAGTTCATATGACCATTTGAAATGTTTTATTAGTTTAGTTCAATTTCATTTCTATGTGGATTTGGTTCATTTGATTTCATTTAGGTCAAATGGGTCAAGTTGACCAATTTGACCCATTTTTTATTTGCTAGGTCATTACTTGGTTGGTTTCATTTCATATGAAATATTGGTATCTTTGTTTCCAATCAATTTTCATTTAATTTTATTTTGGCTCAATTTAACCTTTTAGGTCAAGTTGCTCAAGGTCAATTGGGCAAGGTTAGTTGGCCAATTGAGGCTTTGGTCAAGTTTAACAAGTGATTTGGAATGAACTTGACCCATTGGTTTCAATCAATTTGGCTTAGATCAAGTTTTGACACATTTTGACTTTTTAGGTCAAGTTGGGTCAACTTGGGTCAAGTGGCCAATTGGCTAGGTTAGGCTCAAATGATGACTTGGTCAAGTTCAAACAACATGAATGAGTTTTGATCAATGGTTTTAATCAATTTGGCATATGGTAGATTTTGGCTTTTTTATTTTGTTTGTGTTGACTTGGTCAACCCTTAGGTTTGACTTGGTTTGACCAATTTGAGTGATTGATCATCTCATGATGATTGTTGCTCACAATGTGAGGCTTAGTTGGGCTTAGTTCAATCCAATTTGGGTAGGATTAGAATTTGGCTCAAAAGTGGTACTTTAGGTCACTTTGGGTCAAGTGAGCCTAAGTGGGTCAATTGACTTGATCAAGGCTTGAATAAAGTTTGGTTGAACTCACATATGGACTAATGATTGAAATATAAATCCACTTAAAAGTGATTTGATGTCAAATGGGTTTTGATTCATTTGACAATTTCAAGTTCAAAGGGGTGAACATGAGTTTGACTTGGGTTTAATTTTTGAATTTAGTATTGGTTTGATGATTGAAGTTTATGTTTGGATTCATGATTGAAGGATTGATTGAATCATGAAGAACAATCAATGGTTTGGCTTGATTTGAATTTGATTTGGCTAAGTTCAAGAATTTGACTTGAAAGGCCTAGGTTGAATTTTGGTTGAATTTGGATTTGATTTTTGAATTTAGTTTTGGATATTTGAATTTATATTTCATTTTTATTTATGAATATAAAAAGAATATAAATGGGTTATGAGAAAATTTCTTGAATTTGAATTGATTTGGATTTGATTTAGGCTAAGTCCATAAGATAGAATCAAAGTGACATAGGAAAGATTATTGGGAATTTGGAATTCAATCATGAGCTTCAATCATTTAGAATTGATTTGAGTTTGAGAAAATCAATTGAATTAGAATTGATTTAAGTTTTGATGTTGATTTAATTTGGAGTTTGGGTTGGTTTAGACTTGGTTTGGAATTTGACTTAAAGGAAGGAAGTGAGGAGTTGGTTCAAGCTATAGGGTAGGCAAATTTTCCTAACACCCCTAAGACATGACCTATTCCCATGGCTAACCCTTTTTAGTCTCTAGGGTCAGATTGAGTGTTCACCTAATCACTAGAAGTGTCTTAAGACTAAAGAAACTCTTAGTGTCTAAAAGAAGTCATATGTCTAAGATGAAGGGATTGAGAGCTCATTCTAAAAATGAGGTCAACAAAGGGCACCAGGTGTTTGGACATCACATGTTGACCAAAAAATGATCAATAACATCGAACGATCACAAGCACTAACAGAAATGATCTACTCCTGGCCCAAGGTGTAGAAGGAATCAAGAGCTTAGTGCAATGTGACTCTACTTATGTCAAAGACATAAGAGAGTGAAAGAGGAATCCACTAGGGATAGAGTATGTGAACCTTCCACTAGGAAAACAAGTTCAAGTCATCCACAAGGGGATGAGAGGTTTGATTTGATTTAACTCCACTAGGGAGATTGATCAATTTGATTTGTTGATTTTTTTTAGTTTTGTTTGTTTTGATTGTTTATTTTGATTGTTTGTTTTGATTGTTTTCTTTGATTGACTCCACAGGGGGAGATTGATTGGATTTGTTTTAGATTCTTAGATTTCAAATTTTGAGATGAACCCTGTTAGTTTGTGATGGATCACGAGTAAGAGCCATGGAGGCTTAGACCTAACTCAAATTTACCAATCCAAAGGGGTAGTCTACCAAACACATAGTAGGACTAGCCAACCAAATGGATCATCTTTCGGTGTGCAGCAGCTGTATTAGGAGAAAAGCATAGTAGACTTACATCCTCCAAAGTAGGGACCAGTTACTGGGGTCATCCATTGGCATGGCAATAGATTAAACCCAACCTAGGACTGACTATTGAGTGAATGCCACTGGGGGACTTAAAGTAACTCAAAGATAGTCGAGGTTAATTTCATTGTTTAATTGCTTTGATGGATCTCATCGGTTTGCAATGGACTGTACTGGGTAGGGACCACGGAGGCCTTGGGCTAGCTCAAATTTACCATTCCAAAGGGGTAGTCTACCAACCACATCATAGGACTATCCAACCAAAGTGGTGCCTTTTGATTTAAAATGTTTAAGTTTAAGAAAAAGCAGGGACTCACATCTTCCAAAATAATGAACCACTCAGGTGATTGGTTGGCAAGGCAATAAATAGAACCCGACCTAGGGCTGACTATTGAGTGAATGACATTGGGGGAATTAAATCAGCTCAAAAATAGTCAAGATTAGTTTTATTTTTTTAAATTTATTTGTTTTGATGGATTTCCTTGGTTTACGATGGATCATAATGACAAGGAGCTCATATCAACCTAGACTTATCTTAGATTTACTGAACCAAAGGGAGTAGCTTCCGAGGAGAACTATCCAACCAAAGGTGTGCCTTTCAGTTTGCAATGATCAATTCAAGGGAAGTAAGCACGAGGACTTACATCTTCCACTATAAAAGATCAATGGGTTGATCGCTGTTTTGGTAACAAATCAAACCCAAGAGCTTTTGGAGACATCATGCTAGAAAGAATGCATCATAGTCTTACATCTTCCAAAGTAGAATGACTGTCGGGGTAACCTGCTTGTGGAAAAATAGATTGAGCATGACCTAAGGGCGACTACAGAGTGAGTACTAACCCGGGGATTTATCTCAACTCGGGTAGTCAGGCAATTCCTATCGGGAGTTCTGCTGACACTTCTCTAAAGATAGGAAACTTGCTTGGGAAAAGGGGTCTTTGGGGGCTTAAATTTCAAATCCACAAGCAAATATTTTTTATTTGTTTGTTTAGTTTGTTTATTATGGACTCTGTTATATTGTGAGGGATCAGATTGAGAAGGAACCTATATCAGCCTAGACCTATCTTAGATTTACTAAACTAAGGAAGAATCTATGCATCCGCTGAACAAATTCTCCAACCACAGGGGTGGCTACTAGGAAAGGGGAATTGTCTAATCCAAAAGTAACCTGGGCAGTGTCTAAATGGGGTCGCAAAGGATGTGATCCAAATAGACCCATGGGGAGAGGGGCTGCTAAGGGCTTGATCCAAAACCCTGGAGAAGACAATATCATAGAAATCACCAACCATGAGAAAGCATGGACCTACATATCCAAGACACGCCTCTGGGGAAGAAAGCTCGGGACTCATCCTCCTATAACTTCATTGGATAGTCTATCTTCGCCTGACAGATCCGACCTAGGGCGACTATAGATTGAATGTCGCTGGAGGACTTATATCAACTCAAATGTAGTGAAGAGGAAAGGAGCCTCTAGGGGACTTACCCTAAAACCTCAAATATACTTGACCTACTTAGATCATAATGATTAGTTCAATAAGAAGGCACGGGGACTCACATCTTCTTAAACAAAATTAACACGATGTAGCTTACTGGCTGAGCAGTGAAGTCTACCAAACTAACAAGGTGCTCATTGGTTTGCAATGATCAAGTTAGGAAGAAAGCACGGGGACTCACCTCTTCCAAACAAGGAACCACTGGGGTGACATACTAGCGAGGTAGCATGTAGACCCGACCTAGAGCAGCTAAATGAGTGAGTGTCATAGGAGGCTTGCTCCCACATTAAAGTAGCTCGAGATAAAAGATTTATGTTTGTTTTGTGCTTACATTAAAGGGAATAGGATGCCACTTGGGTTATCTCATATGTTCCTTAAACACACTTAGGGAATTCAATGAAATGGTGATATGGACGGAAATCGGATTCCCACTAAGAAAGGATGTTGCTTGGGTTCTCTTACACCTAACTCAGTTGTGCTAATCGAAATAAGATGCCTCTTCAGTCTTCTCACACCTATTCTAAAAGTATCGAGGAATTATGTTTGATTGTGTTTGTGTTATGAAAGAGGGATGGATGCCTCTTGGGTTCTCTTACTTCTATCCTAAACACATCATGGCGGATTCGTAAGATAAGCAAACAACGCTTCGAAAGAATAGAAGATTTTGATGAAATGGAATCAGATTTTTGTTCTTTTGTTGATAATTATTTTCAAATATATTTTATGGGAAATATTTCTTTAAATAGAGCCCATTAATTGGAAGCATCCAATGTTCCCCTTTACAATCAATGAGCTGATAGGTCCTCCTTGGTAAGCCTTCTCTATGACATAAAGGCCTTCCCAAGTGGGTTCAAACTTGTCTCCCATTTTTCAATGGGCAACAATAGGTTTCTTTAGGACTAACACAAGTTCTTCTACTTGCAAAGACCTAGGGCGGACTAGCTTGTTGTGAGCTTGAATTATTTTGGCCTTGTACAACTCGAGGTTTTGGCATGCCCATAGGCGACTCTCCTCCAACCTTCAAGCTCTTCTAACTGCAACTTTGCATTCTGCTCTATAGTGATTTTGCTGCCCAATGCTATCCTTAGTGATGGGAGTTGAACTTTTAAAGGTAGAACGGCCTCAAACCCACACACTAAGAAAAGTGGGGTAGGTTGAGTTGGAGTTTGGTATGTGGTGCGTAGCCCACAATGTTTCAACTAATTGCTCATTCCATTATCACTTGTGTTGTCAAGTGTCTTCTTTAGTATTTGGATGTGAAGTTTTGTTGAATGCTTCTACTAGGCCATTTTCTATGGGGTAACAGATGGTGGAGTATCTCCAATCTATATCATGTCTGTGCTATTGACCTTGGTGCTTTGAATGTACCATAATCGATATAATTCATCGAGGCACCTCGAACCTATATACGATATGGTTCTAAAATTGAAGCACATGCTGAGTTGTGACCTCTCTGAGTGGGATTGCTTCTGCCCACTTAGAAAAGAAGTTGGTGGCATCTAAGATGAACTGATGACCCTTGGAAGAAGGAGAATCAATAGGACCCATAATGTCAGTACCCCAACACTCAAATGGTCATGAGGCCAATGTAGGGTGTAGAATATTGGGTGGTTGATGTAAGATCACACCGTACCCATATTGGCATCTCCTAGCTACATCCATGCGGTAATCAAAAGAATATCCTAGTCTCTTGATCTTCATCTTCATCTTCAGACCAGATTGATGCACTCTGCATAGACCTGAATGTACCTTAGTCATAATCTTATGGCTTTGTGTTTGTCCAAATAGTGTAACCACATTTTATCAAAAGACTATTGGTACAAGGTGCCATCAATGAGAGCATAGAAGAGAGCTCTCTGTTTCACCCGATGGGCTTGTGACTTTTCTTGAGGTAGTTTGTGTTCAAATGATGGTTGCCTCCAATCCAGCTCCCAGTAACAATGGCAACCTCCCTTCAAGAGAAAGTCTCAATGAGTTCAGATCAAGGATAGGACTTGTCTATTTTAGACCCTTATTAGAATGGACTCATCTTCCAGACATGCCAATTCTTTGGAAAGTTTGGCCAAAGCATCTACTATTGTGTTCTCTACTTAGGGAACTTTGTAAATGGTTACTTTAGGGATTTGGGCCAACAGCTTCATGGTATACTCGTGGTAATGATGAAGCTTGGGTTTGAGAACCTTGTAGGACCTGGCAATCTAGTTGATGACCAACTAAGAATCCCCATAGATGTTGATGCTCTTGACATAGATTGTGATGGCTAACTCCAGACCGGCAATCAAAGCCTTATACTCAGCTTCGTTGTTGGTGCAGGGATTAGGAAGATAGTATGAGAATCTCATCACATCATAGTTTGGAGTTAGGAGAACTATTCCTACCCCTACCTTTCCTGGAATAATAGATCATGGTGCTTCTCCTTTATGAAAGGAAGCTACACCATTAAAATATATCTCCATCATGTCAACCTCCTAAGTTCATGATTTGTTCGGAAGATCATCACTAAGCGGGAATCGCAGGTGTGTGCTAAGAAATCCACTAGTGCTTAACCTTTTACTGCACGGAGGAGTATGAATGTGATATCAACTATGAGAGAATCATGGACCATCATGCCAAATGTCCAGATAGTGTTGAACATGTCATGAGATACTACAGTGGATTGATTCTGAAAATCAAGTTCATCTTATCAGAAAGCATATAGTGTTGTAGCTTTTAAGATGCAAAGATCAAAGCTAGGCAATGTTTCTCAATAGGTGGGAAGTTCACTTCAGCAGGAATTAGATGATGGCTTGATGTCTTCAAAGGTATGCTGACACTTGTCATCCCACTTGAACTTGGCACCCTTTTTGACAAGTGCTGAAATGGCTTGATTCTCCCAGATAGGTTAGAGATAAAGCGTCTTAGATACACCAACCATCTTTGGAAGGATCTAAGTTGAGTTAAACTCTAAGGAGGTGGCATTTTTAAGATAGCTCTGATCTTTTCTGGACCTATTTCTATTCCCTGATGCTGAAAAATAAACCCAAGGAATTTCGCTACTCAATGCACACTGGGATTCATTTTGAGGTTATTTTATCTTAACCGCTTGAAAACTACTCAAGTCAAATAGGTGGTCTTCCTTTTCTCGCTTTGACTACTAGATCATCAACGAAGCACTCAACCGATGATGGATGAGTTCATTGAAGATCATTCATCTGGTGGTATGTAACACCGATTTTAAGGCCAAAGGCATGACCCTATAATAAGATTCTCAATGGGAGTAGTATTTTTTCATCTTGAGATAACTTGATTATAGACCCATCCATTGAAAAATTGAATGAGATGAGATGAAGTCCACCATTAATTTTGGTATAGGAAAAGGAAACTTATCCTTAGGACATGCCTTGTTTAAGTCCCTAAAATTGACGTATATGCAAATTTGGTCATTCTTCTTCTAATGACATTAGCTATATCTTGAGCAAAAACTTCCTTTTGCACCTACCTCTCGGTTGCCCGCTTAAGGCCCGCTTGTGATGAATGAGTTCATATAAAGAGAAAAAAGAGGAATGGCATTTTCTATGTTCTTAGTAACCATAGATGTTACAATGAGCGCTAGTATATCTATTTTCATAATCAAATAGCCCCTTTTCTAAAGAGCCAAGTAGGATATTTTTCTTCCCTGATGAAACTAGCATCGATCAGTTTCTTGACTTCAAAAATGACCTGTTGTTCGATTTCTAATCGCATGCATCTAGGAGCTTGCTTAATAGAGGTAGCATTAGGATCTATTACTAGCTTGTGGACTGCTACGTCGGGATATAATCCAGGCATCTCTTCATAACTCCATGTGAAGCATTCTTTAAACTCAGTCAATAGCCTAACTAAGTCATTGGTTTCTTCTTCATGCATCAATGAACTGATGTACACTGGGTGTGGATTTTTTTTATCTCGAGGTTGATTTCTTTAAGCTTATCAATTATTGAATTAATCTCCTCTTCAAATTTTGGTGGTGCCTCTTTGATTTGGAGATCATCTGGATCATCTGAGGTTTCTAAATACTCATTCTCATAAGAGTTAGGGGTGTGTAAAAAGAACCAATTAAATTCCAAATGATTGGTAACAACTAAGCGAATCATCATCAACCGGACCCATCTGAATTCTAGTAATGCTCTTGATTGTGCTTCCCTACCTATGTTGTTCCATAGTTTTTCAAAATACTCTGACCTGTGTTTGGACCATGTATGAGGAACTAAACCTTTTTTGTATAAGATTATGAACACAAGGTAAATAAAAGTTAAATGGTAATTCCATTAATTCTTTAAATGTATCCTCCTTAAGTCTACATCAACTTCAAGACTTGAGGATGATGATTCCAACAAGAATCTCTTCTACTTCATGTCACTAGAAGGCTTAGGGACTTCCTTAACTATAAAACCTTCAACTTTTGAGATGTAAGTGAGGATGGAGCTAAGGAACCCAACTACATAATAGTTTCATATAAACCTAATTCGAATACTTTGCTTTATCTGGAGGCCTGGACTTCGTCTCTTTCTGGATTGAAAGTCACCTCCAATGGAACCCGTTGAGAGGGGTTGACTGGTATACTAATCACATTAGACTCATCCTTCAAGTTGGATTCCAAGTTTATGTGAATAGTAGGGGTACTCCTATGAATTGGAACATGACCTTTGTTGGTTGCTGGCCAACCAAGGGTCTTCCACCTGGAACTACCTATATTTCTACCTCTTCCTCTACCTGGTTGAGGTTGAGCCATCCTACCCACATGTCCATATGATGGAATGAACTGTGGGTGGAATGTGATATGCGAATCTACTTCTTCTTCAATTCCCCTTTCTTGTTCACTTAGATTTTCATTTTTCTTTTCTTTTTCTTTTGTCTTTCCTTTTCCTACATTTTTCTTCATTTTTGTTTGCATTTAAATTTTATCCAAGTCACGAGAAAGGGTGTTTTGAGGAAGATAGTAGGTCACATCTTCATAAACCTCAACCGCTCTAACTGAAAATTACTTTTCATCTCCATTGACATGGTATTCAATCTCATCTTTTGAACTTGATGCACTGATTAATGGAGGATGGAATGATCTTGTTCTGATGTATCCAAGGCCTACCGAGCAAAGTAGTAAATGAAGTATTCAAATCAATGATGTAAAACTTGGCTTCAGTCTTCTAGTCACCTATCTCCAAAGGTAACATTATAGAACCTAAAGCCTGCTCACCTTGTTCATTGAATCCTCTCAACATCATCCGATCTCCTCGGAGTGTGGAGATGTCTCCTCAAATAGGCAAGGGTTATTAGACTCATAATGTTCACCGATGCACCTAGATCCATGAAAACTCTGGCAAGTCCAACTGCCCATGTCAATGGATGTGAGGGGACAGTTGTGCTCCAAGTCCCCTAGAAGAAGGTCTTCATCTATGAAGGCAATCCCCTGAGCTTCTTTTGTATAATGTGCCTCCTCACCTATAATGGTCAGTTGAGCTAAGCATATTTTATGATCAAGGAGAGCCTTGATTAATGATTCCCTCATCTCTTTAAATAACATAAGGGCATTGTATATGCTTAGCTTAGACGACAACTTTCTTAGATGAGAAAGGACATTGTAGTCCACCTTGGGTTGATCCTCCATAAGCATATCTAAGGGTAGAGCATCCTATGGAGGGGTTTCTTGATCCTCTGTACCAATGACTTATTTCCCTCTATCTTGAGGTGCTGCCCTAGGAGATAGAACCTTGCCACTATAGAGGTTAACTGATCTCTGTGTAGCAATGGAAGATTATACCGCACATCGCTCACGCTTCTCTATGGGACCCTTAGAATCAGATGATTCCAAGTCTATCTAAAGAGGTGAACCCATAATATTTAGAGTAGGAAAGTCCAACTCTGAATTAGAAAGAGGAAGATTGGAATTATTATACCTATTTTGACTTAAAGAGTTATTATTAGGAATCGAAGAAGACAACCCATCAGAAGTGACATAAACATAATTCAAACTAGCTTTTTCTTCAATTTCTTGGATTTTTTGGAGGTACAAAGTAGAAATCAAGTGAAGTGAGTGGGGTAAGGGATTTGATGCCCTTATCCGCCGATTCAAGAGTTCTACTAGTAGAAGAAGAAGAACTAGCTGAAGTGGAAGAAGTTTTCAGTGTGGAAGCTACAACTATAGAGGCTCTGGGGCACTAATGGGTTATCCCTGACATGTCTTGCTCACGAGCTCCCCTTTTGAGTTGGCACTAGCAACTTGCAAACCTTCCTTAATATTGGAGGTTTGAGCTGACTCAGGCACTGCAAGGAAAGCTTCTTGGTTTTCTGGATGATCTTCTTAAAGATTTTGGATAAAGAAATATCCCAACCTTCTTTAGTTTTGGAAGGATCACATGTTTCCCCAAGGATTACCCAAATGGAACTGGATGGTTGTTCCACAAGGTATTCCTTTGGGATAACTATAACACTGGTCTTAAAGCTATGTTCAAGTCAGTCCTTAAATGTGAAGCAATCCTCTAAAACATTGCCTAGCATACGGTGGTAAGGGCAAAAGTTTGGAACATACTTTGCCTACCTCCTGGTCTCAGGCTCTGTAAAAATCAAGCTTCTTTAAGAGATTCTTAAAGATCTTCCGACATTACCTCTCTAAATGAATAAGGTTTGTTAAGCTTATCTAAAAGAGTAGGTGGACCATAGTACTGGTATGTGTCATTGTCACCGGTATGATGTGCTGGGTGGGAGGCCGCTATGGAGGCTAGCGCCTGGTGGAAAAGAGGTGGAGGTTCGGTCGCGATCTCGACCGATCTCTAGTGGTCGCTTCCTTATCTACCATTATCACTGCTCCCGGCTTCTTCTTATAAATCTTCTATGGCTTTGCTTTAGGCAACTGTTCTTCAAAAGGCAACTATTTGGCCTCTCCTTGTAGACTAGTCGCCTTGTTGATTAGCTTCTCAAATATTTTGATAGTGAAGCCCTTAAGCATGAAGGCGACCGGGCCATGAATATTCTTTAGGAAAATCTCAATGGCATGTCACTTAGATAGCTATGGTTTGCATTTCATACTCAGGTTATGCTATCGAAGAATATAATCAACAAGGGACTCACCTGGGTGTTGTTGTGCTACAACGAGATCACAAGAACCCTTTGTTGAGCTCTAAAACCTCTTGATAAAGAGTTTAACTCAAAGAAATGCCTTTTCAACCATTGAAGTTAAGCATACTGATCGAAAGCAATCCCTGCTAGGTTACTAACAAAGAAGCAGAATAGCAAAGTAATGCTACCAATGGTGTTGCAACAACTGGCCCTAAAGTGTGTTATATTTTTCCTTGGGTTTCCACTGCCATCAAAGCTTTTGAAGGAAGGTGGCATGAAACCATTGGGATATTGGATAGCATCAAATTTCTCAAGGTAGGGTCTACTCTTTGGAACTGATGATCCTCCCTAGGCTTGAGCCAATGCTTCCTTCACATGCTGCTCAACCATGGATTTCATGTCTTTTTTTTTATATGGAGGTACTTTCCACTACCTTCATATACATGCTAGTGCTACCATGCTCAATAGGAGGTAAGGTCATGGATGGATCCAAGACATGCATTAACTCTGGCTGACTAATGTTGGCTATAATAGGATGAACTGTTGGGGCTTACTTTTGAAGTACTGATACTACTGCTAACAAGTCCTCTAACTATCATTGTATCCTATATATCTGCTCATCATTCTACCTCAATTGATGCCAGAGGTGTTGGGCTAATTCATCTATGTCTTCTTGATTAACCTCATCACCTTCCATGGCCTACTACTCCCTGAGAAGAGATCCCCTAGTATCTACCATGCAAACCCCCACTGAGTCTCCCAATAAATCATCTTCATTGGGATCGAAGTTGACCTTCTCCTCATCTGATCAATCATACCCCATAATCTCCTTTTTTTCCATAAAATAATAAGCCACTATCTCATTTAAAGAACGATCAATCTGTGCAGGTACAAGTATCTTCGGCTGATCTGTGTGATAACTGTCATGTAATAAGAGGCATCGAACCTTGCCTACTACTAGAGAGTCAATCCTATAAGGATTGTACTCACTAGAAGAGAGACACTCCTAACTATCAATAGCTATAAAAGGAATGACATTCCTAGGAGGTTCCACTATCATCGGTGCAGATGGGCTATCATCTACTACCTCTTAAATAACTGCTACCATTTCCATGTCCTGCTGAACTGGCGAAGTTGGTGAAGGAATGACCACTATGCTCCGGGGTCGCCACTCCCTCCGCACCACCACTAGGGTAGAAGGTTTAGTAGGAGAGCTCGACCTTGCCATAGTAGGCGATGTAGATAGAGTAGGATCCCTCAGCCCAAGCTGAATCACCAACGGGGTGCGCTTCTCCCCAGATATGGCCTTCATGGCCTTTGATGGAACTGAAGATGTTGTGACCTGGACTGGTGATGGTGGACGAGGGGTAGAGCGATATGGAGACACCATCGATTCTCTATGAATAGGAGCTATCCTCATGTAATGATTGGTTCCAACAAGTAAGATGATGTCGGTATGGTCGACATGGGTAGACGCCGATGGAAAATAAGTGCGAAGCCGACTATGATCAACCTCTGCACTCCCTCGGTAATGTGAGCATGTTCCTTCTCTCCCCGATGAATATGTTTCCCCACATTATGGGGATGATGGATCTCATCAAACAGATCCCAACTCAACTTCCATAAGCTCCAACTGCACAGATGATTGGAGGTCACACCTCCATTCCGAATCGATGGCTAATGTTGGACCACTAGTGAAGGTGATGTGAATCCTAACATCCTCTCAAGAGAGGTTGAAACTTTGTTGCCAAGTGGTGAAGTCAAAATAAGGAACTCCTCAACAGCTGAATGGGAAACTGCCTCCATCTCCCTAGCAATCCTAGTATGGTACTGCTTGATCATGCAGTTTTTATTCCTTCGCTATGTTCTGGTAGGATGAGAGGAGTGAGAGCTAGACCCATACGGGAGGCAATCCTAAGATTAGGGAGCCTTACCGAGGGTGCTAACCCTCACAGACGGGAAACCATGCATGAAACCGGGTTGTTATTATAACTGTTGAAATTAGTGGGGCTGCCACCGCTTTCCTCTTCAATGAGGAGATGTCAAAATCTAAAGGTAGATCGATCTAGATGACCGCTTACACCACACCACAAATCTGACCGTGGGGAGTGCCCTCACATGTAATCCTCACTCCCTCAAATCCTCTACTGAAATGGATAAGGTGTGTATGATCCAATCAGGGAAGTTGGCTGGTCCAAAGCCAAATCCTACTTTCAAAAAAGGAGGATAAATGAAAACAAAAATATATAAAGAATATTTGCTTTTAGAAACACCGCAAAGATGTTCTTATCTGGGTGATAGGGTATGACATTGAGAAAGGTGTACTATCTCGAAAGATAGAAGTCACCACCATACAATTGATATAATCACCTTAATAAGAACTCCTAAGGATGATGGGTCTGCATATGTATCAAATATTCTTCCCCTATTTTACATAGAAAAGTAAAGGAGGGTTTATTTTAAATCAAGTTTGTTAAGTTCCCTACAGGAGAAAGCTCCCATAGTTAATTACATCCTAAGGGACGGGATCCCTTAGGAATACTCTCGATTAAGGTAAATGATCATTGTCTTCAAAGATTTCAATAGGGTAGGACTATCAATCGATTAGTTTATTTTGGAAGATCAAATGGGATTGATCAAGGAGAAAGATTTATTATTAAAGTCAAAAAAAAAGATGAGTAGGAGATTCCCACGATGCTAGAAAACCTAGAGAGCATTTCAAACTATCCTATGATTGGGCTTTACATTTTTGAAATTGATTTAGTTTATTTGAGTTGAATTTTTAATTAGAAATTTAAGACTTATGATTTCATAACACAAGATTAAGGAAATGCCTAAGAGGTGAGGATTTATGCTTATGGCACCCAAAGGGAGAAGCAACCTCAGAATCTAAATCTAGGGAGCTTTGGCGAAGGCCAAAAGCACAACCTAAATCTAAGATGAAAATGGGTATTTTGTTTATCTCCATAATAGAGGACAAACCAACCGACTGCTTGGAATTACAATACTCGGGGTGGCCGCCAACTAACTCCTCCTAAAGTTTTAAATTCATGTAGGCAACTCATATACTTTATGCAAGATAGGTTTATTTAGAAAGAGACTAAGTCCTTAAACTCACTCCCTAAAGAGACTAGATCATGTAAGGACATGCTTCAAATGACCTAAATCTAATGCAATTTAGATTTCATTTTATTTTCATTTTTGGACAATTATTTTGACTCAAGATAACAGGATTCATATGCCTAAATGCATGAAATGAGATTATTGGCCAAAATCGGGAAGGAGGCGTGTTTCCACCATGGCTCTCAAGGTCAAGTTTCTCAAAGGTGGAAGCCCTCCAATCAAGAGTGAAAAAAAATATGCATTTGTACATGATATTATAAAATAAGTACTTATCCAAAGGGATTGCTAATTCTTTTATCTTGATTTTTAGTCTAAGCTTTAGGTGAGGTTATGAGTTCTTTATCTTTAGTTTTGAATTATTAAATTTGATAAAAGATTTATTTTTTTCCTAAGAGCCTAATCCACATCCAGGCCATACATAAAGCAAGAAAGAAACTAGGAAAAGGATGCAACTTAATGCACAAGCTAAACAAATCAACAATCAATTTATAAAGCTAATCGCAAAATAATAAGAGACCATTGTGGTCAGGTACCACTGCACAAACAAATAAATAAATTGGGTAGCCGAGCTCTACCCTTATACAACCCAGATTATAAATGAATTAAATACGATTAAGCAAGGAATTCTTTGTTATGGGGGTCTTCAAACTTCATTTCTTCATTCTTCTTTTCTTCTTTCTTCCTCTATTCTTCTTTCTTCTTTGGTTCATCCTTTTGGATGGTTGGAAGGTGCATGCTCCAAAGGCATCACATGGTGCATAAGATGAGATCTTATGACTAATGTTCATCTTAATCCCCATAACAATCATTCCAAAATCCTAATTATAGAATTTACATGAAAAGGAAAAGTAAATCTAGCTAACACCTACAAAACAAAGGTTAGTTAAACAAACCACCAAATCCCAAGCATGTATATTGGACTTAACACCCCACACATGGGTGACTAAGTTCACCTGGCCTATTAGATTATGCTTAGGGGTATAAGCACCTACACAGTAAAAGCATTTATATTTTTATTTATAATGTGCTCCTTAAGCACAATCCCCTGCAGAAGATAATGGTTAGACTAAGATCGTCCTACCATTCATTCTGTGCACATACATCCTAACATCCAGTTTAAAGCATATATCACAAAACAAAAGTAAACATCAAATCATGCCTAACCTAAAGATAGAAGTGGTGACTTAGCCTAATGTGTGTGCTTTGCAGGTTTGTGTGGTATGCTTAGCTATGGTTATTAGTTAGAGTTATTTAAGTGTGAAGCATGTTCAACTCAGAGGAGGGTTTCATTTAAGTGATTTAATTGCTTTAGGTTTATTTTATTTCACATTTTGATTAGGTTCAAGTGAATCTTACAATTAATTACTAATTCATGAAGAGAGGGAAAGAGAGAGAACTTCTCTTTCCTTCCTTAACCTAAGTAATTTCTAAAGTAGATTCTTGTTTTAGTTTTTTTTAGTGAATGCTTTAATTAATCTTAAGTTTATATGAACTCTAAACAAACCTATCAAAAAGAAAGGCATTTTAAGATTAAGAAAAATGAACTAAATTCACAAAACATACATCACTTCATTTCTCTCCCAACATGTATAACATGCATATGAATGAGTCTTAAGCATATCTATACATACAAATAAGAATTTTTAACACACTTTATGATGCATGCTAAGTGATTCATTTAAGGAAATTTGAAATTTTATGATGCATGATTTTCATCAAGTAGAAAAGGAATTTCTTATCCAATTTTCACATACACGCATGAAAGTAAGAAAGGCATAAGTGAGTACAACGCCATTGTTAACTAGAGGTGTAAGGTACAAGACCTACTTAGGGCTACTTAAAGCCTCGCAATCTCAGGATTGTTCAAACTAATATACCACTTTTCTTAAATACAAGCATATGTACAAAAGAAATGAATGGAAAAGAAAGAATGCAAAATTTTGTATTAGTTGATTCATTTTGTTTATGCAATTTATATGTGCAAGAATATGTATCCTTCTTAAGTGATGGTGTAGGAATAAATAGGATATGGAAATATGCAAGTGTTAGGTTCTTTTCAAATGAACGAGACACCTTGCCAAATCCTATTCAAAATTATACTAAAAGAGAAGAGAAGGAGAACCTACACTAAGCACATCCTTATATTTTACTCACATGCAAACTTATAATTAAAATATAAGTAACACACTTTCAGTTTGATAATTAATTCATATATTTTTGAAAATAATTTGAATTTAATAGTGATAATAGCCACTCATATTTTTGTTTTAGCCAACACATACAATTTGACATAAAGTAAACATTTTCATTTTAAATTTGATTTTTGAAAAGCATGGATGCATGAAACCACTTGACATACATATTTAGCATGTTGGGGAAAGAACTAAAGTAATGAAAGCAGGTAAAAACATTCACTTTAATTAAATCCTAAAGACAATCTTATGAAATAAGAAAGCTTAAAGTAAATCAAAGTTTATTTAATATGATTTTTGTTTGATTTAGAATTTGATTGAATTTTGAAAATGTTGATTGAGTTTGCTGTTCTTAACCCACATGTTTTTGACATTTTTATTTAATTTTTAAATGATTAGATTCATTTAAGATTTTAATTAGGTTAAGGTATGAATTAAGCATGTTAATTAACCCTTACTTATACCACCTTAGCATAGTTAACCAAATAATTATGAGCCAATGAGATGGCATAAAACCTCACAAGAAATTTAAATTTGTAATGCACCTAGAAGAAAAGGGCCAAACGCAATTTGGCTCATGATTATAGGTTAATTAAGCTAATGGGTTTAACTTAATTAATTTCAAAACACCCCTCACACATATGAGTTGAGTTTTGATTTCCTTAATTCAACTTAGGCTCTTGAACACCTAAACATCTATCCAAAGTAGATTAATTAAGTTGGAAAGTTTTAAAAATTTTAAGAAATTAATTAAGATGGTAATTAGTGAATTAGCCCTTAATTAAAATAAGATTAGCAAGGAAAAGGGGGTTTAGGGAATATCTTAGGGGAAATGCTCTAAAATTATTCCTTAAATCTCCTATTCATTGGATAAAACCTTAATCAACTTCAATAAGGAATTAAAACATTAATCAAACCCTTAATTATCCTTAATTACATAAAAGGGGTAATTAGGAAATGCATTAGCAATTCTGCCAATTAAGCCACCAATAAATCCCAAGAAAATTAGGGGAGGCAGAAGTCATCCCCCAAAATATACCCAAAAGTTTGAGATTAATCAGTGGATTAATTAGGGAGTAATCAGTAAATTAAGATTTCCATTAAAAGGCAAAATCAGAGAAAGATACAATTCAAAATACATTAAAACCAATTTTTGAATATTCTAGATTGAATTATCTTTTAGTAGCAATTTACCTCATATTTTTTATTTATCTTTAGAGAGATATAAATTTTTGAAGTTTAGAGGATTAATTAGAATTATTTAAAACCTAATTAATCCCTTAATGTAATGGTGTAACACGTGGCGGCATGAGTCAAGTGCACTTTCCACGCGTCACTTAATGAGCGGCCACTTAAACATCACGTCACAACTTGCGTGGCAACTACATGATTTTATATCTGTTGTTCGATCAAAGATTGAACAATCTGAATTAATCTGTGATTTTAAAAGGATAAAGTAGGATTTAAAATGTGCATTTAATCTCGGTCACCCATCCAAAATGCGTGGATGGATGGCCAGAGATTCACCCCTACCAAGCTCTGTGAACCATGGAAGTCGTCCATGTTCTAGAGAAAGATCTGAGCTCAATTGAGCTCGGATTGGGCTAAAATCTTGCACACACCATCATTAAGCAATGTATATCACATCCAATGGTTGAAACTTCATGCCATTAACATTTCTTTCATAAAGGACCAACACACCTTAAGTCTAGTGATTGAAAAATGTCATACCTCTCCGGAGGTGATCACCAGTGCTCGATTCCCTTGGAGGAGCTTCGTTTGGTTAAGACAAAGCTGTGGTGAAAGAATTAGCTCCTGAGGTTGAGTATATTGCTCTTCGGACCAACCCCTCCTCCTGTGAGCTCGGTTTTGATTGAAATGGATCTCCCCTTATCTTTGGAGCTTGGGAAAGAGGTTGGGAAAGCTCGACTTGACCCTCTGATGGAGCGTGCAAAGTGAATTTGGTGGAGTTTGAGTATAGAGGAAATTTGCAATTCGATGGACTTCCCCTATTTTCAAAGGATGAAAATTGAGAAATACAAGATTCAAATCTCTTCTATAAAACTTAGGAACACTCAAGAATGCTTCCTATGACTCTCTCTTACTCAATCGATAGTGAGGATGTTGAATTCAAGTGGAATTAGGGGGATTATATCTCCTCCTATGGCAATCGGATGTCAAGCATTGATTATCATTTTGATCCAATTTCCAAGATTGAAAGGGTTGTTGGAGCTGTTAGAAGTTTGCACATGATCGATTTGGGCTAAGGAGTGGAGTGGTAACCTCCCATGTGCTTCGAATTGAGTGGAGGGAAGTTTTCCACATGTCCAATTAGAGCCATGTGCTTAGTTTTGGCCTTGGGTCAATTTGGGCTAACCCAAACCCATTGGGTTGGATGCACCACCCTTCATATAGTCTACTCAACCTATTAGAAAGGTATCAAGTAGATATGAAGAGGACTTGACTAAATTTCTCATGGATTTGACCAAAATTTGTTCTATTTCCTAGGGGTAGAATGGTCATTTGGATAATTTTTGAATTTGGATATGTTGGGTATGTTGAGAAAATAGGTTTGGCCAAGTTTCATTGGATTTGGAGTTCATTTGATATGGTTTAGCTCATGTTGACCCATTTAGGTCAAAATGGGTCAACATGGGTCACGTTGACCAATTGGTCAAATTGGGTCAAATCAAGGGTTGGGAAAAGTTCATATGACCATTTGAAATATTTTGGTGGCTTTAGTTTGATTCAATTTGGTTTAGTTTTGAGTTTTGCTCATATGACTTCATTTAGGTCAATGGTCAAGTTGACCAATTTGACACATTTGACCTATTTGAGCAAGGTCATGGGAAGGTTTAGGTTTGATTATTCATATGAAGTGGATTGGTATCTTTATTTCCAATCAATTTTGGTTAATTTGAATTTGGCTCAACATGACCCCTTTAAGTCAAGTTGGATTCAAGGTCAATTAGGCTAGGTTAGGTCTAGTTGGCCAATTAAGGCTTTGGTCAAGTTCAACAACTGATTTGGAATAAACTTGACCCATTAGTTTCAATCAATTTGGTTTAGATTAAGTTTTGACATATTTTGACTTTTTAGGTCAAGTTGGGTCAACTTGGGTCAAGTGGCCAATTGGTCTAGGTTAGGCTCAAATGTTGACTTGGTCAAGTTCAAACATAGGTCATGAATGAACTTAGATCAATGATTTCAATCAATTTGGCCTATGGTGGATTTTGGCTATGTTAGGTTTCATTTTGGCTAAGTGTTGACTTGGTCAACCCTTAAGTTTGACTTGGTTTGACCTAATTTGAGTGATTGATCATCTTATGATGATCGTTGATCATGATGAGAGGCATGGGTGAGTTTGATTCAATCCAATTTAGTTTGGATTATACTTTGGCTCATAAGGGTACTTTAGGTCACTTTGGGTCAAGTGAGCCTAAGTAGGTCAAATGGCTTGGTCAAAGCTTGATTTGAGTTTGATTGAACTTGTATATGGACCTATGATTGAAATATAATTCCATTTGCAAGTGGTTTGAAGTCAAATGGGTTTTGATTCATTTGACAATTTCATATTCAAAGGAAGAACATGAATGGATTTGGGGTTTGATTTTTGAATTGGGTTTTGATTGTTTGAATTTATATTTGGATTCATGATTGTAGGGTTGATTGAATCATGAAGGAAAATCAAGAGTTTGGCTTGATTTGAAGTTGATTTGGCTATGTTCAAGATTTTGACTTGAAAGGCTTAGGTTAGACTTTGAGTGGATTTGAGTTTAATTTTTGGAATTGGCTTTGATTGCTTGAATTTATATTTCATTTATACATGTGAATATAAATAAGAATATAAATGGGTTCTAAGAAAATTTCAAGGATTTGAAGTGATTTGATCATGATTTAGGCTAAGTCTTTTAAGAGGGAATTTAAAGGACTTAGGAAATTTTTGGAGTTTGGAGCTTGAATTTTGGAATTAGTTTGATTGACTTATATTTATATTTCATTTATATATGTGAATATAAATGAGAGTATAAATGAGTTATGAGAAAATCCCATAAATTTGAATTGATTTTATCATGATTTAAGATAAGTCCTTAAGAGGGAATTAAGGACTTAAGAAGGATTTTTGAACTTTGGATTTGATTGTTGAATTTAGTTTGATTGATTTATATTTATATTTCATTTATATGTGTGAATATAAATGAGAATATAAATAAGTTATGAGGAAATTTTAAGGATTTTATGTGATTTGATCATGATCTAGGTGAAGTCTTTTAAGAGGGAATTTAAAGGACTTAGGAAATTTTTGGAGTTTGGAGCTTGAACTTTGGATTTAGTTTGATTGATTTATATTTATATTCCATTTATATATGTGAATATAAATGAGAATATAAATGAGTTATGAGAAAATCCCATGAGTTGGAATCGATTTGATCATGATTTAAGCTAAGTCCTTAAGAGGGAAATAAGGACTTAAGAAGGATTTTTGAACTTTGGATTTGATTGTTGGATTTAGTTTCATTGATTTGTATTTATATTTCATTTATATATGTGAATATAAATAAGTTATGAGAAAATTTTAGGGATTTGAATTGATTTGATCATGATTTAGGCTAAGTCTTTTAAGAGGAAATTTAAAAGGATTTAGGAAATTTTGGAGTTTGAAATTTTATTCATGGGTTTCAATCATGGATTTCAATCACATGGAGTCAATTTGAGTTTCGAGAAAATCAAATAAGATTGATTTGAAGTTTTGACTTGAAGGAAGGAAGGTGATGAATGGTTCAAGCTAAGGTAGGAAAATTTTCCTAACACGCCTAAGGCATGACATATTCTTATGTCTAACTCTTCTAAGTCATTATGGCTAGGTTGAGTGTCCACCTAATCACTAGATGTGTCTTAAGACTAAGGAACTCTTAAAGTCTAAGAGGGGTCCTATGTCTAAAGTGGAGAGGTTGAGAGCTCATTCTAAAAAAAGGTCAACACATGCATATGGATGAATCCTAAGCATATCTATACATGCAAATGGAAGTGTTTAATACACCTTAATGATGAGTGCTAAGAGAGTTACTAAAGAAAATTTTGATGTTTTATGATGCATGATTTTGTTAAGTAGAAAAAGAGTGATTCTTTTATCCATTTTTCATATGCACATTTACAAGTATAAAAGACATAAGTGAGTAGCGGCCATTGTTAGCTGTGGGTACAAGACCTACTTAGGGCTACTTAAAATCTCGCAACCGGGGTTGTCCAAACAAATATACCATTTTTCTTAAATACATGTGCATGTACAAAAAGAAATGCATGGAAAGATATTCATGCAAAAGTTGATGTTTGTTTGGTTAATTTGTTGGTTGTTTAATTTACATGTGTAAATGTGAGAATCCTTCTTAATTCATAACATGGAAGTATATAAGAAAGGATATAAGCAAGTGTTATGTTCTTTTAAAAGAACTATACACTTTGCAAAATCCATCCAAATTCATGTTAAAAGAGAAGAGAAGGAAAGCTGCACAATACATATTTTTATATTTATACTCACATGCAAGCTTATAAATAATCATAAGTAGCATATCTTTCACTTATGATATTTGATTTATAAGTTTTAAAAATAATTTTGTATTTAATAGTCATAATAGCCATTCATATTCTTACTTTAGCCAAAACATGCAATTTGGCATAAAGGAAATATTTCATTTTTTTTAATTTGATTTTCAAAAGGCATCAATGCATGATTTTCATATGACATAAACATTTAGCATATTTGGAAAGAAATAAAGTGATGAAAGCATGTAAATTCATTCACCCTAATTAATTCCCAAAGACAAACTTATGAAATAGGATTATTTAAAGTGAACTAATTTTGTTTTAAAGAGATTTTTATTTTGTTTTAAGTTTGATTTGAATTTAGGAAATGAAAATTTTGCTGATCCTAACCCATTTCCCACATGTGTATGTTTTTTTAGTTTAATTTTAGAACCATTAGGTGAGTTTTATGCTTTGCTTAGGTTAAGGTGTACATTAAGTTCATTAATTATCCCTTACCTATACCATTTTAACATATTTAATCAAATAATTATGAGCCAATGTATGACATAAAACCACAAGGAATTTAAATCAGCAATACACATATGAAAGAAAGGGGCCTAATGCAATTGGCTCATAATTAGTGATTAATTAAGCTAAAGTTTAATTTAAGTATTTTCATAACCCTTCCCACACATGTGGGTTGGATTTTGATTTCCTTAAGCTACTTAGGTTCTGAACACCTAAGAACCTACCCAAGATGAATTGGTTAAGTTCTAGAATATTTTGAAAATTTTATCAAGATAATTAAGTAGGTGATTAGTGGGTTAGCCCTTAATTAAGTTTGAATTAAGGAAGGAAAGTGGTTTAAGGAATGTGGCTTAAGGAAAATTCCCAAATCCATTCCATAAACCTCTTCTTCACTTAAGAAATACTTAATTAACTTAATAAAGGGCCTAAATAACTATTCACATGCTCAATTACCCTTAATTACATAAAGTGGGTGATCAAGGATTCATTAATTGATTTTCCTAATTAACTCATCAATAAATCTCAAAAAAATTAGGGGAGGTAGAGATCATCCCACTAAATGCATCTGAGAAATTTGAAATGAATTAATAATAAAGTAATTAGGGTTATTAAGTTTTCACTAAAACCCTAATTAAGGAAAATGCACTATTCAACATCCGTTAGAAATAATTTTAGATTATTCCTCTCTGAATTATCTTTACAATGCTTTTTATTTTGTATTTTTTTATATTTCATGTAGTTATGAATATTTGAAGATTCAGTGATTAATAATTAATTAAAACCCCTAATTATTAATTAATCCCGTCGGTGCCACGTGGACCACTGACGCGATGCGCGCTTTCTACGTGGCACGGTGAGATTGATTATTTAAGTTGTCACATCTGAATCTGTGTCTACAGTGGTGCTACTCTCTTTCTCTCTGGATCATCCGATCAAATATCAGACTATTGAGATCAAGCCAGCAATTTCTAAAGGGATTAATCATAGATCCTACATGGATTAATCATAACCGTCCATCCAAAATACACGGATGGACGATCCATGATCTGTCACTAAGTTTGCCTGTGGGAGAGGACATACATCCACTCTCTAGGCAAGATCCAAGCTCTAAGCTCGGATTGAACTCAAACTTTATACACACCATCTAGGAGTAAGCACAAGTAAATCCAACGATCAATTGTACATGAGGTGAAATTTCTTTCACAAAGAACCACACACTCCCTATTTAAAGTTTGGGTTGAAGGCATACCTAGCCAGAGGCTATCACCTGTGCTCCAATCCATCAAGATAGCGTCGTCTGGTAGAGACAAAGCCTTGTTGAAGATTTGAGGCTTTGGTATTGAGTGACTCCTTCAATTGACCAAAATGCTCCTCCTAAGCTTGTAGCCTTGATCAAATTCCCCTCTCTCATGGCTTAAGAACTTGGAAGAAGGTTTGAGTGAACTCGATTGGGTTCCATCAAGGTGTTTGCAAGAACAATTGAGCTGAATTTGGGTATTGGATGAGTTTGAAAAAAGGTGGAGCTCCCCTATTTTTAGCTTGAAGAAACCAAGAAGAGAGAAATGGAAGTAACTCTAAGAGGCTTGGAGGAGCTTGCAATTACTTTCTCTGGCTTCCCAAGCTTCAATCGACTCTGAGTGAGTGTGAATGAAGAGAAATAAGGGGAATATATCTCCTCCAAGGTGAATCGGATGGTCAAGCATAGAGATGTTGTTTTAATCAAATTCACCCTATGCAATGGGTTTGTTAGGTCGTTTAGGGTTGCATGTGATCTGGTTTTGTCCAGAGGAGGTAATGGGGAAGTTGTCATGTGCTTAATTGAGTGGAGGAGGGATCCCATGTGCTCAATTTCTAAGTGGGTGGTTGCTTGGCCATTGGGTTGGGTTTGGCTGACCCAAATGCAATGGGTTATGTGCACCATGCTCACTAGTGTCCACTTGGTCCATTAAGAGAGTGTCAAGTGGCTATGAAGAGGATTTGACAAAATTCCAAGAGAATTTGGCCAAGAATTACCCTTCGACCTAGGGCTAAAATGGCCATTTAGCTTGGGTTTTGGTTTGAATAGGTTTGGTATGATTGAAAAATGGGTTGGACCAAGTTTCAATGAATTTAGAATTGATTTTAAGTGATTTGGCTCATGTTGACCCATTTAGGTCAAATGGGTCAAGTTCACTAATTGGTCAAATTAGGTCAAATTAAGGGTTGTTTCAAATTCATATGACCATTTGAAATGTTTTGGCATCATTGGTTTGGTTCAATTTGATTTCTATTTGGATTTAGTTCATTTGATTTCATTTAGGTCAATTGGGTACACTACCTTTGCCGGTCCCAAGTCCGGATGTGAAAAGTGGAGGGTTGCAGGTAGACCAACAGAAAACTTAAAATAATCATGACATGAATCTTTTAAATCTTTGTGTTAATGCTAAGGCATCCCCTAGATGGCAATCGTCTTGGAATACAGCAAAAAAAATATTACAGAGCTACATCCAGGGTCTGATGTTAAATAAGCAAGGTTCCACATTATGGGGGATGCGGGCAAAAGTTAGTCCATGAAACTAGAATTAGGTTAGGATCTTGGAATATAGGTACTCTTACATGTAAATTAATGGAATTAGATATATTATGGTTCATAGAAAGATAAATATTTTATGTGTTCAAGAAACTAAATGGGTTGGGAGAAGGCAAAGATTGATAGTTTAGGTTTTAAACTTTGGTATTTCAGTAGAAGTCGAACTAGAAATGGTGTAGGTGTGATTATAGATAAAAGTTTGAAGGATAATGTTATAAATATTAATAGATGTGGAGATAAATTATAGCTTTAAAGATTGTTGATACTAAGATTATTAATGTTATAAGTGTTTATGCTCCTCAAGTAGGTTTGGATGTAAGCTTAAAGAAAAATTTTGGAATGAATTAGAGGGATTAATACAAAAGATACCTCTTGAAGAAAAAGTATTTATTGGAGGAGATTTAAATGGACATGTTGGTAGAGTGGTAGAAGATTTTAAAGTATTCATGGTGGTTATGGATTTGTAGTGACTAATGAAGAAGGTAGGACTATATTAGATTTTGCTTAGCTTATGATTTTGTAGTTGCTAATACTTTATTTAAGAAAAGAGATGAACATATTATTACTTATAAAAATGGATCTAGTAAAACACAAATTAATTATTTTCTGATAAGAAAATAGATATTTTAGATTGTAAAGATTGTAAGGTCATTCGAAATGAAAGTTTAAGTACCCAACATCGATTGTTAGTTTTAGATTTTAAGATGAAAGATTGTAAGAGGAAAAATAAATCAAATTATTGTCCTAGGATTAGATGGGGACACTTAAAGAACACAAATAAAAATATTTTTAAGAGCAAGCTACAAGAGCTTAATATTGGGATGTTCATACAGAAGCTAATGTTATGTGGGAAAAAGTAGCAAGCAAAATTAAGCAAGTTGCTAAAAATGTGCTTGGAGAATCAAAAGGAAAAAACTTCTTTTAATAAAAATAGTTGGTGGTGGAGTCAGAGTGTGCAAGAAAATATAAGAAATAAGAAGCATTGTTATATGACTTGGTTTAGATGTTAAAACTTGGAGAATTGCGAAAGATATAAAGTGGCCTGTAGAGATTCTAAGAAAGCAATATATGATGCAAAAATTTAACCTTTAGTGATTTATACAATAGATTAGATACCAAAGAAGGTGAAAGATGTATGTATAAGTTATCCAACCAAAGAGATAGGAGAAGTAAAGACCTAGTTCAAGTGAGGTGTATTAAGGATGAAAATAATAAAGTGCTTTGCTTAGAAAAGGATATTGAAAATAAGTGGATGAGATATTTTGATAAACTTTTCAATGAAGGATCCGAAAGTACAATTGAGTTTAGCAACTTTAATACCCTAAACAAAAATATAAAATTTTATTTTTATCACCGTCTTAGTAAGTCTGAAGTCAGAGAAGCTTTAAAGAAATGAAATATGGAAAAGTAGTAAGACCTGATGATATTCCAATAGAAGTGTGGAAATGTTTAGGAGATCAAGGAATTTCTTGGGTTACAAATCTTTTTAATGTTATTTTAAAGACTAAAAAGATGCCAGATGAGTGGAGAAAGAGTTTGTTGGTTCCTATATTTAAGAATAAAGGTGATGCACAAGAGTGTGCAAATTATAGAGGAATTAAGTTAATGTGTCATACATTAAAATTATGGGAGAGTAATTAGCATAGGTTACGATGTGATACAAAAGTTTCTCTGTCAGTAGTTTCATGCGGTAGATCTACTATGGATGATATACATTTGTTAAGAGGTTTGATGGAGAAGTATAGAGAAGTAAGGAGGATCTACATATGATATTTATTGATTTAGAGAAAGCTTATGATAAAGTTTCAAGAGATGTTCTTTAGAGTTCTAGAACAGAAAGGAGTTAATATTGGTTATATACAAGTAATTAAGGATATGTATACTAGAGCTATTACTTGTGTCCAAACACAAGGAGGAATGATAAAATATTTTCCTATTTCAGTTGGATTACATCAAGGATCAACTTTAAGCCCTTATCTTTTTGCTTTAGTTATGGATGTTCTTACTAGGCATTTAAAGGAAGATGTACCTTGGTGTATGCTTTTTGCTGATGACATTCTTCTTGTTGATAAGATTAGAGAGGGAGTCCAAGAGAAACTTGAATTATGGAGGTCAACATTAGAGTCTAAAGTTTTTCATTTAAGTAGATCTAAAACTGAATATATGGAGTGTAATTTTAGTTGTAGAAGCTCTAGTGGTAGTATTGTGACATTAGGTGAACAAGTCATTAATAAGAGTGGCGATTCAGATATTTAGGTTCTATTGTTCAAAATGATGGTGAAATAGATGGAGATGCTATTAGTAGAATTCAAGTTGGATGGTTGAAGTGGAGGAATGCATCTGGCCTGTTGTGTGATAGAAAAGTTCCACTTAAACTTAAGTGAAAATTTTATAAGATGGTGGTAAGACCTACAATGACTTATGGTGTAGAATGTTAGCTAATAAAAGAGAAGCATAGGACAAAGTCAAGTGTTACAGAGATGACCATGCTCAGGTAGATGAGTGGCTTTACTCTTAGAGATAAAATGCAAAATGAGTATGTTCGAGAAAAAGTTGGAGTAGCTCCAGTGGCAGATAAGATTAGAGAGAGTCGTCTTAGATGGTTTGACCACATAAAGCGTCGACTGTCTAATGACCCGATTAGGAGAGTAGATGTATTAGATTTGCCTTATGTTAAGAAAGGTAGAGATAGACCTAAAAAGACTTGGTTAAGATGTATAAAAAATGACCTAAGTATACTTGAATTAAATGAGAATTTGACACATAATAGGATACAACGGAGATGAAGGATTCATGTAGCCGACCCCACTTAGTGGGATAAAGGCTTGTTGTTGTTGTTGTTGTTGGGTCAAGTTGACCAATTTGACCCATTTGACCTATTTGTGTTAGGTCATGAGTTGGTTTATGTTTCATTGGTCATATGAAATGTATTGGTATCTTTTTTTTTCAATCAATTTTACTTTAATTTGATTTTGGCTCAATTTGACCTTTTAAGTCAAGTTGGGTCAAAGGTCAATTGGGCTAGGTTGGGTCTAGTTGGCCAATTGAGGCTTTGGTCAAGTTCAATAAGTGATATGGAATGAACTTGACCCATTGGTTTCAATTAATTTGGCTTAGATCAAGTTTTGACACATTTTAACTTTTTAGGTCAAGTTGGGTCAACTTGGGTCAAGTGGCCAATTAGGGCTAAGTTAGGCTCAAATGATGACTTGGTCAAGTTTAAATATTGATCATGAATGAGTTTTGATCAATGGTTTTAATCAATTTGGCATATGGTAGATTTTGGCTACTTTAAGTTTTATTTTGGCTAAGTGTTGACTTGGTCAACCCTTAGGTTTGACATGGTTTGACCAATTTGAGTGATTGATCATCTCATGATGATTGTTGCTCACAATGTGAGGCTTAGTTGTGTTTAGTTCAATCCAATTTGGGTAGGACTAGAATTTGGCTCAAAAGGGTACTTTAGGTCACTTTGGGTCAAGTGAGCCTAAGTGGGTCAATTGACTTGATCAAGGCTTGAAACAAGTTTGGTTGAACTCACATATGGACTTATGATTGAAATATAAACCCACTTGCAAGTGATTTGAAGTCAAATGGTTTTGATTCATTTGACAATTTCAAGTTCAAAAGGGTGAACATGAGTTTGACTTAGGTTTAATTTTTGAATTTAGTTTTGGTTTGATGATTGAAGTTTATGTTTATATTTGGATTCATGATTGAAGGATTGATTGAATCATGAAGAAAAATCAATGGTTTGGCCTGATTTGAATTTTATTTGGCTAAGTTCAAGAATTTGACTTGAAAGGCTTAGGTTGAATTTTGGTTGAATTTAGATTTGATTTTTGAATTTAGTTTTGGATATTTGAATTTATTGTTCATTTATATTTGTGAATATAAAAGAGAATATAAATGGGTTATGAGAAAATTTCTTGAATTTGAATTTATTTGGGTTTGATTTAGGCTAAGTCCATAAGATAGAATCAAAGTGACTTAGGAAAGATTCTTGGGAATTTGGAATTCAATCATGAGCTTCAATCATTTGGAATTGATTTAAGTTTGAGAAAATCAATTGAGTTGGAATTGATTTAAGTTTTGATGTTGATTTTATTTGTAGTTTGGGGTTGGTTTAGACTTGATTTGGAATTTGACTTGAAGTAAGGAAGTGAGGAGTTAGTCCAAGCTATAGGGTAGGCAAATTTTCCTAACACCCCTAAGGCATGACCTATTCCCATGGCTAACCCTACTAAGTGTCTAGGGTTAAGTTGAGTGTTCACCTAATCACTAGAAGTGTCTTAAGACTAAGGAAACTCTTAGTGTCTAAAAGAAGTCATGTGTATAAGATGGAGGGGTTGAGAGCTCATTCTAAAAATGAGGTCAACATCATTGCATTGAAAATATCATAAAAAAGAATTTATCAAATGATTTTTTTATTGCTTATGTCATTTCTCCTTTTTTTTATTCAATATGAGGGATGAAATACCTTTTCCAACTGTAGTGAATAAGATAGCATTCATTTGTTAAATTATAAACATATGCTTCACTTCTTGCTACGCATAGTTAACATTCAACCTTCCATAATAAAGCCATATGCTTCACTTTTGAAAGTGAAATTAGCAAATGGAAAAGGGGGCTTATGCCAAGCATAGTTAACATTCAAACTTCCATAATGTGTCATGAATCTAATTAAGAAATTTTTAGTCCTACAAAAGAAATTTATGAATCTAAAATTTCACCACTCTTTCTATGCTTGTATAAGCTTGAGGACATTAAAGTTAAGGAGTCTAAACAAAACTCATGTTCGCATGAAGGAAAAGTAAAATTATATTTAAGAAATCAAATATGAATGATACCTGCATTTGAATTTACCAAATCAAGAAAAGAAATCTGAAAGCAAACTTTGCTCAAATCATCATTCCCCTGATAGCAAAACAATCAAAGAAGCAAAGTAAGATAGTCCCCATAAAATTAGATGAATAACTTCAGAAAATTAATATGTACTGGCACATGCATTTGAATTCATGAATCTAGATAATTTTAATGCTAACCCTCACCCAAATCACCATTTATATGGTAATAATTCATGTAATAGAGAAGATGAGTACCATGAATAACTCCTTAACCACCTACCTCTCTTCCTTTTTTTTATCCAAGAGAACAATGTAGGGAATAAATAATTTCAAATGTAGTTAAGGAAGAGGCTTCAAACCAATAAGGCAAGTTAAAACCAAAGCCATTTCATATCCTAGATGAGAACTCTGGAGCATGGAAGAGGGAAAACCACATATGGCTTAAGGGAAGAGTCAAACAACATTTCTAATTTCACTTCCACACCTCCAACATCATTTTAAATATGCAAAAGGTACATGGCAGACCCAATTTTACCCAAACAAAAATATAGAGCATTGGAAAGAGAAAGGAATTTTCACATAGCTTAGGATATGAGCCACACAACATTTCTAAACCCATTTTCATGCTTCTAATTTTATTTTAGGCATATAAAAGAGACTTAGCAAGTGTCAATCCATCCCAAATAGCAAATTGAAACATGAAAAGAAAATACAACTTGCTAATAGCTTATGGTTTGAGCCACACAACATTCCTAAACCCATTTCCATGCTCCACTTGTATTTTTGGCATATAAAAGAGACTTAGAAAGTGTCAATCCATCCCAAAAAGCAAATTGAAACATGAAAAGAAAATACAACTTGTTAATAGCTTAGGGTTTGAACCATACAACATTCCTAAACCCATTTCCATGCTTCCAATTGTATTTTAGGCATATAAAAGAGACTTAGCAAGTGTCAATCCATCCCAAATAGCAAATTGAAACATGAAAATAAAAGACAACTTGCTAATAGCTTAGGGTTTAAGCCACACAACATTTCTAAACACATTTCCATGCCTCCAATTGTATTTTAGACAAGTAAAGAGGCATAGCACATATCATTTCTCTCAAAGGAAATCCTTTTATACAAAATAAAAACATGAAATCCGTAGATAATAGCAACCGGCATGAGATTTGGGCCATACATCATCCCAAATCTCAAGATTAAAACCCTAGCATCATTTTAACCAAGGAAAAGAAGCATTCATCTCACTTTATTCACAAAAATGAGGCCATATATATATAAAAATGAGCTAATGGTTGAAAGGAAACAACCTAGAGTTTTTGGTTGCAAGGAGGAAAGGAGGAGAGAAGAGTGTCAGCTAACTAGGGCTCGACCAAATGGATTTCACACGAGGGAAGAGAGCTTGGAAGAAGGGTTTCCTTCATGCGTGTTGTTCAGCTAAGAGGGAGACCAAACGGAAGAAGGAATCACAAGAGCTCAAATATGAGAGGGATCGCACATGAGAGAGGAAGCTTGGACGAGGATTGCACGTGGGAGAAGGAACGGAATGAAGGATTTCCTTTAGGAAAACTGAGAGAGTTGCATGAATGAGAGGGATCTGGCTCATTTTTGGCCTTTAGGGCTAGTCATATATTTTGATTGACTTCCCAAAGGTAGCCAATAGAATTATTTGGGCAGAAAGTCTAATTGGATGCATTTGACGGCTAATTTGATTGGTCGATTTGGCGACTGAGCCTATTTGGATGATCTGGGTGGCTAATAAGGTAGTGACTAAGGGATAATTAGCTAATATTGGCTGCCTATTAGCTTAATGATAAAATTATTAATATTGATCATAAATAATTTGGTGAATCATAATTAATGAACCCTAGCAATATGGGTATCAATTTGAGATATTTTTATTGTGTCAAACACAACGGTGCGATCGATTTCACAATCATAGGTCGTTTGGACAATGTCGGTGATGGTCGAAGTGAAATTGGGCTTAAATTACGATATCAAGTTCAAATAGCTCAACATTCCCGAAGAACTTGTCGAATTGACTACAGAAAGCATCATTTGATATATTTTGATGTTTTAACGATAATAATGCGATCAATTTCATGAACGGAGATCGTTCGGATGTCATCGAGGCTTCCTGACTTTGATGCATGTGTAATTTCATTTAAAATTAATTTTAATTAATTGATTGGCTAATAATTGATCCAATATTTTTTTATTTAAGTAATTTTGATATTTTAAGCATAATTATGAAGCTAAATTTTAGATTTGGATGATTTTGATCGAATCTAATCATGATTAGAGCATTTAAAACCTAATTCATGTGATGTTCCTCTCGTTAATTATTTATTTTAACTTTCATGGTTCATTTGACTTGTGAATCATAAGTGGAGGTCAACCACGGCCGCCACCTTCATCTCCTCCTCCTCCCTACAGCGGTACACATACCCTCAAGTAGCTATCATCCACCTACTCTTTTGGATAAATTAAATAAAATTTATTCATTTAAGAGGGAGATAGTCAGGAAAATCTTTAAGAACCTCTTAAAGAAACCTGATTTTTAACTACCTAAGCCTAGAAAGCTAGAGGAAGTGGGCAGGAATAAAGATCCTAACTTTTACCCCTACCACCGCATGCTATGCCATGTTTTGGAGGATTGATTTACATTCAAGGAATGGCTTGAGCATAGATACAGTTAGGCATCACAGTTATCTCTAAGAAATATCTAGTGGAACAACCATCCAGTTATGTTATGGTAATCCTTGGGGATACATGTGATCCTCTCAAAATAAAAGAAGGTTGGGATATCTCTCTATTCTAAACCTCTAAAAAAATTATTTCAAAAATTAAAAAACTTTCCTTACATGTGCACGAGGCTCAACCTCAAGGAAGGTTTGTAAGTTGCCAAAGACAACTTGGGAAAGTAGAGCTCGGCGGCCGGTAGCTCATACTTGCCCGGGATAGCCAACTAATGCAACCACCCTCACGAGCCCTCCATTCCACTACTACCACTTGACTACATTTCTACTTTAAGCTCTTCTTCTGGTAAACATCTTATATCAGTAGAAGAGGGCATCATTTCCCTCACCTCACTTACTTTACTAGATTTATACTATGTACCTCCTTCAAATCTAAGAAATCAAAGAATAAAGCTAGTTGGAATTACATCTGTGTCACTTCTGATGGGTTGTCTAATTCTACTCTCATCGAAAGCTCTTCAAGTCTAAATAATAATTATAACAACTCTGATCGTTCTCTTTCTAATTCAGATATGGACTTTCCTTCTCTGAATAACATGAATTAACCTCTTAATATAGACTTGGAATCATCTGATTCTGAGGGTCCTATAGGAGAAGCTATAGCAGAGCCTAAAGAGCAGGTAGAATCTTCCACTAAACTGCCACAAAAGATCACTGAAGTCAACCTCTATAGTGGTAAGGTTCTACCTCCTAGGGCAGCACCTCAAGATAAGGGAAAACAAGTCATTAGTACTGGCAAGCAAGAAGCCCCTCCACAGGATGCTCCACCCATGGATATGCTTATGGAGAATCAGCCCAAAGTGGATTGCAATGTCCTCTCAGCTAAACTAAACATATATGATGCCCTTATCTTATCCAAAGAGATGAGGAAATCATTAATCAAAGCTCTTTTTAATCCATAGATATGCTTAGCTTAGCTGACTATTGTTGGGGAGGAGGCACATTATTCAAGAGAAGCCCATGGAATCACATTCATTGATAAAGTCCTTCTTCTAGGGGACATGGAGCACAACCATCCCCTCAACATTACAGTGGATATGGACAGATTCAAACTTTCTAGGATTTTAGTTGATTTAGGTGCATAGGTGAACATTATGAGTCTAAAGACCCTTACCTATTTGAAGATTGACATCTATGCACTCTAAGGAGATTGTATGATGTTGAGAGGATTCAATGAATAAGGCGAGAGGGCTTTAGGATCCATAGTGTTACCTTTGGAAATAGGCGACTAGAAGACTGAAGCCAAGTTCTATATAATTGATTTGAATACATCTTTCATTGCTTTGCTCAGTAGGCCTTGCATACACCAGAATAAGATGATTCCATCCTCTCTTCATCAGTGTAACAAGTTCCAAAGAGATGGAATCGAATATTATGTCAAGGGAGATGAAAATCCATTTTCAGTTAGAGAGGTCGAGATATATGAAGATGCAACCTACTATCTTCCCCAAAATCAAAATGGCTTTTCTCATGAACTTGGCCAAAATTCAAATACAAAAGAAAAAAAGAAGAACGAGAAAATGAAAATGAAATAAGAAAAAAAAGGGAAAGTATAAGCGAGAAAAGGACACCAAGGAAGAGGTAGAGCCGCATGTTATATTCCACCCACAATTCATTCCACCATACGGACATATGGGTAGGATGACTCAACCTCCACTAGGCAGAGGCAGAGGAAGATACATAGGCAATTCCATAGGTGGAAGAGCCACTGGTTTTCTGCCAGCCAATAGGGATTATGTTCCAGTTCATAAGAGTACTCTGTTATTCACATCGATTTGGAATCTAGCTCAAAGGATGAGTCTCATGTGATTAGCATACCAACCAACCCCTCTCAGCGGGTTTCATTGGATGTGACACTTGAGCCAGATAATGAAACAGACCAAGTCTCCAAGCAAAGCACGAATGTATTTGAATCAGGTTTATGTAAAATTGTTAGGTAGTTGGGAACTTTAGCTCTAACCTCACTTTCTTCTCAAAAAATTGAAGGTTTAGTAGTTAAGGAAGCCCCTAGGTCTTCCATGAATGTCAAGCCAAAGAGATTCCTATCGAGATCATCATCCTCAAGTCCAGAAGCTGATGTAGAACTTAAGGATAATTCATATAAAGTTTTAATGGAATTACCTTTTGATGGGTACTCGTCTTGTGACCATAATCTTGCAAAGAAAGGTTTGATTCCTTATACATGATGCAGGCACAGGTTAAAGTATTGTTGAGAAACTGTGGAACAATAAAGGTAGGGATGCACAATCCAGACCAGGACTAGGATTTGGTACTGCTTCAATGAACTCATTCATCATCAAGTTGAATGCTATGTTGATGATCTAGTAGTCAAAAGCAAAAAAAGGAAGACCATCTCTTTGACTTGAGAGTAATTTTTGAATGGTTAAGATAATTCAACCTCAAAATGCACCCCCTGAAGTGTGCATTCGTAGTAGCTTCGAGGAAGTTCCTTAGGTTTGTTGTTCGACACCGGGGAATAGAGATAGACCCAAAAAAGATCAAAATAATCATAGAAATGACACCCCATAAAAGTCTAACTCAACTAAGATATTTCTAAGGGTGGTTGGCATATCTAAGACACTTTATCTCCATTCTATCGAGGAGATGCAAGCCATTTTTAGCACTTGTCAAAAAAATGCTAAGTTCAAGTGGGATGACAAGTGCCAACATGTCTTTGAAGACATCAAGCAGTATTTGGTGAAGCCACCATTTCTAGCATCCCCTATCCCGGGCAATTCATTGATCCTCTACACTGCTACATTGGATGACTCCCTCATGCTTTGTTGGCCCAAGCCAACAATGAAGAGAAGGAGAATGTTGTCTATTACCTCAGCCATCATCTGATCCCTACTAAAGAAAACTACTACCTATTGAGAAATATTGCCTAGCTTTAATCTTTGCATCCTAAAAGCTACGACACTATATGCTTTCTCATAAGGTGAACTTGATTTCAAGAATTAATCCACAATAGTTTCTCATGACACGGCCGATGTTATCTGGACGATTGGCAAGTTAGTCCATGATTCTCTTACAATTCGATATTACATTCGTACCCCTCCGTGCGATGAAAGGACATGCACTGACAGATTTCTTAGCAGCACACCCACTTCCTACTGATTCTCTGCTTAGTGATGATCTCCCTGATGAATAAATCTTGAATTTAGGGGAGGTTGAAAGTCACCATTGGGAGATGTATTTTGATGGTGCGGCTTCCTTTCACAAAGGAGAAGAACCATGATCTACTCTTAGGAAAGGCAGGGGTAGGAATAGTTCTCTTAACTCTAGATCGTAATGTGACGAGATTCTCATACTACCATGCACCAACAATGAAGTGAGTATGAGGCTTTAATTACTGGTCTGGAATTAGCCATGATAGTGTGTGTCAAAAGCATCAACATCTACGAGGATTCTAAATGTATCCTATAAGGTTCAAAAACCTAAGCTTCATCACTACCACGAGTACACCGTGAAGCTGTTGGCCCAAATCCCTGAGGTCACCATCTACAAGGTCCCTCGAGGAGAGAATGCGGTAGCAGATGCTTTGGCCAAACTTGACAAGGAATTGGCATGTCCGGAAGATGAGTCCATTCTAATAAGGGTCCAAAACAGACAAGTCATATCCCTTATTTATGTTAAACTCATCGAGAGACTTTCTTTTGATGGGGAGGTTGTCATTGCTAATAAAGTTGAGGAGCTCGATTGGAGGCAACCATTCAGAGATTACTTGAACACAGGCAAACTACCTGAAGAAAAATCACAAGCCCATCAGATGAAGTAGAGAGCTCTCTCCTATGCTCTCGTGGATGGCACTTTGTACCGATGGCCATTCAATCAAATGTGGTTATGCTATTTAGACAAACATAAATCCCATAAGATCGTGATCGAAGATTCAGGTTTATGCGGAGCTCATCATTCTGTTCTGAAGATGAAAGTAAAGATCAAGAGACTAGGATACTACTGGCCTTTGATGATCACAAACTACATGAACGTAGCTAGGAGATGCCATCAATGTCAGGTATACAGTGTGGTCCTACATCAACCACCAAATATTCTACATCCTATATTAGCCTCATGGTCATTTGAGTGTTGGGATGCCAACATAGTGGGTCCTATCGATCATCCTTCTTCCAAGGGTCATTAGTTCATCTTAGCTGCTACCGATAACTTTTTCAAGTGGGTGGAGGAAATCCCACTCAAAGAGGTCACAGATTAGCATGTGCTCTAATTTTTTAGGAAACATATCATATATAGGTTCGGGATGCCTCGATGACTTATGTCTGATAATGGTACTGCATTCAAAAGCACCAAGTTCAATAACTTCGCCAGGAGACATAATACAGATTGGAGATATTCCACCATCTACAATCCTAGGGAAAATGGCCTAGCATAAGCATTCAACAAAACTCTCATCCAAATACTAAAGAAGATAGTCGATGACAATAAGCGATAGTGCCATGAGCAGTTGGTTGAAGCCTTATGGGCCTACCACACCACATACAGAACTCCAACTCAACCTACCCGTTCTCCTTAGTGCATGGATTTGAAGCTATTCTACCATTAGAAGTTTAACTCCCATCATTAAGGATAGCAATGGGCGATAAAATCACTACAAAATAGAATGTGAAGTTACGGTTAGAAGAGCTTGAAGGTTTTGAGGAGAGATGCCTATGGGCGTGCCAAAATCTCGTGTTATACAAAGCCAAGATGATTCAAGCTCACAACAAGCTTGTCCACCCTAGAGATTTTCAAGTAGGAGAGCTTGTTTTAGTTTTGGAGACCAATTGTTGCCCATCAAAAAATTGGAGGCAAGTTTGAACCCACTTGGGAAGGTCATTTTGTCATAGAGAAGACCTACCAAGGAGGATCTTATCAGCATATTAATTTTAAAGGGGAACATCCGATGCTTCCAATTAATGGGCTCTATTTGAAAAATATGCCCTTAAAATCATGTTTCAAAATAGTTACCTTCAAAATTCTATTCCAATTCATCAAAATATTCTCTTCATTCGAAGCATATTTTGCTTGTTTGTGAATCCGCCACGATGTGTTATAGGGTAGGTGCAAGAGAACCTGAGAAACATCATATCCCTCTTTCACAACATGAACACAAATTAAACACAATTCCCCAGTGCTACTAGAGTATGTGTAAAAGAACCCAAGAGGCATCCTATTTTTACTAGCACGGCCAAGTTAAGTGTAAGAGAACCCAAGCGGCATCCTTTCTTGGTGGGATCACAACTATCATTCATGGAACCATTTCATCAACTCTTAAGAGTGTTTAGGATAGGTGTAAGAGAACCCAAGTGGCATTCTATTCTCTTTTAAACACAAACACAAACACAAAAATATATCTTTTGTCTCGGGCTATTTTGATATGGGAGCAAGCCCCCTCTGGCACTCACTCATTAGCTGCTCTAGGTCGGGCTAACATACTACCTTGCTAGTGTGTCACCCTAGTGGTCATTTGTCTGGCGGATGTGAGTCCCCGCACTTTCTTCCTAACTTGACCATTGCAAATCGACAAGCGCCTTGTTAGTTTGGTAGGCCACACCTCGCAACTAGTAAACTACCTCATGTCGACTTTTTTTAAGAGGATGTAAGCCTACATGCTTTCTTCTTGAACTAGCCATCATGCACTGACTAGGTCGAATATATCTGAGGTTTAGGATAAGTCCCCCAGTAGCTCATTTCCTCTTGGCTACTTTTGAGTCGATTTAAGTCCCCCAATGGCATTCACTCAGTAGTCGCCCTAGGTGGATGCACCCGGTAGAAGATAGACTATCCCGATGTCGGTTCCACTATAAGAGGATGTGAGTCCCCAATGCTTTCTTCTAGGCTTACAAACCGCGAGCACCTTAGGTTGGTTGATGCTATCTTGTGACTCACCGTAGATACACCACTCTTTGGCAGATGTGAGTCCCCACACTTTCTCCTTGAGTTGGCCACTGAATACCTATGGATATTTTCTTCTTCAGGGTTTTAGATAAAACCCTTAGCGGCCCCTCCCCTGCGGGAACTCTGCTTGGATCACATCCTTTTGTGACCCCATTTAGACACTACCTAGGTTACTCTTGGATTGGACAATCCCCCTTTTCTAGTAACCATCCCTGTGGTTGGAGAATTTGTTTAGAGGATGCACAGATTCTCCCTTAGACTAGTAAATCTGAGATAGGTCTATGCTGATATAAGCTCTTTCTCACTATATTCTCTCACAAACCAACAGGGTCCATGATAAATAAACAAGTAAATAAATAAATCTATTCATTTATAGATTAGGAATTCAAGCCCCCAGCGGCCCCTTTCCCAAGCAGGAATCCTATCTTTGAGGCAGAGTCAGCAGACCTCCCTATAGGAATTGCCTGACTACTCTTAAGTAAAGATAAGTCCCGGGGTCGGCACTCTCTCTATAGTCGCCCTTAGGTCAGGTTCAATCTATTTGGCCACAAACAGGTTGCCCCGGCGGTCATTTTGCTTTCGAAGATGTAAGTCTACTATGCATTTTTTTTCTAGGATGACTGTCACAAACTAACGGGCAACCCTAGGTCGGGTTGATATGTTACCTTGCTAATGTGTCACCCCAGTGATTTTTTGTTCAAAAATATGTGAGTCCCCATGCTTTCTTCCCTGAACTAGCCACTGTAAACCGAAAGGCATCCCTTTGGTTGGGTAGTTCTCCCCTAGGCCAGGAAGCTACTCCTTTTGGATTGGTGAAGTAGGTCAAGGCTGACACGACTCCTACTCAGTGCAGTTCATTACAAATCGATGGGATCCATCAAAAATAATTAAAAAATAAATTAATTTTGACTATCTTTAAGTTGATTTAAGTCCTCCAATGGCATTCACTCAGTAGTCAACCTAAGATTGGGTTCAATTCATTGCCTCACCAATAGATCACACCAGTGACTGATCTCTACTTTAGAGGATATAAGTCTACTCGCTTTCTTCCTAGTACAACCACTACACACTGAAAGGCATCTCTTTGGTTGGATAGTTCTCCCCTCAGCCGGGAAGCTACTCCCTTTAGATTGGTAAATCTAAAATTAAATCAAGGCTGACATAGCCTCTACTCAATGCAGTCCATCGCAAACTGATGGGATCCATCAAACATAATTCAAAATGAAATTAATTTTGACTATCTTTGAGCTGATTTAAGTCCCCCAGCGGCATTCACTCAGTAGTCAGCCTAAGGTTGGGTTTGATCCATTTCCTCACCAGCTGATCACCCCAGCGACTGATCCCTACATTGGAGGATGTAAGTCTACTACACTTTCTTTCTAGTGCATTTCGGTAATCCCTTTGGTTGGATAGTCTTATCATGTGGTTGGTAGACTACCCCTTTGGACTGGTAAATCTGAAGTAGGCCAAGGCCGCAAGGCCCCTACTTAGTGCGGTCCATCGCAAACTAACACGGATCATCTCAAAATTCAAAATTTAAAATCTGAAATAAATTCAACCCTCCTCCCCAGTGGAGTCTAACTAAACAAATAAAACTAAACCCAATCAACCTCCCTAGTGGAGTGTTGACCTCATTTTTAGAATGAGCTCTCAACACCTCCATCTTAGACATAGGACTTCTCTTAGACTTTAACGGTTCCTTAGTGTTAAGACACATCTAGTGATTAAGTGGACACTCCAACTTAGCCCTAGAAGACTTAAAAGAGTTATCCATATGAATAGGTCATGCCTTAAGAGTGTTAGAAAAATCTCTTACCCTTTAGCTTAAACCATTCCTCAGTTTCCTTCTCTCAAGTCAAACTCCAAATTAATTCTAATTTATTTTCTCCAAACTCAAATAATTCCATGATTGAACTCCATGATTGAAATCCTTGATTGAAGTCCATGATTGAAAGTCATGATCAAAATCCATAAAAAATTCCTAAGTCAAATTTTTCTAAGTCATTAACCCTTTCTTAAGGACTTAGCCAAAACTATGATCTAAACCTACTCAAATCTTTGAGATTTTCTCATGATCCATTTATAATCTCATTTATATTCCCATTTATAAATGAAATATAAATTCAAACCCATCAAATCAAATTCAAGACTCCAAATCAATTCATGAAAATTCCCTTAAGTCCCTTTAATTTTCCATTAAAAGACTTAGCCAAAATTAACTCTAAACCTTGATCAAATCAATTCAAACCCTTGGGACTTTCTCAAAAACTTATTTATATTCTCATTTATATTAACATATATAAATGAAATATAAATATAAATCAATCCAATCTAAGGCAAAAATTAAATTCCAAATTTAAAATGCTTGAAATTCCCTTAAATACCTTAATTTTTCATTAATGGATTTAACCTAAACTTTGATCAAACCATTTCAAACTCATGGGATTTTCTCAAAACTTATTTGTATTCTCATTTATGTGCTCATATATAAATGAAATATAAATATACATCAATCAAATCCAATTCAAAATTTAAATTTCAAATTAAAAATTCTCTTAAATCCTTTAAATTACCTTTAATGGATTTAACCCAATTCATGATTAAACCACTTTAAATTCTTAAAATTTTCTCATGATCAATTCATACTCTCATTTATATTCATATATAAAAATGACATATAAATTCAAACAATCAAAACCAATTCCAAAAATCAAATCTAAGCCTTTCAAGCTAAATTCTTGAACTTAGCTAAATCACTTTCAAATCAAGCCAAACTCTTGATTTTCTCTCATGGTTCAATCAATCCTACAATCATAAGCTCATATATAAATCCAAACCTCAATCAAACAATCAAAACCCAAATCAAAAATCAAAACCAAGACCCCTTCATATTCTTCCTTTGAATATGAAATTTTAAAATGGATCAAAATCCATTTGACTTCAAACCACTTGTAAATGAATTTATATTTCAATCATAAGTCCATATACAAGATCAATCAACTTCAAATCAAGCTTTGACCAAGTCATTTGACCCACTTAGGCTTACTTGACCCAAAGTGACCTAAAGTACCCTTATGAGCTAACTTTTGATCCTAACCAAATTGGATTGAACCAAACTCATATATCCTCTCATCATGATCAACAATCATCATGGGATGATCAATCAATCAAACCAAGTCAAACCTAAGGGTTGACCAAGTCAACGCTTAACCTAAAATGAAACCTAACATAGCCAAAATCCATTGTAGGCCAAATTGATTGAAACCATTGATCTAAGTTCACTCATGACCTATGTTTGAACTTGACCAAGCCAACATTTTAGCCTAACCTAGCCTAATTGGCCCACTTGACCCAAGTTGACCCATTTTGACCTAAAGGGTCAAAATATGTCAAAACTTGATCTAAGCCAAATTGATTGAAACCAATGTGTCAAGTCCATTCCAAATCACTTGTGGAACTTGACCAAAGCCTAATTTGGCCTCATGTCATTCATGCATTCATAATTTCATGTTTAAAAATTTTAAAATGAAATTATTTACTTTATGTCAAATGTGCATGTGTTGGCTAAAGTAAAATATGAGTGGCTATTATCACTACTAAATCTAAAATATTTTCAAAATACATAAATGAAATATCAAATTTGAAAGTGTATTATTCTTATACTTTAATTATAAGCTTGCATGTGATGGATTATAAATTCATGTTTAGTGAAGCCTTTCCTTTCTTTCTTATGTTAACATAGTTTTGAATAGGAGTTAGTAAGATGTAGGGTTCATTTGAAAAAAACCCAACACTTAATTATTCTCATACCATATTCATCCCTATGTTACCATCTAAGAAAGGTTACATACACTTGCATGAATAAATTGTATAAATAAAATAAATCTATTAAACAACTTTTGCATATTCCTTTTTCATTTCATTTCTTTTATATACATATTTGTACTTAAGGAAAGTGGTATATTAATCTAGACAATCTCAAGGTTGTGAGGCTTTAAGTAGCCCTAAGTAGGTCTTGTACCTTACACCTCTGGTTAACAATAGCATTTTATTCACTTATGCCTTTCTTACTTTCATGCACGTATGTGAAATTTTGGATAAGGAAAATATTTTCTACTTAAGAAAAATCATACATATTCAACTTCTAAATTTTCTTAAATGGATTACTTAGCAAGCATCATAAAGTGTGTTAACTATTCTCATTTGCATGTATAGATATGCTTAAGGTCTATCCATATGCATGTTATATTTTTTGGGAAAGAAATGAAGTAATGTGTGTTATGTGAATTTTGATTCATTTTATTTAATCTTAAAATGTCTTTCTTTTTGAATAGGTTTGTTTAGAGTTTGTCTAAACTTAGGATTGATTATAAGATGTAATCAAAATGTTCACCTAAATGAAATTAAAATATGAACTTATCTTAGAAATTACTTAATGATTAGGGAAGGAAAGAGAAGTTCTCTTCTCTTTCCCTCTCTTCATAACTTAGTAATTAATTATAGGTTTTACTCAAACCAAACTAAAACATAAAATAAAATAAACCTAAAACACTTAAACAACTTAAATGAAACCCTCCTCTAAGTTGAACATGTTATTCACACTTAGAAAACTTGAACCAAAAGTCCTAAGCTAAGCATGTCACACAAACCTTCAAAGCACACACATTAGCCTAAGTCACCACTTCTAGCCTTAGGTTAGGTTGGTTCATGGTTTGATGTTATATTTTATTTCATGATAAATATTTTAAACTGGATGTTAGGTTGTATGCACATAGAATGAATGATGACGTGCTTAGTCTAACTATTCTTTTCTGCAGGAGATTGTGCTTAAGGGGCGCTATCATAAATAAAAATATAAATGTGTCTTGCTTGCAGGTGCTTATACCCCTTTGCATAATCCATAGGCCAGGCGGACCTAGTCACCCATGTTTGAGGTGATAAGTCTAATATACATGCTTGGGATTTATGTGATGTGATTTAACTAACCCTTATTTTACAGGTGTTAGCTAGATTTCCCTTTTCCTTTTCATGTAAAAATTTATATATTTAGGATTTTGGAATGATTTGTTATGGGGGATTAGGATGAGCATTGGTCATAAGGTCCTATCTTATGCACCATGTGAAGCCTTGGAGCAACCACCATCCAACCATTCAAAGGAGGAGCCAAAGAAGAAAAGAAGAAAGAAGAATAAAGCTTGAAGACCCCCATAACAATGAATTCCTTTGCTTAAATTGTAATTCAATTCACTTATAATATGGGTTGTATAAGGGTAGAGCTCTGCTACCCAATTTGATATTTTTGGAGTTTGTGCGGTGGTGTCCGATCACAAATGGCCATTTATTCTTTTTTACAATTAACTTTATAAATTATTTGATGATTTATTTAGCTTTTGCATTAAGTGGTGTGCTTTTCTAATTTTTTCCTTGCTTTATGTATGGCCTGGATGTGGATTAGGCTCTTTAGGAAAAATAAATCTTTTACCCAACTTAACAACTCAAATTAAAACTAAATAATTCATAACCTCATCTAAAGCTTAGGATTAAAATCAAGATAAAAGAATTAGCAACCCCTTAGCTGGATGAGCATTTTTTTATAATATCATGCACAAATGCATCTTATTTCACTCTTAATTTGAGGCTTCCACCTTTGCTAGAGAACACGGCTTGACCTTTGAGGACCGTGGTGGAAACTCACCTACTACCTTCTCACTGATTTTGGCCAATAATCTGATTTCTCATGCATTAGTCATAAAAATCCTATTAGCCTGATTCAAAATGATTATCTAAAAATAAAAATAAAATAAAATTTGAAATGCATTAGATTTAAGATATTTGAAGTATGTTCCTTTACATGATCTAGTCTCTTTAGGGAGTGAGTTTAAGGACTTAGTCTTTTTCTAAATAATAACAGCCCAGCTATCTTGAATAAGTATAAAGACTTGCCTACATGTATTTAAAATCGTAGGAAGAATTAGTTGGTGGCCACCCCCAGGCAGTTGTAAGTCCAAGTTGTCGGGTGGTCTGTCCTCTCTTGTGGATGCAAACCAATTACTCATTTTTGTCTTAGATTAGGTTGTGCTTGACCCTCGCCAAAGCTCCTAGATTCAAGTTCTGAGATTATTTTTCCCCTTTTCGGGCAACAAGTATAATTCCTCACCTCTTAGGCAATCCTTTAATCTTGTGCTAAGGAAACTTAAGTCCTAAAATTCTAATAAAAAATGCAACTCAAACAAATTAAATTTTAGCCTAATCTGAGCTTAATTGAGCTTGGATCAGAATCTAGAAGGTGGACGTATCTCATTCTTCTTGAGCTTTGCTAGGGATGAATCTCTGGCCATCCATCCGCGCCATTTGGATGGACGGTCGAGATTATTCTCACATTTATATATCTATTATCCATTTTATAAACTGTGGGTGTATCTCTCGTCGATCTTTGATCGAACGGCTAAGGATATTAGAGCGTTCCCTACCAGCCAGCCCCATGTGATGTTTAAGTGGGTGGCTCATGGCGTGACACATGTAAAGAACTGACCTCCGCCACCACGCGTCGCGCCATGAGCCTATATTAAGCAGGGATTAGTTAGAGATTTTAATTAATTCTTAATTAATTCAAAAGTCTTCCAAAAATCATAACTCTTAATAAAAAAATCAAAAAAAATAAAAGAAAAAATGCTATGGATAGATTATTTCATCTAAAATATTTTAAAAATATTTTCAATGAATTTTGAATTCTCCTTTTCTCTAAATTTGGGTTTCTTTGGTAATTTTAATTAGCTAATTATTCTCTAATTAAGTCATCAATTGATCTCAAACTTCAAAGGTTCATTTTAGGGGATGACCTCTACCTCCAGTAATTAGCTTGAGATTTATGGAGGCCTTAATTGGAAAAATTGTTATTTCATTCCCTAATTACCTCTTTCATGTAATTAAGGGTAATTTAGGTGTGATTAGTGGATTCACCCTATGATTAAGTTTGATTAAGGTTAGATCCAGTGAGTAAGGGTTTTATGGAATAATTTTGGGGCATTTCCCTTGAGTTATTCCCTAAACCCCCTTTTCTTTCCTTAATCCCCTCTTAATTAAGGGTTAATTCATTAATTATCCCTTTAAATAATTTTCAAAAAAATTCTAAAAAGTCCATAACTTAATTAATCTACCTTGGGTAGATGCTTAGGTGTTTAATAGCCTAAGTCTAATAAAGGAAATTAAAACCCCTTTCATAAGTGTGAAATGGTGTTTTAAAAGTACTTAAGCTAAACCTCTTAACTTAATTAACTTTTAATTATGAGCCAAATTGCATTAGGCCTTTTCATTACTAGGTACATTACAAATTTAAATAACTTGTGGGTTTTATGTCATCTAATTGGCTCATAATTATTTAGTTAATTTTTCTAAGGTGGTGTAGGTTAAGCCACTTAATTCATACTCTAACCTAATCAATGCTTAAAAATGGATTTAATTATCTAAAAATTAAACAAAAATATAAAATACATGTGGGAATGGGTTAGGAACAGCAAACGTATTTCACCTTTTCAAAATTAAATCAAACTTCAAACCAAACAAAAAAAATTTTGAAATTCACTTTGATTTATTCTAAATTTTTCTTATTCTTTAAGAATGTCTTTAGGATTTAAGTAAAGTGAGTTTGTTTACATGCTTTCATTGCTTTAGATCTTTCCCAACATGTTAAGTTGTATGTCATGTGATTCATGCATTCATAATTTCATGTTTAAAATTTTAAAATGAAATTGTTTACTTTATGTCAAATGTGCATGTGTTGGCTAAAGTAAAATATGAGTGGCTATTATCACTACTAAATCCAAAATATTTTCAAAATTCATAAATGAAATATCAAATCTGAAAGTGTGCTATTCTTATACTTTAATTATAAGCTTGCATGTGATGGATTATAAAGTCTTGTTTAGTGAAGCCTTTTCCTTTCTTTCTTATGTTAACATAGTTCTGAATAGGAGTTAGTAAGATGTAGGGTTCATTTGAAAAAAACCTAACACTTACTTATTCTCATACCCTATTCATCCATATGCTACCATCTAAGAAAGGTTACCTACACTTGCATGAATAAATTGTATAAATAAAATAAATCTATTAAACAATTTTTGCATATTCCTTTTTCATTTCATTTCTTTTATATACATATTTGTACTTAAAGAAAGTGGTATATTAATCTGGACAACCTCGAGATTGCTATGCTTTAAATAGCCCTAAATAGGTCTTGTACCTTACACCTCTGGTTAACAATGGCGTTGTATTCACTTATGCCTTTCTTAATTTCATGCATATATGTGAAATTTTGGATAAGGAAAATCTTTTCTACTTAAGAAAAATCATACATATTCAACTTCTAAATTTTCTTAAATGGATTACTTAGCAAGCATCATAAAGTGTGTTAACTATTCTCATTTGCATGTATAGATATGCTTAAGGTCTATCCATATGCATGTTATATATGTTGGAAAAGAAATGAAGTAATGTGTGTTATGTGAATTTTGATTCATTTTATTTAATCTTAAAATACCTTTCTTTTTGAATAGGTTTGTTTATAGTTTGTCTAAACTTAGGATTAATTAAAGATGTAATCAAAATGTTCACCTAAATGAAATTAAAATGTGAACTTATCTTAGAAATTACTTAAGGATTAGGGAAGGAAAGAGAAGTTCTCTTCTCTTTCCCTCTCTTCATAACTTAGTAATTAATTATAGGTTTTACTCAAACCAAACTAAAACATAAAATAAAATAAACCCAAAACACTTAAACAACTTAAATGAAATCCTCCTCTAAGTTGAACATGTCCTTCACACTTAGAAAACTTGAACCGAAAGTCCTAAGCTAAGCATGCCACACAAACCTTCAAAGCACACATATTAGCCTAAGTCACCACTTCTAACCTTAGGTTAGGTCGGTGCATGGTTTGATGTTATATTTTGTTTCATGATAAATGTTTTAAACTGGATGTTAGGTTGTATGCTCATAGAATGAATGGTAGGATGTGCTTAGTCTAACTATTCTTTTATGTAGGAGATTATGCTTAAGGGGCGCTATCATAAATAAAAATATAAATGTGTCTTACTTGTAGGTGCTTATACCCCTTTGCATAATTCATAGGCCAGGTGGACTTAGTCACCCATGTGTGGGGTGATAAGTCTAATATATATGCTTGTGATTTGTGTGATGTGATTTAACTAACCTTTATTTTGTGTTACTAGATTTCCCTTTTCCTTTTCATGTAAAATTTTGTATATTTAGGATTTTGGAATGATTTGTTATGGGGGATTAGGATGAGCATTGGTCATAAGATCCTATCTTATGCACCATGTGAAGCCTTGGAGCAACCACCATCCAACCATTCAAAGGAGGAGCCAAAGAAGAAAAAAAGAAAAGAAGAAAGAAGAATAAAGCTTGAAGACCCCCATAACAATGAATTCATTTGCTTATATTGTAATTCAATTCATTTGTAATCTGGGTTGTATAAGGGTAGAGCTCTGCTACCCAATTTGATATTTTTGAGTTTTTGCAGTGGTGCCCGACCACAAATGACCATTTATTCTTTTTTTGTGATTAGATTTATAAATTATTTGATAATTTATTTAGCTTTTGCATTAAGTGGTGTGCTTTTCCTAATTTCTTCCTTGCTTTATGGATTGCCTGGATGTGGATTAGGCTCTTTAAAAAAACAAATCTTTTACCCAGCTTAACAACTCAAATTAAAACTAAACAACTCATAACCCCTCCTAAAGCTTAAGATTAAAATCAAGATAAAAGAATTAGCAACCCCTTAGCTGGATGAGCATTTTTTTATAATATCATGCACAAATGTATCTTATTTTACTCTTGATTTGAGGGCTTCCACCTTTGCTATAGAACCCAGCTTGACCTTTGAGAGTTGTGGTGGAAACTCATCTACTACCTTCTCACTGATTTTGGCCAATAATCTGATTTCTCATGCATTATTCATAAAAATCCTTTTAGCCTGAGTCAAAATGATTGTCTAAAAATAAAAATAAAAAAATTTGAAATGCATTAGATTTAAGACATTTGAAGCATGTTCCTTTACATGATCTAGTCTATTTAGGGAGTGAGTTTAAGGACTTAGTCTCTTTCTAAATAATAATAGCCCAGCTATCTTGCATAAGCATAAAAAATTTTCTACATATATTTAAAATCATAGGAGGAGTTAGTTGGTGGCCACCCCCAGGCAGTTGTAAGTCCAAACTGTCGGGTGATTTGTCCTCTCTTGTGGAGGAAAACCAATTACTCATTTTTGCCTTAGATTTAAGTTGTGCTTCCGGCCCTCACCGAAGCTCCCTAAATTCAAGTTCTGAGATTATTTTTCCCCTTTATGGGCCATAAGCATAATTCCTCACCTCTTAGGCATTTCTTTATTCTTGTGCTAAGGGAACTTAAGTCCTAAAATTCTAATGAAAAATGCAACTCAAATAAATTAAATCAATTTCTAAAATATAAAGCCTAATTTTTGGATAGTTTGAGATGCTCGCTAGGTCTCCTAGCATCGTAAGCATCTCCTACTTATTTCCCATTTTTGGCTTCGATAATAACTCCCTCTTTTGATCAATCCCATTTGATCTTCAGATACAAACTAATCAATTGATAGTCCTTCATATTAAAATCTTTAAAGACAATGATCATTTACCTGAATCGAGAGTTTTCCTAAGGGATACTATCTTTTAAGATGTAATTAACGATGGGGGCTTGCCCCTGTAGGGAACTTAATGAACTCAGTTTAAAATAAATCATGTTTTACTTTTCATATAAAGTAGGGGAAGAATCTCTGGTATATATCCAGACCCATCATCCTTATGAGTCTTTATTGTGGTGATTGGTTCCATTAAAGAATAGTGACTTTTATCTTTCGATATAGTACATTATACCTTGATGATGTATCCGATCACCTGAATAAGTACATCTGCAGATTTGTGTGGCATCTTATCAAGATGAATTTTTATATAGGGTGTTGCCTCTTTCATTTCTCACCAACATATTTGGAAGGCGACTCCCCTATATAGAAATTTTTCTCCACATGGAGTCAAATCAAATAATCAAATCAATCAGCTTCTCCTCAATGATATGCAAATCTTTCTAATTCGCCCAGTGAAATCAACTCAATCCAACCGGAACTTGCTCCCTTTGTGGAAGGTTTACATCTTTCATCCCCGGTGGACTCCAAATTTTAATTCCCCATCGAATTTCACAACCTCTCATCCCCTAGTGAATGACTTGAACCTGCTTCCCCTAGTGGAAGGTTCACATACTCTGTCCCTAGTGGATTTCCCCTTTGCTCTCTTATATATTTGACATAAGTAGAGTTGTATTGCATTAAGCTCTTGATTCCTTCTACACCTCTGATTTAGGAGTAGATCATTTATGTTAGTGCTTGTGATTATTCGGCATTGTTGATTGTCTCGATCAACACCAATATGTGTGATATACCTTGTCAGTCACACCACACCTATTGGGTACCCTTTGTTGACCTCACATTTCAACTTCTCCATCTTAAGCATAGGACTCCTCTAAATACTAAGAGTTCCTTAGTCTTAAGAAACTTCTAGTTATTAGGTGAACACTTAACCTAACCCCAGAGACTTAGAAGAGTTAGCCATAGGAATAGGTTATGCCTTAGGGGTATTAGGAAAACTTATCTACCCTATAACTTAAACCTAATCCTTGCTTCCCTCCTTCAAACTAATTCCAAATCAAATCTTAAAGCAATTCCAACTCAATTGATTTTCTCAAATCATAAATCAATTCCAAAATTAAATTCAAAACTCAATTCCAAATCAAATCTTAAATCAATTCCTTTTCAATGGATTTTTTCTAAGTCATAAATCAATTCCAAAATTTAAATCATGAATCAAGTCTTAAATGATTAAAACCCAAATTCAATTCCAAATCTAAAATCTTTCCTAGGCCCTTTTGATTTCATCTTATGGAGTTAGCTCAAATAAAATCCAAATCACTCCAAACTCAAAAGAATTTTTTTTTTTTTATAACTCATTTATATTCTCATTTATATTCACAAATATAAATGAAATATAAATGAAATATAAATTCAAATAACCAAAACTAAATTCAAAACTCAAGTCCAAATCTAACCTAAATCCAACCTATACCCTTTCAAGTCAAACCCTTGAACTTAGCCAAATCATTCTCAAATTAATCCAAACCTTTGGATTTTCTCTTAAAACAATCATTCCTTCAATCACATGCCCAAATATAAACATAAACTTTAATCATCAAACCAAAATCAAACTAACCCAAATCAAACCCATGTTCACCCCTTTCGACTTGAAATTGTCAAATAAATCAAAACTCATTTGAGTCCAAATCACTTGCAATTGGATTTATATTTCAATCATAAGTCCATATATGGGTTCAACTAAACTTGAATCAAGCATTGATCAAGCCAATTGACTCACTTAGGCTCACTTGACCCAAAGTGACCTAAAGCACATTTTTCAGTCAAATTCTAATCCAACCCAAATTGGATTGAACTAAGCCCATCTAAGCCTCACATTGTGAGCAACAATTTTCTTTGGATGATCAATTACTCAAATTAGGTCGAACCAAGTCAAACCTAGCCTTTGACCAAGTCAACATTAGCCCAAATGATACCCAAACTAGCCAAAATCTATCATAAGCCAAATTGATTGAAACCAAAGCTTGCAATACATTTCAAATGATCAATCGAGCCTAAATCAACCCATGACCTAATCCAATTGGGTCAAATGGGTCAAATTGGCCAACTTGACCCATTTGACCTAAATGAACCTAAATGAACCAAAACTAAATATAAATTAAATTAAACCACCAATGATATCCATAGGCTCCAAATGATCATTTGAACTTGACCTAACCAATGATTTGACCCAATTTGACCAATTGGTTAACCTAACCCAAATTGATCCAACTTGACCTAAATTGGTCAAATTGAACCAATTCAAACCAAATGAACTCCAAATCACTTGAAATTTAGCCTTACCTATTTTTGAAATATTTTAAATCTGCTTAAATCAAAATTAAGGCCAAATGACCAATTTATCCCTAGGTCAAAGGGTATCTTATGGCCAAATTCACTTGAAATTTGATCAATTCTTTCTTATGGCCACTTGGCATTCTCCTAGTGGTCCGTGGACACTAAGGGTGGTGGTGAACATGACCTAATAGGTTTGGGTTAGCCATGACCCAACCCAAGGCTAAATCGACACCTCCACTATAAATTGGACACTTGGATCACCCCATACACAAGCACTCCCTCTCCTTCCCTCCATTACCTAAAACGAATCACATGGAGTCTCTAACAGCCCAAATAAATAAATCAATCGAAAGAGCTAAAATAGCAAAGCTAGTCTCGACCATCCAATCTAATAAGGGGGAGATATACTCCCCCTCATTCCCACTCAAACCATAGACATTGCATTTGATTGAGCACTAGGAATCAAAAGCAAGCTTCTCCAAACTTCCCAAAGCCATTTCCAAGCCACCTCAATTTCTCCTTCTCAGTTTTCTTCAAAGCCGAAATAGGGGAGCTGAAGTGAAACTCCAACTGACTCAATTCTCCATCAAATCCAAATTACTCTTGCAAACATCATCAAGGGACCTCGTTGAGCTCAACCAAGGTGTTTCCCAAGTCTCCAAGCCACGGGAAGCCTCACCTTGATCAAACCTAATCACCATTGAAGGGGAGCTTGGTCAACCGAGCAATTCACATCAAATCAAAGCTTAATACCTTCAACAGGGCTTTATCTCTACTAGACGAAGCTACCTCCTCCGTTGGAAGTGCTGATGATAGCCTCGGGTGGTATTGCTCAAAACCAATCCTAATTTAAAAAATGATTGGTCCTTTGTGAAGGAAATTGTAATTCCATTAAATCTTAGTCATTGGATCTCTTGCTTGTGCTCCTCTAAAGGTGTGGGTTAAGTTTGAACTCCATCCGAGCTTGAGTGAGCTCAGATCGATCGATGATCGATGGACGGCATCTGTCTCTCACCGCTCAGGAGGAAATAAATCACACATCGTCCGTTCTGTGTGATTGGAATGGACAGTTGTGATTTAATCATGTTAGATCTTCCTTTAATTTAAGCCTAAATCACGGGATTAATCACGCCCGTCTGATCTTAGATCGGATGGCTAGTGGAGAAAGCGCGTCCACCGCCAACTGACGCGGCACGTGATGTGACAACTTAAATAACTAATCCCATTGTGCCACATAGAAGGCACGCCGCGACAGCAGTCCACACGTCGATGGGATTAGTTAATTAATTAGGCTATTTTAATTATTCATTAATCACAGAAACTTCATAAAATCATAATTAAATATAGAAAATGCAAAAAAATAAATGATGGCTCATTTTAAAGGTATTTTAGAGGAAAATCCAATAAAATTATTTCTAATTGATTTTAAACAGTGAATTTTCCTTAATTAGGGTTTAATCACCTTAATTAGTCCATAATTACTTAATTAATTAATTCCAAATTTCTCAGACATGTTTAGGAGGAGGACTTCTGCCTCCCTTAATTTTCTTGAAATTTATTAATGAGTTAATTAGGAAAATTAATTAATGAACTCCTAATCACCACTTTAATATAATTAAGAGTAATTAAGCATATGAATAGTGATTTAATCCCTCAATTGAGATAATCAAACATTGTTTATGTAAGGAGCAGGTTTATAGAATGGGTTTGGGATATTTTTCCTAAGTTATTCCCTAAACCCCTTTTCTTCCTTAATCCAAATATAATTAAGGATTAATTCACTAATGATCTACTTAATTAGTCTAATCAAGCTTTCAAAACCAATTTGGAGTTAATCAATCTCTTGTTGGGTAGATCCCTAGGTGTTCAAGAGCCTAAGATAAGTTTGAGAAAATTATATCCAACTCACATGTGTGAGAAGGTTATGAAAGTACGTAACCAAAATATGTTAGCTTAATTAATCAATAATTGTGAGCCAATTGCATTAGGCCCCTTTATGTCTTAGGTGCATTGCTGATTTAAATTCCATGTGGTTGCATATCATATGTTGGCTAATAATTACTTGTTTAATTATGTTAAAGTGGTGTAGGTAAAGGGTAATTAATGGATTTAATTCACAGCTTAACCTAAGTAAAACATAAAATTAACCTAATTGTTCTAAAATTAAATTAAGCCAATTCACACATGGGAGAAATGGGTTAGGACCAGCAAACTCTTTTCACATTTCCTAAGTCAAATCAAATTCAAAAATAAAAATCTCTTTAAAGAATTTTGAATCACTTTAAATGATCTTATTTCATAGGATTGTCTTTAGGAATTAATTAGGGTGAATGAAGTTATATGCTTACATCACTTTATTTCTTTCCAAGCATGTTAAATGTTATTTGCCATATAAAATCATGCATTCATATCTTTTGAAAAATCAATTAAATGAAATATTTCCTTCTATGTCAAATTGCAATTTTTGGCTAAAGTAAGAATATGAGTGACTATTATCACTATCAAACCAAAAAATATTTTACTTATAAATGAAAGATTATAAATGAAGTGATGCTACTTATAAGTACTTATAAGCTTGCATGTGATTATAGCATAAGAAATGTATTATGTGATTTTCTTCTCTTCTCTTCTCTTAACATGGATTTGAATATGATTTGCAAAGTGTATAGTTCATTTGAAAAGAACATAACACTTGCTTAAATCTATTCATATGCACTCCTATTTTATGACTTAAGAAGGATCTCTACATTTACACATGTAAATTACACAACCAAACCAAAGATAATCTTTTGCATGATTCTTCATCCATTTGTTTCCTTTTGTACATTTACATGTATTAAAGAATAGTGGTATATTAGTCTAGACATTCCGGGGTTGCTTTAAGTAGCCCCAAGTAGGTCTTGTACCTTACACCCTTGGTGTAGAAAATAATGGCGTTGTACTCACTTATGTATTTTATACATATGGATGTGCATTTAGCTAATGAATAAAGAATTCCTCTTTTCTACATAATAAAGACATGCATTCATGGAATATCTAAATTTTCAAATCATATCTCTTAGCATTCATCATCAAGGTGTGCTAAAATTTGCATTGCATGTATAGGTATGCGTTGACCTCATTTTTAGGATGAGCTCTCAACCCCTCCATATTAGACATAGGATTGTTCTTAGACTTAAAGAGATTCTCAGTCTTAAGACACATCTACTGATTAGGTGGACAGTCAACCTAGCCCTAGAAACTCAGAAGAGTTAGCCATAGGAATAGGTCATGCCTTAGAGGTGTTAGGAAAATTGCATACCTTATAGCTTGAACCACATTCCTCACTTCCTTCTTTCAAGCCAAACTCCAAATCAATCAACATCAAACTTAAATCAATTCTAACTTAATTGATTTTCTCCAAATTTAAATCAATTCCAAATGATTGAAACCCATGATCAACTCCAAATGATTGAATCTTATGATTGAAATTTCAAGCTCAAATTATTTCCTAAGTCCTTTGATTCCCCTAAAGGACTTAGCCTAAATCAAATCTAAATCTATTCAAATTCATGAAATTTTCTCACAACCCATTTATATTCACATATATAAATGAAATATAAATTAAAATCAATCAAACTAAATCCAAAATTCAAATCCAAGTCAAAATATCTTTCCTATGTCACTTTGATTCCCTCTTAAGGACTTAGCCAAAATCAAGTTCAAATCACTTGAAATTCATAAAATTTTCTCATAACCCATCTATATTCTCATTTATATTCACATATATAAATGAAATATAAATTCAAACAACCAAAACCAACTCCAAAAATTAAACTCGAATTCAATCAAAATTCAACCTAAGCCTTTCAAGTAAAAATCTTGAACTTAGCCAAATCAACTTCAAATCAAGCCAAACCCTTGATTTTTCTTCATGATTCAATCAATCCTTCAATCATGAATCCAAGTATAAATATGAACTTCAATCACCAAATCAAAACTCAATTCAAAAATCAAATCTAAGTCAAACTCATGTTCACCCCTTGAACTTGAATTTGTCAAATGAATCAAAACCCATTTGACTTCAAACCACTTGCAAATGGATTTATATTTCAATCATAAGTCCATATGTGAGTTCAATCAAACTCAAATCAAGCTTTGACTGCCATTTGACTTACTTAAGCTCACTTGACCCAAAGTGACCTAAAGTACCCTTATGAGATTAATCCTAACCAAATTGGATTGAACTATGCCCATCTAAGCCTCTCATCATGATCAAAAATCATCATGAGATGATCAATCGCTCAAATTGAGTCAAACCAAGTCAAACCTAAGGGTTGACCAAGTCAACAGTTAGCCAAAATGAAACCCAACATACCCATAGGCCAAATTGATTGAAACCATTGATTAAGAATTCCATTGGCTGTTTGAACTTGACCAAGTCAACATTTGAGCCCTAATCAGCCCAATTGGCCCCAACCTAAAAAGTCAAAATATGTCAAAACTTGATCTAAGTCAAATTGATTGAAACCAATGGGTCAAGTTCATTCCAAAATGATTGTTGAACTTAACCAAAGCCTCAATTGGTCAACTAGACCCAACTTAGCCCAATTGACCATAAACCCAACTTGACCTAAAAGGATAAATTGAGCCAAACTCAAACATAAATCAAATTGATTAGAAACAAAGATACCAATCCATTTCATATGACCAACCAAACATAAACCAACCCATGACCAAATAATTATTAACTTGACCCATTTGACCTAAATAAACTCAATTGGACCAAAACTAAATATAAACCAAATTGAATCAAACCAAATCCACCAAAATATTTCAAATGATCATATGAACTTGACCCAACCCTTGGTTTGATCCAATTTGACCAATTGGTCAATTTGACCCCCAAGTTTACCCATTTTGACCTAAATGGATCAACATGAGCCAAATCACATCAAACAAACTCCAAATTCAATGAAACTTGGCTAACCTATTTTTCAAACATATTCAAATTGAAACCCAAGCCAAATGACCATTTTACCCCTAGGCCATAGGGTAAATTTTGGCCAAATCCACTTGGAATTTGATCAAATCCTCTTCATGATCACTTGGCACTCTCTTAGTAGACTAAGTGGACACTAGGGAATGTGGTACACCTAGCCCAATGGGTTTGGGTCAGCCCAACCTAACCTTAAAGATCAAAACTAACCACTTGCATGAAATTGAGCATATGGAATCCTTCCTCCACTTGATTTAAGCACATGGGAGCTCCACTACTCCACTCCTTAGGCCAAACCGAATGCAACGACACCTCTAATAGCCTAACAAACCCATTCAAGGAGCTCAATTGGATCAAAATGGCAAGAGAAGGCTCGACTGTCTGATTGCTCTAGATTGAAGATGGAAGTATACAAAGAGTATATTTCTATCTTCGTGGTGTCCAAATGCAAAGAGTATATTTTTATCTTCATTTTATCCACATAGATTGAAGATGGAAGTATACACTTAGAAATAAAAAAATTTCACCACAGTATGCTTAAGGATTATTCATATGCATGGTATACATAGTGGAAAGAAATAAATGATTGTGTGTTATGTGATAATAATTCACCTAAACTAATCTTAAGATGTATTTCTTATTGAATAGGTTTATTTAGAGCAATCTAAACTGGTAGTTGGTTAGAACTTAAAATTGTAATATTCTTCTCCAGGGAAGAACTTAAAACTGTTCTGATGGGAGACATCTGCAAAATTCTCAAGAGATATTTTTGTTTTAAGCAAGCAAAGAATGTCCAGTTGATGGTCCTTTATGAGTCTCAAGCAATCACTAGAATGACCATCAGCCCAAGAGCCCTCTAACATTCTAGCAACCTAGCTTTGGGAGTTGCATTGGGAGGAGTTTGAGAATTTCTTGCCTTTCTTCTTGGCCTTTTGAGCAGTATTTAAATTGGTATTTGGTGTCTTGGATTTGGCACATTCATTTTCAAGATGTGTCTTACTATGTATTGTGTGTGGGCTCCACCAGAAGTACAATGAAAAAGCGTTCCACGAGTCGCGAAAGATTTTCCCAACAGAGATGCCCGAATATTGTTGCAGTAATGATTAATATTATCACTAATATAATTTAATATTAATCATTATTAGCATTTATTTTGTATTTATATCAATTTATACTCTCACAAAGAAATTGAAATATTGCCCGAATATTGTTGCAGTAATGATTACGTTTCGAAGATGTTTTGCTGCTTTGAATTTTAAAAATTTTGAAGAAATCTGTATTACATAATACCATTCGATTATTATATATTTATAAATCTAATATCTTTCTTATATATATTTGAACCACATAATTCATATATTTATACAAACTACGATAAAAGTATTAAGAATTAAAAAAAAAGTATATGAGTTACCTTTTATTATGAATTTTAATATTTTGATAATAATTTGAAATTTTGAAGTAGAAGAATGATAGTTCTGATAATATATAAGAATTGAGTGATATATATGTAATTGCTTCTACTATTCTTATTATTATTATTATTATTATTATTATTATTATTATTATTATTATCGATGGCAAACTATCAAGGAAGATAGCACCAACTCTTTGGCAAAGAATTCTCTAGTTGGCATAATTTCTTAATGAATTATTCAAGTTAAGTTCAATCCATTCAAACAAAATTGATCAACAAAATATTGTTATTCTTTAATTATGTAATATAATTATAATGTTTAGTTCTACTTTATTGTGGTAGTTTTTTATTATTAGAGTCAAATATTGCCCAAAAATAATAAGCAATATTTCAAAAGCTATGTTGTATCCAAAATATTTAAATTTATGTTATTTTATCTATTATTTATTAATAAAAATAACATAATGACACTTCAAATCATCATTCTAACAAAGGATTGATTGTTGTAACTCTTTTTAAAAATAGTTTTCATAACATTGACAAAAATTTGAGATAACAATCATTTTTTTTCAATGATTTACACAAATATGATATAATTTTTTAGTACATATATAAATAGCACATAAATTTTTAATATCATATAAAAAATTATTATCTTTTTTACATAAAATATTATATTTAAATAAATATCATATTTTAGATATTAGATACTTAAATGTGCAACAATTATCATATTTATGTAAATTTTTGTTCTAATACCACACACACTCTACTTTCTAGGAGAGGGATATTTAAGTAAATTTAATCATAAACTTACAGACATAATGTATGTGCAAAGACTTGAACTCAAAATCTCTTGATTGAAAATCAAAACTCCCAACCAACAGCCTAAGACGACTTCTACTCTATTTCAAAAATATCCTACCAGATACACTCCCAAAGAGTTTTTCTTGATAATATTTTTTATTTTTATATAAATCTATATATATATATATATATATATATATATATATATATATATATATATATATGTGTGTGTGATTTATAATCAATTTATATATATATACGATTTATATATTTTTATGAAAATAAAAAATATTATCAGGATAAGCGACATCATTCATTCGATCAGCAACTGATTCACTGATGCATTAATAGATTATTTTTATTAAAAAAATCTTTACTTTTCAGCATTCACACTGCCGAGCAATCCACCGGTCAAAAAATAAAACTGCACGAGCACGCCGTGATGATACTTTTGAATTAAAATAATTAGATTTTGTTGATTTTTTTTTTTTTTCAATGAGTATCCAACCAACACATTTATCATATGAATAAAAATATTGTTATGACTAATCCTATAGAGATTTAGTGTCATATTTATCACCCATATATATCGAGTTCTCACTTACTTTTCTATCATAGGTATAAGCACTCCATCCTGGAGAAAATTCTAACTTGATCCAAAAAATTCTCGGTCGTACTCGTCTATTAACTGAGCTAAAAGATGGTGGGTGATTTCGTGATCTTTAGCCTCAGGATATTTTATTTTAATATTAAACTCTCTCCTTTTTTTTATTTTTGCCGAAATTAATTATCGGGAATGTAATTGCAGAGGGTATAAAGTACAGTTTCCAGTTCTCTTTAGTTTGTCAGCTATCCAGCAGGCAGGTTTGGACTTCGGATGCAGTTAAACTAAATTCACTTTTTTTCAATCAAATTTTACTTAATAATATTTTATTATATATTAAAATAAATATTTACTTTCAAAATACTAATATGATGGAATTTTTCAACGACGCTTGTTCATTTAATATCAAGAGAGGTTCAATGAAGAGCCACAAATTAAAATATTACGAGATAATTTAAAATTAATGCAAAATAAAAGCTGCACGCTACCACCTCAATTTGTAATAAATAATCATTGTTCACAGCATTATATAAATAAATATTTTTATTTAGGTGGTCTGGATATAAATATTCCTTTCAAAATTTTTAAGAATTACTCAATTTGAAAATTCAAACTAATTGACTCAATTCACACATCATTTGCTAATATTGTACGATTATATTAGTGAAAATCGTAATTAAATTTTTTAAGTTTATTTTAAAATATAATAATAGAACATGGCTATTTTAATTTTATTTTTTTAATTCATGTCTTAAATTAATGAGATTACAGATAGAACTATTAAAAAAACTCATTATTCACAAATAATTATTTTCAGCTCATTTATAAATTAAATGAGTCAAATATGAATAAACTTTTCAAGATCAATTTATAAACAAATAGAACAATAACAATCATTTATATATATATATATATATATCACAATTACATGTATAACTTAATGATTAAAATTTTTATTATGCAAAAAATAAACTCAAATTTAAATCCTCTTATAAATTTTTTGAAATATTACTTTTCGAGCCATTTCAAATAATAACAACACAATTTTCAAACGAGCAGAACACAAAGCAAAATTTAAAACTATTTTGAACACGAACAAAGCACTTTCCAAACGAACTGAATACGAATAAAGATTCGACTCCTTAAGCTCAACTCATTTACACCCCTAGTTAAAGGGCCCACATTTTTTTAGGGGGATTTACATATATCGCAATTTTCATTTATATATTTCACATCAAAATTTTAATTTTTACTTAAATAACACTTAAATCTTTATTATTACATCAAAAAATCCCCTGATTTCTTTGAAATGCAACTTTTTCAGATAGAAAAATGATAGTTTATAAATATTCAAATTTGCTTAAACTCAGCTCATTTACAACCCTAGTTAGAGGGCCCATATTTTTTTTTATTGAGAGCATAAGTTCTACAATAAGAAATTTAAAAAAATACTATTTATAATGTAAATTTATTTGAGTAACACTGCTCTTAATCGGAAAGCATTTTAAAATATAATATTTTTTAATGTATGACATTTCACTCTAAAAAGAATTAATGATAATAACATTTATTAAAATAAATAATGACATTATATAATAAAAATTCTCAACTAAGCTTATCTTCAAGCTGGGCATCGACAGCTTTGCTAAGCTTTCTGAGTACTAAACCTTAGTGATTTCAATATCTTGGGTTCAATTTATAATGCTCATTTAGATTATCATCATGATTTCAATACAGGAAGAGGAAGGCAAACAGAAGACCACATATAAGATTTAGCTGCTAAAGCATGGCTGTTTTCTACAAACTCAGTTGAAAAATAAGACCACCCCTTAAAAAGACTGCTACATTTCATACAAAGTAGGATTAAAAAGAAAATCCAGAGCGAAAAATTAAAGGCTTACAATCCAAAATCCTTTCTTTTATTCAGTTCAACACTCTGCTGCTCTCTTTCCGTTGAGTGTTGATAGCTCTCTGCTGGTGAAACAGCAGAAAAAAAGTTAGAAGTCAGGATTCATCTAATTCATTTAAAAGAAGGCTGAGGTAGGATACTGTGAGCTTACAGATAGTGCGGAAAGCTCGGAGTTCTTCAACACCCTCAATCGTTTTGCAGTAGAAACAAACATGCTGCATGAATTAATTCAGTGAAGAGATTTTCAGTGATATGCAGATGATGAGATCTTTTTTTAAGGAAGAAAACTTTTGTCTTTTTATTGAATAGAGAAACGCCATTAAATATCAGAGGGAAGAATGCAATGTTCTTATGATCATTAAATTTATGTTTGATTGATGCACACACACACACCTAACATGAAAAACTAAAGAGGTCCGAATGAACAAGGAAAGTCGCACATTGCTTTGGTCATTTCTTGAAGGCTTATGTAGGATTCGAGACTACTAAACATCTAAATGAAAACGGTATAATCATAAGCTTGTTATTTCTAGAATTTGATTGAGTCATCGTGTACCGGAGAAGCTTTCACAAGGAATAGTTTGCAATGGGAATTTATAAGAACGACAAAATGTAGCTGGTATCATTAAACTTTATGAGAACAGTAGCCCAAAAACGATTTGGAGGACAGGGACAGCAACAAGTTGCGAGATTGCTAACGTGTCGTGCAAGAACAGCAGCATCATGTGGATATGGGCTAACAAAGGTAAGGTCGAAGACGACGAGATGGAAGTTAATGATGGCATGCGTTGTAAGGCCTGTGGAGAAAGGTCATGGCAGTAAGATCAAGGTTAGTGACAGCTTATGAGGTCGGCCAAGCCAGGGAGAAGCTAACCAAGAATGGAAGAGTGCTAGTGATAGCGCGAGTGTCAGTTTACCAGCAATAAAAAGCATTCATTTACAAATTTAAGCAAATAAAAATTGTTTTCAAAATTTATTCCAATGCAGAGAGTTCAGAATATACAGATGATGCAATCCTTTATGACTAGAACAAATTGGATTCTATATAGTTTGGAATAGGAAGTCACTGGACAATTGTTCATGCTACTAAACCTTTTGATCGAACTACACTATGCCAACCTTGCCTGCAAACAAAACTTTTGGACAGCAACAAATGGCGTATCAGATTGGTTCTAAAAAGCATATAACTTTTTCCCCTTTTCAATTAGCAAAAAGTAAAAATAATAATAATTTAGAATCTAATATATTTCAACATATATTGTTATGATATCTGCACAGATTATTTGTATGCTTTATTCCCCAAATGAACATAAAATTCTGATGTTTCTCAAAAGAGGATAGAGATCTTACTCCCAAGGAACATCACCAACCATCATTCTGTCTCCTTCATTGTCTTCATACACTAAAGTATATTCACCACTTCCATCCAGCAGACCCGTGAATGCCATTCTATCATCGTCACTGATTCCAGTACCAGAAGCTGTAGGGTCCCTTTGAGCTACATTGATGATTTAAAAAGACAACTACTGTAAAAAAGAGATGCCTTTGTTCAAAAGGTATCAACTGCTATACTGACAAATAAGCCAGACTTTATACAAGGATTGTTTGATTGAGTGAAAAATTCAATTTTTAACCTGAATTTGTCTTAAAGTTCATAAATTTACTTAATAGTTCATTTCCTTAAGAAACCAAGTGTTTCAGGGGTTTAGAGAGGAAAAAAATTCCACTAAAAAAAATAGAAACACTCAATAATTTATTGCGATCTTTGTGCTTTACCAGCAAGAAGGCCACTGAAGAGTTCTTCGACTATTGAGGAGAGTTTCTGATAGCTGTCATAAGCATTAAGGTCCACTTTCCTTCCAATAGGGATACCATCCATGTTGATCTTGACAAACAAACCCTTATTGGAAGTATCACCCTTCAATCCACTCTCTCGTGCCCTGATTTTGAACTCATTTGATTGTTTGGTCGATGTGATAGCAATATTCTTTCGAAAAGAACGAATTGGAGGCCACCCAACAACTGGAGCAGAGGTTGCTCTGCAGAAGAAAGTTTGAGAAAATTTCAGATGCATGTAGTCCAAATAACACATAGATCAGCCGTCATAACAATTGAGATATTGCAATCTAAGATGGAAAAGCCAAGACGAACAGTCAACTACAAATTCAAAAATCTCTTTTAAAATTTAGAAACCTTTGATGAAAGTTAAGAAACAAAAACCTAAAGCATGATAGTTATAAAGCAATCCATGACTTAATTAAAGACAGTATAGTGTAGTTCCAACATGATCAGAAAGATTAGTAAAAAGTTCTGATCAAGTTTGAGCTCAAGCTTAATTCTTCAAGTTCAAGTCTTCCTCATGCATCACAGAGTAAAATCAAGAAGTGTGAACCAAAGAGGATCTAAGTTCAGCTCAATACACTAATGGACAATCACTTAGTATTTCTGCACCATATTTTGTCAACGAAGCTTATCTAGACCCATAAAAGCGGATGTGGGGGCAGCCTCAATCTTTTTAATTGCTTGTTTCACATAAGCTATGGGTACAAAACATAAAAAATAAGGATTTTATGTTTGGATTTGTTATTGGAATGTAGCAAGCTCATGTTTCACCCAATCAATGTGGGACTAAACCAAAAACTCTCGCCTGCCTTAAGAGATAGCAAGCTCAATCACAACAAAATCAAATAAGTTGCATTTTCTTTCAGTGTTGATAATGCTTTACAATTGATACATTGATAATACAAGCAAAATATTTTATTTCATCTTCTGTGGAAAGAACATTTTTTTTCAATATTAACTATATCATAAGCGCAGCTTGAAATGAAAGTTTTTTCAAAAGCATATGACTGATGCCATGGCAAAGCAATTAATACTACCTTATCTGAGTGCTGCTCTTCATCAGAGTTCCATTCTGGGAAGAAGTATTCACCATTCTCACATGACAGTTCTCCATCCTCCCATTTGCTTCTACTGATGATTCTTTGCTCAAGCCAGCTATGACCTGCAGCTGGAAAGGCCCAAGTTGCTCCTGTTGAATCCCTGCCAGTAAAAGAGGAAAGAGAATAAAATGAATTTTAAAAAATGAATGAAATACCAAATATAAAAGTTTCTAAATTCCAACCTTCTGCTTTGGGTTCAGCTGTGTCCGAGAATCCCATTTGGGCTCCAACAAATGTCATTTTGTCAACGGATTTGGGGAATTCAGAGAAGCAACTTGAAGAGAGATTAGAACGTGGCCAGCCTTCTCCTCCAGGAGGAGCGAGCCTTAGTTCCAACTTCTTCTCTTCTGAAGCTCCTAAGCTCTTCCCTCCTCCTCCTCCTGCGTCTCTCTTTAACCAATCATCAATGGAAATCAAATCAATCAATTGAGGGCATTCACCGCCCCTTTTTCTAAACTCTGCTTCCATTGTTTTGTCTTCTTTTCTTCTATTAAAGAGTGCCTACTTGAAGAAACGTGAAAGAAACTAAATTAGATGAACAAAAAATCTAACTTTGCAAACATAATGTTCATTCTTAATATATTTCAATCAGGCTCACTGGAATAAGCTGCCGAAAAACACAAGTCCAAAATATCCGAGAAAACAAAATCTCTCAGCTATTCGCATAAATAGAGATGCTGATATTTACAAAATCCACAGACAAGAACGCTACAAAACATAGAGAAGAAACATATATATATTAAAGAGAAAACTTTGTTCAACCGAAACGCACCACCCTTCTCTCCGCGCAGAAACAGAGTAAAAGTGCCCCCTCTTTCTCCGCTCCTCCGACTCAAAATCCCAGCTCCCCTTCCCACCCGAGCAAGTTAAATGGAGACCTTCCGGCTTCCAAAGAACAAATAAAGGTTGCTCTGCTTTCTTCGTCCCTGCTCTCTGCTTTCGCGCGGTCTGCTTCTGTCTCTGCCTGCTTTATCTCCTCCTCCTCCGCGATGCCACACTAAATACGAAGTCGCAATGAAGGAAGATGGCGCAAATCACCAAAGGCGATTCCCTTTTCCTCAGACCTGTAAATGGAATTGGAGCATCACCCACGCAAGCACTGGCCAGTGCGAGAGCGGCTCAGTCGAGGCGTGCCCCTGTTAACAAAATAGCTCCCTTTCCCAGGCTACGCAATGGAGCTGATTGGTGAAGCTTATCTCTTTCCTTCACACACTCTCTCTCTCCCTCCTGCTCTCCTGCTATGTTGATGAAGCAGGAATACTACAGCTTAAAACCGGAGTTCAACCGTAGGCAGAGATAAAGGCAATCAAATAAAAACCCATGAGGCCGCTACAGGGATACAGGGTTAGTGTGAAAAGAACAACGTAGGTTGAGCTCAGCCTGTGGCTAGCTGCGTTGCCATTTACAGGCGTTTTCAGGAACCGGAAGCAGAGCTGTTGAGGCCCAGAGCTTCTCTTTAATGAAGAACAAATTACAATGGATTGTCGAGGTTATGTCCATAATAAATAATCATTTTAAGAATTTTTTAAAATGATTACTTTTTATTTATTTAAAAAATAATATTATCACATTTGTATTTATTAAACTATTTTATAAATATTAAAATTATGATAACATCTTATCCATATTTTTTATTCATCAAAATTTTAATAACTCAATTTTAGAATAATTCTCATTTTATATTTGAACCATATAAAAAGAAAATTATATTTACATCACTATGGCTATTTTTCATCAGCCACCTTATTGCCCAATTACTTAATTAAAAAGCTTAAAATTAAATTACTCTCATATATAATATAAATATTATAATTATTATTGTTATATTTGTGCACTTGTCTAATCATTATTGTTAGTGAATTGAATAAAAAAAATTTTAAAAAATTTTTTAAAAATAATAATAATAAATAAAATATAAAATAAAAAATAAAAAAATTGTTAGTGAATTGAAAAGATTAACTTGTATATTTTAATTGGATAGACTCAAAATTAGTTTGATATGAAAATTTATAAGTTTGTGTTATAGGTATTTCTAATTGGGAGATTGACTAAAATATATCGACAAACATTTTGAGCATATAAATTAAAAAAATGGTTCATCTCAAGCTATACCTTCAAATAAATTTTGCAAGATATAGTATGACAATCAAGGTATAAATATTATAATAGATAGTTTAGAAAATTACTAATATTTAATAAATTTAAATATATTTTCATTTTATGAGAAATTTAAAATCCAATTAAATTTTTTATTATATAAGTTATAGTCATATTTATTTCATTAAAAAAATTTTAATTTAAGATATAATATTATTCCAATATATATTGTATTATAACCATATATATATAAAATTGTTGTTGTTTTTCACTTTAATTTTTTTTCATGTATTCTATTTGATATGGCTCTCAAAATACCACTAATCAAAGCACAAATCTTGATGTCGAAAGCTATATGATTTTGAGTCAAAATCGATCGAGATCAAGCACTTAAAATATCATTGGAATCTTTGGGACATTAATTAAATCCTAAAACAGCTCTCAAATATGAGGTGTTTATAGTCAAATCGAGCGTCTCGACGAGCCGGATCTAATGAGCCTAAGATCTCATAATTCCGACTTCATTTGGGCATCCAAATGCTCAAAATACATCAAATGATCAAAGGAATCATCCCGAGTCATCCGATCGGGGAGTGGAGCCTGAATTTACAAGAATGTCCCTCCTCCCGCCTATAACAAGCTTTCTCATGAAATAAGCAAGTGAAGAAGAAGAGGATGAAGAGTCAAGAAAAGAGAAAAAGAAAGAAGAGAAAAGAAGAAAAAGAGTCCAAGAAGAAATGAAAAGTCCAAGGAAGAAAAAGAAGAGTCCAAGCAAGGAAGAAAAGGAAGAGAGCAAGGAAGAAGAGGAAGAGTCCGAGGAGGAAAAAAGTGAGGAGGAAGAGAGAGCTCAAGATCCTCCAAACAAGATCGCACCCCAAGCAAGATCACACTCCCGCTCGACGGCCATCAACCACCACCACCACCACCGTCGTCACTAATTGTACCATGTATTCCCACCGGAAGTTACCCAAAGATCTCTACCATCAAGAATAATACCCGATCATTATTACACTATATTCCTCTCATATGCAATTCTATAATCCCGTTATCGAAGACTTTCTCAAACAGATACATAGTGGAAGCTTTTCTCAGCCCGTGGTTTTTCCCCTCTTTCAAGGTTTTCCACGTTAAAATTACAGTATCTACGTGTTTTCTTTAATTACCTGTGTGTGTGCTGGACTAATCGACAAGGCTAAGGCGTAAACTTTCACTCTACCGCGATTGGTTTTCTAGCACGCAACACTATTCTTATATTAGTTAGGGGAATTTCTTTATTAACTATGATGTAGCTCTTAGGAGTATTAGCTTTAAGATTTTTTTCTTACAAGGATTGTGTATCTTTTATTTCTATTAATAAAATTTATATGATTTTGTTAGGATATAAACATTTTGTTGCTTAACTACCGTTTTAAAAATATTATGCAATATCACCATACTCATCTTAATATTTTTATTGCTTATATAATTTTTTTTATCAAAAAGTATGAGTTCAAGGAGCTCTGCTGAGTCCAGAGCCGTGTATTGCAATTGTGATTTATCATGTTATGTATTCACCTCACTTAGGAAAGTAAATTATGGGAGAAAATTTTTCAGATGTCAAAAAAATAGAACAAGAGATGATTGTAATTATTTCAGATAGGTTCACGAATTCGAGGGTAACACACTAAATAGTGATCATGCTAATATGGTAGCAATGAAAAAAAAAAATTAAGAAGATTTGATCAAGAGGATAATAAGTTTAATATTTTGATTGCATTATTTGTTGTACTTATAACTTTAATATTACTGTTATTTATTAAGTAGTGTTATTTATGAAGTGATGTGTAACTTGCTAATGTAATTTAGTTAACTTATGACTATTTGTGAGAATTACTTATTCTATTTTTTTATTCATTCTCTTTAAAATTATTCAGCTAATATGGCCATAGGGATATTTTAATTATTTATATTAAATAAATGAAAGATAAATTCGAATAATTTTGAAACAAAATTAGCCTTCAAAGAATGCGAACTTTCTACCACCAGCTTCTTCTACAGCTGTTTCTGAAGAAGCTGCAGCTGCCCTAAACGGTCCCTAAATAATGCAAGATAATGAGCCTCGAGGTATGGAATTTGAATAATTATTAATTATTGCTTTAAGATGATTTGTAATATATGATGAGTGAAATAAAATTAATAACACATTTATTTTAAAATATATTTAAGAATCTTAATATTTATTTTTCAAAAATTTTATTAATATATTTTGAGGTATATTTTCTTATATCATGCCCATTATATTAGTAGAATAATTAAATCGATTTCTGAACGAAGTTTGAGATTTTCAAGCCTACGAAGCACAATTTATCCTAAGCTTCAACAATTATAATATTATTAATAATTATTAATATTAAATTATTCATTGTCGAAGGTTGTTTTTTTTTTCCAAATCGTAAGAATATCAAAAAACAATAATTTTTTTTTTCGAATTGGACATGAATATCAACAACAACAATTTTTTATGTAAATAAATCGTATGGTAGTATTTATTAGTAAATATCAAAATTAAAAAAATTTACATAAATAACACATAATTTGTATGTATTTATTTATATATAATATATTTAATTCTTAAAATTTAATATTATAAAAATAATAATTTTTTATGCATAAAAATATACATTTCATTCTTTAATGATTTTTATCTTTTAAATATTCTTTATATATATATTAAAATTTAAATATTATAAGCAAAATTTTTAAAATAGGCATAATGTTAAACTTAATTAGCTTTAAAAAAAATTTTTTTTAGAAAATAAAAGATAGCCTATCAACTGATGACCACTAATCGACGTGGTGCCATTATCAAGACAAGTCCCGACGACCGGTTTTTTTTTTTTGTATAAAGCGGGATGCTTTTGTATTTTATGCTTATCGAGAGATGATTGACCGAATGAATTTGGTATCGTTGGAATCGTAATAAAATTTTCTACAACTTTCATGCTGGTCAAAATTTAAAATTGTGACCCGATACGTAGCAATTTTCGAACGCGCAAAGAATCGCATGATCGGCCGACAATCGAATTTCAACCAACATGAAAGTTATAGAAAATTTCGTTACGATTTCAAAAATACCAATTTCGCTAGAGTCCGACACCTTATTTTTTCCGATATGCAAAATACTAAATTTCAAATTTTCCATAGTTTTGCATACATTCAGAAAAGCCAGACGCGCAATCTTAAATTTCACCAACACAAAATTGTAGAAATTTTGTTATGATTCCAATTGCAGTTCACTGACCACATCGTATGACTCTGATAAGCACAAAATACGAAAGTTGTCTAGTTTATAAAAATAAATGGCAAAATTTTTAAAATAAGCACGATTAAAACTTTAATTAGCGGATTAGGCACATTTTTAAAAAAATTTAAAATAGATCAGCCGCTTAATCCGCTTAATCGATCAGACATGACAAGAGCAAGTCGTCCGCTGAACTTTTGTCAATGTATGCATTTAACCTACACTACCATAAATATTTTTTAAAATTTTTTTTTTAACAAACCGTGGTATTTTGATTGTGCTAGAGTTGTACGTTGTTGGAATTCAATGAGCTTGGTATCGTTGAAATCGGTATGAAATTCTCCACAACTTTCATTTTGATAAAAAAAAATCAATTGTGTCTATTTGTATAACAGATTTCATTTTTTTTATTCAGAAGCTGTGACACAATTTTGAATATTGTGACCAGTGGATGAATCATCGTACGGACGTCTTTGCCTATTTTGAATATTATGATCAGAGGATGAATCTATTCAATGGACGTCTTTGCCTATTTTACTAAAAAAAAAAAAAGACTAAACTGTTAATTAAGTTTAGTATTAAGCCTATTTTAAAAATTTTGCCAAATATTATATATATATAATAAATTATAGATATAAAGATAAATAGCAACAAATTAACAAAAATATCAAAAATAAACTCATATAAAGAAAGAAATTTTTAACCCGCAAGGCCGCAAAGAAAGATTTGCATTACCCGGAAGTGCAAAAATCTCTGCCGTCCCTTTGTCTCGGAACAACAATCTCATCGATTTTCGTACTAAATCCTCGGGAAGAGATCCAACGACAGCTGGCAAAATTTATTCGTAATACCACAATTAGCCCTCTGGGGCTGCAAATTCTGGGCCAGCGCAGGGTTACAATTGTCAATTTACCAATGGTGAGGTCCTGCCTTCTCAAATCCGATCATCCCTGACCTCTCGGTCGGGCCTCAAAAATCTTCCTCAGTGCTCCGCTCAGCCCCTCGGGAGACCGGAAGAATCGGTAATTCCTCGATTGGGTGACCGGTCACCGGGACCGGGTGCCGCGTGCCGGGGAAAGCGAGTTATTGGATGACACGTGCCGAAGCTTTTGGTGGGCCCGCATGGGCCGTGTTGCGGCGCGTTGGTGGCTGCGGCCCCGCGGGCCTCGCTCGGTAATCTTGTCCCGCCCGGCCATGTAATCATTACCATAGGAGATTTATTGTTAATTTTTTATTATTATAAATATTTCTCAATATCAATCATTAAAGATAAAACATAAAGCTTCAGCCTTTAAGGAAATATTAAAAAATAAAATAAAACGAGACCCATATATAAAGTTTATTAACTCGAAATTAATCTAAAAAATATGAGAACAACTAATGCCCCCACATTAGTTGAAGAACAGTTTCAATTTAAAAATTAATTTAATTTTTTCTAACTTTAAATTACATAATATCAATATGAGAACTATCATACTAAAGAAGATCAATATCCACTTAGTTGCATCAAAAATATTCAAAAACTAATTTAAAATCACCTAGACTCATTTTGATAAATTTATACTAAAATAATGTCTCGACACAACCAAATTAACAGAAACAAAATCATGTAAATTTAAAGTTCAAGTGGGAAAAAAATCAAGCACTCAATGTAAAATTCAAAACTTAGCGAAACTAATTTTCATGAGTGACAATCAAATTCAGATAATCGCATAGTTTTGAGTTTGCTAACACATTAAAATAGTCAAAAAATATATATAGAACATACCAAGGGAACATATTTGAACTCGTACGATGTAGCGTACATAATTTTGATTAACTAAATAAATTACCCTCTTTTGAATTCTATAAGTAGAAGATTTAAAAAAATCTTAGACCTTTACCTGCCATTACAAGTCGATTGACATCAATGTCTGCTAACAACTGTTCCTCAACTCTTGATGTCACGATCTTCGATACCATCAATTAAGCACTCATTTTCCGCTTATCGATCAATATCGACACGGTAAAATACCAACAATAGGTTGATGTTGATTATAAAATGTAGCCATTTGTCAAATGGCATCAATATCATTGGTTGCTTGCCAACTTCCATTGATTAGCATCAACTTTATATCGAAGCTAATGATCAATTAATATTGAGCATTAACCAATTTCCATTGCCCATCATGACCCATCACTTAATATTTATTATCAACAAATGTCTGCTAATCACTAACATCTAACACTCATCTTCACATTAACTTTATCTCTCTTATGAGGAGAACAAACAAATTGAGTGTATGTCATTGCACGACTTCTGAATTTCCTGCTTATATAGTATGTATATATAGTATGTATGGATCGCTTTACACCTTTTGATTCGCAACGAAATAACACTGCTTATATATGCTTCACAGCATTGGCTTAGAACTTTATTTCATGCAAAAAAATCTCAATTCTATTTAAACCTTTTCTCGCTTTTTCTTTCTTCAAAGAAACCAAACAGAACAAAGAAAAGCCAATTACTTTCAGGATTTTCAGTCCTTTTCTCCAAAGCACAAACGTACAAAGCATCTCATTGCTTCTCGTCTCAACTGACATTTCCTTCAACTTTTTATTTGCCACCTCTCATCACATTCTAAGCAAACAGAACATCAGTTCTGAAGTAATAAGAATTTAAAAAAAAATTACCTTAAGAAATCAATGATCAGATTGTTCGCAATAAATGCATGCCCAATTAAGGAATTTTTTTTTTTAAAAGTACAGCTGGTAGGTGGACCTTCTTTACTTCTATACAGTCTCTCACTTAGGCTTTATATCTTTTGTAAGTACATTATTAGTGCCATCAAATCCTCCATAACCATTAGCAAGAAAAGCTCCACGTAGTTAGTCAGTATCAGTGTAACACTTCCACAAGATATTATTTTGTCACATCACTTTGATATATATAATAGATAGATGTTGCATGATGACAATTAAGTGAAAAACAGCAAGAGATGAGAAGATAGAAAGAGAAAGACACTAATATAAAAACTACATATTAGGGGTGTTTCTATATAAAAAAAAATGTCTTGAAATGATCCTGAATATTAAGAGAGAGAGAGAGAGAGAGAGAGAGAGAAACACAGCTCAAACAAAAACACCATCAATCATTAACATGATCGTCACCCTCCAAGTGATATCAAATCAATCAAGAATGACAATCATCAACTTTCAATAACACAAGAGATATAAAGTTTCACCAACTTTAACTAGAATACTTGATGCCCCCTCCTTTAATTCGTTCAGAGAGGAGGAATCACTCCACTTGTAAAGTTTTCACCTTTTTCTATTGTACTTAGCTAGCATACTAAAATAGCTAAGAATCAATGTGAGTTTCTTGTCCTCTTGCAATAAGTTTCCTCATCACATAAGACCAGTGGTCCTTTGGCAAAATTCATGTAGATGCCCATGAGGCATTTTGCTTCTTTGTAGGCTTTATTATTCATCCTCCCTTCGTCTAAAATGGTGAAAGGGCCAATTATTTGGTTCCTTGTTTTGGTTGAACAATGGAGATTGATGTGGTCCATTGTATATTATATATGTGAGTTCAATAACTCAAGAAGCAACACATGTGAGCGATGAATGCCATTACCTTATAGATGGGTCCACCCTACTATAAGGCATTTAATGTCTGATGCTTATAAGAAGATAGATGTCATAGTAAGAGGGGGGGTTCAATTCATTTTGGAAGTGTTTGCTTGTTTTGTTCTTTCAACAAAGAGGACAAGAATAGTAGGTGCGTAATGCATGAGTGGTGGAGTTGGAGGTCCTTAGGACAATTCCAAGTTCTAAAAGCCCAACTTTGACTAAAAATTTATTGATGCTTACTTTCGATTTTGAGATAAAGCTTTTTGTTCAGGAGCCTCACTTGACTTTCAAATCAATATTTTCGTACTTCTTATTGTGATGTTTTTTTTTTTTTTTGTCATTATAACTTAAGTGATGTATCTATTAATTTGAAAGTTTTGTGAAAATATTTTTAATTTATTGATATTATTTGAAATTTAATTTGGTAGAAAATAGTGATCGCATCCATCCTCAACGATAGGTCACTTTAATCATTAATTAAGAAATAATTTGGGATCACTTTTTAATTTATTTATTAATATTTTGATTTAAAATAAAATATATTTGAGTTTATGTTCTTATTTTTAAATGATTATTATGATATTCAAGATAGTGACACTAATGGCCTTAGTTAATGGTGTGGAAATTAATGATAGTTGAATGATTGATAGTGAGAACAAAAGATGAACATATATTATGATTAATATGAGAAATATTAGGCTCATCAATTCAGAATTTAAAAAAGTTTTGAAGCGCCTATAATGAAGAGAGAGAAATAGGTTTTAAAAAATTATATGTAATTATGTCTTGCATCAATATTTTTGCCCACCTAAATTATAAATGTATTAAGATTATGTTTAGGGAAGAGTACCACTGTGTAGCATTACTCTCTAATACTTATACCTATATTTTTAAATAAAATCAAAATGATTAGTTATAATCGATATTATTATACATCCAAATATGTTGAAAATCAGTTCAAGTTTAGGATAATTTTGGTAGCTCAATATATAGGTTTTTTTGAGTTGTTCAAACTTTGATCCAAATGTATAAATAATGGATCTTAAGGAGAACCCAAGTTGCACAATTATATTGAAACCTATTATGGTAGAATCAAAAAGCTTCACTTTATTTTTTCTCTCTCTCTTAGCTATGCTATTTTCTCTAAATTAGGCAAAATAAGATGAACCTAGCAAATCATGTTGTCTATTTTGAATCACTTATTTTTTACTTGATATTATTGATATTTTGAAGTTTAGTTGTTCTTTACTAATTTCAAGGAAGTAGCCTTGCAAGTTTTTTTTCTCGCATAGTGGGGATGATAACTAAATTCTCGAAGTTTAATTAGCAATTCATCACACAGTTTTCAAACTTGTGAAGACTGCTGAAAAATCCATAGGCTTTGTAGAAAATGAGGCAAGAATTAGTCAAGTAATCAAAAAGCTTCATCACAAGGTTCTAGAAAAGAAGCCAATTGTGAAGGATCTAGAGTTGACTATGGCTCATACCCTATGTCTTATGATCTAACATTACAACCTTTCTAATATGTACTTGGCTTATACTAAGAAAGATTTTTAACCAATTGGTGAAACTTGTCAATAATCATTTAATGTAGAAGATTATAGCTGTTGGTACATTATCATCAATAATAACACTTTCATCATCAATAGACAAATCATTTTGATGGGCAAATAAGAAATATGCATCATCATGATGCTAAAAGGGAGAGGTAAGTAAGAAATATGCATCATCGTGATGTTATAATGAAGAGGTAAGTAAGAAATATGAATGGTCATGATGCTAGAAGGAGAGGTTTTTGCCTCTCACTAGTATCAAACTATATATATAATTCATTTGAGAGTTTTGATGTTGAACTTGTGAAGGACATATATAATAATGGTCATTTTCAATGACATATGCTAATGACAGTTAGATCACATGAGATAGATCCATCAAAGAAATATATTTTTATAAGAATCATGAGCATAACATAAGAGATTCTCGAAACCTTCAAAATTTTGTTGAAGAGTTGATAAAAATTAGATGGCTAAAAGAGTTAATTCTTGCCCTCGGGAAGAGATAGAAGAAGATGCCTATAGAAGCATAAATAACTGAACATATCATGAGCAGTACTATTCATGTAGCTAAAGTACTACTTGCTAATGTCAAAGGGATAAGATAAGAAACATCTCATCAAGCTAGCCTTAAATAACTTAGATTTGAAAGAGGTGAACTCAATCTCAATATCAATAGCTCCAGTTACAATGGTAGTGTGAATTACATTCAATGAGGCAGACAAGCTAATGAATAAAAATTCATATAATGATTCTATTATTGTTATACTCTAATCATGTATTATTAGATTATCAGTATTTTGATTAATACTAAAAATTTTAAGAATATCATTTAATAAAACTGATGGGCAAATCTCTCAATAAGTCAATATTGTTGACTTTATCCTCTACATCACTAGTGATATCTAAATAATAGTTTGCATAAATATCAATAAAGTTGTAGTCAGTGCACATGGACTAGAAAACTAAAAAGATATATATATATATATATATATATATATATATATATATATATATATATATATATATATATATATATATATATATATATATATATATATGTGTGTGTGTGTGTGTGTGTGTGTGTGTGTGTGTGTGTGTGTGTGTGTGTGTGTGTGTTCTACAAAATATTACTTTTCTATAGTACAATTTATAAAATACTTCTATTTTATATTAACATTCCTAATTCATCTTACAATGGTATTTTTTAGCATTATAATTATGCTATTAATTCTAGTTTGTTCCAAATATTTAAACTTTATATATCTATATCATGGAACTTAGAGATCGCATAGTTATTTCAGAGGCAAAGCCACTAATGACTCTCAAGATGAGCCACCTCATCAAGTGAACACCATTGAGGAGGTCAGAATAATATAGAGAAGTGAAATACTCCAATTAAGTCAATTGTAATACACTACAATGGCCCAAAGATAGTTCTATATATGTCAAAAATAGAAAAAGTAAACTACTTAGTGAAGTTAGTTTGCATTTATTTATTATGAAGTGCTCAATGATTTTGACAATTTTGAATTATTATAAATTTATATATCTATAATCACCAATTGCATTATATAAATTTTGAAAAGATGATTGATATAGTTGTTCCACATTTTGAGAGGAAAATTCTATGAATACTTTTGAGTGTATCTTCTATCTTATATTATTTTTAAATTTTTAAATAAAATTTATTATTATCACTTTATAATCAATATATCTACATTGATGAGCACCATGGGACTTTCCATTGGTGCACCTGAGAGAGACGACAATACATTGTTACATCACCCAAAGTTTATGTTAGCTTGTAAAGTTCTCAAATTTGAGATCGGCATTAATGCTAGCATCGCTTGATCGATTGCCATCCCAAATAGATGGCTAGATTAGTGCAGTTATAGATGATCAATATGTAGAACAATGATATTAGGAAGAGTTGATCACAAGTAACTCCTTCAAAATGTTTTACATAAAAAGAGGATGACTTGATAAAACACGATGATGATTCTCACTTCTATCTCTTGACCAAGTTGTTTAAATTTATAGTGGTAATAACTTTCATTATGATAAATTTATGGTGCTGACATCAAAACAATTATGAAAAGATAGAGTGTATTGATATACACTTAGTGATGACCCCATCAATATCAAGATGATTATTTATTGTATGTGCATAAATGACTTTTTAGACAATCGATCTCATAGAAGATTGTCACTATATTAGATGAGGCGAGTCTCAAACAATTCACTTCCACTTATTGCACACCAAGTCTGTGATAGCCTCATGAAAAAAGACGAGAATGATGACTAGTAGACCTCAAGATATATGTGTGTTTAAATTTTTACAATTTTTGTTACATGTTTCAAGAATTAAATTAAAACATTTATGAGCTGCATGCTTCTACCATTTATTTATATATTCATGTTTAATTGAAATAGGAAATTGTGATGGCTAAATATTAGCATGCCTTTTCATATTGTTATTGAAGTATTTTGTCTATGTCGTGTGGATGCTATTCGTGTTTACTTTGAATGGCAAGTGTTTTAAAGTTAAAATACTCTTGGTGTATTGTATGCTCTTTAGTATTTTATGACAGAATTATAGCGAAATTGTAATGTAATAGACTTGTAGTAAATTTTGTGTGATGGATTTGTAACAAATATGTTCAAGTTTGAAACAAAATTTTAACGAGCACTTATAATCACAACAAATTTATGATAAATTATATCTAAACTCATCGAAAAATTTATACCATATGATGAATTATGCATCCATATGCAAATCACAATTTGATTGTAAATCGGTTAGCAATTTTTGTGACGGCCTATTTAATTGCAATAGTTTTCTATAGCAAAAATGAGACAAAAAGAGCACAATGCCATTTGGCATAAATTCTATTTCAATTGTATGAATTTTTTTTCTTTCCACTACAAAATTAATTTGGGAAGTGTGTTGATTATTTGTAACCATATATTTGCACAAAAGTTTATTGGTTAATAGGGAGGACTTTAGCTTTGTGGATGTTGGGAAATCAATTCTTTATAAAAAAAAAAATGCAATTATGAATGAGGGCATAGTGAATGGAGAACATAGCCATGAATTGATGGTTAGGGTGCACATACTAAAGACAAATTATATATATATATATATATATATATATATATATATATATATATATATATATATATATATATATATATATATATATATATATATATATATATGAGATGCTCTTTCAATCATAATGGATATTGATGCAATGATGAATGGATTCTATACTCATAGACATGTCATATATGTCCTTAATTAAGAGGTGTATTTTTTTAAGAAAAAAAAAAATGAGCTGTATGAGAATGGCAATGCTTTGTGGGGGAAGATTGGCTTTGATAGATATTTAAGGATTTATTTATGTTGACATTTATTTTTTGAATTTTATTATTCGTGTTCGGCTTGTTTGAAAACCGCTTTGTTTGTCGGCTTATATTCGAAATGGCACGAAATGCAATAATCCAAAATATTTATAAGAGGGAGGATTCAAATTTGGGCCAATCTTTTGCATAATAAGTTTCAAACCTAAGTTTTATGCTTTACTTATACATATATGTATTTCTATATAATAATAATAATAATAATAATAATAATAATAATAATAATAATAATATAATAATAATAATAATAATAATAATAATAATATAATATAATATAATTTTTATTTGTTTAAATCGAAATAACATGATCAAACAAAGGATTATTCATGCTCGCCGCTTATAAATCGAGTTTCAACGCTCGTTCGCTGGGCTTAACAAACGAGTCAAATATAAGTTGTTCGAGAATAACAAGCTTTTTTAACAGCCCTACCTAAAACGACAACAACTAGTGGTGACGATGATTTCCTATAGGGATAATTATTTTTAAAATTGGCATGCTTATTTACATAACATTCAAAATTTTATTATTTACAAATGACATCCATTTTCACCACCCAAGTATCTAAATTCACAATAAATATTCAACTCAAAATTTTCTCCTCTATCAAATTCTCAATAATTTGATCTTAGCAAACATAGATATATGGATTAATTCAGCCATTTAAAAATCATGATGTGGGTGCCATTTTTATAAATTCATAAACTATGAGAGTTATGTATGTAATTATCTCAATGCATACTAAATAAATATATATTTAAAAAAAATATATAAAAAAAGAATCTCAAATTGGTCCTTAATTTTGCCACGATAAATATAAAAATGAATGATGGGATGATTAAAACAATGACATACATCAAGCCCTAAGAAGAATATTGCATATTTTAGTGAATTCTATATATTGTAAGGTTCAACGGTCACTATGAATGCATCAACTTTATATCATATTTAAATACTTTGATCAGTCCACTTCATACAAGTGAACAAATTTTAAGTCTATGGCATGCGTCTAAGAGGCTTGATTTCATTGGTGTTTACTTTAAGCATAATTGAGAAGGAACTAAAAGATCTTAAAGAGCTCATTCTAGGGAGGAATCAAGAAGAAGCTTTATGCCTTTTATTGCCAAGATATTGAGTAAAAAAGGGGAGGATTGTTATGATTGCCTCAATCTCTTCAATTTATTGATTTGCAATCAAGATAATTAGGTATTTGAGTTGATTTATAAAAAGAATTGTGGATTTAATGCACTGGTTTGATTGAGGTAATGGAATCCATTTTAGAAATATCTTAGAGTGTATGTTAAAAACATTTTCACTTCATTTTATGTTGAAATTTTTATTTTTTTTTAATTAAAGATATATTAATGATAAATATTTAATTAATAAAAGAGTCAATTGTTGTGTAGGCTTTCCTTTTTTTTTTTTAAAAAAGTATGATTCTAGATTAGATAAGGTGTAAAAATGTATATTCAATTGTTGGTGTCTTCTCCAATTCTACAAAATTGAAAATTGAGACTATAAGACCTATGACTTTATCATATTTGACAATTTTATTAAGTTAATGCCACTATATTTTTAAAAAGGAGGTTAAAAAAATACTTTTAAAAGGATTCGGCTTCCTAAAAATTTTATGATAATTTTGATTAAAATTTTCTTATACAATTTTTGCTCTATTTTGAAGCTAATTTGACCTCAACTAAAGATCAACTTAAAGTTTAATTTCTTTTTGAAGTTAGTCGAGTCTATTTTGAAGTTAGTCGAGTCTAAAGATCAACTATTTTGAAGTTAGTCATTAGAGATGAGAACATCACTACAAATTATTAACATGTAGTTGTCCCTCTTAGTATATCAAAACTCTCTCACATTTCTATTAATTTGATTCCTTTCTCCTGAGAAAGAATAAAAGGCAATGCAAAGCATTCCTTTGTGATACTTGATATGACCCTGAAAATTTCTAGAAGAAATCTGACGAAGCGATGATCGAAATTGAACTCGAGATCAAGCACTTAAAATATCATTGGAAACTTTGGGACATCAGTTAAATTCCTAAAAAGCTCTCAAATATTGAGTGTTTATAGTCAAATCGAAGGCCTCGATGGTTCCAACAAGCCAAAGATCTTACAATTCACTTCATGAGCATTCAAATACACAAAATACATCATATGATCAAGGGAATCATCAGTCGTCCGATGGAGAGGAGTGGTTTGTATGTATTTACAAAGACGTCACTCCTCCAATCTATAAATAGTCCCTCATTCCTCATATGAGGGCGGCCGAAGCAAGAGAGAGGAGAGAGCTCTAAAGATCCTCCAAGCGCACCACTGACGGCCGTTAACCACCGCCGCCGGCCGCCGCCGTGCCGCCGCCGGGCCCTTCCATCGATGACTACCAATGATTGTTCCTCGATTTACGATCGTTCTCGCATTGCGAATTGTTCCCCGCATTTCTAGGGTGATTGCTCCGCTACGTTCACCATCATTCACTACTAGAATCTGTACAACATAATCGTTGTCATAGTTGTTCCTTTCTCATATACTAATCCCAGAAAAGATCATGTGCTCAAAAGATACATAGGAAGCTTTTCTGAGCTAGTGTTTTTTCCCTCTTTTCGAGATTTTCCACGTAAAAATTCTGGAGTTTTATTATTCACTCTTTAAATACCTGTGTGTGTTTTTCAACGAAGCTAAGGCGAATACTTTTACTCTACCGCAATGGTTTTTTGCTTGCGGGAAAAGAACCCTCAATCACAATTTCGAAAACTTATGCCATAATAGGAGTACTCATAACAACGAGCCTCCCGCTCCAACTCGCCACTCAAACCAATCCTTGAACCAAGGATGCCAACCTTCGCCTCTCACGATAGCGTGATCATCTGAAGGCGCAGAATCTCTTTAGAAGATCGTGTGCCCCGAATGGAAGAGTCTCAAAATGAGATGATCCGACTTTTGCAAGGAACACAACAGCCACTATCGCGACAAACACATCTCCCCCAAGATCGATCGTTAGCCGCGGGAGGTCAAAATGCTAATCTCCCTGACGATGAAGTTCCTTCGCTTCCAGACCGTGATGATGATCTCGACACCGCCGGGTTACTCATCCATCACGTCAACCGACGCTAATCCACCAATTATTTTGGTAGCGTCACGCTTCGCCCCGTTGACTCCACTCATCATATTATATGAATTACGACGCTTAATGCAAGACAATTTCACCTTCAAGATAGAAATTATCTTCCCTCACCGCATATGAGGAATCTTCACCTTTAGATTCTTTAACATCCTATTCTGGGTTTTAAGCTTCAACATTGATTCTATGGGCGATGACCCACATGAACACATCGACCATTATAGACTATCATGCATATCCAACGAGCTCTAACACACCGCTTGTTAGATCTTTCCAAGCATTACCTCAAGAGACAAGCGCACTTGGTTCTACTCCCTTCCAAGGGAATCCATCCATACCTTTGACGAACTCACCAAGATTTTTGTAGAACAGTTCATTGCAAACCGGAGGATCATTAAAGATTCCTCCCATCTCTCCGACATTCGTCAAAATGAGGGTGAATCACTTAAAGAATACTTCTAGAGATTCTCCTTAGAAGCTCGCCAAATACCTGGGGTAGACCTTGAATTACTAAGAGGAGTTTTCCTTGGGGGGCTCTGTCCTCGGCCTTTCTACTGCCACTAATGCGATACCCCGCCATATGCGACTTAGTTCACCGTGTGGAAGCACAGATTTCGGCTATTAATGCCCATCAAAATAATTTGAATAATCCACGGAAAACATAAGAGTGCTAGGAAACACGATCAACAATCCCATCAAGAAGTAACAATGATTTCCTCTCCCATCCGCACAAAACCACGAATAATACACACCAACACATCTCGTTAACGCTCTGGCTATTCAAGATGAAGAGACCATCAAATGGCCACATCCACTGAAACTAAATTCAGGAAATCAGGAGCAATATTGTCACTTCCATCGAAGTCATGCACATACTACTAAGGCATGCAAACAACTCAAAGAGGAAATTGAGAGGCTCATTCAGTAAGAATATCTACGTCAATTTGTGCAAAACCAACCAACTCAAGCAAACATAGCTCCAACCGGGGCAACCCGGACAATCACGTAAAACAACATAATAGTCGCCAAATAGTTGGAGAAATTGAAACGATTGTGAGTGGGCCACTACTATCTAATCATATCATCACTTTTAATAACTCAGACTTGGAAGGAGTCCAAGTTCCATATCAAGATCCTCTTGTCATCAGTGCGGGGATTGGTGACCCATGTTATATTGTTAAGAGAATTTTGATTGATAATGGGAGTTCCGTTGATGTTTTATTTTACTCCACCTTTCTTAGCATGGGTTTGGTTAAGAAAAAATTTCAACCATATGCATATGGGTTTGATAATTGCCTGCATGGTGAAGGGGACAATCACCCTTCCGTTGTTCTCAAGAATTTCCTCAACAAGTCACTCACTCGCCAATTCAGTGGTCAAGTCAAATTCAAAGATACAACAACGCTATATTTGGAAGGCCCCTCCAATCAATCTTCGTTGCTGTCACTTCTGTATTCATCTTAAGATAAAATTTCAAACTCCCATTGGGGTTGGAGTGGTCTGTGGAAATCAACAAATAACACAATCATGTTACCTCAAACAAGCTCAACCACGCCCTTCGGTGACCTTCAACATCGAGAATTTTAATCTTCAAGATAAAGAAGTACCTCAAAGGGTTTTGCTAAAAGACCTCGCCCACTCATATCATATATGACCAACCGTCAAGTTATGACCAACGATCCAGAGGAAAAAACATTCCTTAAAACTTGGAACATGGAGGGTCTCTGAAAAGTGTTATATGTAATCATTGGTGTATAAATATTGTAATCTTTAATTTATCCCGTTTGTCCTTTCCTCTCCACCTCTTGTCCTTTGTTAACTCTCTAAAAATATATCTCGTCCTTTTGTTAAGTTATCTTATGACAATATTGTATCACTGACATTATCAAAGTAATGAGTTTATGGATTTTTCTTATAAGCTTATTTCTTCTTCATTTAATCCTCCCACTTGAGGAATATACAACTCACGTTGTATCTCAATCGGGCATGATCAATCCCAAGGGGACTTGATCGGACCTCTTCCATCGTTAACGCCATCGTCACCCTCGACAAACAACCTCTGGGTCTCAAATTCACCTCAATTCTTCCATATAAGTTAACGCCATCGGGTAACACTCGACAAACAACCTAGATAGTCAAAGGTCCTTGGTGGATTCCCACACTCTTCCATAGTGTTAACGCCATCGTAACACTGACAAATAACCTGATGGGTCAAAATCCCGGATAATTCAATCTTTCCATTAAGTTAACGCCATCGTAATGGCCTCGACAAACAACCTTGATTCACCTCATCGCCGCCGCACCGGCCAACCATCGTAGCATCTCCACTAATTATCGCCGCCGGTCATCCTCGCAATTACCGATACTCCGCTGTTGCAATCGCCGACCACCGCCGGCTAACCATCAGGTCCGCTTTAACTACCATCGCATTACCACCGCCAACCATCATCGACATTTTTTCGCCGGCTCAAGAACGCCGCCGTCATCTCGCTGACCATCGACGCGGTGCCATTGCCATTTCAGCCGTTATCGCCGCTGACAACTCATCGGCCGCTAACCTCAGCGGCTATCGCTGCGACCATCACGAACTTTCGGCTCATCCTCGCTGACTATCAAAGTCTGATGTTACTACTGCCGCTGGTTACCGCTGAGCCCTTTGCGCCACTAACCCAGTCGCCACCGCTGCCGACCATCGGCAATCTTTCACTACCGATGCTGCGCACTGCTGACTACGTCTCCAGCTTATTTACCTCATTACCCTCGACATCGGCCGTAACCACTGCGCGCGGATCGCTACGACCATGCCGGCATCTCCGATTACCAATCATCGCTTATCTCGCTGACCATGGTCAATTGTCGCCACTCAGAAGCCGCCAACCCCAGTCTCGTATCGTCCTTGATCGCCTCAACGGCCGGTCCGACAGGTCGAACACTTTCGGAAAACCGGAGCCTGCATGAACTACAGTCTTGTCGCCTGACCCCGATCCGACGAGGTTAACACCTTTTCGCAGAAAACTAGAGCTCGGTATGAACTACGGTCTTGATCGCTATCCCGGCCGGTCCGACGAGGTTAGTTAACACCTCTTCGAGGGAAAACTAGCCATATGAACTACTTGCCGACGCTCTCGGTCTGGCCGGGTCCACGAGGTTAGTTAACACCTCTTTCGGGGAAAACTGAGCTCTCAGATGAACACGGGTCTTGATCGCCTCAACGACCTTCTTTCAAGAAAAGAAGGTGCCCTCTTTTTTTTTAGACCCTTTTGGGGGCAAAAGGGTAAAAGCATCAAAACCTTTTAAAACGCCAAAATGTTCAAAACAAATAAAATGGGTAAAAACGGGTGAAGCTTAAACAGATGAGAGCTCAAGCACCAGACGCGCCGCTTCTAGCCTCCATCCACCATTCCACGCAACTTATCGGCGCGGATCCCGCTCAGCTCGCTCACATCAACCCAAGGCTCACAGGTTCACCCGCTGGAACCGGACAGCGATTTTGCTCCCCACCTACACCGCCACGTCAGGCACAGCACGCTCATGCCTCCAGCGGGCGCGCTCATCCGCACCGGCTGCGTGCTCATGCGCGTCAGCGCCGGCTCCGCTGGCGCAGCTCAGTCCGTGGCACCCTGAGACCGATAGGTCACCCCGAATTTCACGCAGCACATACCTACATATATTGTGCGATCTGCCCGTAATCATAATCGGTGCTTATACATGAAGATCGTTTCTCTATATGGTTAATGGACGCAGATTGTTGAAGAATTTACTATTTTGATTGGCACATATTTTTGATGATTAATATCATCCAAAAATAGGGACAACCGATATGACGAAAATTTCTCTAAGCACAATCTTGATGCAAAAGCGAAATCGAATTGAACCGGTCGAGATCAAGCACTTAAAATATCATTGGAAACTTTGAGACATCAGTTAAATTCCTAAAAGCTCTCAAATATGGACTGTTTATAGTCAAATCGGCCTGACGGTTTGCCAACAAGCCAAAGATCTTATAATTCACTTCATTTGAGCATTCAAATACACAAAATACATCATATGATCAAGGAATCATCATGAGCCGTCCGATGGAGAGAGTGGTTGATTTTGCATGTATTTCTGAGACTCTCAATAAATATCATTCCTCATATGAGGCCAAGCAAGAGAGAGAGAGAGCTCAAAGATCCTCCAAGCAATCGTGCCACCGAGGTGACAACCACCGCCGCCGGCCGTGATCCTTGCCGCCAATCTCTGGTCTCCATCATGATATTTCTACCAGTGATTGTTCTCGCATTATTATTTCGCATTGCCAAGAATTGTTCCCATTTCTGGTGATTGCTCGCATACCAATATCATCTGCTACTATTAAGAATGTACAATAATCGTCACATAGTTGTTCCTTTCTATATACATATGTAATCCCAGACGGAAGATCATGGCTCAAATATACATAGTGGAAGTTTTTACTGTTCCCTCTTTTGAGATTTTCCACGTAAAATTTGAGTTTTATTGTTTCACTTTTAAATACATGTGTGTGCTGGATTTCACAATTTTGAATACTTTTACTCTCAACTGTTTTCTAGCATAACATTATAGAACTAATAATGGAAATGTTCTAGAGAAAAATAATAAGAATTTTAATCTTAAGGAAAAAAAAAAAGGATTCAAAAATATAGTATAAGTTAACATCAATGCATACACTTTAAGTAATGAGCTATAATCCAAATGATCAATTAAGTTCATTTAAACTCAGAATAGGTTATGTAAATCAAACATACCTCGCTCTTTCTTTCTTTTTTTTTCCTTTTTTTTTTTTTTTTTTTTGGCTTGATCATTAATTATTTGATCTTTGTTGATTTAAGCTCTCTAACAAGGGGCATTAAAGATGCTAGTTTGGCTAAGATGGAGTAGCTTATGCAATGTATGAATCATTTATCTTCGGTACCATCAATGATCAATCATATTTAAACAATATTTAAGAGTGCATGGCTACCAAAATATCACAACATTGTTGAATGGGCTCTTAGCAAACAATAACTCGACAACACTAAAAAACTTTTATTTAAGAGAGAATAATATATGGTGCGAAGAGATCTCATATGAGGGAAGACAGTTCAAGCTCAATTGATTTATGAGCTCATGAGCTTGACTTAACAAGCCATAAGCTAAATTTCCGTCATAAGTTAAAACTCGATTAATATAAGAGCTTGAGTTCAAGCTCGACAACTCATTTAGCCATTTTGTTATGCAAGAAAAAACTTATTAAAATTCTAACTTATCTACATGCAAGAATTTTATGCACTAATCCATCTTAAGTCATGCCATTCCATATTAATTGAGTTTAGGTAATCATTAAAGTCGAGTTTTAATCATTTTAATTTCACTTTCTAACAAAAATTTTAAGAGGACTATCTTGCACTGATCTTAATCTATTTAGAGTCTAATAGACATTATGTAAATAATATTATTGTATATGATAACAAAGGATCACCATAAGATTGGAGAATCTACAAAGATAAATGTGAAAAAAAAACCTAAATTATAGGTGGGGACAAATCTATATCATGCCTTAGATGGCCAATAGGACCATGATGTTAAGCTTGCATCAATCTAAAGAGTAGGCTCAAATTTCTCATTAGCTGTCATTGTTTGGCAATATTTCATTTTGAGGATATCAATCATAGAGAAAATTTTGGACTATGTGAAGTGTAATTAAATGATTTTCCTTCATATCCTCTACCAACCGATATCATTTTTAAATGTATTTAGTAATTATCCATTAAATTATTTAATATTTTTTAAACTTAAATGAAAGGCTGGACGCATTGTCTCCAAATTAAAGCTTGATAAGACTATAAATGGATATAATTTCAACATTTTGCATTGAAAATTTATTTGAATTTTAGACAATTAACCATTCAAAATATTAAAACTATTTATCCTCATGCATATTTCATCATTCAATAAAAATAAATAATTAAGATTTAAAATAATTAAAATTTATTATTAAAATAAGCTTACATAAAATATGATACTATCACATTTAACAATTTCTTAATTATTATTTTTTAAATCATAATATTAATTAGGCTTAATCAAGTTACTAAGCTACTATATTATTTGATTAATGAACAATAAAGCCACTTATTTTCTTATTTCATATATGTGAGCAAAAATAACTTACATAGCCTCCTATGAAGAAAGCGTATTGCTCGGTCCAATGGGCATATAAAAAGCCAAAGACAGCCGCCAATTCGCTGTTCTTGAAAGCACTTTCTACTGTTGATGGCTTCCTTTCTGGGGTCTTTTCCATTGGTTCATTTCCATGCTTTCAAAAAAGCAATTATTTAATCAGAGCTTCCGAGTTTTGACAATAGAGAGGCGGATACTGTAAATGTACAGTCATTTAAATGATTTTCCGAATCAGTCAGCTGTGATTATCACCATTTTTTTTTCTATCTCATCGTTATATTTATCTTCACTTGTTCTTCAAAAGTTGTTCAGAAGGTATATTTTTTATGAGTTTTAAGATAGGGATTATAGATTTAAAACTACAATGTGATATTATTTAAATAAATTATTGATTAGTTTTTTATTTGGAATTCATTCTGTAAGTCATTTTTTTTTATTTCCGTAGTTATTAATCTCATTCCTACTTTCAAAAACAAAAAATTAGTACAAGTTTTTATTCTTTAAAAAAAACACTATTGATTTATATTATACAACCCATCTTATTTTATTGATTGAGAGCTTAAACTATCTACTAAAAAATCTTCAATTTATAATCTTTTATATATAACTCTAAAAAAAATAATAATAAATTAAAAATAAAAAAAAGATTAAATTCACTCAAATATCATAAAAATTAAAAAAACATGGGATTTCATTAAAGCATAATTTTATATTTATATATTTATCAAATTTAAATATTTACTTAAATAATCTTAAATCTTTATTATTATATCAAAAATATCACCAGTTACTTTTTTTCAAGTGAAATCGTCTTTTTTTTAGTAGGAAAAGTGTTAGTTTTGTAAATATTCAAATTTGAGTGTGAATATGTAAATGTATAAAAATTCTAGTCAGTTCCATGTAATGAATATACAATCATTGGTTTGAGTTCTTCACTTTGCTTTTAAATACATTCAAAATGTTACTATTAGACTTCATAAAAAATTACTTATTTACTTAATTTACTTGTGACACTAATGCAAATATATCTATATAAAGGCAAATGAAAGGTACAATAAAAAACATAGGAAAAGATTAATTTTTTAACTAAAATATATTATATTATAATGATAATGCAACAAATTCTTATTATAAATTAAAGTATCACGTTATTATATTAATAAGACAACAAAATAATTCTAATATATTCATATAACTAACAATATGGTTATAAATAAATAAAAAATTTGCCTACCAAAAATAAAAATAAAAAATGTAATAGAAAATGTGACTACATAAATATGACTACAATCAGTAAAGAAAAAACCAAGGAGAAAGCTCACAATGTAAGCTACAATAATTAATGAACTAAATATTATCATTCACTGCATTTACACATTCTACATTGATATTTTTTTTTTTCTTCTGCAACAACTCAATGGCTTCATATTTCTCATACTTTCCTCTCATGCACGCCTCAATGTTATCCACATTGCAATTTGTTATACTGCTACTACATTGTAACTAATAATTGCAACTCAATGCCCTGATAAACAATTGCAACAATAATGAATCTAAATAATCATGTATGAAAGTGGAAATAAAATTAATAATAAAAGACTTTATGAAATAATTTTGAAATTCCACTCTTCAAAGAAAGAGCGTTTAAAAACATCAGTTGAGTTTAGGGGTGTAAGTGAGCTGAGCTGACTCATGAGCCGACTCAAACTCGACTCGTTATCAAACTCATGAGTTGGGCTTATCGAGTTCTGAGCTCGATCTCGAGCTGCGATTGAGCTCATTATAATATATATGGCGTGAGTTGAGTTTTCTGGCACCTCGAAGCTTAACAGTCTACTCGTTTAGGGATTATACGCTATTTCACCTATTCCTATTCCTGTCTCCTGAGTTTCCCGACTCTCAACTTTTCGACTTCCTGTTCGGTATTAAGCCCCAAAATGGGAAGTGGACGTGCAACAGTTTTCCCTCTCCATTGTTCTTGCACGGCAACCGTCCTCTAGAAACTGATAAAATTGATTCTCGATAGCCGAACTCCTTTCTTCTTCGTGCTCCACTTCGATTATAGAGAGTCGTTTCTAGGAGTGGCAACTTTTCGAAAAGTAAACAATAGTCACCGCCGATAGAGGAAATCTTGCTTGAGAGTCTGGATAGGCAAACTTTGGTGGTTCATTTGATGTCTTTGGCTTATTCTTATTTCTTCCTTGCATAAATGATTAGTAATATTATGTTTCCTCTTTATGATAAATCAGATTGGTATGATTGTATGGATATGATTTGGAGTTTACGGTTGTTACTTGTTGGTATGAAGTTTGCTTTTAGGAGCAACAAAATTTGGCTCGATTTAGGGTTAAACCCTAAACCAAATCGGTTTGGTAACTTTAACTCTGCTTGAAATTCTCTTTTATATGTTAAGTTGATTTCTTCATAGTTTTTTCAAAAAATAAATGAATAGTTGCCGATAAAGGGGTTTGTACCAATGAAATCGTGAAATTGAGGGCAGGCAAGTGATTTCATGCATTTCGTATTAGATCTGCATTGGTTGATTTTATAGTTGAAGTAATGTGTTTATATTTTAGTTTTGGTGATTTGGTGGATGATGGAGGACCGGAGACTTATATGGGTTAATTTCACATTATTTAGCCTTTTTTTTTCAGTTGTAATAGCTATGGGCAATGCCTTTTAGACCCGGTATTGAGTCGTTGCTTTAATTACACCCTTAATGGGCATTGACACTTAACATTGCTGAATTTAGTCACTTAACATAGCTTCTTGAATAGGTTTTTTTTACTGCTATTAATTATGTTATTGTTATATTAAGTATTGACTCATTGTTGATTGTTGTGTGATGTATGAAGATGTTAAAGGATTGTGTGATATGAAGATGTGAATGGATTGTATTATGTTTAGGGTTATTATGTCTACATTGACCCCTTTAATAGAGCTTAGCCCTTAAGCTGATTTCAAAACAATGATAGCATATTAAGCTTATTTAATTTGTCCTTCAAGATTTCAAGTTAGCAAAAGCAAGACCATTAAATTTTTTTTCACTCTCTTCTTGACAGTAAACTTCAAACTTTTTTAATTCTCTTATTTAACATATGACATATTCAATCGACTAATAAAAATGTGTCAATGTTGTAGCCAAAGTGTCAAACTAAAACTTTAAGTGATGCTTCCTTTATTTATGATTAGTTTTTCATGAACAATTTTTCATGCACAAATTTTTTTGAACTTAAGCCTATACTTGTCTTAAGCAAATTATTTTTTCTTTTCCCATGGAATTTGATGTATTGTTTACGGTGACCATATGTATCATGCATTTAGAATGTTTTGAATGTCCTTGAAAAAAGTAGAATAACAAGTATTAATATGTAAAGACTATTGCACTTTTGATGTGAAAACATGGGTTCAAAGAATTGACAACCGATTGGAAAGCTCGGGGCCTCAGGCTGAGTTGCAGAGTTATAATTTAACAACCAATTCCCTGTATTTCTTCTTATTATGATTTCTACTCTTTCATCCAAAAGCATCATTAGATTGGATAAATATGAAGCTAAATATCATCTGAACGTATATTGTGTACCTCACAAAGAATGGGATGTGAATTTTTTTTTTCATATATAATTTTATCATGCTCCTTGATGAAACCGTGATCATGGAGATTTTATCTCTTTATCCCTTTTCGATGAAATATGATTTACACTCCTGTGTTTCCAATTTTTCATGTACAAAATTCTTGTGGTTTGTTGGTGAAAGTATGACTATTCAAACATGATTATACTTGGTATTTTTATGATTATATTTCATTCATATTGGCTTTCATCGATTCAAGAAAGCATAATTTTCAATCATTTATTGAAAGGTTTGAGATTTGTTAAAGATTTTTATGTTATTACTACAATTTTTTGTGTGATTATATTTTCCCTATCTTGATTTTCTAAGTATTTATTGTTAGGAGAGATGCTAATTTTATTTTACTTTTATGAAATATTTAGGTTTCAATGAAAAGAGTTATTGACATTAATGTTAATGACTCTAATGATATTGGGAATGAAAATTTTGAGGAGCATGCTCAATTTCATTTGGATGACCAATAAAATCTTATTAGTATTATTGATTTTGAGATTACAGATGAGCACTATGATGATGATAATGATAATAAGAATGATGGTGATGGGAAGAATGTTAATAATGATAATGAAGGGATTGATGTTGAAAATGAAAATATATTAAGAAGACATCAAAGATTTAGGAAGAGTTCAAAAAAGTAATTCTTTCAAATTGTCAAAGAAAGGAAATGTATGCATTGCAAGAAAAATCTTACTCTAGAAAATACAGATGCTACAGCACGAAATGATGTCATATTGGTGTCTAAAAAATAGAAAAAAAAAAGCTTAGAAACTCATTAAAAAATATAAATAAAATCAGCTTTACCACAAATATATGGAAGTCAAAAAATCAGAGGGTATCTTACATGGTTGTGACGCATTATGTTGATACTTATTGGAGGTTACAAAAATATTTTTTTTAAATTTTTTGCATTTAACTCCACACACTATAATTGAAATGATAGATACATTCTATAAGGCACTTTTCGATTGGGATCTTGAAAATAAAATTTTTATCATATCGTTGATAATACAACTAATAATGATAGGGCCATTAAATTATTGAAGAGTAATTTTAGAATAATAAAAATTATTTTTTTGGTGGTGATTGTCTCATGTACGTTGTTGTGCTCATATTTTAAATTTAATATTGAACGATATGATAAAAAGCATTGAATATGTTGTTGATAAAATCAAATATTCATTAATTTTATTAATGCATGAGAAGAAAAATTATTAAAATTTGTTGATATTGTGCAACAATTACAATTACCTTCTAGAAAATTTGTGTGGATTGTCCTACTCATTGAAACTCTACTTACTCTATGTTGGTAGTTGCATTGAAATTAAAAGAAGTTTTCTCTTCTTACGATGAAAGAGAAGTTGCATATATTAATTGTCCTACAGATGAAGATTGAGAAAAATAAAAAAGTTTGTGATGTATTGAATTTTTTTAATGAAGTTACTAATATCATCTTTAACACTGAGTACCTACAACTAATTTATTCCTCTCTCAAATCTGCACTATAAAAAAGTTTTAGATGAGGGTTCACTTTCAATTGAATTTTTCATTGTGGAAATGACTAATAAAATGAAAGAAAAGTTTGAAAAATACTGAGGTGAATGTAACTTTTTTATAGCCTTTGGTACTATTATGGATCCAAGAATAAAATTCATGGTGATTGAGTTTGCATATTCTAAGATTTATGCAAGAGATGAATGCATGAGAAATGTGGCATTTATACACAATTCATTCTATGAATTATTTGAAATATATACAATTTATTTTGAACCTAAAGGTGATAGTGTCAACTTGGGGATTGGGACGTCCAGAAGGATTAGTAGAGATAATGTTAGTTTGGCTACTCAAGTAATTGATAGAAAAAATTTTAGTGGATAGCATGATTTTACTACATATATTACAGCAAAGTCAAGTAAAAGACTTAGATGATGGCTTAGAGATTTGTGCTGAAGGCAAAAGTTTTGATGTCATTGAATGGTGAAAAAGTAATCAAACAGTACCGTATACTATTTAGGATGGCTATTAACATATTATTTATACCGATAATTTCAGAATCAACATTTAGTACTGGTGAAAGAATTGTGGATACCTACCGATCTAAACTTGGTGTGGAAACTATTCAAGCACTTATATATGGTTCAAATTGGATTTGTTGTCATTACGGCTTGAAGGATAGAGTAAATGTAATGTGTTTTATATACATATTTATTTATTTTTACTCCTGGCATTTAACTAAATTCTATCATGTAATATTATTTTGTATTTGTAGGAAGAAGAAGAGGATGAAGAGATGGAGATCCCTCTTCTTATCACTTGAAGGACTATTGAAAGGAGAATATGAGATTTTTTTTTTTTTTATTCAAAGAAACTTTACATTGAAACCTTCTCATTTGGTGTTTTCCTATATTTTTTTTTCTTGGGAAGTTTGGACTAACTTTGTTGGCATCTCTTTTGATTTTATATTTTGTTATTGTGTAGTTCTCTTTTGGTGTTTTCCTCTTATGTTGTTATCCTCTTTTCTTTGACTACTGTCTTCTTTGCCTTTTTTTTCTTTAGTTGTTGTTCTAGACTAGTTCTACTTATATTCTTGATTGTTGTTGGAAGAGGGTTTATGATATTTGGGCCTTTGGTTGGCTCTGTGACTTTATGGCCAACTATTAATATAACTTCTAGTGGTGAAAATTGGAGCTTTGTAGGCAATTGTTATTTGACTTAATAACTTATTCGAGGACCCGAGGTAAGTTAGCTATGATGGCTTTGATGTTTTTTTTCCCTCTTCTCTTTGGCTAGTAGCACTATATGTGATTGTAACCCTTATATTGAACTTAGTTGGCTATGTGAATTGTGATTTTGTTGTTGCAATTCTGGTGTGGTGCATTGATGTTTTCCACTTTGTGGAGGTAACTTGGTTGCTGCTCCTGTTGGAATTGGAGATTTCCTTATTGCTTTTGGAGAGACTGTATGTTATTATTGTTGATTGGCTGGGTGGCTTTGTTGGTCAGTATATGATGTTATATTGGCAATTTGGTTAACTAGGTGGCTATGTTTTCTTGATTGTTCATAGAGGAGAGTTGTTGATCCTATAACTGTTTGCTTTCAATTATTGTTGGAGGAGGATCTATTTGTTTTGGCCTTTGGTTAGCTAGGTGAACCCTTCTATTGAAGTTTGGATGCTCACATATTTTGTTGCTCCTTGAGATGACTTTGGGTTGGCTGAGCCTGAGCCTTTTCTGAAACTTTTCTTTCTTTGATCTTTACTTGCTCCTGTTGTTCTGTCTTGCTTGCTAGTTCAATTTTGTTGTTGTTGTTGTTTTGTCTTAATAGTTTTTTCTACCTTTTAAACCTGATATTGAGCTATTGTTGTTGTATAATTGTTGTTTTTTAGTCGATTAGTGGTCGTTTTGTTGATTTAGGGGGCTTCTTGCTATCATCCCTTTCGGGTTGCTATTGTCATTGATATTCTGCCTTTGTTGTTTTTTCTTGCCTTTGTAGTTTAGCGTTGTTGCTGCTGCTGTTGTTCTGCCTTGGTTTTTTTTCTATATTTTAGGCCTGGTATTTGGGTTGTTGTTGTTAAATTATTACAATCTATATTGGTTTTTGATCAGTTCATTGGTTGTGTGGCTTTATACTATTGTTGTCTAAATTGGTTGGTCGGTGGCTTGGTGCAGTCTATTGTCGCTCCTGCTGTATTTAGGAATTAACTTGTTGGTACAGTGTATTGCTTGTAGTTCTTTGGTCTATTGGGTTATCTGAGTCTTGCTATTATCTTCTTTTCGTCTCTTAAGCCTTTTAGGCCTTTTATGTTTCTCCCCTTTTATCTTTGGTTGTTGTCTTCTATGCCTTTTTTTTCTTTGGTTGTTGTTCCAACCTGGTTCTTGTTACTTTCGATTGTTGCTGCTTGAGGAGGAACATTTGTATTTGGGCCTTTGGTTGCTAGGTCATACTTGGCTACTTGGCTTTGTTGCCGGCTATTTATATCATTTTTTGGTGGCAGGAATAGGAACTTTGCGGCAATTATTCTTTGGATGAATGCCTTATTCGAGGACCCGAGGTAAGTTGATTGTGATGGCTTTGATGTTTTCTCTCTTATCTCTTTGGCTAATAGCATTATATGTGATTGTAACCCTTCTATTGAAATTTGGATGCTTATATATTTTGTTGCTCATTGAGATGATTTTAAGTTGGTTGAACTTAAGCTGAAAATTTTCTACAACTTTCTTTGCTCTTTACTTGTTAACTTTTCTGGTATAAATTTATTACTCTAAAAAACTCATGTTATTATATTATGAATCTATGATTATTAGGCCTTAAGCTCAGCCTTGAATGATACTAGATGAGATGCTTCAAGAAAAAAATGACTTTGAATATCACAACTTTTATTAAATCTATCATCTATCACTCTTTCTTACTAAAAATTTCTTTTTTTTTTATTTTCTCTATAAAACAAAGTATTGCTAAAATTTCAATTTATTTTGATGTATTGATCAACTATTCAACGACAAATTATTCTTTTCTTATTTTCTATGTAATATTAGAAGGCAATTGCATTGAAATTAAAAGGTTATATGATACTATCAAAGTAAATTTATACGAAGTGTTTATCATGTTATGATATTTATAATTCTGTATTGATCAAGTAAAATTTGATATTTTTCTTATTTTATATGTAATATTAATCTATATTTAATTATTTACATATAATGATCAAGGAAATGATATAATATCTACAAATAAAAGTAATTGCAAACATGCAATGACATGTTTAACATTATTTAAATTTATGTTGCTTACATGCTATCGGCAAATATAACAATTGCACAATAATATATAACTATGTCATGTTATAAAATTAGTTTTTAAATATAAATAATTGCATAACAATATAGGCAAAAAATTAAAAAATATGACTTTTATACTCGAGCTTTTACAATCGAGCTCGAGCTTGGAAAACGAGTTTGAGCTTCAATTTTATCTAACGAGCCGAGCTCAAGCTAAGTAAACTAGCTCGAATCGAGCTCGAGCTCTAGTTAAATTAAACAAGCTTAGCTCGATTAAATAAAAGCTCAACTCGATTATACCCCTAGTTGAGATAAAGCAATGGTAGAAGCAACCAAATAGTGGATTCGACAATAAAGTCTTGAAATTCAGAAAAGATTCACAAAAATAAATCTAGTAGACGCTAATTAGTAGATAAATATTTCAATTAATGATCAAAGAATGAAGTAGCATAGAAGAATTTAATCAAGGCATTATTCTAATACAGTAGGAAAATTTACTTTAAAAAACACTCTTCACCTGCGCTACTTTGTATTGGAAGCTCTAGCACTGGGATGAGTATGCCTCCTCCAGCTCTTGTTCTGTTAACAATTTGGTTGTGTGCAACTGTGATGCGTCATCAGCATTAATGACATTGTCTAATTGTGTGGTTTCAATTGAGAAATGATCTTCAAGAGAAGAGATCGTTCTTTCAATGAAAGTTGATCTTGATGTCATATAATCCTTCATTCGGCACAAAAACTCCACATGATTTCTTGCCTAATAAATACAGTAAACAGTATCAGTAAAGTTTTCATATAAGTTTCATAGCCATTACTATGCTGCCAAAGAAATTCTACCCTATGCAACTAAATTATGGACAAATTAATATCTATAAACAATATACTTAACATCTGATATAAACCAATGAAACTCCATACCATGATCTAATTTTCATATCTTACGAGTTACAAGCATTAAATATTTAAATTTATCAGACTAAAGTATCACGATGTGCATAAAAGAGTAGAGATTGATATTGCAAGCGACTTCATTATGACATATTTTCCATTTAATCAAGATCAGGATGTTAAAAACTGAAGGCATTCAAGGAAGAAAACAAACAAGATCATTAGAATCATCTAAGCATCCAATTAAAATATCACATGAAACTTAAATACAAAATGCCAATTGTAGGAAACCAAATTGCATTGGCTTCAAGTACAAACAAAAAAAATTAAAAAAAAAGTTATGTTATATTAGCAAGACCTTAAAATCAGAATAAATCATACCAATCTATACTCAGGAGCTCGCTTGGGTATTTTCAGGTACTCCATATTCTTGGAATCATAATCCCATAGAAATGATGTGTGGTGGATCCAGCGGTTTTTCGTTATAGATTGAGCATTTCCACCAAATTTGCGGAGACCAAAGGCATAATCTAAACAGGTGAATGTCATAAAAATTATTTGATTCCTATAGAAGCAAGGCTGTATATTTCAAAGAAAATGGCATAACAACATGAGAATAACAGCACAAATAGAAACAACAACAACAATAACAGAAAGCCTTTATCCTACTGTGGGATCGACTATATGAATCATTCTTCTCTATTGTGTCCTATTTAGTATCAAATTCTCAATTAATTCTAATAAAATAAAATTATTTTTTATACTTACTAACCAAGTTTTTTTAGATCAGTCTCTACCTTTCTTAACATAGGTCAAATCTAAGATACTCTCCTAATTGGGTCATCGGAGAGCCGATGTTTAATGTGATCAAATCATCTAAGGCGACTCTCTCTAATCTTATCTATCATTGGAGCCACTCCAACCTTTTCACGTATATATATTCTTTTTATATTTTGTCTCTAAGTGTTAAGCCACGCATTCACCTAAGCATCCTCATCCATGCAACAGTTAGATTTAAGCAGCATAAACAATAACATGGTGTGGGCTCAAAATTAGCCATATCTTGATGAAAAGAGTAGTTTTAAATATGTGGTAATTTTGAACATGGAATAGTAGATAAGACACTACTCAGAGATTTCGTCCTCATTTTGCAAGGACTTTAGATCTGGTTCCAGATTTCCTATGGCGCATAGTTAATTACTCTCATAAGTGAAAGAGAACTTTCGATTAAGGCTACGTTAGATCATATAGCATTATAGTAGCGGCGTAGAGTTTTAGAATTTAAGATATGAAATTCATCATTTTAGCTTAAACCTAATGGTTGGGGAATGATGGCGTCTAGATCTAGTTATCATCGGGCGTCGCGATCTACAGTCTACTTAGTTAGAGGTAGTCAACGACGAAGGATCATCATCAACAACACATGGGTTACGTCGTCGAAATCATGTAGTCGCAGGATAGTGTTTGTCAGGAGACGAGCAAGTCTACCTTAACGAAAAGTTGTTTGTCCTTTCAATACCTTATGATTCACTCAAGGGAGTCATTGGGAGCATACGAGCTACGGTCGTGATAAATAATATAATGGAGTCGGCCCCACCGTCGGAGGGATGGTATGCTTCATCGTGATCGGCACGCGGTCGAAGACCGTCACATCCTTACCGGAGATTGATTGAGAGTGAGCATGGTAGAACACTTGATTTGACATTTCGCGCTGAGAGAGTTTTCTTGGTTTATCGACAAACTTCGGAAGGTGGATAGATTGAGTTTTGCTTTAAACTTTTAATGATATGACTTCATTTAAATAATTTTTAGATTGACACTCAATTTGAGTTAATTTGATTAATTTGTATATATTTAAACTTTAGATCTTTATTATTTCTGTTTTACTGTAAATTAGATCATTACTGACAATCGCACCGATATTTTGATTTGAAACTCTTATTATAAGTTTTAGGTTTTATTAACCCGATCAAACTAGAAGTAACATGGCGTCCTCAGACACTTTAATTTAAGCATTCAGCATAGTGTCGGGGCCATGCAGGCATATTTAAGAATTTAGGTAATTTTATGTTTGAATTATGAGATTGATTTCAGATTTTTCATTTAATTTAATTTGAAAAATTGATTAATTTGAATATGTTTAAGAGCTTTAGATCCTATCAACTCTGTTTAGCTGCTAACAAAAGATTAGATCTACTATCATCCGACAGAATCAGTATTTCAAATATTTCATTGATTAAAACTCTCATTATAGGTTTTTAGATTTTGTTAATCAGGATCAGGTCAAAACTAAATCAGAAAGAACATCCTCGACACAATTTAAGCATTGCGTAGTGTGGATGTATTATAATTTTAGGTAATTTTATGTTTGAATTATGAGATTGATTTTGTATTTTCATTTTTTTTATTCCAATTTAGCTCTTGTACTTTACATTAAAATTTCGCTTAAAATCTCATGTTCGAGCGTATGCAGGAATTTATAGTTTTAGATAATTTCACCTAATTAGTGATTTCGTTAATTTTTAAAATCATAATTAGAATGAAATTCCTTAATTTTTGATCAAAGGAAGCCTTATGATTTTTATAGAATTGGATTTAGTATCACCTTCTATCTGATTGTATAAAGGGTTGTAGATTCGGTGGCGAAGAAGGCGTTATAAATTGATCTAATATCTTATTAGATTTTCCAGATTAATAATAAATATATTTCAATTTAATGTGGCCTTTTGACATTAAAATTTGCTTAAAATCTACAAGGCATGAGAATTTATACTTAGATAATTTCACATAATCGGTGATTTTATTAATTTTAAAATTCATGATTAAATGAAATCTCAATTTTGATTAAAGGAAGCCCTATGATTTTTATAGAATTTGATTTATTACCGCCTTCTGTCTGCTTGTACAAAAAGTTGCAGATCCGGTGGCGAAGAAGGCGTTTTGATTTAGATTTCAAAAAACAGTTTAATTTGTTATTTTAAAAGAAGATTTATCTCTCAGAATAGCGTTCATTTTTCCCCTCTTTTTTTATTTTACTTTTTAGTTTGTTGTATGTCATTTTCTCTCCCCCTTTTTTCTAAGTCAAAGATTTACGCCAATTTTGACCCAAGGTCATCCCGTAGAGCTCGAGGTGTTTTGGCTGCGTCACCGATGAGCATAATGATTGGTGTTTTAAGACCACCTTCAATCGTTAAGCCAATGAGTATAAGGCCTTCAATCGCATAAAAGCAAATATATGCAGATATTTCAAATTTCAACAACATTTCGACAATATTCCGACGTCATCCTCGCGTGAATCGCCAGCTGTTTGCTGCCGTCACACCGATGAGCGGCGATTAGTGTTTTAAGAGCTGGCCGACCTTCAATCCGTTCATGCGATGAGCATGAGACCTTCAATCACTCAGACGCCGATGGCGTAGCGGCAGCGATGTCTCGCTGGATTTCATCTCGTCACGCCACGATGAGCGTAATAGGCCTTCAATCACTCGATGCGCCACGATGAGCGGCGGTGTCAGAACACTACGGTCGAATTTCATCGTCGTCGATGAGCATGTGGTCTTCAGCGCACGATGAACATGGAGTGGTGTCTTCTGGAAAGATTGCGTAAACGGGCCGTTTGGGTCAATTTGAAATGGATGATGGCGTGAGTTTGAAGTCGCAGAAAATGAGCTAAACAGCCAATGGTTGGTTTTGAGTGGTAGTTTTTCAGTGGGATCTGAAGTGGGGTCACTGCCGGGCTTCTGCGATGAAGCGAGCTAATCATGGGTCGAGCGGGAAGAGCTGGTAGTGCAACAATGATATGATTCAGTTAAACGAATATGTGGATCATGAAACTGGCGGGCGAGAGTCTGAAATATGGAATCAGCGGCCTCTGGTGGATCAGCCGGAAGAAGCGGAGCAGAGGATGGAGGTAGCGGGATTCGGGAAAAAATTTTAGAAAAAAGGGAGCCGGGAGAAGAATTACCTTGCTTTTTTTTTCTTTTTGATTTTCCCATGTGAGGGAGAGGAGAAACCACCATAAATGGGAGAGAATGAGAGAAAAATAGAAAGCCGAAATGGAAAAAAAGGGAGTGATTTTGCGCTTTTTGATTGAAAATAGGAGAATGGTTCGAGTGGGGGTAATTTAAGGATTTTAAAATTAATTTTAAATTATAAACAATTTTAACGTGGATTTCACGTAGATAAGCATACATAATATATATATATATATATATATATATATATATATATATATATATATATATATATATAAATTTAGTATTTCTAATGTTCCAAACCCAACGATGATTCTTTGCTGATGAGATTTGATTCAAGTCGGCGTCAAATTGGATCAACTTCACCTCAAAATCGCGCGTCACTTCGCTTCAATTTTAGCTCAGTCGGTATGAATGGTCTCATTTGATAGATCTCGGCGTTTCGAAGCCAATGGCGCAATCAATTTAGCGAACGTAGATCGTTTGATTCTCATCGGTGCCTCCTGATCTCGATATGCGTGCAGACGTGTTGATGACTCGAGCGTTTGATCGGTTGATCATCAAGTCATATAATATTTATATCCTGACCAATTTCGACATTCTGAACATGATGGTGAAGCCCGTTCGTCGATCAGAGATCATTTGAGTTCATTTCGGTGACTTTCAGTGCATTTCAGCCTCGATTTGCGTGTTCTCACTGTTGATTATTCGACAGATGCACAGACTCGTCTGAATTGAGCGCAGATAGTCTCATTTGATAGATTTCGACGTTTTGAAGCTAACGGCATGATCAATTTCATGAACAGAGGTCATTCGGATATCGTTGCAGCTTCTCGACTCTGATATGCGCGTCGACACATTAATAGCTCGAGCGCTTAATCAATTATTTGTTAGATCTTGCAATGTCTATATTCTGATCAATTTCGACGTTCTAACGCCGACAAAGTCCATTCGATCAGTCGTTCACCATTTTCACGGACGTCAGGTCATTTTAAGTCAATTCGCGTCACCTCAAGTCCGTCGAATTTGACTTGTGGGCTTGTCTTGATTTATGACACATATATGGAGGTCAACACATGAAAAAAAAATTATATTCAAATTTGGAGTGCCATATGCTCCCTACTTGTAAGTTTGATGTCACAATTGCTTGTATGAACGCCAATATTAGAGAAAATTATTTAGGCTCCTTGAAATTGGAGAAATGTTTAAAATGAATCAAAATTTTCTTTTCAACTTCAAAAGGATGAAGACAATCAGAATAGAGCTTTATCTATTGAAAACAAGCAATTTAAAACCAACCTTCGTCTAAACTTCTATAATCCTCTCACATCAGTACCATGTTTAGGCCAAAAGCTAAGCTTGGTAAAGCAAAATGTAACACACAAGCAGGATGAGCAGCAAAACAAATCAAAATTGTGAATAAGAAATTAAAAACAATAATCATTTTTTTTTTCAGTTCTACCAACCTCAAAAATATCTACAATGAAGGAAATGCTCCCTAGACTGTTTAAGCACTTAGGGATAAAAAGAGAATGTTTTTTCCTCCACTCTGAACTGTGCACTGCTCGTGGGTCTCACTGGAAGATCTGTTGTTAGCAGGCTCTTAATTTTACAGTTATTCACTATATTTCTCCTCAAATGCTCCAAGAATGTTTCATATCGGGAAATGTCATTAGCAAAGTTTTAAAATTCAGGTTTCTATTTCAATTTCACTCAAATTATGGAAGTTTTAGTTTTGGTTGTCTAGGTAGTTTTAGTACCCTGTCATCTCTTTAAAAATTCAAAATAAATACTAAATACGTTACATTGAAAATTTTAAGAGAGCTTTAAATATATTTGTTATCATGAACTTTCGAATGAATTACCACTATTTAGAGTTATACAACATGTTAATGATTCGGTTCCTGAATCATCATTACATAATTTGCCTTGCTATAGGACAAATTCAATTAAGGAGGTTAAACTTACGAAACAGATTAATCAATTACTTATGAAGGGATTTAGAAGGAAAAATATAAGTCTTTGTTTTACGCTTGCTTTGCTTATACCTAATAAAAATGGGAGTTAGCATATGTTTGTAGATGGTAGAGCTATCAACAAAATTATCACTAAATACATATTTCATATAGCTCGTTTGGATAATACGTTAGATATGATGATGGTGTTGTAACATTTTCTAAGATTGATTCAAGAAATAGTCATCAACAAATAAGAAAGAAGAAAGGAGTTGAATGAAAATTTTTTAAATTAAAAATGGATTATATGAGTAGATAATGATGCCATTTTAAGTTAATCAATGCACTTAACACTTTCATGAAAATAATTAATCATGCTATTAAAATATTCTTGTTATAGAGTTTTAAGATATTTGAATATATAGCAAAATATGTTATATGATTATTTGGTGTTTTTGAGGAAGGTATTCGAGATTTTACAAACTCAAAAATCATATATGCACTTGAAAAAATGTTATTTTGTAAACCTTAGGAATTGTTGTATCTAGAGATGGTGTAATAGGCTAAAGAAGTTAAAGCAATTAATGATTCACCAAAGCCTATTAATACATATTTATACTTATCATGAATTTATAGATAATTCATTAAAGAGGTTTAATATCATGGCACCAATAACAAAGTCTCAAAAAAAAAAAAAAAAAAAATTAAATAGGAGAGACTTGAAATGCATTTTATATTTAAGCCATCTGATTTTATTTAAGTTTGAGATTTCTAGCGAAGCATCTCATGTTGGTATTAGAGATGCGCTGAGCTAAGGACATTGAAGCTAAACAGAAATATTTTAATCATGATAGTCTTATTTTATGTTCTTGTGCAAGTTCTTTGATAATGAAGAAATTCTATATTACCTCAAAAGTTTAGGTTATATGCAGCTCATCAAACTTTAAAATATTTGAATTCTAAAAAGTTAAGACATCAATATGGCAAGATGGTTGAGTTTATGCCAGAACATTATTTTGTGCTAAAAAATGTTTGGAACTTAGAATAAACATACAGATTCATTGCATAGAGTTCATATTTTTCTAGATACGATGCAAGTTAAGGTTATTTGATTTATTAATGTAAAGATTATATCACTTGTAATGAAACATTATCAAGACTGAAATAATGAATTTTCTTTGTTTCACAAAAGTTACATGATTAAATAAAGTTACTCTTCATATTCTTGATTCATTATCAAGTATCTTAAGAGTTTAGAATTAAATTCTAGGGATAATGCTGGACGTTCTTCTTTAGGTAAGACTACAGCAAAGATTGAGAATAGGTATTACTAGCGAAGTCAAAAAAATATCTCACATATTTCATAATGATGGAGTTCTCAGCCTGCTAAAGATAGAAAACAAAACTCTTGGTCATATACACTTCCACAAATTAAATATGAACCATGGGAGAATGTCAGTATAAACATTATACTAGATTTACCATATAAATTGAAGAAACATGATACTGTTTCATGATAATAGATTGTAAAAAAAAATTATATGCATTCTATCATATTATAAAATTATTGATGAATCTTACTAAATTGTATTTTAATAAAATAGTACAATTGTCTGGTTTGGCTAGATTAATTATATATAATCAAAATGTAAAATTCATAAGTTATTTCTAGAAAACACTAAAAAGAAAAAATGGAAATATAACTAAATTTTTACTTGCTTATCTTCTGAAAGTTGATAGCCTAATAAAAATAATAAATAGAATCCAAGGAGATTTATTACGTTGTTTAATAATAGGCAAGATTTGATATTATTTATGACTATGTTAGCATGCAATACATCTAACAATACACCTATTGACATGAGTCCATTTGAGATAGTCATACTATATATCCTTTCCATGCAAGTCCACATACAATCATCTATCAAATACTTTTAAACAACTTGTCCCTGAGACTATTTTAAAAAATGAGATTATTTTCACTTTAAATGATGGATTCCAAAGACATCTCATTCACTAACGAGATAATCTTGATTATGATGATTTGAGGATTACTTTACAAGAAGTATAAAATTTATAACAAGCCTAATTGTGATAATTCATGGATTACATTGTATTAAGAATGCAAATTATGTCTTGATTTGCTTTATCAAATGTTAATTTTTGAGTCACATTTATCCAAGCCATATAGATTTAATGAAAAACGTCATGTTTGTTCATGTCAACAAATGATCTGTCCACCACTTATATTTATTTTACAAGTTTCTTTTATTTGTTATTTGTGTAATCAAAAACATGCCAGTGATGATGGCCAAGAAAAGGTTGTATCTTTATTTCCAATCTTTAGAGTACTTTATATAGATTATGGAATAGTTCAATCTTAAAAAATTTTAGATTAATCTATCAAAGATGTGGTGAGATAATATTTAAGGCCTATAGGGATGAGGGTAGTTTTCTTATGGTAATGTGGATCCATCCGTTTGGCATTGTTTTGAATTATTAATTGCAAATCTTACGATTTTGCATACTCTAGTTATGTTAGTTTGTGTTGTGGTTGTTAATTTGCAATACTGTAACATGAATTTTTAGGATTATCATGGCTTTAGGTAATAAAAGATTGGACTTAATGGAAGCTTGGACTAATCCTTTAATTTAAAATTAATATATATATATATATATCTCAATAGTTGTTTGATTCTAGTGGTTTCTCCAGACCAAGGCTTTTGATAGCTCTATCCAATTGTGGGCAAGGCATGTGGGTCTCAAAGAATTTGTGTTAAGAACACAAAGGGGTAAAGGGTCCTATGGTTTGATTTAGGTAGTGGATAAGAATTGCAGAGCTTTCAAATTATAGTTAGATTTAGCCTGGGAATAATCAAAATCCATTCTAAAATGAGATGATCATATGCCAAGTATATCTACTAGCCTAAGAGATAAAGAGTGAATAAATGTCTTTCAAGACAAGTAATTTTCAACTTGGGACGAATAAACTCTCTTCACCGTTTTAATCTTACAAGTGCAAATTAGATGTGTGATTCCTTATAGTGGATAACTATCTAATTTTGAGGAAAGTCGTCTTCTACCACTAATTATCAAACTTAACAAATTGTGAAGGAATGGAATTTTAATGACTTTCTGAAATTAATTCAAAAAATTATTGAACAAACAAAATAAAATTACAAATGAAATTAATATTTGGAAACAATAATTGATAACTTAAAAGTCAATCAAGTTCATGCACATAAACCTGAAGTGAATTCCAATCATAATGACAAACTATTGCACTCGCACGTTACTTCTGATATAAAAGAAAAATCATCCTTATAGACAATTGAAGGTCTTTAATAATAATATGAAAATCATTAACATTAAAATTTTGACATAAGTAATTGCACAAACAAAAAGATTAAAGTGCAAGTGTTAAAATTGATTCTAAGGCATTTGCTAACTACTAGTTAATAATGGATAAAGGAAAGCCATGTTTGATGAATGTTAAGTGCGATTTGCAAAAATAAAATTAACAAGTCAAACCCAAATTTATTAAATGAGTGTGGAAAGACAAATAGAGATGTCAAAAAGGGAACCTACAAGAACATGGTTGAAATGAAAGAGCTTAAAAAAATTATGTCTTTATCATATCACAACAAATTGCTTGATGAATTTAATTCTTTAAAACAAAGAATTAAAATTATTGCATACATTAATAAATTTTAAGAACACTTATTGCAATCAAATATCATTGAAGATCATAAAACCACTCTCTAATTTTAGATATGGTTTGAGAACTAACATCAAGAGAGAGAAGACATAACACCACAATTCCCAGATTAAGCATGACAAATATTTTCATGTGCCTAGAAGAGTTATAACATAGTCCAGTATTACATTAATTAAGCTCAGTTCTTTGCATCTACAGCATTTAAAAGAAACAACATTATAGTCAATAGAGACACTAGGAAAATCAACTACATCTGCATCAAGGCCTAAAATTTCTACATATACATGTTTTGAATGTTATCAAATTGATTATTCTGCTCTTTGGTGTCCTAGCAGAAACTTACATATAAATGTGGAGCATGAAGATAATTAAATTAATGGTTCTAATGACATTAATGAATTTAATGAAGAACTTAGTGATTCTAAGGATACTTTATTAGATAATTTTTAAATGTATTGTGTTGCATCTTAGCTACTCCTAAGTCTAAATATGATTAGAAGAGAATTATAATTTTTCAAATTTATTTTGAACAGAAGAAACATTGTAAGCTTATAATTGATAGTGTGGGAAATGTAGAAATGTCGAACATAAATCTAATTTAGACTGCCTGAATTTTAAATCGGAAGCACATCTACAACCACAATAAATATCTTATGTAGATACAATTGTTATATATGTGTCTCAAATGGTTCTAATTCATATTTAGTCGGATATTTAACCTGATAGAATTTAATGATATACCATTGATGTTGCTCTCATTATTTTAAGTATGATTGGATGATATGGGTATTATTTATTTTGGGAGATCTAATGTCTATGCTTTTAAGACTACTAGGAGAAGAATATTTTTTTTTAATCTAAAAAACTGCAGGAAAATCTAAATCTATATAAAAATCTAATGCTCTTAATAAAATAAAAATATCTTTGCACATTGAATAAGCATGCATTTGAGAAAGAGTGGAAATATGAGGAGAGATCTATGCCTTAGTAATTACAAAATTGAAACTTAAATTGCAATTTTGCCTAATTATATTAAAATATTTGATGATTTTAAAGGCATTTATCTTGATAAACTTCTTAATGAATTGCAACCATTTAAGGGTAGACAAAATGTTACTAGCTTATTTTTTGGATCATTATTACATCATTTACCATATTATATGATGATTCCATCAAAACATTTTAAGCTAAAAAGGTGAATGGATGAATTGATCAAGGATTTATTATAAAAAAATATGATGAACTTGTTTTGAAGGAGATATATGGACAGAATCATCAACAATAAAATCAACATTAAATACAAATTTCTTAATACATGTTAGATATAATTAAAAATATTATGATATTTTCTAAGATTAATCTAAAGAATGATTCTCGCCATGCTATTTTAGAATGAGAGAAGATGATGAGGAAAAAATTTTGTCGAAAACTAAGAATAGATTATATAAATGATTATTGATGTCTTTTTTATTACCCATGTATTGTGTATTTTCATGAGAATAATGAACCATATCTTATCATTTTTTATTGGAAAATTTCTTGTTTTTTATTTTAATGACATTCAAATTTAGAACAAAATACAAGATGATCATTTAGTGTATTTTTAAAAACTTTTGAGGCTTTACGAGTTGAGGAACTATAGTTGAATATGAAGAAATGCTACAATGTGACTCCAAATATGATCTTCCTAGGTCTTCTTGTGTCTTAGTATGGATTATCAATTGATCCTAATAGGAATAAAATGTTTGATGATTAGCCCTAACCTATTAATATACATGATATTTAGATTTTTCATGATTTGACTATTTTTTATGGATTAAAAATTTTAATATTATTATCGTTCCAATTGCAAACTGCATGATAAAAGAGATTTTGAATGAACTAAAGTCAAATAATCCTATGTTTAAATAAAAAGAACGACATACCAATGTACAAGTACTAGAGTTATATGGCTATTAAAGTGTTTAACGTATCTTGTGAAGCATCTGAACAAGGTATTGAAGAGGAGTTGAGTCAAAAATGATATCTGATTGGATTCTTTGGTAAAAAAATTTAAATGAAGATAAATAGAAATATTCAAACAATGATAAAAAAATTTTATGCTTTACTATAAGATATAAAATTTTAAAAACATTATTTATCAAGAGTTTGCATTATATTATGATCATTAAAACTTTAAAATATTTGAATTCTTAAAAAAATTTAAGGCATCGAGATGTTAAATGGTTTAATTTTTATAATTATATTCTTTTATCCTTAATGACCTGTCAGAACTAATGTTAAGTCTATATTTTTTTATAGAAAAACGCATGTTAAAGTTGTTGGGCGATCATATGAAAGATGAGTATATTATATGTATGTATTTTGGTGGGAATTACCAAGACTTAAATAATGATTTATCTTTGCTTAATAAAGACTGCGTGATTAAAAAATAATTATTTATTTAAGAGTACTCATCACTATATTCCGGATATATTATTTAGAAATTTTCTGATTACATGATAGGGTGTTGTCGAATATTTTTGAAAGATAAGGCTATAACAATGTTAAAGATAGGTGCCTTTGACCAAAATTTTAAAAGAAATGTGAAACAATATTTTTAAGCGTAGGACTAGTCAAACTACTAATAATATAAAATAGAACAGAAGGTTATGCACACCTTTACCAATTACATATAATCCCTAAGAGAATGCTCATATGGACTTATATTATATTTACCATGAACTAAGAAAAAAATATGATTATATTTTTATAATGGTAGATTGTTTTCCAAAACTGGTATAGTGATATATTTTACACCAGGTCATAAAATTATTGATGCATCACACATTTGTAAAATATATTTTAAAGAAGTGGTTAAATAATATAAATTGTCTAAGATAATTGTTTCTAATTGTCAAGTTATTTATAATAAAAAAAAGAATTAGAAAAAAATGAGAACATGCTTAAATTTTCACATGCAAATCACCTACAAACTCATGATCAAATTAAAGTAATAGATAAACGTATATGTAATTTTTTATATTGTCTAGTAAAAGATAAAGCATCTGGGTGAGATTGGATATTATATATGGCTGAGTTTGCATATAATTCATGTATCGATAAAACTATTAGCACGAGTTCATTTGACATTATCATAAGATATCAACTTAGAAAGCCCATTGATCTTAAAGACCTACCCTATAGAATTTAGGCTTAGTTATTTACACAATCATTCGCACAACATATACATGATCTGCATTAGGATATAACATAAAATTAGCTACTAATTATGATAGGTCTAAGTTTTCTATTGATATAAACATAGGATAAGTGAAAATCAAGTCTTATGATGAATTCATAAGTGTTTAAATTCCTAAATATTTCCATCTGAAACATTTAAGAAGTTGAATTGGCTTAGAAAGATTGTTTTGATCCAAAAAGGTTGTATTTTATTTCCGAGCTTCATGTTAGTTCATGTGACTTACACAATTTTAATCTTGATTTAGTTTACATTAATTGTCACAAAATATTGAGAAGTCTATGATGGGCAGCATTATATTTTTCATTTATTCTAATGAAGTTTAGGATCATCACCTTGACATTTACATCGTTGGCAGTTCTGCTTTTATATGGTTGGGGTTTTATGTTTGGTTTTGAGCTGCTTAATGTCAACTCTACTATAGTGGGTTTTATGCTTGGGGCAGCTTTGGGGCAGCAGTATTAAGATCTGGTGTATATTGGTATGCATCCTTAAACTACTTTCTTTTGATTGTGGAAAATATATGTATAGAATGAGAATGTGGTTTCTATTAGTGGATTTTAAATGTGTTTAAAATGAGGTGTGGCTTCTTCTAACTGATTTAAAATATGTAGGTGTGCGGTTGCATCCGATGAGTTTTATGTGGAGCTACAAGCATGGATGGTTTTTCGCATATCTACAGGTTTTCTATTTCTAAAGAAAATGGATTTGGATATGTGACTATTACTTGATTTACTGAAAAAATAAAAAATTTAATTATTTTTACATTTTGACTTAATAAACTTAAATGGATACTTATAATATGTTATTTTATTTCTTAACCTACGCTATGAGGAGTCTACAAACAAAGGTTTGAGGCATATGAATTTTTTCAACTTCTTTACTTGAATAAAATTTCTCTTAAAAGTTTCAATCTTACAAGTATAAATTGAATGTATAATTCCTTTGAACACGAGAAACTACTTGATTCAAGGAGAAAGGATCTTCTTGTACTAGCATGAAGCCTGATCTTTCTCAGGTTCGATATTTTTGTTCCTTTATTATTTCTTTTGCATAATTTATCATTCACTACTTAGTCTTCTTGATTTTGATAAAAAATTGATACATCAAATCTAATTTGTGGAGAAAAAAAACCTTTGCTTGATGCTATTACTTGTTTCCAAGGTCTTAATGAAATTCTCAATTTTTTGCAATTTGTCCATTATCAAATTAAGCTTAGGGATTACTATTGCTTGTTTGCATTAAAAAAAGTTAGTTATCAGCATTATTAATAACTACTATTCTAAGAATGCTTAATTTTTCTTTGCATTAAAAAAATACAACGCATCATACTAGTCTCATCAGTAAACTTAACCCAAAGCCATCCACTGAGCTTTTCCTATTTTGATATTTTGTTTGATAATTTTATATATTTGTAATTCCTCACTAAAATTTTTAAAATATATCATCATTTAATTATTTTTTGGGATTTGATTCTAGTATCACATATATCAATTTAAAGAAAGTTATTTAATTAATTGGTGACTTCTAATTTGTAAATCCTCAATTTTCTTTAAAAGAAATCATATTACGCGTCATTCTAGTTGCATTAGAAAATTCTAACCTTGAGTCATCTTACATCAAGAACAAATATTGGGTTACTATACCCTAATTCATGTTATTGGTTTCCCTTACCCTTATTACCTCATGGTTTAGTTATCTTACACACCACTATATCTTGTTGCTCTACTTATCGCTACTCTGCTTCCAATTATTGTCAAGTTTGTTTGCATGCTTCCCGAAGCTATCATCTTTAGTTTGCGATTTACTTTTCCCAGCTAGTCTATTTCTTGTCATTCATGCCTTTGTTTCTACTCTTCATAGACAAGTAGACTCCTTATTTAAGTACTAAAAACTTGCCTATTTTGCAATCTTAAAGTTAAGTAAGAATTGGATTAAGAGTTGGACATTATATGAGAGATTTAAGGACCCTTGAATTTATAAAGGATATCTTTCTAACTAATTTGATATATTCTGTTAGTTTTTTTATTTAAAGTCCTTTATAAATATGACTGCAAAAAAATTTTTAAATAAATGAACACTAAGTATTGAAACAATCATCTGGTTTTCTCAATCCTTTCGTTCATTGGTTGAATGTATTCTTCAAGCACTTCATAGTTATTAATAACTACTTCGAAGGGGCAAGTCCCCAGGTGAGGCTATCATCTTCCAGTGACTTCTATTTCCCTTTACGCTTTAATTTGCATAGCCATTGTTTTGTATTTATGATTTGAATTTTTAATTGTAATACATATTGGTTTTCCATTTTATAGTGCGAAATAAATCATTGCTAAAATTTTATGTTCAAGCACTATTTTCTTGTGAATTTTAAATTTTGGAGACTATTAAATTATTATTTGAAATGAAAGATGCATAAAATATTATTCAATAATCAATGGAACAAATAAAGAATAAGAACTATTAATGTTGAGTCTTATTGGAATAAAGCAATAAATGCAGATGAGCAGAAAACAGAATTAAATTTAAATAAAAAAACCCTTCTAGGAGCTTCATAACTTGCAACCATATATGATTATCCAAGGATAATGAATGTGTTACAAATAACTTGGAGAACGAGAATAACTAATCCTTCAGTCATCATGTTACTTGGAGAATAACTAGTCATTAATTCAATTTTAAGAAAATAAACTTTCAAATTTTTAAAATGCAATCACAATTGACAAATAATTCATAAAAAACACGCATGCATGACAAACATTCATGCAATATACATAAATTAAGAATAATAATCTAAGTATACCATTGACACTTTGAGAGCTAATTATGATTAAGAATAAATAAATTTGAAAATAGCAAAATAATACCAATACAAATCTTTTCAAGCCAACTCACCATTTTCACAGAGCTGAAAATCACCATAAGCTTCAAAAACATTTTTGTACAATTGGCCTGTCCAAGACATAATAGGACGAGGATATGGTTGTAGCCCAGGAATAGCATTTTTATTGCAAATAAAAGTGACAAAAATAGTACTGTCATCGACGATTACAGTACCTCCTCCAGAAAACCTTCGAATCACAGGAACATGATGTTGAAGCACCAGCTCAACTTCAACAAGCTCTTTAGGCTTCCTAGTGTTAAAAGGGTCCATTTTATGTTAGATTTTCTAGTTATTCGTTAAAAAACATCCTTCAAAAATATTATCAATAGGACCATAAAAACCCAATCTCATCTAGACTATGCACAAACTCAATTTTATATTCAAGCTGATTAGATACACGCCAGGTCTAAGTTATCTAGATGTCGTGATCTAATCTTAATCTAAGTTATGAAATTTTGAGTTAAATTCATTGCCCAATAGCTTTCATACATTCATGTTACACACAAATGTACAATGCATGAATGCATGTAGATATGCATATGTGCATGCAAAGATATATATGAACACGAACACATATGCACACATATTTAGTTGCAATTATGAGTTGCTCAATTTGATCCAATCCCAACCTAATACACCCTCAATCTGAGCCAAGCCTATTTTGAGCCCTATTCAAACTAAAAAACAATCCAATTTTAGAGTGATTGAACTATAATCAACAAAAGCATGAAGTATAGAAGTTTCAGTTACCCGGATATGCCCACGACAATATTAGGTTGGTCTGTTCCGTTATTTATGATACACCAATTATCTGAAGATGCTCGAAGCAACCTTTCCTCCAAGTGTAATTGCTGTAATATAGAAAATCCCTTTGTTCTGATCAAATTCATTAAAGGAAGACCAAAATTTCTAGATTTCGAAGTGATCATTGTTGCAATTGGAATTTTGCAGGTGTCGAGCTCAAATAATAACAAATAGCTCAATGTCCCCAATTAATTTCATATACCTGAAATTAGGTAACTTCAAAATTTTAGTAAGAAAAAGAACTGATATTGTTATCAAAAATATATTTCATCAACTTAGGAACAAATATATAATTCAAAGGCTGAAAAAAAGGGCAATAATAGAACATGAACTGAAATAAGAGATGATCAAGAACAAGGACCATTTGTAGAACTATTCAACAGTTGCAACTATGCCAATAATGAGGTCGAGAGTTAGTGTTCACCGTTTTAAGAGATCACCTTTTGTTTTGCTCTTGTAATTTAGCCATTTATTAGGCTCATGATGGGGGTTCCATAAACTTGATTTGTATGTAGCTTAAATAAATAGCTGAAAACATAGTGGACTAATAAGCACTAATTGGAACCTCCAATGCATGCATCATGCATCCCATTAGATTGTCGTTCTTGTTATGTTTTTCATTTTCCATGACCATATTAAAGTAAACTCCAGACTTTGCATCCTAAAGTTGAACCACCAATAACTCTTTTTTTATCTCTTTACCTCTCCAAAAGGTTCATTTATTAACCAGGTTATACTGTATCCACCTATTTGGATTCCTTTTCCTCTCTTTAAGGGTCATTTAATTAACGATGCTATACTTTAATCCTTGGGTTCTATATTTGATAAACCCCTTAAGGCAATGCAGCTAGCTTCTTTATCTCACCATCCACCATAAAAGTAAAAGTAAATTGGAATGCTATAATTAAATTTGGTAAGGGTAGAATGGGGTGGACATAATGGATATGACAGAATGTTGATTATGAGTGTGTTTCAATTTACCAATCCCATTGCAAAATTCATGGTCATAAGGATTTCTCCTAGTTTGCTCTGATTGCAAAATTCATAATCACAAGGATTCCTTGTGCTTTGTTCTTCATCCTGAGTTAAAAAATCAAAATGTGGCTGATCGTAGCAAGCAAGGTGTGGATAATGCGATTGTGAAGAGGGACGCTCAAGTTAATCAAGAAGCTATGGATAATTCTCAGAATGCTATATTTGATAAACCCCTTAAGGCAATGCAGCTGTAGCTTCATCCCACCATCTACTATAAAATTCATTGTTAATTTGAATGTTATAATTAAATTTGATAAGTATTGAATGGTGTGGACATAATGGATATGACAGAAGGTTGGCTATGTGTGCGTTTCACTTTACTGCTCTCATTGCAAAATTCTTGGTCATAAGGATTCCTCCTGGTTTGCTCTGATTACAAAATTCATAATAACAGGGACTCCATTTGCTTTGTTCTTCATCCTGACTTAATATGTAGTTGATATCATAGCAGGCAATGTGTGGATAATAAGATTGTAAAGTGGGACGCTCAAGTTAATCAACAAACCATGGATAATTCTCAGAATGTTAATAATGCACCTAGTATAGCCATATCCAAATTAATTATGCACAGGTGTCATTCTCTGTCTAGACTATAATTGTTCCTCTGGCTGGTGGTAGTACTGTCTTGAGATCTTTGACATTTTAAATGCAATAACTTCTTTAATTCCAATTATTGTAAGTAAAGTTATGTCTGGAGGATAGCTCTGACCGATCATATGGAGTATTTCCTGGCCATGCTTGTTAACAAGTCTTTGATGGTAGCATTCGATTTGGTTCTAACTCAAAATAATTGCACAACTTATTTGATGAAGTTAGAGTTTCTCTTTTAAGGCTTTAGCTGAAAATTATTTCACTTGTGATGATAGTTTAGATTAATTTTACATAGCTACAACTGAAGTTAATGATTTTGAAATAGACAATAGAATTCTTCTCATAAGAATTACAAAGGTGATAATCTTTCCGAAAATTAGAAAGGTTTTATCTACATGACCAAAATATAAGGTAATGAATGCTAAATCTTCTTTTTCAGCCAAAACTATTATAGCTAGGACTCCTATTCCAGTTATTAGGGGTGACCATGAGTAAATTCCAATATTGGTAAAAATCAAGCTAGGTTATTATAAGTGATCCTAAAACACCTGCCTGACTTTTTTGGGATTGGATATTAACCAACTAAATTCATGTTGAGTTGAGTTTAATTATTAACTATAACCTAGTTGACAAAAACATGGGATAAACCATTAGAAAGAATTAACAAAAAAATTTATATGTTATTTACCTTCATGTTGTACTAGAATAAAAATGAATCTATTTTTCTCCGAATATAGAATAATATATATATATATATATATATATATATATATATATATATATATATATATATATATATATATATATATATATATATATATATATATATATATATATATAGATATATATATATATATATATATATATGCAAAATATAGTCAAGAAAATGAAATTAAGCCACAATTTTGATACATAAGCATATTGATGCAAAGACATCTCATAAAAGCGTTTAATAGGAAGTAATAATACAATCTAATCATATAGTATAATGATAAACACATTTAATTGCAAGGATGCATGACAATGTAAACAAATTTCATTAGTAGACTTGTACTTTTGGGACCGGTTGTATATCCAATCAACTTAGATATCACAACACGAATGCTTATTTAGTTATATAGCATAAGCAAAAAATCTATATTAATAGCTTGATATCAAATTTGCTCGTTCTTATGTTCCATACAATGCTATCTTCCTCTAACACATCACCCTCACAACAAGAATTATAATGAGAGTGACACATCTCATATGGATATGATGAGCACCTTTCTCTAATTCTCCAATGCCCCATTAAAAACTCAATGCAAGTGCCATTGAAGCATGCATTATCAAATAGGGCGATCATTCACATCTCAATCTCCTAATCAAACAAGCATTTTGCTTTGCCATGCACAAGGTAATAACCCTTGTAACAATCAATTTGGAAAAAGTTTGAGATTCTTTTATGCTAAGTTCTACTATCATCAATGTATGGACCATCACGCACAAGTAATTAAGTATTTAATAGATGACCATATATCGATGGTCATACGAATCATGGAAACTGACTTCAACATATCTTACAATTTTTCTTTCTCATCACTAAAAATTTTATAAAAAAAAACATTCCTTGCGGCAATTCTCTTACAAAAGAGCGATCATTTCAGCACGAAAAAAATTTATATTTTTTTAAAGCCTTTGTCTTCAACAAACCTAAACAACAACTCATCAAGAGTGATCATTAAGCATAGGTCTCCCATTAGCCTCCTTAGTCAAGATATAGGTTTCTGGATTTTTTTTCCACTTATGCATAATATGTATCCTTGCCAACTTAACATTAAACATCCACTTCTTTTAATTCATTTCTCTCCAAATTAGACACATCATAAAACCAGCTACATGATAATCATGTGAATCTGTGGTATCCTTTTTTCAGATATATAGAAAGAAATGTTTCCACAATAGTTACACATTGACTTTTGTTGTGCACCACCTTCATAAAATAAAAAATAGAAAAACTTACTCATATGATCCAAATATTTTTGACCAATTTTCTCTTTGTATCCTAATACTCTTTGACATTTTTCTTGATTCCCTCGATTTTGATTAGCATGGTCGTCTTCATTTTTAATAGGATAATATTTTAGTGACATTTTAGTATCCTACAAAAAGATTCACATAAAATAAAGCATCACTAAGGCATGTATTATTGGGAAATAAGTAAAATTTGTTCAAATTCAAAAATCAGTGAAAGAATTAAAACTTAAAAAGATCAAAAGATCAATGCATAAGAACAAAAAAAAGTATACAATTTCACCCAATTGATGGCTATGCCCTACTGCTATTGCCCCAAATTTCAATAGCATTTGATTGTGAATAAACAACCCTAAGTTCTGCAACACAAGTATAGATATTAAGATGACACTCTCCTTGTTAAAAAAAGTAAAATTATAATATAATAAAAATCTTTAAAAATTCATGATAAAATAACCAATGACTTTCTAAGTTTCTACCATAGAACCCCCACTACAATCTTACCTTGTAGTCAGGGCCGGATCTAAAAAGTTTTCTTAGAGGGGCACAAGAAATAAAAAAATAATACACTCTTATATAAAATAAAAATTAAAGCATCTCATATAACAAAATAAATAAATAAAAAATTAAACATCACAATAACATAAATTTTCTCCGCATTATATATCATCTATCTCCCTCTGAATCTTCATATTTTGAAATCATTATATAATCAATTCGTTATCAACATTCTTAAAAATAATGTCAAATAAAAAAAATTTTCAAAAAGCAATGCATACCTAAGTCCTTTTTTTAACAAAAAAAAATATTCACATATCTTAATCAATTGTGAAGAATATTCAACTGAGAAATATTTTTGAATATTATGATCCTCTAAGATCACCTAACATAAAGCATATAATTAATGATTGAATACTCATCGAAGATTTAATGGGATTAAAAGCAAAACAAATCTCAATAACAAAGTACAAAAATAGGGGTCATGAAAACAAGAACAAGCAAGAAAAAAATGTTGGAGAAATCAAAAACTTAAGTGATGAATGAAACAAATCAATGTGTATAGAAAGCTACTAATAAAAAGATAATAATGATGCAATTTTTTATGTAATATTAAAGATTTAGGAGCTATTTTGGTGCTACTTATATAAATATTGTAAAAGCTGAGCACATTCTTCAATAAAAAAATCAAGTTTTGGTGAACCACTTATGAAAAAAGCTTCCATAAATGTCACAGTAGATTCTGTTCATAACTAGTTTACAATGAAAAATTTTTATTTTAGGAGTCACTCACACAAATGTGATAAGTGAATTTTTAGTGAGACATGTGATATTAATTATCTAAATCATGTTTGAACACATGGTGCATTATTTATGAATAATGTATAAAAGCTCGTAGCATTTGTGAGAAAAAAATACCTCAATCACATGATTCATTAATTTATTTATGTTCTGGTCAAAATAATAGATAAATTTACATCAATTCCTAAAATAGGAAAAAAATTATAATGAAGTGTAGAGACACAAATTTCAAATGCTTTTGCCTGTAAAATTGATTTATTTTTATTCCTTTGAAATATTGCTATGAACAAATTGTCTGTTGTTTTATGTAAGCATTTTTGCTAATCACAACTGAAAATAATCAAACATGCTACAGAGTCAATCTACACTTAACTTATTTTCCCCTTCGAATCTTACTATGGGCATACTAAGGGGGTGTTTGGCAGATTTAGCTGCTAAATCCGTAAATCTTACCAAACACCTGAATTTAGTAAATCTCGATGTAAATCAGAAGCGCGAAATCGATGTAAATTGGATTTAACGGATTCTGAACGGAACCTCGCGGCGGCGGAGCAGCTTCGTAACTCCTCGATACTATTTCTTCGCCGCATAGATGTTCCACTCTTCTTCGCCTAGCCGCACTGCATCGCGCGATCTCTGGATGGTGTAAGTTCGTTTCACTCCGTTCTTCTTTTTTCCGTACGCTTTTATATGGGGATCGTTTACCGGATGGCAAAGGACTCTCGCCAATGATACCTGTGCTAATCTCCATAGATGTTACGAGGAAGCGAGTTGAAACTTCGATGGAATCTGCGACGGTTATTACCCTCCGCTGGTAAAGTAAACAATGATATGTTTATTGTATTGAAAGTTGGTGTGTTGATGATTTGATTGCTGGAGATACATTTCTTTGGAGCTATACTAGTATTACAAGTATAAAAAAATTAAAGCCCCTTTAATGACACGATAATTGATTGATAGTTTAATTGTATGATCATCTACTTTTTTTGTAGGCAAGTGAAGTATCATTCTAATATTTTTTGTAACTTATAATCGTTGCTTCATGAATAGTTTACTCATCATTTTGAATTTGGTAATGTGATTAGTTATGAAAAAAGGTAGTTTGAATTTCTTAGTACTTTTTAATTGATATGTGGGATGAGACGATCACAATGTTGGATGAGATAGCAAATAAAACATTTGATCATGGAGGCCGAATTTTATCATGAAAAATATTATTGATCATTATGTTGAAGAACAAACACCTTTGCACTTTAAACGTTTAGTTTTAAACTAGATGTGCATCAGTGATTTTGTGGGTAATGGTTAGATGACCTCTCACGTCTAAGATGCCAGACACCCCAAAGACAATGAATAAAAAAAGCATTGCAAAATCTGTATGACTAAGAAGATGAAGATGAAGTTATTCTAAATAATTAAACTCATAACTTAAAAATTTTATATGAAATCGAAAAAAGACAAAATCACTTAACATGTAAGATTATATGTTGTGATTGAACCTTGATGGAATCTTAAATGATGTATTTTTTATTTTAAATATTATATTTCTTATTTATTTATTTTTATATTTTCTTAAAATATTAGTATTTAATCATAACAGACTTAAATCCTCAAATAACTAACCAAACATCTTTCTGGATTTAGCAAGATTTAATAAATCTGTTACCAAACACTTTTCAGGATTTAACAACTCAGGATTTACTAAATCCAGATATACTGGATTTACTAAATCCTACTTGAAATAAATCCAATCCGTTGCCAAACACCCCCTAAGATAGAAACTTTTATAATATGCAATAAGATAAAAAAATTACAATATATTTTTGCTCAACTTTCGGAGGAAGATTATACCTATTCAAAGATCGCCGATGACTCGCCGAGGGAAGATTTGGTTGGAACTTGGACGGCCTGAGGGCGTGGCAGCGAGCCGCGATGGGCCGATGACTAGTCGGCTCGGTGGCTGGCGGGGCCACTGGCCACGGCGGCGAAGTGTGGAGCTGCGGTCTGCAGAACTGCGGAAGACGGGACTCGGCGACCGGGCGAGTTGCGTGACGGTGGAGCTCGCCGCACTGGGGAGAAGCGAGGGTTTAGTGTGAAGTGCGAAGGGACGAATTTTAAAAAACAGCATCGTAGACAGCATCGTAGACTTAATCGGCTAACGATTTTACTTCTTACTGGGGCGAATGGTCAACAAATAGGCTATTTTGCCTCCTTTTTTTTTCTCCTTTCTTTAATTATAATAATTTAAATATTATGGTTTTTATTTACTAAATATTTTTTATAATTTGAGCGAGTAAAATATTTAATTATTCATAAACTTGGTTAATTTAATTTATAAAATATATTCAAATATGTATACTTAGTTAAATTACTTTTTTACATAATATTTAAAATTTTAAATTACTTAGTTAGATTACTTAATTTATTATATGAATAATTTAGTATTAGAAAAATAATAATTATATATATATCTGATATGGCTCTCAAAATACCACTAGTCAAAGACAAATCTTGATGTCAATATGATTTTGAGTCAAACCGATCGAGATCAAGACTTAAATATCATGGAATCTTTGGACATCAATTAAATCTCAAAACAGCTCAAATATGGAGTGTTTATAGTCGTGCTCGACGAGGATCTAACGAGCCTAAGATCTCATAATTCACGTCATTTGGGCATCCAAATTCTCAAAATACATCAAATGATCGAAGGAATCATCCCGGTCCGATCGGGGAGAGGCTTTACATGAATTTACAAGAACGCCTCCTCCCATCTATAACAGCCTTCATTCCTCACATGCGGGGAAGCCAAGTGAAGAGGAGCTAAAACAAGTGAAGAAGAGGAGACCGCCGACGGCCGTCCACCACCGGGCCGGCCACGCCGCTAATCCTGTCACCGCCCAAGCAAGGAAGAAGAGGAAGAGTCCAAGCAAGGAAGAAGAGGAAGAGCAAAGCAAAGAAGAAGAGGAAGAGTCCAAGCAAGGAAGAAAAGGAAGAGTCCGAGCGAAGAAAAAGCCCAAGTGAGGAGGAAGAGAGAGCTCAAGCTTGAAGATCCTCCAAGCAAGATCGCACCAAGCAAGATTGCACTCCGCCGGCCATCAACCATCGCCACCTACCAATCGCCGCCACTAATTGTACATATTCAAGTTCCCCGCATCTCCACCATCTCCACCATCGAATAATACTGATCATTGTTACACGCATTATTCCTCTCTCATATGCAATTCTGTAATCCCGTTATCAGGAAGATTTTGTACTCAAATGATACATGGAAGCTTTTCTTGGGCTAGCCCCTGGTTTTTCCCCTTTCGAGGTTTTCCACGTTAAAAATTCGAGTGTCTCTTGTTCGCTTTAATTACGTGTGTGTGGACTTCACAAGGCTATAAACTTTCACTCTACCGAACCGGTTTTCTAGACGCATCAGCTTACCGTCGTGGAAGCGATTCATTATTTCATCTTGTATGACACCGTTTAACAAGATCAAAACCACCATCGAGGTGAGCATTTCAAGCTTTTAAAGAGCGCAAGAAAGAATGAAGCCGCTGGCCGCCACCACCGACACAAGCCGCCGTTTGCATCACCGCCGACTATCGCCGCCGCTACCGCCCGACTATGCCGCCGCTGATCTTTCCACAGCATCGTTATCGGTAAAAAACTCGCACTAACAACCAGATAGTCAAACGCCCTAGGATCTCCCGCTGACTTCTTCCATACGGCATGTCATCGAGCAAAAGCTCGATAAAACAACCCAGATAGTCAAAACGCCCTATATCACCTTCTTCCATACGTTAACGCCATCGAAAGCAAAAGCTCGACAAACAACCCAGATAGTCAAAACGCCCCAGGTGGATCTCCCGCTCTTCCATACGCAGCACGTCATCGAGCAAAAGCTCGACAAACAACCCAGATAGGTCAAACGCCCTGGATCTCCCACTCTTCCATACAAAGTTACGCCGACGAATAATATTCACCAATAACCTAGAAAGGTCAAAACTTTGTACCCACTCCACACTGTGTTAATGTCATCGTAACACCTCGACAAACAACTTCGATGGGTCAAAATCCTCGAATTCAATTATATCCATAACGCGGCGAAAACAACATCACTATCAATCGTTGAACCATCATAATTCGCCGGCCACCATATTGCCGGGTCACTCACACTATCGACGTCTGCCGACTCCGCTGCTCTGCCGCCGCCACACCCGCTAACAATAATCGTCGGTCACCGCCGCCAACTATCAATGCCAGTCGCCACCATCGCTGACTATCGTCGTCGGCAATCTTCGCCGGTCACCACTATCGTCGCCGGCAATCTTCGCCGGTCATCACCATCGTCAGACACCGCTGCCACTATCCGGCTTCTCCGCCGCTGGCTATTCGCCGACATCGCCGGAACTCGACCGGCACCGGGCCTGATCGCCTAACCTGAATCCGACGGATCGAACCGGACGAGGAAACCGGAACCACGACGTATCGGGGCTGATCGCTTCCTAACCCGTGATCCGACGGCCGAACCGGACGAGGTCGGAAACCGGAACTACGACGTATCGGCCTGAGGCCTTAACCCGTGACGGCCGACGCTGAACGACGAGAACCGGAATCCACAATGACGTATTGATCGCTTTAACCCGTGACGATCCGACGGACGAACCGGACGAGTCGGAAACCGGAAACCACGACGCATCGGCCTTGACGCTTTAACCCGTGACGATCCGACGGACGAACGACGAGTCGGAAACCGGAACCACGACGCATCGCGGGCCTTGATCGCTTCCTAACCTGACGATCCGACGCCAAGAACGGACGAGGTCGGAAACCGGAACCACGACGCCGCGGCCTTGATCGCCTTAACCCGACGATCCGACGGATCAAGAACCGGACGAGGTCGGAAACCGGAATACGACGCATGGCCTGATCGCCTTAACCCGTGACGATCCGACGAGACCGCGAAACGGACGAGTCGGAAACCGGAACCACGACGCATCGCGGCCTTGATCGCTAACCTGACGATCCGACGGATCAAGAACCGGACGAGGTCGGAAACCGGAACCACGACGCATCATGGGCCTTGATCGCTTCTAACCTGACGATCCGACGGACAAGAACGGACGAGTCGGAAACCGGAAAACGCGGGCCTTGATCGCCTTTAACCTCGACGGTCCGACGGACAAGAACCACGAGATCGAAACGAACCACGACGCTGGGTCTTGATCGTCAAGGACCTCACTCAAGAAGAAAGGGAAGGAAAGTGTGTCCCTGTGGGCAAAAAGGGTAAAATTCTCAAAAATGGCTCAAAACGCACAAACGCTCAAAACGCTAAAATCCTCAAAATGGCTCAAACCGCCGCTGGTCGCGTTCACGGGCCATCGCGCTGCGCGCTCATAGGCTACACAAGACAGGGCTGCTCCGCCCGCCTGCTCGCCCGGAGGTGTGTCGCTCCGGACCCGACCGTCGCTGACCGGACCGTCACGACGGACTGTTGCTGACCGGATCAAGGCTGACCCGACGTCGCTGGCTGACAACGGCGCCAAGGAATTCAACTCACGCTGAACCGACCAACTAACCAACTGCCGACATCGACACCTGGAACGGGCTCGGACCGTCATACGATAGCCAGCGCTGGGTTGGGCCGACGCTGCCGCGCTACGCGCTGGCGCCGACGCAGACTTCAAGGCCAAGATACAACGCGGCGCCACCGCCCAGTCCCCTAACGCTCAAAACTTCGCAAGTATCCAAATAGATCCATAACCTCAAAATCTCATGCCACGCTACATACTTCCAATCATAATTTTGTATTTTTATGATAATTTATTCTCTCAAAATGTATGATTCATGCCCGACGTTTAGAAGAACTCGTTATTTTTGAACATTTGACACATATATTTTTGAATGATTAAGCTAATGTCATCCAAAAATAGGGGGGCAACTGATATAGCTCTCAAAATACCACTAGTCAAAGCACAAATCTTGATGTCGAAAGCTATATGATTTTGAGTCAAAACCATCGAGATCAAGACTTAAATATCATTGGAATCTTTGGGACATCAATTAAATCTCAAAACAGCCTCTCAAATATAGAGTGTTTATAATAATCGAAGGCTCGACGAGGATCTAACGAGCCTAAGATCTCATAATTCCAACGTCATTTGGGCATCCAAATGCTCAAAATACATCAAATGATCAAGGAATCATCCCGTCCCGATCGAGAGTGGTACGCTTTACATGAATTTACAAGAATGTCCCTTTTCCCATCTATAAATAGGCCTTCATTCCTCACATGAAGGGGAAGCCAAGTGAAGAGGAGTCAAACAAGTGAAGAAGAGGAGCCACCGCCGACGGTGCCAATCACCACCGCCGCCACCGCCGTTGATCCTTGCCGCCAAATCGAGGAAGAAGAGTCCAAGCAAGGAAGAAGAGGAAGAGCCCAGCAAGGAAGAAGAGGAAGAGTCCAAGCAAGAAGAAAAGGAAGAGTCCGAAGCGAGGAAGAAGAGGAAAGCCCAAGTGAGGAGGAAGAGAGAGCTCAAGCAAGATCCTCCAAGCAAGATCGCACCCAAGCAAGATTGACTCTCACTGCCATCAACCATCGCCACCGGCCACTGTCGTCACTAATTTTATATTCCCTGAAGTTACCCCCGCATCTCCACCATCTCCACCATCAGTAACAATTACAACCTGATCATTGTTACACAGTTGTTATTCCTCTCTCATATGCAATTCAGAATCTGTTATCGGAAGATTTTGTACTCAAAACACATAGCTTTTTTATCAAGCCGTGGTTTTTCCCCTCTTTTCGAGGTTTTCCACGTTAAAAATTCTGAAGTGTCTCTTGTTCGCTCTTACCTGTGTGTGTGCTGGACTTCACAACAAGGCTAAGGCGTAAACTTTCACTCTACCGCGACTGGTTTTCTAGCACGCAACAATATCAAAAAAATTAAATGGATTTTAAAAGTGTACATGTATTCTAAAAATATATTAATAACATCCCTAAATTCTATTTCATCATCATTTTGAATAATCGACTCGAGGTATCTAAAACATTCACTCTATTTAATCACTTGATCACTTAATGTCACAACACTATCACAACATTTTTTATGATTAAAGTTAAACTCCATATATTTGATTTTAGATCTACTTAAACAAAAGTTTTTTTTATTCTAAACTTAATTTTCATAACTCAAGTTTCTCTTTAACTCTCTCTATAATCTTATCGACAAGAAAATATCATTAGCAAAAAATATACACCGATATACATCCTATAAATATCAAGTAAGAATATTCATAACTAAAGCAATAAGTTATAGGCTTAAAGTCGATCTTTGATATAATCCAACTAACATAGAAAAATACTTAGTCAATCTACCTTGTGTTTGAACACAAGTAACAATTCCAATATACATATTTTTAATGATTTAAATATAAACAATATTAACTCATCTCTTGTCTAGAATTTTCAAAAGCACTTCTCTTATAAACTTTATCATATGTTTCTCTAAATCAACAAATATCATATATAGATCGTCCTTCATCTCTCTATACTCCTCCATCAAACCTCCCAACAAATATATAGCATCCATAGTAGATCTACTCGGCATTAAATCAAACTAATTTCGATAATTTTTTATATAATGTCGTAAACTATGTTCAATTATTCTTTCTCGTAATTTTAATGTATGACTCGTTAATTTAATTTCTCTATAATTTGCACACTTGTGCATCACCTTTATTCTTAAAATAGAAATCAACAAACACTTTCTCCGCTCATTCGATATATTTTTAGTTTTAAAATAAAATTAAAAAATATTAGTAAGCTAAAAAATATATATTGATTTTCTAAGCATTTCCACATGGTCCTACTACTTTTCCACACTTTGTTTTCTTTAAAGACTCTTCAACTTTAATTTTACTAATATGATAATAAAAATATAATTTTCTGTTTCCATTTAAGGTATTAAGATCTTTGAAGTCAACCATAATCTCACTAATCTTCATGACAAAGTTTATTAAAATATTTCATCAACTTATGTTCAATATGAACTTTCTTGCCTTCATCCATAATGCTCTTTACTTGAATTAATTTTTTGACGTATCTCTTTGTTTGGCTAACTTATATATATATTTCACATTCTTTAATATATAAATTATTATAATAATCACTAAAATCTAAAGTATTTAAAGTATTAATATTAATTAAATAAAAAATATTAATTATAAAATAAATTGATCTTACTATCATTTAGCTAAAAAAGTGTTATTTTAAATAAATTAGTTATATAAAAAAATATTATATCAAGTATTAATAAATATTATTTAATGAAAAATGAAAATATTAATTTATAATAATTATAGTTTAATTAGCATCTTCAAAATTGTTGAAACAAACATTATGAATTAACAAGTATTAATATATGATCAAAAATTTTAAAAAATTTAATCATTAAGTTACAAAAAAAAATCAAAATCAATGAAATATATTAATTTAATAAAATTATATTATTTTTATTTAGTTATTTTAATAAATTTTTATTTCATTAATTTTAAAATTACTAATTTAAAATTAAATGAAATATTTAATTTGATTGTTTATGATTAAATTAAACTAAATAAACTTGAGTTTAAGCTAAGGATATTTGATAAAATATTGTTTGAAACACATGAAGATAAAAATAAAATTTTTTAGCATGGATCTTATGTCAAATCATCAAGAAGATTTAATTGGAAGTGTACCTGAATCCATGGAATAGCTATCAAGGAAATTTTGGTCTTACACTCCAAAAAGGGTGTTCTTGAGAGTGAGAGAGACTTCTTTTCACTCAATATGAGATGTGAGGAAAATAAGAACCGACCATTTATAATGGGGATCATGACCATATTTATACTTGACTATATTTTATTTTATTTTAGCTAGTCTTTAAAATAAAATAAAACGTCTGATCTTTACACGTGATAATTCCATACAAAATTAATAAGATCTCAAAAATCTAAAATTAATTAATCTTTATTTGATCACAAAATAAATAGGCTTAAAAATAAGATAGCTCATAATATATAATTGGTGAGCTCACATTCAAAAATTCTGAACAATCTCTCACTTGGGGCACATATATATTGCTTGATAATTATATATTATTAAATACTTTAAGAGCTCAATATTTGCTATCTCCAAAGATGAATATATTTAGATAATCTAGTCTATTAATAATATTAATATCAAATCAAAGTGATCTTTATTATAATTTTTCTATAACAAGACCATCAAGATCACTAAATCACGATTAATTACATGATCAAGTATGGATGTGTAGCATGAAAATTTCATATCTATTTCCAATTGATTCTATATTATAACTCAAAAGAGTTATAAATATAGTTTCATTTATTTATGTTAAACTGCAATTGAAACTACATAACTTTATTTAAGAGTTTTCAACTATACGATAATAATAATACTTTATTCTAATCAGAAAAATATATTTATAATCATTAAAAATCATAAGCAAACTCCTACTATACTAGCATATCATCAAAGTAACCCACTCCCATACGAGTCACATGCTCATGAAATATTTTAGGTGGTAAATCTTTTGCAAGTGGATCTGCAATCATAAAATGTACTAATGTGTTAAATAGATACTTGAGAACTCTGAACTCTTTCTTTTACAATAAAGAACTTTATGTCAATATGCTTTGATTTTGATGAACTTCTGTTGTTCTTTGAATACAACTCAATAGCTCTATTATCACAATTTATTTTTAATGGTCTCTCTATTCCATCAAAAATATTTAACCCAGTGATAAAATTTCATAAAGATATTCCTTGGTTGGATGCCTCATAACATGCTATAAATTTTGCTTCCATAGTGAAAGAAGCTATAAGTGATTGTTTAGCACTTTTTCAAGATATATCTCCTCCAGCTAATAAGAAAATATAACATGAAGTGGATCTTATACTATCGAAGCAACCAGCAAAATCAAAATCAGAGTATCGCATGATCTCCAAATGATTTGATCTCCGATATGTGAGCATAAAGTATTTTGTTCTCTTCAGATACCGAATAACCCATTTTACTGCTTTCCAATGATCCATTACTTAAATATCTGCTAAGCATTCCAACAATATACGCAATATCCGGACGCGTACAAACTTGAGCATACATAAGACTCTGTTGACCACAGTTTTGGAGTGAGCTCTTAACCTCCTCTTATTAGACTTAGGACTCTTCTAGACACTAAGAACTCCTTAGTCATAAGACATTTCTAGTGATTAGGTGAACACCCCAACCTAAGCCTAGAGACTTAGAAGTGTTAATCATAAGACAGGTTATGCTTGAGTTTAAGAAAATTACATCCCATAGCCTAAACTAGATACACTTTCTCAAATCAAACTCATACTCAATTCTCAAATTAAAATTCAAATTCCAAATCTAACTTCAAAATTTGACTCCAAATGATTGGAACCTAAAATCAAATTCAAATCTTAAAAACCCCTTCCTAAGCCATATGAACCATATTCATAAGCTTAGCCAAAACTTCCCTTAAATCAAATCAAACTCAATTGATCTCCTTATAAATCAATTATTCCTTCATTTATATTCACAAATATAAATGAAATTCAAATTTAAATGACCGAAACTATATTGAAAATCAAATCCAAACTAACCCTTTAAACCAATTCTTTGGACTTAGCCAAATTCTATCCAAATCAAGTCAAAACCAATGAATTTTCTCTTGAATCAATCATTCATTCAATTATCTACCCAAATATAAATGAAACCTACAATCATCAAATCAAATCGAAACCAACCCAAGTCAAACCCAACTTAGCCCTTTTGACTTGAAAATTTCAAATGAGCTAAAATTCCGTAGACTCCAAATTGATTGGCGTTGAATTTATATTCCAATCTAGGGATCATATATAATTTCAACTCAATCAAACCAAAATCAAACCAATTGACCTACTTAGGTCCACTTGACCCAGAGTGACCTAAAGGACTCATTTGAGCCAACTTTTAATCCAACCCAAATTGGATTGAACCAAGCTCACCAAAATCTTCCACCATGATTGTTGATCACCCTAGGATGATCAATTGCAATCAAATTGACCAAACCAAGCTCAATTGGCCATTTGATCCAAATTGACCTAAATTGGCCTAAAGGACCAAATCGATCATGATCTAACCCAAATTGATTTCAATGGAAGTTCATTTCCAAATTGATTATTGAACTTGACCAAAGCCATAATTAAACTTAATTTGATCAATCGAGCCCAATTGGTCAACTTGATTCTAGCCCAAATTGGCCTAAAGGGTCAATTTAGCCTAAATCAAAATTAAATCCAAATTAATTCAAACCAAAGATCACATTAATCTTCAATTAGCTAATTGAACACGAATCAACTCATTTCCCAAGCTAATTTGGCCAATTTTTGTCAAATGGGTCAATTTGACCCAAAATGACTCATATGACCCAAATTGGGTCAAATCCCTTGAAACCAAACCCATTGGGGATGATCAAACCACCCAAACTCATTTGGGATCAGCCCAAAACCCAACCCATTTAAATCCCATGAATCTCCCCATAGATTCCACCCACCTCATTTAATTCCCCCCCATGCACTTAACTCATCCTCCATTTGCATTGAATAAATCTGATTATATAATAGCAAGAGAAGAGTTTGGAGAAAAAATCCAAAGTCCTCAATCAATCTAGCATCCACCCCAGCCATCCCAACAGGATGACATTCAATTTGGAGCCAAAATAATTCAAACAAACTTGTATTTTCAGATATTATAAAAGGATGGGGAGATGAGGCTTGAGATCTCTTCCTCCAACCTCCATTCAGCCTCCAAAAGATCCCCAAAGCAAAAGGGAACCCATCCCCCACTTCTTTTAGCCATTTTAAGCTAAAAAAAATACAAGTAATTGCTCTTCGGCGAGTGACGGTCATCGGAGAAGGCGTTTGAAGAGGCAGGAGATCACTAAAGCTTTCTCACACATAAGCTTGCTGGGATCTTCTTCATCGAAATCATCCCCGGTGAAGTAAATTTCATCAAATTGTAGCAGGCCTTAGGATTTCGCATATTTTGTATTAAATTTCTGCGATTTTAGAAATTTTCTTAGATAATCCAGCATTTTTACTTTAAATCATCTTAATTAGGAAATGGAATTTTTTTCGAATCGTGAAAAGCATTTGGACAAGTTTTGGCTTAGAAATCTTTCATTTTTTCAAAATACCCACGAAAATACTATTCACCCCACTCACGGCCACATCCGATCCAGCGGTTGGATCGGATGACTCATCGTCGCGATCGAGCCTTGAATCGTGATGCGATCTGGACCATCCGATCGTGCGGTTTAGATCGAACTTTGATCGCTAAGCGATCCGGGCCGTCGATGCGTGATTTCGTCGGCGGGCCAATCGTGATCGAGCAATCTAGCCTTTGGATTGCGATTGATTTGACACCGATCGATCGACGGCGACCACGGTGATGTGCATTCCAAAGCAGCGTGTATCTCCTTTTTTTTGTTAAAATAATAATTAAATCACACGAAACTTCAAAAATTCATAAAAAAATAAAATACTTAACCAAAAATTGCAAACAATGGCTCATTGGATTTGTCTTTCTGAGAGAATCTAACGAACCTAAAATACCCAATTTTTACTAAGTATAGTGAGCTTAATTTGAGTTTTAGTGAAAATTATATTCTATTAATTAAACCAAAAATATAAGTCAGATTAAGTTGAGATTTTTAGAGTTGAAATTAAAGTTAAGACACCTTCTATAAAAATTTCAGGTTAAAAGGACTTCTGGATTGGGAGAAATTAAATTTATAAGTTTAGATTATCTATTTTAATAAAATAATTAAATAAAAATTCAAAAATTTATAAAAATCTTTAAAATGACCTAAATCACTTCAATTGACTTCTATAACTCTTAAGAAAATAATGTGATCTTTTGAATCTTGATGAACCCCAAACAAACACTTAAGATTAGAGTTTAAATAATTAAAAAGTTAATTAAAAGATAATCTAAAAATAATTCAAATATGAAATCAAAATCAGAAATTAAATTGCACTTAAGCAATCGCCAATCAAATCTCAAATCAAAGAAATATCATTCTTAGAGAAAATTATATTTAATATGATTAAACCTAATTAAGTTAATAAAACTCAATTAAATGATTAAATCAAACTCAAAAACAAATTTAGGAAACTATAATAATTTGATACTAATCGAATTAAACTAAATAAAATTAAAGCAAACTTAATCAACATATGATTACATCACATCCATTTGGAATGAGATAATTAAATAACCATTAAATATTTCAACCTAATAAATATGTTAATGAAATCAAACAAACATAATAAATAAATCAAATCAAGTAAAACTCTAATCATGAATAATCAAACTTAATTAGTCAAACATCTAATTAATGCAAATTTAATAAATTAATCCATCATCTTAATTAATCAAATTAATTTAAATAAGTTACATTAAAGCTAACTCTAAATTAAATTAAATCAAAATTAAATTAATAATCACACCCAAATAAACTTATTAAGTTAATCAAATTAATCATATTAACCTAAACTTAATCACATAATTAAGATACAATTAAACATTGAACTAATTAAACTTAAATCATTAAGTCATTAATCTACAAATTAAACCTTTAATTCTAATAATTTTAATTGACCCTTAATCAAACTTAATTAAATCAAACATCTAATTAATGCAAACTTAATAAATTAATCCATCTTAATAAACCAAATTAACTTTATAAATCAATTAAAATTAATTCAAATAAAACACTTAATTAATCTAATTAATTTAATCACATATTAAATAAATTAAATTAAATTAAATCATATTACTTAAACTAATCAAACATAAAATGCAATAAAATGATAATCAAATCTAATTTAAACTTAATCATTAACTCATATATCATTAACTAAATAAATATGAAATCAAATTAAAAGTTAAACAAATCTTTATTTAATTTAATAATTATACATCTTAAACAAACTAATTAAGTTAATCAAATTAACATTAAACTTAAGTTAATCAAAATGCAATTAAATATTAATCAAAACCTAAATTAAACCTAAACCATTAAGTCATTAATTACATCATTAATAAAAAATATGAAACCAAATTAAAAATCAAATAAACCTTTATAATTAACATAAATACACTTCTTAATTAAACTAATCACATAATCACATTGAACCTAAGAAACCCATAGACCAATAAAGCTAATCAAATCAAACTAAACTAGATTAAACCAAATTAAGAAAGTCTCTCATCAATTTAATATACAATCAAATCAAATCTCATTCAACCTACTTAAATAAATATAAATCAACTATCCAATGTATGAAATCAAAATACAAGCCAAACTTTGATGAACATGAAAAAATGGATGTGATTAAAAATAAAATCCTAATTACAAAGAATCAAACCAATTAAAATCAAAATGAAATCTCAATTAATCTAATCCGATTAAATTACAAATAAATGAACCACAATTGAATTAAATAGACATAAAGTTAAATCACGTAACCATGATCAAAGGAAAGAGTTTAAGTTAAAAGGATATTGAATTATCAAGATTCAATTAAATCAAAACATCTAATGAGATTAATCAGCCAAAAACACATGAACTTAAATAAACTTAAGCTTCATTATACATTAAGGATATTGAATTATCAAGATGTAATTAAACTAAAACATCTAATCCAAAATCAATCAATCAAATACTTAAACAAACTCAAATTCTAAATTCTAAATCAAATCAAATAAATTACATAAATTCAAATGGGCTAATTAAGATACTTAAGGACCTTAATTAGATTCCTTAGGAATTAGGATGTAGAATAGGGTGAGTTTTGTCTACAGATGGCATTCATCCCACTCTTCATTCTTGAGAACCTAAACATCATTTCAACCAAATAATATTTAAATAAAAATGAAAAGTAAATTATTAAATCATTTAAATTAAAATCACCCAAAGGTAAAATTTAAATTCAAACTCTAAATTGGAACTTAAACTAAAGAAGCCTAGTAAAGTCTTGCTACACAAGTCTTAAGAAAACACATTAGAATACTAAGTCACCACTTCCAGTGCTAAGTTAGGGCGTTGTATGTATGATGCTGTGTTTTATTTTGTGATGTAATATTTTAGATTGGATGTTAAGGTGTATGTTTCATAGGTGGATGTTAGAGTTATTAAATATATTTTACGGGTTGTGCTTAAGTGGTATATAAAGATATAAATGCTTTTCGTGCAGTTGCTTAGCCCCAAGTGTAACCCATGTTAGGACAGTGGGCTTGGTTACCCATGTGTGGGTGCTAAGTCCAAATTATTCATATAACTTGGGTTATATGGTGTGTTTAGCTAACATTTATTTTGCATGTGTGTAGATTTACTTTTTTTTTGATGTAATTTTGCATTAGGAATTAGGATTAATGCTATGGGGATTAGGATGAGCAGTGGCCAGAAGGCTTAGTCCCTAGGGTGCCCTGTGATGCCTTTGGAGCAAATCAAATCAAAAGAAAGAGAATGAAGAAATGAAGAAAAGAAGACCCCATAGCATATATATTATTTTTGTAATCCGGGTTGTATAAGGGTAGAGCTCGGCTACCCATCTTTTTTTTCTCTTTTTTGGGGTGTCTGTGGAACCACAAATCTTTTATTCTTTTATGATAGTCTATAAAATTGTTTGATGTTGTGTTTAGATTGCATTAGAATATCATACTTTTCATAGTTTTTTTATGATTGATGCTTGAATATGTGGCCTGGATGTGGTAGGCTCATAGGATAAACATTAATTTTTCTACCCCAATTAATAACTCATAACTAAAATTTTAAAATAACTCATAACCTCACATAAAAGCCTAGAAATTAAATCAAGATAATAAAATTTTTAGTAACCCCTTAACTGGATGAATGAATGTATAATATCATGCATGTCATATTCTTTCACTCTTGTTAAGAGGGGCTTCCATCCTTGCCGAGAATCAAGGCTTAATATGAGAGCCTTTGGTGGAAGATCCCTTTCTCTCTTGATTTGGCCCATAATCAAATTCTCATGCATTTAGGCATACAAAATCCCATAGCCTATGTCAAAATAAAAAGTCCAAAAGAATCAATAAAATTTGATAAAATTTGCATTAGATTAAGTCATGGATTCATACCACTCATGCTCTAGTCTCTTAGGGAGTAGGTTTAAGAACTTAGTCTCATTTTTAAATGAATAACAACCTAGCCATCTTCTAAAGTATAAGACTTACCTACATGGATTTAAAACATAGGAGGAGTTAGCTGGCTGCCACTCTAATAAGTCAATGGTTGGGTGATTTATTCTCTCTGTGGAGGTAAACCATATACCCATTTTCACCTTAGATTTAGGTGTGCCTTTATTTTGTACCAAGGCTCCTTAGTTTAGGAATCGAGGTAGCTATTTCCTTCCTAGCATAAATCCTCACCTCTTAGGCATTTTCACAATCTTATGTTGTGGAATTATAAGCTAGCAATCTAATAAAATGTCAACTCAAATAATTAACTCTCTTCAATTTCAAAATATAAAAACTATAGGGTAGATTGGAATGCTCACTACAGTATCATGAGCATTTCTACTTTCTCCCTTTAGATTCCAAAATAAGTCTTCTTCTTGATCTATCCCATTTGATTTTCTAAATATAGCTAATCATTTGATAGTCTTAACCTTGAAATCTTTGGATTATCTACTTTAATCGAGAGTATTCTTAAGGAATTTTCATTCCTTAGGATGTAATTAACTATGGGGGCTTACATCCATAGGAAACTTAATGAACCCTTAAAATAAACCCTACTTTACTTTTTTATGTAAAGTAGGGAAAGATCTCTAGTATATTCAAGACCCATCATGCCGGAGTCTTTATTGGGTGATTAGGTTCATTATAGGGTGGTGATTTCTATCTTTGAGATAGTACATCATTCTTAATGTAATTACGATCACTTCAATAAGTACCTAAGATCTGCATGGTGTCCCATCTCAAAAATAAACACCACACATTTTTGGCGACTCCCAGGGAAGGTTCTCTCTCCATCTTTAAGACAATTATTGTCTCCAAGCATCGATAGTGGACTTATATTTTATATAGGCCCTATCATTATTTTATTGGCACTTATTCATCCTTAGCAAAGCTCTCCAACATCTTTTAGGTTTTAGGATCTCACTCCATGTAGGTCTTAAAATCCCTATTGGGTCCCCCAATAGGTAAAAATAAATTAACTAAAGAAAGGGAAAATAACCAAACATAAAATTTTGAAGCTCTTACCACTACCTTGGTGAAGCAAAGTTCATCTCATGCTTAACAAAATTCCAATAAAATCCAAAGTAAAATAAAAAACAACTTTTACAAAAAATTTCAAAAGTCCTTTCAAAATAAAAATCATATGAACCCCATTTAACATAATCCAATTTGTTAAATGGAGATTCTCTCTTTGAAATCAAAATTAAATAAAGAAAAAAAATCATTTCTCCAAAAATTTTTAAATCTCTTTCAAAATAAAATTTATTGAACCCCAATTAGCATACTCAAATTTATTAAAAGGTTCATTTTTCAAAAGGAAAATTAAATCAAATAAAACCTTTTCTTCAAAAATAAATATAAAAACTATTTTTTAAAAACAAAATTAACCAATTTTATTTAACATACTCAAATTTGTTAAATAATAGTTCTCTTTCAAAATCAAAATCAAACAATAAACAAAAAAATAAAAAAAATTCTAAATTTTGAACCTACCATCATTTGGAAAGTAAAGTTCCAAAATTTCTTAAGTCAGTCAAGAGCTCGAACCTACATATCAACATTTGACAAGTGAGGTTCCAAAGAAATTCTCTTCAAAATCTCTCCAAATTGATCTAATTATTTGAACCCCTTTATCATATTCAAATTTGATGAGTGTGGGTTCAAATTCTTTAAATTTATCAAGAATGTCTGAATCAAATTTGACATAGAGCTTGAAAACCTTAAGATGACTTATGATAATGCAATATTCATTATTATCGGTCACAAAGTTATGAATCATAAAAACTTTTATGATGAAATTCAACTTAAAATCAAGATGTGGATTTTCACCCTAAAGGAGAAAGGCCATAAAGATTCCTTCAGGGGCCAAGAATGAAATTGACAAGGATTTTGAGTATGTCTTATTTATTCCAGATAAGTATGACTCAAATGACTTGAATCCTAATTTCCAAAAGAAGACAACTCTCAAAATATCAATCGTAATCCATAAAATAGTAGCATTGATGGACTTTATGCTTTAATGATTCCAACTCAGGTAGAGATGCCCCCATTCTAAGCTTTCATGGTGTCACTATCGATAAAGAGTTAGAATCATCAAATTTTAAAGGTCTAATGGAACAAACTTTAGACAAAAAAAAAGAAAAAAAAAGAAAAAAAAAGAGAGAGAGAGAGAGAGAGAGAGAGTAGGTAGACATCAATTTTACCTCTCTTTCAGAAGATATCACAAAAGTCAATTATTACAGTGGCAGGGTCCTACCACTTTGATCAACACCAAAGGAAGAAGCAAACCAGTCATTGGATATAATCAAATTCTAAATCTTTCTTAAGATACACCTCATAATCCAAAATAAGGGCATCAAACTATTCTGAAGGTTAATCTTAACATCTTAGACTATCTTGGAAGGTTGCCCACTAAGCTAAGTAATAAGTGCACTCTCACATTCTTTAAAGAGGTAGAAAAGTATTTGATTCTTCCTTGCTTAGTTAGTGGCAACCTCCTCAAGTCATATTCAACATAGAATATCCTATGGAAAAGAAAGACAAGCAATCTCCTCTAGAGAACACAATATAGACAAAGACTAAAAAAAAAAGGAGAAAGAAAAAAAGAAAAAGAGGAAAAAAAAAGTGAAGCACCAATAATACATATTGATTTAGAATCAAAAAAATAAATCATATGTATGAGGTGTAAATTCAAAAAAAAAAAGGAGAATGAGAAGAAGAAAAAGAGAAAAAGTACACCAATACATATTGATTTAGAATCAAAATAAATCATATGTATGAGGTGTAAATTAAAAGGAGAATGAGAAGAAGAAAAGAGAAAAAGATACATATTGATTTAGAATCAAAATAAATCATATGTGAGGTGTAAATTCAAAAAAAAAGGAGAATGAGAAGAAGAAAAGAGAAAAAGTAAAGCATCGATAATAATATTGATTAGAATCAAAAATAAATCATATGTATGAGGTGTAAATTCAAAAGAAAGGAGAAGAGAAGAAAAAAGAAAACATCAATAATACACATTGATTTAGAATCCAAAGAATAAATCATGTGTATGAGGTGTAAATTCAAAAAAAAATAATAATAATAATACATGAGATAAATTTTGAGTCAAATTTTGACAAATCTCTAGAGTTAGATGGCAATAAAGAAAAAGTTCTAAAAGGAGGATTCATGTATGATATGACTAGAAACTTAGTAGGTATGCGAGCTCATTGACTCCAATTCTACTATCTCATGATATTCTTATAGGGTTGGAAGTTAAGAGTTGCTCTAACCTCTAGCAAAAAAAAAAAAACAAAAAAAAAAGCAAAACATTATGAGATTTCAAATTTCTACTTCATACCTCTTTCTTCAAGCTCGAAAGAGAATTCAATGCTTGTAGATAGACCTTCAAATGAGGTAATAAAATTATCTTTTTCCTAGTCTACCTACTTTGCTCAAATAATTTAGAAGATTTTCAAGTAGAGAATGCACTCCCTGAAGTTTAAAAAAAAAAATTTTAAAAAAAATTTAAAAAAAAAAACCTCAGACATAAAGAGAGTCCACCCAACATCCATAGATAATAAGTTAGAAGGAAAATGCCAACGACTTGGTTAGGTTACTTTTGTAGTTTAAAGACTGATTTACCTAAGACCATTATAAAGTGCCCAATACATCTCCAAAGGTAGCGTCTATAAACTCAAATTGAACACTTGCTATTCCTATTTTAGAAACTTTTTTGCGAAGAAGAGGATCAAAGTTTGAAGTTAACCTTATTGAAGAAGAAAGATACTACCATGATTCCCCAACATTATTCCCAGTCAAAACACATATGTCAATTTTGAAGATCTAAGATAGGCATGTCTTGAAGATGAATTCACATTACCTATATCAAATTTAATAGTATAGCCTCTTTGCATGCAGTCTCCTCATTCAAAGATGAGGTCAAATGATGCGGAGGATGAGAGGTCGTTTGCATTTATAATTTCATCGAATTTCGCTATAAGGTCATGCCATTTTATAAAATGCGGCGTCACATACCGGCGGGCCATGACTCGAATCTTCAACGAACTCATTCATCACCAAGTCGAATGCTAAGTTGATGATTTCGAGGTCTAAAGCAAAGAAAAGGAATACCATCTTTACGATCTGAGTAGTTGTCTTCGATTAATTATGATACTACAACCTAAAGATGAATCCCCTAAAGTATACAATGAGGATGGCTTTAGGGAAGTTTCTAGGGCTTGTAGTAAAGCATCATGGGATAACAAAATTGATCTAAAATAGATTAGAGTGATATTAGAGATGCAACCTTAAAAAAAACAAAAAAAAAGAAAAAAAAAGGAGGGGCTCAACACAATTAAAATCAGTTCAAGGAAGGTTGTCATGTCTAAGATACTTAATCTCTCACTTTTTTTTGGTAGGTGTAAATCACTCACTACTTTGACAAAGAAAGTAGATCAAGTTCTAAAGGATAATAAGTTTCAATACTCATTCAAAAGTATAAGGTAATATTTCATGACACCTCCATTATTGGCTCCTCCATTCGCCTTAGGCCACTAGTTTAAGGCTATCTCCATTTAGGGAACAACTCTTCTTGTTAAAATTTATCATCAATAATCAAATTACAAAACTCTATGCATCAATTGAAAAGCTTGAAGGTCTTGCCAAAAAAAATAATAATAATGAAGGAAGAGAGACCTCAATTAATGTTGAATATAGATGGTTTAAACTCTTTCAAAGTTAGTCAATCTCAAAACTCTCCAAATCAAGATTTGTTTTTGATCATTAAAAGGCCTACTTTGGTGCTTCGAAGGATGGAAAGTAGTTTAAACCACTATAATAGGAGAGTGTCTTGTATTTCTATGTCAACAAACACTACTTCAAAAGCCAATACACTCAAAATCAAATTTGAAATTTGGAGAATAATTCAAGTAGTTGGAATAAGAAATTTTTTTCATTCAAATACAAATTAGAGCATAATATTTGAGAAGCCTTGGTGAATTTCTTTCACTAAGGATGATCAATTACTTTGACTGGGTCCCAAGGATTTTGGACACTATTCTTAGTTGTTCTTATTTCATTTGCACACACCTAAAGAAATTTAAAAAAAAAATCAAAATCAATTCCCTAATGAAGTTATGTTTTCAAATCTACATTGATTGTGTCTGAATTCAAAAAAAAATCAATCTATTATCACCCTTCAAAATTTCTCATCAAAACATTCCTTCAAACATACATCAAAAACTCAATATTTATCTCCAGTGCTATTATGATGGGTGTAAGAGAACCCGACATCATATTCCTTCGTTCATCAACACAACACAATCACATATGAAACAAACATATATCTTTTGTCTCGGGCTATTTTGATGTGAGAGCAAGCCTTCTATGCACTCACTCATTAGTTCTCTAGGTCGGGTCTACATGCTACCTCGCTAGTATGTCACCCAGTGGTTCTTATTTGGAGAATGTGAGTCCCGTGCTTTCTTCTAATTTGACCATTACAAACTCACAAGTGCCTTGTCAGTTTGGTAGTCTTCACTGCCCTGCCAGTGAACTATCTTATGTTGGCTTTATTTAAGAAGATGTGAGTCTCAGCACTTTCTTCTTGAACTAGCCACCATACTCTGACTAGGTCGAGTTTCCCCGAGGTTTAGGTTTAAGAGTCTCTCAGTGGCATCCTATTCCTTCATATCAAACACAAACATACATATCTTTCTTTCGGGCTACTTTGATGTGAGAGCAAGCCCCCTGTGGCACTCACTCATTAACTCTAGGTCGGGTTCGATTTGTTGCCCAAAGCAATCGATCACCCCAGTGGTCATTTGTTGGATGATGTGAGTCTCCACACTTTCTTCCTAATTTGACCATTGCAAACTGACGAGTGCCTTGTTAGTTTCATAGTCTTCGTTGCCTAGCAGTAAGCTACCTCATGGTTGATCCTATTTAAGAAGATGTGAATCCCTGCACTTTCTTCTTGAACTAATCATCATAATCTAATTTGGACAAATATATTTGAGGTTTAGGGTAAGTTCCCCAAAGGCTCCTTTCCTCTTAACTACGGTTGAGTTGATATAAGTCCCTAGTGGCATTCACTCGATGGTCTCCAGGTCGGATGGCACTGTCGAGCCGGCTATCCTAGAGTTAGTTCCGCTTTAGAGAGATGTAAGCCTACACACCTTCTCTCGATACTGATTGTTGCAAACCGATGGGCATCATAGGTTGGTTAATGTTCATTATGCTGATAGTGACTCACCCGGTGGATACACCACTTTTGGCAGATGTAAGTCCTTGAGCTTTCTCCATGAGTTAGCCACCGAATACCTATGTGATATATGATTAGTCATGTCATTTTCTCTAGGGTGTTGGATCGAAGCCCCTTAGTGGCCCATTCCCCTGTGGGCATTCTATTTGGATCACATCCTTTGAGACCCCATTTAGACACTACCCGAGTTACTTTTGGATTGGACGGTCCCCTTTCACGGTAGCCACCCGTGGTTGGAGAATTTGTTCGTGGATGCAGATTCTCCTTGGTTGATAAATGGAGATAGGTCTAGACTGATATAAACTCATTCTCAATTTGATCTCTCGCAAACTAACAGGGTCCACGATAAAATAAACTAAACAAACAAACAAAATATTGGCTTGTGAATTAGGAATTCAAGCCCCCAGTGGCCCTTTTCCCAAGCAGGCATCCTATCTTTAGGGTAGTGTCAGCAAAACTCCCTATAAGAATTGCTTAACTACCTAAGTTGAGATAAATTCCCGGTGGTACTCACTTTAGTGCAGTTAGGTTCAACTTGTTGTGCCACCAATGAGTTACCCCGGCGGTCGTCTTTTCTTTGAAAGATATAAGTCTATTACGCATTCTTTTGACGATTGCAAAAGCGCCCTAGGTGTCGATTTGTTTGCAAGCGATCAATCACCCCGTGGTTCTTATTTAGAAAGATGTAAGTTCTGCTTTCTTCTTGACCATTATGGAAGACACCCCTTAGGTTGGTTAATTACATTTGGTAGGCTATCCCTTTGGATTTGTAAACTAAGATAGGTCTAGGCTGATATTAGCTCATTCTTAGTAGATCCATCGTACACCAATAGGGTACATCTAAAATTAAAGTAATTCTGACTATTCTTGAGTCAATATGAGTCCACAATGACATTCGCTCAAATAGTCGCCCTAGGTCGGGATTGATCTATTGTGCCATCGATAGATCACCCCAACGGTTGATCCCTACTTTGGAAGATGTAAGTCTGCTACGCTTTCTTCCTAGTACAGTCATTGCACACTAAAAGGCAACCCTTGGGCTGGATGGTCCTACCTTGTGGCTGGTGGACTACCCCTTTGGACTTGTAAATCTGAGATAGGTCAAGGCCGACATAGCTCCTTCTCAGTGGGTCCATCACAGACCAACATGGTCCACAATATAATAAAAAAATTAAATTAAATTAAATCAAATCAAATTAATCATCAGGACTACTCTTGAGTTGAGGTAAGAACCCCAGTGGTGCTCACTCAGTAGTCACCCTTAGGTCGGGTTCAACTTGTTATGCCACCAACGAGTTACCCCGGTGGTCATCTTTGCTTTGAAAGATATAAGTTTATTACGCATTCTTTTCCTCGACTAACGGGCACTAGGTCGGGATCATTTGCATCAAAAGATCACTCCAACAGTTGATCCCTACTTTGGAAGTTGTAAATCTACCACACGCTTTCTTCCTGACTCATTGCACATCAAAAGACAACCGGTGATAGTCCTACCTGGTAGACTATCCCTTTGGATTTTATAAATGAGATAGGCCAAGGCCAACATAACCCCTTCTGGATCCATCGCCTCAGGTCCACATAACACATCAAATTAAATAAATTCAAATAAAATCAATATAAATCAAATTAATCATCAAGAATACTCTTGAGTTGAGGTAAGACCCCCAGCAGTGCTCACTCAGTAGTCGCCTTAGGTAGGGTTCGATGTGTTGCTCATCTAATATATTACCCCAATGACTTTTTCTTACTTTGGAAGATGTAAGTCTACTACGCTTTCTTTCTAGCATAGTTGTTATACACCGAAAGGCAACCCCTTAGGTTGGATAGTCCTACCTTATGGCAGGTAGACTACCCCTTTAGACTTATAAATCTAAGATAGACCAAGGTCCCCGTGGCTTCTTCTTAGTGTAGTCCATCGCACACCGACAGGGTCCATAACAAAAATAAATTTGAAACTAATCTCCCCAGTTGAGTCAAATTAAACATATAAAATAAACAAATTTCTCCATTGTGAGGCAATAATCAAATTAGCCTCTCTAGTGGAGCTTAAATCAAAATCAAACAAATTCAATTGAGTACACATCCCCTAGCGGATATACCCTCAATCTAGAATCCTTCTCTCTAGTGGAGCCATAACAAATTAAACCAACCTCCCTAGTAGAGTCTTATCAAAACAAATCAAAAAAATCAAATTAAATTCTTATCCCCAATGGATACACACCAAAATAAATCATATTCATAATCAAACTCAGATTCATATCCCTAGCGGATAACTTGAACCTGTTTCCCTAGAGGAAAGTTCATGTACTCAATCCCAGCATTCCTTCTTTCTCTTATGCCCTTGCATAAAGAGAGTTGTATTACAGATCATGATTTATCTACCTTTGAGTCAGGTATAGATCACTTATTGTTTGTTGCAATCTTATGGATGTTGTTGATCATTTTAACGCGTCAATCTTGTTGTGCCGTTACACACTATTGGGGTCCTTTATTTACCTCACTTTTGGGTGAGCTCTTAACCTCCTCTTCTTAGACTTAGGACTCTTCTAGATACTAATAACTCCTTAGTCATAAGACACTTCTAGTGATTAGGTGAACACCTAACTTAAGCCTAGAGGCTTAGAAGTGTTAATCATAAGACTAGGCTATGCCTTAGGGTTTAAGAAAATTACCTATCCCATAGCCTAAACCCAATCAAGATATACTTTCTCAAATCAAACACAAACTCAATCTCAAATCAAATCTCAAATTCAAATTCAAATTCCAAATCTAACTTCAAAATTTGACTCCAAATGATTGAAACCCAAAATCAAATTCAAATCCTAAAACCCCTTCCTAAGCCTTATGAACCATATTCATAAGCTTAGCCAAAACTTCCCTTAAATCAAATCAAACTCAATTGATCTCCTTATAAATCAATTATTCTTCATTTATATTCACAAATATAAATGAAATTCAAATTCAAATGACCAACTATATCAAATCCAAACTCAATCAAACCCTTTAAGCTAATTCTTTGACTTTATCTATCCAAATCAAGTCAAAACTAATGAATTTTCTCTTGATTCAATCATTCATTCAATTATCTACCCAAATATAAATGAAATCTACAATCATCAAATCAAATCGAAACCAACATAAGTCAAACCCAACTTAGCCCTTTTGACTTAAAAATTTCAAATGAGCTAAAATCTCTTAGACTCCAAATTGATTGCCATTGAATTTATATTCCAATCTAGGGATCATATATAAGTTCAACTCGAATCAAATCAAAATCAAACCAATTGACCCACTTAGGTCCACTTGACCCAAAGTGACCTAAAGGACCCATTTGAGCCAACTTCTAATCCAACCCAAATTGGATTGAACCAAGCTTACCAAAATCTTCCACCATGATTGTTGATCACCTTAGGATGATCAATTGTAATCAATTTGGCCAAACCAAGCCCAATTGGTTATTTGATCCAAATTGACCTAAATTGGCCTAAAGGACCAAATCGAGTCAAATCATGATCTAACCCAAATTGATTGCAACCAATGGCTCAAGTTCATTCCAAATTGATTATTGAACTTGACCAAAGCCATAATTAAACTCAATTTGATCAATCGAGCCAAATTGGTCAACTTGACCCAACCTAGCCCAAATTGGCCTAAAGGGTCAATTTAGTCTACATCAAAATTAAATCAAAATTAATTCAAACTAAATACCACATTAATCTTCAATTAGCTAATTGAACATGAATCAACCCATTTCCCAAGCTAATTTGGCCAATTTTTGTCAAATGGGTCAATTTGACCCAAAATGACCCATGTGATCCAAATTGGGCCAAATCCCTTGAAACCAAGCCAAAACCTATTGAGGGATGATCTAACCCGACCCAAACCCATTTGAGATCAGCCCAAAATAAACCCAACTCATTTAAACCTCTTATGAATCCTCCCCCACATAGGATTTCACACAACCTCATTTAATTTTGCCCATCACATGCACTTAACTCATCCCCAACATTTATATTGAATAAATCTGATCATATGGCAGCAAGAGAGGACTTTGGAGCAAAAATCCAAAGTCCTCAATCAATCTAGCATCCACCCCAACCATCCCAACAAGATGACAATCAATTTTGAGCCAAAATAATTTTAAAAAAAACTTGTATTTTAGGCCATTATAAAAGGAGGGGGAGATGATGCTTGAGATCTCTTCCTCCCACCACCATTCAGCCCCCAAAAGCTCCCCAAAGCAAAAGGAAACACATCCCCTACTTCTTTTAGCCATTTTAAGCTCAAAAAATACATGTAATTGCTCTTCTAACATCGGAAACATTCAAAGAGAGATAATGGATAAAGATCCCTCCAAAGCTTCCTTACATAGGAGCTCGCTCGGATCTTCGCCGCCACTGAAAATCATCTTCGCTGAGGTAAATTTCATCAAACCGTAGCCGTCCTTAGGATTTTGCATATTTTGTATTAAATTTCCAGCGATTTTAGGAATTTCACTTAGATAATCTAGCATTTTTTACTTTAAATCATCCCAATTAGAAAATAAAATTTTTTTTCAGTGTGAATCGATGCGAAAACGGTCCATTTGGATAAGTTTTGGCTTAGAAATCTCATTTTTCCAAAATACAAAATATTATTCACCGCGGCTACGACCGTCCGATCCGCTGGTTGCGGATCGACATCGGATCGCACGCGATGCCTTTAGATCGTGATGCGACCGACCATCCGACGCGCGGTGGCGGATCGACAGCTCATCGCGCGATCCGGTCGGACGGATCCGAGCCAATTGTCGAGTGATCGACCGATCGCTCGGTCACACGACGCGCCGATTGCGGATCTCGCCTGATCACGTGATCGAGCGGACCGTCGATCGTATCGACATTGAAGCGTCCCGCCCCTTCCGCCAAACCGCACGTATCTCCTTTTTTTATTAAAATAATAATAATTTAAATCACCTGAAACTTCAAAAATTTATAAAAAATAAAACACTTAACAAAAAATCGTAAACAAGGACTCGTTGGATTCATCTTTCCAAGAGCAATCCAACGAACTCAAAATACCCAACTTTTACTAAGTATTGTGACCTTAATTTGAGTTTTAGTAAAAATCATATTCCATTAATTAAATCAAATATATAAGTCAGATTAAGTTGAGATTTTCAGAGATTGAAATAAAAGTTAAGATACACTTATCATAAAAATTTCAAGTTAAAAGGACTTTTTGATTGGTAGAAATTAAATTTTTAAGTTCAAATTATCTATTTTAATAAAATAATTAAATAAAAATTTAAAAATTTACAAAAATCTTCAAAATGACCTAAACCACTTCAATTGACTTCTAGAACTCTTAAGAAAATGATGTGATCTTCTGAATCTTGATGAACCCCGAACAAACACTTAAGATTAGAGTTTAAACAATTAAAAAGTTAATTAAAATATAATCTAAAAATAATTCAAATATTAAATCAAAATTAGAAATTAAATAGCACTTAAGCAATCATCAATCAAATCTCAAATCAGAGAAATATCATTCTTAGAGAAAATTAAATTTAATATGATTAAACCTATTTAAGTTAATAAAACTCAATTAAATAATTAAATCTTAAATCAAACTCAAAACCCAACAAATTTAGGAAACTTTAATAATTTGATACTAATCGAATTAAACTAAATAAAATTAAAGCAATCTTAATTAACATATGATTAAATCACATCCATTTGGAATGAGATAATTAAATAACCATTAAATATTTCAACCTAATAACTAAATCGAACATGTTAATGAAATAAAGCAAACATAATAAATAAATCAAATCAAGTAAAACCCTAATCATGAATAATCAAACTTAATTAGTCAAACATCTAATTAATGCAAATTTAATCCATCATCTTAATTAATCAAATTAATTTAAATAAGTTACATTAAAGCTAACTCTAAAATTAAGCTTAAATCAAACCCCTAATTAAATTTAATAATCACACCCCTTAAATAAACTAATTAAGTTAATCAAATTAATCATATTAAACCTAAGCTTAATCACATAATTAAGATACAATTAAACACTAATTGAAACCTAAATTAAATCTAAATCATTAAGTCATTAATCTCTAATTAAACAAACTTTAATTAATCTAATAATTTTAATTGACCCTTAATCAAACTTAATAAATCAAACATCTAATTAATGCAAACTTAATAAATTAATCCATTATCTTAATAAACCAAATTAACTTTATAAATCAAATTAAAATTAATTCAAATCAAACACTTAATTAATCTACTAATTAATTTAATCACACCTATTAAATAAACTAATTAAGTAAATTAAATTAATCATATTAAACTTAAGCTTAATCAAACATAAAATGCAATTAAATGATAATCAAACCCTAATTTAAACTTAAATCATTAACTCATTAATTACATCATTAACCTAAATAAATATGAAATCAAATTAAAAGTTAAACAAATCTTTATTTAATTTAATAATTAATCACATCTTAAAATAAAACTAATTAAGTAATCAAATTAATCACATTAAACTTAAGTTTAATCAAAATGCAATTAAATACTAATCAAAACTAAATTAAACTAAACCATTAAGTCATTAATTATATCATTAGTCTAAACAAATATGACACCAAATTAAAAATCAAACAAACCTTTATAATTAACATAAATACACTTATTAATTAAACTAATCACATAATTACATTGAACCTAAGCAAAACCATAGACCAATAAAGCTAATAAAATCAAACTAAATCATATTAAACCAAATTAAGAAAGACTCTCATCAATTTAATATACAATCAAATCAAATCTCATTCAACCTACTTAAATAAGATAAACTAATCAACTATCCAATGTATGAAATCAAAATACAAACCAAACTTTGATGAACATGACAAATGGATGTGATTAAAAATAAAATCATAATTATAAAGAATCAAACCCAATTAAAATCAAAATAAAATCTCAATTAATCTAATCCGATCAAACTACAAATAAATGAACCACAATCAAATTAAATAAACATAAAGTTAAATCACATAACCATGATCAAAGAAAAGAGTTAAATATTAATTTAAAAGGATATTGAATTATCAAGATTCAATTAAATCGAAACATCTAATCTAAGATTAATCAACCAAAAATACATGAACTTAAACAAACTTAAGCTTCATTAGACATTAAGGATATTGAATTATCAAGATGCAATTAAACTAAAACATCTAATCCAAAATCAATCAATCAAATACTTAAACAAACTCAAATTCTAAATTCTAAATCAAATCAAATAAATTACACAAATCAAAATAATTAAGATACTTAAGGACTTACTTAGATTCTTAGAATTAAGATGTAGAATAGGGTGAGTTATCTACTAGATGGAATTCATCTACTCTTCATTCTTGAGAACCTAAACATCATTTTAACAAAATAAAATTGAAATAAAAATAAAAAGTAAATCATTAAATCATTTAAATTGAAATCACCCAAAGGTAAAATTTAAATTCAAACTCAAAATTGGAACTTAAACTAAAGAAGCCTAGTAAAGTCTTGCTACACAAGCCTTAAGCACACACATTAGAATACTAAGTCACCACTTCTAGTGCTAAGTTACAGCATTGTATGTATGATGTTGTGTTTATTTTATGATGTAATATTTTAGATTGGATGTTAGGTGTATGTTTCAGGATGTTAGGTCGTTATTAGCTTTAATCATATTTTCAGGGTTGTGCTTAAAATTGCTATAATAAAGATATAAACTTTTTTTCTGCAGTTGCTTAGCCCCTAAGTGTAACCCATGTTAGGACAGGTGGGCTTGGTTACTCATGTGTGGGTGTTAAGTCCAAATTATTCATATAACTGTTTGGGTTGTATGGTGTGTTTAGTTAACATTTATTTTTTAGGTGTAACTAAATTTACTTTTCCTATTTTTGATGTAATTTTGTATTAGGAATTAGGATTAGTGTTATGGGGGATTAGGATGAGCAGTGGCCAGAAGGCTTAGTCCCTGGGGTGCCCTATGATGCCTTTGGAGCAAATCAAATCAAAAGAAAGAGAAGGAAGAAATGAAGAAAAGAAGACCTCATAGCATATATATTATTTTTGCAATCAGTTGTATAAGGGTAGAGCTTCACCCATCTTTTTTTTCTCTTTTCGGTGTCTGTGAACCCGACCAACCTTTTATTCTTTTGTGACAGTTTATAAAATTGTTTGATGTTGTGTTAGATTGCACATTAAAACATCATGCTTTTCATAGTCTCTTTATGATTGATGCTTGAATGTGTGGCCTAGATGCGGTAGGCTCTTAAGATAAAAATTAATTTTTTTACCCCAATTAATAACTCATAACTAAAATTTTAAAATAACTCATAACCTCACATAAAAGCCTAGAAATTAAATCAAGATAATAAAATTTTTAGCAACCCCTTAGCTGGATGAATGAATGTATAATATCATGCATGTCATATTCTTTCACTCTTGTTAAGAGGGGGCTTCCATCCTTACGAGAGAATCAAGGCTTAACCTATGAGAGCCTTTGGTGGAAGACACCCTTTTCTCTTTTGATTTGGCCCATATTTAAATTCTCATGCATTTAGGCATACAAAATCCCATAGCCTGTCAAAATAAAAGTCCAAGAAAAGAATCAATAAATTTGATAAAATTTGCATTAGATTAAGTCATGGATTCATACCACTCTCTAGTCTCTTAAGTTGTGGGTTTAAGGACTTAGTCTCCTTTCTAAATGAATAACAGTCTAACCATCTTGCAAAGCATAAGACTTTTCATGGATTTAAAGCGTAGGAGGAGTTAGTACGCCACTCTGGCATAAGTCCAGCAGTTGGGTGATTTATTCTCTCTCGTGGAGGTAAATCATATACCCATTTTCACCTTAGATTTAGGTCATGCCTTTGTTTTGTACCAAGACTCTTAGTTTAGAATCAGGTATTTTTTTCCCTACAAGCATAAATCTCACCTCTCTTAGGCATTTCCACAATCTTATGTGGAATTATAAGCCTAGAATCTAATAAAATGTCAACTCAAATAATTAACTCTCTTCAATTTCAAAATATAAAACTCAATTATGGTAGATTGGAATGCTCACTAGGCTTTATCATGAGCATTTCTACTTTCTCCCTTTGGATTCCAAAAATAAGTCTTCTCCTTGATCTATCCCATTTGATTTTCTAAAATAGCCAATCCTTTGATAGTCTTAACCTTTAAAATCTTTGGAGACCCTAATTGTCTACTTTAATCGAGTATTCTTAAGAATTCTCATTCCTTAGATGTAATTAACTATGAGCTTGCCTCCATAAACTTAATGAATTTGGCTTAAAATAAACCCTACTTTACTTTTTCATGTAAAGTAGGGGAAATATCTCTCATATATTCGAAGACCCATCATGCCTTAGGAGTCCTTATTAGGTGATTAAGTCCATTATAGGGTGATGATTTCTATCTTTCAAGATAGTACATCATTCTTTAATGTAGCACCTGATTACTTCAATAAGTATCACCTAAGATCTGCATGGTGTCTCACATCTCAAAAATAAACACCACACTCTACTACAGATGCATAAGGGATCCTTTCCATCTCTTTCTTTTCGAATTCATTTCTTGGACATTGAAGCAAACTGAATTCATCACCTTTAACAATGGGTGTATCTCTTGGTGCACAATCTTTCATATCAAATCTACTAAGTAATTTATCAATATATGTCTTTTTATGATAAACCAAGTATACCACCGGAATGATCTCGATGAATTTGTATGTCCAACACAAAAAATGCATTCTCAAGATCTTTCATTTCAAATTTATTTGAAAGAAATTTTATGGTTTCATGCAAAAGGCCTATATCACTACTTACTAGTAGAATATCATCAACATATAACACTATGATGATGAATTTACTCTCACTCATTTTGTGATAAATGCATTGATCAACAGTGTTTTCTTTAAAACTAAAATATGTAATCACTTGATCAAATTTCTTATACCATTGACGGAAAGTTTGCTTTAAACTATATATAGATTTCTTTAATTTGTATATCAGGTGTTTTGAATGAAAAGATTGAATATTTTCGGTTGCACCATATATATAATTTCTTCAATGTCGCCATTGAGAAATATATTTACATCCATCGATGTAACTCTAAATCATAATGAAATAATAGTGTCATAATGATTCTAAAAGAGTCTTTTGAAAGCGGAGAAAGTCTTTTTATAATCAATGTATTCTTTTTGAGTGAAACCTTTAACGACTAGACGTGTTTTATATATTTTGACATTGCCTTTTAAATCCTGTTTGGTTTAAAAAAACTATTTTACAATCAATGAGTTTTACTGATTTAGGTAATTCGATAAGATCTCAAACATCGTTGTCTTTCATTGATTTCATCTCATCCTCAATGACTTCTATCCATTTATGAGAGTTAACACTTTGTTTGACTTGACTAAAAGAGATTATATCACTTTCCACTCTAATGTTAAACTCATATTCTTGGAGATACACAACATAATCATCTGATATTGTTATTCTGCTCTCCCTAGTAGATTTTCTTAATGACACTTCAATTTGAGGTTATTGTGATTCCTCAGTATGAGTGAGAGTTAACAAGAGTATTTTGATTATTTGTATTTACAACTTGAATAAGATTAGGTAAAATTATCTCATCATTTTCTATTGTAACTATAGAAAGAGTAATAAATTACTTTTCAAATAAAAAATTCCTAAGTTTATTGCTCCCATCGTATATAATTTTCTCAATAAATTTAGCATTGCCTGTCTCGAAAAAGGATTTATTTAAAGAGCCATAAAACTTAAAATCCTTTGACCTTTCTGAGTATCCAACAAAATAACAGCTTATAGTTCTTGAGTCCAATTTTCTTTCATTAGGCTTATATGGCCTAACTTTAGCTAGATGTCCCCAAACATGAAGATGCCTAATACTAGGCTTCTTCTTAATCCATAATTCATATGAGATTTTAGTTACTACTTTGTCTGGAACTCTATTAAGGATGTAAACTGCAATCTTTAAGACTTTTCCCCAAAGTGATTCTGGTAAGGTAGAATAATTTATCCTACTTCTAACCATATCCATAAGGGTCCAATTTTGTCTCTCAGCTACACCGTTTTAACTTGGAGTCCCTAACATGGTATATTGAGGAACGATATCATATTATGCTAAATATTTGACAAAAAAAAGCCGATTTGTTCACTAAATCATCATATATGATTATTTCGGTTCTTTTATTTTCTTTCCTAGTTGATTTTCAACTTCAGCCTTAAAAATTTAGAATACGTACAGTGATTGTGACTTCTCATAAATCAAGTATAAGTACCCATAACAAGAATAATCGTCTATGAAAGTAATGAAATAATATTGGCTATTCCAAGTAGCTACAGGGAATGAACCATAAATATCAGTATGAATTAATTACAAGATGTTTAAACTCCTATTAGCACCAACTTTCTTGATATTTGTTTATTTTTCTTTGTTGCATTTTATACAAAGTTTATCATCTGAAAAATCAAGAGAATCAAGAATTTCTGCTAACACAAATCTTTCAATTCTATGTTTAGAAATATATTCTAAACGCTTATGTCATAACATATATGAATTCTCATTCATTAATTTTCTCTTTGTACCAAAACTATTTGCATGCAATGTTTCATTAATTTGTGAAGCAGAAATGTCTATTTTATATAGATTACTAACCAAAGAATTAGTACCAATAATATTTGAATACTGAAAGAGACTAAATTTTTCATTTCCAAAGGAACAAGAATAATCATATTTGTTCAAACAAGAAATAAAAATTAAATTTCGTCTAAACGATGACACATAAAAAGTCTCATGTAAATTCAAAATACAACCAGATTTTAGATATAATCAATATAAGCATATTGCTTCTACAGGAGCTTTATTGTCATTTCTCCATAGATGAATCTTTGATTAGTTGTCATTCATCTCCATAGACAACTCTACATAGTCACACTTATGTGAGTAGTTGCACATATATATGTCCACTAAGTGTGATTTGGTACTAAAAATAAATTAACTTCAGAACAAACAAAGTTGAAAAGTTAACATTTTTTACCAACCAATTTGCATACTTAGGACAATCCTTCTTCACATGACCAGCCTTCATGCAAAAGAAATAAGTAATAACATTATTTTGCTTCTATTGCACCTTATGCTATGAAGTCCATTTGTTTGCAGCTCATTTGCCTTTATAAATACTTTTTATTTTAGTAATAATGCCACGAAAAGAAGTAACTACGTGAGCACTTTATATTTTGTCATGTTTCAATCTCTCTTCCTCTTGCACATATTGAGCAATGAGTTCATTAAGAGTCTATTTTTTCTTTTGATATTATAGCTTATCTTAAAAGGATTAAATTGCGTATAAAGAGAGATCAAAACTAAGTGCACAAGAATGTCATCAGACATCTCTAATTTTAGTATTCTCAGTCTAGTGACAAAATTAGACATCTCCATAATATACTCCCTTATATTTGCATTGTCTTTATACCATATTGAAACGAGTTTACTAAGAATAGTACTCGCTTCGACCTTTTAACGAAATTGTCCTATTTGGCTTAGAAACTTTTTAGCATATTCCTCTTCAGGCATTGCTCCTCTTATGGTTTCTAGAATGGAATCCTTCATGATCATACGACTCATACAGTTAGAACGCTCTCACTTTTTAACGTTAATCATTTGTTCAATAGTGCTTTCTATAGTAAGGGCGGAGACATTCGGTCGGATCGCATAGTGATCCATACACCAAGAAAAGGTGATATACTCTTTTCATTTCTTAAAGTTAATTAATGGTTGAGCACTAAATGTTATTCAAATGAGATATATAAAAAAACATTAATTGAAAAGAACAAAAATAATACTCATACTTAATAACATTATCATTTTCATATGCATATATAATGTAAACAAAATATCAACAAATATATGTTTGAAATAAAATGTTTAATAAAATTGACACATATAAGATACTTAACACAACATTACAATTTAGTCTTTTTGATATAAATAACAATTTATAAATGATACTCTTAAAATTACAGTCAATAAATATTGATAATAAATTTTTTCTTATTTAAATATACATCTTTGACATACTATATCATAATTAATATAAATTTATCACATATTTGTTAGTGCACAAAATCTGGTAAAAAATAATCTTATTTTGTGTTGATTATTTTTCGCATAGATTTAAATATAATCCTTAACTAATATTCATATATTTCAAAATTAAATAAAATGAAATAATAAAGATCATTTTGGTGACATATTATTTCAATTTATACTAACTTCAAATAATTACAACAACACAAACTTTAGAAACTATTTAAAAAAAATTGTTGATTTATATTAATTTAATTTAGATGCTAAAATATATATGCATACAAACTATTTTCTGCTTGAAAGAAAATTTAATAAGCTATATAAAATTAATAGCAATCGTTTGCATTTAATGTATAATTAATAGAATAATGGAGTTAATGTTACTAATCATACATTACATGGGCTTTGATAACTCACTTAATAAAAGCCCACCAAATTAAAGGAACAAAAGACAAATGTATCATGCTTTAAATGAAATAAATATAAATGTTTGAATTAACACACACATATATATATATATATATATATATATATATATATATATATATATATATATATATATATATATATATATATATATATATATATATATATACGGAACGTTATATTATAAATGCAATAAATTGTGCAAATTAAAACATTTATCATAATTGATATAATATTGTTTCTAAAGAAACGTTTAAGAAACTTAACAGACTATGAAAATTAATTACTCATGAAATAAAACAAAAGCAGGATTCATCTTTATTGAATTTAATGCATCAATTTCAGAAAAATGGTTCATCTTCTTTCATTTTTTTAAATATATAATAATAATAAAAAATAATTATAAGTATTAATCATATTCTCATAAAATTCTCAAAATTAAAAAAAAAAAAAAAATAATTGCTTGAAGCAAATTCATATGACTGAAAATGAATTTTATTTCTCAATTTGAAATCATAATGGCGAGAATAAATATATTGATCACATAAACAAAAATTAAAATTGTGATCAAAGTATAAAATAAATTTTGTTATATTGTTTTACTCAAAATCAATAATATAAAAGTCATCTAAAGGATATCTATACTTCATGATATGAAATTATTTATAAAAAATTTAAAATGTATACTTTGATCTAAAATTTTGAATAATCATATAATTAAGATGAAAATCGTTTCTCATGATTTAACATGATAGCATCGATATCACTTGTTGGAAACATGAAGATAAAAATAAAATTATCAAACTTGGATCTCAAATCATAAAAATTTTCAGCGTCTGAATCTATAGAAGAGCTATTACTAAAATTTTGGCATTCTACTCCAAAAAGAGTGTTCTTGAGAGAGAGTGAGAGAGAGACTTCTTCTCACTTAAGATGAGATGTGAGGAAAATAAAACGTCATTTAGAATGAGAATGTGCTATTTATCTTGATGCGTTCTTTATTTTTTACAAATCATTAAAATAAAATAAAATCGTCTCTAATGATAATTTCATACAAAATTAATAAGATCTTAAAAGAAAATTAATTCTTTATTTGATCATAAAAATAATACAAAAATAAGATAGCGCATAATATATAATTAAATTTATATGTGAGCCCATATTTCCAACAAATATCACTATCATAAAACTTCTTAAATCTTAAAAGTAAATAGTGAAATAATTTATATAAATTTAAATTTATTTGGCATTTATTATATAAAATATTTAAATTTTGATGACAGTAATTTTTTTTAATTCAATTTTATAGAATCTACCTTAAAATCAAATAACACAAATGAATTGACAAAATATAAATAAATAAACATTTCTAGATAAATAAATATTAGCACGTTAAATGAGATAAAAATGTTATTATGTGGGGCATGACTAAGTTGATCAATCAGAGATGTATTGTTGACTTAAAGCTCATAATTTCGTCGATCGAGTTCTACATTGAGCTCATTGGGGGTGCATGGGGGGTAATGCACCACTACTTAAAAAAATTTTATGGCGCCTAAATGCTATGACATGAGGTCTTGATTTCAAAGATAAATAAAGACAACACTTCAATGTCAAAAGGACTATGTCGCAACACTATGATCTATGAAATTGTACTAGAAAGACAGAAAAAATAATGTTATAGCACCATAATCCAAGTACTAAAAGCACAAGACAGAAAAGACCAACGCCTTAACACTAGAACTCGTGTAGAAAAATTTAAAGAATAGTGATGGCCTAAAGCTAAAGTCATTTTATTAAATAACATAACATATTTAGATAGTTTTTTTCTCTAGTTTCTTCTATCTCTTTTATCATTTTTCTCTATTCACTTGAAAGTGTAAGTATAGTGTGTGTGTCCTAGAGTTTAAAAAGTGTAGAAAGTCTTGAGTGAGATGTAATTGTATTATTTTCCTCAATTTCTTCATAATTGATTTTTTGGTGTGATGTAGCTTTGTGGCTTTTTCCCATTATCGAGTTTTTCCACATTAAATCTTGTCTCTATAATCCTGCATCTTATGTGTTTATGTTCAAATTTTGCCCTATGCCTCTAGCATCATTTTTCTCCATCTTATCTCCCAACACAAACAACTGAGTGGTAAAACTATAATAATGCCTATGATTGTATTTGGTGGTTAGATTTAAGTAAGATTTACACAAACATAGAATGTGCCAAAATAAATCTCAATTTACTTTAATTTGAATGTAAATTCTATAATTTATTAAATCATATAGTTCACTAGATTATAAAAAAAATAATGCTTCCTTTGGGATCACTTTTATTATATTTTTTATTCATATTTTAATTCAAAATAAAAATATATCTGCGCTCTTACACTAGTTCTCCTAATCAACATTTTGAAGCAAATCAATTGGTTGTAATGATTTATACAACTTGTACACATTAATCAACGACTAAAATTATAAAAGTAAATTAAATGTTGAATATATTTATTGAAAAATAAAATATAATACTTCTATTATTATTATTATTTTTGCATCATAGTCATAAGGTGAGACTCTATTGTAATATAGAAAATATTTGAGCTAATGACCTTAGCAATAATTTTCAAGATCCTTATTAATAGGACTAATTGATACCTGCAAAAATAAAACTTAGTAGTGTTTCAAATGAATTAAGTTATGCTCTGCAAGATCCATCTTATCAACCACGATAATTTTCTACCTTTAGGCACACTCATGAAAGTCTCTCTTTGATTTTTTTTGGGTGTATAAAATCTATTTCAAAATCATATAACTCAACATCATCAAAGATCTCATCCATTAAATGAAATATTATAAATGTTTTGCATGGAAATGCTATGACAATTCTAATATACTATGCGACAATTACTAGATCTTCAATGCGATTTTAAAAAAAGTTGTCTATCCCTTCTAGCACTTCTTTGTCTACTCTAGGATGGGTCAATTGTAAGAGATCTTTTTGAGCCGCATCCACCAACATCCTCCATTCCATTGACATATAAATTATCTTGGTCATCCACATATGATTCTTTTTGTCCCTCTCTTAATTTAGGGAGTTAGAAACTCCAAAATTTGGAGCTCACATATCATTGTCTACCATCATTACTTGCTAATGATCCTATCAAAATTTTCTTTTAGTTTTGACATTATTTCATTATGTTAAAACTTCTATGCAATATGTAATACTTATAAAACAAAAAAAAAAAATTAAATGTGAACTTTGTTGGAATGTAGAGCGAATGTTATTATAAATGAACTGTAACAAGATAAACTTACAATTTCTCATTCCATCACTCATTTAAACCATCTATAGTTTTTCTAATTAGATTTCATCCTATTCCAATCTTGCCAACTCTTTTCACAACTTTCACTCCTTAATTAGCCAATCTCATTTACGATCATATTTTCACATTCATTCATTAAAGCTAAGTTTCTTCATCATTCATTGCATAACTAAATTGCCGGCGTATCTCCAATTTTAATTTATTTTGCGCATCAATCACAATAAATGAAAATGATTTCTATTTCCCATTGCAACTTATTAATATTTTTTAAACTCAATATGAAGTTTGACTAACAATAAAGCTTATTAGATACATAGGTAACTAAATATTTTTTAAGAAGCAGTAGACATAAATAAAATAAAATAAAAACTAACAAACTTGATGTAAGAATTACAAGATGAAGCCCACCTCTTGATTCTTTCATAGTTAATTCCATTTTATTTGATTTGAGTATGATTTGTAACAGGTTTGATTAAAGAGTAATGTAAAAATAAACTAACAAAATAATACATAAATTAGTGCATATTGAGACTCAAAGAAACTTTTAATCTAAAATTAAAAAACCTTCTCTCTCATATAGTAAAGAAAACAACAAGAAATTAAAAACCTTCTCTCTATTATAGTAAAGAAAACTTTTATCAATCCATTCCATTCAATTTGCATTTAATTTTTGCTGCTATAAATTTAAATAAATATAATTACATTGGCTTCTGAGTTCTTTAAATAAAAACTTTAATCAAATTTAAAATGAACTTAATCTATTTTTTAGTAATTAATTTATAAATTTAATTATTTTTTAGAAGTAGACAATAAACCGCATTGTTTTTAAAGTGAAGATGTCGATTATGTATCTTATGTAGATATTAATGATTACTAATAGAAAAGCAGAGTTGTCATAGATCTGACGATTAATCAATATTTTTATTTTTATTAAAGTTTTTATAAATTAATTAATTATCAACTTTATAATAAGTAGAATTAAATTCATTATATCATAATTAAGTTAAAATAACATATTATTTAATCATTGATTAATAATTAATTATGTTAAATTAATTAATAAAAGCTTCAATTTAATAGTACTGTTGCGTGCTAGAGAACCAATTGCGGTAGATTAAAACTTCACGCCTTAGCTTCAATGAAAAATCTAGTATGCACGCAGATAGTTGAAAAGTGAGCAAGAAACTCCAGGATTTTTTACGTGAAAAAACCCCAGGAAGAGGGTAAAAAATCACGGGGCCTAGTCGAGTAAAAATCTTTCACTATGTATGCTTTGGTACAAAGTTTTCAACGGATTGATGTATATGAGAAAGCAGCAATGAATCCCAAAGTAAAATAAATCCAATGTGTTAGTTTATAGTTGTTGGTAATTGTTGATGCAATAGATTACTTTAATCGCGTGGCGGTATGATGGCAAAATGCGACATAACGATAATAGCGATTTGCAATGATAATTGATGTATGGTTGGCGCGGACCGGTGATGCAGCGATGATCAACACGGTGGTCGGATTGCCAATACGGGTTAGTGATGATCAGGCACAGTATTGGCAGCGGTGAGGCCGCGATGGTGGCGATCGGCCGCGTGGTTACGCGGCAGCGGTGGTTGGCGATGATGGTGGTTGGCGATCGGTTGTAACGCGATTATCTTGAGGATTTCAAGCTTTCACTCTCTTCTCTTAGCTTGCTCCCCTCGTGAAGAATGAGGAGTTATAGATTAGATAGTGACTTTTCTATAAATACGTGTAAAATCCAAACCACTCCATCGAACGGCTCAAAATGATTCATTCGATCATGTGATGTATTTTAAGCATTTGAATGCTCAAATGAAGTAAGAATTCAAAGATCTTAGGCTTGTTAGATCCGGTTCGTCATGACGTCCGATTTGACTATAAACATTTCATATTTATGAGCCGACTGATATCGTAAAATTTTCAATTATATTTTAAGCACTTGATTTAGGTTAGTCTTAACTCAGAATCAGATTGCTTTCGACATCAAGATTCGTGCTTCGGTTAGTGAAATTTTCAGTGTCATATATATGTTACATATATTAATTTATTTATTAACTAATTAATTATCAATGTTTATTTATTTGATTATATATATATATATATATCGGCATTTAGTCTTGAAAAAGATTGAGTTTTTTTAAAAAAAATCATAATGAGAAGAGGATTTTTTTCTAATTAAATGTCATAATGAGGAGATGATTTTTTTTCTAATTAAATGTCATAATGAGTAAAGGTTTTTCTAATTAAATGTGATAATAAAGAGATGAGTTTTTTTTTTAAATTTATTTTCTCTTTCCCTTTACAGTGGATCTATAAAACCCTTCTATGGTCAAGTAAGGAGACACAACTCTTATATGCTATAATGTTCCTCTGCATTTGATTAGAAATCATCTAGAAGTTCAAGGGTTAGGGTTAAATTTTTTTTTTCTTTCATTTTATCAGCGAAGTTCTGATATTCTTCTTAAGAGAAGGTCATTCGCTTTTGATCAAGATAGCTCATATGGCGGGCTCTGTTTTCTCTCGAAAGAGCGTCTGTCCTCGTCACCGACGGTTTGGAGGTATCAAGGCCCGTGGTTTATCTGACGAGCTCAATTTTCTCTCGAAAGAGATGTCAACTGTCATCGTCGGACCGACTAGGTTTGGAGGAGTTCAAGGTCTATAGTTTATATGGCGAGGCTCTGATTTTCTCCCGAAAGAGGCGTCAACTGTTCTTGTCGGATCGACCGAGTTTGGAGGAGATCAAGGCCCGTAATTCATATGGCAATGTTCCAATTTTTTCTCAAAAGAGGCGTCAACTGTCCTCGTTGGACCGACCAGGTTTGGAGGCAATCAAGGTCCATAATTCATACGGCGAGGCTTCAATTTTCTCTCAAAAGATGCATCAACTGTCCTCGTTGGGTGGAGATTGCATGTTCGGCATAGTTCATCGATAACTCATTTTCCCGAAAGAGGTGTCAACTATTCTCGTCGGAATTTGAGGTGATCAAGGCGTAGTTCATACAAGAGGCTCAGTTTTCCCTCGAAGAGGAATCAAGTTCTCTTATTGGCCGGGTTTGAAGGTGTCAACATAATTCATCTGACGAAGTGATTTTCTCGAAGAGGCATCAACTATCGACCAATTGGTTGAAGGTGATCAAGGCCCTAGTTCATACGGTGAGCTCGATTTTCCCTCGAAATGCGTAATCCTCCTTATGTGATTGGGTTTGAAGGCGATTAAGGCCCACAGTTCATATGATGAGGCTCCGATTTTCTCTCAAAAGAGACGTCAATTATCCTTGTCGGACCGACCGAGTTTGGAGGCATTCAAGGCCCGTAATTCATAGAAAATTGATTCTTTTGGAACTCCAATAGTTGACAACTGCCAAGGTAGTGGGGAAACATTGATTAGAAATTATTCCTCAGAAAACTCATAAATTCTGGTAGATAATTTAAGAGTGTCATTATTCATAATGTTACTTGATGCTGTTAACTTGTATGAAAAGGGTAGAATCGAATTCGTTAAGAATTTTTGACCCATCTGAGGTTATTTGTCAAAGTGTTACTTGATGACATTAACCTATATAGAAGAGGTTGAATCGAATCCGCTGAGAATTTTTGACTCATTTGAGATTGTTTGTCAAAGTATTACTTGATGATATTAACCTATATGGAAGAGGTTGAATCAAATCTCGAAGGGACCCGGAGGGTTATTTGTCAAGTATTACTTGATGACAACGATATAAGAGGAATTGAATTCGCCAAGATTTTTTGAATCCGAGATTGTTTGTCAAAGTCTTCACCGAGCGTTAACACAATGGAGTAGGTGCAAGGTTTTCACTATCAGGGTTGTTTGTAAGAATCTTCGATGGCGTTAACAGTGGAGTATGCGAGTTTTGACCTATCAGGTTGTTTCGAGTCTTCAACGTTAAATGTGAGTAGGTGCGATGTTTGACTATTCGAGGTTGTTTTGTGAGTCTTACGATGGCGTAACTGAGTATATGTGAAGTTTTGACCTATATGAGATTGTTTGTCAGAATCTTCGCTCAATGATATTAACCTGTATAGAGTAGGTGCAAAGTTTTAACCTATCCGAGGTTGTTTGTCAGTGTCTTCACTCGATAACGTTAACCTGTATGGAGTATGGCTAAAATTTTGACCTCAGGTTGTTTGTGTCTTACGATAACGTTTACGTGGGGTATAAAGTTTTGACCTATCCGAGGTTGTTTGTCAGAATCTTCACTCGATGACGTTAATGTGTGTGGAGTAGGTCATAAGTTTTGACCTATCTGAGATTATTTATCAAAGTCTTCACTCGATGACGTTAACCTGTACGGATGCAGCCATGGAAAGTCCACCAAGGACCTTTTGGCCTATTCTAGGTATTAGTCAAAATATTATTTGACATATTACCTGTATGGAAGATGCCATGAGATGTCCACCAAGAACCTTTTGACCTATCATAGGCATTAGCCAAAGTGTTACTTAACTTCTTATCTATATGGAAGAGGCTGCATAATGTCCACCAAGGACTTTTCAACCTATCCTAGGTATTAGTTAAATTGTTACTTGACTTCTTACCTGTATGGAAGATGTCTGATCAAGTCCCCTTGGGATTGATCATGCCCAGACTAAGATATAACGTAAGTTGTGCATTTCTCAAGTGAGAGGATTAAATGAAGGAGATTATTTATATGCAACAAGCTTGATAGAAAAAGCTATAAACTCATTACTCTGATAAGATCGGTGATACAATCATAAGATAATTTTAATACAAATATGAGTTTGAAGAGAAAATGATAAATGAGATAAAATAAAAGTTGCAATAATATGCGTAGAATTACGATAATATTTTGAGATTCTTGTTCCAAGTTCGAGGTAAAGTTTTTTCCTCTAGATCCTTGAGCTTGAATGTTCCTAACTTGACCATAGCTATAACCACATAAGGGACATCACAAAGAGGTGAGAGTTTATTGCGTTGAGGGTCTTTGCCCATAACTTCGAGACTTCGTAGGACCAAGTCACGGAGATATGAGGATGTTTTACTCTTCTTGAAGTGATGATCTATCCTTTGGTGATAGAGCGGTCCGAAGTAGGGCCATCACGAGTTTGGGAGTAGGTCCAAGTCTTTGTCGAGTTTTTCTTCATTACTCATGATCGAATGATTGAACTCTTGGACTTGGAATCCTGATATTTACTGGTATAATAGCTTCTGTGCTGAAACACAAGTTATATGATGTCTCACCAGTCGGAGTTCGTGATATAGTGTGGTAAACCTAAAGAACATTAGAGAGCTCATCAACCCATTGCCCCCCAGCCTTCTCAAGGTGCATTTTTAAGTTTAAATATAGTCATATTGGTAGCTTTCGTCCATTGTTTGAGGATGAGCGCAACTGATGCAAAAGAAATGAATGCTAAGATCTTTACAAAAGACGAAGACTTTTCCAAGAATTGGGTTCCATGTCGTGATGATCTTTGAAGACCAAATCGACATATTATATATTTTTCTAAATAAATTATTTAACATTTGCCTCGTGATTTTAAAGTGGTTCAGCCTTCCACCCATTTAGTGAAGTAGTCGATACTAAAATGATGAACTTTCGTCCTGAAACCAAAAAAAAAGGTCCCATGATATCAAATCCCTATTGAGCAAAAGGCCATGGGCTTCGAAGGGATGAGAGCTCTGCATGCGGCGTGTGAGAGAGGTTAGAGCGTAACTGACAACTTGCATATTTTTTTGCAAACTCCAAGGCATCTTGCTTCATCGTAGGCCAATAGAATCCTTGCCTTATAATTTTAAGGGTTAGCGCCCTTCCTCCTAAGTGTTATCCAAATATCTCCGAGTGAACCTCTCTTAATCCGTAATCAGTCTCTAATAGTCAGAGGCATTTAAGGTATGGCCCAGAAAAAACTTATTTGTATAGTTCACCTCTAATAATAATAAAGTTTAAAAGCTTGCCTTTAGAGACGAGCTATAGTAGTTGGGTCTTCAAGAAGGGTCCCTTCTTGTAGAAAAGATAGGATGGGGTCCAACCACGAAGGTTCTTTTATCACATTAATTAGTTATATTACACATGACTCTTGGATACTAGGAAAATATATTTCTTCAACATGCTTTCTCTTAAATAAATCTCCAGTAGTAGAGGTAGCGAGCTTAGCGAGAGCATCAGCTTAGTATTCTTCTCTCACTATATGTGAATGATTTGATGTGTCTTGAAATGGGCAAGAAGTGATCTTACTAAGTTGAGGTATTGTGCCAGCTGGGGATTATGAGTATTAAAGTTTCCCTCAACCTAGGAGGCGATAAGCTGAGAGTTAGTGTGAATCACTAAGTCTTGAGCTTCACAATCGATGACAAGTCTTAACCTACAATAAGAGCCCCATATTCAACCATATTATTAGTTGCAGGGAATTTTAAGCGAAGTCCATACTCTAAGGTATCCTATTGGGGGGAAATAAGTAAGATTCCTGCTCCGACATCAGTATTTCCTGAAGCTCCATCAACATAGAGGGTCCATTGAGGATACAAAATGGGCATATTAGATAGCTCATTTGGAGTTAGAACAGTACATTCTACTATAAAGTCTGTGTACTTGAGATTTTATATCTGGCCGAGGTAGGAAATGGATATCAAACTCTCTTAATTCTACAGACCATTTAATTAACCTCCGATATCTTTAGTTTTTGTAGAATGGCCCTTAATGGTAAATGAGTGTAAATGCTGATGGTGTGAGCATGAAAGTATGGACGTAATTTTTGCACTGAAAAAAATTAAAGCCAGAGTCATCTTATCTACCAGTGGATAACGACTTTCTATATTAGAGAAAATTTTGCTGACATAGTAAATTAGTCGTTGTGTCCTAATTTTTTCTCGCACTAAAACTTAGTTTATCATGAGAAGAGACTACGAGATATAAGTATAACATCTCTCATTGAATAGGCTTGGATAGTAAGAGTGAAGATGCCAGATACTCCCTTAGTTGCTCAAAAATAGACTAACATTCATCAGTTCACTAAAAGTTATTATTTTTAGCTCTCTTTAGTATTTTAAAGAATGATAAGTATTTATCCCCAGACTGCAATTCATCCATTCAAATGTTGAACTTCTTTGATATTCTTTGGAGGAGCCATATCTCTAAGGGCTTTGATTTTCTCGGTATTAGCCTCAATCCCACGATGGGTTACCATAACCCAAGAAATTTTCCTGATGTAACCCCAAAAGTACACTTAGTTGGGTTAAGTCGCATGTTATAATGTCGAGGAAGCTTAAAGCATATTTATAAATAAGAAATATGTTGTGATTCTTCCAAGCTTTTTACTAACATGTCATCCATATACCCATCCTAAGAGGTCTTTAAAAATCTTATTCATAAGGCATTGATAGGTAGCACCAATATTTTTTAACCCGAACGGCATAACTTGATAATAATATAAACCTTTATATGTTTGAAATGTTGTGGATTCTTCATTCGTTAGGTCCATTTTTATTTGGTTGTAATGAGAGTAAGCATCCAAAAAATTGAGCATTTGATGTCCAGAAGTAGCATTGACCAATTAATCAATTTGAGGGAGAGGAAAACTATCTTTTGAGCAAGCTTAATTGAGATTGGTGTAATCGATACACATTATTCATGTTTCATTTGCTTTCTTAACCATGATAATATTTGCTAGCCATGTAGAGTAATATACTTCTCGTATGAATCCAGCTTCTAAGAGCTTGTTAACTTCTTGTTCAATAGCCTGGAGGCAATCGGGTGCAAAACTTCACTTCTTTTGGATAATCGGTTTGAATGTTGGATCAATCTTGAGGGAGTGCATGATCACATTGGGGTCAACCCGACATATTTACCAGGCTCTAAGTGAAGATGTCTTGATTTTTATGCAAGAAATCTATATATTTTCCCTTTGTTTGTATGAGAGCGAAGATCTAACTTGCACTATTCGTAGAGGTTGGTCATCTGACAATGAAACACGGAGCAAGTCTTTTACAAGCAAAGCTCTCTAGGGTACTTCTTCGTTCAAAAATTAAATTTTTTGATGTTGAAGGTCACCGAAGGGCATGGTTGAGCTTGTCAGAGATAACATAATTGTATTATTTGTTGATTTCCATAGCAACAGGGGTTGAAAATTTCATCTTAAGATAAGATACTGAAGTGATGACACCAAAAATTGATTGTAGGGACCTTCCGAAGATAGTGTTATATGCTGAATCTAACTTGACCACCATGAATTGAATTGAATGAGTCACTTGTCGAGGGAATTCTTTGAGGACAACAGGAAGGGTGATTGTCCCCTCTACTCGCATAGGGCGATTATCAAACCCATATAATGGTTCTACAGCAGGTTGCTGTTTTTCCCTAACTAAGCTCATGCTAAAAAATGTGGAGTAAAATAAGACATTAACATAACTCCCGTTATCAATCAAAATTTTCTTAACATTATAGCATGGGTCACCGACCCCTGCGTTGATGATAAGTGGATCTTGATGAGAAACTTAGACTCCTTCTAAGTCTGAGTTATTAAAAGTGATGGAATGATCAATACGAGATTTTTTTTAACTCTGGTTCTTTGGAGGTGGCGATGAGAATTTTAGTAGATAGTAGTGGTCCTCTTATGATTGTCTCAATTTTCTCAACTATTTGATGACTATTTTATTGTTTCTATGATGATTGTCCTGGTTGCCTCCTAGTTAGAGTTATATTTACTTATGTCGATTGATTCTTCATAAATTGACGTAGATATTCTTATTGAATGAGCATCTTGATTTCATCTTTGAGTTATTTGCACGCCTTAGTAATATGTCCACGACTTCAAAGGAAGTGATAATATTTGCTCTGATTTTAATTTGGGGAATGTAGCGATGGTTTCTTCATCTGAATGGTATGGGATGTTAACCGCGAGATGTGTTTGGTGTATTCTTTTTTACGTGCGATTCCGCGTTGTTGAAGTGAGGGTCGTGGAGGGAGATCACGACTATATTGTTGCTTCTTTTGATGGGATTGTCAGTCTGCATTCCCTGGGGCACTCTTACATTTTTCTGTGGATTATTCAGATTATTTACGATGGGCATTAATAGCCTCATTGACAGAAATTTATGCTTTTACACGATGAACCAAGTTGGCATATGAGCAGACCGTATCTCGCATTAGTGATGAGTAGAGGCCTAGGACGGATCCCTCCAAGAAAAACTCCTCTTAATAGTTCATGATCTACTACAAGTATTTGGCGAGCTTCTGAGAAGAACCTCTGAAAGTATTTCTAAAGTTATTCACCCTCATTTTAACGAATGCCTGAGAGATGAGAGAAATCTTTAATGATCCTGCGGTTTGCAATGAACTGTTCTACAAAAATTTTGGTGAGTTTGTCAAAGGTATGGATGGATCCCCTTGGAATGGAGTAGAACTAAGTGCGAGCTTGCCCTTGAGGGTAACTGGAAAGACTTGACAAAGTAGTGTGTTAGGAGCTCGTTGGATATGCATGATGATCCTGTAATGTCGATATGTTCATATGGATCAGTTGCCCCATCATAATAGTCGATGCTTGGGAGCTTGAACCCTACGGGAATGACATGTTGAAGAATAACTTCAGTCAAAGGTAAAGACTCCTGATAATCGCGATAAGAGGGAAGATGATTTTTATTTTTATAATGGAATTCTTCTCGCACTAAGCATTGTAATTCTGCACGTATAACGTGACGGGTGGAGTCAACAGGATGAGAACATGTATCGATAGTGGTGAATTATTAGTTATGCAGTGATGGATGAGTAGAGCGGCGGTGTCGGAGGTCGCATCCGCGATGCAAGTAAAGGAATTTTATTCTGATGACGAGAAGGCCCCGTATTAGCATTTTGATCTCCCCTGGCTAACGATTGATCTTGGGGGAGATGTGCTTTCGCCAAGTATATTGTGTTCATAAAGTCGGATTATCTCATTTTGAGACTCTTCCATTCGACACACGATCTTCTAGAGATTTTGTTGCACCTTCACCGAAGGGTCATGTCATCGAGGCTTGGCGTTCTAGTTGATTGATTTTGAGAGTGACGGGAGTTGGAGTAGGAGACTCCATTATTGTGAGTATTGCGCCTATTGACCATAATGTGGGTGTTCACAGAAATTGTGATTGAGGGGTTCTCTTCTCACAAACGGTGTCAAACTATTGCGTGCTAGAGAACCAGTTGTGGTAAAATAAAACTCCACGCCTTAGTTTCAAAAAAATCCAGCACACATGCAGATAGTTGAAAAGTGAACAAGAAACTCCAGGATTTTTTATGTGAAAACCCCGGAAGAGGGTAAAACCACAGCTGAGTAAAATCTTTCACTATATATCTATTTGAGGTACAAAGTTTTTCTGGGATTACAATTGTATGAAAGCGATAATGAGAATTCAAAATCAGTAACAACTACGCGATGGTTACGTAATAGTTGTTAGTGGTAGTTAGTGATGGTGAACGATGGCGGTCAGCGGTGGCAGCGGTGGTGATACGTGATGGCGAAATGATGGTTAGGTGGCGATGGTCGAAAACGATGATGATTGATGGTAGTGATTGGCGATGGCGGCCAATCAGCGATGGTGGCGCGATGGTCGATAAGTGGACCAGCGGCGATGGTCAGCTCGAGACCGATGCAGTGGTTAGCGATGATGCAGTGGTTGGATGGCGAGATGGCGGTGGTGGCGATAAGCGGCTGCGTTGGCGGTCAACTGCGGTGGTCGGCGACCGTCGAGTAGTGGCATGATTGTGCTTGGAGGATTTTCAAGCTTTAAAGCTCTCTATTCTCTTTAGCTTGAGCTCCCCTCATATGAAGAATCATGAGTTATTTATATATTAGAGGAGTGAATTTTTTGTAAATATATGTAAAATCCAAACCACTCCATCGGACGTCTCAAAATGATTCATTCGATCATCTAATGCATTTTAAGTATTTGAATGCTCAAATGAAGTCAGAATTAAGAGATCTCAAGCTTGTTAGATCTGGTTCGTCAAGACGTCCGATTTGACTATAAACACTTCATATTTAAGAGTCGATTGATATTGCAAAATTTTCAATTATATTTTAAGCGCTTGATCTGTGTTAGTCTTAACTCAGAATCAGATTATTTTCGACATCAAGATTCGTGCTTCGATTAGTGAAATTTTCAGTGCCATAGCAAGTATCATCCATAAATCATAATCAATCTCTTTATAATTTATTAAAATATCAATTAAAGGTAACATAATGTAATATTATAATTAAAGTAAATAATTATCAATTTAAAAAATTTTATATGTTTTTAATTATCAATGTTCTTGGAGTAGCTCCAATAGCAGATAAGTTTAGGGAGAATTCGAGGTGGTTGGTCGCATAAAGCACTGGTCATCCCATAATCTAGTTATGATAGTAGATGTATTAGATTTGCTTTAAGAAAGGTGGAATTAGACCTAAAAAGACTAGTTAAGATGTATTAAAAATGTCATTAATTTATTAGAATTAAATGAGAATTTGATACTTAATAGTACACAACGAAGAAAAAAGATTCATGTAGCCGACCAAACATAGTGGATAAAGACTTGTTGTTGTTGTTGTTGTTATTGTTAATTAACACTAATCACATAATCTTCCCCTTTCATCTCCTACCCGAAACTAGGGGTGAGTTTAGCTCGAGAGAGCTAACTGGTTATTCATGTTTGTCTCATTTGAAAATTTATTTATTTGAATTCAGCACGTGTTTAAAATTATTGAAATTTTATTGTTTGTGTCAGGCTCATTTAACTCAAATTTCATATAATTAGGAGCCTTGAAGCGACACATTTAAGTAAGATTGATATTTAACCACACTAAATCACTTTCATTGACTTCCTTTTGGGGCGTGAGACTAAAACATTATATTATTAAAAAAATTAAATATAAATTTGATTAGAAAACTATGTGTAGAGTGCTTTATTCTGACGTGCACCTCTCCAATACAATAAAAGACAACCACCCAATGTTATATATATATATATATATATATAGAGAGAGAGAGAGAGAGAGAGAGAGAGAGCTAAAATTAATAGAATATGATCAAACAAAAGTTTGTTCATGTTTGATAACTTTGTTTGACTTGCTTACTTAAGAAACTATTTAAACATACCCTAATGAGCTGAAGATGAGTTGTTGTAACCTTTTTTTTTTTTTTTTGACAGTCCTAGAAACCTCAAAAATTAAAAGCAAGAATCGATGATGCACTCTCGCTAGCAAAGGTATTAATGAATTTTTTGTGTTTCGTTGGCTGCAAACAGGGTTTAACTTAAGTAGTGTTGCGTGCTAGAAAACCAGTCGCGGTAGAGTGAAAGTTTACGCCTTAGCCTTGTCGATTAGTCCGACACACGGTAATTAATGAGCGAACAAGAGACACTCATTTTTAACGTGGAAAACCTCAAAAGAGGGGAAAAACCAGGCTGCTTGATAAAAGCTTCCACTATGTATCATTTGAGTACAAAGTCTTCACGATTACAGGGATTACATATGAGAGAGGACCAACAATGTAACAATGATATCGGTTGTAATAGTTCTGCGTGTGGTGGAGATGCGGGGACAATTAGCGATGATGGTGGTTGATGTTCGGTGTGACCTTGCTTGGAGGATCTTTGAGCTTCTTCTTCCTCCTTGCTCAGGCTTTTCCTCTTCTTCCTTGTTTGGATTCTTCCTCTTCTTCCTTGCTTGGGATTGTGCGGATCGGTGGCGGTGGCCGTGGTGGTGGTGGACAGATTGGCGGTGGCTCCTCTTCACTTGTTTTGACTCCTCTTCTTCACCTCTCCTCCCCTTCATGAGGGATAGAGTTCTATTTATAGATGGGAGGAGGAGGCGTTTCTGAAATTTATGCAAAGTCCGTGCCACTCCTCTTGATCGGACGGCTTAGAATGGTTCCTTCGATCATTTGATGTATTTTGAGCATTTGGATGCCCAAATGAAGTCAGAATTATGAGATCTTAGGCTCGTTAGATCCGGCTCGTCGAGACGCTCGATTTGACTATAAACACTCTATATTTAAGAGCTATTTTGGGATGTAATTGATATCCCAAAGATTCAGGATATTTAATCTATTCGATTGACTTCGAAATCGTCGCTTTTGATATTAAGATTGGACTTTGATTAGCGGTATTTTGAGCACCATATCTCGGTTGCCCCTATTTTGGATGAGATTGTCTTAATCATCCAAAAATATATCGTCAACCATGACCAATATATTTCAAATATTCATCCAAGATTACGATTATGGAAGCAAATCTACGGTCTTTGGCATGAGATTCGAGGTTATGAATTTATTTGGATGCTCGAAAATTTTGGGCATTTTGGGGGTCCGTAGGCACCGTGGCGCGGCAGAGGCGCCGGCGCCAGCGGCGGCGTCTGAAGACCGCTGGCATTTGAGGGTTCAACAGATGGGCGGGCCCATCGAATTGTCGAACCGCCGCAAATGAGCAAGCGGCGCTCAGTGAACGCGTCGCAGCCGAGGTCATTCCAGCGGGCGCTCTGGTCGCTGATCGCCAGCGACGGCCAGCTCGGCAGACGCGTCGCGGGTCGTCGTCGGCGTTGTCGCTTGACGGTCAGCATGTTCATGCCCTGACAGTTCAGTGATGGCCTTCAACAGCGGCGTCCGGGTATGGCCGGTTCAGATTATGCGGCGGTTCAGCATGAGCGGATGCCCCGGCGGATGGGCGAGCGTCTTGTAGCACCTTTGCCTGCCACCTTGTGTCTGCAGCCCACGTCATGTAGCGTCAGGCTCCGCGTAGCCTTGAGCGGCCAGCGAACTGGAATTTTAAGGAATTTAATCGTTTTTTGAGGGTTTTACCCTTTTACCCTTGTGAGGGCTATAAATAAGGTGAGGGAGAAAGGCATACCCCTCCTTTCTTCTTGAGTGAAAGTCCTTTGGTGGCGATCGAGGGATCAAGACCTACTGGTCATCTGAGCTCAGTTTCTCCACGAAGGGGTGTGTAACTAGTCGGACCGGCCAGGGGTTGAAAGCGATCAAGACCAGCGTTCATAAGGCTCCAGTTTCTCCCGAAGGTGTAAACTAGTCGGGCCGGTTGGAGGCGATCAAGACCCGTGGTCATGCAGCAAGGCTCCGTTCTCCCGAAAGGTGTAAACTAACCTAGTCGGACCGGCCATTGGAGGCGATCAAGACCCGTAGTCATCTGCAAGGCTCCGTTCTCCCCGAAGGGGTGTAAACCTAGTCGGACCGGCCGGGTTGGAAGCGATCAAGACCGTTCATACGACAAGGCTCCAGTTTCTCCCGAAAGTGTAAACCTAGTCGGACCGGCCAGGATTGGAGGCGATCAAGACCGTAGTCATCGCAGGCTCCGGTTCTCCCGAAGGGGTAAACTAACCTAGTCGGACCGGCCAGGGATTGGAAGCGATCAAGACCGTAGTCATCTGACGAGCTCTCCCGAAGGTGTAAAATATAGTCGGGACCCGGGTTGGAAGCGATCAAGACCCGTTCATGACAAGGCTCCGTTTCTCCCGAAAGGTGTAAACTAACCTAGTCGGACCGGCCGGGATTGGAAGCGTCAAGACGTGGTCATAGAGCTCCTTCTCCCGAAGTGTAAACTAACCTAGTCGGACCGGCCGGATTGAGGCGATCAAGACGTAGTCATACGGCAAGGCTCCGTTTTCCAAACGGTGTCCTAGTCGGGTTGCGATCAAGACCCGCGTTATCGAGGTTCAGTTCTCCCAGGTGTAACTAGTATGGTCCGGGTTGGAAGCGATCAAGACCCGCGTTCATCGACAGGCTCCGGTTCTCCCGAAGGTGTAAAACTAATCGGGCCACCGGATTGGAAGCGATCAAGACCCGCGTTCGACAAGGCTCCAGTTTCTCCCGAAGGGTACTAGTGACCGGCCGGATTGGAGGCGATCAAGACGAGTCATCGGCGCTCCAGTTTTCCCAGCGGTGTAAAAACCTAGTGGACCGACCGGGGTTGGAAGGCGATCAAGACGCGTTCGGACAAGGCTCCGTTCTCCGAAGAGCACTAGTACCGCCGGATTGGAAGCGATCACCGGAGAGCGAGGTTGGCGACATTAATTGGCGATGGTAGTGGTGGCGAGGATTACAGCGCGATGGTGGCGCGAAATGATGACCGGCGATGCGGCGATAATTGGAGAAGCGATGGCACCGCGGTAGTCGGCCAGCCAGCGGCGCGTGGTGGGCGGCAGTGAGTTGAGTAGTAGCGTATGGTGGATGCAATACCGGCGGCGGTGGCGGTGACATTGGTCGTGGCCGGTGAAGATTGCCGGCGGCGGCGATAGTGGCCGCGAAGATTGCCGACGGTTCAATTGATAGTGATGTTGTTAACTTGCACGTTATGGATATAATATCCGGGGATTTTGACCATCCGAAGTTGTTTGTCGGTGTTACCGATGACGTGCTAGTAGTGGGTACAAAGTTTTGACCTTTCTAGGTTATTGGTGAATATTATTCGTCACGCTAACCTATGGAAGAAGCTGGAAGTGCCGTATGGAAGAAGCGCATGAAAGTCCACCAAGGACCTTTTGACCTTTCACAGGTTGTTAGTCGAGTTTTACTCGATGGCGTTAACGTATGGAAAGTCGTGGGAAGTCCACCAAGGGCGTTTTGACTATCTGGGTTGTTAGTCGAGTTGAGTTTTTTTCGATGGCGTTAACCGTATGGAAGAGGTGGGAAGTCCAAGGGCGTTTTGACTATCTGGGTTGTTAGTCGAGTTTTACTCGATGGCGTTAACGTATGGAAGAGTCAAATTGAATCCGTTAGTAGTCAGCGGTGGCGGCTAGCGTCGATTAATAGCCGGATGGCCATAACGATAAGCGATGCCGGCGAAAATTCTGCGTGATAGTCGATGCGCCAGCCGAGATGATAATAGCAACAATAGTAGTTGCAACGATGTTCAGCAGCTGGCAAGTCAGCAGTATTAACATCAATGTCAATATGAATCTGATAACCGGCAACAATAGTATGTCCAGCAGCGATAGCGGCAATATGTGGCAATGCAGCCAGCGCAACGGCCAACGTCAGTAATCAGCGATGCGATATGCGATAGCCGCGATGCCGGCGATGGTCGGCAAGATGGCCGGCGAGTCGATATTGTTGCGGATGAGATTTTGACCCATCAGGTTGTTTATCGAGTGTTATCAGATGGCATGTTTGTTTGTTTGTTTTTTTTGTTTTTTTTTGTTTGTTTTGTTTGTTTTGTTTGTTTTTTTTTGTTTTTGGTTTTTTTTGACCTTTCTGGGTTGTTTATCGAGCTTTGCTTTCGATGACGATGCCGTATGGAAATCGCGAAGTCCAAGGGCGTTTTGACTATCTGGGTTGTTTGTCAGTGTTTACTCGATGGCGTTAACCCGTATGGAAGGTCGAATATTTACATGAGCTGTAGCGAGTTGACCATTGATCTTTGCCTTTTCGTTGGTGTTCGACTTGCTTATCTTTTGAGATTGAGTTGCCCCAGTTGGGGGTATGTTCGTATGAGTCGATTGATTCTTTTCCAATTGACGTGGATATCTTTGTTGAATGGGCCTTTCGATTTCTTCTTTTGATGGGACTGTCGGTTTGTGTTCCTTGGGGGTGCTTTTATGTCTCTCTGCAGATTATCCAAATTGTTTGCGATGTGCATTAATAGCCTCATCAGTGAAGATTTGTGCTTCCACGATGAACTAAGTCGGCATATGACCGGACCGTGTCCCGCATGAGTGATGAGTAAAAGGCCACGGGCGGCCCTCAAGAAAAACTCCTCTTAATAGTTCAGAGTTTACTCCATGTATTTGGCGAGCTTCTAAGGAGAACCTCTGGAAGTATTCTTTAAGTGATTCACCCTGGTTTTCGAATAGGAAAGATGGGAGGAATCTTTAATGATTCTCCGATTTGCAATGAACTGTTCCACAAAGAACATGGCGAGTTCGTTAAAGGTATGGATGGATCCCCTTGGAAGAGAGTAGAACCAAGTGCGAGCTTGCCCTTTGAGGGTAACAGGAAAGACCTGACAAAGCAGTGTGTCAGGAGCTCGTTGGATATGCATGATAGTCCTGTAATGGTCGATGTGTTCGTGTGGGTCAGTTGCCCCATCATAGGAATCAATGCTCGGAAGCTTGAAACCTACGGGAATTGGATGTTGAAGAATTGCTTCAGCTAAAGGTGAGGACTCCTCATAACCGCGGTGTGGGTGAAGATGATTTCTGTCTTGAAGGTGAAATTCATCTTGCATTAAGCGTCGTGCCACATGCGAATGTCATGTCGGCGGGATTAACAAGATGAGCATGTGTGAAGGCTCAAACGATCGTGGATTAGTAACCGGTTGGTGCGATGGATGAGTGGAACTAGCGTGTCAGGAGATCGGTTATGGTTTCCATGCGGAGGAACTCTAACGTCGGGAAGATTAGCATTTTGACCTCCTCAGCAGCACCGATCTTGGGGGGGGGTTCATTTGTCGAGTGCGTTTGTTGTAGTCCTTGCAAAATGGATCATCTTATTTTGGGACTCCTCCATTCGGCGACACGATCTCCAAAGAGATTCCGTTCCGCCTTAGGTCATGCCTATCGGGAGGATTGAGGCAAAACTTGGCGTTCTTGGTTGAGGGAGTTTGAGTGGCGGAGTTGGCGGGAGGCTGTTGTGGCAGTGTTGCGCTATTAGCCATGACGTGGATATTCACGGAAGTATGATTGAAGGGTTTTTCTTCCCACAGACGGCGCCAAACTGATGCGTGCTAGAAAACCAGTCAGGTAGAGTGAAAGTTTGCGCCTTAGCCTTGTCGATTAGTCAACACACAGTAATTAATGGCGAACAAGAGACACTCCGAATTTTTAACGTGGAAAACCTCAAAAGAGGGGAAAAACCAGGGCTGTGCCAAAAGCTTCCACTATGTATGTTTGAGTACAAAGTCTTCCGATTACTGATTACAGTGCATATGAGAGGACCAACAAGTGTAACAATGATCGAGGTTGTAATAGTTCTTGGGTAATAGGTGGAGATCACGAGGGACAATTAGCGATGATGGTGGTTGATGTCAGGTCGGCGGGGTGTGACCTTGCTTGGAGGATCTTGAGCTTCTTCTTCCTCCTTGCTTGGCTTTTCCTCTTCTTCCTTGTTTGGATTCTTCCTCTTCTTCCTTGCTTGGGCAGTGGCGCGAGGATCGGCAGCGGTGGCGGTGGTGGTTGACGGCAGTTGGCGGTGGCTCCTCTTCTTCACTTGTTTCAGCTCTCTTCTTCACCTCTCCTCATGTGAGGGATAGAGTTCTATTTATAGATGGGAGGGAGGCGTTTCAATTTATGCAAAGTCCTACCACTCCTCTTGATGGACGGCTTAGAATGGTTCCTTGATCATTTGATGTATTTTGAGCATTTGGATGCCCAAATGAAGTCAATTATGAGATCTTAGGCTCGTTAGATCCATTCGAGAGCCTTCGATTTGACTATAAACACTCTATATTTAAGAGCTATTTTGGGATGTAATTGATATCCCAAAGATTCCAAGGATATTTCAAGTGCTTAATCTCGATGGTCTTCGAAATCGTGCTTTTGATATTAAGATTCGGACTTTGATTAGCGGTATTTTTATATCAAGTAGGATTTAGTAAATCCAATAAATCTGAATTTAGTAAATCCCTTGAAAGTTAAATTTAGAAAATTATTTAGTTTGTTAATTAAATTTAGTTAAATTCCTTGGTATTGTTTGGTTATTTATTTCATAATTTAAGTTAATTAATATAATATTTAAATAATAAATAAGATTTTTGGGTACAAGTAGGATGCACTTCAAATATGATTTAGTAAATCTTATAAATCTAGATTTAATAAATTTTGTGAAAGTTAAATCCCAAAAAATTGTTTGGTATATTGATAATTAAATTCAATTAAATTCTGTTGAATTGTTTCATTACTTACTTTATGATTTAAATTAATTAAGCTAAATAATATTTAAATGATGAGTATTTGAATATTTTTTTTTGGGTGTATTTATTCACCAAAAATCAAAATTAATAAGACTAATTAAATGATATTTATTTTACCTAATTAATAGGACTTATATCAAAATTTAAATTAATTAGACTAAATAATAATTTAACAAAAAACATATAAAGATTATATTTTATTATATTTATTAACTATATTTGATAATAATATATTAATTAATGATTAAATTAATAAAAATTAAGTTAAGAGTAATTTGAATTTAATAATGTCAATTAATAAAAGTAAAAATTATAATTACTTTAATTAAAATATATATTAATTTAAGTAATTAAATATCTTTAAATTTTTTTGCTCTTTTTTTTCCTTTTTTTAATTATGCCGTCCCCACTTAGGCTTCGTTTGGCTTAGATGTTGGCTTCCAAAAAAATTGGCTGATAAGTGTTTTTAGGAAAACTTCTCTTCTTTTTTACAAGCTGAAAAGCTGAAGTTTACTGTTTGGATATATATTGCTTTTCAAGAGTAATCCAAGCTTTCTTTTGATCATATTTAAAAATAATATTATAAATGACCAAATTACCCACTCTCTAATAATGCAAATACAACACAACGTTTACTAAAGGGAGGATTATTTATGACATTCCCTTTCCTAAACCGCAGAGCGCAGTGCAAAAGGTGTTTTCATTTCGCTTTTTGAGATGACACTAAAACGGAGTTTTGGGAAAATGCAGTTTAATAAAGCTCTCTATTCAAATAGTAAAATTAAACACCTTTTCACGGCCTGAGAATCTAAACGCACCTAAAAAGTCTAGCCAAACGAAGCCTTAGTGGGGTAAAGGCTTGTTGTTGTTGTTTCTTAAATTAGAGAGAGAGAGAGAGGAGAGGGAGAAAGAGAGGGAGGGTAGAGGGAGAAAGATTTTGTTTGTGTAGAGAGAGTGTGAGAGAGAGAGAGAGTGTGTGTGTGATATGACCCCAAATACACATACAGATAATAGAAGCAAAAGGAATAGAAAAGCCCCAAATTGGTTGAAGGATTTTACTCAATAAAATAAGAATTGATAAAGATAATAACCACTGTAAACCACTACACAACAGAAACTATTGTTCAGTAATAAAATAATACAAGGATACAAGGATACAAGAATCAGTAGGAAAGTAAAAGGCTACATATAATAATAATTTTACAAAGACTACAGAATACAAGTCCACAAGATTACAACATCAACAACATCAATAATACTAACAAATAATATCATAGATTGATAGCATACAATCACAAATATATTTCCAGAAGCATAGCCTGCAACAATAAAAAGAACAGAGATAGCTCAAAGCTCAAAAAACAAAGAATAACTAAAATAAGAAACAAAAAAAGATACTGGTGGTTAGATCAGCTAACATAAATACTACCAAAGACTCAAGAAAGCAAGATCAAATAGCAGTACAAGCCAAAACAAAAAGAAGCTCAGATCTTGTAACAAAAAATAGTTATAATTGAAAGCAAGAATTGAAATCTTGTAAAGAACTATTAGATATAGGGGAATAGAGGAAGTAGAGAGTATAAATAGAGTTAAGAGGGACAAGCAGGGAATGTAATCCATATTTCTGAAAAGAAAACCTTCTTTTCTATGCTTCTTCCTTTTCTCCTTCTTCCTCTAACCTTTTCTTCTTGTTTACTTGCCGAAAGCCACGTCTTCTCCGAACGGAAACCCTAGGGTTTCACCTCTGCTCCCCTCAGCCTCCCCTCCTCTCTTGAGTCAATTCGGCCGCTCAAAGAGCCGAGAACCAAATATCCTTGCTATTCGAAATTGACGTGTTTCTTCCCTCGGAAGCTTCATCCGACGCTGGAGAGACGGCCATTTGGATACCACTATCTCAATCAGACGACTCCTAGGTAATCAAGATCCACCGAGTTCGAGGTCAAGATCGACGATCAAAGTTATTCTCTGTGAACCGGCTCTCGGGTTAAGCAAGTGTGAACCGGGTTCTTATCATTGGTGCTCTCGTTGATTTTGCAAACATCAATGGCGCGAGAAGGAACACGCAGCAAAAACTCTAGAAGAATGTGTTGGAAGATTAAACAAAATGATGAACAAATGACATATTAATTTAATCTTGAATGAAGTTTCAAGAAGATTATCTGCAATTGAAGCCAAACTGGACAATTCAATTCAAGAACAATCACAAGGCAACAGGGATTCACAGGTATGTAATTCCAATCCTGTAGAATTTATTCCCTAACCTAAAAACTACAATCAAAATGCTAGACCAGTTAAAGTAGATATGCCAAGATTTAATGGTGAAAATCCAAGAATTTGGTTATTGAGGCGGTCAATTTTTCAATATTACAATCTAAGATCGAATTTATCATAGCCTCGGTCTATATGGATGGACCTGCCTTAAGCGGGTATCAATGGATGCATTTAAATAAATAATTGCATTTATGGTAATAATTCAAAGATCAGGTCATTCAGAGATTTGAACCTTCTCTCTACAGAGATTTAAGAGGAGAATTAGCCAAATGTAAATAACGACAAGACTTTATAATGAGTTTGAAGAATAACCAAATTTCAGAATTCTCACAATTCTTATAAAGCGCTTTGAATCGGTTAAGACAAGATATTAAGAGAGAAGTTAGAGCTTTACAGCCAAATTCACTGCAGCAGGCCTTCCAGTTAGCTAAACTAATGGAAGGCAGGTTAGCAAATGAGGTGTTTGTGGCAAGAACCTCAAGATTCAATCAAATACCAGTAATAAAACATCACAACCATATCAACAACCTCTTCTTCTGACTCCAACAATGTCAATTCACAACAGCAATATTAACAACAAGCCAACTATTCTAATACAAAGACTCACCAACATAGTTAGAAGAAAGAAAGAAAAGGGATTATATTTTAAGCTGATGAGAAATTTCATAGGGGCCACATATAAATCAAAGTTATTTGCCCTCATGGTGATCAATGAGGCGGGATTACAACTGCGCAGAAAATCAAGAAGAAAACTCAATACAAGAAGATATTCCAAATTAGTTTGATGCTTTCCTTAGTCAAATCCTAGAATCCTAAGACTACAAGGAATGATTGGAAATAAAAAGTATAAGTACTTATTGATAGTGGTTCAACCCACAACTTTATTCAGTCCAAATTAGCCAAGTTTATAGACCACACAGTAGCACCTGCATCAATTTTCAAAGTGTTAGTAGAAAATGGTGAAACTTTAAAATGTTTAGGAATTTGCTCTAATATTCATATCCAACTACAAGGATACACCTTCATCACTGATTGCTATTGCTGCCAATGCAAGGAGCAGATGTGGTATTAGGTGTTCAATAGCTAGAATAATTGGGAGAATGTATAACTGATTACAAAAAGCTCACTATGAAATTTCACTATAATGACAGACTAGTGCAACTGCAAAAGGATACATCCTCCAAGGTGGAAATCATTACTTTCCATCAGTTCACTAAATTGCAGCACAAGAAGGAGATAATATCATACTTACAGATTAGAAAAATAGTAGAGGGAACAGATTCCCCTACAAAAGAATTCAGCAATTTACCTGAAGGCATACAACATGTATTATCTAAATACCAAGAGTTATTTCAAGTTCCAGCAAACTTACCTCCAAAGAGGAATATAGACCACCAGATTCACCTGCCACCTGGAACTCAACCAGTCAAAGTTAAAAATTATAGATATCCATATTTTTAGAAAACAAAAATTGAAAAATTAATTAAAGAAATGTTGGATACAGGCATAATAAGTGAAAGTACTAGCCCTTTTTCTTCTCCAGCTCTATTAATAAAAAAAAAAGATGGAACTTGGAGAATCTGTGTTGATTATAGGGCCTTAAACAAAGTGACTATCCCTGATAGGTTCCCCATCCCAACTCCAGAAGAGTTAATGGATGAATTATATGGAGCCACTATTTTTTCTAAATTTGATTTGCGTTCAGGATATCATCAAATAAGAATGGCAGAAGAAGACATTTACAAAATAGCCTTCAGAACACATGAAGGACATTATGAATTTATAGCAATGCCATTTGGATTAACCAATGCACCATCAACCTTCCAAGCACTAATGAATTCAGTGCTTAAGTCATTTTTAAGAAAATTTATAGTAGTATTTTTTGATGATATACTCATATATAGCCAAACTTTAGAACTACACCAAAGACATCTACAAGCAGTTTTGGAACAACTAAAGCAATATACCCTATTTATCAAACCATCCAAATGTTCTTTTGTTCAAGACAAAATAGTGTATTTAGGCCACATCTTGTGCAGGGATAAAAGTGGAAAATTCAAAGCGCAATCATGGCTATACCAAATTCGGTTAAACAATTAAGAGGCTTTTGGGCTTAATAGGATATTCTGAAAGTTTGTTAAAACTGCAAATTACCTCCTTTAACTTCAATGCTAGCTAAACAATATTTCCGATTAGAACGGAAAGAATCAAAAGCAGCATTCACACAACTGAAATAGGCTATGGTATCTTTACCGATTTTAGCATTCTCAAATTTTTCTATACCTTTTATTTTAGAAACAGATGCTTGAATGCATGATAGGAGCAGTATTAATTCAAAATAATCACCCTCTTGCTATTTGAAGAAATTATCTCCCACATTAGAAAATATCAACTTATGCAAGAGAACTTTATGTTATACGAAGCGATGGAGATGGAGTGTGTTAGGCAACAAGTTCACTATAAGAACAGATCAAAAGAGCATTAGAGAACTTATGCAATAAACAGTTCAGACTCCTGAACAACAAAGATTTTTAATAAAACTCTTAGGATTTGACTATACTATTGAATATAAATCAGGGGTTATAAACAAAGCAGCTGATGCATTGTCCAGAAAATTTTACAATTCAAAAGAGCAATCTACATTAGACAGCTCTCAAATCCCTACATATCAAAGTTTATATGCTTACACTCAACAATTTACTTCTTTAGTACAAAAAATCAAAGAGGAAACACAAACCAATCCATAATTATAGCAACTATATAAGCAAATGTCAGAAGACTCAAGTTTGCTCCCAAAGCACAAAGTTTTCAATGGTTTAGTGTACTATAAAGATAGAATTGTCATAGATAAAGAGTCAGAAGTAAGAAAAATCATTATGAGAGAACTACACTCAACTCCAGCAGGAGGCCACTGTGGGATTAAAAGAACATTGGTCAGAATTACTCAACAGTTATACTAAAAATAGATGAAACAAGATATACAATACTTTATAACCACATGTCCTATATGTCAACAAGTGAAATATGATACTCAGAAACCTACAGGTTTATTGCAACTCCTACCTATATCAGCAGCCATTTGGGAGGAAGTATCAATGGATTTTATCGCAGTGTCGCGGGAGCTTGGAATACCAAGGAGCAGTACGTCGGACGGATAAAATAAAATATTTCTTAATATTTTCAATCATAAATAACATCTCTAATCTCCAATCATAAAAGATCCACTACAAATCACAAATAATTATACAATTTGTCCATACATAAATATTCTAACAAAGTTCAGGAGAAAACATATTTTAAACATAACTCAACATGACATAATTACCTATCTCCAAGTCCCTATGTGACATGACTTTCCCTTATCGCCATTTAATTAGTAGGATTACCGAAAAGATTAAGCAACTAACAAATGAATATAATTCAATGGTCAATTATTATCTATTACACTATAGTAAACAAGAAGAAAGAACTAGTATGCATGCCAGTTTTCTGCTGTCACAGGTACATAAAAGAAATATGCTCAAACAATCAAACCTATGGGAGGTAGGTATACATAAACATTTATCAGTAGCATATGGGGGTCGGTATACATAAACATTTATCAGTAGCATATGGGGGTCGGTATACATAAACATTTATCATATAAACCTTTACTTTTTTTACTTTTATCATTCTTCTAAGAGTCACCGTCGAAATGCTCATTCAAAGAACAAGTATCTATTACCGTTGCCATTGCCATTTTCCAATTTCATTGGCCCTTTTGAATTATTTGTCAATTTCATTGGCCCTTTTGAATCATTTTGTGCAGTACATTTCGTCCCTACATATGGGTGAACTCAGTCTCCAACACATTCATAGCATACAATTATACCAATATGGACATTAATTCATGATTAACAGTAAATCAGTGAACTTTATAAAATGATAACGTGACAATATGATCTAGCATTCAAGTTATTATCCAACATGAAGAAATAGTAAGCTACATCACAGTTTAAGAAAGAAATAGGAAAAATCATCACAACTTGCAGTACATGAAAAAGTCATAATCATATGAATATATGTTTCATCATAAGAAATTAAAGATATTTTTACCATAAATGTAAGAACATAATTACGCACTTTAACTTGCAGTTTTCTCTTGAATCTCCTTTTCTTTAATTTGAAATTCCTATAGAATAAAATATTAATTTAATCAATACTCTTGATCCTCCTTACATATAGCTTTTATAATTTAATGCTCACATCCGTCCATATTCATTACTTATTTTCTAGGTTAAAATTAAATCTTCAATTAATAATTATTATTATTATTATCATATTTAATTTATTAAATTATGTACATACACAATATATTTCATTTTCTCTTTTCAAGGATTAATTTTCCTAATTTAACCTATTTGCTGAAATTAATAAATCTTAAGCTAAAAATTATAAACTTTAAATCAAAGTTTGAGATCATACTATTAACATAAAAATTTCAATTAAACATCATTTTATAAATTATATACTTACATTACCTCTGGTTTTGCCTAACACACGCCGCGGCGACTTCTTCACTCACGCGCCGAGGCTCGACTCTCCTTTCCTCTCGCACTCGCTTCTTCTCCCGATCACGGTGCCGCAGCAGGCTTCTCTTCTCCTTCCTTGGTGCGGACGTTGACATACGGTACTGACGCACCTGCTAGGGTCGGTGCTTCTCCTTCTTCTCCTCGATGGTCGGACGTCGGATCACTCCTCTAGAGCACGCCTGGTGAGTCTCCCCTTCTCCTCCTTCTCTCACGTGTTTTGGGAAAATTGACTCCCCATTCTTTTCTTTCCTTGCAGCTTGTCAGCGGTTTTTGATTTTTTTTTTTATTACAACGACTACTCGTGTCTCATAATAAAAGCATTAGTAGTGGTGACGGTATCAAAGTATGCACATTTCCGCCAGTTTTCTGACTACTATATAGCTCAGTTTTTATAGACATAGCCATACATGGAATATCATAGGGCATAGTTTTGATAGAGACCCCATCTTTATGAGTAATTTTTGGCATGAACTATTCAAATTAAGTGGGACAACACTAAGCCACATTACCATCCTCAAACAGATGGCCAAAAAGAGATCACAAACAGAATACTAGAACAATATCTAAGGAGTTTTGTATTAGAGACACCAAAAAAGTGGTTACAATATCTTCCATGGGCAGAATTATCCTATAATACATCCATCAATACTTTCACAAAGATGACTCATTTTCAAATAGTGTATGTCAGATTTTCACCTACAATTATACCCTATAATGGTAACATAGCTATCAACACAGAGGTAGAAATAGTATTACAACAGAGGGACAAGATCCTACAGCAACTTAAAACAAATTTACAGGAAGCTCAAAATAGAATGAAGCAAATGACTAATAAACACAGAAGGGAGCTTCAATTCAAGGTAAATGATTTAGTATTAGTAAAACTACAGCCCTTTAGACAGTCTTCAATCTCAGGGAATCATTATACAAAACTACAGAGGAAGTACTATGATCCTTTTAAAATTTTACAGAAAATAGGGGCAGTAGCATATAGAGTCAAGGATCCACAATGTATTTCATGTCTCCAGACTTAAATAATACAGACATGATTCTACATTACACCCAGCAATACTACCAATTCAATTCAGAGAAAGGCATCCTTTAGTAACACCCATCAAAATCCTAGACCAAAGGATAATAATACAATCAAATAAACCAATTATAGAAGTATTAGTACAATGTGATGGAATGCTAGCAACAGAGGCTTCTTGGATAGCAATTGAAGAAATCCAAAAAATATTTCCTGATTTTGACCCCAAATACATATACAGATAACAGAAGCAAAAGGAACAGAAAAGCCCCAAATTGGCTGAAGAATTTTACTCAATAAAACAGGAATTGATAAAGATAATAACCACTGCAAACTACTACACAATAGAAACTATTATCCAGTAACAAAATAATACAAGGATACAAGAATCAGCAGGACAGTAAAAGGCTACATATAATAATAATTTTACAAAGACTGCAGAATACAAGTCCACAAGATTACAACATCAACAACATCAATAATACTAATAAATAATATCACAAATTGATAGCATACAATCACAAATATATTTCCAGAAGCATAGCCTGCAACAATAAAAAGAATAGAGATAGCTCAAAGCTCAAAAGACAAAGAATAACTGAAATAAGAAACAAAAAAAAGATACTGATGGTTAGATCAGCTAACAAAAATACTACCAAAGACTCAAGAAAGCAAGATCGAACAGTACAAGCCAAAATAAAAAGAAGCTCAGATCTTGTAACAGAAAATAGTTATAACTGAAAGCAAGAACTGAAATCTTGTAAAGAACTATTAGATCCAGGGGAATAGAGGAAGTAGAGAGTATAAATAGAGTTAAGAGGGACAAACAGAGAATGTAATCCATATTTCTGAAAAGAAAACCTTCTTTTCTCTGCTTCTTCCTCTTCTCCTTCTTCTTCTGACCTTTTCTTCTAGTTTACTCAACGGAAGCCCCATCTTCTCCGAACGGAAACCCTAGGGTTTCACCTTTGCTCCCCTCAGCCTCCCCTCCTCTCTGGATTCAATTCAGTTGCTCAAAGAACTGAGAACCAAACTTATCCTTGCTATTCGAAATCGACACATTTTTTCCCTTAGAAGCTTCATCCGACGCTGGAGTGACGGCCATTTGGATCCCACTATCTCAATCAGACGGCTCTTAGGTAATCAAGATCCACCGAGTTTGAGGTCAAGATCGATGGTCAAAGTTATTCTTTGTGAACCGGCTCCCGGGTTAAGCAAGTGTGAACCGAGTTCTTATCAGAGTGAGTGACGGGGTAAAAAAGTGATGATAGATCTAGCTAGCCGTGGCATCAAACGAGATTTCTGCGTTCACTTTCTCCCCTCCCGCTCAAGAAAGAGAAGAGATGCATTACGCAGTAACCCCCATCTTTCCTCTCACCATCTTCTGCACACGCTTCTGTTTATCTAAATTTCATAAATCTGCTCACCAATAGGATTTAGTAATTCCATATTTAACATGCGAAAGCAGCTTTAATGGGATTACACAAAGCAGTAGATTTAGGCCTTTTTAGGCTTTCCATTTTGAAAAAGTAGGCTGGACTGTTTGGGAGCTACTTTCATACTATCGTTTCATAAGAAATCGTGATTGCATTTGGTTTTTCGCAATGAGGCAATGGATGCCCCGTCGGAACCCGAAATCTCATTCCATTTTCTGCATAAAATTTCCTTCTGAAATTATCCCAATTATTAATCTAGTATAACAAATGAAAACCATGACTATACCTTTCCATCTCCCGTGTTCGACATTTTTGCATTTGCTCTTCCCTTTTCTCCAACCTGTGAAACATGAAGTTACTGTAGCTAGAGCTTCACTGATCTGAGCATTGAACGATGTAGAAATCTGTGAGCTCCAAAAATCCACCACCGATCTCTCGATATTTTTTTTTGAATTTGAATTGAAGAGAGTGATTGATTTGAAGTGTCAGTGTAATTTTCAGAAAGCAGATGAGATAGTAGATAAGACACCACCCAGAGATTTCACCCTCGTTTTGCGAGGACTTTAGATCTGGTTCCAAGTTTCCTATAGGCGCAAGCCCCTATAGTTAATTACCCCTCCCAATAAGTGAGAGAGAACTTTCGATTAAGGCTAGTCATTAGATCGCTCAATGCGTAGCATATAGTAGCAACATATGGAGTTTTAAAATTTAGATTATAAAATTTATCATTTCAGCTTAAACCGGATGGTTGGAGGGATGATGATGTGCCCGATCTAGATCCCATGGTTCCATCATCCCGGGCAGTCGTGGTCCCTAGTATACTTAGTCAGAGGAGGTAGTTGATCGAGGAAGGATTCTCAACATATGAGTTACGTCATCCAAGAAATTCTTGTAGACCCGGGGTGGTGTTTGTCTAAGGAGACAGATTTAAGTCTACCTTAGCTGACAGAGGGTTGTTTGTCCTATCAAGTATACCCTATGATTCACAACTCAAAGGGCAAAACCATTGAGGAGCATGGTGATCATGGTGGAGAGGTTGGACCGTCGGAGGACTCGGATCGCTTCATCACGTGGAACTCTGTAAACCCAGCGGTTAGAGGACACGGTCATGTCCCTTGCGGCAGAGATTGATTGAGAGTGAATATAACAGAACACTTGATTTGATATTGGCTCCTTTGTAAGTTAGAGTTTTCTTAATTTGTCACCCTTGAAAAATAGTTGCGGAAGGTGGATAGATTAAGTTTTGCTTTAAGCTTTTAATGATAAAATTTCATTTAGATGATTTTTAGATTGACACTCAATTTGAGTTAGTTTGATTTGAAAATAGAATCACATTTTGATGAAAATATTCCCTCAGGTTGAAATTGTCATTCAACACAACCATCATCGGGATAGTTAATTGATTGATTGAATCAAATATATTTGAGAATTTTAGATCCTGACAATTCTGTTTAGCTGCTAACAAAGGATTAGATCTACTATCACCCGACAGAATCAATTTCTCGGATATTTCACTTATTTGAAACTCTTATTATAGGTTTTTAGGTTTCGTTAACCCGAACCCAGTCCTAAGACTAAATCGAGAAGCAACCCGCGTAGCATCCTCAAACACTTGAATTTAGACATTCAGCATAGTGTCAGGGCATATGCAGGTGTATTTAAGAATTTAAGTAATTTTTATTTTTGAATTATGAGATCAATTTCAGGTTGATGTTTGATTTGAGTTAATTTGATTAGAAAAATGATTGATTTGAATAGGTTAAGAGCTTTAGATCCTATCAACTCTATTTAGCTGCTAACAGATGATTAAATCTACTATCACCTGACAGAATTAATTTTTTTAGACATTTCATTGATTTAAAACTCTTATTATAGGTTTTTAGGTTTTGTTAACTTGGGCTTAGTCCTAAGACTAAACTAGAAAACAACCCACGCAGCATCCTCAGATACTTGAATTTAAGCATTCAGTATAGTGTCGGGGCTCATGTGGCTGTATAGAAATTTTAGTTAATTTTATATTTGAATTATGAGACTGATTTCAAATTTTTTTTATTTTTTATTCTAATTTAGCCTGCGCAGTCTTTTAAGACATTAAAATTTGCACTTGAAATATTTATGTCCGAGCACATACATGTGTTTATAGTTTAGCTAATTTTATCTATTTAATGAGATCATTAATTTTGAAAGTCATAATTAGAATAAAATTCTTTAATTTTTGATTGAATGAAGCCTTATTGTTTTTGTAGAATTGGATTTAATATCACCTTTTGTCTACTTGTATAAAGAGTTACAGATTCGACGACGAAGAATGCATTTTGATTTTGATTGTAGTTTAAAATATTACTTACTTTAGATCTTATCAATTATGTTTTAGCACTTTACAAAGGATTAGATCCGGATAGTGTCGGGGACTATGTGAGTATTTATAGCTTGGATAATTTAATCTAATTAATAAAATCATTAACATTAAAAATATAATTATAATAAAATTTCTTTTATTTTTAAATTGATGGAAAGTTCTTTCATTCTTGCAGCATTTAATTTAGTATTGTATCTGCTTGTACAAAGAATTGCAGATTTGGTGGCGAAGAAGACGTTGCAAATTGGTCTAATATCTTATTAGATTTTTCAAATTAATATTTAATATATTTTAATTTAGCTCTTGTGACACTTTAAACGTTAAAATTTGCACTTGAAATCTCTATGTCCGAGCACATACATGAATTCATAGGTTAGCTAATTTTATCTAATTAATGAAATCATTGATTTTTAAAATCATAATTAGAATGAAATTTCTGAATTTGATTGAAAGAAGCTATATGATTTTTGTAGATTTTGATTTAGTTTATTTTGCTTGTACAAAGAGTTACATATCAGGTGGCGAAGAAGGCATTTTGATTTAGATTCCAAAAAATAGTTTAATTTGTTGTTTTAAAATAAGATTTATCCCTCAGACTAGATTTCATTTTCCCCTCTTTTTTGTTTTACTTTTGTATTTGTTGTATGCTACTTTTCCTCCCCTTTGTTGTTTAGAGTTTTTAATTTGAATTTTAGCTTTAGGTTTCATTGCTTGACATTCTTAAGTTGAATCTTTTATATTCCATATTTTCTAAGTCAAAAAGATTTGACGTAATTTTGGCGACCTCCTGTCATCTCGCGTGAGATGCGGATGTTTTAGTCACCCATCCACGATGTACGGTTGGTATTTTGAAGCACCTCGGTGACCATCAATCCCATTCTGATGGATGACGGTATTCAATCACCTGCAATAAAGCAAATATCGATGCAAATATTTTAAATTTTGGCGTTCGGTAGGGGTGCCACATCGGCGATTTTGGCTTTTCGATCACGATGAAGCGTGGCTGATTTTTTGCGCGGAATTTCATCTCGTCTTGATGAGCGTGGAGGCCCTAACCTGCATCGTCAAATAAGGCTTCCAATATAGCAAGACATAGATATACACTTATATCTTCTCCATTGTAATAACAAATGAGTAATTTCTTCCCTCTTTTTAAGTGCGACCTTGTAAACCTTACTACCGAATGAAGGCCATTCATCAAGGAAAATATGTCCAACTTTGAGGACAGAATGGGTAAATATAAATAGTCATCTTTTGATGCAGAGCACGATGAAACCAATTTGAGGTTACAATTCAATATACAATCAACATAAGCAAAGGTGATCATATCTGTTGTGGTTCCTAAAGACTGCTCAGGATTGTTCATCCGTTTCTTCTGAGCATTGATTTTTAACTTGAGGAGAAAAATCACCCCTTTGGGTACGGTACACACTGTCTTTTTCAATGAGCTCAGAAACAATCTTTTTTAGACTTCGAAATAAGTGCTCCGTGATGAACCGTGTAGTCTCCGGCCCGCCATGGTCGTCATAGATTCTGACAAATATTCCATTCGTAATGTCACCGACGTCGGAAGAACTGAGTGAACCAAACTCTATCTGGCTTTCATCTTCAAGCTAGTAGTTTCCTTATTCGACAGCCATTGAGAACCCGCCGGCAGAGTGCTTCCTGATGTCTTTGTACTACAAGAGACCATCAAAGCGGCTAATCGAAAAGCCTTGCTCGGCCTTATCGCCGGCGGAAGATTTCCAACATGGGCTGACGATCTTCATCACCGAAGAGGACCTCCGTGTACCATCCTTTCAGTCACCATCTTGATGGAATTTTTAGAGACTTTGAGTGGACTGAACAGGAGAGGGTCGAACGGATCGTGTCATTCCCTCTTGCCATTTTTCAACTGAACCAAGAGAGAGGGAAAAGGCGGGATTATTATTTTTTTGCTACGGTTAAGCGAAGAGCGGAGGGAACGGTTGAGAGGAGCCAAAGTGGGAGTAGTTGTCGTTCGAACCAAGCGTGGAGGGAGGAGACGGAGTGTGGAGAGTCGGTTAGGGCTATTAGATGTAAATAGGTTTTTTCTTTTTAAATCAATTTTCTAATTATGTAATCCACCTTAATATGAATTTTTTGCCGACAGACTCATATAGTTGATATATATACAAATCTTAGGTTATTTCGATATTTCGAATGCAACGGTGCAGTCCGTTTTGTGATCGGAGGTCGTTTGGTTCGAGTTGCGTCAAATTGAGTCTAGTTCAGCTCAAAATGGGCGTCGCCACTTTCGACCACTTAATTTTCGCGCAAACTCGTCCGAATTGAGTGCTAACAATCTTACTTAATAGATTTTGAAGTTTTGAAGCTAGCGACACAATCAATTTTGTGAACGGAGGTCGTTTGGCGGTGTCGATCTCACCCGATGCTCACGTCGCGGTGATGTTGATGACTCAATCGTTCGATCGGTTGTTCAAGTTGTGCAATATTTATATTATGACTAGTTTCGACATTATGAATAGGATGGCGAAGTTTATTCATCGATCGGAGGTCATTTGGGTTGATTTTGGTGACGTACTGTATATTTCAGCGTCGATTTGCGCACTATCATTTCCAATTATTCGACATCTGCACGAACATGTCTGAATTGACTGCAGATAATCTCATTTGATAGTTTTTTATATTTTGAAGCTAACGACGGGATCAATTTTGTGAACGGATATCGTTCGAACATCGTCGCAGCTTCCTGACTCCAATATGTGCATTGACACATTGATAGCTCGACCGCTTGATCAATTGATCATTAAATTTGACAATATATATATTTTTTGACTATTTTTGACATTCTAAATATGATGATGAAGTCCATTCATCAATTGGAGGCCGTTTTGACCATTTTCAATGACATCTCGTGCATTTTTAGCCCCGATTTGTGCACTGTCACTTCTCAAGTCTGTTGAATTAGACTTGTGGGCTTGACTCAACTTATGACACATATGTGGAGGTCAACAAATGATAAAGGAGCTTCGATTCCTCCACCGGTTATTCCTTTCCCCGTGTTGTGGCCTATCTCCTCTCATTCCTTGTGACTGACTTAACAAATGTATGTCCTAACAACAAGTTGTTAAGTGCATTTCTTGATTATTTTTTAATCATTCAATTTATGTGAATGAAGTGAAAATGTATTCATGATTTGTTGTGATTTATAAGTTGTAATACCTATTTCTCTCGATTTCCCTTGATTTGCAATTACTTCTTTCTTTGAAAAATATTTCTGATTTGCCTACATTCTCTAAGTTTTCATTGATAATCTTTTCTTTTATGTTCAAATTGTGAATGAATTTACAATTGCATTTTCCACTTTTCATTCTCTCGGTTTTCCTTAATTTGTCTACATTCTCTCGATTTTCACTTTTCATGAATGTACAATTGCATCTATTGCCAGAAATAACGATCATTCTCAATTGATGAATTCTGAATGGATTCAGTTATTTATTTATTTCATCTTTTGTGGTTTTACTTTCAATATTCTCTCAGTTTTTTATTAGTATACATGATCCTAAGAGTCTGGGGCTAGGACTTCACTGAACTGAGGCCCTCCCTTCAAATCCTCCACGGGCTACTCCGAAATCCCCTATGTGTCGACGAGCACTATCTCTCGGTTAGTCCTGTTTCTCGATTTCTTTGCAACGAGTCATTAAGTGCATCTCTCATTTTCTTTAGTAATCGGTCTATTACTGTTAATGAAATGAGAAATTATTGGCATTTGTGATTCACCAATTTTGATACATACTTCTCTCGATTTCCTTTGAAGTGCAATTTTTTTCTGAAAAATGTGTTCCTAAGTTATTTGCATTCTCTCGATTTATTTAGTAATCTTATTAATATGTTCTTATATGTTCAAATGTACGATATTGAAATGTACTGGAATTTAGGATTTGTGAGAAGTTCGGGTTGTTACGTATGTGACATTGGGGAACCCTTACTGTGGGTGGTTTAGTACTTCTGTGCGATACATATATCTGTTATTTGGATACTCTGATTATTTCTCTAAGACATTGATATGGTTGTAAATTTTTGAGTCAGTAATAAGTATACTACTAAGGCTTTGATGCTATGTGATTCTTTTGTCGTGCTGTGTGAATTAAGTAATCTTATTCTTGTTGAGATGGATACATTTCTCTTTGGTGGCTTGTTATTTGTGACTATGAAATCTCTCAATGGTTTAAGCATAATATAATTATTTTTACAAAGTGTTTCATTTTTACTTAAGTATTATTTGTGTCGTTACATAAGATGAAACAATAGCATGATAGTTTATGAGCTATAAGTATCGACATTTCGATTGAGATGGTTAAATTTAAAACGATCTTAAATTCTATAATACATATTATTATTTTGTGAATATTATAGCTTGCCAAATGGGCAAATCGAGAGATGGCGGTGTATCTGCCACATATGAGAGGGAAATCAAGATAATATTTTGTGATGTATGTTTAAAAGAAGTAGAATTGGGAAAGAAACCAACAACTCACTTCAATAAAGAAGGGTGGCAGAACATCTTAATAAATTTTCTAGAAAACATGAAGGCAATATGAAAGAACACATCTGAAGAACAAATGAGACTAACTCGAGAAAGACTGGAAACTCTGGAAGGAGCTGAAACGTGGATCTACTGGCTTAGGTTGGGATCCTATTAGAAAAACAATAGAGGCTTTAGATGATTGGTGAAAAAGAAAAACTATAGGTGAAGCAAATGACTATATTTAACTCCTTTTATTTCATTGGAGTCTATTGCAGATTTGATTCTTTAACAAGTAATATTTTTTGTCTCTAAAATGACACTCTCAATTGTAGGGTGTGCCAACTGAAAAAAAATTTAGGCTATGTGGCATTGATCCGAGCTAGAAGAGAAGCTTGACATAATATTTAGTGGCGTTGTAGCTACCGGTGCTCATGCATGGGCTCCAAGTCAGGAAATTTCACTAAATTTAACTGAGCCCGAAGAAGCACATTCAAATGAACTTACTGAGGGATTAATGCATGATATTGGTGAACGAGGTGAATGTAGTCAACAAAATTCACCTTAGTAGGGTTATGTCAGTAAAAACAAAAGAGAAGAAAAAATAATATTGCATTTATAAGAGATCAAATATCACATTTGATTTCAACATGTGCAAACATGACTTCTAGTGCTAAAATAGTGCATATTAGTCCATCTATGTCAAAAGCTGTTAAGCTACTTGGTAGCCCGAATGTTTTGATGATATGTTATTATATTTATTTTCAACGAAACTCCTTGAAGACCCCACTAAGTGAGAGACTTTTTTTAACAATGGTGCCCGAGCGAATAGCTCATTATCTTCGTTATTTTATGAACAATAATGATGTCTAAACATTCATAGCTATCTTTAATTATTTGTTCTTTTATTTACATATCAATGCTCTCGGGACATTACATGTTTAAACTTTAATTCTAATTGTTTGCTTAATTCCCTTTATGCATTATTAATTGTCATATATGATGGTATATCCACGATCATAAAGCATTCATATCTCTTTATTGTTAGTTATCATAATATTTATTTATGTTGTCTTCTAATGTAGTAGGTTACGAATTAATGGAGACAACAGCGACTGATGAGCTAGTAGAAATGACTCAACAGATATCTATTATTGCAATGACGACATACTTCATAAATGAATTTTATGAATCATATATATGCAAGAATTCATGTATGGCATAATCTCACATTGGAAACAGATAGAGTGCTATTATGGGGTCACCCTACTAGGTTTCACAATGTATTTTGGAAGTTAAAACTCATTTTTATTGACCTTCTACACGAACTTGAAGCTTTTCATGGGCTTCAAGGTTCATCCAAGACAAGAACAAGAGAAGTGTTGGCTATAATTCTATATATTCTATCACAGAATAAATTAATACGAGTAACATATGAATGTTTTCAACATTCATCATAAATTATTAATAAGTATTTCCCAGTAGGTTTAGATGCACTAATAAGCTTGGCCAGAAATACTATGAAGCCAACTGATCCAACTTTTGAGAGTACTCCATTGGAAATATACAACGATGTTAGATATATGTCATTCTTTAATGTACACATCTTATGGCTTTTTTTCTTGTTATGTTATTATTTTTAATAATATTTTCTAAGTAGAGTAAAGTGTATTGACAAAATTATATTGGAGCACTCGATGGAACACATGTTGATGCACGTGTTCATAGCAGTGAGAAAGTCGCATATATCAGACATTGTGGATCACCGATGCAAAATATATTGGTCATATGCGACTTCAACATATGCTTTACTTTCATCATAGTTGGATGGGAGAACACTGCACATGATAGTCATATATTCAAATATACAACACATAGGCGAGAATCTAATTTTTCAATATCACACTTAGGTTGGTAATTCAACAAGAAAGTATTGTTTAAAGCGTACAATTGAATTAATCATATTTTTATCATTGCTAGGAAAATATTATCTCATTGATGCTGGACATCCAATGCAGCGGATTCCTTAAGCTATTTCCGAATATGAAGTATCATATCCCCTATTTTGAGAGGAGTAGCAAAGTAGTATGAGGGCGTAGAGAAATGTTTAACAAATGATACTCTTCGCTATGGGGTGTTATCAAGAGGACTTTTGGAGTTTGGAAGAAGAAGTGAGCTATTTTGTATGATATACCAGCATATTCATTTCAAAATTAAGTAAAAATAGTAGGGGCAACAATGCTTTACATAATTATATACGATGATACTCATCTCGATAAGATATTAATTTTAATGTAGTAGACATGATCTATTATTCGTACATCCTAAAGCATATGAATATCGAGTGGGCCAACCATTTGTTGAGAATGATTCAATTATGAATGATAGTGAGACACAATATGGGGAAGTGGCTGAAGAGATGAAGCAAATGTGAGAACATATTGCAAACACTTTGATGAATATGTAGATGGAATTAGAGATGACTTGTTGTTTAAAACAATGATTGCACACAACATGTGCTAACATATTTAAACTTTTTAGTTAATGTCTACGATAGTGAGACACATTATGTATCTTAGTACATTATGTAGTTATCAATATAAGTTTTTTTTTTTTTGACAAAGGCAATATGTTAGATGAAGCAAAAGACATGAAATTAACTCCTTCAATTAAACTTTTCTCTTTATATTTTCTCTGTCCCTACGACTATAACAACTTCTGTTATCCTTTTGCTCGCTTTGTTTTCTGATTTTGGTGTTAATTGAATGGTCCTTCTTGCTAGTGGTCTGGTTCATTTTTGGAGATTTTTTTGTTTTGTTTAGCTGGTGGCCTAGTATTATGGCTTTGTTGGCTGGGTTTGTCTCTTTTGTTGGTCGCCTAGTTCTAGGATTATGTTGGTTGTCTTTCTTTAGCTTCTCTGCTATTTTGTTTGGCTTGGTGTAGGTTGTTTGGTGGACTTGTTTTATTGGCTGGAAGCCTTTGTTGCCCAGTTTGGTGGATTGGTTTTGTTGGTTTGGTTTGTCTCTTTTGTTGGCTTCCCAATTCTGTAAGCTTGTGGCTGGATCTGGGATTGTGTTGGCTATTTTTCTCTAACTTCTCTACTTTTTTGGTTAGCTTGGTAGAGATTGTTTGGTGGACTACTTTTGTTTGTTGGATGCCTTTGTTGGCCAGTTTGGTGGACTGATTTTGTTGGATGTGTTTGTCTCTTTTGTTGGTTGCATGGCTATGGGAGCTTGGTGGTGATTTTAGGATTATGTTGGCTATCTTCTTTAGCTTCTTTGCTATTTTGGTTAGCTTGGTGGACTGCTTTTGTTGGCTGGATGCCTCATTTGATGGACTGTGTTTGTTGGTTGGGTTTGTCTCTTTTATTGGCTGCATGGTTCTGAGAGATCGATGGCTAGTTCTGGGATTTTGTTGGCTGTCTTTCTTTAACTTCTTTGTTGTTTTGGTTGGCTTGGTGGAGGTTGTTTGGTGGACTGCTTTTGTTTGTTGGATGCCTTTGTTAGTCAGTTAGCTTGATGGCTTTGTTGGCTAAATTTCTCTCTTTTGTTGGCCATCCGGATATGGGATGTTAGTGGATGATTTTGGGATTATGTTGACTATTTTTCTTTAGCTTTTCTGCTATTTTGGCGGTGGCTTTGCTGCTGGTCTTTCATTTCCCACTGTTGCTCCTGATGTTGGTGGATGATATGTCTTTCGTTGACTAGATGACTTTGCTGGTCTTTCATTTCCCAGTGGTCTGATTCTTTTTTGGTCATTAGTCTTCGGCTGATAGCTAAAGGCAAGGTTTGTTGGCTGTGATGATTTTGATGTTTCATTTTATCTGCTCTCTTGCTCGTAGCTTTATATATAATTATAACCATTTTTGATGAAGTTTGGATGCTCACATATATTATTGCTCCTGAAGATGATACTAGCTGAGACAAAGCTTATTCTTCATTTGTTTTTTTATCCTTGCTTTATATATTTATTTTTCATTTTTTGCGTTTATCCTTCGTTGAGTATAATGCAGATCCTTCATGGGTTTTGAGGTCTTGCCGAAAGTTTTAGCTTTCCGCACATGGATCTAGACTTCTAGTGCTGTTGTTGAATTATTCTTTTCCTTTTTTTTTTGTACTATGTTATTTTATTAGTTAGGAGATTTATCACTTTTTGCTTAATGTAGCTCTTTGAGCATTATTTTCCTGATTTATTCCTTTTAAGGATTTTTTACTTCTTTGTTATGGTAATAAAATTTATGCTAATGGCATAAGACAAAAAGTACTCGCATTTAAATATATTAAAATTTTTATATGCACAAATGTTAATATATATATGCAAATACTTTTTATTTTCTTATATCAACATGGTTCAACAAATATGAACTCAAGGATTTTCAGTACCTCTAGAATTATTCAATGCAATTGTGGCTTATAATGTTACGTATTCACTTCACGCCGAGAAGACGACTATGGACGAAGATTTTACAGGTGTCCTCAAAATCGAACACTTGATGACTGTAATTTTTTTAAATGAGCTGACAATTATGAAGAGACAACTGTAGATAGTGATCATATTTGGAGAAGAGCTTTGAAAATAAATTTTCTACAATACTTGATCATTTGGATAAAAAGCTTAATATTATATTGGCACTACCAGTCACAAATGTTATCTTAATTATTTATTTATTTAGTGTAATGTGATGTGTTAAATTCAAATATCAAATACTAGATTTATGAATATATATGAACATTTAATTTTTTTTTCTTATTCTGTTGATGCTATATGATCATAAGGATAGTTTTTATAACATTTTTTGAAAACAGCTGCACCACAGCACGTGCACAGCTCAATCTTCAAAACAGTTAAACAGCTTCTTCAAAATCACTTTTCTAACAACACTTTTACATACAACAACTTCACAAATGCTTCTTTATATAGCTACAATTGCACCAAATAGACCCTTAATTTGTCCAAAAATACCATTTTGGCTAGATTTAAGTTAAATTCGGCTTAAATCCTGGTCAAATCCTGTAACCAAACATGTAATCATCTTTCTTCCCTTCCCTCCCTTCCCCGCCCTTCCTACCTGAAACCGCCAAGGAAGAGAAGCGATGCATCGCAAAGGTAACCCTCGCCTTTCCTCTCATCCCTTTTTGCGGGTACTTCAATTTGTGTAAATCAGGTAAATCCGCCTTCCAATATGCGTGATTTATGACAGAAAGTATTTGACAGCATTTGCGGATTTAACCACTTAAATTTTGAGTAAATTCGTTGCCAAAGCATCCTCAGGGGAAAATATGCTGAGTCCACGGTTTTACGCGGGACTCGATACGACGCTGCGTGGCACAAATAATGGCCAAAAAATGACGTCGAAGACTAAACGGCTTATTTTCCGCGGTTTAGCCTACCGACCACCCGATTCGATTTACCTAAACCTCGGGGAACAAAATATCTCGTCATTCGATTCTTCGTAATACTCAGTGGCTTTCGAGAAGAGAATTTGAGCTCTCTCATTTGGCCACCACCTCCATTCGATCACCGGGCTTAGGGCTTCAAATAATTTCAAATTGAGGTATTACGGTTGGTTACACGAGGTATTTCCACATGCATTCTTGAACTTGAAAAATTTTAGGATTTTCTCGTCTTTGTCCATTACAATCCATCGAAGTGTTTAGGTTTCTTTATGGCATTTTTTCAGATGGCTACCCTCTGCACTGCATACTGTACCTCTGACTGCACTCTCCGATATTAGACGATTTTGAGCTATTTTTGTTGATTGTTTGGCCTGCACTGCTCTCAAACCCAACAAGATCTCTATACTTTCTTGAGATTTTACATTTTTTCATTCCCGTTTGGAGGGCATACTATGGCTATGCTTATGAATAATTGGGAAGTTGTGTTGGGTTTGAGGTGTTCGTGGAGAAAATGAATCACTCTTGTACCTCTGCACTCCTCTCATACCTCTATACCTCTGCACTGCACTGCTTCATACCTTTGCACTGCACTGCACTCTCCCTCGATATTAAAGACGATTTTTGTTTGATTATTTGGTCCGGTTTTGAGACAATGTTAAATGCTTTTAGGAAGTAGATTAGAGGTTGTTTGGAAGCTAATTTTGATGCTTGTTGCAAATGTACTCTCAGAACCCCTCTGCACTGCACTCTATACTTTCTTGAGATTTTGTGTTTTTCCCCATTTTTCCGTTTGGAGGGCATACATGGCTAGAATCACATGAATAACCGTTGTGTTTTGTCGAGGGTGTGTTCGTGGAGAAAATTGCACTGTATCTCCTCATCTCTGCATCCGACATTAGACATTTTGGGTCTTGATTGTTTTGAGACAATATTTACTGCTTTACTGTGGAAGTAGTTTAGAGATTGTTTGGAAGCTAATTTTGATGCTTGTTTGCAAATGTACTCTCCAAACCCCTCTGTACCTCTATACTTTCTTGAGATTTTACATTTTTTTTAGTCCATTTTTCCGTTTGGAGGCATACTTTAGACTGCTATGAATAACCTGGAAAGTTGTGTTTCCGATTTGGTGTTCGTGGAGAAAATGAATATGTACTGCACTGCACTCGTACTCCCACGACTGTACTCGATATTAGAGATTTTGGGCTATTTTTTTCTTGATTGTTCGGGGTTTTGAGACAATATTCCGCTCGGAAAGTAGTTTAGAGGTTGTTTGGAAGTTAATTTTGATGCTTGTTTGCAAATGTACTCCGAACCCTCTGCACTCCTCTATTCTATACTTTCTTGAGATTTTGCATTTTTTTCACCCATTTTTCCGTTAGATGGCATATTATGGCTAGAATCTGCTATGAATAACTGGGAAGTTGTGTTTTGTCTTGGGTGTGTTACGTGGAGAAAATGAATCACTGCACTGCACTGCACTCCTGTACTGCACCTCCCCGATATTAGACCATTTGGGCTATTTTTCTTGATTGTTGGTCCGGTTTTTGAGATAATATTTACTTTTGTGGAAGTAGTTTAGAGGTTGTTTGGAAGCTAATTTTGATGCTTGTAAATGTACTCAACCCCTCGTATCTCTGTTCTATACTTTCTTGAGATTTTGCCTTTGGATGTGTTCTGTGGAGAAAATGAATGCACTGCACTCACTGCACCTCTACTCTCCTACCCCTCGATTAAGGTGCTTGCAATCCATTATCTTAATATTCTCGATTACCTTGACTTTATTTTGAAGTTCAAGATTCCAAAAAAGGATAACGCTAGAAGTGCCATCGAGCATTATTTGATAATATTACGCCGCTTCACTAGTGAAGTGACCGAAATATTGAAGCGCTTCACCGAACCAATCATTGCGACGCAGAAGACTCCTGCCATAACCTCTATCCTATCTTGCTGGGACATCAGACAGCAAGCCTTTTTCTTGGGTGGGCAGTGCATTTCTTTTACCCCGGATGAAGTAGCGTGATGCCGGGATGCCAAACAAACGGAGAAAGTTTTATGGCATAAATCCCCATTGTCACAGATAGTTCAGCCGATTATAAGAATAAGCTCGAGCAATCGGATAGCTCGTTGCCGGCGGCACAGTTTGTACAGTTGTACATATGTTTTCTTATTTCAAATTTATTCTTTGCATATCACAACTATAGAGTAGCTTCTAGTTTAATTGTCTACGCCGATAATATTGAAAAATTTGCTGAGTACAATTGGGCTGAAGTCATTTGGGCCTTCTTAGTGTCACAATTCAATGGCATTACAAGAAAGATCTGACACGGCCTGGCTACATGAGTGGCTTTGTCCCTCTTCTTATGGTATGTTCGACCCGCTTATATTTTACTTGATGTGAGCAAGTTAACCTGTATAAATTTTTTGTTGTAGATCTGGGCGGCTGAGCACATTATTAGCATTAGGCCGCCATTTCCGTCTGCACAGCCACGTATGTTGCGTTGGCCTAAAATAAAGTTTGCAGACGTTGCCTTCGATGATTTGGGAGGAGACCAGGTACAGGACATTAGTTATGTTCGTTCATTTCGGTGTAGTAATGCATTTACCTATGTTGTTTGTCATATCTATCTTTGGCTTAACACAGGTCCGCCTTACACTCGAGACTTATCAAGAGGAGACTGCTCATTGAATCATCCTCTCATCCCCATGAAACTTCCTAGCGACATCGCCATCCCATGGCCCACATTGCTTTTCCGATTTCCTCAGATATCTCCTGATATTCCCCAAGCGGTGTCAGCCTCTGCTACTACCCCCCAATCAGAAGGATCTGCAATAGATAGGTTATTTGCAGGTTTGAGGGAGTTGAGGGAAGTTGTGGCATCCTACCATGCAGCAGTGATAGAGAGGCTGGATGGCATTCATGCACGGGTTACTGCTATTGAGGGTACCCTTGCTGCACAGAAGAGTGCTTCCATCCCCAGCGGGGTGGAAGCTGCTACGGAGGAGACCACCGGGGTATCTTCTCAGGAGACCTTTATAAGCCTCCTGGGTGGAGTCTTGTGCCGAGAAGTCTGGTCAGAAGGGGAGGCTCGAGCATAACCGCTATCATCCCCTTCATTGCCTTGTCGGTGAAGGCACAACGAGGAAGAGGAAAGCTATGTTCTCTATTCACCACCACGCACTAAGCCAAGAGTGGTCTGATTTGCCCTCCACCACCGGCGGCCGTGGTATTATGTTAATTTCATGAATAATGTGATACAATAGATGACTTGTTCTTTCACCCTTCAATCAGCAGTCGGCCTATGATTTCTCGATGAGCCATCAAAGGCTGTGGAGGAGCACCAGGTGCGAAGTTCGATTCTCGAGCTTTAGATGACAATGGATATATTTTTTTACCAATTAATTTCACTAAATAATTATATTACAAATGGGCACATCACCGTGGACTTCCCATCCAGAGATGGCATAGCCGATGCTCCAACTCATAGGCCGGGTGCTCGACCGTGACAAGTAAGTCACCCACATCTTCCTCCTTTTCATGATTCAAATGTCATATCATTCTAACTATTAATTTCCGCCAATAAATTACAAAACAATGTTCTCGATAATGCGGGGAGATACCTGGAAATATTATTATTTCGCGAGGCGATTGACGATATCGATGGATCGATTCTGCCGATGCACACGCCAATGCGCTCGCATATTTACCGAAGTACTGCTGTGGATTGTATGTCCCATTCCTTTACATTTCATGCTTACATTGGGTGAGTTACTCCTCCAAAATTACTGGTTCTGCAATTCATTCTTGATATTCCTGTATGTCTGCTGTGACTTATAGATGTTATCTTGCATCCCTGCAGAATTATGCGCAATATGGCTTGCTAAAAGAAAGCAAGATGTATATCCAACACATAGATAGTGCATCCGGTCGATGCTCTTTACTCCCGCTTATCCATAATCGACTGACACTTCTAATATATCAAGCTTGGCGTGTGGTCATTTTACGACTCATTGCCAAAACCGACACATAAAACCATTCTGCCGGAAATGGTATGCACTCTTCTTGCGGGTTCTCGGGATCTAACTAATACCTTATCCATCTTCGCGATTAAATTCTGCTCAGATATCGGCCATTATTTTGACAAAGAACCCAAGAAATGGCCGCTTGAAATGGTGAGTTGCCAGCCCAGGTAATCGCGGCATGTTCATTTGCAAATACATGGAGGCACTATCGAGAAGCCCACAATTAACCTCAACGAGAGACAAAAAATGAATAGATTTAGCGACTTTATTTATGCGATTTTTGCTTGGCCTCAAAAATACTTAAATAAAATTTGGATGCTTGAGTTGTTCTCGCTGACATTCAGGTAGGGATAATTCATTCTGTTATTTGTGGATTTATGTAGGATAATTCATTTCTCGACATTCTGTTTTAGGCATATTCATTTGCATTTTGAGGCTTTCGATGTACGATTTTTTCCGCTTTTTTCACTTTCTCAGGTTGTTTAGATCATGGTAACTAAATCCCAACCACAATAAGGTGGTCGCTGACGAATTTTAGAGATTCATACTCTATGTGGTTTTATTTCACTTCATTTTGTTCGATCATGGTAACCAAATCACCGAGGCAATGAGGTAGTGCAATTAATTTTAGAGATTAGTACTCTGCATCCTCACGATAGATGATTTGCATCTATACCTCTCAGTGCACTGCATCGCATTCTCCTCGTATTATATTTTTAAAAAATAATTATCACTATAAAATATATTTTTTTCAAATCAAACATAAATAAAACAAAATAATAATAATAAATAGAATAAATAATAACTAATGCCAAAATAGTCCAAAAAATACCTGAGATTACTTAATTTCTATTTTTGTTTACTTAATATACATTGTAACATAAAGTATATATATAGTATTTTATTGATTATTTTAAAACAAAAAATGGTAAGATTAAAAGAAAAGAAGATGCTCGTGCGATCATATAAAAGTAATGTAAATCCATAATTAAAATACCACTAATTACAACAAAATTCATTAATTGTGTGTTTTTTGTCAAAAAAAAAAAAAAATTTATATAGATAATTTTATGCAAATTAAAGATTTATTTATCCAATACTTTCTTATATTTAAAAATAGTATATTTTATTTTTAAAAAGTCAATATTGATGATAGTAAATATTATATATGTAAAAAAAAATTAAAATTATAGTGTTAAGATATAAAATAAATATGCAAAAATAATATGTTTAATGTAATATAAAATTGATCCATAAAATATTATCACCACAATGCCAAGGTTTATATCAAAGTTGCCATTACCAATTTTCTTTTTTGTTTGTTTTTTGTATGTACATTTGGTTAAATGCTTCAGTGATAGTATTTTTGTTCTGTGAAGCTGTGTTTTCAAATACATGATTATGGTATTTCTTATTAGAATTTAATTGAATATATGTTTTAATCATTGAAATTATTCTAAAATGTGTTACTAAATTGGCTTTTTTAGTATATATGAAAATGGTAAATGAACAATAATGAAAGCTATATTGCTAATCAAACCTCCATTCCTCCAACTAAATAAACTATACATAGTTGCAAATAAAAAAAAAAATTCCAATGTGGTAGGAAATCTCAATGAAACTTGCTTTAAATTACTTTTCATGTTGCTTTAAGAAATACTTATCTATCAAGAATTTAAATATTTCTCCCAACCCTCTCCTTCCAACTTCTCTGACGGTAGGAGGAACAATCCATATGAGAGAAATGGTAAATAGTATTTTTATAATCAAACTGAATCGGAGGCAAAAAATAACCTTAAATACATGAAATGCATCTAGTTGGATGCTTCTGCTTTTATCCTGAGCATAGAAATAAATTCATCAGTTTCTGAGAAAATATGTTTAAAAAAAAAATCTAAGTTCTGAATTCTATCTAAATATTACATACATACAATACAATTCTTATATACTTACATAACTGACATCTAAAATTTGATAATTATAAATATAGCATTTTTTTTCATGTATAAAATAATGTATTTTATTTTAAAATGATAATGATGATGATATTTTTGATGTAATATTAAAGATTTAAGTGTTATTTATATAAATATTGATATTTTAGAGTTGGATATGTAAATGAATGAGAAATGTGTGACATGAATGATAGCATTTTAAACAGCCTCAATAAAAGAAGAAAACAGAGAGCATGAGGAATTAGATAGGTAAAGGGAAAGAAATCAACCGCATGAGAATTTGATCGCTCAAGCAACATATCTAGTCATTACATGAGAATTTGATCGCTCAAGCAACATATCTCCCAAAAGTCAATCATTACAATGTCAGATAGTAAGCTTAACTAATAAGAAGGGATTAAAATAATTTAGAATCTACCAATATGCAAAAAAAACAAATGTAGAGATATAAGCACAACCTTGAGAGCTTGTCTCATAACATAGTTGGAAGATGATAGCAACTTCTCATTAAACTCGCAAAAAATGAAATAAAAGGAAGTGGTTTAAAGAAGATCATAAATCATTAGATTGATTAAATCTAAATCATTGTGATTGATTGAATCAAACAAATAAGATTCATAAATTAACTTGGAACAATCTCAATTTTTTTCGCTTTTTTTTTTGGAGATCATGACTTATTTCATCTAATAACACAAATTTGGACACATCCTTCAAGAAAAAATGACATATAGGTTTGTTATTTAACTTTAAGAAAATAATACCAATTTAAGAGAACAAAGCAACCATAAAATCATTCTAGAAGAAAAAGGAGGCATGAACAACTAGACCTACAAAACAATCAAATATTAGACCTCATCTGCATAAACAACAATTCTTCAAATAAATACTCTAGACTAAAAAAAAAAACAACAAAAAATTTGAAGACATTAAAAATTACAGCTTTCACTTGCAAAAAATGGTAAGATTAAAAGGAAAAGGAGACTTTACTAAAGTTATGAAATGTAGAAAAAAATACAAGCATTATGACTAAAACGAGCAAAATGAAATTAAAAAAATGCCTTCTTGGATAATATCATGCATCAAAATGCCGCCTCATAATAATATCCATCATCGCCTTAGTGTACCCTTCAAAGATTGGTTGATTGATGAGGTCGAATCAATTCTGGGTACAACATCGTAGTAATGGTACAACATCTTAGTAATGGATGAATGTTTGGCCAATGTGAAATATTCTTCTAGGCTTACGTGAAAAGCATTGGGGCATAATAGAGTGGAGCGCAACCGGACGATCCCGCTCTACAAAGACTCTGACTTCACTTTTGTTTCTAAGACAAGAAAATATAATGAATTAAATATTTACAGAACCTATAAGTAATAGCAACATCGAGGCAAGTAGGATAAGTACTTGTGGATTTTTTGGATTTCTCCCAATAAGCCTTGAGCCTGCGTTGGAAACACCCTTTGGACGCCTCTTGATTGGATCCTTCAAACCGTCCCATCCTTACGATGATGTGGTCGCCTTCTTCCTCTTAACGATGTCAAACGGTGGAGAATTCCCACTTATTACGAGTCCACTTCATCGATAGTCGCTAAGAGATGCAAGCATGTAATCCTCGAATCTTATTACCCCGTCGAGAGCTAATTTGATATGCATATGCGACTTTATATGGTTCCACGAAAATAATACCGCCCGCTTCCACACATGTACTAACCTTCAGTATGAACCATCGATGTAGATGTCCCTCTTTGCTCTAGAGACCACGCATGAGGAGGTACTTATCCGAATGCGACACATCATTCGCTAAGAACTCTAATGCAAGGTACAAAGTATGCCCATTTTCAAATTCGCAACTACAAGAAATATCCATAGAGACACATCAAAGTGGACAATCTAGGTTTTGGATGCATTCTTCTTCTCTAAGTTCCTCACCAAGTACTCCATGGGCCTATCATCTGACACGAATGATAATCCCCAAACTCCATGCGTAAATTCTTCGAACATAGAGTAAAGCTTCCTCAGATAAAACAAAGCAGCCTTGCTTAAGAATTGGACTACTCTAACAACAAACAATTCCGACTGGATACACTTGAAGTCTTCATCATGTTCATTTTGCCATGTTTCCATCACCTTCTCCAATCCCAAGAAACAATCACAACGAACTTGTTGGCTTCAAATACCATGACACACGCTATTTGTGGCCTCACTATGAGTTGACAAGATGCCCATACAAAATTTATCTTTGTTGAATGCGTGGACCATTTCGCCTAATTTTGTAAAGTTCGATAGCCAAGCATGATCATGCAAATTGCCCTCCTCTAGCATGGCATCAAGCATCCTCAAACTCATCCTCGTGTCACATTTGCTCATGCATGCATGTAGAATAACCCTTGAACTTTGTTACTACTAAAGCAATGGACCTTGAGGGGCTTTCAGATATATGCCATCACAACCTATGACGCAGAAGAAGTACATTCTCGAGCCATAGCTGATCTTGATCAAGAATATCGATAGGATGCCGCCACCCATCAACCAAGAAATGTCCAATAACCATGTGAATGACTCGATGGTCTTCTTCGCCTCAATAAGACGCTTTTGCCAATGATGATTCACTCCAACGAGAACGCAAGAAGATTATATTTATTGAGTGAGCAACTAGTATCAAAAAATTATCACATCCCCAAAATAATCAAATTCAACCCTAGACATACCATTGCTCCAAAAAAAACTCACTAAGCAATCGACGATCAACTCAACATCCCATGCAAACATCTCGCCGCCGCTTTTCTTTTCAACAAATAGATAATTGCTATCACCACTTGCAACTGTGACCGCTTCTTCTTCGGATGAAATTGTTTTGTAATCCAATATTCTCCCCACCAACTTCCTCGTTAGATATCAACGCGTCACACTAATGCCTCTATCATCGCTCTCAAACCGATGCCTTCATCAAGAACGACTGAAGCGATCTGAGAAGATGATCACCTTTTGCTGAATGATTATGGTTTCTATATATTTTTTAACCGACCAATTCCTCCAAATCCACACGTAATCGAATCATCGCAGGACAACTCCCTCGACGCTTTTCTTGAATTTTGTTATATGGTTTGAATTGATTGTTTTTTCCGACTGCAGAAAATCTTTAATTTCAAGTTTGGCCAATAATAACTTGTATGGTCTTTTCTAACATCGAAGCTGCTTTGATGTGCATAATCACAATACAGTGCATAAGCTTCGATTTCATTATGCACAACCGTGCCTAGCAGATACCCCAAATTTGGGTTATTTAGATAAAACAACTTCATCATCGTGATTGCTCATTCACCACATTCATCTCATAAAAACATAGAGTCCGTAGCTCAGATAATAGAGTACAGATGAAACAGAGTACAGAGAGCATGTACAGTTAGTCCAGAGTACGACATAAAAATACCCAAAAAATCGCTCAACACCAATTAAATCAGAACCTGAGGGTACAGAGGCAGAGTACAGAGAGGGGAGGCAGAAGGTATAGTGCAGAGAGAGGTATAGGCATACAGGTATAGAGATAAGTATGCAGAGGGGTACAAAGGTATAGAGGTATACAGGAAGAGGTGAGGTACAGATGAGGTACAGAGGTACAGAGGTGCCGAAAAAATTCTAATCCAACACCTCATTGCTTCGATTGGGATTTAGTTACCACGATCCAACAACCGCTACGAAAGTGAAACAAACTAAAAAAAATCGCCTATACTGAAAGACACTACAGAGAGTACATATGTAAATAAGCACTAAAAAATTAATCAAACAACACCAATTTCTCTCAAGGATTACATTGAATATGTTTTCTCGAACATACAAAAAATCATGAAAAATAAATATGAATACGAAGGATTACAACTCCTTAAAAGATCGATCCATTTTTATTTACGACATCATCGTATTTCCTCAACGCCTCCATCTCCGATTCATTCTCCTTCTTCATAGCTCTTTCAGAATGCTCTCACCGATCAGAATAAAAAATACCACGCCAAATGAAGATATTTTAAATTTCTCTAGCGTATTCTCATTCCCAGGTTTGATTCGGGCCAGGCCTAAGCGAAAAAATAACGTCATTTACGTCTTCACGTCATTTTTTGGCCGTGGTTATTTATTGCCACCGTATGTCTGCGATTGGAGTCCATACGTAAAGCTACGTCTGGGACTCGGGCAATATTCTTCCCTCTAAGGGAGAGCTGAATAGTTTAATGAAGAAGGCAACGAAGATGGTTAGGTAGACAATACAATAGAAGCGGGTGTTGCTAGTCTAGGTAGGTGTCGCAGCAGAGGAGTTGCAAAGGAGGTTCTCGTCGAAGTAATTTGCGAAAGACGAGATGAGAAAGAAGAGCGAGGAGGGTAGGCCGACGAGAAGTTAGCGGAGGATTGGGGCCTGAGCGATGCGCCAGAGGAAATGCATGGCAGAGGGGATGATGGAAGTACTAGGTGTGGGATGCAGATTGTGTGAGTATTTAGGGGAATTTATGATATTTGAAATATCTACCAAGATAAGGACTTCAGTCAAAACAATAATGAAAAATACCAATTCAAAAAAATTTAAATGAAGTTTTAGAGAGAATGATTTTTCAACAGTTGCGCGGTGAAACAAATAGTCAAATATGAAAAAATTAGCATTTTTTAAATAAATGATATTTTAGCTTAGTTGTTGGGAATTTTTTTTTTTAACTAAGAGATTTTGAGTTCAAATTCTTACATATTTGTGTGTGTTTAGGTTTAATATTAAATTGACACAAATATTTTAAAAAAACAAATGACAGAAAAATTTGTTCCGAATAGGCTCCTACAATTTTTCCGATGATTTTAAAATTATTATAAAAAAATATTTTTATAGAAAACTAATCTATGTTTTATAAATATTTTTTTAATCAAATAATAATTTTTAGGTATCATATTTTAATAAGCTTAATTTAAAAAAAATCACTTTATTTTGGATTACGTGCTGGAGCACAAAAAATTATTTGTTATAATTTAAAAATAATAATAATAAAAAAGCCATGATTATTATAACCCGACCGGTCGGTTCGACCGATTATGAACCGGTAACTGGGCCGATCCGAAATATCTAAAAAATCGGCTCAGCAGCGAACCTTAGGAGACCGGGGAAAACCGGAGGTTCAACCACGGAACCGGAGAACCGGCCGCGGTTCGCCGGTCGACAATCGGACGGATGTAAATGCTCGCGTGATTACTCAAATCCCTACTGCCTCACAACGCGGCCAGCTTGGGTAAGAGGACGACGACGCAGCTGGGAAAGCTTGGGTACCCTTCTCTCGTCTCCTGCTCTTGCGCCCCGGTCTCCTTCCTCCACTTTAGTTTATCCCCTGTAGCAAATTGACGAGAGTTGAAGTCCTGTAGCAAATTGACGAGAGCTGAAGCCCTTCCCAAGGCTCTCTTGTTCTCTAATAGTTTTGTCGTGGTATACAACTCACCCTGTTGCTCTCTTAAGGCTGCATCACCATTGTTGCGTGCTTGCATTGCTGTTGTTCTCCCCTTGTCATTATTGTTCTGTCATGGATCCATTGTCATCCGAGCCTTCTTATTCTTGTTGATTTCTTTTTTATACCTCTTGTATTATTGAAATTTGAAAGTAAATATTACTAACCTAATAATTACATCTTTAATTCTTGAAAATTTTCTTTAGTCGTCATTCTGAAAATCGGTCGCCTTCTTCTCTCTCAGAGGAAACAAGAAATATATCTTCTTTAAAAAAAAATTGAAGAGTAAACAATGATCGGAGAAATTCAAGGTATTATTTAATATTTTTTTAATTTAATATTGTATTTTTTTCTCAGTATCTCTCACAGTTCCTTCATAAATATTATTATGTCTAAAAAAAAAAGTTATTATTTATATATTAATATATTTAACTATGGCTATTATAATTAAATTGGACCGGCCGATTTGACCCTGAACCAGTCACTGCGCTGATCGAGATATCCAAAAAAAATCGGCTCAGCAGCGAACCCTAGGAGACCGGGAAAATCGGAGGTTCAACCGCGGAACCGGAGAACCGACCGCGGTTCGCCGGTCGACAATCGGACGGATGTAAATGCTCGCGTGATTACTCAAATCCCTACTGCCTCACAACACGGCTGGAAGATCTTGGTTAAGAGGATGACGACGCGACTGGGAAAGCTTGGGTACCCTTCTCTCGTCTCCTGCTCTTTACCCTCCGGCCCCCTTCCTCCGCTTTAGTTTATCCCCTGTAGCAAATTGAAGAGAGCTGAAGCCCTTCCCAAGGCTCTCATGTTCTCTAATAATTTTGTCGTGGTATACAACTCACCCTGCTGCTCTCTTAAGGCTGCATCACCGTTGTTGCGTGCTTGCATTGTTGTTGTTCTCCCCTTGTCATTACTGTTCTGTCATGGATCCATTGTCATCCGAGCCTTCTTATTCTTGTTGATTCTTTTTTATTCCTCTTGTATTATTGAAATTTGAAAGTAAATATTACTAACCTAATAATTATATCTTTAATTCTTGGAAATTTTGCTTAGTCATTCTGAAAAGCGGTTGCCTTCTTCTCTCTCACAGGAAACAGGAAATATATCTTTTTTTTTAAATCGAAGAGTAGATAATGGTCGGAGAAATTCAAGGTATTATTTAATAATTTTTTAATTTAATATTGTATGTTTTTCTCGGTATCTCACGGTTACCTTCATGAATATTATTATGTCTAAAAAAAAGTTATTATTTATATATTAATATATTTAATCATATTTTAGACTACGGCTATCATTCTCAGAGAGTTTGAAATATCGCGAACAGAGGTCGGATAAAGAAAAACTACAATTAATCTTAAATAAAATCTTGATAAATCAAACTACGATCTATAATTTTCTGATTTATACATATATATATATATATATATATATATATATATACAAAGTTCATAAATACATTTGAAATATGATTACCTGATTATAATTACTACTCACAATACTACGGTAACGTGATTTTCTCTCTATGTTAGGATGATTCTGAAAAATATTTAGATAACAATGAATATAATTGGTTGGTTAATTATCTTGTTCTTTAAGTAAAAAAGAAAAAAAAAAAATATGCTCTTTTTTTATCACATGTCGTAAAAGAAATTTCTTCAAACAATCAAATATATAGGTATACATAAACATTTATCATATGGTTATCATAAACATTTAACATATGACTTTTACTTTTATATTTATCATCCTCCAGTAAATACTCCAAGGAAAGATGTATTATCGTTGTCATTTATATTCTTTTTTCATTATTTTGATTTCTTGGTCCATTTTTATCATTTTGTGCAATACATTCGTCAAGAATATAATTGAAATTCAACATCTCATTTATAGCGTCTGATTATCTTTATCTGGCGTTAATTCATGATTAATAGTAAATCGATTGAAACTTTATAAAATGATAACCATATGATCTAGCGTTCATGTTATTATCCAACAAAAGTAAAACTACGTGTAGTTTAAGAAGAAATATAAAAAATCATTTGCTTGCTATAAAAGTGTCGTATGAACGTCGTTTCATCATAAGAAATTAAAGACATTTTACCATAAATGTAAGAACATAATTATAAACTTTGCGTTTCCTTTAACGCTTTCCCTTAATCAAATTCCTATAGAATCAAATATTAATTTAATCAATATTCTTGAACCTCCTTATATATAGCTTTTATAATTTATCGCTCACATCCGTTACTATTCATTACCTATTTTATAGGTTAAAAACTAAATGTTTAATTAATAATAATTATTATTATCTTATCTTGTTAATTTCATTATTAAATTATGTACATACACAAAATATTCCATTCCTCTCTATTCAAGGATTAATTTTTCTAATTAAACCTATTTGCTGAAATTTATAAATCTTAGACCAAAATTATGAATCCTGAGTTAAAATTCAAATAATAACAATAATTAAAAATTTCTTATTAAATAAATACACTTACCTCTATTGTCTGTCTCGCTCCAAGACATGGCGAGCTTGGCTCTCCTTCCCTCCTAAGATGCCGTGCACGCAAGAGCATTATTCCCCTTTTCTCTTCCTCTGACATCCTAGGGACAGCCCAGCTTCCTCCCCTCCTTCTTCTCTACCGACGACACAAAGGTTCACGACTTCTCCTTCCTCCTCATGACACTGCATGGTGAGTCTCCTCTTCTTCTCCCTTCCTCTCTTCCTCTATCGCGTGTGTTTTGGGGGTTTAGTTTCGATTTGTCGAAACCAAACTCCACCTTTTGGGCTTTTTCAAATCCACAGCTAGCCGCCGCCGCGGTTGCATTTTTTTTTTGTATTTCGGTTATTACAATCTCCCCTCTTATAAAATTTTCGTCCTCGAAATTTAAATGACAATAATTAGAAATACACATACCTTTAATTAAATAATTGATGATAAAATTCTCGCATTTTTGATTGCTTCTCCCACATAGCTTCTCGGTCTGATCCATGTTACCATATTACAAACAATACCGCGGAACAACGACTGGATAAAGAAAACTTATTTTCAATCTTAAATAAAAATATTCAATCATACAAGAGTCACTATGATCCACAATAATTTTACAATTTGTCTATATATATATATATATATACTAACAAAGTTCATGAGAAATATACTTGAAATATGATTCAACACAATTGACATAATTACACCTCCCTCTACGCAGAAAACATGACTTTCTCTATCGGTGATTTAGTAGATACCAAAAAAAATATTTAGAACTAACAAATGAATATAATTCACGGATCAATTAACTATAAGAAAAAATAAATAACTAGTATGCATACTAGTTTTTATTATCACATGTATATAAATGAAATTTGTTCAAACAATCAAACATATGAGGGGTAGATATACATAAACATTTATACGTAAATATACATAAACATTAATATGTATACATAAATATTTAACATATGAACTTTTACTTTTTTACATTTATCCGTCAAGAGTCATCGCCTAAATACTCATCCAAAGGACAAGTATTCATTATCATTACCATTTGCCAATTTCATCATTTTTATCATTTTCATTTTATGCATATTCCTCGCCATTATAGAGAGGGTGAACTCCGCAACATATACATTCATAAGATATAATTATACCGCATGCATATTAATTCATTAACGAAATAACTTTATAAACGATAACGAATATAATATATAAAGATTCTTATTATTCAACATAAAAGAAAAAGCATACATAGAAAAAAAAATAAAATCATCACAATTGTAGTATATGAAAAATCATAATCATTTGAATATGATTTTATCATAAGAAATTAAAGATATTTTTACCATAAATAAGAACATAATTATCCACTTTAACTTTAGCTCTCTCTCATTTCCTTTAACGCTTCCTTCTTTAATTGAAATTTCTATAGAATCAAATATTAATTTAATTAATACTCTTGAACCTCCTTATATATAGCTTTTATAATTTATCGCTCACATCCGTTAATATTCATTACCTATTTTTTAGATTAAAAACTAAATTTTTAATTAATAATAATTATTATCACATCTTATTAATTTTATTATTAAATTATGTATATATATAAAATATTTTATTTCTCTCTATTGATTAATTTTTCTAATTTAACCTATTTGCTAAAATTTATAAATCTTAGGTCAAAATTATGAACCCTAAGTTAAAATTCAAATAATAACAATAATTAAAATTTTCTTATTAAATAAATACACTTACCTCTCGGCTTGCCCTAAGTCTCGGCCCGGCCCGAAGACACGCACGCGGGAGCTCGGCTCTCCTTCCCTCCCGTCGGCACGCTCGGGCACGCAAGAGCACACGGTTCGGCTTCTTCCCTTTTCTTCCTCGGCCGACGGCACCCGCAGGACTTGGCTAGCCCGTCGCTCTCCTCCTTCTTCCTCGGCCGACGACACCCGAAAGGTTCACGCACTTCTCCTTCCTCCTCGGTCGTCGACGCACGGCTAGGGCACGCAGGTGAGTCTCCTCTTCTTCTCCCTTCCTCTCTTCCTCTCGCGTGTGTTTTGGGGTTCGGTTTCGGTTTGTTGAAACCGAACTTCCCCTTTTGGGCTTTTTCAAATACGCGGCTAACCGCCGCGGCGGTTGCATATTTTTTTTATTTTTTTTGTATTTCGGTTATTACACGAGCAACGCAAAGTCGCAGGAAGACCCAAAAAGCCCCGATGCTCTTGTTGCCGCCTCGCTGCTTTTCCTCTTCGACGGCTGTGGAGCTTTTCCTCTCATCCCCAATCAATCCGTGGCGATGGATCTCACAGCGTCTCTTAATCCCAACAAACGCCTCAAAGAAGAGTATGATATTCTGTGATTTTATTACAGACAGGCTTCTTTCTTCACGTTTTTCCGTTAAGCTCCTCACTGTGATTTCCCTAAATCGCTTCCTCTTTTCCAGTTTCGTGAGCAACCTCACTGGGTCCTCTATCTTGGAGATCGTTGCTCTCTTATTCATCGTACCGGTAAGCCATCCGATTTGTTTTATAATGAATTCTTTACATTATTTAGATCACATAATTGATTGAACACGCGATGAGTTTTTTTTTTTCTATAGGCACTGGTGCTTCTCCGGCAATGGAGTGGCTTCGGCTCAGAAAGAGGTAGGAACTTTTTCCTCATGCTCTATTTGTCATATTCCTTCTGTTCTCTTGATAGATACTGAAGCATGGTTTGCTAGATGATAGGAGATTACAATGTCCTGTCTTTATTCTTGTCAATGGAGGTAAAAGCTTCATTTCTTAGATGAATTCTGCACTGTGGAGTATTAAGTTGCAGGAGAAGTATCTCACTAGTTGTATGAGATACAAGAATATTGTGAGGAATTAAAATATTGTTTTTTATTTGAACTTGTATGTTTTATATTTTGAAGTGTTGGGTGATAAAGAGGTGCACATAGCCAAGTTCAATGTGAAAATATGAGAATATTAAGGGGCAATTTCGTTTGCTGAAAAATGTGTATAAAGTAAAATGATTGTAGGATTTTTAAAAATTGGCTTCTTGGCTTGGATGAAAAAAGAAATGCAATGTAAAATTTTGAATTATTTGGAATTTACTTTTTAATTAATTTTCAATATATTGGAATTATTTGAATTTGGGTTGATTTCGAATACATCGTAAGAGTGAAGCTTCGCTTGTTGTTATTGTCCATGACCACCTTTGCCCCTGAGACTGCCTTCGGCCACCCTTCACCTTTGGTGGGCCATCGTGGATGCCTTCGCTGCCAATCAACATTATCGAGCTTTACACTAAATTTATTTTACCTGAAACCAAACACACAAAAGGTTCATCTCTTGCATTTGCTTCAACACACAACCAAACAACTCCAAATATTTCAAATATACTATATTTATTTTTCGCTGCATTTTTTTTTTTTTAACCTTATATTACCTGTTCAAATCATTGATTAAATACATCTCCATGTTAAGTTTCTTTACATGCATAATTAGCAACTCAAGGTTGATGCATTATGCCTTGAATAATTTAAACCATAAATTATTAAATACTTTGAGTATTTATGTAGCAGATTTATTGCAAAATGATTTTTTTTGCTCAAACCAAAGAACCCCCTTTTTTGAAGCCAAGTTATTTAACGTGTAAATTAATCTTATTAAATAAGAAGATATTCAAACACTATTTCAAATTTATTGCTAAAAAATACAAGTCAAAGATCTCATTAATATTCACCCTAGTAACACTCTTATCATCTTGAACCTTTTTGTTGTAATTTCACATTATCACTACAGTGTACGGATGTGTATATCTTATCTTAAATTAGACATCTTTCTTTCATATACATTATATATCGCCTATGAATGTTTTATTGTTGTAAGTCAGATGCTCAAATAATGATTTGTAGTGCTCTACTATGTCTAAAATGACAAGTTGACTCCAAACAAATATTCTTATGTTTTTCGTAACTTCAAACTTTAACTTCTAAATATCCAAGAGGAAGCCCAATTACACATTTAAGCAAGGCCCTTTTTTTTGCAGCTCTCATATGAAATTTAGAGAGACCGATATGCATATCATAGATTTCACGATTATTCACTAAGATGTTTTTGTGCTTCAAAATATAGTAATTTAATCCAACATCTAAAATATTATCAATGCCATTAAATTGGTGAGTCATCTAAGGATACTTCCAATAGTTTCCTCAGGATTTATGGTAATCATTGTAGTTTTCAAGTCTTTTAGTGAAAGGTGATTCAATTCTTTAATCTTTTGAGAAGTATCATACTACTGATAAGATCTCACTTCGGATGATCACCTGTAGTATGATTATGACCTTTAGCATGCACCTTGATCTTTTATTTAACATTTATAACTATAAAATGTACATCCACAATTTATTGAATTACTTATTTTATAAAATTTGTTAAGAATTCATAGTAAAAACACTATATTTCATCATCATTTTTGGTCTTTTTTAACTATATGATATGATTACAACACAAACAACAACAACAAGCTTTTATCATATTATGTGGGGTTGGCTACAGGAATCCTTTTTCTCCATTGTGTTCTATTAAGTGTCAAATACACACACATAGATAAAGCCGCCCATCCACCTAAGCGTTCTCATATTTACAACACAATTTTATGCCTCTTATTTATTGGCCAATATTCTGCATCATACATCATTACAGGTCTTACCATCGTCTTATAAAATTTTTCCTTAAGTCTAACTAGTACTTTTTTATTACACAATGGACTATATGCATTCCTCCACTTCAACCATCTAACTTGAATTCTGTTAATAATAACTCCATCTATTTCATCATCATTTTGAACAATAGAGTCTAGATATCTGAATCACTCACTCTTTTTAATGACTTGTTCATCCCATGTCACAACACTGCCACTAGAACTTCTACAATTAAAATTACAGTCCATATATTCAGTTTTAGATCTACTTAAATGAAAACCTTTATACTCTAAGGTTGACCTCCATAATTTAAATTTTTCTCATACTCCCTCTCTAGTTTATCAATAAAAAGAATATTATTAGAAAAAAGTATAAACCAAGATACATCTTGTAAATACTTACTAAGAACATCCATAACTAAAGCAAAAAGATATGAGTTTAAAGCTGATCCTTGATATCATCCAATTGAAATAGGAAAATATTTTGTCAATCTTCCTTGTGTTTGGACACAAGTAATAGCTCTAGTATACATAGCTTTGATGACTTAAATATAACCAACAGGAGTGTTAAAATTGACCTGACATGATAAGTTGACTCGAATTCAACTATAAAAATTTAAGTTCGGGTTGACCTGAATAATTTTTGAGTCAAATTCGGATCCAACAAATGACCCCCCCATTTAATTATTCGGGTCGGGTTTGAGTTAACCCACTAATCCAAAATTGACCTAAATTTGACCCGCGAATTGGGATTTGATTCGTTTTGATCCACGAATCTTGAAATTGATCCCATTTTTACTTGCGTGCCCGAATTTGATTTGATTTTGTCTTAATGCATATATAAATGGATCATTCGAGCGTTAGTCAATCGAGTTGAAGGCGGGTAAGGTTCGGGTTGAGATTTTTGATCCGTTTAATAAATGAGTCGAGTCAGTTTATTTCGTGTCAATTTTTTAAGTTACCAGACTAGACTTGAATTGACACTCATAATAACCAATATTAACTCTTTTCTTTTCTAAAACTCTTGAAAGAACTTCTCTTGGAACTTTATCATATGTTTTCTCTAAATCAACAAATATCATATGTAGATTCTTCTTACTTTTTCTATGCTTCTCTATCAAATCTCTCAATAAATGTATAACAGTCATAGTAGATCAACCTGACATGAAATCAAATTGATTTCAAGAAACTTATGTTTCGCATCGTAACCTATGCTCAATTATTCTCTTGCATAATTTTAAAGTATGACACATTAACTTAATTTCTCTATAATTTGCACTTTTGTGCATAACCTTTATTCTTAAAAATAGGAATCAACAAACTCTATCTCCACTAATCTAACATATTTTTAATCTTTAAAATAATATTAAAAATATTAGTAAGTCAAGAAATTCTTTGATCTCCTAAACATTTCTACAATTTTATTGGAATATCATCAAGTCTTACTGCTTTTTTATACTTCATTTTCTTTAAAGTTTCTCCAACTTTAATTTTACTAGTATGATGATAAAAATAAAATTATCTATTTTTATTTTGGATACTAAAGTTGCTAAAATTAATTATATTTTCACATCCTTTATTAAAAAGTTTATCAAAATATCTCACTCACCTATGTTTAATATTCTCTTATAAGAAAATCACTTTTTGATTTTTATAGTTAATGTATCGCTCCAGAACTCTATGCCATGATTGACTAAATAAATTAATCACATTATTTCATCACTTTCCATAAAGTTTTTTTTTATTATACAAACAAGAAGAAAATCCTCTATATTTTGAGATATAAAAGTGCTAGTACTATAAACTTGGCTCCAACTTGAATTCATACCCCATTCTCAAAAACATGGAATAAGTTCATTCACTATATATTGTATTTCCCACTATCCCCTGATGCCTACAAACTCATGAAACATTTCTATTCTCTTATAATATGTATGCTAAGATATCTTTGGGTACTTATATCAAAGTTGTCACGCGGTGTTGCTTTGCCTAAAGGTTGAACTCTTGTAACTTGCAAACAAAATCAGGTTATTCAACAAGCAAATTCTTTCATTAAATAAAACATAAAATTATGCCAAAAATCACACACACTAGTAATTTTTTTAGTATGAGCTGAAAAATCCACGCACATTCAATATTACCACACGCAAAAGAAAGATAAGCATTTCGTATTCAATGAGAACTCTTTCAAAGTTTTTAAATGCATTGGGATTTAGCTTGAGTGTATTACTTAAAAGTTGTTGCATGTACTTTTAGGTATAACCTACACTTATAATTTAACAAATATATTAATATGATATTTAATTTTATAATGGTGAGTTGTTGAATCATGTTGTTTCTAAAAGAGCTTTATATTTTATGATGACTTAACCCAGTATTATTGTAGACCATTATTTAGGTGATGTTTAAGGGGCAGATTTAGAGCATTGGTTAGTATTTTGCTATTGTAATATGAAAGTCATGTTTTCAATCATAAAACAACCTCTGTGCAAATTTAGGAGTGAAATTGCATATGTCAGCCCCTCTTTGGTCCTCACATTAGAGTGAGCATGGTCACTTTTTTCATTCAAATTGTAAATATTTTTATGCAAAGAGATTTCACATTATAGTTGCTAATGTTGCTCATTTTCATTAAGTCAGTACATAAGAATTTTGTAGGCTTGAATAATTTGAGATTGTTTATTAATTCATCTTTTGAGCAAAATAAAATATGAAAATACAAAAATGTGTTATGATTCCTTGCGTTTGTTTGAGAATGTGTTAGAGTGATAAATTATTCTATTCTTTTTTTGTCACTTTGCAGACGTTGCTAGCACCAACAATTTTATTGGAAAAATGAATGATAGAAAAACTTCAAAATGTAAGGATGTGGAATTCTACACTTGAGCTAGCAAAGGATTTTGTCATTGTTATTCTACCAGTCATTTTGGTTTTCACCGTAAGCATGCTCCTTTTATTTTAGAACAAATTATCTTACTAGTTCATATTATAATATAACTTTGTAACACATTAGTACCAATATGATGATGATTAATTAACATCAATGTGGAGACTTTTATGCTATTTCTTATTACATTGTTTCATAAAAAATGATATTTTCCATGCATAGTTTATATATTGATGACCATCTTTAGTTTATCTCAACAATATGAATGCTAATCTTTGCCTGAACATTCGTTTAGGAGCATGTTTATTACGATATATAAGAATAAGTGTGTGATCTAAAATAAGATCAATAGCGTTGAATCCAGTTCAATGTTTGAAAAGACAAAATTGGGAATTGAGGCGAAGCCTAAGCCTCGAAACAAAAAAAAATCATAAAATCATAAATAGATAAAAAAATGGCTAATTATTAATATTTAGTTTATTATCATAAAGACACAAATCACAAATCATAATATCAAATTTTAATATAAAACATAAATTGAAATAAGATTTTATGTAACACTCGCTTAAAATTTAAATGCATTATGAAATCAAGATTTGCAATTGTATGATCATCACTTCATCATTTTTAGAAAAATTATTATATGCAACTATCATAATTAGGATATAGTTCGTCATATTCAAAATCTTATCACACTATTACAGCTTTCTTCTTATTCTTTGTAATAGTTAACAATATATTTAATATAATTTTAAATAAAATAATAGATTAGAAATAGGGAGGAAGATAAATGCATTAATCTAGCTCATGTTTATTAGAAATGTGGCATTGCTCAGAGATTCTAGCTCGTGATTGTTGCAAAAGAAAACTTAACATTGACTTGTATAATTTGAGAGAAGTAAATCACTCAAAATTGAGAATTCGAACTCACTAAATTGGTGAGATAAATAAATTAATAGGTATAATAATTTATAAAAGAAATTAATTATAAGTATTATTTATTAAAAAATAAAGTAAGGTATCATTGTTAGTGAAAGAATTACATTAATGCCTAAGTGGATCAAGTATAGATAGATTTGATACTAGCTCTCTTTCTTTTTCATGAACTTTTATCTTGTGCGTTGTTTTTCTTGTTACTATTATAATTGCCCATAAAACTTCCTTAGGAATTGGATTTTATCTTCTTTTGGTGTTTTCATTGAATGGTGGTTCAAGAATAATAGCTTTTGTCCCATAAAATTTGTGATTTTGTTACATTGTTTGGTTGCATCTAAATCTGGATTACATGTTAAATCTAAGATAGATACCTTAGGCCCTCTCTCCTAGATCCCTATAGTGGTGCCTCCCTCTCCATTCTTGTCCACCACTTGAGGTCTCTTGGAGACCTCCAAATATTTTCTTCCTGTTTCAAAGTTCACTGTTCAGATCACCTGATTCTCCTTGTATCTCTCACCATCAGATTCTGTATGCTATAATTAGATATGATGCTTATAGTACTGTAATTATAATGTTTCAGTCTAGTTTTTACATAAAATAGTTTCACATGCACTTTGAGTAGCTGGAATATTATTAGATTTTCTTTTAATGCTAGGAATTTGCTTAAAGTGTGCTCGTATGTGGCAGGTCCTTGCTGAATGGGTTTATATTTTGGCAATTGTCCTACTACTTGTCCTGCTTTTCTGCATTTCAGCTAAAAGGTGCGATCTATTTACTATAGGACAACAAAAAACAATCTGTATGGATTCTGATTCTGTTAAAATTTAACTAAAGTTTAACAGATCATGTTTAGGCCAAGCTCTCCTGCCCTTAATACTGAAATTGGACCACAACATTTATCATCTTCTAAGATGAATATTTTATCATACCGTGTTTTCATGGTACGTTCCTTTATATATTAAGTTTTTTTTAAATCTTCTTTTTAAAGTGATGAATGTTCTGTATATGCTGTAGGTGGTGATAACATGCATATGCATTCTGGCTGTTGACTTCAAAATTTTTCCTAGACGATATGCCAAGACTGAAACCTATGGCACTGGCTTGGTAAGTTCTATCCCTTAATTCCTTTTCCAGAAATATTTGCCTTTGGTGTCTACGAGAACAGAAAGGGGCAGATGGTAGAAATTTTTCATAAATGCTGGAAATTGAGTGCAGCTTTATTTCAGTCCGTTTATTTTTTTAAATTTTTTAAATTGAGATGAAGGATCTGAAATGGATGGCTGTGACCAATTTTCATATCAACGTATCAGTAGGTTTCAATTGCATGAGCATTGCAATCGGTGTTACCAACTCTTTCGTGAGTTAAGCAGGCCTTTGTGCTTGATTGCTAGTCATAGCGTACTTTGTTATGGGAACTATGGACCATTCTTACTTCTTGAGCTCCTTTTAAATTGCAATAATACGTTCGACACAGTCCAAAATGGTTTGGCCTGCCTTTGGTAAAACAGTTCAGCCTGCTTGTCCCAACATATCAGGAACACAATAAAGGTAACTATGGTAAGAAACAAGGCTTTCAAATTCTGTTTTTTTGTTTCACTTAGGTACTTCTAGAAAGTTCTAACTATGGCAGTTTTGTTTGTATACTTGGATTTTATTACAAGTTAAAAAAATAGACTTTACTCTTAGAAGAGAAAGAACTGATAATGACTGAATTATCTTCTTAGCACAAGCATATTTATGCTTATATATATATATATATATATATACACAAAATAGTAGAATAATCAAGGAAAAATATAGTTAATGTAAAATTCATAATGACGATAAAATAAAGCAATAATAAATCGTATAGATTCTTATTATAAATAAGTTAGCACATGCGATAATTTAAATGTAGTAACACTCCACTATAAATTTAAGGTGGTATAGAAGATTTCAACTTAAATTTTGAAATATTAGCGATCAGAGATGAAGTATTTTTGAAGGTTTTGGTTCCCATAAATTGCAAGTCTCATAAGAGGAGGATTACTGATTTATAGTTGTGCAAATCAAATGCAAAGAGATAACATAGATATTATTTATAAATAATGGTGTAGTATTGATAGATAGCATCAACAGAGGTATCAACTGAGTGCGCTGACGAAGATCATTAATATAGTGCGATGGAGAGATCATCATAATAAGGACAAAAATCACCAACATAATTTTTACTATAAAGCAGATTGTGGAGGTGTACAGATCTACGTGAAATAAGAAGGCTAACAAGTATCTTAGTGGCCAACATAATGTCTGCATGTTGATTGGCAATAAAGAGGCTAGGTGGCTTGAGATGAGTACTGATCTTGATTGCTTTATTGCCTTGTTGGAAGAGAGAGACTTGGAAAGAACTAAATCTTACATCTTTATTGAACTACCTTCTTAATATGAACATATATGTTTTTGTATGTAAGAAAGAGGAGAACAATCAAGGAAAATATAATAAAGGAGAATATTTTTAATAATTATGCAATATTATAATAAATGATAATACAAATCCCTGCTATGGATAAATTAGGACATATAATAATTTAGATATAATAGCATACTTAATATTATTTTTTAAATAAATTTAAGTATTAAAACATTATTGAAGACGTATTTTTTGGTAGACATGCATCTTGATCTCGACCTCTAATATTGATAATATATTTACCAATTCCATCATATGGCTTACATGTCTAATAACTGTTGTCATAGTCACCATGTCTTTTTAGTTAGTATTAAAACAATCTTTAGTGTAGATTTATCACACTTTTCAGGAATATATTTGGATATGATGAAATACAAAAATAATTTGTTGATGTTCTATTTTTTGAGCGTGTAATTTTTAATTATAGTAGTATAATTATTAGGGGTTTTTTTTTGAAGAGTTATCAATTAGTCAAGGTTGGAATGGTTTAACTTTTTTATGGATGTTCTTACGGGCATTTAAAGAAGATACCTTGGTGTATGCTTTCTGCGACATTCTTCTTGTTGATAAGACTAGAGAGGGTTTAAAAACTTGAATTATGGAGGTCAACTTTGAGTCAAGGTTTTAGTTTAAGCGGCACATGGAATATATGGAGTGTAATTTTAGTTGTAGAAGTTTTAGTGGTAGTATTTGACTTTGGTGATAAAGTCATTAATAAGTGGCGATTGAATATTTAAACAATTATTCAAAATGATGGTGAAATAGATGGAGATATTATTAGTAGAATTTTGGATGGTTGAAGTGGAGGAATGCATCTATTATGTGATAGAAAGTTACTTAAACAGGAAAATTTTAGATTGGTAAGAACTTTTCAATGACTTATGTGGATGTAAATAAAAGAGAAATAAGACTAAGTTAAGTTTTACAGAGATGAGGATGCTCATGGATGAGTCTTTACCATTAGAGATAGAATGCAAAATGAGTCCGTTAGGAAAAAGTTAGTAGCTCTAGTGGTAGATAAGATTAGGAGAGTGCCTTAGATGGTTTGACAGCGTCGGCCGTCCAATCATTAGGAGAGTAGATCATTATTTCTTTATGTTAAGAAAGGTAGAGATAGAAAAGACTTGGTTAAGATGTATAAAAATGATCTTGGTATACTTTGAATTAAATGAGAATTTGACACATGTGATACTGTTGAGGATTATGTCTATAGTGGGATTAAGGCTTGTTGTTGTTGTTGTTGTTGGTCTCCTGCCATGGTGGTTAGCGTGGTAGGGTTTAAAAAGCTTTGGAGGCTGGGTTTGATTTCCGAAGGGTTCACATGGCATTTATTTTTTAATTGTAAGCTTAGGCTATTTGTGGTTGGAGTTTGGTTTTGCTAGGTTTTTGCACTAAACCAACCCAAAACATGCAACGATCAGGAAAATTTTGCGAGGCCTCCCAAAACCAATAACAATGGCCACTTTTGGATTGGATGAAGCCAATACCAATTCAAAACGGGGAGATGGATTGGTTTTAGTCTATTTTTATATCACCATGGAATGTTTTCTCTTTTGTGAGAAAGGTGACAATCACAGGAGCAAAAGTTGGCTTTGTTCAGTAACTTTTCAATACTTGTTTGGATTTAAACTTGATAAAGTCCTTGATTTATAATTTCTTTAGTCATCAATAGAAGGTATTGAGGGTGGTCTTTTACATTACAGACTGCCGATCATTATTTCACATTTAGGAAACAGATAGCCTCTAGATCCCTGTGTCCCAAATAAATTGCGCTTGTGTTGGAACCTGTTAAGGAACTAACAGCTTTTTATTCAAAAAAAACTTTGGAGATATCTCTTTGCAGAAATCCTCCCTAATGTCAATGAAATTGCTTTCAAGTTTATAGCTTTGGAGATAAATATATGTTAGGAAGAGTGATTACGTCTAGAGGCTATGGTTGAATGCTGTGCTGAAAACAATCAATCTATTTGCATTCTCTGTGTTAGTTAAAATGAAAATATGTAGGAGATTAGATGCTAGAAAATCTACTCTAATATGATTAAAACTTTAGATTTTAGAAATTGATTTGGTTTGTTTGAGTTGTATTTTTCATTAAATTTTAGACTTGATTATTATTAAAAAAAATAAGAGGTGATAAATTATGCTTATGACTCACAAAGGGGAGAAACAACTTCAAAACTTAAATCTAGGGAATATAAAGAACTTAAATCTAAAGAAAATGAGTAATGGTTTGTCTTAACAAATCATTTGGACTTAAAATGCCTGGTACTTGCTCCTCTGATTTTAAATACATGTAGTCAAATCTTTATCTTATCGAATGGTTAGGTTGTTATTTAGAAAAGAATCAAACTCACTTACAAAAGATAGATTATGTAAAGATATGTTTCAAATGACCTAAATCTGCATTCAAATTTTATTATTTTATTTTTATTTATTTTACAATTATTTTGAATCGCTAATAGGATTTTTTGATCATGTATGAGAAAGAAGATTATTCCAAAATCGTAAAATGAGTTTTACCACATCTTAAAGGTAAAGTTGAGTTTCGGCAAATACCTCTCGAGTGAAATAAGATAAATTGCGTGATATTATAAAGAAATGCTCATTAGCAAGGGTTGTTAATTCTTTTATCTTGATTTTAAACTTCTTTATGATTATCATTGTTTAATTTTATTTTGAGTTGTTAAGTTAGGTAAAAGATTTATTTCTAAAGAGCAATCCATCAGGCATACATAAAAGCAAAGATATAAAATCATGTCACAATGTAAAGCTAAATAAATCATCAATCAATTTATAAATTGTCTAAAAAAAGAATAAATGGGTTATTGGTACACCGAAATCAATATCAAATTGGGTACACTATACAACTGTATACAAATGAATTAAATTACAATTTAAGAAAAGAATTCATTTATGGTTTTCAAGCTTTTATCTTGTTCTTCTTTTCGATCTTATGACCAATTTTAATAATCATTCCAAAATCCTAATTATATAAATTTTTACATAAAAAGAAAAAATTAAAATCTATAATATTTGCAAAATAAAGGTTAGCTAAAACACATCACAAATTCAAGCGTATATATTGACTTATCATCCACATATATTCTTAAGTTCACTCTTTAATGGATTATGTTAAAACGAAAAAAATATTTATATTTTATTTATGATAAATCAAGCATAATCCTCAAAATATCTTAACGTCTACCATTCATTCAATTTATTTCATAAAATATATATGTAACAAAACAAACATCATATCAACTTAAGCTAAAGTTGTGACTTAGAGAATATTGTGTGTTTTGAGTGTGGTATATTAGACTTTATGTTTAAATTTTCTAAGTGTGAAGGACATGTTCAACTCAAAGGAGGGTTTCATTTAAGTTTAAGTATTTTGGGTTAGTTTTATTTTATGTTTTAATTTGGTTTAAGTGAAACTTATAATGAATTATTAAATTATGAAGAGAGGGAAAAAGAAGAGAACTTCTCTTTTCTTCCCGAACCTTATGTAATTTTCTAAAGTAGGTTCATGTTTTAGTTTCATTTAGGTGAATATTTTGATTATATCTTTTAATCAATCCTAAGTTTAGATAAATCTTAAATAAATCTATTAAAAAAGAAAGACATTTTAAGATTAAATAAAATCAATGAAAATTCACATAACACATTATTTATTTTCCCATATATATAACGCATATGATTACCCGTATCTATAGCAATGAGGTATTTAACACACTTTATGATACATTTAAATAATTCATTTAAGTAAATTTAGAAGTTGAATATGCATGATTTTTCTTTAAGTAGAAAGAGCTTTCCTTATCTAAATTTTTACATACATACATGAAAGTAAGAAAAACATAAGTGAGTACAACGCCATTGTTAATCAGAGATATAAGGTAGAAGATCTACTACTTAAAGCCTTTCAACCTCGTGGTTGTCTAATATACCATTTTTTTAAATATAAACATGTATCTAAAAGAAATGAAATAGAAAAAGAAAATGCAAAATTTGTTTAATGGATTCATTTTATCTTATGCAATTTATACATGCAAACATAAACAACCCTTCTTAGGTGATAGCATAGGAATGAATAGGGTATAAAATTAAGTAAGTGTTGAGTTCTTTTCAAATGAATCATACATTTTACCAAAAATTAGGCTAACATAAGAAAGAAAAGAAATTTATACTAAACATGATTTTATAATCTATCACATAAAGCTTATAATTAAAGTATAAGTAGCATACTTTTAGATTTTGTATTTGATTTATGTATTTTTGAAAATAATTTGGATTTAGTAGTGATAATTATTTCTATTTCTACTTATAAATACAAATTTGACATAAAATTAAACAATTTCATTTTAAAATTGAATTTTATGAATCACAATTGACATGTAACTTAACATGTTGAGGAAAGATCCAAAACAATGAAAGCATGTAAACAAGTTTACTTCACTTAAATCTTAAAGATATTCTTATAAAATAAGAAAATTTAGAATAAATCAAAGTGAATTCAAAGTTATTTTTTATTTAGTTTGAAGTTTGATTTAATTTTGAATAGGTGATATGAGTTTACTGTTCCTAACCCATTCTCACATGTGTTTGATATTTTTATTTAATTTTTAGGTAATTAGTTTTATTTTTATGTGTTGATTAGGTTAAGGTATGAATTAAGTGACTTAATTAACTATCACCTACACCACCTTAGAAGAATTAACTAAATAATTATGAGCCAATGAGATAACATAAAATCCACAAGAAATTTAAATTTGCAATGCACCTAATAATGAAAAGGTTTAATGCAATTCGAATCACAATTACAAGTTAATTAAGCTAAGGAGTTTAGTTTAAGTAATTTCAAAATACTCTCTCACATATGTGTATTGAGTTTTGATTTTCTTAATTGAACTTAGGCTATTGAACACCTAAGCATCTACCCAAGGTAGACTAATTAAATTCTGAAAGTTTTTAAGATTTTTAGAAATTGATTAAAGGGATAATTAATGAATTAACTTTTAATTAAGAGGAGATTAAGAAGAGAAGAGGGGGTTTAGAGAATAGCTTAGGGAAAATGATCCAAAATTATTCCATAAATCTCCTAATTACTGGATCTGACCTTAATCAACCATAATCATAGGATAAATCCACTAATCATATCCTAATTATGCTTAATTATATGAGAAGGGTAATTAAGGAAACCATATGCAATTACTCTAATCAAGCCTTCAATAAATTCCAAAAAATTAGGAGAGGCAGAGATCATCCCCTTAAACTTACCCAAGCAGATGCCTAATCAAAGAGTAATTAACAAAATACAATTTTCAATAAAACTTAAATTCAGAGAAAATCATATTTCATAATTCATCAAAATTAATTTCAAAATATTCTAGGTTTAATTATCTATTCATAGGTTTTTATTTCATATTTTTCTGAATTTTCTATGAAGAGATGTATTTTTGAAGATCCATGGATTAATCAGAAATTAATTAAGCATTTTAAATAATCCCTAACTAATCCCTGGCTCATGACGCGACGCGTGGCGGCGGCGGCGGTCAGCACGCTTTACATGCGTTGCGCCGTGAGGGGGCAAATTAAGTTGTCATGTCACGGACGGCGGCGGTGGCTCACGCGCTTTAATTCTCTGCCGTCCGATTAAAAAGATCGGACGGCTAAGGATTCCCCCGTGTTTTAAAAAGGGTAATTAGATTCTAAACGTGCTAAATAATCTCAGCCGTTTATCTAAAATGCGCGTGCAGATGGACGGTTGAGATGATCCTAGTTCTTCCCTTGATCACGTCCATGATCAAGGGGAAGATCCAAGCTCGATCTATCATGGAATCACACCAATCCAACCCACACCATCTAAAGTTATAGAGCGACAAATCCAATCAAAATCGATGGGGTGAAGATTTCTTTCACAAAGCTCCACACCATATTGGGTTTAGTGATAAAAAAATTTTAGATCTCGTGGAGGTGATCACCAGCTCGATTCCCTTGTAGAAGCTTCGTCTGATTGAGACGAAGCCTTGCTAAAGTTTGGAGCACTTGAGGTGAAGTGAATCAATGTATGAACCAACTCCTCCTTGCTTAAGCTTCGACTTTGATCCCATTTGATTCTTCTTTGTTGTGGGAACTCCAATAGAAGCTTAGGTGCACTCGACTTAGCTCTTAGATGAAGTGTGCAAGAGCAATTGGAAGGAAATTAAGTGTGGAAGAAATTGGCTAATGGATTGAGCTCCCCTATTTTTGCGCTGTGCAAAATCGACTCTCTAAGAAGGTTGGGAGTGCTCTATGATGATTGCTCTGAGTTCCTTAGCTTCAATCGACAGAGGGCCAGTGAGAATTCAATTGAATTAGGGGTAGTATATCTCCCCCTTGAAGGATCGGCCGGCTGGCAATGCTCTTATCGTTTTGATCCAATTGATGAGATTGGGAAGGTTGTTTGATCTGTTTTGAGTGTGCACATGGTTGGTTTGATCCAAGGAGTGGAATGCCAACCTCTCATGTGCCTTGATTTGAGCTTAAGAGGGAGTTTGAAATTTCAATTTTGAGCTAGGGGGTCGGGTTTGGTGTAGGGACCAAATGGGTTGACCCAAACTCATTGGGTTGGGTGCACCACTCATCACTAAGTCCCCTTGAGTTTTTTGGAAAGTCTCAAGTGATTGTGAAGAGGATATGACCAAATTACTCATAGGTTAAGCCAAAATTTGTTCTTTGGCCTAGGGGCAGGATGATTATTTTGTTGTTTTTTCACTTTGGACATGTTGGGTATGTGGAGATACGAAGCTTTTTCATTGGATTTGAAATCTAGATAAGTTTAGCTCATGTTGACCTATTAGGTCAAATGGGTCAACTTTAATTGATTGACAATAGGTCAAATTATCAAACCAGGTCAATTTCATATGATTATTTGAAATGTTTTGGTGGTTTTGGTTTCATTCAATTTGATATATATTTGATTTTGACTCATATGACTTCATTTTGGTCAAAGGGGTCAAGTTCACCGATTTGACCCATTTGACCTATTTGAGGTAGATCAAGAGTAGGTTAGTAGTCATATGAAGTGGATTGATATCTTTGTTTTCAATCAATTTGGGTTAAGTTCAATTTTGGCTCAACATGACTCCTTTAGGTCATGTTCTAGATCAATTGGGTTAGGTTGGTACATGACCATTGAGATTTTGGTCAAGTTCAAGTGATTTGGGATGGACTTGGCTTTAGTTCAATCAATTTGGCTTAAATCAGTTTTGACATTTTGGCCTTTAAATGAGTCAATGATTTAATTAAGTGGATGGGAATACTTAGTTTGATCAAGTTCAAACATGATGAAATCATGGTTTTAATCAATTTAATTACATGGTGGAATTTGGTTCATGGTTTCATTTTAGGTTAAGTGTTGACTTGATCAACTCTTATTTGGCTGTTTGATCCAATTTGATTGATTGATTGATCATCCCATGATTGTTGATCACATAAGAGGATATGTGAGTTTGGTTCAATCCTTAGGTGGGATCAAAGTTATATCATAATCTTTAGATCACTTTGGGTCAGTGAGAACTAGCAAGTCAAATGACTTGGTACTTTTGAAATTGGTTGATCTTGTATATGAACTGATGATTGAAATATAATTTCATTTACAAGTAGTTTGAAGTCAAATGGGTTTTGATCCATTTGACAATTTCATATTCAAAGGAAGAATATGAAAAGTTTTGGGTTTTGATTGAGTGATTGCAGTTTGAATTTATATATGAGCTCATGGTTGTAGGGTTGATTGAATGAGAGAAAATCAGTCACGATTTGAAAATGATTTGCTAAGTTAGATTTTGATTTGAAAGACTTGGGTGGATTTTGAGTTGATTTGAGTTTGATTTTTGGAATTGGTTTTGATAGTTTGAATTTATATTTCATTTATATATGTGAATATAAATGAGAATATAAATGGATCATAGGAAAATTTTAGGGATTTGAAGTGGTTTAATCATGATTTAGGTTAAATCCATTAAAGGGAATTTAAAGAATTTGAAATTTAATTTTTGAATTAGATTGGATTGATTTATATTTATATTTTATTTATATATGAGAATATAAATGAGAATATAAATAAGTTTTGAGAAAATCCTATGAGTTTGAAATAGTTTGATCAAAGTTTAGGTTAAATCTATTAATAGAAAATTAATGACTTAAGGAGAATTTTAAGGATTTTAAATTTAGAATTTAATTTGTGGGTTTGATTTGAATGATTTATATATATATTTCATTTATATATGATAATATAAATGAGAATATAAATAAATTTTGAGAAAATTCCAAGGATTTGAATAGGTTTGATCAAGATTTAGGTTAAATCCATTAAAGAGAATTTTAAAGATTTAAAGAAAATTTCATGAATTGGTTTTAAATTATGAGTTTAGTTTGATTAATTTGAATTTATATTTCATTTATATATGTGAATATAAATAATATAAATGAGTTATGAAACTCAAAGATTTGATTTTGATCAAAGTTTAAGTTAAATCCATTAAAAGGAATTTAAAAGATTTAAGCAAAATTTAATAAATTGATTTGAATTTATAATTCATTTATATATGCGAATATAAATGAGAATATAAATGAGTTATGAGAAACTCTCAAAGATTTGAATTGGTTTTGATCATGAATTTGAATAAGTCCTTAATAGAGGCTTAAAGACTTAGAAATTTGGTTTCATTTGAAATACTGATATAAAATACGCATGTAAAATGAATTCGGTGTAAAGGATTATTTACGTTGTTTGGTTAGAGTTTTACAAATTCGTGACTTTATTTTTTGTTTGGTTGAAAAAATGTAATGTAAAATAATCCCGAAGGTTTTGGCGTTGGCTGACGGCGGCATGACGGGACAAAAAAATTCTGGGCGACAAAGAAAATGACCTTCTAATGTATTTAGAATATATTATTACATTGAAATTTTATTTACTTGTACCAAAACCCAGTTTAAATCGCATTTGGAATGCATGTAAAATCTGCAACAACAAACAACAACAACGAAGCCTTTCCACTTGGGTTACACATGAATCCTGTCTCCTTGTGTCCCATTTTAGTCATTCTGGCCGAAATGAATAATATAGTTAGAATGAATTCTTGTTTTTATTTTTGGTCGAACTACTTATTACATTCAAATATGCTAACCTTTAAAAAAGAATATTGAGATTTGAATGTGAATATATATATATATATATATATATATATATATATATATATATATATATATATATATATATATATATATATATATATATATATATATATATATATTATATATATATGTATGTTCTTTTTATTTAATAATCAAAATAATGAAAAACAGTTTTATTGTAATTAATATTAATCATAACTATTGATATATTCAGATGAAATGTTATTAAATTTTTTAAATTTTACTTAGAAAAAAAAGAGAAATATATATTCGTTGTATGTCTTCTTTCAGTTTGAAATTCTCAATATGAAAGAGATAAAAAATTTGATAATAGAGACAATACGATAAACAAAAGTATCAAAATACACGTAAACTAGATGATCGAGAAGTATCAAAATTGTGCAATGACTTAGAAAAAATGGGAAAGCAATGATTTAAGAATGATAAGTAGTAAAACATACAGCTAATTTTAAACTAAAAGCATCAAACAAGAAAAAATGGAGAGCCTTTAAAGAAAATTTTGAAAAGAATAGAATATTTATTTAAAATATAAGTGAAATTTATAATATTAAATAAATTATTATGGTTTAAATGAAAGTAATGATTCTCTTTTCAGTTAAAGAAACTTTAATTGAAATTTGGGAGATTATCTTAAACTCATAATAAACATAAACAAAATCAAAGATGAATTCAAATTTTAATAACTCTTATCTTAATTTTAAACTAAAAGAAGAAAAATGGAATTTAAAGAAAATTTTGAAAAGAATAGAATATTTATTTAAAATATAAGTGAAATTTGGGGATGTCTAATATTAAACTCACAAATTTTAATAGCTATTCTCTATGGTTTAAATGAAAGTAATGAGTGAATTCTCTTTTCTTGTAAATTCCTCAAAATTAAACAAACTTTAATTGAAATTTGGGAGGATTAATACTAAACTCATAATAAATCATAAATTAATCTAAAGTTGAATCCAAATTTTAATAACTCTTATAGGTGATTATTATCAGTTGATAAGTATGAGTAAAATTTAACAACATTTGAAATAGCATCTTATCAAAATTGATGTAAATTGACTTAATCGTTAGAATTACAAATCAACAGTAAAAGTCAGTAATGTGTTAAATCCTCAATAATCTTCTCATCTCTTATCTTTGTATAAGCGACGAGCGATCTAAATCTACTAAATCAAAATTTATAAAAATTATAGGGTCTCCTTTTATCAAAAATTAAGAAATTTCATTCTAATTATGATCTTCAAAATCAACGAAATTACTAATTAGTGAAAATTATCTGTATAAATAGTATGCTGACGTAGAGATTTCAGTCAAATTTTTAATAAAGGCTGAATTTAAATTGAAATAAAAGAAATGAAATTACAAAATCAACCTCTAATTCATAAAATTACACAAAATTACTATCACTTCTTTAATGTATTATGCTAAATCTTAAATCGGTGTCAGGATCTTTGATCACCTTAATCTTTAGATTGTTAACACCATCTATAATAAAGTTTCAAATCAATAAAATATCTAAAAATTGATTCTATAAGGGGCCGTGATCTAATCCTTATTAGAAACAAAGTGAGATCTAAAATCTTAAACACATTCAAATTAATCAATTTTTAAAATCAAATTAAGTAAAAATCTGGAATCGATATCATAACTCAGAAATAAAAACTATATAAAGTCTTAAATACACCATCTACGTGATGTTTAAATTGGTTCGCGAGATCTTTGTGAGTTCTTTCCATATTTGTATAGGTTGTTAACAAACAAAACCTATAATATGAGTTTCAAAATCAAAAGTAAACTTGTCAGTAATGATAGATTCTTCTTATAAAGCATTGAAAAGGATCTAAAACTCTTAAATATATTTAAATTAATCAAGTTTTTAAATCAAATCAAATACAATATGAAATTGGTTAAATGAAATTCTATTATTAAAAACTTAAATCACAATCCTTTCAAATTGTTTCGTTCAATTAAGAAAATTCACTCAAGGAGAAGGAATCAATTTTTTCTTTCATTCTGATCAACTTTCTTCATATTTGTATTTGGTCATAGTTCAGATGAAGATTACGATCGAGTTGATGGGTGGAATTGGACTCCATTATATTACGATCATATTATATCTTCGATTTGTGTTTTTTGAATCATAAGTATATTTGATAGGACAAACGACTCTGTTATAAAGTTCTCTCTTATTGGGAGTAATTAATTTTTTGTATATAAAAACCAGATAAAGTTCTCAAATGAGGACGAAATCTATTTCTTCTCTCAAATCTCACTTCATTTTTTTAAACTCTTTTTATTAAGAAAAATTAGACCACATTGATGAAGAAAGAACAACTCTTATTTATGGGAGAAGGAAGAATTTAAACATTTCAATCGACCTCTTTCGCTTGAACTTTTGTTTTCTTCATATTTGATTAAGGCCTAGTTTGAGGCAGTGGTGGCGGTGTGGTGTGGTCAAATTTTATTTTGGTGTTTTGAGGTATCTAGAAAGTTACATTTTTTTCATTTTTTTGCTAGCGGTTAGAAAGTCATGATTTGACTTTTGTAAAATAAAAAAATATTTATATACAGAAATCTTCTAATTCTTACTATTACTATATTTACAGTTATCCTAAATAGGTCCTAAGTTTTAAAACATTCATAATAATTGTGTCCAATGATTTGCAAAAAGAGCAATATTGGGATGCCTGCAAATCAATCAGAAAAAAATTCTAGTGGCCTTCATTCTGATGATAAAACCTGCAACAGAAACGACTTTCAGCGACGAAGTTTTTTGTTGGAAATATTTTCTGACAGCTTATTGACATCTTGAGCATCGATTTGTGGTGCCAGAATTTGGTAGATGTAAACATTTTTTCTATTGACTATGGACATAGAAAATTTTTGCTGGTCAAAGGCAGCAGCTAAATTGCTGCAAATTTTCGGTGGTTTAAATGGCAGTGAAACCTACTACTTAAAAGAACAAAAATTCGGTGATATGGCCACTAGAAATTTTTTGAACCCTCTGCAATAAAAATTTTAAGCATTTTGGACATCGAAAAATTCCACCGCCAGAACTATTGCCAAATTTGTTCCTTTTTCTTGTAGTGCAAAGAGGGAGATGATTGAGTAGGAATTGGTGAGGAGGGAAACTAAGCTTGTGTTACCTGATAGAGATGAGGGCATGAGCAATACAAATTTAGATTGATGAAATTAGTAAAGTCGTCTAGAGGGGAGAGCAACAATGGTAGAATAAAGACATCATGACCACAACATTAGCATCTTAACAATAAACATTAAGAGCTGCCATAATAGTTACCATATTAGGAAGCAGCATATGCATGCCATGCACATAGGGGTGAGATGAGGCTGGAGTTGCAAAGCCCACATGAGAATGAAGGACGCATAGAGGCTCATCAGAGTTACACAAAGAAGATGATTGCAAACGCTGTAAGCATGGTGATTTTTGAGATTGAGTGCTGAGTTCATGCAATGAGCCCGCATCATATCACTCCCCAATTAACCACTTTTAATCAAGTATGATCTGTAATAGAGTTAAATAATTTAATCAAGCACATGCCCCACAACACCCATTTTGATTTTTGTCATCAGGATCGAGTGACTAGAAAATTTTATTCTACTATATTGCAATAAATTATTCTTAATACTTTATAATTTTTCTATAGGTTCATTATAATTATTAATACGAAAACGTGCTTCAAAATCATTAAAATAGACTGTAGAGCTTCTAATAAACTTCATAAAAAATTTATACATACCAAAAAATAATTTTTATTTTATATTACGTACATTCTTCTTGTATATTACATTTAAAACTGCACATCAAATTGCTAAAATATAAGATAAAATTGAGTCATTTGACTATGACATCACCTATTTTTTTAAAATAAAAATTAATGTAATATTTCATGAGCTAAATGCTCAATGGAATAAATAATTCTAATGTAGTATTCAAAAGACAAGCAAAGAAGTAACAATATCCATGCTGATTTAAACGTGCACAAGTATTTTTAATCGTAGACATCTAATTTAGTACAAATTTAAATCAATATCAACTTTTATAATTACATTACTAAAAGATAATTATAAGCAATAAGTGTATTTGTTTTGTTTGCAAGGAAATCAAATACATCGTTTAAATATCAAAACATTTAATGCACTATGATGGTCAATTGCTAGTTTGAAATTTCTTTTCTTTTCATTTCTTTCTCATGTTCATTATTTATAATCCTGAATGTGTTATATGATGTTTATATCAACTTTGACATATTCATATCATTTAATCGTCACCTATCTCGTTGTCATAATAATTTAATAACCATTGATATATTCAAATAAGTCTAACATGTCAATTATAAGTGACTCCTTTATTCAATGTTGGATTATATCATGCCAATTTTAGAATTTAGAGTCAGGAATCTGTTTTGGCGCTTTTGAGGCTTATTTTATTAGATCTTTTACCTCTCTCTATATATGTTATTATCATTTATCCACCTATTTCATATGATATCGCCTTTATCTTTAACATTATTGGCATCAACCTTTAAAAATACTTATCATTAATATGCATCTATCATTAATCACCCTGTATTAATATGCATCATGGAAAAATGTGGTATGTGAATGTTTACATCTAAGTATTTTAATATGCATCATATTATGAAATAATTATAAGGCTTGAGTAATATAAATATTATGAAATTATTTAAAATAGGTGATTGTATAAAACATAATAAATTTACTAGTAATTTTAGGTGTAAATGACACTCGATATGAAGAAATTATATAAGCATTAGTCTTATGAATTATTTGCTTCATTTATTAGAGGTTGAGTACCTCACTATAATTATAAGATCTTACTCGAGTCGAATTTCTTTTTTCAATTGCCCCAAAATCTTGTTCTTTCGTGAACAATCTAATATCAACAAATTCTTCAATTAATTATAAATTCCTAAATTATAATTTGAAATTAAATAAATTAATTTTAAAATAACAATTTTATCTTAAAAAGGCTTCTCTTCATTTGCCTTTAACCTGCCACTCAAATCGAAGTCGATTTACGGAAGAAATAGTGACAATTAGGTTTCTACCTTCAAATCCTATCTTCTTTTCCTTCTTCCTTTTTCTTCTCATCTCTCTCTTCCCTTGTCTTGTTTTTCCTTTTCCAGCAGCCTGAAGCTTACCGGAGCCCTACCCTCCTGTTCCTCCTCCTGCTATATAGGTTAAGGGAATGGGGAATTACGGATATGTGCTTAGGTGTAATAATTATATAATTGATAATCATTAAATTTAGTTTAACAGCCTTTTGAATCTGAAAACCATCACAGCTGCATGATTCTTAATCCTCCAATACATGTCAAGGATATGGGAATTGCCAAAAATCTGCCACAAGACAACGCTTTGCTGCAGCAATGGATGAACAGTAAATTTAATTAAAGTTTTAAAAAAATAATCTTAATAAGAAAATATTTAATAATTTCTATTATAATTATATATTTATATGTACTTCTATATATCAAGATGATTGAAATGGCATATAAAATTTAATAAACATACTTTGAATATTTTCTAGATATGTGAAAAGTGAGTATAAATTTTACGAAAGATTTTAATTATACATTTTTGAAAATTGAGGCATTGCACCTCATGTATAAGTGCAGGGCATGAGGAGCACGAAGCTTGCACGGGAATAGAAGATGCGTAGGAGAGTATATGGAAGCTGAAAACCTTTATGCTCTTAATTATAGCTTCAAATATTGACTGTGATGTTACCTTTTTCAGGTTTTTAACCATGGTACAAGAAAATCCCCATTTTCAAATGCTATATTTACTTATGAGCTCGAGAAGAGATAATTTCCTTACATTTTCATATGATTTATCTTATCAATTTTCTTCATAGATTCTTTTATATCTCAGAAATTTGCTCTTATTTTGTTCTCACAAAAGAGATCATTGTATTTAATGTTGTAAACAAATCAAAGTCATTCCTATCAGTAGCTTTTATAACTAAATTCTTATAATTTTTAGATGGATCTTGGTGTAGGATCGTTTGTGGTGGCAAATTCTTTAGTATCAAGGCAGGCCAGAGGTATCGTGTTTGGGTAAGTGACTTTTAACTCTTGTTTAATGCTTGATTTCTCTAAATGAAAAAGTTTACCACTATTATTGCATTAGTTGCATAGCATTTTCATAATGCTAGTTTGATTTGGTTGCTGTCATATAGAAAGAAATGAGAAAGCAGAGTACAATTGAATTATGGTTGCAATTCTGCAATCAAGTTGGACTGTTTCATGTTTGAAGTGATTTCATTCACATCTTCTTACAAAAACAACTTTGGAAGGAAAAATTGGCTGAAAAAATCTCCATGAATTAATGGCAACAGAAGGTTACAATGGACTGATTTAGTAAATTAGACTATGAATAAACCTTATGTGCTTTTATAGTATGATCGGTTGGAATGAGTAATCGAGGAAGCTTGCATAGGCATGTGCTGGTTGTTGGTGACAAAGACTAACAACAAATGAATAAGACTGGGCACAAGTATGGGTGATCATGCTAAACCTTATTTATTTCCATGTCTCGGTAAAGTTCACTAGATATAAAACTGTGGTTTTGCATGGCATCTTCATATGTCACACTGGATATAAATTCTTTTGTCGGGTGATCTTTACATATGTACCCTCAACATGAAATGTTTACATTCAAGATGAAGAGTATTGAGATTCTTAAATATGTTGATACCGCTCCCTTTCTAGATTTTGTAAAGTTTTTTATTATCCATGCATTCTATTTATTTTTTTTCTTCTAGTTCCCTGGCTTTTTTTTAACTGTTTAGCTACTCTGATTTTTTTTCCCTGAGGAAAAAAACTGCAATATCTTAAAATTTTTCTTTATCAGAAGTCATCGAATGCTTATTATTATTTCTGATCAGGGCTGTTATTTAACTTAAAATGTTGCATTTTTATACAATAATTGAAAACTTTTTTTGGTAATTTTTGCTGTACATTTAAACCACATTTTGGTAAACTGAAGTTTTTATAGAAACTGAACTTTACTAGTTCAGTTGATAATATATCAATCTGTGAGTTTATTTTATTTTAATTATCATTGGAACAGCATTATTATAGTCCTAAATTTGAAAAAAAATCTCAGTAATCTATTTTTTATTCGCATTGCTGTTTGTGTATCTAATTTTTCATCTACTTTTTAGAAATTGGAAGGTAGCTCTTAAATCTGTAAGTCCACTAGTATTGCTTGGTGCTGGTCGTCTTATTTTCACAGCAGGTGTAGAATATCAGGTGAATTTCTTTCTTATAGTTTAGTTAACTATTTGTTCTTAACCTTTTTTGCTCTTTTGCTTTCGAACACTCTTACTGAATCTGAAGTCATTATTTGTTTTAAATGAATTTGCATCCAAATAAGCCATCACTGAATGAATTTCTTTCATCAAGTCTATACTTATTTTGCAACGTTTGATTGCATTGACACTTTTTTTGCTAAAATTGCATGTCTAAGCACTTGTTGATAGTGTCATATGGATTCATGTTTTTATTTGCAGGTCCATGTGGGGGAATATGGTGTTCATTGGAATTTCTTTTTCACACTGGCAGCTGTATCTATATTAACTTCTATAGTCCATATTCATCCAAAATATTGGAATATTTGGCTTGGTTATTCTCATAGGTACTTTTTACTTCTGAGAATCATCTATTCCAATACTAAGAGTAAAATCATATTGAGCGTCACGTGGAATTTTTCTCTTGTTTATAGCTTATCAAATGATCCTGAAATATGGGTTGAGTAATTTTTTACTGTCCAGCGAAAGGGCTTCAGATATCATTAGCCAAAATAAAGAAGGCCTTTTCAGTATATTTGGTAAGGATCACTTTTTGAGTGATAGTTTTTGATGTTTAAATCCTTTACCTCGTTCCATTCCTGTTTACTAATTGTATGTTTTGTGCATGTTCCATAGAAATAGGCAAATGGATAGAAAGCTTTCTTAGCAATGGTTTCATAATCTTACTGTAATGATACCAACTTCTGTTTTATATTGTGTCACAAAACTAGTGATGGGCCATTTACTTTTTTTCTTGTATTTGTTATGCTCTTTCCACTCGATGACCATTATGGAGCTCTTTCCACTCGATGACCATTATGGATGCTTGTAAAATCGTTTTACATATGTTATTTTGAGAATTTGAATCAATAGTTTAGTTATGATATGCACAAGATTTAAATAGTGATTTTTTAGGGAAAACTGAATTATATTTTAAGGATAAAATTACATTTTAGAAGTTTGTTTGGTGTAAGACACGGGTGCTTTTTATGATATGATGTTTATTACACTGATAATTCTTAAATCCTCACAAAAGAGTAATTATAAATGCACACTACTATTGAGCACATTCACAATATTATGAATTTAGTGAAGTTGAAAAGAGTTTGATTAAGTTATGTTAACTACTTAGAGATCGAATCTTATAAGTCTGAAAGAAATAAGCGAAAAGTTATGAGCGATCTAACCCAGCATGTGAGATTTAAAATAAATAGCGGGGATAAGTTGAGTCACTACAAATAAATCGTTGTGGAATCACGATCGCCCTTAGAAGTCTTCAGGGTTGTGAGTTCACACAATTAGTATCACTCGGAAAGCTAAGAATAGTAAAAGAAATTTAAGAAGATAACTTTTATTCCAAGTACCAAAAATACAAGAGCCTCCTTATTTAGGATTGAGAGAGTTAAGAATACTCAAATCTCTAAACTGACCTAACACCATCATAACTACACCTACCAAATCACTTCTACCAATCTACATTATCAAATACCACCATTATCACACTCTCTCATATCTACCCAAAGTGTAAATCCTTCTGATGACTGATGGTAAGAATAGCGATATATAGCTCAACATATATACAAAATATAAAAGCTCAATAATACATAACTTAAATTATAACAAAAGGCCCAATCATGGATTTAAGCTTTATGATGATGACGTCGATCGGTGACGATGATGCCCTGCATCATTGTTATAGAATTTATTATTTTAAATAACTCAACTTCATCTTAATTTGATGTAAAAATGAAATCACTTTTTTAGATTTCTATACATGTATGGGATGAAAGGATCCAGATTATTGCATGGATTTTAGGGTTACTTGAATTTTGTTTTGGAGTGATTGTTGAAAGAGGATTGCGGCTTAAAAGAGTTTGAAGACAGTGAGTTTAATTTAAGAAAATAAAAGAGAATATATAGAGAAGAACAACAAAGATTTTCTCTGACAATCAAATACTATTATGATGAGGCAAAAATTCTCAGAAATTCCAAAATAATTTTATAGAAATGTGAAAAGGTATCTTTCTAGGAGCTTCTAAATTGATAATTTCAGATTTTAATTAATTGTTTATCTTCTCTCATGTGTTATGCTTTCTTTTTTGTGTTTAGTGATTTGGGATTTTTTTTTTTGTGGTGAGATTGGGTCTATTTGGGCTTGGGAAGAGTGTTTTCTTATGCCCTTTATATTCTATACATTATATAATTTCTTTATAATGCGTTGCTCCAACAAGCTTGCTAAATGCATGAAATTAATTTTAGAAAATGCTTTACAAACTAAAAAAAATGGAGAAAGGATAAAATTCTATTGCGTCCTATCTTGAGAAATATGTAATCATTCTTGAGAATGTGTTTTTTTTTTTTTTTTTTTATTTAGAACTCATACTCACTAACATATTAAATGTACATTTTTGAGCGGGACATCTTACCTATAGTGTAGGGTCATAAGTCCTACTTAGCATGTTGGATCCTCTATATCATAAGTATTGGAGTTGGCAATATTTGAATTAAAAATGATTTTAAATTCTCTTCTTATGAATTAAAATAGTAAACTTATTATTTTGTATTGAGAGTTGATATTTAGCTGCAACATTTGCTAGAACTACTAGCTCTTTCGTTTGCATATGGACTTTAAATCCTTTCATGAAGAAAGTTCATTTTAAAATGAAAACTCTTAGTACTAACACACTTGCAAAGTCCAATAATGAGTTCTACATATAGACTCAGCCTTTTCTATATAGGGATAAGTCGACAAAGCCTGTAATGCAATTGAATATTCAAATGAACTCAAACTATATACAAATTATGAACATAATCCTTGTAAGCAAGTTGAGTTAATTAGGTTCAAAGTAACAAATAAAATAATTCAAAATGCCTTATGTTAATTAGAGTGTTATATTATCAAAACCAAGCTATCAATTTCAAATACAAATGTTAATCAATCTTACCTCAATGATGATTGCATCGATATAAAATCTTAATTAGTGGAGATATTATCATCATAATTTCTCAAGTGTTAATGAAAATCATTTTTTTCTTAAACACTAATAAATTATATAAAATTTAAGAAAATTACTTTTTGAAAATTTTTAAGCAAAATCTACTTCCCTCAAGCCTAAATTAATAATCATCCACCTTCCGTACTAGTTTATTGAGGGTGATAAATTTAGATTAATATTGACTCACAAAAGGTTCAGTTCAGCCATACCTCTATAGTCACTCTAAAAGATCTCATACCAGTAAGGATGTTGCACATATACTCTGATTATGTGATTCTTTTGTCGAAAGATATTATAAAAAGGTGTGGTTATGATTAGGGTATTTTGACCTGGTGGTTTACCAGTGACACTATTAAATTACAGATACAATCAGAGCTTATAAATTTCTCGGTGGCTCAAATCTCTTGAGAGGTGAAGAGTATAGTGAATTTGATAGTATGCAAAACTATTTGTTAGCTAAGATAGAATTAAAATTATTATCTTAGATAAGTATCGCCTAAGATTTATAAGATTCTCTTGATGTTCCTTAAGTCGGGTTAGGCCTACTACCTCTTCTGACTAAATAGATTAGGGTTCACGATAAGTCTAGACAATGAAACCATGGGACCTTAATTGGGTTTCTTATCCTCCCCTAACTTGCTCTATGCTAACAATCAAAATTTTTTGAATACAATATGCTAGGTATTTAAGAACCTAACGACTCATCTTGATTGAAAATTATCTCTTGTAATTGAGAGAGGTAATTAATCATAGTAGAACTTGTGCTTATAGGAAACCTAGAGCCAGCCTTATTATTCTAATTGTAGTAGGTTCCATTGTCTACATTGCATAGAATGCATGCTTGTCTTTTACACTTCAATGTTATACACTTTTAATCTCGTCAGTTCCAATCATGAGATAAAGTTTTCCAATTCTTTTTGGTTTTGGCAGGATATTGGGGTATGTATCTAATAGGAGTACATTTAGGCTATAGCATTTTCTTTGTGAATGGAGCATCAACTATTGATGGAAGCAATCAGTATACAAGGAGTGGTGTTTGGATTCTTTGCATTATATTTTGGTAAATTTATCTGATTTTTATTGCTTTCATGTCTTCTGTTTTTTATTTCTCTTGAAAATTTTCTTCATAAATTCCATCATTAATATGCGAACAATTAATCATATTTTTGTTTAACGAATAGGTCATTGACTATAATTCTGGGCAAATATGTGGAAAGAGTTTCTCGACGAATGGTAAGAAATTCTACTTTAGCATGCAAGTGTTTGAACACATCTTTGAGTGGACTCCCTTGACATGTTCTTGGAGGCTGGGTTGAAATATGACCCTTGTGCTGAATTAACTAGAGGAAATTAGTTGTTTCATCTTAAAATCGCCAAAATGTGTTCATTTTTTTCAGTAATTGCATATTATTTGGCCATTTTAAAAGATTCCCTTTGGATTTTCCATTAACGAAAGAAAACTACATTAATAATCAAATAAATAAATATCTTTGCCTAATCAGGAAGATGGGGTGTCCTAACTAAGAAAATAAATACAAATATCTCCTTTCAAAATAAAATAGATGGCATTTTGGCCTAAAATATAATGTATGTCTTGATGGCATATGGTTGGATTGCGTCTTTTTTAAGTATCCCATTGGGGGGGCGGAAGGGATAACTTTTGCATAAACTATTGTCAAGTCGTCACGTGAAGGGTTAATGTGACTTGACCTCTCAGTAAATAGAAGCATCTTGACCTCTGTGCAAGGTATGCCCTTATTACCTGCATCAACTTTAATCGAATTTCTTTAAATTATGTTGATATTTAATTATTCTCAGTTCTCCTGACATTAGAATTATATTTTGGATACAATATTCAATTATCCTATGTGTAATTTGGAACTACCTGGCAATATCTGAGTTAAGGGTTCTATAGTGTAAAAATGCAAGTTTTATATTGATATGACATTTCTTTTGAAATGTCCATGCCTTAAATTGAATCATCTAAGTGGAGGGAGGGTTGATGAGGAAGGTAAATGTAAGAAATGGAGGGTGAAAGGATAATCTGGTGGGGTGGGTCTGGTGTCATGCATCCTTTGGGAGTTCAACTCATCCATTAGCTGTTTTGGATTATATCTATTTGTTGGACTTACAAGTCATTTTAACAACTATCTGATTATTTGAGTCATTTGTAATTTAAATGTTATGGACATTATTATTTTCAATGTCACTTTGAGTCATTTGCTGTTAAGTTTGTTTATTTATCATTGAGATACCTGCTTTATAACAATATGGTTATTTGGTCTAAAATTAATTAACTTCGGATGTTTATGAATGGAAAATTGATATATTATGATATATTGATGCTTCATGAGGTATGAGATCAAAAAAATCGTCTAGAAGTAATCTCTTGGTTAAAATTGTGTTTTCTTTTTGGTTACGATATCATGGATAGAGAATTAGGTTTACATTTAATGAAAGATGGGTGGGAGACGACAAAAATGCATAGATTAATAAAAGCAAAAGAGAAAAAAAAAGTCGTTTAGAGTGTTTTCATCAGTTTTGTTAATCACTTTAAATTGAGAACGGACTTCATATCCATGGAAGAAATTTTCATCCATCAAGATAATATGCTCACAAAATTAAACAAGCGTAAGTTCAAGCAGAAGATTATGCACGTGATAACCTCCAGGTCAGTAGAAACAATTCAACCATTTTCTATGGCACCCCTTTATTTCCCACTTCAATTATGATGGAATATCTTCGAATTTTATTAATCTTTAATTATCCTCATTGGCATTGGAATCATAATGTGGATACAATGTTTGTTCCATGTGAAGTTTGAACTACATGTACAATCTCGAATGTCCAACTAAAAGTCCAAAGGTGTATAAAGACTTTCTAGTGGACAAGACACCTGAAATATTCATTCTTAAATAAGATCCTTTTGGCAGGAATGTGGGTGATTAAGAGAATGAAAGTGGATGGATGGTAGAAGGGTGAGTTGTTGGGTGGGTGATGGTGACAGGCAACCTCGGAGTTTATCTGAATCATTTATTATTTGTGCTATGTTGCAGGATTTATTAACAATTTCAGCAATTGTCTAAGGTTATTTGAACCATTTTATGTCACTTGGATTTCATAGATATTATCTATATTATCAAGGTCATTCTACTCATTTTGTTATTAAGAGTGTCAATTTGTCATTGAAGACCCTACTCTATTATTTGTGTTTCTCAAACTGAAATTAGTAACTTTGTATGCTAAACTGTGAGAAAATATTTCATTTCTTCCAATATTTTGATTCTTCGCCATTATGAAAAACTAAAAAAAGTATTCGAAGAGGCTCTCTCTTTATTTAAACATGAATTTTATTCATCTAGTTACTTTTATGCTCTTCAAAGAGAGAGAGAGAGAGAGAGAGAGAGAGAGAGAGAGAGAGAATCCTTGTTAAATGCGTGGAATATGAAAATGTTCTTCAATAGTTATTCACTTATTCTTCTTATTCAAACGCGAGGCTTGTTTGTCTAGTTATTAATCTCATTATTAAAATATTTAATTTTAGATATTCTCACTGTCAAATCACTTATTAAAGCTGTTTCTTGCAGTGCAACTTGGCCTATGTCACGCTTGTTTTGGCCCTGAATATGCAGGTAATTAATTATTTCTACCCATTGCTAAGCTTTCTATATATGATTTCTGTAAGGAGTTATAAGCTGCTTGTTTTCCTGCGTGTGCCTCTTCCGTTTTGAATTTTTGTTTTCCAGGTATTGTCTGTATTTATGCTTTCAGAATTTATTTCTGTGAAGACCTTTGTTGCTTGAAAAAGTATTCAACCAGAATCTACTCGCATCTTTCCTTCTGGTCAGTTTTGTGTCTTAAATTCACTCAGTTTAGACCTTTAGCTTGAAAACTAACCATAGAAGTTCTTTCGGTACAGGCAAACATGCTTACTGGTTTGGTAAACTTAACCATAGATACGCTCTCTGCTTCCTCTTTTGCAGCAGTTAGTATATTGGTTGGGTATATGCTGTTCTTGACAGCTGCTGTCAGTTTTGTTTGGTTTCACAACGTTAAGTTGAAGTTTTGGTGAATTGGTTTTCACAACTCAGCAGCATTTTGTATCTTTTTATCTTATGGCTGATCATTCGAGTCTTTAAAAAGATAATTTGTTTGTATTTTAATTGACCGTTTGTTTCGGTTTTTGAGCTGTTGAATTTTCCATCTAATATGTTAGTCATGTGTCATTTTATAAAGGGATAATTCCCACTTGATCTATATATTTTTTGCCGTAAGAAGTGTTAATATGTAATTTAAATTTGAATGTGACACTATGGAGATATGATTCAACATGACATTTACTTGAGCTATGTCACATTTTAATTATGGCCATTGGTTACTTCTCAAAGTGGAATTCACTCTTAATAAATAACCTTGACTCTTTGTTAAGATCAAAATTTCTATTATTTTGAATAAAAACATACCTTTTAGAAGTACAAAGATTTAACACTACCATTCCCAGTCGGATGCAAAAGTGGAGGGTTATTAGGTAGTCGAGTAAAATTTGTCGAAATAATCGTGAATCAAATCATTGTGTTAATCTTGGCGTCCCAGCGGCCTTTGTAACGAATCTGATGAAAAATGTAAGAAATTTACATAGGCAGTGCGATGTTAAATAAGCAAGGGTTCCCACATTTTGCGGATGCGGGCAAAAGAAGTTAGTCCATGAAACTAGAATTAGGTTAGGATCTTGGAATATAGGTACTCTTGTAAATTAATGGAATTAATAGATATTATGGTTCATAGAAAGATAAATATTTTATGTGTTGAAACTAAATGATGGTGAGGTGCAGGAGATTGATAGTTTAGGTTTTAAACTTTGGTATTGAGGTAAAAGTAGAACTAAATGGTGTAGGTGTGATTATAGATAAAAGTTTGAAGGATAATATTATTAATAGATGTGGAGATAGAATTATAGCTTTAAAGATTGTTGATCTTAAGATTATGTTATAGTATGCTTATATCAGTAGGCTTGGAGGTAAGCGTAAAGAAAAATTTTGGAATGAATTAGAGGGATTAATACAATGATCTCTTGAAGAAAAAGTATTTATTGGAGGAGATTTAAATGGGCGTATATTGGTAGAGTAGTAGAAGATTTTAAAGTATTCAGTGGTTATGGATTTGGAGTTCTAATGAAGAAGGTGACTATATTAGATTTTCTTTATGATTTTTGTAATTCTTTCTTTTTTAAAGAGATGAGTATTATTACTATAAAATGGATCTAAAAAAACCTGATTGATTATTTTACGATAAAAAATAGATCGTTTAAATTGTAAAGATTGTAGGTCGTGAAATTTTAAAAGTCCGGCGTATTTATTAGTTTTTTATGATGAAAGGTTGTAAGAGAAAAAATAAATTAAATTATGTCTCTGGATTAGATGGAGACACTAAAAATTTTTAAAAGAAGATATTAGAATTTGGGGTGTTCAGAAACGCGTTATGTGGGAAAAAAATATCAAGTGAAATTAAGCAGTTCTTAAGATGTGCTTGGAGAATCAAAAGGAAAAACTTTTTAATAAGAATAGTTGGTGGTGGTGTCGAGAAGATAAAAGATAAAAGCGTTGTTATAAAACTTGGTTTAGATGTAAAATTGGGAAAAGATATAAAGTGGCGCTGTAGAGATTAAAAGATATATGTTGCAAAAAATTTAGCTTTAGTGATTTTGATAGATTAGATAAAGAAGGTGAAAGATGTATGTATAAGTTAGCAAGAAGATAGGAGAAGTAAAGACATAGTTGAGTCGCGAGGTATTAAGGATGAAAATAATAAAGTCTTTTCTTAGAAAAAAGATATTGAAAATAGGTGGATGAGATATTTTGATAAACTTTCAATGAAGGATCGAAAGACGATTGATTTTAACAACCTTAATACCCTAAACAATAATAGAATTTCATTTCTCAGATAGTAAATGCAAGTTAGTGAAGCTTTAAAGAAAATGAAATGTGGAAAAATTTGGGGCCGGATGATATTCCAATAGATGTGTGGAAATGTTTAGGAGATCAAGGAATTTCTTGGCTTACAAATCTTTTAATGTTATTTTAAAGACTAAAAAGATGCAGAGATGAGTGGAGAAAGAGTCTATTGGTTATATTTAAGAATAAAGGTGATTACAAGAGTGTGCAAATTAGAGTTAATGTGCCATACATTAAAATTATGGGAGAGAGTAATTGAGCATAGGTTACTGAAGAGTCTCCAATCAGTTTGGTTTCATGCCGGTAGATCTATGGATATACATTTGTTAAGAGGGTTGATAGAGAAGCATAGAGAAAGTAAGAAGGATCTATATATGATATTTAGAGAAAGCTTATGATAAAGTCTCGAGATGTTCTTTGGAGAGTTCTAAACGAGAAGAGTTAATATTGGTTATATTCAAGTTATTAAGGATATGTATACTGAGCTATTACTTGTGTCCAAACACAAGGAGGATTGACAAAATATTTTCCTATTTCGCTTGGATTACATCAAGGATCAACATTAAGCCCTTATCTTTTTTACTTTAGTTATGGATGCTTACGAGGCATTTACAAGAAGATGTACCTTGGTGTATGCTTTTTTCGATGACATTCTTCTTGTTGATAAGACTAGAGAGTCCAACGTAAACTTGATTTATGGAGGTCAACTTTAGAGTCTAAAGGTTTTCGCTTTTAGATCTAAAACCTAATATATGGAGTGTAATTTTAGTTGTAAGTTTTAGTGATAGTGTTGTGACTTTAGGATCAAGTCATGAGTGATTGATCTCAGGCTATTGTCCAAAATGATGGTGAAAATTTATGAGAATTCAAGTTGGATGGTTGAAGTGGAGGAATGCCTATTATGTGATAGAAAAGTTCAAAACTTAAGGAAAATTTTATAAGATGGTGGTAAGACACATGACTTATGGTGCAGAATGTTGTGACAAAAGCATAAGGAGTTAAGTGTTCAGAGATGAGGATGCTTAGGTGGATGAGTGGCTTTACTCTTAGAGATAGAATGCAAAATGAGTATGTTAGGAAAAGTTGGAGTATCCAGGTGGTAGATAAGATTAGGAGAGTCCTTAGATGGTTTTACCGTCCGATGACATTAGAGAGATGATTAGATTTTGCTTTACGAAAAGACAAGACGCATTGTTAAGATGGTATAAATGGCGGATGATAAGACTTTTGGTGTGGATTCTTGTTGTTGTTGAAGGATTGTAAGTGGATTAAATATTTTTGTTGTTGTTGTAATTCTCAGAATGAATGGTGGTATACTTGTGGCAATCATAAATTAGGCCTTTAATAAGAACATCTTACAACTTATCATGAAGTTTTTGCTACTAAAAAGTAATTAGAAAATGACATTAAAATTACTTGCCTTCTTAAAGTGGAGTTTTCCTTATTATGTGTGGCTCTTAGCCTCTAGCTCTTTGAAAAATGCTCATTTTTAATGGAAAAATGTAACAATTTTAATGTGTTGTGACTAAAAAATCACTATAAATGTTTATGATTATTGATACAATATAGGCCTTCAGAGTAAGTCTTATCCCTAGCTTATATTATCTTATCATTTCTCACTATCATCGAAGTAGCAAGTCTTTGTACATTTGAATAACCATTTTTCATAGAATGCAGTTTTGAAAGTAGGGCTTACCTTTTGATTGGTTGTGAGAATATATAAAAAAAATTTTAAAAAAAACAAAAATAATAAAAACAAAAAAAATAAAAAAACAAAAATAAATAAATAAAAAATAAAAAATAAAATAAAAAAAATTAAAAAATTTTTTAAAAAAATAAAAAAATAAAAAAACAAAAAATAAAAAAAAAACAAAAAAAATAAAATAAAAATAAAAATAATAAAATAATAAAAAAAATAAAAATAAAAATAAAAATAAAAAAACAAAAAAATAAAACAAAAAAAATAAGAAAAAAAAAAAACAAAAATAATAATAAATAATAATAATAATAAAAAAATCACATGTCTCAATTGGCATGTATTATTTGAAGAGATATTTCACAAAATGACACTTTCTTCATCACTTTTATTTATTACTAACAGTAATTAGTAATCGTCATTTTAGTCAGTGTTTAGTTTAATCTCTCATAATTTTAACTCGACATTTTCTAATTCTACTCTCCTTGATTTCGCCATGATTTTCATCACAAAAAATAAAATATCATGACATTATTATTTATGTGCATTCAAATCACCTTTATATATTCCCTTGCTTAAAGCCTTGATAAAATTTTGAAAACGATATGATTATAATTGATCTCTAAGCAATAATGTCTTCATGATGAATCATCTATATAAACCATATTATATCGATCAAAATATGCTGAAAGAGCTCCATTCTCTCATTCTATATATAGCTTTCTTTAGGTAAAATCAACGCCATAAAAGGGGAAATCAATATTTTTAACACTAAAAATTCACTATTTATTAAACTAACATTCTCTTCTATCTATTTTTCATTTTGTCACTCAAATATCAAAATTTATAATAAAATCTCAACCCATGTCTTTCGTTCTCTCTCTCTCTCTCTCTCTCTCTCTCACTCAAATTACTTATGCTTCAATTGTGGTACATTAAAATTTATGGGTTATAAACAAACTTTGAGTATTATGTATGTAATTTCCCCTAAAGCTTTACAATTCTCAATTATTAAACTATTTGATGTTTCTATTCTCTTCTAAGTAATTTAACCATTGAAAATTATTAAAAATGATAAAAATATATAAATTATTAGTAAATTAATTAGGCCAATGATTACACTTGAATAGAGTACTATAATTTAGTAAATTATAAAATATACTCAAAATGGCTATAATTTAATTTATTTAAATATTTACTAATTAATAAAATATTAATTAAGATATTTCATAATATAAAAATTATAAACGCCACATGTCAACATCTTGTTCATTTGTGATTAAACCTTAAATCGTGAAAATCATAATTAAATAATCGTTCATGATTTTGTTCGATTTAACAACATTTCCAAATATTATTTAAGGTTTTACGCCCAAATTTTATTTATTTATTAAATTCTGATTAAATTTAATCACACTCGGCTTCCGCCTCTTCCAACCGCCTCCGTCAGGGGTCTCTTCGCATTTCCAACCGCAGGTCGCGAGCCCGTTGCGTCCTAGAAAGTCCGAGGGCAGCATCACCGTCGACCGGAGAGCAATGGCTGATGCGGAAGATTTGGAGGAGAAAATTAATTACAACGCCCTTCCCATCCCTTCGTTCCATCTTGGCGGAGATCCATCTTTGGATCTGCCCTTAGTGGCTAATCTCCGTTGTGGACTCTGGTACTCTCCGCGGTTTGAGGCTACTTGCTACTTTAAGTCCACCGACGGCCACGCCAACAACTGGTCTTTCAGCACCTCGCGCCTTAACCTCCACCTCGCCCTTCTCGCCGGTACATCACCATGATCATTTTGGTTAGATTTTGTTGAATGATGTTGTATAGAGGATAGGGTTTGGGTGAGTATGGCTAAAAGGTAGCGTTGTTTGAGTTCTTTTTTTGCCATGGTAGGGCAGAGAGGAGGATGCATTATAGTCGATTCTACACGCAAGGGGAAGCGCTTCCCTGATAGCATGTCGAAGACGATACCTATATGGACTTGTGTGTTGAATCGAGCAATAGAGCGGCGGTTGAGGAGGATGCCAAGACAGATTCAGGGAGATGGTCAACCAGTATGTGTAAGGATTGTGTGTGTGTGTGTGTGTGTTTTTTTTTTTTAAATTTTTCGGTTTGTGGGAATTTATTTATTTGTTTTTTAAACTTTGAAGCTGTTTTCCAATTTAACGTAGAAATCAGAGGTCCCTGTTTTGTGGTTTGAGATTTTGAGTGGATGTTACTACAAATTGTTGTGTTACAGCAATTATTGGACTTGGCAAGTGTATTTGCTCTGTTTATTTTCTGTCTGTTCATTCATTTTGATATTTATTTCTGCTTGTTTTCTGTTAGTCGTAGCTCATTGGCTAGATTTTGGTCTCGTTTGATTTTACATCTTAAGGAGGTGCAAAGTTACTATCTAATAGCTAATTTGTAGAGCAATTTTAAAACTCTTCCAAAAATAGTGTTTTTTTAACACAATTTTTTTTTGCAGGACATGAGTATCTCATCTGGTGAGACTATGGAAAGGTACATATCACCTGATTGGGATAACTCCTTGCATCTTCCACTATGGATTTCTAACATTGAGAGAGCTGCCATAGAGGATCATGTTGAGGAATGGACCAGGCAGTTTGAAGCTTGTGGTGCCGATATAGGTTCACTTGCATCAATAATTGAAAAGCCACTTCGTCCGTTGTGGATTTCTCAGAAGACTGTGATCTGGTTGAATGAAGTACCTGAATATAATTCATGGGATTTCACACCTATCATTCTGGTTTCAGCTTCAGCATCTTATGGAACAATTCAACAAAGAAACACCTCAGAATTTAGTTGGCATTACATTCCTGGAGCTGGAGATGATGAAGAGAGTTGGGCACGAGGTTTACATCCTGCTTTATTTTGGAAACATGTATATAATCTTATTGATTCAGGTCCTAGCACGTTTAACCAAAATGTTTCTGAGCTCGTTGAAAAAGACAGGGTGTACCGTGCCCAAAGGGGTGATTTTTCTCAAGTTAAAATCGAAGCTCAGAAGAAACTGATGAACAATGCTGAGCAGTCTTGTATGCCAATAACATCTGAACTTTTGGTTTCTATGAGTGCTAAATCATCCAATTCAGAGTGTTGCTTATTTTGGATTGGTTCAACTAATGTTGCAGTAGGACCTACAACAGATGGTAATATAATTTGTCCCTTATCATTTCTTTTTTGCTGTATTGTACAGATTATTTAATGCAAAATGAAGTTTGGGTTCTCTAGTAAATAGAGTTTCCATTTCTCAGATAAAAGTATCAATTTAACTTCTCCTTAGTTTTTGTTAGAACAAGATCTAAAAGTCAATTTCTAAAAGTCAATTTCTTTTAGACTAGTAGTGTTCTTGCTTGTGGTCAAGTGTTCTTGCTTGACCACAATGGCATGCACATTTTATTTGTTTTCCTATTGGCTACTTCACAAATTTATATATATATAAACGCAGTAGTTATGTAGTCCACCTATTTATGCTTAGATTTTTCATTGTTGGACTACTTTTATCCAATCTGATACTTAAAGGCATGTCTAAATGGTTGAAATCATCACCATTATTATCATTAGTCTTATCTCATTTATTTAGGATTAGTGTTATGAATGCTCCTTTTTTTTTCATTCATTTTTTATGAGTGTTTTCTGAGCTTGAGGTATTTATGCATATATTTTACTAGTCATTTTAAATTTTTATCAAGGTAATGTTAGGTCTATTCTGTTTTCTTGCTAAGTACTAATAATATGAACTCATCTGGAGAATACATTTTCTGCCCTTTGGTGTACTAACTACCTAAGTTTATTTTTAATATCTTATCTTCAATAGCTGTTCGCCCTTTTTTTTTCCTAATATAATCATTTCTTAATCTATTTTTTTTTAGTTTTATCAAACATCCATCTTAATATTCTTATATTTATAACATGCAGCTTAGCTATTTTTGACTTTTTCACAACCTAAAATTTTTTATTTATACATTGCTAGGCTAATTTATAAAATTTAACTTAGCTTCCTTGATATCTTCTTGTCAAATAAAACTCTCGAGACACAACTGCATCATTTTAATCATCTAGCTTTAATTCTAGAGTTATTTCCTCATCTATATCTTCGTTAATTTGTTTAAAAAATTCAAGATACTTAAATCTCTCTCAATTAGGTATCACCTACTTAAATCTCTCCCAATTAGGCATCACCTTATCTTCTAATAATATTAAACACTAAGTATTAATACATAGCCATTAAAATTATATATTAGTTTAATAATCTTTGTTTTATTAATTCTTTAGTCCCTTTTATTCTAAATATTTCTTCCATTGTTCTAATTTTTTTATAGTGGATTTTCACATCATACATTGACACCACGTTTTAAATTTCTCATGTATCCATTTCTATAGCCAATATAAATTAATATGAACTCAAACCGATCCATAATGTAAATCTATTTCAATTGAAAATTCTTCGATCATATGGAATAATGGAACTAGGAATATTTTTTTGTCTCCATCTCAGGATGCAATGAATCAACCACCTACAAGCGAGAGATTAGAGGAGAGAGAAAAGAGAACTAAAGGGTGGAAGAGTACTAAGGAAATTCAGTATTCATTCATATATCATATTGATTTAAAAGCTCTTGCATCCAACTTGCTTTTATAGAGTGATGTTTAAAGCAATAGAAAATATGCAAATATTAAAGACACCAAAAGGAATACTCGAAATGAGTAAAGTCTTCATGAAAGGATTCTTTTTCAAGAAGAAAGAAATATTTCTAAATTTAGAAAGGTTTATTCAAAAAAACCTTTCTTAAATAAGAATTCTTAGTATTTGATTATAATATATAAAATAAAATTAGTAATAACAGTCTTTTGATGATCATGCTCTACATCAATTTCCTTGGATGAAAAGATATCTTTCTCGAAAAGTTGAATAGGTGCATACTTGATGTGTTGATGTCGAGGAGGATACAACAAAATATGATGATGCAAAGCTTTTTCTTACTTCTAGAAGTAGACAAATAATGTATTTTGGAGGACATAAAGGAGGGCACAAACTATCATAGTGAATTGATGTAATGATAGGTGACTTATCAACTAATGAATGATCTAAAGCATTGATCTTCAATTTAGGGAAAGGATTTCATAACAATAAGTTGTAACAACAATGATAACATATAATTGACCTTTAACACTAATGATTGGGTGTGCAACATCATAGAGAATCATGGAACATCTAGTAGATCTATGTTAGGTTTATGGATCAACATCATTAATTGAGTGTAGCTCAAGGTTTGTATCTTTTTGGATATGCTTTTAGACTCAAGCTTAGATGTCATATTAGACTTAAGCTCAAGCACTCTATTTGGATATTGATCAACATTCTTATTAGCATGGTTATGTAAGGTTGGTGGACTTGTTGGGATATATGAAGTGTGTGAAGAATTTGGGATTAGAGGGGCTAATGAAATAGATGAAGCTTATGGAATTCAATATGATCGTTGAGTAGATTGAGTTTGTGCAACTCTAGGGGTTAGCGGTGCAGATGAAGAGTGTTTGATCCATGTAATATAATTATTGAGCATGTTTAATGAAACATTGAATCTATCACCATTATTAAAAGAGTAATAATCATGCATATAAGAATAGGATGCTTGATAAGATCTTGGATGATATCCACATTTTAATATATAATTATGATTTAATTTGTAAGGACACTTTCTAACAAAAAAATGCATATGAATCATCCTTTTTCTAAGTTGATATCATGTTAAGTATGTGGATACTTGAACTAAGATATGTATTATGGTGATAATGTCTTAGGAAAAGGTTGTATCAGGAAGGTGGGCTTAAAAAATGGCTTATGATAAGTAATTTTTTCCATGATGAAAACAAACCTTGACCTAGAAAGGCGTGAAAAATGCATTAAAGGAAAGAGGGTTTGTTAATAGTTTAAGATGAGATTCTTGTCTTTTGGAGGATGATCTTATTTCTCCAAGAGCAAGCCAATGAAAAGGCTCCAGTGAAAATCTTTTTTGATTTTTAGATGTTTAGGTTGCAATTTGGATAGTATGGGAGGGTTATACCATTTTTTTTTCTTTCTTCTTCTACAGGGTGGTGCTAGTTACAAGATTAGTAGGGATGATGTTTTATAATTTAGGATTATGAATAGATGGTGATGATGGTGGTGGCCATGTTATGGAGTTAATAAGAAGTGCACATAATCATAAATCAATTTATCATAGTATATGAATAACTCCTTATCATTGTTTCACTATAAGGCCAATTGATATAGATGTGGAAACATTTAGACTCGATGGATAATAGTTAGATAGATAAGGGAAATATAATGTGGATGCGGATGTATTTGTGGTAACGTTGAAGAATATATAAATTCCCTATGGAAGGAGAACCCTAATGGGTGAGAGAATAAGGCAATTGGGGAATAAATGAATGAATGTCTCAAAAGAAGGGTGACATGAGTTAGAGAGAAGCGGAAGGAAGTCTCATAATTAGAAGCAAGGGGCAAAACATCAAGAAATCATTTCTTCAATTCATCATAAACCTTAATTATTGAGTTAGAAGATATTATGCTCATTTTATAGAAATTGGCTTTATTGAAAAATCATAAAATTATCTTTGAACAAATGAAAATTGTTAAATTAATCTTGATTGACATTAAATACTTTAATAATTAACTTAAATACAAATAAAGATGAACACACAACAAATTCCTAACTAAAGACTAAAGGTGCTAGCATCATATTAATTTTTTGGGATACAAAGAATTTTACCCAATAGAGTATTAATGCTATTAGAGGAGGAATTGGAGGTATTAACAATATTGTAGAGTTAGTAACATCTATCCTGGGGAAGAAAGATAAATAATAATTCCATCTCAAAGCAGTGGTATGAATGAGAAATTCATCTAGAGAAGAGACAATGGGAAAGAACCTCATCATCCCCAAAATCATTAGAAGATTTTCCTCAATTATATAATTAAAACCCTAGAAAGAGCTGTAGAAGCCTAGAGGTTTTCATTCATATTGCTAATCTAACTCAACGTGGTGAAGAACTGCTTATGATTGGTGGAAATGTTGAAACCCTCACTAATCCAGGTGGACAACTCATTTTTCATGATGCTTTTATTAATAAATTCAACATTTATTTTCTTCCTCAATTTTAATGGTTTCACCTTAAAATAAGCCAATGATGCACACAAGGTGATGATGATTTTTAAAAAAGGGAACAATTTAGTCCAACTTCTAATTGTTGAACAAGCTTAAGACAAAATCCAAGAGGTTGATCAGATATATGATCAATATTGAGGTCGACAAGAGGAGGAACCTGTTGATGGAGGGATGATGTAGTGGCCATTGTGGAGATGTTGCCAATGAAGACATCATCTTATTAGGAAGGCTCATGTTGGAAGGACTATTGTAAGTGACTAAATTGATGAATGCATGTTAGTAGGTATTGTAGGTTTGGTGTCAAATTGATAGTGAAAGAATAGACAACCTAATATAGTAGAGTTGGAGAGGTTGAGAGGAGAAGATTTTGGAGATAAATGCATGATTGTAAGGAAGGTATGAGGTAGAATAAAGAGAAATATATCATCTTTTGGAGCAAGAGGGGGAATTAAATGCCCAGAGGGATGCCACATGAAACCCCCTTATTTGATTCATTATAAACTGTGATTATGTGATTACTAAATTACAAGATATTAACCCAATTTATTAAAATATGGCTTATTCAAAAGTTATAAAATTATCTTTGAACAAATGCTTATAATTGACTTTGACGCAAATAAAGATAAAATAAAATAGATTTGTGATCAAAGATTGAAGGTACTTGCATTGTATCAACTTGTTCTTGATAGAGAGAAGAAGAATCAGTGTTGGGGAGAGGGACAATGAAAAGGGGCAGAGAAGAAGTCTATTTAGCTAATAGAGATGGAGAGATATCCAAAAAGAGAGGAGAATTAAAAATTCTCTTACATCTTATCTAAATTTATGAAATGAGATTCAAATAATAAGAAAACAAGCAAAAAAAAACAAAGAGGGACACCTTAAATGAGAATAAATTTTTGTGACAGAAACCTTCTCAATAAGAAATATGGACGACCTTTTATTGTAATGTTAAAAAAAAAACAACATAAATGGTCTTCTGATGATTATGCAATATATCATCTTCTAGTGTGGTCTATATTTTTTTCTTGATATATGGATTAGCTAATGTGGTTTTATTCATGAGCTAGGATAGAAATGATGTAACACTTGTTCATGATTTTGTTAGAAGTAGGCCTAGGTATTTTGACATGCACCACAAAGGGCAGAAGGTACATTAATGAGATGGATGTAGTATTTAGAACCAAGAAGAATAGATTAAAGGCAAAATGTTATAAAATATAAAGTTGTGCAAGAACGGATTTGTGTAAATTCAATTAATATTTTATGTAGCACTCAACATGAATGAATAGAGAAAGAGGATGCATAAAGTCAATCCTAAATAATTGGGTTATAGCTAACAATGATGATGGGGATATGAGGTAGACAATTTTTTGTGAAATATTGACAATATATGTTTGTTTTGGAAAGTTAGTCCTTTTTTCATCCAAGTTCATTTAGCAAGCTATGGTGTCTAGCATACTTGGACTTGAACTTTAATAAATTTTAGAAGTCAATTTAGGCATAAAAAGGGAGGGATTGTTGAATGTAGTCTTACCTTAGCATTGCAAAATGGTAGTATTTGTGATTTGAACCCATAACACCCAGATGTTAATAGAGGCATCTAAACTATTACTAGAAGCTCACCACCTAATTTAATGCTTACATTAACAAACTCTTTTAGTTAGAACTTGAATGTGAACATATTATAGTTTTTGTCAATTCTATTATATTGATCCTTTTGACTTATTTTTCATGGGTTTCCGACAACAGTGAACACCTTTGCTTGCGCTGATTGTATATTGAATTGTGACCCCACATCAGTTTCATCGTGCTCTACGTCAGAAGATGGCTATTTACATTTACCCATTCTGGTTTGTTATTGAAACTTGATATTTTGTTTTAGTAAGTAATAATATTTGCTCAACTCAGATAAACTTTCAAGTTTCTAAAAATTTGCTTTTTCTTTTTCTTTTTTATGTTTATTTAAATAGTCTTCAAAGTTGAACCGATTTTCCTTGATGAATAGCCTTCATGCGGCAATAAGGTTTGCAGGATTGCACTTAAAAAAAGGGAAGAAATTACTCATTTGTTGTCACAATGGTAAGTCATAGTACTCATTATACATATTGACGATAAATTTTACCTCTTTTTTTTTTTTGGTTTTTGCTTTTTGTAATATTTTTCTAGTTGTACTTAAATTTTTATATTGAAACTGAATAGTAATGAATAAACAAGTTATGTTATTACTTTGGTTGTAAAGGAGTTGAACATATGTGAACAATCTATTGAACAATCTATTGTTCAAGCATGGATCATTTATTTATTTATGTTCATATTTGACTTTTGTTCATTAATGTTTGCTATTTCACTACTCAAGTTTGATTTGATATTATTTGTAATGCCCATGTTCAGCTCGCTACTAGGTCGTTAGGATTAACAAACAATTAATTTAACTAAAACAAGCATAACAACAACAACAACAAACCTTTAGGTCGGCTATATGAATCCTTTTTTTTCTATTGTGTTCAATTAAGTGTCAAATTCTCATTTAATTCTAATAAACTCAAACAAATATATTAAACAAAAAAAAGTTGCAATGTTTTGAATACCGATGTTAATAAAATAAAATTAAAATCATAAGTAACATAATGATGACCATAACTAATAAGTAGCTTTTTTCCTTATGAATCAAATCTTTACAATATAAATAGTACAACTCTTCTAACTATATGCAAATGTAACAAATTACAATTTACATATTGAATTCTTACCTTAAGGGTTTTTGAAAAAGTAATTTAGAAATTATTATCTATAAACCTTTTGAAAGTAGAACTTATTTACAGGGCTTTAATAGCAATATTCTTTTTAATCCTACACTTCTAAGGCAATATAAGTGTCAAAACAATCCAATAAGGAACTAAAGAGAAATTTTAAGAGATATACATCTTCTGGGCAGGAAGACATGAGCTTTTTTACAAATAAAGCTGGGTTACGGTAAAAATTCTATAACCATGATAAACATCTAAGATTAATAGTAAACTAAAATAGTGAAACAAGATCATAGAAGAACAAATAAAATCACATCATTGAAACCTCAAAGGTTTCAGAGCGCTTGTAGTATCTATAGAAAGTGACAATGCCCAAAGGAATTGATCATCAATCATCGAAGACTCTTAAAAAACAATAATAAGTATAAAAAATGTATACTCAACCACTCAAAATCAGTCATACTGTAGCCTAATTAAGCTATATTGCAAAGTATCTCTAAGCTTACAATTTACAGTAAGATATAAATATAGACAAAAAATTATTACTAAAAGTCAAACAGTCGTGCCAAACCTAAATAAGTTGGCTGTTTGCAACTACTAAAAAAATCGTGATAACTAATATTCTACTTCACTGTTACACAAGCAAAAATAATAAGATCTTACCCCTAAGTGTGCTGACAAGTAGCAAGTGACAATCAACTTGCTATATAGAAAATTTGTTGATTACTATTAGTGGAACAACTAACCCGACTAGGGGTGTAAGTGAGTTGTGTCGGCTCAAACTTGGCTTTATAATGAGCTCGAGTACCTCCAAATGTATCATAGATGCTTTTGGAGTTATTTTGTTGAGTCCTATTTGAATTCAATTTGTAATTATAATTTTTTACGGGTTACACGTGTGCACTTAGGAGACTCGTGTTATTTCTATTTTAAACATTTCATTCTCGTAGGAAAAATTAGTTAGTTGATGGTAATATTTAGTTTTGTGTTAGTTATAATTTTTAAATTTATTTTATTAATGTGGATATTTGGAAGCCATGTTCATTTGAGTTCAGCTTAATAATAGTTCATAAACTACAATGAATTGTTAGTGAATTGAACTCGAACATTCCAAAAAAATATCAAACCGACCTCAAAGAGTTAAGTAACAAAGATTGAAGAATACAAACCAAACAAAAGAAGTACTACTACTACTAATAATAATAATAAAAATAAACAACAATAATGAGTGCCTAGCATTAATTCCTCATCTCAGGCATGTTCTCCAAAGCAATATTAATTTGCTCTCTTGTTCTTTCAGGAGAAGATATAAGCGTGTGTGTGCCTTGCTATATTGGCAGCGTTATTTGACGAGGAAGGTATGTTAGCACTTTTAAAGGAATGCCATCTAATTGTTTTGTTGATCTACACAATTGATGCATTCATTTTCATTGCATCTTACATTGAGTTGATATGCTTTACATCGATTTAATCATATAATGTACTCATCTTAAATTAAATTCAATGGCTAGAAAATTTATCATGATTTTGATCAGAATATTTTCACCCAAAATTTTCCCATTATATTGTTTGCATTTTAAAATATTATTCATATGCTTTGCTATAATCCTATTGTAGTTAGAAGGACTATTCCATGGACCTGTTACCTTTGGATTCCTCTTTGTTTTGTTAGCAATTTTAAAAAAGGATTTTGAATTACTCTTGGCGGCTGTTTTTATCAGCCATGGTGCATTAAGGCTTTTATCAAATAAATAGAATATTCCTAGAGGAAATAACACAATACCTTTTGTGGATGCATGTGTAGAAATAACTGACGTCAAAAATCGTTCATATTTTATATTTGGATTACAAAGTTTATGGAAGTTAAGTAGCTTTGAACTCAATTTTTGTTAGGACTGTCATTTAAATTGATTTTTGCAAAAATATTATGTTCAGTTCAGGAAACTACTTGAATTTGGTTCATCGCACATTGGTGAGCTGTTTAATGAATCTGAGAGCACTTATTGATCATATGTTACTCGATAAGAGCTTCACATATACACACAGACAGTTACACCAATAAAAATCATTAAATACACAAATATTTTCCCTGTGAAACCAAACATTCAGTTGAGAAATTATTGATGCATCTGATGGTGGTTTACTTGGGGGCCGTTTGAGTTCACTTTTATTTTTTGTTATTTATTTTTATTTTTATTTTATTTCATTTATGCTTTGATTTGAAACAAAATATATTTGATGATATTTATTTCTAAAAACACTCAAAATATTTAAGAATTATTTTGAGTATTTTTAAAAATAATATGATTTGTTTTCAAAAAAAAAAAAAAAATAATAATAAAAAGACATAACACACAATTCTGATGCATTTATATATTTAATATCTGAATTTTGATATTTATAAATATAATATTTTTCCCTGCATTAAAAAAAAATGGATTTTACTTCAAAAAATTAATGATGATGATATTTTTGATATCATATTAAGAATTTGAGTGTTATTTATGTTAATATGAAATTTTAAGTATTAGATATATAGATATATAAGAATTGTGTTATGTATGTAAACACCTTAAAATAAAAACACTTTAAAAAAATATATTAAACGATCATCTTTTAAAAAATAACAAGAAAATAAAAATGAAATGAACAAATTCTTAGCTTCTTGTTCATGTTCCACTCTCGACCTCAACTCTTAAGCAAAGTTTTTTCGACCTTGAACAAGCTGTAGTTTTGTTTCTACTCTTTCGCTCAATAATAAATGAACTGAGCCAAACAATAGACCCTCATCTTGCTGATTCTACATTTAGTTGCCCTCAAGCCCAGATTTAACCTACCTTATCTTGCTTCACCATGCTTTAATTATTTCCTTTTCTGTGCAACTCTTAATGCATTCATATATATATATATATATATATATATCAGGGTGTTTTGACGATGGGAAATTCTACATGTCTACAATGATAACAAAATGGGAGATTAGGAAGCGGCTTGTATTCATCTGCAAGTTTGCAGTGAATGCGCGGCCTTCTCGAGGAAATTTGAAGCAGGTATTTGGTTTTCTCAGGAGGGAGAGAGAGCTTCTTATTAATGCTAGTTCTATTATAGATGTTCATGCGCCAGAAGAAGGGAGAAGGTGTGCCTTCTGATGCAGTGCAGCAGATGCAGATCTTTTGAGGGTCAGATTTTGTTGTGAGATTGCGGCTTGTATTCATCTGCAAGTTTGCAGTGAATATTATTTGAAGCTGGTATTTGGTTTTCTCAGGAGGAGAGAGAGCTTCTTAGTTCTATTATAGATGTTCATGCGCCAGAAGGGAGAAGGTGTGCCTTCTGATGCAGATCTTTTGAGGGTCAGATTTTGTTGTGAGATTGTGTTTGTTGTACTTTTATTATTTATATGGTTACTTTATTTATGAATCTTTACGTAAGGTTTACTTATCTTTTAGATGATATTATTTTTTGGCATGTTTTAGCTTCTCTTGTTCTGTTTTAGGGATCCTTTGGTAGTATTAAGGATACCCTTAATTGTGCGGAATTTAGAGTTTCATGTGTGGAGTTATCTCTTCCTCTATTGGCCTCTACATATATACTTGATTGAATTTAAGATATGTTTTGACTAATGAATTGAGTTTCATTTTATAGATGCCAACATAAATCTCTCATGTAAAAGATAATTGTCCATAGGATTTAGGCTGAATTCTTCTACTCTTCTGTTACATCAGCCTATTGCCTAAATGATATTTACTAATACATGAAAATTTAAATATATGAGGGCTATGATGGATCATTTTGTGGTCATTCTCTTTTCAATTGGGCACGTTGCTCTACTTTTCAATTCCCATTATCTTAAATCCACCTTAGACTAATTTATTATCTGAAGCAAAATAATAATTTTAAAATTTATTATGCAGTTGAATATAATTAAAATTAATTTCAAAATCTGTCAAAAAAAAAAAAATTTTCATGCTTAATAATTAAAAATGAAATGACCACTTTCATGATGATGGTCATGCATATTTTAAGTCTCTAGAATTCATCTAGAGAATTTTAAGCCAACTCTTCTGTTTTAATGTGAGCCTCAAAAGCTCTTTCCATGCAAGAAGATATTACAATAAATAAAGTCTTAAAATTAAATTGCAAATGGGCAGTTTATTGCCAAATAATACAGAAATAAATTTATGACAGAAGCTCATACAGTTTGCTATGGTTACAACATTAAAAGAATGGCGAGGCTTTTTAAAGAATAAAACTTATATATGGAATATAAATATCACTTGAATTAAAGTATTGAACCTTTTCTTAGGAATCCTTTGCTTTATAAATATTATTAAGAGTTGACTCAGCTAGTTCAGCTGCTTTAGCTGCTCCATCCGATAGAATCCGATCCAAATAAGCCGGATCTGCAGTAATCTCCTTGTAACGATTCTGCCAAAAATGAGGAATTTAGGACACAATCAAGAAAAGCTAATAAAACAATCATTACGATGCAAAAAAATATATATATATAAGGAGGATAAAAAAAATTTAAATAAAAAAATAGTAAGCAATGTCAAGGCTAGATTTTGAAGATTCGCACAATAGGGTAGGATTGAGATTGAACTTATTACCAAGGGATCATTATGAACATACTCTCCAAGTTTGTTGGGAGTGAACTTCACGCCCAAACGTCACTCACAATCATTTAATGTTGTTTAGATTAATAAAACTACCCTGTCATAACTGAGATAAGTAATTCCACTATACGTGGTTACTTATTCGCAACAAATTCAGTGTGATGACAGTCCACCTGTGATTGTTTAGCACAAAATGATGGCATTGTAGTTTGACTTGAATAAGACTCGAGTGGGTTGTGATCATATATGATCAAAGTCTAGGAGGAAATTATTGAGTCAAAGTATACCTCTCCAAACCCTGCAACTTGGGTAAAATTAAAAGCCAAACCATGGCCCAATCTTAAATGTTCACCTTTCAAGCTCTAAGGGGATATTTGGTTAGCTGTTTATATATATATATATATATATATATATTAATCACCCCTTGAATCAATTCAAGATTTACTTTTGTTGTCTTGTATTTTTTTTTACTTTAAAAATATCTTATTAAGATTGTATTTAACATTGTCTCTCCACTAATAATAAAAATAAAAGGTAAATGACTTTCTCACCTAGGGTGATATTAGGCCACGATACATTGATATAGCTAGACACCTCCATATGTTATATAATCATGCAACAACAAGCCTTTATCCGACAGCATGAGATTGGCTACATAAATCAATTTTTTCCAATGTCCTATTAATCTCATATTCTCATTTAATTTTAATAAATTAAGGTCTTTTTTATACTTTCTAACTAAGTCTTTTTAAGTCTACCTCAACTTTTTTTAACAAAGACCAAATCTAATACAACTACATTTTGAATCGGGTCATCAAACAGTCAATATTTTATGTGATCAAACCACCTAAGGCCACTCTTTCTAATCTTATCTACCACTGGAGCTACTCCAACCTTAGCATGTACATATTTATTTCTCATTTTGTCTCTAAATGTAGAGCCACTCATCCCTCTTGAGCATCATCATCTCTACAACACTTAATTTTATGCTTCTCTTTTACTGGCCAACATTTTGTGACAAAATATTGCAGGTCTCACTATTATCTTATAAATTTATCCTCAAATCTAAGCGGTACTTTCTTATCATGCAATAGGCTTGATGCATTCCTCCACTTAAACCATTCAATTTGAATTCTACTATGAGCATCCTCATCTATATCATCATCACTTTAAACAATAGACCCTATATATATAAAACATTCACTCTTTTTAATGACTTGATCACTCATTGTCACCACTCAGCCACTAAATCTTCTACAACTAAAATTAATCTTCATGTATTCGGTTTTAGATCTACTCAAAACTCCTTTAGCTCTAAGGTTGACCTCCATAATTCAAACTTTTCTTGAACTCCTTCTCTAGTTTTATCAAGAAGAATATTATCAGCAAAAAGCATACACCAAAATATTTCCTATAAATGTCTAGTAAGAACATCTATAACTAAAGTAAAATGATATGGTGTAAAAGTGAAAGGTCTATCCATGGTATGTTTTATATGCATTTGTTTATGTGAGCACGTGCATGCATGCATGATGCATAACTTCTTAAGTAAAATCAGTATGCGTATACCAAAAATAACCTGAATTGGGTGAAGGTGATTGACCAACGCATCGGTGAGGTTTGTCTTGAAATCCCCCCAATTCATATTTTGGCATTCCAATGCAACTTCCTGTTAAAAAAACAAACTTATTCACCTTTTTCATAGTATCAATGATAAATACAGAAATAAGCTCTTCCAAAAGCCAAGACATCAAAATCAGTATTTTTCAGGGTACATCAAATTCAGAAAGCTGACATCTGCATATGCTGAATCTAGAAGCACACTCGTTCGATATGCTCAAATCTACTGTAGTATAAAAGATAGGATGATCGAAAAAGTTATTGAATTTGAATGGAATCAGAAATTGTACCTCCTTAGTTCGGCCAGTAACAAGCTGATAAATTGAGAGAAGATTGTTGCATTCAGGTCTCTCGGCGTTATCGAATTCCAATCTGGTGTAAAATTCAATAAAAACAATTCTAGTTGTCATATAGAAAAAAAATAACCAAGTTAAAGAAGATAACATAAACCATGCAATTGCATCACCATGAAGATGCAATGAACAAGAGAATGAAGCAACTTGAAGATAGTCAAGAATGCATTTTTAAGCATCATTATGTATTATCGAGAATTACAACACTCATTATTGTTACAAGGTACAGGAAAAATCATCAAAACAAACCAATAAGGGCACCACCATATTTACCTAATAACAAACTTCACTCAAAAGAGCTTGCAGCCTGGTTCAATGTTCAGCTAATCCAATGTTTGCTATCATCCTCAGCTATTTAAAGACATATTATTTACCAAAGTTGCAAGTGGCAGATCCAATCAGTTGAAGAAATTATTTAAAACCCAATTATTATGAGACCCATCATCTTGAAATTCAATACATGCTCTCAAGGCCTCACTTTATTTTAACTAGAAAAGTATCTCAACTTTTTTTGCTGTCATTTATTTGTTTATGGGGATTACATAAATAATAGATAATACATTATAATTTACATATTTAACACAAAAATTGTACTACACACACATCACCTCATCATCATGCAGCCAATCCCGCCACAGGTGTTCAGGCCAGTTGCCCCAAAACAACAAACTGCTTAAAATAATGGAAATTGAATCCAAAACTGAACCTTAACTACAAATCTAAACCTCAGAAAGCTCTTCCAGATCGATTTCAAAGGATGATCTCATCACTAGCTTCCTTGGTTGTGCCAGCAGTGAGGGCTGTCATGGAGCTGAGTGCCATGCTTCGCCGACAAACGAAGGGGTGGTGACCTGACTGGTGAGAGTGGCAATGAGGATGTTGATGAATAAGTAGGCAATGATGTTTGACTTTGTCGAAGGTGAGCCATGGACGCCATTCTTCCATCCTCTGTGGTTTGGGCTAAGAAAGGAGACAAGGGTTTGTTAATGGGAGTTCTAGCAAAATCTGGTGAGTTGTGGTATATTATATTAACAGATTTAATGGAGTACTAGACATGCAATCGGGAAACTTTAGGTATAAATAAGTAAATTATAATATTTTAGGTTCTATTTATGTAAATCCCCTTTATTTATTGAGATTAAGTACTGAATGATGCTTAGTTGATGTAATTTAAAGTATTTATACTTGAGCATGTATTATACTTAATAGATATTCATTATTAACACTCTCATGGCTGTTTGGTTTGGTGAAAACTAAACAAAAGGTCAAGTGTTTGCACACAAAGTATATTTTTCATGTTTGTTTTAAATTTAATGACATAACTTTACTTCGTGGTTCAATTTCTTAACAAATCTAAAATCAAACAAATTACTTTATATTCAGCTCTTTTGAAACAAACCGACGCCCACTCAAATAATTATATAGGACAATTTTTAAATTGCACTAACAAGTACTTGCATTTTACTATGTTTTGATTATATTAGCTAGATCAATTAATAAGACAAAAAAAATTCTCAATGCAAAGGCTTGGATACAAGTTAGACGATAAATGAACTTTAGACGCAAACTCTAGAATATCAGCGGTTAATGTTTTCTACCAAGCAGTAAAAAAAAATTTCTATGGAATCAAACCAATACAGAAACTGTCTGCTGCATAGCAGAGCATCAAATGCGTATAAAAAAAATTAGTACAGAAACTTCACCATGAAATTACAGAAATAATATCAACTGCGTTGTCACATGTGCAGCGCATACAAGGGATAAATACCATGCATGGGGGTCATAAAAGCATATCTGCAATATATAATATAGAAAAGGAAAAATAATTGCAGTAGAGTTCCATTACAAACCCTGGAGGCGAGTCAGTTTTGCAACGCTTGATCTTGTTAGCAATGACCTAAATTCAAAGAACAGATGCAGCAGAATGATTAAAAACACACGAATGTGAATAGTAACATAACATCTGGTAGATGACCATAACATTATCAAATAAGAAATAACCTCAAAGAATACTAAACTACAAATTCTGTTTTGGTCACTGCATGTGGCTTCAAGATAACTATATCGAATATAGTTGAGGAAAGTTCAGTATTTGCAAACCAACTAAAAAAGACCATGCAGTCTAAATACACGCTTCAAAAATCAAATTGTTGATAAAAAAAGAATGACAAGCCTGACTTGGAGAATAAAACATAATTGTTAACTTCTATATATAACCTGCAAGTCACTTGATCAAATGCAACAATGATTGTGAAAAATGAAGACAATTCCTTAGAAAAATTAACTAGGGACATCCTTATTGCATATAAACAACACTCGCTGGTCACTCATTTTCAAATGGATCGTCTCAATGCATAAGATATGCCAAAACGACCTGAATAGACCCTCTTGTTTGGTTCAAGTATCAACATGGTGACATGATTTATGCACACGAACACCAAAAAAAAAAAGAATGCGAGCTCAAAGAAAATGCATTTTCAAAAAAAAAAGGGTGCTTTTACAAAAATTAAATAACAAATAAATAATAAATAAAAATAACCAACAAAAATATACACATAATAATAAGCATTATGTATATATAGACAATCATATAAATTTCAAAATAATAATAATAATAATAACATTTGTGATAAACAATATACACAGATAAGTACGTGTAATAATAATATACATTTATGTATTTACAATAAATAATAAAATAATAAATATAAATTAACATATGATGAATATAGATATTATGTGTTAAATATATCTGATACGTACAATAACAAACATAATAGTAATGATTACATTATCTATATAAAGAGAAAGCACTAAAGAAAAAAAAGTAAAATCTCTCGGGATAAATTTTCCAATTTTTTTCTTCTTTAGTGCCATTAAAATTGCTTAATAAGACAAAAATTAAACGTCTTTGTAATACTAAAAACTTTAAAAAGGTATAATTAAAATTTACACCACAATTTTTGCTTGTATAAAATAATTAAAAATATTTTTATTAAATCCTACATTTTATTTCAAACATTTAAATATATAAGCATATTACCAATTATAAATTAATTTCTCAATTACATAATTTGACCTACAATATTTAATGATACTATTGATGAAGGATAAATGTAACTTATTATGATATGAATTTGATTAAACTAATAATTTTTAAATTCTTATAAATAAGCAATGATATACATACTATTATTGACCACAATTACAATGGTACGAACATAACAAGGTTAAATTGATTTAAGTTAATATTATATTAACCACATAATATATTTAATTTTTATAAGTATAAAGAAAGAGTCAAGAAGTAATGAATGATCTAATTTGTGGTAGATTTAAAGTGACTAGTGGTTAATCGAAAATAATTTGAAGTCGATATCTACAAACGGTCAATCGTTATGGAGAACTTGTTCCTTAAAAGTTATCTAAAAGTTGTGATCTCACACATTCAAGTAATTCTTCACTAGAGAGGAAATCACACAAAGAAAGTAAAAGAAACTCATGAAAAAAAATTTTATTACAAAAATCAAATGCTTAACATTACAAGAGCCTCCTTATTTATAAGATTGAGAGAGAGACTTAAAAATACTCAAACCTAACTCCAAAATCAAGTCTACCACCATCATAAACATACTTACCACGATTATCAAACCTACTACCATTATCATACTTATCGCCCTTGACATACTTATCACCATTATCATATCTACCACCATAACATTCATATATGAGTTATGATATAAGAATGATCCTATACATATTAGCCCAAAATATAACATGATAAAAAAATATAAAAGACCAATAATACCCAACCACAAACTACAACATAAAAGCTCAATATATATTGAATACATCTATTTAAATTTTGGGAAATTTACAAATCAACCACCTAATACATGTGTATTTACAATTTAACCACACTCTATTTTTTTGAACTACCAAACCCATATATTTGCATGTGCCACGATCAAATCTTTAGAAATTTTACAAAAATGAAAAATATGGGTTGAGCTTTTGTTATGAATTTCAATATTTTAAAGTCAATTTGAAAAATTAAGATTGAAGGTGGTTAATTTGTAAATATAGAAGAATAGGGCGACTGTGTATGTAAAAGCTCCTTAAATTTTATGTTGATGATAGCGACAATAATGCCCTACATTAGCACTATATGGCTTCGAGAGATTTTCCTCTAGAGGACAAAAATCTAGATAATCTTGTCATAGCTACACGATTAATTGATATAACTTGTCAAAAGTAAGTCATAAACCTTCAAGAGGAGAAAAACGCTTCCAACAAATTAAAAACCTTTGAACACCTTCATCATAATTATTGACAAAGACTTTTCAATTATATTGGGTTAACTATTGTTAATTAAGTAGACAAAAGTATAAAATAACCCAATATGAAAAAACAATGAGATCTTGATCAAGTGCACTATCATTTATTCTACAAGAATAGTAATATATATTTTCTTAAAACTAAATTATTGGTACTAAACAAAACATTATAGAGCAAACCAAGTAAGCTCAATCGAAGGCTCACTACCAAAAACAAGAGAGAATTAAATCTAAGAGTTTCCACTCGAAGGAAACCTTTAACTCAAATAATGAAATCCATATTAGAGGAATAAGTCTCTGTTTTATCTGATATATAATTTGCACATTAAAAATTTAACCTAAAATCAATTAAATATAATAGAGACAGGTGAGATTTTTTGAAGCCCACACACTAACGATAACTAAGATGTGTAATAAAAAACTAAGAATGACAAGCCTAATAATACCATAGTTTCTAATTGTGTAATTTCGGTGAGGACAAAAGGAAAAATTCAGTGCCTCCTATTGTGTAATTTTTGTGGAGACAAAAGGAAAAATTAGTGACCACGAGACAAAGTTAATGTGAGACAAATTAATAACTTCATAAAAAAATAAAGAAAACAAAGAAAAACCCATCTGTAAACCACAACAAAAACGTGAATTACGAAGACTTCTATTTTATGGCTATGAACTTCCTTGAAATGTAGTAACTACTTATAAGTATTTGGATAATTCAATCACACGTTGGTATTTTTACCTAGCTGATAAAATTTCCAAATGCAGTTCCGTCAGCAATATGTTTTTACAGATAGGTTTCAGACAATCCATAGAAACATTAACAAGTTAAAAAAAGGTTGAAACATATCTCAACTCACATCTTTTGGGTCCAGAAGATTGATACGAGACATGTCTGAAGGAGCCGACTTTGACATCTATGGATAACCACCATACAATCAGTAGGTGAGTAAAGCTTCATATAATTTTCATATCATCTTTTTTGAAGAAAGCTGAATATTTGTGTATTTTAAAAGTAAAAGTCACATTCATAGCCATGCTATGCCTTAAAGTCTATCAAGAGACAATGAAAGATGCTTTATTTGGATATTGGAAGAGCAATCGCAAGAGACTATTGTTCTCCTAGTATACCTTTGAAAGACCATCTGTGAGAGACATAACCCGAGCACCTGTTGACTGAATAAGAGCTTCAGGGACCTACATTACATAAAGTGACACTAAGAAAAATTTAACAAGTAAAAGAGCAGCTCTGCATTTTCTTTAGTAAAAGACAAGAAATTGGAAGGTACAAGGTATAACCTTAAAGAGCGCACCACCTTTCCTACATTCATAGAAAAGAGCATTAGGATATAGGTAGAAACAAGCAAACACTTCAATTTCAATACGTTAGACAATGACAAAGAAAACCCTACCCGCCCAATTTCTTCCATTTCCTGCCTCCATATTGGTGGTTCATTTTCTCAGCAAGTTCACGAGTCAATTCAAGGTGTTGCATCTGATCCTCTCCAACAGGCACAAAATCAGACTGCGTTATGACACAAAACAACAACATGCCAATAAAAGGTCAGCAAAAATCACTTTGACACGCATATGGCAATGAATGACCTTATTGTGTGCTAGAAAACTAATTGCGGTAGAGTAAAGTTTATCTTACTTTATTCATGGTCAAAGACACAAGATGTTTAAAATTAATAATAAACTCAAAATTTTTGAAAAAATCTCGAAAAGAGGAAAAATCACGCTTATAAAATCTTTCACTATGTATCTTTGAGACAAAATTTTCCCTTAACGGATTACAATTGTATATGAAGAGCGACAATGGGATGACAATGATGATTGATGGTGGTGGACGGCGGTAGTCGGCGGCGGGCAGCGGCGTGGTCGATTAGCGTCGGTCGCGTGCCGGACGATAGTTAGTGATGCGGTAATGCGGCGATGGTTGGCGGCAATGCCGGTGGCCGACGGCCGGCGATGGTTGGCGGCCAACGAAGGTGGTCGACGATCGTCAAGTGGTGGCATGATTATGCGCGAAGGATTTTCAAGCTTTATAGCTTCTCTCTTTCGGTCTCTCATGAAGAATGAGCTATTTATATAGATTAGAGGTGGCGTTTACATACATGCAAAATCCGAACCACTCCATCTGGATGGCTCAAAATGATTCCTTTGATCATTTGATGTATTTTTGATTTGAACGCTCAAACGAAGTCGTACATTCCTTGCCATTAGATCCGGCCATTAAGACGCTTTCGATTTGACTATAAACACCTACGCTTAAGAAATGATCGATAATAAGCGCATCTATAACCCAAACCTTTCGCTTCCGCTACAGCCATGCTTCGCAGTGCCTATCCATAACCCCAAACCTTGCTCAAAGGCCAGACATCATCGCCTCGCTCAGCATCATATTATGCTTCCATGAAGATCTGGTTCTCAAAATGTATGCCATAATTCGCAAATTTCATTGAAGAATTTGCTATTTTTTAAGTATTGACATATATATTTTTGGATAATTGAGATAATGTCGAAAAATAGAGAACCGATATGACCAAATTCTTATTCGAAGAATCTTGATGTTGAAAACAATCGATCAATCAAAACTAACCCGGGATCAAACGCTTATTATCAATCGACTTAAACATGTATTTATAATCGAAGCGTCTCTTCCGATCTCAACAAGTCCAATCGATAATTACGACTTCATTCATTCAAAATACATCAAATGATCAAAGGAATTATTTGAGCCGTCAGATGGAGTGATTGATTTTGCATGTATGAAACGCCACCCTCTAATCTATAAATAGCTCGCTCTTCACATGAGGCTAAAGAGAGCTAAAGCGAAAACTCTCCAAGATAATCGTAATTACTCGACGGTCGACCATCTCATGGCCAACCACCGTTTCGGCCGCCGCCATCGATCCGTTCGTCAATCTCGCCGGTGCCATGGCGGGTTACAACCAGCCGCTGATCATTACCGACGGCCATCACCTAACCATCGCCGATCATCCTCAACCTACCGATCGCGCGCCATCGCACTGCGCCGGTTGCCGCCACCACCACCACGCCATCGGCTACCACCATATCAATCATCATTGTTATCAACCACCGCCGCATATCATCGCCACCATGTCGGTTACCGTTGCCGGTATCGCCGCCGGCCATCGCTCTGACTGCCACGTGCATTCGCCGTCACTATCATTCCACAATTTCAATAATTACACTCTAACCATATATAGTTGTTATTGCCGGGATTCTCATTCGTGCCCCTTCTCATATATATTCAGAATCCACGGAAAATTTTGTACTACAGATATACATAGTGGAAGATTTTACAAGGCGATTTTTTTCCCTCTTTTCGAGATTTTTCCACGTAAAAATTCTGAAGTTTTACTATTAATTCTTCAAACATATACGGACTCAATACAAAACTAAGCAAACTTTACTCTACCGAATCGATTTTCTAGCACGCAACAGACCTCAATAAAACAAACTAGAACATGAGTTCAAATATCAAATGAGTGAATTTAAATGGCTTGGATACAAATGAAAAATCAATTTAGAATGAACACAACAGACTTGAAAAACAAAAAAAAGTGAATAGGTCTACCTGATAAAGAAGAATATCAGCAGCCATTAAGACAGGATATGTTAGAAGGGCTGCTCCAACATTTTCATCTCCCTTTAAAAAAAGTGTCAAACTCATGACTTATCTAAGAAGAACACTTATATGCTGCTGAAAAAATCCAGTTAATGCGCCAGGAAACAATATAATCATGTAAATGCTAATAGATCCTTCAAAGTTACAATTTGTTTATCGTATGCATATGCTTTCTAGATAATTACTTGTATTGAGTGAAAGATGGAAAATTTGTGGTGACTGAACATTTAAGTATTAAATAAATGCGAAAGATGCATTTTTAAATTCTATTCCTCCATCTAAAAAATGAAAAATGACTAATTCCTAGCAATGGACAAACAAATTCCATCAAATTCATGTCCAACAAGTGAAGATCTTAGCTATTAATAGACTGCCTCCTGAACTCCTCGGAGCTCAAAGATCTGCAATAAGTTAAGCAGATGATTTGAAATATTAATTGACACTGATTAGTTCTGTCCATTTGGCTATTTAAGAGTAGCACCGAATAATTTGAACAGAAAAAGGCATATTTATTACCTCCTGATTCTCAGTGAAGTGCATTAGATATGAGAATATTAAAGATGAATGAATGAAAAAAGTGATGAAGTAACAATTAAGAACTTATTGTTCTTCCCACCTTTAGGTGAGCGAATCCCAGTTCACTATGGGTTAGTGAGCCCCAATAGTACTTAAGTACCCACTTATCTCATATAATCTTTCTTTCATAGGAGAACTAACTCATTCCTGTCAACTTCCAATAATAATTTGCTTCAGTAGGCTACATCAAATTGGTATCAAAATAGATTTCCCATGTCTTGGCTCGAGCATTCCAATAGGCCTTGATTGACAACAATTGGGAAGAAGCGTTGTCAAATATCAAACTTGGGGCTGATTTCTTCAACAAATAATAGAATGATGATCCTTCAGAAATAAATTACTGTTCCCAACGATCACTGACCACCCTTGGCGAAGTTTATTTATTAGCCCGTAAAAGACATTATGGATAAGAAAAGTTTTTGAAGGGAACAAAAGGATAAAAGTGAGAGGTTCCTCTTATTTGGTTGAGTGAATCCCCACTTGTTAAGAGTGAGTCCCTAATTTTGGATGAGTGAATCCCAACTTAGCTCATGTATTTCTTCTTTCATAATAATGAAATTGAAATCAAACTCCTATCTACTTTTACAGATAACGTCCATTTTTTGAGTTAAATCAAAACCTATGAAGAATAAATCACGAAATGATTACATTAAAAGATGATCAAGGTAATATCTATTGAAGAAAATGTAATTGAAAATAAATTTAAATGGTTTGGACATTTACAACAAAGGATGTAAAATACACTTGTTAGATGAGTAGATAAAATTAGTGTTGAAGGATTAAGAAAGAAAGTTGATAAACCTAAATTATTTTGGATAGTACTTAAGGAGATTTGAGAGAATTAGGTTAACACATCATGCAACACTCAAAAGAAATTAATTAAAAATAATATTCATAAAGCCAAACTCAAATTACTAGGAATAACTAATGATAATGATCAAGCTTTATTCAAAGTTTCAATCTATGAGTTTGTTTCCAACAAATATCAAATAAAGTTTTATAATAACTAACCTGATGCCTACTTTCTAAAAGTAACATAGAATCGTTTTTCTTTCTCTATCATAGCCCAATGCATCAAACTTGTTGTGTGATAAAAAAGTACTGCTTAGAATTAATGAAAATTTTTATAAGATGGTGATGAGACTTGCAATGCATTATGGCTCGGGATGTTGGCCAATAAAAGAGAAGCATGAATTTAAGTCAGGTGTTGCGGAGATGAGGATGCTCAGCTGGATGAGTGGCTTTACACTTTGAGATAAAACGCAAAAGAAATATATATGTCCGAAGGTTAGAGTAGCTCTAATGGTATATAAGATTAGAGAGAGTCGCCTCAAGTGGTTTGGTCATATAAAACATTAGTCAGTTCGATGACCAAGTAAGAAGAGTAAAAGTATTAGATTTAACTTATGTTAAGAAAGATAGAGATAGACTTTAAAAGACATGGTTATGAAGTATAAAAAATGACATTTTATTAGAATTAAATGAGAATTTAATTTATGAATACAACAAAAAAAGAAGGATTCAGTAGCCAACCCACGTGATAACTTGTTGTTGTTGTTGTATCCTAGCTCAATGCAACCTAATTAATTAAATTAGTTAGATGGCCTCAAAATTTTGAGAGCAAGGAAAGTCAAGATAGAAGGGTTGACTAAAACTATCTTTTTAAATTTTGATAAAAATATTAAGATTAACAACTATACTTAATAGAGAAGTCTAAGGGATAGGGAACCCTGGGTTTTTATGGAGTCCAACAAGGTTATACACTTTGTGGCTTAGCATGGCCAACAAAGGCAAGTGTTCATCTCCCCAAGCTCAAATTGAAGATCAATGAAGGTGTAAAAAACTAGTTGAATCAAAAATCAATGGAGTGAAAGCCCTCAAGATACTATCAAATTGAAGATCAATGATACAGAGGTCTTCAAGATATGACTAGAAAGTAATGATGAAAAGGTATTTAAAGCCCCATCAGATTAAAGATAGACAATGAAGTCTTTGTATTAACTAGATTGAAGATCAATGGTTCTTCCATGATTTTCCAACATTTGTGTGTGGGAGGATTACCTATCATAAGGTTCGAGGATGAGTAGAGAGGCCAAACAATGAGTGTTATGGGATGCAAGGATGCTAATCAATATCATCAATAGGCAAATATTGCATAACTTGAGCAAGTCAAACTTGATGACATGAAACTCAAGCAAGACAAGCTTGAGGCCTGAAAGCATAGGAAAGTAAAGAACCAAACAAATTAGAGCATAGGCATGAACATTAGAATCAAACAATGAGGTCGAGTGCACTAGACATAGAAGAGAAAGCAAGAACAAAGATATGGAGAAAGTTAAGAGAGGCCAAGTAGAGAGCATAGTTGAAAATTTCCAAGAGATAATGTGAGATAAGCATAATAGAGATTGAGTTCATGAAGGGAAAATGCGCGATGAAAGTAAGATGCACATGAGAGGGCACAGGAGACAAGTCATGCAAGAGAGATTCAGATACAAAGGAGAGGGCAAAGAATACTAATGCGAATGTTTTTTTTTTTTTTAATAGTGCTAAATGGCATGGACCAAGTTGGGAACATGCATAGTGAGTCAAGAAGTACACATGATAAGGCAAGTGTAAGCTATGTTTTATTTTATATATGGAGAATTTATATGCATAATAATAAAACTTGCATGTTAATATATCTAACACTTAATTCCTTCTATTTACCTATATACCATCATAATGTTTAAAAAATAATAAAAATTGTCTTACATCCCCTCCTTGCCCCTCTCTTTATGTTATCATCTTCCTCCCTCATCATCTCCCCCAACTGCCCAGATAGTTGGGGCAACATCAATGTACCCTTTCCCATTGGCACCTAACCTGATTACCATCTCTCTAACTAGCTCATCACCTGCAACAACTCTTCCTCCACTCAAAAGCTCATCGTCTCCACTGGCTCTAGCACGTCAAGCTCTCCTTCATCTTTATTTATATTGTAGATCTATACTGCAGATGTCATAATCCTTGCCCTCATCATCAGCAACAACATTCCCTCCACCTCTACTAGTTCTTCCATTAGCATATGTAACCTCTCCTTCGCCCTCTCATTTGCCAGTAACTTGTTCATGGTCATTGGTTGCATTACTTGGCCCTCTATGACACCAAAAAATCCATTGACCCTCTACGACACCATAGGCAATATTTTGGTTGTTATTCAAAAATTAGAAAAGAATATAGGTAAATAAAAGAACTTTGATGTTAGATATTTAAATATGTAAGTTTTTAGTAATACATATGGTAAATATACTTATAGGCACATCAACATAGACATGTCCCAAAAAAATTGAAATGGAAAACTATAAAATAAAGTAATTAGAAACTAATGAAACAAACTGAACTTGCTTGGATTATTTCCTTGTTGGATGTTTCTAATGAGTGTAAACTTACAAAATTTCAATCACAAGGCATATTTATCTCTCATGCCATATATATAATCAATCCCCCATCATCAATTATCACATTGCAACTTTAATGATATCTATGCAAGACATAAAACAATAGATTTGGACAAACACATTCATAGGATAAATATGATTCCCTAAAATGCTTAATTTAATCAAGATGACAAATGAGAATGTTAAACACAACAAGGTTTTTAAAGAGCATTTAGCCAAAGAACTCCCATTAAAGTAAAAAAAACAACGAAAATGATAAACTTAGATGAGTAGAATTGTGTAACGTACACTTGCATCATTACTCTAAAAGGAACTTAGCATGCATCTAGATCTGATAGCTCTTACAACAATAATACTAGAATTTTCTCGTTTGGAATTTGATTGCATTTGATTTAACTTCTCAATAAATGATGCAATTGCAATTGCAACAACAAATAAATTAATTGAAGGAATGAAAATGAAAAGAGATCACAATGTCGTACAGCAGCAACGCACCGCCTTGCGTGATTTTTCTTTGAACTGGATCATTCTATTCAACCAACCAATTGGTGTGTCAGAACACAATAGCCACATTAACTCTAAGTGTGCATGAACATGTGATTGTACAAATACAAAGCCCTGTATCAAGTTTAAAAGCAACGTTTGTCATTTAGCTGAATTGGAGATAAACCAAGGGTAGTGTAAATAACAATGAACTATAGATTTCAAACCTTGGATGTGTCTACACCACATGCCAAATAAATAGCAGTTGTATTCCTTGTTGCTTCAGCCAATTTTGAAGCATCATATGACAAAGTAATCTTCAGACATCAAAATCAGAAAAATGAAACAACAAGAAGAAATTAAAAACCCCATATAAATGTGGGATTTTTTAAAATAGAGAAAGTTATAACAGAGAAAATAAACTTGCACCTACCAAATATTTTTTAAATATCATTTACTCGCATCTAACCTATTTTTTTACCAAAAAATAAGTTTTTTTTTCTTTTCTATACAATTTCATCCAAACAAGATTTGGCCAGCCAAAGTTATCCCAATATGATCTACTTCTTCTTTCTCTTTTCTAACCATAGATCTAAACAACATCCCCACTCCCAAATCTTTTATTTTTATCATGCCTAGCCATAGAAGACTTCTTACTTTTTCCTAACCATGGATCTAACCAACATCCACTCCTTTTCCTTTATCATGCCTTATCATGCCTACCATGGTAGATTTCATGCATGCATGTCAATTAATTTTAAAAACTTCATCAAATAAATATGTTAGAGAAGAAAGTGATCAAACTTTTTGGTCAATATGAATTTTATAGCATTTAAATTGGCTTTGAGATAAGTGAAATACAAGGAGATATGTTTCTAATCAATCAAGATTGTTTTTCACTTATCTCAAAACTAGTCTAAAGGCTACAAACAAATCCTAAAGGAAAAGGCATGAGTGCATCCTAGCCTAATTTTTCTCCACTGAAGTATTTAACTACCTTCAAATGATTGCCTATTCCTCCAATCTTATATCATTATGCATATTAGTAAAGTTGTAAGAGGGGGTAAAATTTTATTTTCCAATTCTGCTCCCTTATTTAATTATAATGCCCACTTTATTCTCAAAGCAATAAAGACAGATTTATAATAAGACAAAAAGTAAAAAAAAAAAAACTATTTTAACTGATTTATATTATACTAAAAGCTTGGAAGACTGACAAAGCAATGCTAAAAAGTTAAAAAAAAAAATAGTTTATCCGAATGGTAGTGGTGAAGTGATAGAGCCTAGAAATAGATGATTGATAAGAATGTTAATTTTTGTTAAATTTATTACCTATTGCAAATCTTCACCAAAATTTTGAATTACAACATGCAAAAATAGCATCATACTTCAGTGATATTTTTTTTCAAATTTAAGCAATCAATTCCCATATCAAAATCAAATATTTAGATGTAAACGCAAGGCAAGTTTGAATCAAGTTAGAAATAAAGTTTATTTAAGACAAAGAAGTTAATTTAAACATGTGTGTGTGTGTATAAACCACAGTCCTTTAATATTAATAGATATGTTTTTCATATAAATTTATTTACATTGATTTCAATCAAACCACATCTAATTCACAAATCAAGATCATTTATCTTCAACTTCACTATTAAAATTGTACGATGTAAAATTTCATGAAAGTTCAAACAATATTTTTAAAGCATTGAGTGCAAAGGATTTCTTTTTGCTTCAATGCTAGGAGCTCAAAGTAAAATCACACTTTTACTTACTAAAGCATTCGCAACTTGTATACCATATATGCATATATTATGTATATACAATAGACATTTAATTAGCAAAATTTAAACCCGTCAGGTAATATTTTTTAGCAAATATAATCATACATTCAATTATAATAATTTTCAAGAATAAAAGCTATAAATAATGAAATAATAAAATGTATAAAAACAAAGAATACTCATAAGAAAATGTGAATATAATTAAGTTTAAAAGATTATTGATGAAATTTTAAGATTTATTTGTTCTAAATCATACTCATGAGTGAACTATCCTGTTTTTCTACAGAAAATTCATCCATAAGTATTATATCAATACCAATACTTAATTGAAAGAATGAAATATCGTGAATGTGCCTCAAACCCGAAAGCTTAGGAAAGACTCAATCTCTAGCTAGTTGAAAATTGTATTGCTTTTGACTTTTCAAATAGGTTTTAAATTTTAAGATGAAAGATTGAAAGATTGAAAGATGAAAAATAAATCAAATTATTGTCTTAGGATTAGATGGGGGCACTTAAAAAACACTAATAAAAATATTTTTAAAAATAAGCTACAAGAACATGGAATTTGAGATGTTCATAAAGAAGCTAATGTTATGTGGGAAAAAATAACAAGTGAAATTAAGCAAGTTGCAAAAAAATGTGCTTAGGGAATTAGAAGGAAAAATATATTTTAATAAAAATAGTTGGTGGTGGAGTTAAAATGTGCAAGAAAAGATAAGAAATAAGAAGCATTTTTATAAAACATTTAGATTAAAAGAATTGAGAGAAAGAATAAAGTAGAGATTCTAAGAAACAATATATGATCAAAAAATTAACTTTAAGTGATTTATCTGATAGATTGGATACCAAATAATAAAAAGATGTATGTATAAGTTACAAAGAGATAGAAAAGTAAAGAATCCCAATTGAGTGAAGTGTATTAAAGATGAAAATCATAAAGTGTTTTTCTTAGAAAAGAATATTGAAAATAGGCGGATGAGGTATTTTGATAAACTTTTCAATGAATGATCTGAAGATACGATTGCTTTTAACAACCATAATGTCCTAAACAAAAATAGAGAATTTTAACTTTAATCGTCGTATTAGTAAATTTGAAATTAAAAAAGCTTTAAATAAAATGAAATGAGAAAAAATAGTAGGACCTGATGATATTCCAATAGAAGTGCGAAAATGTTGAGGAAATCAAGGAATTTCTTGGCTTACAAATCTTTTTAATATTATTTTAAAGACAAAAAATATCAAATGAGGGGAGAAAGAATTTGTTGGTTCCTATATTTAGGAATAAAGGTAATGCACAAGAGTGTGCAAATTATAGAGGAATTAAGTTAATGTGTCATGCATTAAAATTATGGGAGAGAGTAATTGAGCATAAGTTACAATGTGATACAAAAGTTTCTCACAATCAGCTTGGTTTCATACCAAGTAGATCTACTATTGATGCTATACATTTGTTAAGAGGTTTGATGGAGAAGTATACAAAAAGTAAGGAGGATCTACATATGATATTTATTGATTTAGAAAACATGATCAAGAGATGTTCTTTTGAGAGTTTTAGAAAAGAAAGGAGTTAATAAGTTATATTCAAGTCATTAAGGATATGTATACTAGAGCTGTTACTTGCGTCCAAACACAAGGAGGATTGACAAAATATTTTCATATTTCAGTTGGATTACATCAAGGATCAGAGCCCTTATCTTTGCTTTAGTTATGGATGTTCTTACTAGGCATTTACGAAGATGTACCTTGGTGTATGCTTTTTTAATGACATTCTTCTTGTTGATAAAGGCTGAGAGAGAAACTTGAATTATGGAGGTCAACCTTAAAGTCTAAAGGTTTTCATTTAAGTACATCTAAAATTGAATATATGGAGTGTAATTTTAGTTGTAGAAGTTCTAGTGATAGCGTTGTGACATTAGGTGAACAAGTCATTAAAAGAGTGAGCGAGATATTCTCTCTATTGTTCAAAATGATGGTGAAATGGAGATGCTATTAGTAGAATTCAAGTTGGATGGTTGAAGTGGAGGAATGCATCTGGCCTGTTGTGTGATAGAAAAGTACCGCGTAAACTTAAGGAAAAATTTTATAAGATTGTGGTAAGACTTGCAATGATTTATGGTGCAAAATGTTGGTCAATAAAAGAGAAGCATAAGACTAAGTGTTGTAGAGATGAGGATGCTCAAGTGGATGAATGACTTTACTCTTACAGATAAAATGCGAAATGAGTATGTTTGGGAAAAAGTTGGAGTAGCTCCAGTGGCATAAGATTAGAGAGAGTCGCCTTTGTCTTTCCGATGACCCGGTTAGGAGAGTAGTGCATTAGATTTGTCTTATGTTAAGAAAGGTAGAGGTAGATCTAAAAAGGCTTGGTTAAGATGTATAAAAAATGACTTTAGTATACTTGAATTAAATGAGATTTTGACACATAATAGAATACAATGGAGAAGAAGGATTCATGTAGCTGGCCCCACATAGTGGGATAAAAGCTTGTTGTTGTTGACTTTTCAAATAGGTGGAACTAAACAATCATTCATACAGTAATGTTAAATTGAAAATTCGTGATGAAAATCAGTAAATCGTTCCATCACTTTGTTGTCTTTTATCACGTATCAAACTTTAAATAAGAGCAACTACTATATTGTTTGAAGTTTTCATACACTTTGATAACTTAATAATATTAAATCACAACATTGATAATATAACAATTTTTTCAAAAATGGCTGATTTTTTAAAATTCATTAAAATGATTATTCCTTTAATACATTAGAAAAATGATCCACAAAATTGAAAGTTGTAATAATTATTAATGATATGTTTAATTTACATCTTTACTTTTCTTGAAACTTCAAATAAGAGTAACAATTATAGTTTTTCAAGTTCTCAAATGTTTTAAAATCTTAATAATATTAATCTTGTAACACTTTTTTAAAAATGGATGCTTGTTTAAATTACATTAAAATAATTATATCTTTAAAACATAGCATCATGCTATTTACTAGTGATATATTCCTTAATTTAGATATTTATTTATTGTTAAAATATTAAAATTTTATTTATGTTAGTTAACCATTTCAAAATATTAAAGGGATATTTGGTTGGCTATACTTATGATATAAATCAAACTCATATATTTTAGAAATTTAGATATTCCGTCAGTTGCATTTCATCAATGAATTCTAAATTCACCGTCTAGTTTGTTTTTTATGTATTAAAAAGTTATTCAAATCAAATAAGTTTCAAATGCACTATAAATTCTACGTTGCCTTTGTCACTGCCTCTGCCACCATCATTGCCTGCCACTGCAACGGGCCTTCACTTGCCATTGACCACCATCAGCCTCTCCAACCTCCTCCCACCGCAAGCCACCATATTGTATTTTGCTTTACCAAACAAGGCAGAATAAACTCTTGCATTTATAGTATTTTCAACCAAACTTAAAAGAACTCTAAAATGCAATACTTTCACTTTATACTGCATTCATTTTACACTGCATTCATTTCTCAGCCAACCAAATTAGCGCTAAGTATATAAGTATGCATAAAGTTTCAGTTTATGTTGAAGTATTGACGGGAACCTAGAAAACAATTGATCTCATCAAACTTAATGGTTTAAATGAGGATAATATAAATAGTAAAAACTAAAAAGTGCAATCAAAATACATGAAAAGATGGATTTCAAAAATATTAACAATGAACAAATACAATTAATAATATCATGATCATTCATCACTTTATGTGTGAGAATATAAGTATGATTTATTAATCATTTTATCTATACTTATGCATTTTGTTAAAATTTTGTTACAGTTTATACCAGCTATATACAAATTTAAATGCTTTTTATCAATTTCTTTCTTATACCATACGTTGCATGGGTAAAATTAGCAAGTAAATGGTAAAACATCCAGAAAAAAGACGACATTAACATTTGACATTCAAAATTTTAGATTGATAACTATTCATAAAAATTAATAACAATAAAATTAAAATAAAATGTCTAAAAAAGAGAGCCAAATTATGGCGATTTACATGACTATCTTCAGCAAACTTCTTTTATTTATTATTATCTTTTCATTTATTTAGCTTCTAGAATTGGGTACAGTACATGAATATGCCAAATCATACAAATTTGAGCCACTAGAACAACTCTATAAAAAGAGGATAAAGCTACAAACATCAACCTTTCCACTAGCACTGCCTTGGCAAAAGCTACATTCCCAAACACTGCATTGTCATATGCTACTTGCAGGTATGCATTCTTCTATAAAAGTAGACAACCATTGCAAATAATAAATGCATAGTGATGTGGACTTGGACTTCCTTAATTATCTCACCTCCACATGCTTTAAAATTTTAACATCTTATATTTCAATTGTCACGTGTCCTCTTTTTTTTTTTATAATTTCAATTCACAAGGTTCTCATTCATGCAAAGGTGAATATCCATTACCGGACAACAAAATTAGTACAAAGGAGAGAAAAATTGACTTTCGATGGTTATTGTATTGATCACTTTGCACAATTGCTTTCTAAACCATACATAGTAATTAGCTGAATTTTTATGGAAAATAAATGATCCCACTCATATTTAGTTGCTGGAGTATATACTAACCAAACTGATAGGTTGAATGAGCCTCAACAATCTTATATTATAAGAGTGCTAAGAGTTCCATTTAGGTACCACTAAGAATGATGTTAAAGAAAAACATAACCTCTTTCATCCACAGGACGCTTCAAGGGAAGTTATTTATGTTACTTTCTTTGGTTGATGTTACATGTTGTAAAACCCACAGACCTTTAATGAGTGCTAGAGCAAGTTAAGTGATAAAAAAGCCCAATAACATTCTAATTTTTTATGGTATTCTAGTTGTCTTGTTTTTATTTTTTATTTTCTACCTTGAAAACCTACATATAATGTCAACACCTATTAAAATGGGATGTATTCTCTAGTATAATGTTTGCGCTTTTGCTTGGAATATTTTGTGCTTTTTTTTAAGCAACTCATTCTAAATTTGCTTGAGTGAGCCTAAGACCTTAGGACATCCTGCATCATTAATTAAGTTTTTTTTTTTTTTTTTAATTCTAAGAGATAGTAATCGGAATTTAATGTTTAATTTTTTGATGCTTTGAAGATAGATGGCTAGTAGGAAGAACAATTTAAGAAAAGTGTGACCAAGAGGATGAAGCTCCCTACAATTGTTTGAGTATGAAAAAACAATGTTTAATAATATTGTGAACATTTAGTACAATGGTTCATATTTATTCAAGCATAATCCAAATTTGTCGCATTTGCTTTTTTTAGATGTACACGATATGATATTTTGTGTAAAATTTGTTTTCATTTTTTTAAATAATAGCTAAAAAGTGTATTCCAAATACAGGGACTTGTAAAGGAGCCAGCCAAAAAATTTTTTTCTTTTTTGAAACGCAAAATTTTTTTTTCCTTTTAATTTTTTTCAGTCTGAATCAGTAAGTTAATTCTAATTTTAATTAAAATAAATATTTTATAGCTTAATTAAGATTTAATAAATATAATTATATTTATTCAAATTAATGATAAATAATTTATGATAAATAAAAAAAATTAAAATATTTATTAATATTTAGTTTATTTAGTACAAATATAATTAATGATTAAACTATTTATTAAAGAAAAGTAATTTAATAAATAAATATTAAATTTTGATGATTAATTTATTTAATAAAAATTCTATTAATTAATTAATATTTAATATAGTAATAAAATTATATAGATATATATATATATATATATATATATATATATATATATATATATATATATATTAAATTTGGATCATTATGTTAATATAAAATAATAATATTCAAATTTTATTTTATAACACTAATAATTAATATCTTAAAATTTGTAAATTAATTACTAATAATTAAATTAAATATAAATATTTTTATTTTGATTTTATTTTAATATCTTAAAAATTTGTAAATTATTTACTAATAATTAAATATTAGAAATAAATTTTATTTATATTTGATTTTATTTTAATATCTTAGAAAATTTATAAATTAATTACTAATAATTAAATATTAAATAAATTTTATTTGTATTTGATTTTTATTTATTTTTTTAGTCAAGAAAAAAATTTTATTTATATTTTATCTATATTTTATTTGATAATATTTATTTTAATTGAATACTAATTAGTGAATAAATTATATTAATTACATATAATAAGGTGTTACAAATATTTCATCATCCAAAATATTTACTGATTATTTCTTTACTTTCGTATCAAGAGAAAATATAGTTTCACGTGTATTTCTTTCATAACAAACTGAAAGATTCGAGTTATTCTGTTTGTATTTCACTTTTGCTAAATTCTAAATGCAACCAAATGCAGAGTACATTTTCATATTTATTCAAGCATAACTGAAAATTTGTCTTAGCATGAGCACTTACATGATCCTAGATGATACTAACACGATATGATATTTTAACGTAAATCATTGTTTTACTATTTGTATTGGGGCAACCAAAATGGAAGTTCTATCAGGCCAGTTTACTCAAAAATAACTCTTAGAGACTATTTGGTAAGCCCAATAAGTGATTAACCAGCTTATTCAAATAGTACTTTAACCATTTTGGCATAAATCTTTTAAGTAATTATGTGAATAACTGGCAACTACACAACAATTCTCAAATGGTTCAATTAAACACTGATCCCACCCAGCTTATTCAGTTTACTCTAAAATGGAAGTTCTATCAGGCCAGTTTACTCTAAAATAACTCTTAAGGACATTTTGGTGCCCATTAAGTGATTAACCAGCTTATTCAAATAGAACTTTAACCATTTTGGTATAAATCTTTTAAGTAATTATGTTATGTGAATAACTAGCAACTACACAACAATTCTCAAATGGTTCAGTTCAACCATCCCCCCCCCTCCCCTCTTCTTCTCTTCTCAATTTCCCTTTGGATTCCCCCCTCTTTGAAATTGTTCCTGAATGTTTTCCATTCTCACAATAGTTGCTCCACAGGAAAACATCAGGCAGAATTACCAAAAAAAAAAAACTTAGTTTATCCAAGAAAACATTAAACATGTAATGATGAAGTGATATTCATTAAAAGAGTATAACCAATGCATGATGCCTCCCATCATTGTGTGTTCTAGATAGGGTTCTATATATTCAACCTTATCTCTACATTACAGGGATTGACGATTCAATACCATGACATATAGAGAGTAGTAGAGAAAATGTAATCATTGCTCTAGACCTGCCTTATAAAAAGTAAATATTCATTAGACATTAAAAAGAAAGAGCCTACTACCATAAATAAATCTCTTGTCTTTAGAAAGTATATAGCCCAATTTAAACAGCTAGCCACACAAGAGCCTACATATTATCTGCTCTCTGAAATATTTTTCTAAAAACTAAAGAAAATTGTCACTTCATTCTACAGAAACCAGAAATAGATGTAGAACTAATATAGAAAAGAAAGTTTTAGACATGCACCATATCATATTATGATCTTCCAAAGAGAAAAATCATAATCGGTAGTTCATGAAAGATTAAAACTTTAAAAAAAGATGTTTCGCCCAAGAAGAGTAACAAGTTTGTAGCTTACAAGTGGTTCTGAAGTATTAAGGATCGATTTAGGGGCTGTTTGGTTGGGTGCATTTGGAATGCACTGCATTCCAAATGCACACTTTTAAACATTTCAAGCGTTTGATTCTGTAAAATTTCATCGAATGTAATGTATTTCAAATACACTAGAAAATTTAATTTGATTGTTTGGATTTCGATGAATTCCAAATACACTTAAAAGTGATCGGTGTGGCCGCTCATTACCGGCCGCCACTCATTGCCGCTCGGGCCACTCAGCCAGCCGTAGGCCACGGGTCGTTCGCCGCCCGGCCGCCCGCCATACCCCATACCGCCGCGCCAGCCAGCTGTAAACCTTCGATTATTTTATATTACATTTTTTTCAAAACAAAAAAAGAAATCGTGAATTTAAACTCTCAACTAACAACAGAAGTAATCCTTTTACATCAATTCTTCTTTAATTATTCTTTACATATTCTTTTACATCGTTCCAAATACAAAGAAAAACTTAAAGTTCAAAATCCAACTATCCCATTCCTACCAAGTTATATTAGTTAGAAAATCGCATGTTATAAAAATTGAAGCCTTCAACAAGAAAGAAAGTATTGTCCGTATGTGTGTGGTAGCACTGATTATTCCCATTATATTTATTATCAAATATGCCCAAACTTTACAAAAGTCAAATATTTCGTTTATCTAAACAATCACAAACCAGGGCTCTTTTCTATTAATTCCATTCATGCAAAGCACCACCCAAGGATAACTACTTGCAATAATGTGACCAAAAAATCTTCTTTGCCAATAAATTAGCCTACCAACATTAGTTGACGCACATGATGGTTTATAACAACTAGAACAAAGCATGTGAAGCACTTCAGAAGGCAATCAAATATAATAAACAGTTAGAAGTGAATCAGTTCAAGATTGAAGTCCAACCAACACATGAGTTTATAATGTCAATAGGCTGAAGAAAAACTCACCGCATGCAAGTCAGCAATGAAGAAGAGTGTTTCATAAGCATCCTGAAAAGACATAAAGCTATGTAATAAACTAACAATGACAACGGGTGTATAATAAGTAACACCCGTAGTTTCTACAAATAAGCATCAACAGGCCAAAACTAGTTATCCAGTTACAGTTAAAATAAAAATGAAAAGAAGATTCAAGTCTAATACGTGTAAAAAATTACTTTTGATGGCATGTGGAGGTTCATGATCGTATTGTGACTATATATCAACTGCGTTGTCCTTAATAATGTAACTAAATAATATAAGGTATTCTATGGAGATAGAGGTCAGCAAATCAAACTTTCAATTTGATCAAGAAGAATAGATAGTACATTGAACTAATGTTTTGCAAACAAATCACCTCAAAGTTTTAGAGGCAAAATAAGAGTATAAAAACGAAAAATGCTTTTAACACGGAAGGATGTCATCAATGCCAAAGCAGCATACAAAAATCAAATGACAGTCTAGAAGGAAAGATAAAGATAAACTTCTCAAACAAATCATCATCATCATTACAATCCCTAATGCACATATTTTGGATAAGGAAAATTCTGTTTACGGAACAAATTTTCTAGTTTGTTCAGGTATCAAAGTAAAGTTGCTTCGTCATACTCTTCATGGAGATGCATCTAAATACAACTATGGTGGAAAGTGGGCTAAGCTACAGAATTCATCAGTTATAACTAAGCATCTATGCATAATTTACATCAAGAGAGAATTACTAGGTGGCACAAGAATATGTAAATGCTGTCTTTTTCTTGTTAATATAAGCAAAATTTCTCTCTTGTCAGCAAGCTATTGAATAATAAAGTCAGACTTTCAAAATTGTAAAAAAATTATTGATTGGTCCTTCAAAGTGCAACCCATATAAAGGTTGAAGTTAAAAATAAAAAATTGCTGTGGAGCTGCAATAGATTTAATGTGCATGGAAAATTGAATCCCAAAATAATATTTTGCTTTAGCATTCTATCTTCTTTGAAAAATCATGGCATGAATCTTTTAATACACTGTGTTAATGATAGGGCATTCCCTAGAGGTGACGTGTTGTATAGCTTGAATATAGTGAAAAGTGTGCAAGAGCCTTTGCGTCGGCACTTGGGTATAGTATTAAATAAGCAAGTGTTCTCATATTATAGACGAATGTGAGTAAATAAATTAATCCATGAAACTAGAATAAAGTTAGTTGGAATATAGGTACTCTTGTTATAGGTAAATTAATTGTATTAATAGATATCATGGTTCATAGGAAAATAAATATCTTATGTATTCAAAAAACTAAATAAGTTGGAGAGAAGGCTAGAGAGATTGATAATATAAGTTTTGAAGGAGTGAAACTAAAAATAATATAGTTGTGATTATAAATAAAAATTTGAAGAATAATGTTCTAGATTGAAGACAGAAAGTTTACATATAGGCTTAAAAGAAAAAAAAAATTGAAATAACTTACAGAGATTAATAAAAGGAATACAATTTAAAGAGAGAGTATTTACTGAAAGAGATTTAAATGGATATGTTGGTAAAGTGTGAAAAATTTCAAAAACATTCATGGTGACTATTAATTTTGGAGTGATTAATGAAGAAGGTAGGATTATATTAGATATTGCTTTAACTTATAATTGTGTGATGACTAATATTTTATTTATAAAAAAAAAGATGAACATATTATTACTTATAAGAATGAATTTAATAAAACACAAATTTATTATTTTCTAATAAGAAAAATAGATCGTTTATATTGTAAAGATTGTAAAATCATTTCGGGTGAAAGTTTAAATACCCGACATCGACTATGAATTTTGGATTTTAAGATGAAGGTTAAAAGATAAAAAAATAAATCAAAATATTGTCTTAAAATTAAATGGAGCTACTTAAAAAATACTAATAAAAATATTTTTAAAAATAAACAAGATTTTAGAAATTTAGATATTCATGAGAAAGCTAATGTTATGTGAGAAAAAATAACAGGTGAGATTAATCATGTTATAAAAATATGCTTGGAGAATCAAAAGAAAAATCTTCTTTTAGTAAAAATAGATGGTGGTGGAGTCAAAATGTGCAAGAAAAAATAAATAATAAAAAAACTTATTATAAAATTTGATTTTGATGTAAATCTTGGAGAATTTAAAAAATATATAAAGTGGCTTATAGAGATTTTAAGAAAGTAATATATGATGCGTAGAATTCACCTTTTTATATTAGACAAGCAAAGAGATAGGATAATTAAAGATTTAGTTCAAGTGAAGTGTATCAAGATGAAGATCAAAAAGTGCTTTTCTAAGAAAAGATATTAACATAAGTGGATGAGATATTTTGATAAACTTTTTAATGAATGCTGTCAAAATATGATTTACTTTAATAACCTTAGTATCTTAAATGAAATTAAAAAATATATATTTTTAACGTCGTATTAGTTAAATTGAAGTTGGAGAGGTTTTAAGGAAAATGAAGTGTGGAAAGCAATAGGGCTTGATGATACAAGTGTGGAAGTGCCTAGAATATCAAAGAATTTCTTGTCTTACTAATCTTTTTAATATTATTTTAAAGACAAAACAATCAGATGAGTGTAGAAAGAGTTTGTTGGTTCATATTTTTAAGAATAAAGGTGATGCATAAGAGTGCGCAAATTATGGAGGAATTAAATTAATATGCAATACATTAAAATTATGGGAAAGAGTAATTGAGAATAGGCTACAATGTAATACAAAGTTTCTCAAAACTAAGTTAATTTCATGCCGGTTTAGTCTACTATGGATGTATATATTTGTTGAAAGGTTTAATGGAGAAGTATAGAGAAAGCAAGGAGTATCTACATATGATATTTGTTGATTTAAAAAAAACATGTGATAAAGTTCCAAGAGAAGTGCTAGAGAGTTCTAGAAAAAAAAAGGTTAATATTAGTTATATTCAAGTCATTAAGGATATGTATATTGGAGTTGTTACTTGTGTTAAAACACAAAAAAGATTCACCAATTATTTCCCTATTTCAGTTGGATTACATCAGGGATCAACTTTAAGCTCATATCTTTTTTACTTTAATATGCATGTTCTTACTAGCATTTACAGGAGGATGTGCCTCGGTGTATGCTTTTTGCTGATGATATGCTTCTTGTTGATAAGACTAGAGAAGGAGTTCAAGAGAAACTTGAATTATGGAGGTCAGCCTTAGAGTCTAAAGATTTTTGTTTAAGTAGGTCTAAAATCGAATATATGGAGTGTAGTTTTAGTAACAGATGATCTAGTGGTGGGGTTGTGACATTGGATGACCAAGTTGTTAAAAAGACTAAACAGTTTAGATATTTCGAGTCTATTGTTCAAAATAATGGCGAAATAGATGGGAATGTTATTAGTAGAATTCAAGTTGGATGGTTGAAGTGGAGGACTGCATCTGGTATGTTGTGTGATAGAAAAGTACCGAAAAGTACCGCTTAGACTCAAAGAAAAAATTTATAAGATGATGGTAAGACCTACAATGATTTACACATAATGTTAATCAATAAAAGAGAAACATAAAATTAAATTAAGTCTTTGCGATGAGAATGCTCAAGAGGATGAGGCTTTACTCTTATAGACAAAATGTGAAATGAATATATATGTGTAAAGGTTAGAGTAGCTCTAGTGGCTGATAAGATTAGAGAGAGTCTCTTTAGACGGTTTGGTCACATAAAACGTCGGCCATTTGATGACCCAATTATAAGATGATGGTAAGACCTACAATGATTTACACATAATGTTAATCAATAAAAGAGAAACATAAAATTAAATTAAGTGCTGCAAAGATGAGAATGCTCAAGAGGATGAGCGGCTTTACTCTTATAGACAAAATGTGAAATGAATATATATGTGTAAAGGTTAGAGTAGCTCTAGTGGCTGATAAGATTAGAGAGAGTCTCTTTAGACGGTTTGGTCACATAAAACGTCGACCATTTGATGACCCAATTAGGAGAATAGATATATCAAATTTGATCTATGTTGAGATAAGTAGTGACAGACCTAAAAAGATATGGTTAGATAGTATAAATAATGATATTATTTTATTAGAATTAAATGAAAATTTGGCACTTAATAGAACACAATGGAGAAGAAGGATTTATGTAGCCGACCCAACATAAGAGATAAAGGCTTATTATTGTTGTTGTTGTTCTTATTGTTGTTCTTGTTGATATATTCTCTTTGAAGTATGCAATGATTTCAGAGAATGACTACAACTTTAAAGTAAAACTATCGGATTAGTATAGATTCATATAACTACATGAATGGCATATTAACATAATTTAGGAGTAGAACTTGATGATTGCATTGGACGAGATGAAAATCTTGAAAAGGTCACCTGAAGTAAAGCCCAGTTCTTAATGGCACCAAGGTAATTTCCTAGGTGAATAGACCCTGTAGGTTGAACGCCAGAAACAACCCTTTTCCTAAAAAGATTGAAATGCAGAGTAAGAACCAATGCAATATCATAAGAACAGATTTTAACACCAAAGGCTTTTATGATAATCAAATAATCAAACAAGAAATAGATATTGACTTTCAAGAAACATGAATCTCCAACATCAGGAAAGGTAGAGAAGAAATGTTAAGTAAAAAGCTTGAGTTCATCATTGAAGCTATCGAACATAAATCTGCAATCATGTAATAAAGATACTTCTTCCAGCAGTAACCAAACTTCTACAACAATAGAAATTAAAATTTTCTTTTAGTTTTCAACAATATAGAGAATATTTATCAGCTTCATATCTTGAACTAAGACAATCAAAGAGCTTCACAGACAGAAAGACAAATATGGTAAAGCTTAGGTTGATAAGTTGACACAATTTTTTTGTTTTGTTTTTGTAACACTATCAATAACACGTGAAAGCACAAAAGCTAGTAAGAAATAGAATGAACACAGTACTTTTTAAAAAGACGGGTAATAAAAAGGGGGTGTTGATTGGCCGCTTGGACTTTCCTTGGATGCAGGTGCACAAAAGAACAGCTTTATCAATAAAAACCCCAACTATATGCTATACAATCTCCCATGCCCACTTCTCATCCTTACATTTTGAATTTTGCAAGTGATAGAAACATCACTTTGATCTTTAGCAAAGCAAATGATAATTATATTTGAGATTTAGTAGAACATGATCATACATACGACTCATGCCTTAGAGTTTTCATTGTTTTCCCAACTCCCATTGATCCATGTATAATGGTAGAAATATGATGAGTCTACCAGCTTTGGTAAAAAGAATTGACTCATCCTCATCATCATGCACCTTCATACAAACTAGTAGAGGTCAGCATTATGAATCCTCCTTTTCACCATGTTGAGTGTTTACATGGAGAGTTAAATCATTTTCAACAGCTTCTATATATGGCTACATTAACTTCCAATGCCCCTCTAATTTAATCATTCCTCAATGTATCATTTTTTTTAGTTTTACCACATATGCATTATATTATATGCATTTTTGGCACACTTCGCTGGACTATCAAGGACCTACTATTGTAAACACTCGAATCGACTTAACAACGCCAATCTAATTGCAATTTTATAAAATTCACCATTAATCTATCTATGATTCTTATGCATGGCACTCCTAAAACAATTCCAATTTTCACCACCTAGTCTAAACCCTAGAAATTAAATTTCCATCTATATACTCGTTGATAAGTATAATGATTACGAGATAGTTAAACCCATCACACCCGTGTATCACTTTATCTATTGAAATTGATGGTTATTGGCAACAACAAACACATTGCATTTTTTCACAATTTTAATTTATTAATCCTGAGCTAAATCTTTGAAACTTTTTTATGACAATGATCTCTCACTTATTTCAATTGACATATCACTAATCAAAACTATGTCAACCGTTAAAAATAGATACCAAGATAAGTCACTTTAAATAGTTTTGTAAACATCTCATAACTAATATAAAAAGGAGATAGACTCAATGTTGATCCTTGATGTGATATTACCATAAGAAGAATATTTAGTCACTGCATAATTATTAGTAAGACTAGACAACTCTCCATCATATGTATCATTAACTTCAACATACCTCTAGCATGTGCACCTACATGTTAATATTCCTAGCATTTCTTTAAACTTACATGTTTCCATAATCTAAATGTAAGAATTAACAACAAAGTGCGGCTCACTCACTTTTTAGGGCTAGCAGAACTTCCTGAAGACTCGCTCTCGGGAGCAGAAGCTGTACAGTTACACCGGAAACCAGCAGCTGCAACTGGCTTTGTAGTGGAAATTCGATTGAAGCCACGCGTTTGGCTTCGACCCCGACCGCTACCACTAATAAAAGCAGAAGATGAGGCAAATCATGTCAAACTAAAATGTAGTGCTAGGAAGAAGATAGTGCTAGGGTTTACTCTAAAAAGCACAAACATTATCGAGGAGAGGAGTCGGGAAGAGGAGTTGGATAGGATGGAGAAGTGTGAGAGAACAGTACGGCTCATTGCTTATCCTCTACTCGCCTATCTTCGTCTTCTATCCTTCTTCTCCGCTGCTACTGCATGATTGAAGTGAAAGTGAACGAATGATGAGGATGAAGCTGTCGCCGGAGAGGGGCTCGGACGGCTCGTGGCCTTGTGGAGAGCTTCCGATTTACGCACAATGGGATGAGATGGGAACCACTTTAGGTTCAGCCTACTCATATGATCCGTTGGATTGAAACCCAGCGGCTTAAATATTGATTTTAGGAGTTATTTGATTTGAAATATCAGGGACATATTTGAAATTAATTTTATTATAAATATATATATATATATATATATATATAATTTGATGCTTTTTTTAAGTATTTCTATTTTTATTTTAAAAAATAAATCATAATATTTTTAAAAACATTCAAATTTATTTTTTAATGCTTGGAATATTATTAAAAATAACTTTCATCATTAAAAATATTTTTTTTATTTCAAATCAAAATATAAATAAAATAAAATAACTATAAAAATAAAAATAACATAAAAGCAGTCCAAAAGACTTGTAAATAAGCTTATTTTTATAAATATAAAAAAAATAAAAAATACAAAATAAAATTGACTCTAAATAGCCACTTATGGTCAAGTCCCTTTGTAATCAATTATTGCTTTTTATTTTTTGTTTCTTTTATTTTGTTTATATTTTGATTCAAATGAAAACATATTTGATGTTGACATTTATTTTTAAAATATTTAAAATATTCAAAAATTATTTTAAACTTTTTTAAAATTTGATATATTTTTAAAAGTAAAAATAAAAATATTTAAAAAGTATGCTAAACATTTTCTTTATAAATAACATGAAAAGAAAATTAAGGCTAAAACTATCCTTGATGTTTTGAGTATTTTAAATGTAACTATCTTCATCAAATATATTTTATTTCAAACAAAATATAAATAAATTAAATTTAAATTTAAAAAAAACATAAAACACAAAATAAAAGAGATCCCAAGCTATCCTTAAGGGTCTGTTTGAGATCATTTTTTTTTTATTTTTTTTTATTTTAATATTATTTTCAAAATTATAGTTATTTATGGGGCATTTGCGATCACATTCATTTTATATTTTATATTATTTTATTAATATTATTATTAAAAATAAAATTTATTTGTTGATGATAATTACTTTTAAAAATAATCAAAACACTTAAAAATTATTTTGAGCCTTTTTAAAAATATTGGCGTTTATTTAAAAAACACTTAAAAATATATTTTTCAAAATAACATAAAAAAAAAAACAAAACTGATCCCAAACAGATCACTGATGCATTTTAAAGTTTTTTTTTTTTAACAAAACATATTATTTTTAAAAATATTCAAATAATTTTTTTATGTTCTGAATGATTTAAAAATGATTAGTACAACCAAACATATTTATTTCAAATCTAAACATAAAAAATAAATTGTGAACTGAAATGGTCCTAGAATAAATCTAATGTAGAAGTTCTAAAATTTCATATGCTTGTTCGAAAAGAAAAATAAATTAAATATAATTTGAATATTTTAAAAAAATAATTATCTTTATCAACCACTAATTATTATCAGCGATAACTCTCTATTAATTGTTATCATCACCAACTATCCTCATCAAAATCACAACTACCCTCGTTAATGTCTATCACGTCAATTCGGATCGATGGGTTGGGTTCAGGGGTTCCTTTGACTCAACCGAATAGGTTTAACGAAATCGACTTCGTTTATTAAGCGTCAAAACTTAAACCAACCCCGGCGACTTTTAACCCGATTATAACCCGAATGATCGATTTATATATGTATTTTAAGTCAAAATCGATTTAAAATTGAATCAAATTTAGGTTCGTGGTTAAAAATCGGGTCAATTTTGAGTCAAATTCGAGTTGACGGGTTAAAATCGAGTCAATTTTGGGTTGGTGGGTCGGCCCAACAACCCAAATATCAAAGCGGGTTAATTTCAACCGAACTTCGACCCAAATTATTCAGTCACGAACGATTTTTTCGAGATTAGTGTCGGGTAAATTTTTGACACCCATATTTACCACCACCATCATATAAAAATAAAATTATATTAATCAAATATAATTTATTTCAAATCAAAGCATTAAAAAATATAAATTTAAAATTTTAAAACTTAAAAAAATATAAGTGGTCCTAAATGTCTTATAAAGATCAATTTGGAATAGTTTTATATTTCTTTAATTTTCTAATCTCACAAGTCCTCCATTCCTTCCCAAACACAACAATAAATTCACATTGTTATCTCTTTCCCGCATTCATTACATGATTTTGGTTATTCCTATAATCTCGTGTGACTTTTGATTCTCATTCTCAGGACCTTACGACACATTTGGCATAGCTTTACTATAGTGCCCAAGGTTCTTCTTATTTTTATTTATTTTATTTTTTATTAAATAAAAATAATAATCTATTGAATTTGTTTACTTAAAAATTTAAAATTCACTGAAATTGGATAGATTTTAGATACACAATGATGAATGCTTACAACTTATACCTTGTGTCAAATGTTAATCATACTTATCATCTCTACCTCTTTTCGAGATGACAACAACTGTATGTAAAAATAATTGTAGAACTATTATGAGAACATAGATAATTTTAAAGTTGGTGATTATAATTTCTTTGAGTAATAACTTTCTTACAACAAGCACAATTTAATAGAATTAGATATAAGAAGTTAATTTTAACCAAATTTTTTTTTTCTTAGTAGCAAAGAACAAGATGTATACCAATTAAGATTATGATTATTGTTTGAACTTGATAGCAACAATCCTATGGCTTAGGCTTATTCAAAGAGGTTGTGGACTTGGATGGTTGTTAGAATCAGTCTGAGGTGTAACAAAATAGGATGATTAGAGCATGAATTGTGCGTTCCAACATATGACATTTCGGAACAAGCGAGTAAAATTTGTATCTCATCAAATTATCACAAACAAATTCATATGTTTTGATTTTCTTAACTAATTAATTCGTATCACAGAATTGGAAGCATGAGAATCTTCAAGTTTGTACACAAATAGAGAGCATAAAGGCGTGTGTTAAAATTTTGTATACAAAAAACCTTTTAATAATACACCCAAAATTATATAAATCAACAAATTAAATCTACATCTTATCTTTTGCAAAATTATCAACGGGTATCATCATAAGCTAAAGCTTAGTGAGACAAATAATGTTAAAGTAAGCTCAGAACAAGACATTAGAAATAATCGTGCATGTACATTTGAAATTTACAAGAAAGTAAGAGTGGTAAAATATGTTGCAAAATATAACTGAACAATATTTTGTAAAGTAATATTGTATAAATAATTTGTCATTTCATAAGAGTCGATTATTTATTCAGTTATTTAATGAAAGTAATTTCAGTTATATTAAATCATTTCCTGAAATGTCATAATTAATATGTTTTGACTTTCATAACATAAGTCGTCCACGACTAAAGGCGAAGGTAAAGGCGTAATACTACTTGTCTAACCCCCTCCCCTCCCCTCCCCAGGCCAATTGGTCTACTCAACGACCCCAACCTTAATGTCGGATGCTAAGATCCCCTGTTAAAGGCTCATCTCGTCAGAACTTTTGCATACCTGGGCAGATTTTTATAACATAGTCTTCCTATCATAACTTCCTGATATTTCTCTGTTTATCACATTACTTCATTTAACAATTAATAATGCATGTGTTAAAACATTTCAATATGCATCATATGATATTAAGGCAATTTAACTCGCTTATAATCATCATCGATGAATATATAATAGGTCAGGTAATAAGCATTTGTATTTGCATAAAAATATAACAGGAATATTTATATGTCATTCATACAATATTAATAAAATTAGTAAGAATTAGTAGGAACAATGGCATACATCTATGGTATAAAGCGAATTTAAATTAGCAATTATGTCTCTCGATTATTCGTGATATCGATGCTTTGAGTACAACCTATAATTGAATAACTCTTCTGAATACATGAAATTCATAAATAAATTTAATGTAGTAGTGTCCAAAGCTTAAACTTCATTCTTACCTGAAGTTGATGTCTCCCCATATAATCTTTCGTATTACACAAAAGCACGACTCTGAAGTACTCTTAACTAATGTCAATATTATTTACCTAATTAAATTAACATAATAAAGTTAACAAAATACAATATTTTTACATAACAATACTTAACATAGCTATAATTAACATTCATAAAATAAATTACTAATTTTAATACAAGTTTAACCTATCTCCCCCCATTAATCTTTTGTAGCAAAATTATTACTTTCCACTAATCTTGCCATGCATCGACTGAATTAATGGGGAGGGCTGAAAAGTGGCTGAAATTAGGGAAAATCATAAAGTAATCTACATATATATTACGAAGCCAACACAAATTCCCCAATTCCAATTCATAATCCAATTTCAATCCTAATAGGAAATGAGAACATAAATATAATTAATTAATTACCTAATATTAATATATATCTTTAATACTTTTACATTCTACTCCAAATCCTTACAACACTTAGTTAACAACAACAAAATACTTAATTAGGGTATAAAATTGTGTTTATAATACAATTGTACGACATATAACTACTATATTTAAATATAAATATCAATCTCATGGGAAAATTCTACTCACTAACAAAAGAAATTATCCCCAAAGAATTCTGAAACTCCCATCACATGTATTGCATCAAGAAGGCTCGCCCCATGCAAAACCAAAAGCGGAGATGGAAAGCACTATGACAAAAATATCCTACAACAAATTCAACGAAACTCTAATCATGTTGCATAAAGGAGGCTGCATGCAAAACCAAAAGCGGGAGAAGGAAAGCACCTAACAGCCAGAAGAAATATCCTACAGTAAATTCACGAAACTCCCAATCACGTATTTTCTGCATTAAGGAAGGTTGGCCGGAGGAAAATGAAATAAGAAAGAAACAAATAAATGCATTTATTAGTCTTTCCTTTGATCCAAGCCTTACATGTGTCTTATCACTTTAATCCAACCAATGCATGCCTAATAAAGTGGAGGGATTTATTTCTACAGTGCATACATTAAATAATTAGGTGAATAGTAAATTTAAATGGAAACTTGAATTTATAAATATTTATATGCTAGAAATTTACATATACTTATATATATATATATATATATATATATAAATGAACTAAATTAACTGTTGAATTTTATAAAGAAAATACATATGCAAAATTTTCAAGAATTTATAAAAATATAAAAAATAATTTTACCTCTTTTCTTTTTAAAGTTTTGGGTATTACAATCGTCTCTTCCTAATAAAATTTCGTCCTCGAAATTTCTTTAATAATCAGTCGAATAGGAAGGGAAACTTCTGTCTCATCTCTTGTTCAACCTCCCAAGTAGCTTCTATGATTAGTCTGTACTTCCATTTAATTTTAACATAGGAAATTTGTCTGTTTCTTAATCTCTTCACATCAAATTCCAAAATCTTTTCTAGCTCCAATGCATAAGTCAAATCTGGTTGTATTTCAAGCTTTGTGTATAAAATCTTATGCTCTGAATCTGTGATCCATTTTCTCAATATTGAAATGTGAAAGACATTGTGAATGTGTGACAGTTCAATAGGTAAGGCAAGCTTGTAAGCCATATTGGCAATCCTTTCATTGATTTCAAAGGGTCATATGTACCTAGGGCTTAATTTACCTCCATGACCAAATTTACTAATTCCTTTCATAAGTTTGACTTTCAAAAATACAAATTCTCCAACTTGAAATTCTACAGCTTGGTGTTTTAAGTCATAATACTTCTACCATCGGCGACTTTCAATTTATCCCCGATTAATTTAATTTTCTATAGCTTGATCAACCAACTCACGGACCTAACAACTATCTTTCTCCTGACTCAACTCAAGTTCTACACTTTCGTGCTTCATACGAGCCATCTGAATACTAGATTGATAGCTATTATTGTAAGCAAACTTGATCATAGGAATATGATCTTCCTAGCTACCTCCAAAATCTAAAACACATAGCCTCAACAAATCCTCTAGGACTTGAATTGTTCTTTCTGATTGTCCATCAGTCTGAGGATGAAAAGTCGTACTTAAGTGTAACTGTGTGCCCAGGCCTCTCTGAATTTCATTCCATAATCTGTAAGTAAATCTACTATCTTTGTCAAAGGCAATCACTTTTGGAACACCATGAAGTCTTACAATTTCTTGAACATATAATATAGACAAATTATCAACTGAGATTGTATGTTTCATAGGTAAGAAATGAGCTGACTTGGTCAATCTATCCACAACAACCCAGATACTATCATGACCTTGCCTGGATCTAGGAAATCTCATAACAAAATCCATTGCAATTTCTTTCCACTTCCACTCAGGTATAGGTAATGACCATAACAATCTCGGTGTTGATGCTCAACTTTAACAATCTGATAAACTTGATATTTAGAGACATATTCAGCTATGTCTTTCTTCATACCTGACCACCAAAATTATGTTTTTAAATCTTTATACATTTTTGAATTACCTGGATGAATAGTATATTTTGCTCGATGAGCCTCCTGAAAATTTCTTGTCTCAATTCAACATCACTTGGTACCCATAATTATGAATTCTTCCGAATAACACCCTCTGCATCTACAGTAAAATTCTGCTTCTTACTAGTTTAGATTTATTCAATGAATTTCTGATATCCACGATCCAATTTTTGTGCAGCTGATTCTGTCAAATAAAGTTGATTGCACTGTCAATTGATATAAATGCCCAGTATCACTGAATCTTCTAACTTCTAGTTGTAGAGCATCTAATTCTCTAATTAACTCTAACTTTTGAGTAATAATCCAACTGGCATTTCCCATGGACTTATGGCTTAATGCATCTGCCACCACATTAGCTTTGCTTGGACAATACTGAATATTTAAATCATAATCTTTAATGAACTCGAGCCATCTTCTTTATCTTAGATTCAATTCTTTTTGTGTAAAGATATACTTAAGACTTTGATGATCAGTAAAAATTTTGCATTTCACTCCATACAAATAATGTCTCCAAATTTTAAGAGCAAATAAAACAGCTGCTAACTCTAGATCATGAACGGGATAATTTTTTTCATGAGATTTTAATTGTCTCGAAGCATAAGCAATTACTTTTGTATTCTACATTAAAACACAATCCAAACATTTTAAAGATGCATCACTAAATATTTGGAATCTCTCAGTCCCTGATAAAATAGTTAAAACTGGTACAGTTGTCAAATACTTTTTCAATTCTTGAAAACTCTGCTCACATTCAGTTGTCCATTGAAATTTGACATCTTTTCTTATTAAATAAGATAGAGGCATTGCAATATGAGAAAATCTCTTGACAAACTTCTTAATAACTAAGCCAGAAAATTGTGAACTTAACATTCTTTGGTGCGCATTCTAAAATTGCCTTTACTTTTTTAGGATCAACAGAAACTCCTTCGCCACTGATAATGTGATCCAGAAATGCGACACTATGCATCCAAAACTCACATTTTAAAAATTTGACATACAATTGATTCTGCCTTAACAATTCTAAAATAATACTCAGATGATTTGCATATTTTTTATCAGTTTTAGAATAAATCAGAATATCATCAATGAAGATGATAACAAATTGGTCCACCAAGGGTTTGAAAATATGATTCACTAAGTCCATAAAAAACTGCAGGAGCATTAGTTAAACCAAATGACATAACAAGAAATTCATAATGGTCATACATGGTTCCAAAATCTTTTAAAATATCAGTATCTTTAACTCTAACTTGATAATATCCAGATCTCAAATCAATTCTGGAAAATACAGTAGCTCCCTCGAACTGATCAAATAAATCATCAATCCCTTAGTGGATACTTGTTTTTTGATTGCCACTTTATTTAACTCTCGTAATCAATACGCATAGACCCATCCTTTTTCTTAACAAATAATGCCGTCTCCGCGATGAATTGTTGGCCTAATAAATCCTTTGTCCGTCAATTCTTACAACTAACACTTCAATTCATGTAATTCCTTAGGAGCCATCCTGTACGACATTCTTATCACAAAAAAATAAAATAATTTTTCACCAGGCACACTAAATTTCACTTTCTTTTTCCAACATTCAATTGTTGCAAAATATTTGATCAACCAATCCATACCTAGTTTAATGTCAAAATGTCTAATTGGTATGATAATTAGTTCCGTAGGAAATTGTTTATCTTGAATGTTAATGTCAACAACACATTTCCTATTTGTACTCAAACTATCACCAGAAGGCATCACACCATTCAATACATATGTGAAATAAATAGTATCAACTGTTAAACTGGTGGAAAAAGAATCAGAAATGAAGGAATGCGAAACATCATAATCAAACAGAATTAAACCCAAATGATCTGAAATTTTAAGCATACCTGACACCACTTTATTTGATTCCTTCACTTCGTGCGGGGTGATGGTAAAAACTCTAGCTTTTACTGGAGGGTTGGTTTTATGCTCTGAAGTTTCTCCTTTTTCTTGAGTTGAAGATTTTCCCATAAACTGTGTGTTGCCTGGTTTTCTGCCTTCTAAAAACTTTCTTTGTTGACCCCATCCCTGATAATTAAATGATTTTATATCCTTCTTCTTCTCCAATGGGCAATCTATTGCACGATGTCCAACCTGACCACATCTACAGCATTTCCTTGATCCAACCAAACATTGTCCAAAATGTCTATTTCCACACTTATCACAAATATGTTTCTTCAACTGAATTTGTTTCTATTTATTATCAAACTTAAATTTCTTGTTAGAGAAATCTAGCTTTCTGTCAAAGCTTTTTTTGCTGCTTTCCCGATGCTTTCGAAAAGTTCAACTCATTTTCAATTCTCTAACCCTTTCTAACACCGAGAACTCATTGATATCAAATGGTGCTAATGCCAACCTTAATTAATCTCTGAGGCCTCGCAAAAATCTATGATATTTCTCTTCCGTGTCGATATAATGTAGCATATCTAGAAAGAGAAGTGAACTTCGCTTCATCTTGTATTATAGTTTTTGATCCTTGAATTAGATTAAAAAATTTGTCTTGTAAAGCAAGTTTGACTGATGGTGGAATAAACTAATCATTGAACACTTCGACAAATTCACCCCATTTGATCTGTGTAATAGGTACCATTTCAAACTTTTCCTTGTGTTGAGCCTGCCACCACCTTTCTGCCTCCCCTTCTAATGCAGTCTTACTCTTCTTTTTGGTAAATCATCATATCTAGAATTTTTTCAAATTTAAGCAGCCAATCTTCCGCCACTATAGGATCACTGGCTCCCTTGAATGCTAATGGCTTGAACGATTGAAATATCCTCAAATGCTGATCCACTTATGAACCAAACTCAGATATGGGTCCACTAATCACAAAATTTTCAATAGATGTTAGCTTATCAACTACCTGGGAAATCAACATAACTACCCCTTGCAATTCATCAGATTTACCTTCACCATTTGCTCTAGGTTGTATTTCACTCCTGTTAGAATTATCTACAGCATGTAGTTCGGGGTCTATAACTAGTCTAGGAGACTGACCATCTAACCTTTCAGGCATTTCTTCAGGCAAATTAATCTGTTATTATAAGAATTATTCATTTGATACATATTTATCATTTAATATATCATGTATGCATGAAGGTAAGAATATATGGATTCTTAACCCAAAATTAATCTTCCTATAACTTTGTATTGATCAATTCAATTCTTATTCTAAATCTAAATCATGCTTTCATTGCTATTGCTCATCAACTTTTTTGCTCTAATACCACTTTCTGTCACACCCCAAATGACCCCCTATTATAAGGTCAATCTGAGGTGTAACAGAATAAGATGACTCGATTAGACACAGATTCCACCAACACGTTTCAACATATGACATTTCAGAATAAGCGAGTGAAATTTGTATCTCATCAAATTATTACAAACAAATTCATATGTTTTGATTTTCTTAACTAATTAATTCATATCACATAATTTGAAGCATGAGAATATTCAAGTTTGTACTTAAATATAGAGCAACTAAAGACATCCGTGTTAAAATTTTGTACGTCCCAAAAAATCTTTATAATCTTCAAAACTATATCAAAATTATACAAATCAATAAAAGCCATTGCTACCCACCTATCCTTGGTTGAAATTATCAATGGGTATCATCATAAGCTAAAGCTTAGTGAGATAAATAATGCTAAAATAAGCTTAGAACAAGATATTAGAAATAATCGTGCATGTACATTTGAAATTTGTAGGTAAATAAGAATGGTAAAATATCTTTTAAAATATAACATAATAGTATTACGTAAAGTGGTGATGTATAAATAATTTATCATTTTATAGAATTATTATCCTTATATAATGAAAATAATTTATATTCTATATCAAATCTTTTTCCCAGAAATGTCATTTATAATTGCATAGGTTTTGACTTGCATACATAAAGGTCGTCCGCGTCTAAAGTGAAGGTAAAGGCGGGTGGTACCATACTACTTTGCTTGCCCCACCAATTGGTGCCTCAGCGACCCCAACCTCAATGTCAGAGTCGGGGATACTAAGATCCCATATTAAAGGCTCTTCTTGTCAGAACTTTTGCCTACCTGCGTAGATTTTTATAACATAGTCTTCCTATCATAATTTCCTGACATTTCTCTGTTTATCACATTACTTCATTTAACAATTAATAATGCATGTGTTAAAACATTTTAATATGCACAGCAAGATCATATAATATTAAGGTAATTGACTAACTGACTTATAATCATTGTAACTCAGTAATATATAATAGGTCAGATAATAAATATTTGTATTTGCATAAAATATGACAGGAATATTTATATGTCATTCATACAATATTAATAAAATTAGTAAGAATTGATAGGAACAATGATATACACTATGACTACATAAATTGAATTTAAATTAACAATTATGTCTCACCCGATTAATGGATGTGCTTTCCTTGAATAACTATAATTGAATAACTCTTAAATACATGAAATTCATAAATAAATTTTAATAGTGTCCCAAGCTTAAACTTCATTCTTACCCGAAGTTGATGTCTCCTCATATAATCTTTTGTATTACACAAAAGCACGACTCCGAAGTACTCTTAACTAATGCCAATATTGTTTACCTGATTAAATTAGCATAATAAAGTTAACAAAATATAATATTTTTACATAACTATACTTAACATAACTATAATTAACATTCATAAAATGTCTATTTCCACACTTATCACAAATATGTTTCTTCAACTGAATTTGTTTCTATTTATTATCAAACTTAAATTTCTTGTTAGAGAAATCTAGCTTTCTGTCAAAGCTTTTGCGCTTGCTCGCCTGCGAATCCCAATGTTGCTCGAAAAAGTTCAACTCATTTTCAATTCTCCTAACCCTTTCAACTAACACTGAGAACTCATTGATATCAAATGGTGCTAATGCCAACCTTAATTAATCTCGGCCTAAAATCTATGATATTTCTCTTCACTGTCTTTGATATAATGTGGAGCATATCTAGAAAGAGAAGTGAACTCGGCTTCATACTGTATTATAGTTTTTGATCCTTGAATTAGATTAAAAAATTTGTCTTGTAAAGCAAGTTTGACTGATGGTGGAATAAACTAATCATTGAACACTTAAAATTCACCCCATTTGATCTGTGTAATAGGTACCATTTCAAACTTTTCCTTGTGTTGAGCCTGCCACCACCTTTCTCCTTTCTGGCAGATCTTACTCTTACGTTTTCGGGGTAAATCATCATATCTAGAATTTTTCAAATTTAAGCGACCAATCTTCCCATATGGGATCCTCGCGAATCTTAATGGCAGCGATTGAAATATCCTCAAATCTTGATCCACTTATGAACTCGGATATGGGTCCACTAATCACAAAATTTTCAATAGATGTTAGCTTATCAACTACACGGGAAATCAACATAACTACCCGCAATTCATCAGTTTACCTTCACCATTTGCTCTAGGTTGTATTTCACTCCTGTTAGAATTATCTACAGCATGTAGTTCGGGGTCTATAACTAGTCTAGGAGACTGACCATCTAACCTTTCAGGCATTTCTTCAGGCAAATTAATCTGTTATTATAAGAATTATTCATTTGATACATATTTATCATTTAATATATCATGTATGCATGAAGGTAAGAATATATGGATTCTTAATTAATCTTCCTATAACTTTGTGATCAATTCAATTCTTATTCTAAATCTAAATAATGCTTTCATTGCTATTGCTCATCAACTTTTTTGCTCTAATACCACTTTCTGTCACACCCCAAATGACCCCCTATTATAAGGTCAACGAGGTGTACAGAATAAGATATTTCGATTAGACACAGATCCCACCAACACGTTTCAACATATGACATTTCAGAATAAGCGAGTGAAATTTGTATCTCATCAAATTATTACAAACAAATTCATATGTTTTGATTTTCTTAACTAATTAATTCATATCACATAATTTGAAGCATGAGAATATTCAAGTTTGTACTTAAATATAGAGCAACTAAAGACATCCGTGTTAAAATTTTGTACGTACCCAAAAAATCTTTATAATCTTCAAAACTATATATGCAAAATTATACAAATCAATAAAACTGACTAGCTTCTACCCACCTCGTCCTTGGTTGAAATTATCAATGGGTATCATCATAAGCTAAAGCTTAGTGAGATAAATAATGCTAAAGTAAGCTTAGAACAAGATATTAGAAATAATCGTGCATGTACATTTGAAATTTGTAGGAAAATAAGAATGGTAAAATATGCTGCAAAATATAACATAATAGTATTCTGTAAAGTGGTGATGTATAAATAATTTATCATTTTATAGGAGTTGATTATCCAGTTATATAATGAAAATAATTTCAATTCTATATCAAATCTTTTCCCTAAAAATGTCATTTATAATTGTATAGGTTTTGACTTTCATAACATAAGCATGTCACGACTGACAAAAAAGGTGAAGGTAAAGGCGGCGTGCATCTACTGCTTGCCCACACCAATTGGTTCTTTCCAACCTCAATGTCGAGTGGGGATACTAAGATCCCATATTAAAGGCTCTTCTTCGAACTTTTTTGCTACCGTAGATTTTATAACATAGTCTTCCTATCATAATTTCGACATTTCTCACATTACTTCATTTAACAATTAATAATGCATGTGTTAAAACATTTTAATATGCTGAGATCATATAATATTAAGGTAATTATTGTGACTTATAATCATTGTAACTTCGGTAATATATAATAGGTGGATAATAAATATTTGTATTTGCATAAAATATGGAGGGAATATTTATATGTCATTCATACAATATTAATAAAATTAGTAATTGATAGAACAATGATATACACTATGACTTCATAAATTGAATTTAAATTAACAATTATGTCTCACCTTGATTATATGATGTGCTCGGCCTTCGTACATAACCTATAATTGAATAACTCTTCTAAATACATGAAATTCATAAATAAATTTAACGTAGTAGTGTCCCAAGCTTAAACTTCATTCTTACCCGAAGTTGATGTCTCCTCATATAATCTTTTGTATTACACAAAAGCACGACTCACTCTTTCTTAATGCCAATATTGTTTACCTGATTAAATTAGCATAATAAAGTTAACAAAATATAATATTTTTACATAACTATACTTAACATAACTATAATTAACATTCATAAAATATTTTAATAATTTTAATACAAGTTTTAACCTATCTCTCTCCCCCCTTCATTAAATGTTACTATATATCCAATTAATCTTTTGTAGCAAAATTATTACTATCCACTAATCTTTCCATGCATCGACTCGATTAATGGGTAGGGCTGAAAAGTGGCTGAAATTAGGAAAAATCATAAAGTAATATACATATATATTAAGAATCCAACACAAATTCCCCCATTCCAATTCACAATCCAATTTCAATCCTAATAGGAAATGAGAACAAAAATATAATTAATTAATTGCCCAATATTAATATATTTATTTTAATACTTTTGGATTCTACTCCAAATCCTTACAGCACTCGGTTAACAGCAACAACAAAATACTTAATTAGGGTATGGAATTGTGTTTATAATACAATTGTACAACATATAACTAGTATATTTAAATATAAATACCAATCCCATGGGAAAAATTATGCATACTCACCTAACAACCAAAAGAAATTATCCCCCAGCAATTTACGGAACTCCCATCACGTGTATTCTGCATCAAGGAAGGTTGCTGCCTCATGCAAAGCCAAAAGCGGGAGAAGGAAAGCACCTAACAACCAGAAAATATTCTACAGTAAATTCACAAAACTCCGAATCACGTGTGCATACAAAGGAGGGCTGCTGCTCCATGCAAAACCAAAAGCAGGAGAAGGAAAGCACCTGACAGAAATATTCTACAACAAATTCACGGAATCAATCCGCATTATTTTACGCATCGAGGCTGGTTTGGAGGAAAATGGAATAAGAAAGAAACAAATAAATGCATTTATCATTCATTTCTTTGATCCAACCAATGCATGCTAAATAAAGTGGAGGGATTTATTTCTTACACGTGTCTTATCACTTTAATTCAACCAATGCATGCCTAATAAAGTGGAGGGATTTATTTCTACAATGCATATATTAAATAATTAGATAATTAGGTGAATAGTAAATTTAAATGGAAACTTTAATTTACAAATATTTATATGCTAGAAATTTACATATACTTATATATATATAAATGAACCAAATTAACTGTAGAATTTTATAAAAAAAATACATATGCAAATTTTTTAAGAATTTATAAAAATATAAAAAAGAATTTTACCTCTTTTCTTTTTCAAGTTTTGGGTATTACACATTAATTAACTTTTAATAATCTTATCAGCTAACTTTCAACCATTTGATCACTAAAAAACCTTTTTAATCTAACAAAATAAATCTTATTGGAATACAAATATTATGTAAATTATTGGAACTTCATTTGGGATTTTGTAACTAATCTATGCTCCTCTTAATATTCCTAATAGATTGGTACATCCAAGAATAAAGAGAAACAAGCTCATATAGATATATTTCAACAATTATTCAAAAAGCAACATGCATCATCATCATAAGATAAGGATGATAAAGAGAGTGAAAAAAAAATAATTGTGTTATTTTTTATGTTCATACTTATATTTTATTTACATTGCTAAGATTTGTTATTTATAATCCTATAATTTGGTTGGAACTTTGTCGATGATAACGCGCAAATTGACTCTTCAGAGGAGCAGTTTTATTTATTAGTAGAGTGCAATGAAAAATATTCTCAACAGTCTAAATATTAATCACTTTCATATCATTTTTTATTTCTATCACAAAGCCTATGAAAATTTTATTAGCAACTTGCCACTCACTATACTGTCCTAACAGCCCATTGCAACTCAACTCAACATGGCGTTTGTACACATAAAACAAATCCTTTAATATGTGCTCTTAAAACTTACAATCAAACAACCTCTTCATAAATTCTATTCAAATCTGAAATTCCAAAAAGATCTAAGCTTCAGCATGTACAAAACCTCTGTATATATAAAACAACACTCACCTAAACACACAAAAGTTAAATATCAACCAAGTTAAAAAGCTAAGCACATGCAAAACAAACAAAAAAGAATAAGAAAAATCCAAAAAATAAGAACACCACAACCCAAGCTTCAAGCGGAAATCATGTATAGATCACAGATCAAGCTTTGGCAAACCAAAAATAAGAAATAATGTGGCAGAAAACCAGGAGCCATGCGGCCGTTATCAGCTGCTTAGATACTGAGATTATCTTCTCTTCCTCTTTGCTAGCCTCCTTCCTGCTGGAAGAGGCGGAGGCTTCTGTTTCAGCTGCGTAGGAGTAAAGGACGTCAATGGAGATGGGTTCCTGTTGAGCTTCTTGGCATTGGTATTCTGGCTTCCCTATCACTTTCATGTAGACCCCACCACTCTTCTCCTGCTTCGTATCAATAAGAAAGAATCACTATTGATATTCCCATTCCTGAAAATAGTTTTATGATTATTCATTCATAAATAAACCTAATACCAGCACTCACCTGAACCTGGTCTCCCACAGTCACCACGACGGCTCCATTAGCGGGTCGAAATGAGACAGGGGCTTGCTTAGAGTAAACCCGAAATCTGGAGGCCCCAACGAAGAGATGGAAGCTGAGAGCGTGAGAAGAACCTAAGCTCCTTATAAATGCTCCCAGCATCTCATGGTTCAGCTCAAAAGCCGCTTTTTCTTCAGTAAAATTAGCTCCTTTGCTTCTCTTGTGCTTGCGAAGACATAAAACCATACTATTTTCTTCTTTTCTCCTTTGAAAGGAATCACTGCAGATATTATACTGTTCGCTGGAATCCATCAAAACAAGCTCAATCTTTCCTGCAATCTTCTTTATTTTCTTCAAAAGCCGCTCCATTTTGCCACTAAAATTCAATTATATTTTTGAGATGTAAATTAATTGTGCTGAATATTATAATATGGGAAATCCCAAATAACAATTATGTCACTGAAATATTCATTTTTATATATCTAACGTCATATAAAAAAAATGCAAATCTATACATGAGCAAATATGTGTTCTTGTTTGTGCCATGGCTATTCGTTGACAAATTAACAAAAATATAAAATATGAAATTTTTTTTTATTATGTTCTTCAAAATATAAACAATATTACCGTAAATAAATGTACATTAATATTAATTTTAGGGGTTTATATATATATATATATATATATCATGACAAATTATCTATTTTACTCATTTAACATATAAAATTTTATTATTATCTAAATAGGCAAAAACATACTATACTTTAGGAATGAAAAAAATGAGTTACGGCCTTATTTATGTGGTATACAGATAATAATAAAATTTTATGTGTTAAATGAGTAAAATAATTAGTTTCCTATGATATGTATGTAAAAACCCCATAATTTTATAAGTATAATTGCCCTTTGTTTTTTTATATTTAAACTAAATTAATGATAAATTTACACGTACAAGCTTTAAACTAATTACTATTGTTACATGTGAGAAGCTGAGCAAACCCCTGCAGTATAAATTTATTGGAGTTGTAAAGCTTCTACAATTAGCTTGCGAGGTTCTCCACCAACTGTTTATTACTTAGAAAAAATTACATAATTCTATATAGACTTATATATTTTATTACTAAAATTTAATATTTATTTAAATAATATCAAAATATTTGAATTGTATCAAAAAGCTTAAAAATATCAATTTTTTAAAATAAATTATTATTTAATGCATATATTTCAATATGTTTATGAAATTAAATATTATATAGATAAATATCAAAATCTAAATATTTAAATATATAAATACGTAAGTTACGTGGTATGTATGAAAGTCCCTCGGATCAAGGTATTACTCTGAATGGTTTGAAATTAAACGTTTTGAAGAAGTTATTTTTTTAACCAAAATATAGTTTGAAACTTTATGATTCATTTAAAGTGATTTATTTTTGTATTTAATAATTTTTTTTTTATAGAGGATTTATGTAAATATTATATAATTTTATATGTTTATATAACTAATATCAAAATTTTAAATTTTATATTATATAACACCTCAATTTTTAATATCATTATTATTATATTTTTTTAAATATAAAAAGTGTTAAATAGTTAATTATTAAAATTTAAATATTAGATATATAAATTATAAGAACAATGTGATATAAATGTAAATTTTTCTTAATTTTTATCATTTAAAAATATGATTATTTGGTTACACAAATAAATAAATAAATAAAAATATATAATCAGACATATTATCTCAGACTTAAAATCACAAAACCAAAGTAGGAAAGAACAGTTAATGCTCCCCACAGCGATAGTTAACAAATTTTAATTTTTTTTATGCAATTCTCATATATTAAAAAATATGCAAAATATAATAAGAAAATGCTAAATAAATACCTATTTTCTGATATTTATATAAATAATATTTAAAATATATTAATTTAGAGAATATAGGGAGCACCTCTGAAATCAAGGGCCGAACATGATCTTAGTTATTAGTAATTTAGTATTATTAACTCTATAGCTTAAAAATTTACAAAACAGATAAATTGCTAGGAAATCATTAATTTGCAATAAAATTTTTGCACAATATCCAAATTTAATCAGCTAAAAATTAAAACAATTTCAGTTTTTTGTTCATATAATAAAAAAAAAAAAAAATCACCTGAAAGTACCGTACTCTTGCGCCAAAATTCCCGCCATGTCCTCTGCAGCACCACTCCAGAAAAACTCATCCCTCTCGCCAACGTCATCTTCTTCTAATTCAAATCCCCACTTTCTCTCCGGCGATTTCGACGCCTCTTTCTTCCGCTCCAATGGCATCCCAAAAATCCCCTCCGCGGCTTCCGCCACTGCCCGAATCAAACTCTTCTTTATCCCATGATTCACACCCACCCATCGATCTCGCCGCCGAGCGTAGCCTCTCCTCCGATCCTGCCGTGTCCGGCGAGATCAGAGACCCCAGATCGATTTCTGGGGGATTCCAATGCGGCAAAATCAGCTCCGGAACGCGGCGAGAACGTTTGAGGAATCTGGAGAAGTCGTCGTCTTCGGGAGGTTCCGGCGAGGTGTCGCGAGGCAGAGCGGCTGGGGATGGTGGTGGAGCGCGGAAGAGTGGTGGGTCCCGAGCGGTTCGCGGCGAGACAGCCATGGAAGGAGCATGGGATTCTTCGGTGGGGAATAGACAATGAGAAAGGCAAAAGATGGAAAGGTGGAAAAGGCGTGGAGGCGGGGCGCAGCAATGATGATGGCATGGCTTTAAGAAAACAATTCGGTACCAGCTTGATGCCGGAGAAAATATTACGTTTGGAGTCTGCACGTTTTATGACTCTAATCTACCACGACGTCGATTTTTTTTCCTATTTTAGATTAACCAACAAAGAATGACGGTGTCAGTAAAGAGATGACGTATTCACGACGCCGTTTACGCTTCCTCCGGCCCGATCCGGCCCGTAAGCGTCGCTGGAATGCACGAGAGGAATTTAAAAGAAATATATAGACATAGGGTTTAGGGTGTATTTTTTCGCAAACGAGCTCCTAAGAGAAATAGAAAATCTCATTTCCTTTTATAAAGAATCTAGAGAACGCTTGAAATAGACAATTTATTAAGATGTATTAAATAAAAATTCATCGATAATGTTTCGCAATTTTTCTATGATTTGTTAGTTGTGAATATTTATTACATTCCATTAAAGAATTTGGATCCTTTTGTTGAATTTTACTTTTTTGTGTTATTTTTGTATGTATCTCAGAGTGAGACTGACTTTTTCAATTTATTTTCTGTTTATTGAGATTATGTTGCATTCCAATGGAAGCAATTTGAAGCGCTTAGATAGTTTGGGAGGTATTTTGCGTACTCTATACCTCACAGCATTTGGGATTCTATTTCATATTATTTTCTTGAGATTATATTTATGGCATTCATGGAAGCAATTTGGAAGCTTGGATGGTTTGGGGGTATTTTGTATTTGTACTCTGTACCTTTGGATGAGCATTTGGGACTTCTTTCCAGTTTATTTTGCATACTTCTTTTGATTATGTTCATTATATTCCAATGGAAGTAATTTGATGGCTGTTTGGATGGTTTGGGGGATATTTTGCATTTGTACCCTCGCTCTGAGAGTGATGGGACTTCTTTTCTAATTTATTTTGTATATCTCTTGAGATTATATTTGGGCATTCCATGGAAGTAATTTGGATTTGTTTGGATGGTTTGGGGAGGTATTTACTCTGTACCCCTTTAGTGAGCATTTAGATTCTTTTCCAATTTATTTTGTTTCTTGAGATTATGTTTAGGCATTCCAATGGAAGCAATTTGGAAGTCGCTTGGATGGTTGAGGGGGTATTTTGCATATACTCTCCTCTTTGGAGGTACAAATTATTTATGGACTTTTTCCAGTTTATTTTGCTTCTTTTGATTATGTTCATTACATTGTTCAAAGCAATTTGATGTGGATTTGATTTTTTTTTTGTATCAGATTTACATATTTTTGTTTGGCGATGAATCTGCAGTCAAGTATCGATGATGAAGTCGTGATGTCTAATGACCCAAATTTGAAACTCTTTGGAACCACTGTTAATGAAATGAGGCGATGTATATTGTACTATGCACATCATCAAATTAGCTTCGTGTTAAGGACCATACTAGTTATTATAAACTCAAAAAAAATTGAAATCAAAAGATTTTTTATGTGCAAAAGTTGGAAGAAGTCTGCCCTAAATGGCTTAACAAGAAAGTTAATACAAGAACGGTTGATTAGATTCTCTATTGATTTGGAGGGGAATTGGATGATTAAATAACATAGAAAGTCATAATCATTCTTTGAGCGTGACCTACATCTTCAGATCACAGATGCCGATGAGAAGATCGTGTTGAAGACAATGACAGAGGGAATTAGAGCAAGATGCATTCACCTATCTAACCGAGAAGTTGGCGTAGAGAATATTGGGTTCACAAAAAAAGAGATGATTACAATTTTATTCAAAGAGAAAAGATCGAGGATTATGAATGGTGAGAATGCATTAATAGTTTAAAGAAAGGCAAGCAAATGGATGGGATATTTGCATGATGTACAAGTTGATGAGTCGATTGCTAAGCTTTTGGAGCAATGACATGTCTAGGATAGAATATGATTATTTTGGGGATGTGATAATTTTGATACAAGCTATTGACTCAATAAATATAATCTTGTTTGTGCCCTCTTGTTGGAGTGAATCATCATTGTAAAATATATTATTTGAAGTAGCCTTTTATCGAAGAGACAATTGAGTCATTCTCATGGCTATTCCAAACATTTCTTCGATTGATGAGTGAGACATCCTATAATATATTCCGATCAAGATCGGTATGGCGAGCTATCGAAATTGTATTGCGCATACTCACAAAGGTAATGACATATTTCAAAGAAAACTCCTTCCAAGTTTCATTGCTTTAATAAGAATAAGAGAAAGATATTTTATACATGCATGAGTAAGTGTGACTCGAGGAAGAGTTTGAAGAAGCTTGGTGCCATGCTAGAAGAAAGCAATTTGCATGATCATGCTTGCATCGAGCTTTATAAGATTAGATCCAAGTGGTCCATGCATTCAAGGACTCATTCTGCATGGGCATCTTGTCAATAACGTGGAGTCCAACAATGTATGTCACGGAATATCTAAACCAATAAGTTCACTCAGATTGTTTCTTAGGATTTGAAAAGGTTATGGAGACATGAACAATGAATGAACATGAAGACTTCTAAATCCATCGATTGTTCTGTTAAGACCGGTCAATTCTAAATCAAGCTGCTATGTTTTATACAAGAAATGTTTACACTCTGCTTGAGGAGAAATTTTTGCATGGAGTTGGAGGCCTATCAGTAACTAAGTCAGATGATAGTACCATGTAGTATTTGGTGAGAAACTTAAAGAATAAAAATGCATCCAAAATATGGACTGTGCATTTTGATAGGACTACCCTAGAAGTAACTTGTACTTACAAAAAATTTGAAATGATGGGATTACTTTGTGCTTGTATCGAGTTCTTAGTCGGGAAGATGTTGCACGGACAAGTATCTTCTCATGCGATGGTCTACCGAGCAAAGAGGATATTTACATTGATAGGCATACGTAAAATTAAGAGATGTGGAAAGCGGATGGAAATGCTACTGGCATTATTTTTTGGAACCACATAAGTCGATATGCATATCAAATAAGCGTCGAGCACAGGAAGAGAGTCGAGGACTATATGCTTGGATCAAAAAACTATATGATGATGACTTATAATAAGTGAGAATTCTCCTGACAGGTTAAGAAGAAGAAGAAGTCGCCCAATAACAGGAAAAGACATCTTAAAGGATCCTTAAGTCCAAAGGGTGTTTCCAACTCAAGGCTTAAAGGATATTGGGAGAGATTCAAGAAAGCCAAGAGTAATTTTCTATTTACGTATTAGTTTTTAGTATTTTAAATATTACTGTTAATCTTCAAACTATTCTACTTTTGTTATTGCAGAAATTAAAGTACAGTCTGATAATATTGCTGAACGTGTTTCATCATAAGTTGCATCACCTTTCTCTGTTATGCCAGAGTGTTTTTCAGAGGTACGTATAGAATATCACACATCGATGCTGTAAGAAATCATTAACTAATACGATGTTCTATATGCAAGAATTTAACTCAAGCTCCACAATCAATCAATCGGCTAAAGGGTACACTAAGCTGATGATGGATATTATTTCAGGAAAATATTTTGATGCATGACATTATCTAATTTTGTGCTCTTCGACTGTACAATCTTTTTTGTAATGCTTTAGAGTCCCTAAGATGACTCTCTTTAACAAACAGATACACCAAGATGTTTAGGCCAGATATTGGGGATTTTCACTGGCTATTTAGCTCTTTAAGCGAAGTGATTGAGTAAATACCTACGAGGACCTTGTAATCATTGGATGTAGCAATAAATATGTGCGATATTACCAATGGAAGCGTTTGGAGGAGGTTATTTTTAATAGGTTTTTTGATCGATTCTGAGGAAGTTTAGGTTTTTTGAGTTTATTTTGCGATTCAGAGATAATGTTCATTACATTCCAGTTCAGGAAATTTGAAAGCTGTTTGAATGATTTCTAGGTATTTTTATCATATGTACTCTCTATATCTCTCCTGAGGGTATAGATGATTTATGACCTTTTTTCTCAGTTTTTTTGCCTGATTCTAGAGATAATTTTCATTACATTATAATAGAAGCAATTTAGAAGTTGCTTGGATGGTTTGGGGGGGCTTGTACTCTTTGTTTCTCTTTGGAGGGTACAGATCATTATGGCCTTTTTTCTCAATTTTTTTTTGCCTAATTCTAAAGATACTATTCATTACATTACAATGGAAGCAATTTGGAAGCTGTTTGGATGGTTTGGGGGGATATTTTATACTTGTACTCTCTGTACCTCTCTTGAGGGTACAGATCATTCAGGGACTTCTTTTTTTAATTTAGGTTGCCTGTTTATTGAGATTATATTTAGGGCATTCCAATGGAAGCAATTTAATTGGTGCTTGGATAATTTCTGGGTGTTTTTTTGCATCTGTACTCTCTATACCTCTTTGGAGGGTACAGAGTATTTATGGACTTCTTTTTCCAGTTTATTTTGCCTATTTCTTGAGATTATGTTTAGCATTCCAATGGAAGCAAGCTTGGATGATTTATAGCTATTTTTTTGTATCTCTCTGCACTTTGGATGGTTTGGGAGGTATTTTACAGTACTTGATGATCATTGGGACTTCTTTTCTAGTTTAGGTTGACTATTTATTGAGATTATATTTAGGGTATTCCAATGGAAGCAATTTAATGGCTGCTTGGATGATTTCTGGGTATTTTTTTGCATATGTACTCTCTATACCTCTTTAGAGGGTACAGAGCATTTAAGGACTTCTTTTTCTAGTTTATTTTGCCTGTTTCTTAAGATTATGTTTAGGGCATTCCAATGGAAGAAATTTAGAAGCTGCTTGGATGATTTCTGGCTATTTTTTATATCTGTACTCTCTGTACCTCTTTGGAGGGTACATATTATTTATGACCTTTTTTCAGTTTATTTTGCCTGATTCTAGAGATAATGTTCATTACATTATAATGGAAGCAATTTGGAAGCTGCTTGGATGATTTGGGGAGGTATTTTGCATCTGTACTCTTTGTATCTCTTTGGAGGGTACAGAGCATTTATGAACTTTTTTTGCTAGTTTATTTTGCCTGTTTCTTGAGATTATGTTTAGGGCATTCCAATGGAAGTAATTTGAAGGCTGTTTGGATGGTATCGGATTGGGGTTTTGCATCTGTGTCTCTCCTAAGGGTACAAATCATTTATGGTGACAATATATGTAAAGTATACATATGCATAACTAACGCATAAGTTAACCTAAATTTATTTGTATTAAATCAGATATCTATAAGAAAGGATATCTAGAATTAATTTTTTATTAGTATTAAGTTAGTTGGCAAATTTAATCTCATAATGTGGTGGCAAATTTAAAAAGCCTCTTAATCTATTGTATTTACACTATTCATTAATTGAAAATAATTATTATATAATTAAATGTTATAAGTTATCTCTTTTGCACCAGTTTCATTCTAGTTATAAAAGAATTAAATGTTTCATATTGCAATGAGACAAAAAAATACTATTTTTTATAATAGATTGACTTATTTTGTTTTTGTTTCATCTAAATAAATACAAGTCACCGATAAGGTGCAAGTTAATATTGAACTTCATTTCACTCGAGCATGAGCATACTAAGAATACATATGAGTTAATTTTTTAGTTGCTTTATTTTCATAATAAAAAATAAATAACAATCATAATCATATTTTAATACATATGAGTTAAAATTAAAACTATTAAAATATCATGATTTTACAATCAAAATTTCCTTACACCAACCACAATAATTTTACAAACAATATTTAAAAAAAAGATAATCACCCCAAACAAACCCTAAATCAGCCGAGAAACTACATGAATAGCCTGCTCATAACAATCAGCTGTAACCAACACGGCACATAATGAAAGAATTTCAGTTGACCATACCATTAATCAGATCTAAGGTGACAAAATGGCCAATAATCCCTACTTTAATTTTATGCATTAATTTTATGCATTCTGCTCATAACAGAATGACCATACCATAAAAAAAGATTTTAAATGTGAATTTCTTTCAAGAATATAGCCCCAAAAAACCAAATCCATAAGATAAAAAAGATGATACCATAAAATATACAAATGATAATAATAATAGCGAAATCAAACTATATGAAATGAGAAAAAAGTTACAAAAGCGAGTAAAATATTCTCCTAGATCCATAAACCATCCATTCACTTCAAAAAAATAGTTTACCAACCAATGCATTATACAAACCTATATCAAACTAAATCTATTGTTCTCAATTTGGATTTTTATAAATAAAATATGTGAACTCTAAAAATATATTCATCTTCTTTGGCCAATCGGGTCTACATGTCGTCATTCTACCAAATAATGGCAAAATGATAAATTTTGAAAATGGGTCAAAACTCAACGGACAGACATTGATAAATAACGATTGGTCAATTTCATCGACTCAATTTTGGTCGATTTTCAATTCTCAAATCATTTGGTCATTTAATCAATCCACCAATTTATTCTCACCAAAAATTTTCAACAAATTTTTTCAGTCTTCTGTCGTTATCGGTGGTCATTTTGACACCCAGTCACCACCACCGGAGGTTTCGACACGCCTCCATGTATTTGACAAATATTCGATATTACACTATTTTCTTGGACGTATCCCACTCACCATTTCGATTGACCATTTTCTGGGATCGCTCGCAAAAGATTGGCCGATCTTCAACAAGTAATTTGATCGAATAGCAACATGATCTCAAGTTGGCCCAGAAAAAAATAGTTAAGAGGAACCAAATTTGAAAACTATTCTTACAATCTCGGGAAGAATGCTCTTATCTTGGTTTGGGTAATGAGTCAAAAAATACCGTGCCCCTAACTTAATATGCCCAACGAGTGTCCAGGTCGATTATATATAACAAGATTAACTTCGACACACGTTCTGTGACTTTTGGATGAACATTTTGCTTTCCATCTTTAGGCACTGCATAACTCTAGAAAAGAAGAGAACGATTATACATTATAGTTTTTATCTAAACAAATAAGAATTGAATCGTAATACCCAACATTCCTGTGGGATAATATACCCAATGCAAGCATGAAATGTACAAATAGGGGACATACCAATACTTCTACCAAGAAGCGGAAGGCATCAATGTGTGCATCGAGAGATATTGATTTGTCGAACTCATCGACCGCCTCGCTGCAATAATGATATTCCCGCAATAGTATCACCCCTACAAGTGATAAATATTTTAAAGTGATCTTAATTAAACGAATAGGTTATTTTATGTATGAAGGAGCTGATTGAGGATTGACTTACTTGTCCCTAAATCAGAAGCATGACATGTCAATAAGATTGAGCATCGGCTTAGGCAAAATAGCTCTGGATGAGAACTCAACAACATGAAGTGCCTCTGATGCCTGCAACAAAATTACTGATGATGAAAGTTAGTGATGAAGAGCTAGATTCACTATGAATTAAGGATCGATCATCGAGATGATTCATACCTGATTGATGCTCCTCCACCACAACGATAGGGTAATCGACCTTTATTGGCTCATCTTTGCGAACTTATAAAAAATTTAGTGAAATCTATTTCTATTATCTCAAATTTAAAAGAAAGTAACTTAATACCTTTGCTGCCGGCTTCTCATCTTGAGTGGAGGCCACCACATCTCTTATTCTCGCTCGGGACTTCCTGTAAGTGTGTGTGAAGGGGGAACTAACAGCTTTCCTCTTCTTTATCTGTCGAGCTTTCACACCACACTCAATGCTATCGATTCAGGGTTTGAGCATCACCATGTGTGCTGGCCTCCACAAGAACTTCACCTACAACTACATGGGCTTCCCAGCCAACTCCACAGGAAGCTCTGGTAGCCTCCACAAGAGCTTCCTCTGCCCTCCTGGGGCTTTCCAAGTGGTAGCCTCCCAGGGTACCCTCCACGGGGAAGCTCTGCCTCCTCAAGAGTTTCCCTGGTGACCCCAGAACCTCCCCACACTTGGGGTAGGACCCGCTTGGCAAGAACTTCCTCGAGCAAAGAACCGAAATCAAGCCCATCCATCCTCTCCATCATTGTTGCATGAAAAGATGATCGTATCTTTCAAGTCCAAACCCGCAAGTATCCTCTCCACAAAGCTATTATGGGGGTAGAAGAGGGGATACTAGATACACTAAATAGGGGAGAATATCGAGGAAAGATATATGGAGAGTCAGTGGGGGCTGCACTCATTGGACTTAAAATGGGACCGCATCTGCTCAACATGTGTAGATTGTTGGGCAAGGGACACCGATTGAGTCTCTCCTCTAATATGTCCTCGAATGAAAGGCAGACCTATGATAAATCGATAAGAAAATGTGAAGACATACAACATAAATAAAGAAATTCTTATATGAACTAAGTGATATTATTATATGTCACCTGGTGTCCTCCCAAACCGGAAAGCATTATTTGGAAACTCTATTTTTGCCCATCGCGATAATGGGTTTTGTAGATGGAAATGACGGGCTTATGATGCTTATGTGCTCACCATATCTACAATGAATATTTTAAATGAAACTTCAAAGCATTAAATTATACATTCACGGAGATATATAACATACCATCTAAGAGTGACAAAGCCACTCATGTAATCGGCTGCCCTCTGGGTTTGAATCTTTGATGTAATAACATCAAATTTGGAAACTAGAAAGTCCCAAATGGCTCTAAGTTGTATTCAAAGAATCTATGTCATCGGTATAGATAATCAATTCCGATGCCACCCTGTAATTGTGATATACAAAAAATAGATTTGACAGTAGAAAATGTATATACAATCGCATAAATCATGCTGCATAATGAGCCATCGCTCAAGTTGATTCTTGTAGTCGATGAATCTCAATATGAGATCGCCATAAGACCTTTTCTCCTCGTTGGCATCCCTATCATCATCGCAACTTCATCGGTGAAAGGAATGCACGCCCACCCAACAAGAAAGCTTGCTTTTCTGAAAGACAGATCGATGTAATGGCAACTGCTTAATTTCATGAGTCTAATGAATTGATGGAGATGAAGCCTCTTTAAAATGTCGGCTTCATCAAGAAAGTCTTGCAAATATTATCGAACACGTTACGCAGTGGTAGCATCTTGAAGTTATCCTTTTCCCATACATGGTAAACTTCAAAAGAAAAGTCGATGAGTTATGAGTCAGATGCAAATCACCCATAAAAACTAAGTAACAACCAAATTATTTTAATAATGTGCAGATGAAAAACCTCCCAAACTATCCAAACCTCCAAATTGCTTCCATTGGAATGCCCTAAATATAATCTCAAGAAGTAGGCCAAAAGAAATTGAAAAAAGTAGATCGTTAACAACCTGTACCCTCAAGAGAGGTACAGAGAGTACATATGCAAAATACCCCCCAGAAATCATCCAAACAGCCTCCAAATGCTTCTATTGGAATGTAATAAATATAATCTCAAGAACCAGACAAAATACCCCTAATAAACCATCCAAGAGCTTCCAAATTGCTTCCATTATGATGTAATGAACATTATATCTAGAATCAGGTAAAAAAAACTAGAAAAAAGGCCATAAATCATCTGTACCCTCAAGAGAGGTACAGAGAGTACAAATGTAAAATACCCAAACCATCCAAATAGCTTCCAAATTGCTTCCATTGTAATGTAATGAATATTATCTTTATAATCAGGCAAAAAAACTGGAAAAAGAAGTCCCTAAATGCTCTGTACCCTCCAAAGAGGTACAAAGAGTACATATGTAAAATACTCCCAATAAACCATCCAAGCAGCCATCAAATTACTTCCATTGGAATGCCCTAAACATAATCTCAATAAATAGGCAAAAAATACTAAAAAAAAAGTCCATAAATGTACCCTCAGAGAGGTAGAGTACATATGCAAAATACCCCATAAACCATCCAAGGACTTCCAAATTGCTTCCATTGTAATGTCCCTAAACATAATCTCAAGAAACAGCAAAATAAACCGGAAAAGAAGTCCTAAATGCTCAGACCTCCAAAGAGGTATAGAGAGTACAGATGCAAAATACCCCCCCAAACCATCCAAGCAGCTTCCAGATTGCTTCTATTGGAATGCCCTAAATATAATCTCAAGAAACAGATAAAATAAATTGGAAAAAGAAGTCCCTAAATGCTCTATACCCTCCAAAGAGGTACAGAGAGTACAAATATAAAATACCCTCCCAAACCATCCAAACAGCCTTCATATTGCTTCCATTGGAATGCCCTAAATATAATCTTAAGAAGAAGGCAAGATAAATTGAAAAAATATGCTAAATGCTCAGACTGAGAGAGGTACAGAGAGTAATGAAAAATACCCCGAAACCATCCAAATGCTTCAAATTGCTTCCATTGGAATGTACTAAACATAATCTCAATAAACAAAAAAAATAAACCTGGAAAAAGGTTATAAAATGATCTCAGACTCAAGAGAGAGAGTACAGATATAAAATACCCCTTAAATCATCCAAACAAATTCATATTGCTTCCATTGGAATGCCTTAAATATAATCTCAAGAAGAAGGCAAGATAAACTAAAAAAGTATGCCTAAATGCTCAGACCCTCAAGAGAGGTACAGAGAGTGATGAAAATACCAAACCATCCAAACAGCCTTCAAATTGCTTCCATTGGAATGCCCTAAACATAATTTCAATAAACAGACAAATTAAACTGGAAAAAAAGGCAATAAATGATTTGTACCCTCAAGAGAGGTACAGAGAGTACAGATGCAAAATAGCTCCTAAAAACCATCCAAACAGCATTCATATTGCTTCCATTGGAATGCCCTAAATATAATCTCAAGAAGAAGGCAAGATAAATTGAAAAAAGTATGCCCTAAATGCTCTGTACCCTCGAGAGAGGTATAGAGAGTACAGATGAAAAATACCCCCCATAAACCATCCAAACAACCTTTAAATTGCTTCCATTGGAATGCCCTAAACATAATCTCAATAAACAGGAAAAATAATCTGGAAAAAAAGGTCATAAATGATCTCAGTCTCAAGAGAGGTAGAGAGTACAGCAAAAATATCTCCTAAACTATCCAAATAGCCTTCATATTGCTTCCATTGGAATGCCCTAATATAAATCTCAAGAAGAAAGCAAGATAAAAAGTATGTAAATGCTCGTACTCAGAGAGGCAGAGTACGATAAAAAATATCCCCAAATTATCCAAATAGCCAAATTGCTTCCATTAGAATGCCCTAAATATAATCTCAAGGCAATCTAAACTGGAAAAAATATAGATCTGTACCTCAAGAGAGGTAAAGAGTATAAATGAAAACACCTAAACCATCCAAACAGCCTCCTCCAATACTTCCATTGGAATTCCCTAAATATAATCTCAAGAAGAATGCAAGATAAACCGAAAAAAGTTAGTCAAATGACCCTCGAGAGGTCTGAGAGTAAATGTTGCCCCATAAACCATCCAAACAACCTCCAAATGCTTCATTGGAATGCCCTAAATATAATCTCAAGAAGAATGATAAAGATAACTGAGTATGCTAATATCAGAATAGTTTATTTCCATTAAATGCCTCTATATCTGCAATTTATATAAATTCAGAGAAAATACAAAATAACATGAAAAAAATAACCAATCTTTCATCGAACAAGGAAATAGAGTAAATCCTAAATTCAAGTTTGAGAATGCATGTGTAAATACCTCATGTAGTCACCTACAATACCTCAATTTTAGATTTGCTATATCACAAGGTATGCCGATCGAAAGGGAGGCGAGAAAAATTCTTCGAAAAAAGCCCTAAACCTCAGACGAAGAATGTCAAACGACGATCATCGTTCTTCTTCTCCGCTTCGACGGTGCTGGGAAGCATAAATGATCGCGTGAATACGCCATCCCTTTACGCCGTCCGTCCACGCCCGCTAAAATGGGAAAAACACCGACAATGTCGGAGTCCGCACATAAAGCTACGTGCGGACTCCGGATGTAATATTTTCTCTTGATGCCGCGGTATTCCTATAAGACTTTTTCTTTTTCCTTTTTATATATTTCAACTAAAGTGTGAGAATAATGCAACCACTGTTTAATATCATACGTATATACACAAATCAAACTGGGATAAGTTCATCAAGTGAAGATTTTTTTTCCCAAAATCTTTTTTAAAAATAACTTCAAAATGATCTTATCAAGAGAATTATAAATTTCTTCAATCTTTTTGTTGCAACTAAACAATTGAGCTCTTTGAATGAGAAAGTTACTCGAGACTTGTACTGGATTTATTGATAATGATAACCTAGATTTTTCACTTGATCAAATCCATTAACTAATTCTCCCATCCTTGGCCACATAATTTTGTAGGCTTGAGTAGGGTTCAACTAATTTCAATCAAACAATTGTGTTTTCTATGTTATGGTGAGGTCAATGTGGAAATATCTTGCACCAAGAAAAGGATGTTTGTGATAAGCAAAGATAATGATGCACATTCCTTAGAGTATGAAGCATGTTAAATGTTGCAAGCTAGAACATTTGTGATAGTAGAGAGATGGTGTTTAATGTTTTAGCTTTGTATAGAGATCCAATATATACACAGATAAAAAAAAGAGTTATAAGAGATAATAATTTTTTTATGTGAAGAACCTAAAAAAGGGGGAAAACACATGACCTAGTCTAGTAGAAAGAATTCTATTATTGTATATTGACGATCACAAATGATGCCCTTTCTATAACCAAGGAAGATGTTGATACAATATAATAAAAAAATTAAGAGAATGGACTTCAATATGATATAGCATAAGTTAGGTGCATTAACTTTATAGATAATGATGTGTATTAACATCATGCATCAACCATATAGGTGATGATGTGTGTCAACATTATGCATCAACCATATAAGTTGTGGTATGCATCAATATTATTGGCAATGATGAATGTTAAAGTTAGCAAGTAATGATGTAGTCGTATGGCTGTGGTCAAGATATTATTTGATTTACTTGAATTCACTCATGTTCGACTTGATTTGCCAAACAAAACCAACCAAAATGAGTTATAAAATATTTGTAGAATTCAAACTAGTGACATTTAAAAACTTTTAGCTCCACTCTACAGAACCACTATGCCACATTTGTTACAGTAATCTTATTTTGAGCTAAAATGATCCAAACTTGATTGAATATAGAGTTATTCGTGTTTGACTTATTTATAAACCGAGCTTAAAAAATATGTTCATGTTTGACTCATTTTCTTAATGAATGATTCAAATAAGAGATGTTTAACAAGTCGAACATAAGATACTTGCGAACAACAAGCTTTTTTGACATAGATGATGGTGGGCTTCATCATCGGCTGATGCTCGAATAATGGCAATCGTAAAACCCAATGATGGTGGTGGTTTGATGAGGCGGTCAGAGGTAGTCTAATAATGTTAGTTGGATGATGATGGTTCAACTATGACAATCGAGAGGAGGCCCAACGATGACGGTCGAGTAGTGGTCTAATAATGGCGGCAGGAGAATAGTCTAATGATTGTGCTTGGGTGATAATATCACAACGATGATCATGATGGTGTTATGAGATTCTCTAAGCTTTAGAGCTCTCTTCAATATCTAGCCTTTGGTTTTTTTCATGTGAAGATGATGACCTATTTATAGATTTTGATGGTGAAATCTATTATAAATATGACCAAAATCCTAAGCACTCCATTAAACGAACTAGAATGATCCTCTTGAGTATGAGATATTTTGGGTATTTGTTTGCCTTAATAATATCAAAATTCAATAATTTTGGACTCATTAGATTTGTCTTGTTGAGATGCTCGATTTGGTTACAAGCATGTCAACTTTGGAGATCATTTGACAATTTAAATGCTATTTTAAAGTTTTTAATTATGTTTTAAATGTTTGCTTTAGACTCATCTGGATTCGGATTGAGCCACTTATGCTGCCGTCAAGTTCATTTCTTTGAGATGGTTAGCTTGATTATATAGGTACTTGGAACTAAAATTAGGTACTCTTACAAGTAAACTAATGGAATTAATAGATATTATGGTTCATAGGAAGATAAATATTTTGTGTGTTCAAAAAAATAAAGGGTTGGGGAGAAAACCAAGGAGATTGATAGTTTAGGTCTCATGACTTTGAATTGGTTTGATCAAAATTTAGCTAAGTCCATTAATAGAAAATTAATGATTCAGGAGATTTTAAATTGGGAATTTAATTCTTGGATTTGATTTGATTGATTTATATTTATATTTCATTTATATATGTGAATATAATTAATAATATAATTGAGTTTTGAGAAAATCTCATGATTTTGAATTGATTTAGAGTTAAGTCCATTAATAGATAATTAAGGAACTTAGAAAATTTTAAATTGAGAATTTAATTTGAGGGCTTGATTTGATTGATTTATATTTATATTTCATTTATATAACTGAATATAAATGAGAATATAAATGAGTTTTGAGAAAATGCCATGACTTTGAAATGGTTTGATCAAGGTTTAAGCTAAGTCCATTAATAGAAAATTAATGACTTAAGGAGATTTTTAATTGGGAATTTAATTCTTGGATTTGATTTGATTGATTTATATTTATATTTCATTTATATATGTAAATATAAATGAGAATATAAATGAGTTTTAAGAAAATCTCATGATTTTGAATTGGTTTAGAGTTGGTTTAGGCTAAGTTCATTAATGAAAATTTAAGGGAGTTAGGAAAATTTCATGAATTGATTTGAAATTTTGGGTTTAGTTTAATTGATTTGAAATTATATTTCATTTATATATGTGAATATAAATGAGAATATAAATGGATTAAGAGAAAATCTCAAAGGTTTGAATCATGATTTTGGTTAAGTCCTTAAGGGAAAGATTGAGGGCTTATGCAAAGTTTGGACTTAGGAAATTTTGATGGATTTTTAATCATAGATTTCAATCATGAATTTGATTTTAGTTTTGGAGAAAATCAAATAGAATTGATTTGGATTTTGACTTGAAAGAAGAAAAGTGAGGAATGGTTTAAGCTAATGGTAGGTAATTTTTCTAATACCCATAAGACATGACCTATTCTTATGGCTAACCCTTCTAAGTCTCTAGAGCTAGGTTTGAGTATCCATCTAATCACTAGATGTGTCTTAAGACTAAGAAATTCTTAAAGTCTAAGAGAAGTCCTAAGCTTAAGATGGAGGGATTGAGAGCTCATTCTAAAAATGATGCCAACAATAACGTAGGAATAAGAACCGCATGATCAAGCGGTACCACACCAATATCGCCAGGAAGCTAGAGGTAGCAACCCATTCAGCTGTGGATGAGTTCTCTATTGTTACTTCACCACTGGTTATAGAAAACCAGTTCCATCCTTTCTTTATATCAGATAGAGAGAATGTTAGGAGGATTCACTCATCCTCCTGCATTTTCATAGCTTCAAGAGCAGAGGTCGAGCTCCGATTTGTCTTATGCCGTGTGTAGCATTAATGCTCGTAATCAAACATAGTTTGATCTTCGATCCATCATCCCTTGTAGCGTGGGGAAGCATATTTGTTAGGAAAGGGCCTTTGAGGCCCATACAACACATATTACTAGCAGGGAGAGGTGGAGGTTCAGATCGAAGCTTTTGCTCGATTGATTTTCCAAAAGACACTACCCACATACTAATAATATCCTTCTCACTTGGACTAGTCACCACAAGAGGGCAATTTTTGTGCATAGAGAGACGGTGGTGTCTCCACCCCACCGCTCTACTCCTCATCCACCATCGCCAGTTCAGGTTACAACATCTCTTATTCCATCTAAGGCCATGAAGGCCACATCCAGGGAAAAGCGCACCCCATTGGTGATTTGGCTATGACCAAGGCATCCTACCCCTCTACACCACCCATTGTGGTCGAGCTCTCTCGACCTTCCCCGAAGAAGGAGTGGCAACCCGGCCATGGGCCCCTTCACCAACTCCACAACCGATGTGGAGATGGTAGTTATTTTATATTCTATGATCCTAGTCGCACGTGGTAGTGGAAGATTACCCATCTCATAGCTAGTAGCAGTCATGTGTGTCATTCATCCAGTGAGTACAATCCACACAGGATTAACTCTCCGGTGACAGGTAAGGTCCGGTGCCTCTCAATGCATGATAGTGATACCTACTTAGATGGATCGCTCTTTAGATGAGATAGTTGCACATTATTTCATGGAGAAGAAGGAGATCTTGTGGTACAACTGGTCATATGAGGTGAAAGTCAGCTTCGATCCCAACAAAGATGACTTGTTGGGGGACTCAGCTGGAGTCTGCATGGTTGACACTAGATGATCTCTTCTCAGGGAACAACAAGCCATGGAAGGTGATGAGGTTGATCAAGAAGACACCACAGAATCAACCAAACACCTCCGACATTAGTTGAGGCAGAAGGATGAGCAGATTGATAGATGACACGTCGCATGGACTTGAGCGGCAGTTAGTGTTTTGAAACAAGCCCCTTAGTTCATCCTACTATAGTCGACGTCAGTCAGACTGAGTTAGTGCATGTCTTGGACCTAGCCAAGACTCTACCTCCTGTTGAGCAAGGTAGCACTAGCATATATAGGAAGGTAGTGGAAAGTACATCCATACAAGAAAAAAGATTTAAAATCCATGGTTGAGCAGCAGGTGAAGGAAGCTTTGGCTCAAGCTGGGAGGATCATCGCCGGGTAGACCTGAGGAATTGATGCTATCCAATATTCTAAGGGTTTTGTGCCTCCTTCTTTCAAAAGCTTTGATGGTAGTGGAAACCCAAGGCAACATATTCGGCCGCTTATTGCAACTGGTGATGCTTTTGCTCTTTCGCTAGTAGCTAGGTATTGCTTTTGATTGATATGCTGAACTGCCCAATGGTTCAATAAAGACATTTCCTGAGTTAGAGCCACTCTTCATCAAGAGATTTGCTGGAGCTCAGCAAAGGGTTATTGTAGGTGATCTCATTGTAGCACAATAACACCTCGGCGAGTGCCTTGTTGATTATATTCTTCGATGGCGTAACCTGAGTATGAAGTGTGAACCGCAGTTGTCTGAACAACATGCCATTGAGATTCTCTTGAAGAATATCCATAGCCCAATCGCCTCCATGCTTAAGGGATTCACTATCAAGACATTTGAGAAGTTAATTAACAAGATGGCTACCACAAGAGAGACCAAATAGTTGCCTTTCAAGATCGCTTAAGAAGGCTATGAGAAGAAACTGAGACAAGGGAAGCAACAACTAAAGATCACCAAGAGACCATGACCTCAGCCTCCACCTCCTTTAGCACCAATTGATCGAGGCTCCACCTCTCCATCGAGCCTCCACTACCAGACAAACCATCACCTTATAAAGTAAAGAAGGGCATGCATACCCGCTGCCAGGTTGTTATGGTCCACCTACTCTTTTAGATAAGTTAAATAAGCCTTATTCTCTTAAGAGGGAGGTAATCAGGAAAATCTTTAAGAACCTCTTAAAGAAACTTGGTTTTCAGCTACCCGAGCTTTGGAGACCGGAGGAAGTAGGCAAAAGTCATGATCCAAACTTTTGCCCTTACCACTGAATGTTAGGCCACAATTTGGAGGATTGCTTCACATTCAAGGATTGACTTGAACATAGTTTCAAGATTGGTGCTATAGTTATCCCAAAAGAATACCTTGTGGAACAACCTTCCAGTTCCATCAGGATAATCTTTAGGGATACATGTGATCCTACCAAAACTAAATAAGATTGGGATATTTCTCTATCCAAAACCTCTAAGAAGATCATCTAGAAGATCAAGAAGCTTTCTTTATAGGCGCCTGAGTCAGCTTAAACCTCCAACATCAAGGATGGTTTGCAAGTTGTCAACTCTGAAAGTGGGAGCTCAACAGAGTAGTAGCAGAATGCAACATGATAGCCCTGATAGCACCCACCAATCATGTCCATCCCATAGTTGCAGCTTCCACACCGATGACTTCTTCCATTTTAGGTAGCTATACTTCTTCCACTAGTAGGACTTTTGCATCAGCGGATAAGGGCATCAAATCTCTTACTCCACTCACTTTACTTGATTTCTACTTTGTACCTCCAAACAATTCCAAGAAATTGAAGAATAAAGCTACTTTGAATTACATATGTGTCACTTTTGATTGATTATCTTCTTCTATTTCTAATGATAATTCTTCAAGTCTAAATAACTATAATAATTTTGATCTTCCTCTTTCTGATTGAGAGTTGGACTTTTCAACTTTGAATAGTACAAGACTCGCCTCTTACGATAGACTTGGAATCATTCGATTTCGAGGGTCCCATAGGAGAAGCTGTAGGTGAGCCTGATGTGCAGGTAGAACCTTCCACCACCTTGCCTCAAGAGATCACCGAAGTCAACTTCCATAGTGGCAATGTTATACCTCCTAGGGAAGCACCTCTAGATAGCGGGAAACAAGTCATTGGTACTGAAGATCGAGAAGCCCTTCCACAGGATGCTCCACCCTTAGATATGCTTATGGAAGACCAATCGAAGGTGGACTACAACATCCTTTCTCATCTAAGAAAGTTGCTTAGCATATATATGATGCCCTTGTCTTATCCAAAGAGATGAGAGAATCACTAATCAAGGCCATCCTTGATCCTGAAATATGCTTAGCTTAGCTAACTATTATAGGTGAGAAAGCACATTATGCAAAAGAAGCCCAAGGGATCACCTTCACAGATGAAGACCTTCTTCTGGGGGACTTGGAGCACAACCATCCCCTTTACATCACAGTTGACATGGAAAAGTTTAGACTTGCTAGGGTTCTCATAGATTTAAGTGCATCGGTGAATATTATGAGTCTAAAGACCCTTACCTATTTGAATTGGCATCTCTACACTCTGAGGAGATCAGATGATGTTGAGAGGATTCAATGACCAAGGTGAGCAGGCTTTAGGTTCTATAGTATTACCTTTGGAGATAGGTGACTGGAAGACTGAAGCCAAGTTTTACATCATTGATTCAAATACCTTTGGTAGGCCTTGGATACATCAGAATAAGATCGTTCCATCCTCCCTTCATCAGTGCATCAAGTTCAGAAAATATGGAATTGAATATCATGTCAACGGAGATGAAAAGCCATTTTCAATTAGAGAGGTTGAGATTTATAAGGATGACCTACTATCTTCCTCAAAACACCCTTTCTCGTGGACTTGGACAAAATTCAAATGCAAAACTAAAGGAAAAAGAAAATGATGAAAAATAAAAGATAAAAGAAAATTAAAAGAAAATTAAAAGTCCAAGTGAATAAGAAAGGGGAATTGAAGAAGAAATAGATTCGCATATCACATTCCACTCACAGTTCATTCCATCATATGGACATGTGGGTAGAATAGCTCAATCTCCACCAGATAGAGGCAGAGGCAGAAACAGAGGAAGTTCCAGAGGTGGGAGACCCCTTAGTTGGCCATCAGCCAACAGAGGTCATGCTCTAGTTCATAGGAGTACCCTTACTATTCATATAGACTTGGAATCGAGCTCGGAGGATGAGTCTAATGTGATTAGTATACCAGCCAACCCCTCTCAACGGGTTCCATTGGAGGTGACTTTCGATCCAGACAGTAACGAAGACCAGGCCTCCAAGCAAAGCGAAGTATTCAAATTTGGTTTATGTGAAACTATTATAGTTGGGAACCTTAGCTTTTACCTCACTTACATCTCAAAGTTGAAGGTTTAGTAGTTAAGGAAGTCCCTAAGTCTTCCAAAGGACATGAGAATAAGTTTTTTTTGGGATCATCATCCTCAAGCACTGAAGTTGATGTAGAGCTTGAGGAGGATACTTTTAAAGAATTAATGGAATTACATTTTGACTTTTACTCTTCTTATGTTCAAAATCTTATACATAAAAGTTTAGTTCCTCATACATGGTCTAAGCATGAATACTTTGAAAAACTATGGAACAATACAGTCAGGGAAGCACAATCAAGAGCAAGACTAGGAATTGGTATCGTGGGTCTGGTCGATGATGAAGATTACTGCCTAGTTGTTACCAACCATTTGGAATCTGATAGTTTCTTCTCACACATCCCCAACACTTATGAGAATTGTGTGTATAGAAACCTCGGATGATCCAGATGATTTCCAAGTCAAAGAGGCACTACCAAAATTTGAAGAGGAGATTCATTCAACAATTGATAAGCTTAAAGAAATCAACCTCGGGACAAAAGAAAATCTATGCCCGACATACAGTTCATTCTAATGAAGAAGAAATCAATGACTTACTAGGTATTGAGTTTAAAGACTATTTCATGAAGTTATGAAGAAATGTCCGGATTATGTCCGATGTTCATAAGCTAGCAATAGATCCTCACACTACCCTATTAAGCAAGCTCCTACGCATGCATTAGAAATTGAACAATAGGTCATTTCTGAAGTCAAGAAATTGATCGATGCTGGTTTCATCAGGGAAGAAAAATATACTACCTGGTTAGCTAGTGTCATCCTAGTTAAGAAGAAGAATGGCCAAATTTGTATTTGCATCGATTTTAGGCACTTAAAAAAGATATGTCCTAAGGATGAGTTTCCTCTTCCTATAATAGAGTTAATCGTGGACATTGCCTCATCTCATGTAATATTCTCTTTCATGGATGGGTCATATGGCTATAACCAAATCAAGATGTCTCCTAAAGATGAAAGAAATACTACTTTCTAAACCCTGATCGAGATCTTTTGTTATAGGGTCATGCCTTTCAGCCTTAAAAATGCTGGTGCTTTATACCAACGGGCCATGACTCAGATCTTCAATGAAGTCATCCATTATCAGGTTGAGTGCTACGTTGATGATCTAGTAGTCAAGAGCAGAGAAAAGGAAGACCACCTCTTTGACTTGAGAATAGTTTTCAAATGGTTAAGATAATATAACCTCAAAATGAATCCCCTGAAGTGTGCATTCAGAGTCACTTTAAGGAAATTCCTTGGGTTTGTTGTTCAACACTGGGGAACATAAATAAATCCTTAAAAGATTAAAGCTATCATATAAATGCCACATCCTAAGAGTTTAACTCAACTCAAATCCTTTTAGGGATGGCTGGTGTATCTAAGGTGCTTTGTCTCTAACCTATCAGGGAGATGTAAGCCATTTTCAGCATTTGTCAAAAAGGATGCCAAGTTCAAGTGGGATGAAAAGTGTCAGCATGCATTTGAAGATATCAAGATTTGAAGCCGCAAAGACCTATCCACTCATCCTCTACGCTATCGCATTGGATGACTCTCGATGCTCTGATGGCCCAAGCTAACGATGAAGGGACAAAAAGTGCATTCTACTACCTCAGCCATTGTCTGATCCCTGTTGAAGCAAACTATCCACTTATTGAGAAACATTACCTAGCTTCGATCTTTGCATCCCGAAAGCTACGACCCTATATGCTTTCTCATAAGGTGAACTTGATCTCCCGAAAAAATCCACTACAGTATCTCATGACATGGCCAATGCTATCCGGATGTTTGGTTTGCTGTTCCATGATTCTCTCTCAGTTTGATATCACATTAGCACCCCTCTGTGCAGTAAAAGGACATGCACTAGCGGATTTCTTAGCAGTACACCAACTCCCTATTGATTCTTGCTTAGTGATGATATCCTAGATGAACAAATCATGAACTTAGGGGAGGCCGACAACTGCCGATGGGAGATGTATTTTGATGGTGTTGTTTCTTTTCTTAAAGGTGAAGCACCATGTTCTACTCTTCCAAGAAAGGCAGGGGTAAGAATAGTTCTCCTAACACCAAACTGCAATGTGATGAGATTCTCATACTATCTTTCCAACCCCTATACCAACAACGAAGCTGAGTATGAGGCTTTGATTGTCGGCCTAGAGTTAGCCATCACTATGTCAGAGCATCAACATCTTTGGGGATTTTCAGTTGGTCATCAACTAGATTATTGGGTCCTTCTAGGTCCTCAAACCCAAGCTTTGTCATTACTATGAGTATACCATGAAGCTGTTGGCCCAGATTCTCAAAGTCACCATCTACAAGGTTCCCCGAGTAGAGAATGCAGTAGCAGGTGCCTTGGTCAAACTTGCCAAAGAATTGGCATGTCCGGAAGTTGAGTCCATTTTAATAAGGGTCCAAAATAAGTCCTATCTCTTATTGATGTTGAACTCATCGAGAGACTTTCCTTGAGGGAAGGTTTCTGTTGCCAAAATGGACAAGGAGTTGGATTGGAGACAACCATTCATAGATTACTTGAACACCGACAAACTACCTCAAGAAAAGTTACAAGCCCATTAGGTGAAATAGAGAGCTCTCTTTTATGCTCTTGTTGATGCCACCCTATATTGCCGGCCCTTTGACCAAATGTGGTTACATTGTTTAGAAAACACGAAGCCCGTGGCATTGTAATTAAGGTATATTCAGGTCTATGTGGAGCCAATCAATCCAGTCCAAAGATGAAGATGAATATCAAGCGACTTGGATACTACCTTCAATGATTACATGCATGGATGTAAGAGATGCCATGTCGTGTACATGGTGGTTCTCCACCAGCCACCCAACATTCTACACCTTAGCTTAGCTTCATGGCCATTTGAGTGTTGGGGTACCAACATTATAGGTATGATCGATCCTCTTTCTTCCAAGGGGCATCGATTCATCTTAGCCGCCACCGACTATTTTTTCAAGTGGGCGGAAGCCATCCCACTCAGAGAGATCACAGATCAGCACGTGCTTCAATTTTTTAAGAACCATATCATAAATTAGTTTGGGGTGCCTTAATGAATTATATCTGATAATGGTATTGCATTCAAAAGCACGAAGATCAACAAATTTTATCGCACATAGATTGGAGATACTCTACCATCTACTACCCCAGAGCAAATGGCTTAGCAGAAGCATTCAATAAAACTCTCATCCAGATAGTGAAGAAGACTCTTGATGATAACAAATGATAGTGGAATGAGCAGTTGGTTGAAGCCTCATGGGCTTACCATACCACATACCGAACTCCAACTCAGTTTACCCCATTTTCCTTAGTGTATGGATCCGAAGTCGTTCTTCCTTTAGAAGTTCAACTCCTGTCACTAAGGATAACATTGGGTAACAAGATCACTATAGAGTAGAATGCAAAGCTGCGGTTAGAAGAGCTCGAAGGTTTGGAGGAGAGTCACCTATGGGCATGCCAGAACCTCAAGTTATACAAAGCCAAAATGATTCAAGCTCACAATAAGCTAGTCCTCCTAGGTCTTTCTGAGTAGGAGAACTTGTGTTAGTCCTAAGGAGATAAATTATCACCCGTCGAAAGATGGGAGGCAAGTTTGAACCCACTTAAGAAGGCCCCTATGTCAGAGAAGACCTACCAAGGAGGATCTTATCAACTTTTTGATTGTAAAGGGGAACACCTGATGCTTTCAATTAATTGGCTCTATCTAAAGAAATATTACCCATGAAATAAATCATGTTTGAAAACAATCATTAATAAATAGAACAAAATCGATTTCCATTCATCAAATCTTCTTCTTCGTTGTGCTTGTCTTGCCGTGATGTGTTTAGGGTAGGTTTAAGAGTCCCCCGGTGGCATCCTATCCCTCTTTTACAACACAAACACAATCTCCCGGTGCTTTTAGAATAGGTGTAAGAGAACCCGAGAGACATTTTATTTCGATTAGCATAACTAAGATATGTGTGAGAGAACCCAAGCGACATCCTTTCTTAGTGGGAATTCTTTTTGCCATCTGTGGCACCATTTCATCAATCCCATAGTATGTTTAAGGTAGGTGTAAGAGTCCCCCAGAGGCATCCTATTCATTTTAACACATGCATAAGAACAAACAGATCTTTTATCTCAAGCTATTTGATGTGGGAGCAATCCCCTTGTGCACTCACTCATTAGCTGCTCTAGGTTGGGTCTACATGCTATCTCGCTAGTATGTCACCCAGTGGTCATTTGTTTAGAAGATGTGAGTCCCCACACTTTCTTCTTAACTTGATCATTGCAAACCAATGACCGCCTTGTTAGTATGGCAGGCTTCACTGCCTAGCCAGTAAGCTACCTCATGTTGACTTCATTTAAGAAGATGCGAGTCCTCGTGTTTTCTTCTTGGACTAGCCATCATACTCTAACTAGGTCGAGTATATTTGAGGTTCAGGATAAGTCCCCCAGAGGCTCCTTTCCTCTTGACTACTTTTGAGTAAGTCCCAAGGCATTCACTCATAGTTCCCTAGGTCGGATAACACCGGCAGACTATCCCAATAATCAATTTTCTATAGGATGTGAGTCCCCAAGCTTTCTTTCATTGTTGCAAACCACGCTTAGGTTGGTTGATGTTCCGCCTGACTCACCCGATGAGTACACTACTCTTGATGTGAGTCCCCACGCTTGCACATTGAGTTAGAAACTGAATATCTATTGGATATATGAGTAGCCAAGTCATTTTCTCCAGGGTGTTGGATTAAGCCCTTAGCGGCCCCATCCCCTGCGGGAACTCTATTTAGATCAAGTCCTTTGTGACCCCATTTAGACACCAGTTACTTTTGATTCCCCTTCTAGTAATCTCCCCGTGGTCAAAAAAATTTGTTCAAGAGATGTATCCCTTAGTTAAATAATTAATTAGCTTGTGGATTAAGTATTCAAGCCCTCAAAAGAGCCCCTTTTCCCAAGCATACATCTTATCTTTAGTGGCTGCGAACTCCTCAGGAATTGCCTCACTACTGAGTTGAGATAAATCCTCTGGGTCACTCACTCACTGCCTTAGGTTGGGTTCAATCTATTTTTCCATAAGCAAGTTACCCCGACAGTCATTTTGCTTTGAAAGATATAAGACTATGACTCATTCTTTCTATGATTGTCACAAACTAACGGATAGCCTTAGGTCGGGTTTGATTTGTTGCCCAAAGAAACCAATCACCCTAGTGATCTTTTCTAGTGGAAGATGTGAGTCCCCAAGCTTTCATCTCTTCAATTGACCATTACAAACCAAAAGACACTCCTTTGGTCGGATAGTTCTCCTATCGGCTAGGAAGCTACTCCCTTTTGTTCAATAAATCTGAGATAGGTCTAGGGTTTTATAAGTTCCTTCTCAATTTGATCCATCAAAATAAAATTATAAATGAAATTAATCTCCGATAATTTTTGAGTTGATTTAAGTCCCCTAGTAGCATTCATTCAATAGTCAGCCATAGGTCGAGTTTGATTTGTTGCCAAAGCAACCAATCACCCAGTGGTTCTTTATTTCTAGAAGATGTGAGTCTATGTGCTTTCTTCTTAAGACTTGATCCTTGTATACCAAAAGACACCCCCTAGGTTGGATAGTTCTACCTTATGGTTGGTAGACTGCTCCCTTCGAATTGATAAATCTGAGTTAGGTCTAGCATTCCATGGTCCCTACTTAGTGCAGTTCATCGCAAACCTGTGGGATTCATCATAACCAAAATAAACAAACTAAAAATGAAATCAATCATGACTATCTTTGAGTTGATTTAAGTCCCCCAGTGGCATTCACTCAATAGTTAGCCCTAAGTTGGGTTCAATCTGCTTTGCCAATATATTACCTCAGCAATGGGTTCCTACTTTGAAGGATGTAAGTTACTACACTTTCTTCCTAGTGTAACTGTTGCATATCGAAAGGCATCTCTTTGGTTAGTTAGTTCTACTATGTGTTTAGTAGACTACCCCTTTGGATTAGTAAATCTGAGTTAGGTCTTAGCCTCCATGGCTCCTATGTAGTGCACTCTATTGCAAACCAACAGGGTTCATAAAAAAATTCAAACATAACAAAAATTGAAATAAATTCAACCCTCCTTCCCATCGGAACAAATCAAATCTTCTTATCTTTAGTGAGACTCAAATCAAATCGACCTTTCATCCCCTTGTGGATGACTTGAGCCTGCTTCTTTAATAGAAGGTTCACACTCTATCCCTTTATGGATTCTTCTCTCTCTCTTATGTTTTGGACATAAGTAGAGCCACATTGCATTAAGCTCTGGATTCTCTCTATGCCTTGGGTTAAGGATATATTATTTCTATTAGTGCTTGTGATCTTTTGGTGTTGTTGATCATTTCATCAATACCAATACGTGCGGTGTTCCTTGTCAGTCACACCACACCTATTGGGCATCCTTTGTTGACCTTATTTTTAGAATGAGCTCTCGACCCCTCCATCTTAGACATATGACTTCTATTAGACTTTAAGAGTTCCTTAGTCTTAAGACCATCTAGTGATTAGGTGGACACTCAGTAGCTCTGTAGAGAGACTTAAAAGAGTTAGTCATGTGGAATAGGTCATGCCTCTAGGGTGTTAGGAAAATTTGCCTACCCTTGGTTTGAACCATTCCTCACTTTCCTTCATTCAAGTCAAACTTCAAATCAATCTCATTTGATTTTCTCCAAATCCAAATTCATGATCAAATCCTTAAGTCCTTATTCTTCCCTTAAGGAGTTAACCAAAATCATGTTCAAAATCAATTCAAATCTTTGAGATTTTCTCATAATTCATTTATATTTTTATTTATATTCATATATATATAAATGAAATATAAATTCAAATCAATCAAACTAAACTCAAAATTCCAACTCAATTCATGAAATTTTTCTAAGTTCCTTTAATTTTCCATCAAAGGACTTAGCCAAAATCAACTCTAAACCAATTCAAACTCATGGAATTTTCTCAAAATTCATTTATATTCTCATTTTTTTTATATTCACATATATAAATAAAATATAAATATAAATCAATCAAATCAAATCCTCAAATTAAATTCCCAATCTAAAAATTTCCTAAGTCCCTTAATTTTCTATTAAAGGACTTATCCAAAATCTTGATCAAACCATTTTAAATTCATGGGATTTTCTTATAATTCATTTATATTCTCATTTATATTCACATATATAAATGAAATATAATTATAAATCAATCAAATCAATTCCAAAATTCAAGCTTCAAACTCCTTGAAATTTTTGAAGTTCTTTATATCCTTCTTAATGGACTTAGCCCAAACCATGATTAAACCACTTCAAATCTTTGAAATTTTCTCATGATTCATTTATATTCTCATTTATATTTACATATATAAATAAAATATAAATATAAACAATCAAAACCAATTCTAAAAATCAAATCCAAATCTACTCAAAATCCAATATAAGTCTTTCAAGTCAAAATCTTGAACTTAGCCAAATCAATTTCAAATCAACTCAAACTCTTGATTTTCTCTCACGATTCAATCAAACATACAATTATGAGTCTATATATAAATCAAACTTCAATCAGACAATCAAAACCTAGTTCAAAATTCAAAGCCAAAATCCTTTCATATTCTTTCTTTCAATATGAAATTGTCAAATGGGTCAAAACCCATTTGACTTCAAATCACTTGTAAATGGATTTATATTTCAATAATGAGTCCATATGCAAGTTCAATCAAGCTCAAATCAAGCTTTGACCAAGCCATTTGACCTACTTAGACTCACTTGACCCAAAGTGACCTAAAATACTCTTATGAGCCAAATTTTAGTCCTAACCAAATTGGATTGAACCAAACTCATATATACCTCTCATCGTGATTAAAAATCATCATGAGATGATCAATCAATCAAATTAGGTCAAACCAAGTCAAACCTAAGGCTTGACCAAGTCAACACTTAGCCCAAAATGAAACCTAACATAGCCAAATTCCACCATAGGCCAAATTGATTGAAACCATTGATCTAAGTACACTCATGATCTATGTTTGAACTTGACCAAGCCAACATTTGAGCCTAACCTAGCCCAATTGGCAACTTGACCCAAGTTGACCCAACTTGACCTAAAAAGTCAAAATGTGTCAAAACTTGATCTAAACCAAATTGATCCAAAATCATGGGTCAAGTTCATTCCAAATCACTTGTGGAATTTGACCAAAGCCTCAATTGGCCAACTAGACCCAACCTAGCCCAATTGACCTTAGACCCAACTTGACCTAAAGGGTCATGTTGAGCCAAATTTGATCTTAACCAAAATTGATTGGAAAAAAATAGCAATCCACTCCATATGACTAACCTAACCTAAACCTACCCTTGACCTACCTCAAATAAGTCAAATGGGTCAAATAGGTCAACTTGACCCATTTGACCTCAAATAAGCCAAATTCAAAACTATACCAAATTGAATCAAACCAAAGCCACCAAAACATTTCAAATGGTCGTATGAACTTGACCAAACCCTTGGTTTGATCCAATTTGATCAATTGGTCAACTTGACCCAAGTTGACCCATTTTGACCTAAATGGGTCAACATGAGCCAAACCTTATCAAATGAATTTTAAATCTCATGAAACTTGGCCAAACCTAGTTTCTCCACATACTCAATATTTCCAAATTAAAAAATCAGTAAAATGACTATTCTACCCTTAGGCCATAGAACAAATTTTGACCTAATCCATGAGTAATTTGGTCATACCCTGTTCATATCCACTTGATGCTTTCTTAATAGCTCAAGGGGACCTAATGAAGAGTGGTGTATCCAACCCAATGGGTTTGGTCAACTGGCCGGCCAAACCCACCAAATTAGCTCATTTCAAATCCCTCTTCCACTCAATTTCAAGCACATGGGAGGTTGGCAATCTACCCAAGGCCTCAAACCGACCATGTGCAAACATCTAACTGATCAAACAAACTCTCCATTATGATCAATTGGATCAAAATGGCAAGATAGCTTGCGGCCATCCGATCCTTCAAGGGGGAGATATACTCCCTCTAATTAAACTCAAATCAATCATTCCTCAATTTGACTAAGCCCTAGAGAGTGCTAGGAGAGATCCGAGAGCCTTCCTAAGCATTCTTAGAGGAATTGGATTTGAGAATTCTCGATTTTCTCCATTGAAAATAGGGGAGCTCAATCTAATCTTGAACTTCCTCCACATTGAAAACCACCTCAATTTCTCTTGCACACTTCTTCTAAAGACCAATCCGAGCACACTCAAGCTTCCATTGGAGTTCCCATAGTAAGGAGAGGAGCAATTGGATCAAAGCGCAAGGAGCTTGAAGTGGTGTTGGTCCATAGAGCAAGTCACTCAACCCCAAGGCCTAAGAATTTCAATAGGGCTTCATCTCCACTAGACGAAGCTACCTCATCGATCTCGAGCGCCGGTGATCACCTCTGGTGAGGTATGAAATTTTTTGAACACCTAGCATAGGAGGTGTTGGTCCTTTGTGAAAAGGATTTTCAATTCATGTAAATTCCACCATTGGATGTGTCGCTTATTAGCTTTAGATGGTGTGGGTTAAGTTTAGTTTCGATCCGAGTCGAGCTCAAATTTTCCCCTAGATAATGGACGGTCTCTGTTGATCTAAGGGGAAGAATTGGGGAGATCTTGGCCGACCATCCACGCATTTTGGATGGATGGTCGAGATTATTCCCACATTTAGAATTTCTTTTATCCCTTTTAAAATCGTGGGAGATCCCTAGCAATCCGATCGGATCGACGATGAGATCAAAGCTGCCCCACCGCCACGCTGCCTTTGGATTTGACGTTTAAGTAGTAAGCTGCCTCACCGCGACGCGTGTAAAGTGCACACCGCCCATGCATCGCATGTGAGTCGAGGGATTAGTTAGGGAAATTTAATTAATTCTAATTAATCTATGGATCTTCTAAAATTCATATATCTCTTAAAAAAAAAATGAAATAAAATCTATGGAAAGATAATTTAATCTAGACAATTTTAAAATTAATTTTAATGGATTTTGAATTATGCTTTTCTCTTATTTTGGGTTTTATTAGAAATTTTATTTTGATAATTATCTTTTAATTAAGCTGCTAATTAATTCCAAACATCTTGGGTATATTTTAAGGGATGACTTCTGCTTCCGCTAATTTTCTTGGGATTTATTGAAGGCTTTATTAGGAGAATTGCATATGGGTTTCCTAATTACTCCCTTAATCTAATTAAAGATAATTAAGGTGTGATTAGTGGATTTAATCCATGATTAGAGTTGATTAAGGTCAGATCCAGTAGATAGAAGGTTTAAGAAATAATTTTGGGGCATTTTCCTAAGTTATTTTCTAAACCCTTTTTTTCTTTCCTTAATCTTCTCTTAATTAAGGGTTAATTCAGTAATTATCCCCTTAATTAATTTCTAAAAATTTTAAAAAGTTTTAGAACTTAATTAATCTACTTTGGGTAGATGCTTAGGTGTTTAATAGCCTAAGTTCAATTAAGAAAATCAAAACCCAATTCATATGTGTGAAAGGGTGTTTTAAAATTATTTAAGCTAAACCCCTTAGCTTAATTAACCTTTAATTATGAGCCAAATTGCATTGACCTTTTTCTTATTAGGTGCATTGCAAATTTGAAATTCATTGTGAGTTTTTATGTCATCTCATTGGTCATAATTATTTGGTTAACTATGCTAAGGTGATGTAGGTAATATTTAATTAAGTTGTTTAATTCATACCTTAACCTAATTAATACATAAAAATGAATCTAATCATCTAAAAATTAAACAAAAAGATCAAACACATGTGGGAATGGGTTAGGAACAACAAGCTCAACTCACTTTTTCAAAATTAAATCAAACTTAAAACTAAATAAAAATCACATGGAATACACTTTGATTTATTTTAAACTTTCTTATTCCATAAGATTGTCTTTAGGATTTAATTAAAGTGAATTTATTTTCATGCTTTCATTGCTTTGAATCTTTCTCCGACATGTTAAATTTATATGTCATATGGTTTCATGTATTCATATTTTTCAAATTCAAATTTGAAAAAAAAAATTGTTTACTTTATGTCATATTTGCATGTATTGTTAAAGTGAAAATATGAGTGGTTATTATCACTACTAAATTCAAATTATTTTTAAAATATATAAACTAATTATCAAATATGAAAGTTTGTTACTTATATTTTAATTATAAGCTTGCATGTGTAGAATATATGGATATGCTTAGCATAAATTTTCTTTCTCTCTTATGTTAGCATAGTTTTGAATAGGAATTGGTAAGATGTAGGGTTTATTTGAAAAGAACTTAACACTTATTTAATTCCATATCCTATTCATCCCTATGCTATCACCTAAGAAGGGCTACCTATACTTGCATACATAAATTGCATAAATAAAAATGAATCCATTAATACAACTTTTTGCATTCTTTTTTTTTTTCATTTCATTTCTTTTATACACATGTTTGTATTTAAGGGAAGTGGTGTATTAGTTTGGACAACCCCGAGGTTGTGAGGCTTTAAATAGCCCTAAGTAGGTCTTGTACCTTACAGCTCTGGTTAACAATGGCTCTGTACTCATTTATGCTTTTCTTACTTTCATGTGTGTATGTGAAAAATTGGATAAAGAAACTCTTTTCTACTAAAGAAAATCATGCATCTTAAATATTCTTTAAATGGATTACTTAGCATGCATCATAAAGTATATTGAATATTCACATTTGAATGTATAGATATGCTTAGGGTCCATTATATGCATGTTATACATGTTGGGAAAGAAATTAAGTAATGTGTGTTATGTGAAATTGATTCATTTTATTTACTCTTAAGATGCCTTTCTTTTTGAATAGGTTTATTTAAAGTTTATCTAAACATAGGATTAATTAAAAGATTTAATCAAACCATTCACCTAAACAAAACCAAAATGTGAATATACTTTTAAAATTACTTAGGTTAGGGAAGGAAAGAGAAGTCTCCTTCTATTTTCCTCTCTTCATAACTTAGTAATTAATTATATGATTCACTTGAACCTAATCAAAATATGAAATAAAATTAACTTAAAATAATTAAACAACTTAAATGAAATCATCCTCTAAGTTGAACATATTTTCACACTTAGAAAATCTGAACCTAACACCATAGCTAAGGATACCACACAAACCTTCAAAACACACACATTAGCCTAAGTCATCACTTATAGCTTTAGGTTAGGTCGGTGCATGGTTTGATATTTATTTTATTTTATGATATATATTTTAGACTGGATGTTAAGGTGTATGCTCATAGAATGAATAATAGGATATTCTTAGTCTAATCATTATTTTCTGCAAGGGATTATGCTTAAGGGGCGCTATCATAAATAAAAATATAAATACTTTTGCTAGATGTTTATAACATAATTTGGATGGACTTAGTCACTTAAGTGTGGGGTGATAAGTCCAATATACATGCTTGTGATTTGTGTGGTTTATTTTAACTAACATTTGTTTTGCAGGTGTTAGTTAGATTTTCACTTTTTTTTTCTTTTTCATGTAAATTTGTGCAATTAGGATTTTGGAATGATTATTATGGGGAGTAGAATGAGCATTGGTCATAAGATATTATCTTATGTACCATGTGAAACCTTGGAGCATCTACCTTCCAACCATCCAAAAGAAGGAACTAAAAGAAAAAAGAATAAAAGAAGAAAAAAGAAGAAAAGAAGAATGAAGAATGAAGCTTGAAGACTCCTATAACAATGAATTCCTTGCTTAATTATAATTTAATTTATTTGTAATCCAGGTTGTATTAGGGTAGAGCTCAGCTACCCATATTTGATATTTTTGGGTTTGTGTGGTGGTTCCCGACCATAATGGCCTTTTATTCTTTTTGAGATTAGCTTTATAAATTAGTTGATGATTTATTTAGCTTTTGCATTAAGTGGCATACTTTTTGTAGTTTCTTCTTTACTTTATATATGGACTGGATGTGGATTAGGCTCTTTAGGAAAAAATAAATCTTTTACCAAACTTAACAACTCAAATTACAAATAAATAACTCATAACCTCACTTAAAGCTTAAATTTAAAATCAAGATAAAAGAATTAACAACCCCTTACTTGGATGGACATTTCTTTTATAATATCATGCATAACAACATCTTATTTCACTCTTGATTAGAGGGCTTCCTCATTTTCCAGAAACTTGGGTTGAACTTTGAGAGCCATGGTAGAAACTTATCTCCTCCCTTCTCGCTGATTTTGGCCAATAACTTTATTTCTCATGCATTAGTCATATGATTCCTATTAGCCCAAGTCAAAATAATTATCAAAAAATGAAAATAAAATGAAATTTGAATTGCATTAGATTTAAGTTATTTGAAGCATGCCTTTTACATGATCTAGTCTCTTTAGGGAGTGAGTTTAAGGACTTATTATCTTTCTAAATAGATAGTAGTATAGCTATCTTGCATAAGCATAACGATTTGCCTACATGTATTTAAAATTGAAGGAGGAGTTAGTTGGCGGTCACCCCCAGGTAGTTGTAAGTCCAAGCTGTTGGGTGATTTGTCCTCTCTTGTGGAGACAATCAATTACCCATTTTGCTTTAGATTTAGGTTGTGCTTTTGCCCTCACCAAAGCTCCCTAGATTTAGATTCTGAGATTGCTTCTCTCTTTTGTGGGCCATAAGCATAATTCCTTACCTCTTAGGCATTTCCTTATTCTTGTGTTAAGGAATCATGAGTCCTAAATTTCTAATGAAAAATGCAACTCAAACAAACTAAATCAAATTTGAAAAATATAAAGCCCACTATAGGTAGTGGCTTCTATCTCTTGAGATAGTACACTATTTCCTTGATGACATACTCGATCACCTGAATAAGTATCTCGTGGATCTGCATGACATCCTAAAAAGATGAATTTCTATATGCTTGCCTCTTTGATTTTCTCCCAACAAATTTGAAAGGCGAGTCCCTATAGAAATTTTTTACCACAAGGACCACTTATTTATGAATTAGTTTCATAATAAGAAGACTCACTTTGATGGACATCTATTTATAGTCTATCACTTACTCTGCCGCTGATACAATATCTCTTAAAATAGTGTTGATCTCATTTTTAGAATGAGCTCTCAACCCCTCCATCTTAGACATAAGACTTATTTTAGACTTTAAAAGTTTCTTAGTCTTAAGACATATCTAGTGATTAGGTGGACACTCAATCTAACCCTAGAGACTTATAAGAGTTAGCTATAAGAATAGGTTATGCCTTAGGGGTGTTAGAAAAATTTGTCTACCTTATAACTTGAACCAAATTCCTCAATTCCTCCCTTTATGTCAAACTCAAATCAATTTCAACTTAATTGATTTTCTCCAAACTCATATCAACTCCAACTCCAACTCAAACCTTGAACCAATTCAATGGATTTTCTCAAATCATGAATCAATTCCAAATAATTAAAACTTATGATTAAAGTCCATGATTGGATTCCAAACTCTAAAATATTTCCTAAGTCCTTTGATTATATCTTATGGACTTAGCCTAAATCAAATCTAATTCAATTAAAATTCAAGAAATTTTCTCACAACCTATTTATATTCTCATTTATATTCACATATATAAATGAAATATAAATTTAAATCAATCAAACTAAATTCAAAATTCAAATCCAAATAAAAAATCTTTCATAAGTCACTTTGATTCTATCTTATGGACTTAGCTTAAATCAAATCTAAATCAAGTCAAATTCAAGGAATTATCTCATAATCCATTTATATTCTCATTCATATTTACAAATATAAATGAAATATAAATTTACATATCCAAAAAGTAATTCAAAAGTCAAACTTAAATTCAATAAAAAATCCAACCTAAGCCTTCAAGTCAAAATCTTGAACTTAGCCAAATCAAATTCAAATCAAGCTAAACCCATGAGTTTTCTTCATGATTCAATCAATCATTCAATCATGAATCCAAATATAAACATAAATTTCAACCACCAAACTAAAATTAAACTCAAAAATCAAACCCAAGTCAAACTCATGTTCACCCTTTTGAACTTGCAACTGTCAAATGAATCAAAACTTATTTGACTTCAAATCACTTGAAAATGGATTTATATTTCAATCATAAGTCCATATGTGAGTTCAATCAATTCAAACTTTGATCAAGTCAATTGACCTACTTAGGCTCACTGTTAACCTCCATATGTGTGTCATAAATCAAGACAAGCCCACAAATCGAATTCGACGGACTTCGGAGGTGACAATGTGTAAATCGGGGCTCAAAATGAACTGAATATCACCGAAAATGGTCAAAATGACCTCCGATCGATAAACAAACTTTGCCATCATGTTCAAAACATCAAAATTAGTTAGGATATAAATATTGCATGACTTGATGATCAACCATCAAGCCGGTCGAAACGCTCGGACGATATATCAAGGAGGTGAGCGATCGTCAAATGACATTCATTCATGACATTGATTACTCTATTATGTTTGAAATATCAAAATTTATCAAAAGAGATCATTCGACTCACTCAATGCAGCGAAAATCAAAGCGAAAGTAGCGATCATTTAAAATTGACTAATTTAGCCACTAAAACCAAACCCTCCGATCAAAACGGATCAATTATCAAAAAATGGAATTACCTAAATATATATATATATATATATATATATATACACACATATACATATATCATATATATGCTATACGTTTATCGTAAAACCCATATTAAAATCATTTAAATTAATTTAAAAGTAATTTAAAAAATTCCAAAATTGCCCCTCACACAGCAGCCTTTCTCCCCTATTTTTAGTTTTCTGAAAAAACTACTTTAATTTAAAATTTAAAAAAAAGAAAAACTGAAAAAAAAACCACTCCTCCCATTTTTCGTCAACTTCCTCCTCATTCCCTCCCACTCTCTCATTCTTCCTTATTCTGAAAAATTCCTCTCCAAAAGCCCTCTCTCGCATCCAAGGTAATTCGACTCCCCTCTATTTCCAAAAATTTTCTCTTTTTCACTGTTCCGTGAGCCCGCTCTACGTCCAGCCCGCCGATTCTCCAGCCCACCGGCCGCGCGTCCCGACCCGTCGCTGGCGCCATCCATTCCGCGCCCGCTTGCATTCCCCGTCCGCCATTCTGACCCGCACTGCAGAACCGCGAGACCCGCTGCCGCGACCCGCGACCTGCCGACCCGAGCGCTGATCCGTCCGTGACCCGATCGACCCGCGCAAACCCGAACGTCGCCAGCCCGCTGCGCGTTTCCCGTCGCCGCACCGACCCGAGTCCGCTGATCCCGCGCGCTGCTCTAGCCCGTTGCCGCAAAACCGGCCCGCTTCGGTCCTATTCCGGCCTGAAACAGTGAAACCAGCCCGCCCAGCCTCCAAACTAACCCAAACTTATCCAGCTCGCATCATAAGCATCGTCATAAACAATTCTTCCTTCAATTTCCGGCATCGCTTCCCTCACTTTAATTGTCTCATTTTCACGATTTAAATCGAAGTCATTATGACGTAATTCTTCTTTCTGCGTTCATTTTATATCCCATTTTCGCCCGCCATAATGGGAAGAACATCATCAATAGATGAATTCTTCCTTTGGTTTTCAGTGTCGCGTTCCTTGCTTTACATTCCCAACCGCATACCTAACCCAATTCCTTTGTCGAGCCTTGCAACGCGCTGAAAAATATGTCAGAACTTGTGAGATTTGTGATGTGAATGTATATATACATGCTTGTGCTTTGAGGTTTGAAGACCGCGTATGCTGAAAAATAATGACGGTGGTGTCGCGAGACACCGCATCAATAGTGTGTACCGAGTAAGCCACCACTTGTTAGATATCGCTTCCCTAGGGGAAATGCTGCCAAAATTTTGTCTTAAATCCAGACTTAGAAAAAAAAAGATAGGGGATAATTATATATTGTATTATATGTATTCTTGCAGATTTGAAGACCTCGTGCTCGAGGGTGCAACGAGATAATGAAAATCGACCGTGTGAAGATAACGCCACCGCTTCAACGCCACGAATGAGCAAGCAAAACACCGACAGCCCCTACACGGGGATGATCGAGGCCAAAATTTTGTCAAATCTTTGACTTAGAAAAAGGAAGGATAAAACTGACTTAGAGCTAAGTAGGAAAATCTAATTAATAGCGTCAAATGAAAAGGGAGCCCTTTACAAATTTTGAAAATTTTGAAAATAATATAATATATAAATGAAATTTGGGAGGTTAATATTAAACTCATAAACTTTGGGGAGGCTAATAAAACTCACAATTCTAATTGCAATTCTATGGCTTAAATTGAAGTGGCAAAGTGAGTTCCCTTTTCTTGCAAATTTCTTAAAATTAAGCAAGCTTTAGAATTTGGGGGGTTCTAATGCCAAATTCACAACAAACTTAAAATAAACTCAAAATCTAAGGATAAATTAAAATTGAGTTTAATAACTCTTATGTGAATATGGAGGTGATTATTATGCTAGCTAATAAGCATGAGCTAAAGCAACAAACAGAAATCAAAACTTATCAAATATGATGTAAATTGAGCATAATCAAGTTGGAAAAATTACAAAAACTCAACAAGTAAACTAAGTGCCAGTAGTGTGCTAAACTACAATCTAAATCATAACGTTATCTTTGCCACTCTCTGCAGCAGAATGCTAAATCAAAATCTACAAAATAGAAGATACTAAATCAGAAACTATAGGGCTTCCTTTGATCAAAATTAAGGAATTTCATCCTAATTATGATTTTCAAGATCAATAAATTCATTAATTAGATGAAATTAACTATGAATACTGCATGTCGAGATATAGAAATTTCAAGTGTAAATTTTAATGGAAAAGGCACAAAGAAATGAAATAAAAGAAATAAAAAATATAAAATCAAACTCATAGTTCAAACATAAATTTACTTTTACATTATACATCATATTGAATTTTAAATTTAAGTGTCAGAATGCTTGGGTTGCTTCGGTTTAGTCTTATGGATCGTTAACAAAACCAAAATTTATAATAAGAGTTTCAAATCGGAAATAGAATTTGACTGCCGTGTGAATAGATCTAATCCTGTTAGCGCTTGAGTTGAGATCTAAAGCTCATCAACATATTCAAATCAATCAATTTTTCTAATCAAATCAAATCAAATCAAATAGCGATCAAAAATTGCTTAAATGAAACTCTATCATTAAAAACTTAAACCAAACTCAATCTATCCACCTTCTGCAACTATTTGTCGGGGGTGACAAATTAAGAAAATTCTAACTCACAAAGGAGCCAATGTCAAATCAAGTGTTCTGCTATGTTCACTGTCAATCAATCTCTTGCCAGTAAGGATGTCCCCTTTGAACGTGGCTTGGCCAGAAGGCTCCATGATGAAGCAAGCTATTAGAGTCCTCGACGGTGGTTTAGCCAGCTCCCCATTATATTACGATCACATGTAGGCATGTATCTCCAATGGCTCTACCCTTTGAGTTATGAATCATATACTTGATAGGCAAACATCCCTCTCCTATGGTAGACTTAAACTTTGTCTCCAAAAACACCACCCAGTCCTAAGTGATTTCTTGGACGGTGCCATGATTGATGAGGATCCTTACGTTGGGGTGACTACCTCCTAACTAGACGACCGCTGATGATGAAAACCATGGGCTCTAGATCGTCGTCATCATTCCAACCATCGGTTTAGAAATGATAAATTTCATATCTCAAATTCTAAAACTCTACATGTTTCTACTATATGCGCATTTTGCAATCCACTAGCCTTAATCAAAAGTTCTCTCACTTACTTGGGAGGTAATTAACTAGGGGCTTGTGCCTATAGGAAACATGGAACCAGATCTAAAGTTCTCATCAAATGAGAATGAAATCTCTGGGTAGTGTCTTATCTACTATCTCATCTGTTTTCTGAAAATTACACTGACACTTAAAACCACTCTTTTCATCGAAAGAGGTCTGTGGCAAATTTTTGGAGCCCACACTCACTTAATCCAAAGTGACCCAAAATACCCATTTTTAGCTAAATTTTAATCCAACCTAAATTGGATTTAACCAAGCCCAACTTAGTCTCACATTGTGAGCAACAATCATCATGAGATAATCAATTATTCAAATTGGGTCAAACCAAGTCAACATTTAGCCAAAATGAAACCTAAACTAGACAAAATCCATCATAGGCCAAATTGATTGAAACCATTGAACAAAAATCAATCATGATTAATGTTTGAACTTGATCAAGTCATCCTTTGAGCCTAACCTAGCCCAATTTAGAATATTCTATGTTCAATTATCTTTCATATGCAATTTAGTTTATATTTTTTTTAATTTTTTACACTTAGATATGAATTTTAGAAGATTTATTGATTAATTAGCAAATATTTAATCCATAATTATATTATTAATTCGTCTAATGCGCGTGTCACCATACGTGGTGTGATGGGATTGGGTATTTAACTTGTCATATTGTAGCGCCACGTGGCAGCGGTGCTATGCGCTTTCTCCTCAGCCATTCGATCAAGGATCGTATGGCTAATATTAAATCTATGAATCTTAGTGAGGAAAATATGGATATTACACATTTTAATCTCGACAGTCTATCCAAAATGCATGGATGGACTGCCAAAGATCCATCTCTCTCACTCTATGAGCCATGGAGATCGTCCATGTTTGAAGCCATGATTCGAGCTCGATTGAACTTAGAATAGGATGAAACTCAACCCACACCATCAACATGCAACATAGATCACATTTAACAGCTAAGATTCTCTAGGATTAACATTCACTTCAAAAAGCTCCAACCATAGCTAGATAAAGCTCAAAAAATGGCTAACCTCGCCAGAGGTGATCACCGTCACTTGATTCCCTTGGAGAAGCTTCGTCTGGTTGAGACAAAGCTTTGCTGAAGGTTTGAGCTCTTGAAATTGAGTGGATGCTTCTATGGACCAACTCCCTTTTTCCTTGAGCTCGGTCTTGATCAAGATGGCTTCTCCCTTGCCTTAGAAACTTAGAAAAGAGCTTGGGTGAGTTCGATTGGGGTCCTTGATGGAGTGTGCAAAGGGAATTGCACTAGTTTTGAGTGTGGAGTGAATTTGGTTTTTGATGGAGCTCCCTTATTTTCAGACTGTGAAAATTGAGAAGATGAAGTTTGATATCACTGGAGGAGGAATTGCTTCTTCCCAATCAATTGAGGAATGTCTAGTTTGAATTGAATTAGGGGGAGTATATCTCCCTCTTTGGCAATCGGATGGCTGAACAAGAGCTTATCATTATTGATCAATTGCTCTGATTTAGTGGGTTGTTAGTATAAGTCATTGAATTTTGAGAGTGGAATGGTGAACTCCCCAAGTGCTCAAAATAAGTGGAGGCATGATTCCCATGTGGCCATTTCAAGGCATGTGCTCGGTTTGGCCATTGGGCTAAGTTGGGCTGACCCAAACCTATTGGGTACACCACACTCCTTAGTGTTTACTTGATCCATTAAGAGAGTGCCAAGTGGGTATGAAGAGGATTTGACTAAATTCTAAGTGAAATTGGCCAAATTTTCCTTATGGCCTAGGGGTAAAATAGTCATTTGACCTTGATTTTAGTTTGGGTGTATTTGGTATGATGAGAAAATAGGTTTGGCCAAGTTTTATTGAATTTGAAGTTGGTTTGATGTGATTTGGCTCATGTTGATCCATTTAGGTTAAAATGGGTTAACTTGGATCAAGTTGACCAAGTGGTCAAATTAGGTCAAACCATGAGTTGGGTCAAGTTCATATGACCATTTGAAATGTTTTGGTAGCTTTGGTTTGATTCAATTTGATTTAGGTTTGAATTTGGTTCATATGGCTTCATTTAGGTCAAATGGGTCAAGTTGACCAATTTGACCCATTTGAATTATTTGAGCTAGGTCATGGAAGTGGATTGGTCAAGGGGTGGATGAAGGTAACCAGGATTTTCATGAATAATTTGATCCAATTCTTCAACAAGAGGATTAAAGTGATTTTTGGTCAAGTTAGTAAATTAAGTGGCAATTGGGCTGGTTAGAAGCTTAAATGTTGACTTGGTCCATTGTTCATGAATGAGCTTAGATTAATGGTTTCAACCAATGGAGGATTTTTATGTTAGGTTTTATTTTGGCTAAGTGTTGACTTGGCCAACTTGTTTGACTTGGTTTGACCCAATTTGATTGGTTGATCATCCCATGATGATTGTTGATCATGATGAGAGGTGAGTGAGTTTGATTCAATCCAATTTAGAATTAGAATTTGGCTCAGGGTACTTTAGGTCACTTTGTGAGCCTAAGTGGGTCAAATGGCTCAAAACTTGATTTGAGTTTGTTTGAACTTGTATATGGACTTATGATTGAAATATAAATCCATTTGCAAGTAGTTTGAAGTCAAATGAGTTTTAATTCATTTGACAATTTCATATTCAAAGGAAGAACATGAATGGATTTGGGGTTTGATTTTTGAATTGAGTTTTGGTTTGGTGATTGAAGTTTGTATTTATATTTGGATTCATGATTGTAAGGTTGATTGAATCATGAAGGAAAATCAAGAGTTTGGCTTGATTTGAAATTGATTTGACCAAGTTCAAGATTTTGACTTGAAAGGCTTAGGTTGGATTTTGAATGAGTTTGAGTTTGATTTTTGAAAGTGGTTTTGTTTGTTTGAATTTATATTTCATTTATATATGTCAATATAAATGACAATATAAATGGTTTAAGAGAAAATTTCAAAGATTTGAAGTGATTTTATCATGATTTAGGCTAAGTCCTTAAGAGAAAATTAAGGAACTTAGAAAATATTTGGAATTTTTGAATTTGCTTTGATTGATTTGAATTTATATTTCATTTATATATGTGAATATAAACAAGGATATAAATGAGTTATGAGAAAATCCCATGAATTTGAATTGATATAAACATGATTTAGGTTAAGTCTTTAAGAGGGAAATTAAGGACTTAGGAAGGATTTTATATTTGGAATTTTATTTTTGGATTTGATTTGATTGATTTGTATTTATATTTCATTTATATATGTGAATATAAATAAGAATATAAATAAGTTATGAGAAAATATAATGAGTTTGAATTGGTTTGAATTTGATCTTGGCTAGGTCCTAAAGAAGGGTATGGAATTGTGTTTATAATACAATTGTACAACATATAACTAGTATATTTAAATATAAATACCAATCCCATGGGAAAAATTATGCATACTCACCTAACAACCAAAAGAAATTATCCCCCAGCAATTTACGGAACTCCCAGAACTCCCATCATATGTATTCTGCATCAAGGAAGGTTGTTGTCTCATGCAAAGCCAAAAGCGGGAGAAGGAAAGCACCTAGAAAATTATTCTACAATAAATTCACGGAACTCCCAATCACGTGTGCATACAAAGGAGGGCTGCTGCTCCATGCAAAACCAAAAGTGGGAGAAGGAAAGCACCTAACAGCCAGAAGAAATATTCTACAACAAATTCATGGAACTCCCAATCACGTATTTTTTGCATCAAGGAAGGCTGCTGGCTGGAGGAAAATGGAATAAGAAAGAAACAAATAAATGCATTTATCATTCTTTCCTTTGATCCAACCAATGCATGCCTAATAAAGTGGAGGGATTTATTTCTTACACGTGTCTTATCACTTTAATTCAACCAATGCATGCCTAATAAAGTGGAGGGATTTATTTCCACAGTGCATACATTAAATAATTAGGTAATTAGGTGAATAGTAAATTTAAATGGAAATTTTAATTTACTAATATATATATGCTAGAAATTTACATATACTTATATATATATAAATGAACCAAATTAACTGTAGAATTTTATAAAAAAATATACAAATTTTTTAAGAATTTATAAAAATAAAAAAGAATTTTACCTCTTTTCTTTTCAAGTTTTGGGTATTACACATTAATTAACTTTTAATAATCTTATCTTAACTTTCAACCATTTGATCACTAAAAACCTTTTAATCTAACAAAATAAATCTTATTGGAATACAAATATTATGTAAATTATTGGAACTTCATTTGGGATTTTGTAACTAATCTATGCTCCTCTTAATATTCCTAATAGATTGGTACATCCAAGAATAAAGAGAAACAAGCTCATATAGATATATTTCAACAATTATTCAAAATGCAACATGCATCATCATCATAAGATAAGGATGATAAAGAGAGTGAAAAAAATGTGTTATTTTTATATTCATACTTTTATTTTATTTACATTGCTAAGATTTGTTATTTATAATCCTATAATTTGGTTAGAACTTTATCGATGATAATGCGCAAATTGACTCTTTAGAGGAGTAGTTGTAAAAAAAGTTTTAAATACTGATAAAATTTTCATTAATTATTTAGCCAACTAATTAATGAAATATCTACTAAAGATTATCAATGAGTACTCAACCATAAATCTTTTAAGGCAAGTATGTAAGAAGGCTCTGACAAAATTTTGATAATAACATCGCTACTAATTATAGGCGATCCAAACAATCAAAAATCCCTCAAAGTAGCCTATTATGATGAATTATTTATACTTAAGAAGTCATTTCTAGGTGGGTAATTAGTATTAGATTGTTCATTCCAACAATATGGCCTACCATCAAAAAACAATACACACCATTTGTTTTTTTTACTATTATTGCATGCTAGAAAACCAGTTGCGGTAGAGTAAAAGTTTACGCCTTAGCCTTGTTATGGAATCCAGCACACACACAAGTATTTAAAGAGTGAACAAGAAAACTCTAGAAATTTTCACATGGAAAACCTCAAAAAGAGGGGAAAAACCACGGGACCTAGCCCAGGAAAAACTTCCATTATGTATCTGTTTCAGAGTACAAAATCTTCCCGATAACGGGATTACAGAATTGTATATGAGAAAGGAACAACAACTATGTAGTCACGTTCAGGTGGTAATAATTACTAGTGATGGGATGATGACAATGATGGACAATCAGGTGAAGTATCAGAGAGGTTGACGACGTGGCGAGGATCGACGAATCGACGGCCACGCGGGCATTGGTTGACCGGAGTAGTGGCACGATTGTGCTTGGAGGATCTTCAAGCTTTAGGGCTCTCTCCTCTCTCTTGCTTGGGCTCCCCTCATATGAGGAATGAGGGGCTATTTATAGATTGGAGGAGTGACGTCTCTGTAAATACATGCAAAACCCGTACCACTCCACTTCATCGGACGACTCAAAATGATCCCTTTGATCATTTGATGTATTTTAAATATTTGAATGCTCAAATGAAGTCAAAATTTTGAGATCTTGGACTTGTTAGATATGACTCATCGAGACGTTCGATTTGATTATAAACACTCTATGTTTGAGAGCTTTTAGGGGTTTAGATATCCCAAAGTTTCCAAATATTTTAAGTTCTTGATTTCGACCGGTTTCAACTTGGATCTTTGCTTTTAGCGTCAAGATTCGTGCTCATTAGTAGAATTTTTAGTGTCATAGTTGCTATTTTTGGATGACATTATTTCATCCAAAAATATATACATCATACTTGAAAATAATAAATTCTTCAATGAAATTTGAGAGTCCTTTAACCACACAATTTGAGAAAGATCTTCATGGAGCACAAAACTATATAGAGTAGATGCAGTATGTGTGATGCAATGCGGGCATGAGATTTCGAGGTTATGGAGTCATCCGCCTACGGGATTATGCGCGGCGGCAACACCGCATGTGGTGTGGGCGAGGGTTGGTTGAAGCGGTGAGATGGCTGCGGTGAAAAAGTTTTGACATTTTTGGGTGATTTTTGGTGGTTTTGGGAGGTTTTTGATGATTTTTTATCCTTTTGCCCCTAGAAGGGGTCTATATAAACCCCCCTAGGGCCAAGGGAGAAGGCACACTTCTTCAACATTCTAGTGCTTCTTTTCTTCTTGAGTGAGGGTCGTTCGGAGGTGATCAAGGCCCGTAGTTCATATGACAAGGCTCCAATTTTCTTTTGAAAGAGGTGTCAACTGACCTCATCGGACCGATCGGGTTTGGAGGTGATCAAGACCAGATTCATCATGGCAAGGCTCCTCAAAGAGGTGTCAATCACCTCGTCGACCTGTTTGGAAAATCAAGACCAGAGTTCATATGGCAAGACTCAGTTTCCCTCGAAAGAGGTGTCAACTCTCACTGACCCACCAGAGTTTGAGATCAAGACCAGAAGGAGAAATTGATTTTCTTCAAACTTTGATGGATGGTTCAATGGATGATAATTGCCAAGATGGGGAAGCGATAATTAGGAGCAGTCATTTGAACAATCAGAAAGTTTGTAATTTCAGAGCATCATTGGGGAGGAATAGTTTCTCTCTCTCTCCCTTTTTTTGATCTCATATGTATGCATGTCCGGGATCGAAGCAAAATTTTAGCTACCGTCTGAGCCAGGGGAAAAGGGTATGCCCAAGTATTGGGGTGAGTGAGTAGCTTCACAAATTTTTAGATTATTTCTCCCTTTACTTATTCATTATGTATTTTTGGGGTGATGGAGGAAAACCCATAGCTTATACGATATACCATCCCTTATCACATCATATAGTTTAATGGTGTTCCGTAAGAAATTTTATTTCCCTAATGAGTTGGTTGCTATTGTTGCCAAGAGGTCTGATCGAGCTTGTTCACCTCCATCGGGACACTTCACTATTTTTGAGATGATTCTTTGTGCTAGACTGTGATTCCCTTTGGCTCCCGAGCTGATTGAGATCTTCAAAACATGTGGTGTAGCTTTGTCACAATTTTCATTTCGGGCTTTAGTGGTCATCGTCAGTTTGGCTATCTTCTTCAGAGAGTGTGGTGTTACTTTGAACGTTAAATACTTGTGCCGAATATGTAGATTCACATGTGATGCTCAAGGACGTGTTTCTTATCGGGCTATAAAGAATTGGATAGAATTTTTAGCACGTGATCCGTCTAAAAATTGGTCTAATGGATTCTTTTTTGCAAAAAATGAGCGGGGCCTTCCTGAGAGATGGGGAAGATTGAATGACATTCTAGATCCATTACTGATTGAAGAGAGTGAGATCTTGACAACTCTTAATGTTCCTGATGTAGAAAGCTTACAACATGAGTTACGTCACATTAGCAAATATATAGTTGAAGATAGAATGTTCAAGGTTGGCCTTTTCATCCAGGCAGGGAGATCTCATTCTTTTCCACTAAAGAGGTCAAGTAAAGGTGATAAAATGTCTCCTCATATTCATAGGGTTCTTTCAAGAAGCCCATCATGAAATCAGGGTGGTGGCAATGTTTCTTCCATAAAGAAAAAGAAGACATATGCTGAAGTGACTATGTCAGATATCTGCGAAGAAAATGTTCGCCCCCAGTTGGCATCTGAGAGTTTAGCTGTTTCAACTCATGATGGGGGAGTTTGTTTCAAGTCGCATTACATTCAAGAGGTGTTAAATCACATATACATTAGGCCAACGCGATGAATTGGTACGTTGTCTTCCTTCTTCTTTTCTTTCTTCCTCATTCTTTCTTTTGTGTAATATTTGTGATAATTTTTTTTCTTTATAGGTAACTCAAATATTAGGGCTGATGGCTCATTTGGGTGTCTCTTTAGATGAGTAGAATATTGAATTTAAAATATTGAAGGAGAGTATGAGCAAAGATGAGTGCTAAGGCCAAAGAAGTGGCGACTTTGGAGGAGATTAACCGGGTGAACCTGAGCTAGAACATGTTGAATTCTCTTTCTCTCGGTCGGGAGGTGGAGCGTCGATGAGTTGTGAGGATAGAGACTCTCCAGAAAGAGAAAATACTCAAGGCACTTGCAGAGGAGAAGGGAGCTCTCGAATTGGAGAAGAAAGTATTACATGATCATCTTTCTGAGAAGGAACATATAATGTCAGAAGCGAAAGAAAATGAAATCTACTTGAAGGCAGTGGAAGACTTTAAGAGCTCTCTTATCGCGGTAATCAAGACCATGTTGAAGCTCGTAATCATATTCTTGATGTTGAAGTGAAGGACTTGGAGCACCAATGTTTAGAGGAGGGCTTCATCCGAGGGTTCCTAAAAGGAATCCGCTTAGTGCATCACAAGATCGAAGATAGTGTTGAGGATCTATCTCCCAGCCAAGTGTCTGAAGACTCTTCATTAGATTCAAGAGATGAAGGAGTTGACAGTGAGTCCGAGGGACCATCTCCTAGTGGTGAGGAAGACGTTGATATCAAATAGCCGCTTGAGGATGCATTTTTTTATATATATTATTATTAGTGTGTATCGAATCTTGATTCTTTCTTATATCATCATGTTAATATCAATAAATTTTTTTTTAGATGATACGCTTTATTTTGTTTTTTATTCGGGTAATTGGTGAATATTATTAATGCTAACCTATATGGATGAGGTTGAATTGAATCCACTGAGAATTTTTGACCAATCTGAGGTTATTTATCAAAGTGTTACTTGATGATGTTAATCTGTATGGAAGAGGTCATGGGATGTCCACCAAGGACCTTTTGACCTATCCTAGGTGTCAGCCAAAGTGTTACTTGATGAAGTTAACCTATATGGAAGAGGTCGCGAGATGTCCACCAAGGACCTTTTGACCTATCCTAGGTATCAGCTAAAGTGTTACTTGACTTCTTACTTGTATGGAAGAGTTTCGATCAAGTCCGCTTGGGATTGATTATGCCCCGATTGAGATACAACATGAGTTGTATATTTCTTAAGTGGGAGGATTAAATGAAGAAGAAACAAGCTTGTAAGAAAAAACTATAAATCCATTACTTTGATAAGGGTGATACAATCATAAGACGATTTTAACATATGAGTTTCAAAAGAGATGACAACAACAAGTCTTTATCCCACTAAGTGGCTACATAAAGAGGAAATGACAAAGCAGATAAAAAAATAAAAGTTACAAAATTATGAGGAATATTTTTGGAGATTCTCGGTGTTCCAAGTTTGAGGTAAAAGTTTTTCTCTGGATCCTGCTTGAATGTTCTAGCTTTACCACTATAACCACATATGGGCCATCCCAAAGAGGTGAGAGTTTATTGCATTGAGGGCCTTTTCCTGCAGCTTCGAGACTTCGTAGGACCAAGTCACCGATAGATATGGGATGAGGTTTTACTCTTCTGTTGAAGTGACGAGCTACCCTTTGGTGATAGAAATAGCGGCCATCACGAAGTTTTGGGGAGTAGGTCAGGTGGTGTGGAGTTTTTCTTCATTACCATCATGATCAATAATTGAACTCTTGGATTTGGAACGATATCAGCTTTGTGTTGAAAAACACAAGTTATATGGTGTCTCGAGTGCTTGGCGATGTAGTGCGGTAAAGCCAAATAGAAGCTCATCAACCCATTGCCCCAGACCTTCTCAAGAGTGTTTTTAGTCCTTTGAGTATAGTCTGTTGGTAGCCGGTCGCGTTAGTTTGAGGATGTGCTGTGTATCACGTGAATGTGAAGATCTTTGCAAAAGGACGTAAAGACTTTTCCAATAAATTGGGTTCCGTTATCAGTGATGATCTTTGTTGGAAGACCAAATCGACATACTATATTTTTCAAACAAATTGTTTAGCATTTGCCTCCATAATTTTAGCGAGTGGTTACACCCATTTAGTGAAGTAGTTGATGACTAAAATGATAAACTTTCATTGCCCCATGCTATCCCAGAGCAAAGGCCGGGCTTTGAAGGGATGAGAGCTCGTATGCGGCATGTGAGAGGTTAGAGTCTGGCGACAACTTGCACATTTTTGTGAACTCAAGGCGTCTTGTTTCATGTAGGCCAATAGAACCCTTGCCTTATAATTTTAAGGGCTAGCGCCTTCCTCCTAGGTGTTCTCCACATATCCACAGTGAACCTCTCTTAATGCGTGTCGGCCTCTTAGAGCATTTGAGGATGCAGTCCAGAAAGCTTCGTTTGTATAGTTCACCTCAGATAATAGTAAAGTTTGAAGCTTGTCTTTGGAGATGAGTTCGAAGTTGGGTCTTCAAGGGTTCCTTCTTGTAGAAAAGAACATGATGGGGTCCATGAATGTTCCTTTATCTCATTAATTGCTTGAATTACCCATGACCCTTGGATACTAGGAAAATGTATTTCTTCAACATGCCTTCTCTTAAATAGATCCCTAGCGGATGGCAAGCTTAGCGAGGCGTCGCTCAGTATTCTTCTCTCGGTATGTGAATGATTTGATGTGTCTTGAAATGGGCAAGAGACTTCACCAAGTGGAGGTGTGCAGTGAGGATTATGAGTATTAAAGTTTCCCTCAACTTGGGAGGCTGACAAGTTGAGAGTTGTGTATCACTAAGTCTTGAGCTTGATCAATGGCGAGTCTCAACCACGCTATGAGAGCCTCATATTCACCATATTATTAGTTGCAAATTTTAGGCAAGTCCATACTCTAGGTATTACTGGGGAAATAAGTAAGATTCCCTTTGACACTAGTACTTCTGAAGCTCCATCAACATAGAGGGTCCATTGAGGAGACAAGGCATGTAGCTAGATAGCTCATGAGTTGGGGCATTCCACTATAAAGTCTACGGTACTTGAGACTTTATAGCGGCGAGAAAATTTATATCAAACTCTCCCAATTCTATGAACCATGATTAACCTCCCGGATGCTTGGTTTACGTAGGATGACCCTTAATGGTAAATGAGTGTAACGTCGATGGTATGAGCTTGGAAGTATGGACGTTTTTACTGAGAAAACTAAAGCCCCACCTTATCTCAAGTGGATAATGACTTTCTATATCAAAGAATTTTCTTGACATAGTAAATTGGTTGTTGTATCCCATTCTCTTCTCACACTAAAACTGAGCTTATTGCATGGGAAGAGATTGTGAGATATAAGTATAACATCTCTCCTTGAATAGGCTTGGATAGTAGGGGTGTAGATGCTAAATACTCGCTTAGTTGCTCAAAGTGTGACATTCATCGTCACTAAATTATTATTTTTAGCTCCCTTTAATATTTTAAAGAATGATAAGTATTTATCCCCAAAATGGGCTAGGAAGCGGGATAACGCAGCAATTCGTCCATTCAAACATTGAACTTTCTTGATATTCTTCGGAGGAGTCATATCTTTGAGAGCTTTGATTTTTTTGGGGTTGGCCTCTATCCCACGGTGGGTTATCATGAATCCAAGAAATTTTCGGCGTAACCCCAAAAGCACACTTGGTTGGGTTAAGTATGTTGTAACATCGAAGAAGATTAAAGCATATTTCTAAGTCGAAATATGTTGTGATTCTTCAAGCTTTTCACTAACATGTCATCCACATATACCTCCATTGTGCGACTAATAGGTCTTTAAAACCTTATTCATAAAGCGTTGATAAAGCATTTTTTAATCCAAATGTCATAACTTGGTAGTATAAACCTTTATATGTTTGAAATCTGTAGCTTCTTCATCCATTGGGTTCATTTTATTTTGTTATAACGAGTAAGCATCCAAAAAATTGAGCATTTGATGTCCGGGACGCAGATCAACCAATCGATCAATTGAGTAAGAGAAAACTATCTTTTGGGCAAGCCTTTGTTAAGGTAAGGTAATCAATACACATTCTCCATGTTCCATTTATTTTCTTAACCATGACAACATTTGCTAGCCATGTAGGGTAATGTACCTCATATGAATCCCGCTTCTATGAGCTTGTTAACTTCTTGTTCAATAGACGATCAGGTGCAAAACTCCATTTCTTTTGGATGATTGGTTTGAATGTTGGATCAATCTTGAGAGAGTGCATGATTACATTGGGACCCGGCATATCTGTCAGACTCAAGCAAAGATGTCTTGATTTCTGCGCAAGAAGTCTGTGTATTTTTTCCTTTGTTCGTCTGAGAGCAAAGATCCCACTTACACTGTTCATAGTGGTTGGTCATCTGATAATGCAACAAAGAGCAAGTCTTCTACAGGCGAAGCTTTCTAGGGTACTTCTTCATCTTGAAAATTAAAATCTTCGATGCTGAAGGTCACAGAAGGGCGTGGTTGAGCTTGTCTGAGATAACATGATTGTATTCGTTTTCACATACCACTCCAACTCCAACGGGTTGGAAATTTCATCTTAAGATGAGATAATCAAGTGTCGACACAAAAATTGATTGGAGGGCCTTCCAAAGATAGCGTTATATGTCAATCGACTTGACCACCATGAATTGATTAAATGAGCCACTTGTCGAAGAAATTCACCAAGGACAACAGGGTGATTGTCCCTCTACTGATATTATCAAACCCGCATAAATGGTCCTGCAGGGTTGGAGCTTTTCCCTAACTGCCCATGTTAAGAAATGTGGAGTAAAATAAGACATCAATGTAACTCCCATTGTCAATCAAAATTCTCTTAACATTATAGCATGGGTCACCGATCCCGATGACAAGTGGATGTGATGAGGAACATGTACTCCTTCTAAGTCCGAAGTATTAAAAGTGATGGAATGATCGCGACTGACTTTTTAACTCCAAAGATGATGGTAATGAGAACTTGATTAGATAGTATTGGTCCTCCCGCATTATTTTCAATTTCTCCAATTATTGATGATTGTTTTGTTCGGATGATTGTCCCGGGTATGTTTGATTGAGTCGATTGATTCTTCACAAATTGACATAGATATCCTTGCTGAATGAGCCTCTCAATTTCTTCTTTGAGTTATTTGCATGCCTCAATAGTATGTCAACGACTTCGATGGAAGTGACAATATTGCTCCTGATTTCCTGAATTTGGTTTTAGTGGGTGCGACCACTTGATATTTTCTTCATCTCGAATAGCCATTAGGAGGTTAACACAAGATGTGTTCAGCGGCGTGTATTCCTTTTCGGGTCATGGTTCACGTCGTTGATATGGGGAGGGAGATCACGACTGCCTTGTTACTTCTTTTGATAGGACTGTCGGTCCGCATTCCCTAGGGTGCTTTTACATTTTTCTGTAGATGGCTCAAATTATTTGTGATGGGCAGTAATAGCCTTATCAGCAGAGATTTGTGCTTCCACACGATGAACCAAGTTGGCATATGAGCGGACCGTGTCTCGACGTGTAAAAAAGGCCCCTAATGGAGTCCTCCAAGGAAAACTCCTCTTAATAGTTCGGTCTACCTGTGTATTTGGCGAAGCTTCTAAGGAGAACCTCTAGAAGTATTCCTTAAGTGATTCACCCTCATTCTGACAAATGCTAGAGAGATGGGAGGAATCTTTAATGATCCTCTTGTTTGCAATGAACTGTTCCACAAAAAGCTTGGCGAGTTCATCAAAGGTACGGATGGATCCCCTTGAAAGAGAGTAGAACCAAGTGCTTGCTTGCTCTTGAGGGTAAGGGAAAGACCACAAAGCAATGTGTCGAGCTTGGATATGCATGATAGTCTGTAATGGTCGATGTGTTCATATGGGTCGCCCATCATAAGAATCAATGCTAAGCTTGAAACCCAAGGGAATAGGATGTTGAAGAATAGCCTAAAGGTGATTCTTCATACCGGTGAGGGAAGATGATTGTCTTGAAGGTGAAATTTGTCTTGCATTAAGCATCGTAATTCGCATATAAGTGACGAGTGGGGTCAACGGATGAGAATGTGTCAAGCTACCGAAATAATTGGTGATTAGCTATTTGAGCACGCGATGATGGTAGAGCGTGGCGGAGATCAACATCACTCGTGAAGGAGGAACTTCATTGTTAAAGAGATCATTTTGACCTCCGCTAACGATCGATCTTGGAGGTGTGTTTGCCGTGGTAATGGCGTTGTGTTCCTCTCAAAAGTCGGATCATCTCATTTTGAGACTCTTCCATTCGGACACGGTCTAAAGAGATCCGTCGCCTTCACCGCAGTGGTCACATCTATTGAGGGTAGGTAAGCTTGGCATCCTTGGTTCAAGGATTGATTTTGAGAGTGATGGAGCGGAGGCTCAGACGGTATTATTAGCCATATCGCGGTGTTCACGAAATTATGATTGATGGGTTCTCTTCCAGATGTTAAACAATTGCGTCTAGAAAACCAACAGAGTAAAGTTTATGCCTTGTTTTGAAATCCATCACACACAGGTATTTAAAGAGTGAACAAGAAAACTCCAAATTTTCACGGAAAAATGAAAAGAGGAAAAATCACGGGCCAGCCCAAGAAAAGCTTCCACTATGTATCTGCTTTGAGTACAAAATCTTCCCGATAACGGATTATATATGAGAGAGACAATGTAGTCGTGGTAACAATTGCAGATGATGATAGGAACAACGGAACAACGACGAGATTAAGGTCGTCATGATGGAGACCGCTGAGGTTGACGATGGCGAGGATCGGCGACTTGCGACCGACGGCGGTGACGGGTAGAGTGGTGGCACGACATTGTGCTTGGAGGATCTTCAAGCTTTAGGCTCTCTCTCTCTTGGGCTCCCTCATATGAGGAATGAGGGGCTATTTATAGATTGGAGGAGTGACTTCTCTATAAATATATGCAAAACCCATACCACTCCACTTCATCGGACGGCTCAAAATGATCCCTTTGATCATTTGATATATTCTAAATATTTGAATGCTCAAATGAAGTCAAAATTTTGAGATCTTGGACTTGTTAGATCCGCCGTGACGCCGATTTGACTATAAACACTTTATGTTTGAGATTTTTTAGGGTTTAGGATATCCCAAAGTTTCCAATGATATTTTAAGTTCTTGACGCCAACTTGGATCGCTTTGCTTTTAACGTCAAGATTCGTGCTTCGACTAGTAGAATTTTCAGTGTCATATCAACTATAAATGGGTTATTTAATTATGAAATACTAGACAAAATTACATGATTCATCTAATTTATGCTGAGTTTCAGATGAGGATTATCTTCTAATTTTTTGACTTTTAAGTAAGAGTAATGAACAAATTCATGACACTCCTACCATTAATCAATCACCTGCACGCCTTCTAAACACATGTAAAAATGTTCCTTCATATGTTTCAATATCATTCATAGTCATTGTTCCTCACATCAATTTAGTTTTCATCAGCATTTTTTTTATTTCAGCATAAACCTCTTCAAAATCATCATACTTAGATTCCTTTTTTTTTTATCATATCTAAGATTAAGAAAATGTATCTTATATTGAGTTTGTACATGCTATTGCTTATGCAATTTAAAATAAAATGTCTCCTTTATTATTTTAATACAGCCCTCAATGTGAGTCTTAAGGCATGGGCGCTAATAACAATGAGAGGATTAGACTTAACATTAGATATTTATGATGGGAAATAATTGGATAGGGCTGCAAACGAATTGAGTCGAGCCGAACATATATATGTTCAAACTTGAGCTTGTTTTAATGTTATCAAGTTCGAGCTCGATTCGAGCTTTTAAGAATAGAGTTCAAGCTTGAGCTTGTTTATCATTATCGAGCTCGAGCTCAATTCCAGTTTATTCACGAGCTCGGATCAAATTGGATTATCGAGCTTGTTAACAAGCTGCTCATTTAATAAAACAAATGAGCTTTAATCAAGTCTTAATTGAGCTTTTTTACGAGCAGTTTATTGAGACATATACATGAACTATATCAATTAAAGCTTATTAAGCCTAAAAAAATAATAATTTGAACAATACTATTCACAAACAAGCTTTAGTTGAGTCAGAATCGAGCTCCTTAGCGAGCTTGTTCACGAGCTTTAAATGATAATGTTCATGAACATAAATGAACCGAACCACAATCCGTTCAAATTTGTTCATTTAGCAATCGAGTATTTTAAAAAGTGTCCAAGCTCATTTGATCAGTTAATCAAACGAAAGCTCTAACCGAGCGGAGCCACGACTAGCTTGTTGAATGCTCGGTTCATTTGCGGCCCTATAATTGGATTATACTTAGAAAGCGGCAATAATATTCTTTTTTTATTTATTAGTAGAGTGCAATGAAAAATATTCTCAACAGTCTAAATATTAATCACTTTCATATCATTTTTTATTTCTATCACAAAGCCTATGAAAATTTTATTAGCAACTTGCCACTCACTATGAGTACAATGTCCTAACAGCCCATTGCAACTCAACATGCAAAGGCGTTTGTACACATAAAACAAATCCTTTAATATGTGCTCTTAAAACTTACAATCAAACAACCTCTTCATAAATTCAATTAAAATCTGAAATTCCCAAAAGATCTAAGCTTCAGCATGTACAAAACTCTGTATATATAAAACAACACTCACCTAAACACACAAAAGTTAAATATCAACCAAGTTAAAAAAGCTAAAACAAACAAAAGAATAAAAAAAAAATCCAAAAAATAAGAACACCACAACCCAAGCTTCAAGTGGAAATCATATATAGATCACAGATCAAGCTTTGGCAAACCAAAAATAAGAAATAATGTGGCAGAAAACCAGGAGCCATGCGGCCGTTATCAGCTGCTTAGATACTGAGATTATCTTCTCTTCCTCTTTGCTGGCCTCCTTCCTGCTGGAAGAGGCGGAGGCTTCTGTTTCAGCTGCGTAGGAGTAAAGGACGTCAATGGAGATGGGTTCCTGTTGAGCTTCTTGGCATTGGTATTCTGGCTTCCCTATCACTTTCATGTAGACCCCACTCTCTTCTCCTGCTTCGTATCAATAAGAAAGAATCACTATTGATATTCCCATTCCTGAAAATAGTTTAATGATTATTCATTCATAAATAAACCTAATACCAGCACTCACCTGCACCTGGTCTCCCACAGTCACCACGACGGCTCCATTAGCGGGTCGAAATGAGACGGGGGCTTGCTTAGAGTAAACCCGAAATCTGGAGGCCCCAGCGAAGAGATGGAAGCTGAGAGCGTGAGAAGAACCTAAGCTCCTTATAAATGCTCCCAGCATCTCATGGTTCAGCTCAAAAGCCGCCCTTTCTTCAGTAAAATTAGCTCCTTTGCTTCTCTTGTGCTTGCGAAGACATAAAACCATACTATTTACTTCTTTTCTCCTTTGAAAGGAATCACTGCAGATATTATACTGTTCGCTGGAATCCATCAAAACAAGCTCAATCTTTCCTGCAATCTTCTTTATTTTCTTCAAAAGCCGCTCCATTTTGCCACTAAAATTCAATTATATTTTTGATATGTAAATTAATTGTGGTGAATATTATAATATGGGAAATCCCAAATAACAATTATGTCACTGAAATATTCATTTTTATATATCTAACGTCATATAAATAAAAAATGCAAATCTATACATGAGCAAATATGTGTTCTTGTTTGTGCCATGGCTATTCGTTGACAAATTAACAAAAATAAAAAATATAAAATTTTTTTTATTATGTTCTTCAAAATATAAACAATATTACGTAAATAAATGTACTTTAATATTAATTTTAGGAGTTTTTACATACATATCATAACAAAATATCTATTTTACTCATTTAATATATAAAACTTTATTATTACCTGAATAGGCAAAAATATACTACGCTTACGGAATGAAAAAAAATGAGTTACGGCCATATTTATGTGGTATACAGATAATAATAAAATTTTATGTATTAAATGAATAAAATAATTAATTTGCTATGATATGTATGTAAAAAACTCTTAATTTTATAAGTATAATTGTCGTTTGCTTTTTTATATTTAAACTAAATTAATGATAAATTTACACGTATATATGTACAAGCTTTAAACTAATTACTATTGTTACATATGAGAAGCTGAGCAAACCCCTGCAGTATAAATTTATTGGAGTCGTAAAGCTTCTACAATTAGCTTGCGAGGTTCTCCACCAACTGTTTATTACTTAGAAAAAATTACATAATTCTATACGGACTTATATATTAAAATATTTGAATTGTATCAAAAAGCTTAAAAATATCAATTTTTTAAAATAAATTATTATTTAATGCATATATTTCAATATGTTTATGATATTAAATATTATATAGATAAATATCAAAATCTAAATACTTAAATATATAAATACGTAAGTTACGTGGTATGTATGAAAGTCCCTCGGATCAAGGTATTACTCTGAATGGTTTGAAATTAAACGTTTTGAAGAAGTTATTTTTTTAACCAAAATATAGTTTGAAACTTTATGATTCATTTAAAGTGATTTATTTTTGTATTTAATAAATTTTTTTTTATAGAGGATTTATGTAAATATTATATAATTTTTATATGTTTATATAACTAATATCAAAATTTTAAATTTTATATTATATAATACCTCAATTTTTAATATCATTATTATTATATTTTTTAAATATAAAAAGTGTTAAATAATTAATTATTAAAATTTAAATATTAGATATATAAATTATAAGAACAATGTGATATAAATGTAAATTTTTCTTAATTTTTATCATTTAAAAATATGATTATTTGGTTACAAAAATAAATAAATAAATAAAAATATATAATCAGACATATTATCTCTGACTTAAAATCGCAAAACCAAAGTAGGAAAGAACAGTTAATGCTCCCCACAGCGATAGTAAACAAATTTTAATTTTTTTTATGCAATTCTCATATATTAAAAAAGATGCAAAATATAATAAGAGAATGCTAAATAAATACCTATTTTCTGATATTTATATAAATAATATTTAAAATATATTAATTTAGAGAATATAGGGAGCACCTCTGAAATCAAGGGCCGAACATGATCTTAGTTATTAGTAATTTAGTATTATTAACTCTATAGCTTCAAAATTTACAAAACAGATAAATTGTTAGGAAATCATTAATTTGCAATAAATTTTTGCACAAATATCCAAATTTAATAGGCTAAAAATTAAAACAATTCCAGTTTTTTGTTCATATAATAAAAATAAAAAAAAATCACCTGAAAGTACCGTACTCTTGCGCCAAAATTCCCGCCATGTCCTCTGCAGCACCACTCCACCAGAAAAACTCATCCCTCTCGCCAACGTCCTCTTCTTCCAATTCAAATCCCCACTTTCTCTCCGGCGATTTCGACGCCTCCTTCTTCCGCTCCAATGGCATCCCAAAAATCCCCTCCGCGGCTTCCGCCACTGCCTGAATCAAACTCTCCTTTATCCCATGATTCATTATCTGGAAACACCCCATCGATCTCGCCGCCGAGCGTAGATTAGCCTCCTCCGATCCTGCCGTGTCCGGCGAGATCAGAGACCCCAGATCGATTTCTGGGGGATTCCGATGCGGCAAAATCAGCTCCGGAACGCGGCGAGAACGTTTGAGGAATCTGGAGAAGTCGTCGTCTTCGGGAGGTTCCGGCGAGGTGTCGCGAGGCAGAGCGGCTGGGGATGGCGGTGGAGCGCGGAAGAGTGGTGGGTCCCGAGCGGTTCGCGGCGAGACAGCCATGGAAGGAGCATGGGATTCTTCGGTGGGGAATAGACAATGAGAAAGGCAAAAGATGGAAAGGTGGAAAAGGCGTGGAGGCGGGGCGCAGCAATGATGATGACATGGCTTGAAGAAAATAATTCGGTTCCAGCTTGATGCCGCGGTTCCTAGCAGACTTTTTCTTTTTCCTTTTTATATATTTTTTTCAACTAAAGTGTGAGAATAATGCAGCCACTGTTTAATATCATACGTATATACACAAATCAAACTTGGATAAGTTCATCAAGTGAAGATTTTTTTTCCCAAAATCTTTTTTAAAAATAACTTCGAAACGATCTTATCAAGAGAATTATAAATTTCTTCAATCTTGATATGACTCTCAAAATATGAATAATCAAAGCACAAATCTTGATGTCGAAAGCGATATGATTAAATAAAACCGACGAGATCAAGACTTAAAATATCATCAATTTTTATCAATTAAATCCCAAAATTCAAATATGGAGTATAAATCGAAGCCTCGACAGCGATCTAACGAGCCTAAGATCTCATAATTCGACTTCATTTGGGCATCCAAATGCTCAAAATACATCAAATGATTGAAGGATTCATCTGAGCCGTCCGATCGAGTGTGAGTACGCTTTTCATGAATTTAGAATACCCCTCCTCCCATCTATAAATAGACCTTCATTCCTCACATGAAGGGGAGGCCAAGTGAAGGAAGAGGAGCTAAAGTGAAGAAGAGGAGACCGCCGACAGCCGTTATCCACACCGCCACCACCGCTGCCGCCGATCCTTGCTCTCACACCGCCAAGCAAGGAAGAAGAGGAAGAGTCCAAGCAAGGAAGAAGAGGAAGAGCAGAAGGAAGAAGAAGAAGAGTCCAAGCAAGGAAGAAAAGGAAGAGTCGAGGAAGAAGAGGAAAAGCCAAGTGAGGAGGAAGAGAGAGCTCAAGCTTGAAGATCCTCCAAGCAAGATCGCACCAAGCAAGATTGCACTCTCGGGCCATCAACCATCGCCAGAAAGTGCCACTAATTGTACCTCAGATGTGGAAAGATCTCCACGCAGAATAAATTACAAGATCAAACGTTATTCCTCTCTCATGCATCAGTAATCCTTATCAAGATTTTGTACTCAAAAGATACATGAAGCTTTTTTTGGGCCGCCGGTTTTTCCCCTTTGAGGTTTTCCACGTTAAAGTGAGTGTCTCTTGTTCGCTTTAATTTGTCTTGGACTTCAACAATAAGGCTTAAACTTTCACTTTATCAAGGCGGTTTTCTTAACAAATCTTTTTGTTGCAACTAAACAATTGAGCTCTTTGAATGAGAAAGTTACTCGAGATTTGTACTGGATTTATTGATAATGATAACCTAGATTTTTCACTTGATCAAATCCATTAACTAATTCTCCCATCCTTGGCCACATAATTTTTGTAGGCTTGAGTAGGGTTCAACTAATTTCAATCAAACAGTTGTGTTTTCTATGTTAGTGGTGAGGTCAATGTGGAAATATCTTGCACCAAGAAAAGGATGTTTGTGATAGCAAAGATAATGATGCACACATTCCTTGAGTATGAAGCATGTTAAATGTTGCATGCTAGAACATTTGTGATAGTAGAGAGATGGTGTTTAATGTTTTAGCTTTGTATAGAGATCCAATATATACATAGATAAAAATAGAGTTATAAGAGATAATAATTTTTTATGTGAAGAACCTAAAAAAGGGGGAAAACACATGACCTAGTCTAGTAGAAATAATTATTATTGTATATTGACGATCACAAATGATGCCCTTTCTATAACCAAGAAAGATGTTGATACACTATAATAAAAAAATCAGTAGAGAATGGACTTCAATATAGATAGTGGCATAAGTTGACAGTGTGCATTAACTTTATAGACAATGATGTGTATTAACATCATGCATCAACCATATAGGTGATGATGTGTGTCAGCATTATGCATCAACCATATAAGTTGTGGTATGCATCAATATTACTGGCAATGACAAATGTTAAAGTCATCAAGCAATGATGTAGTCGAATGGCTGTGGTCAAGATAATATGGCTGAACATTAGGTTAGGTGACCATTATCTAATGATGATGGTAAAGAGGTGATAGTTGATCGATAGTAATTAAGCGATGGTAGTCGGGTGATCATGGTTGGGTTTGTCGATGGTTGACAGTCTAATGATGGTAATTGGTCAGCGATTGAGCATTGTCAATTAGGTGTCGGCACTTTGGCTGTGACTTGGTGATGATAGTGGTTGATGGAAGTGATTTGATGATGATGGTGGACAAAAGGATATTTAACGGTGATAATTGGCACAACTTGATGATGATGGCTCAACTATGGCAGTTGGGCAATAGTTTGACAACTATGGCTGGACAATGGTCTAATAATAGTGGTTGGTGGTGGTGTTATGAAAATGATGGATTTGAAGCATTAGTCAATTTTTATGACAACGTTTGATATGATAAGTCGAGAATGGTTTGATGTTGGCTGTCTCCATAATGGTCGGACATTGATGAGTGGATGATAACAATCAAGTGATGATTTGGCTACGCTGATTAAGCGAAGGTTCGATGATAATGGTCAGTGATGGTGCTCTGGTGATAGTGGCTTGACAGTAATCCAACAACATTAGTTGGTAGTGGCTTGATGGCATTGACCTCCATGCGGCTTGATGATGACAGTAAAGTGACTATTTGGAAATAACAATTTGATGATGGTTTGGTGGCAATAATTGGTGGTGGTGCTCCAATTGTGATGGTTGGTATGTAGTCCGACGATGACGATCTAATGACAACAGTCAAATAACAGTGGTTTGACAATGGTGTTGGTGGTGTTCGATGATGGCAGTTAGTGGCAATTTCACAATGTAGGTGGCCATTTGCTGATAGTAGTTGGAAGGCTATTTGATGACATCAATTAGACAGTAATCCAACAACAATGGCTAAGAAGCAACTCGATGATGGCAGTTGGGTGATAGATCGATGACAAGAGGTGTAAATGAGCTAAAGCTCTATTCATATTTGGCTAGTTTATATTAGATTGTATTCGAATTAGGCTCGTAAAAGGCTTGTTTGCGTTCAATTCGATATTATTCAATTTACTCGAATTCAATTGTGTTTGACTCAATTTGCCAAACAAAATCAACCAAAATGAGTTATAAAATGTTTGGAGCAGAATTCAAACTAGTGTCATTTCAAAACTTTTAGCTCCACTCTACAGAATCACTATGCCACATTTGTTAGTAATCTTATTTTGAGTTAAAATGATCCAAACCTGATTGAATATAGAGTTGTTCGTGTTCGACTCATTTATAAACCGAGCTTAAAAAATATGTTTGTGTTTGACTCATTTTTTTAACGAATGCTTCGAACAAGAGATGTTTAACAAGTCGAACATAAGCTGCTCGCGAACAACAAGCTTTTTTGACAACCCTATAGATGATGGTGGTCGGGCTTCATCGGTGGTTGGCGATGATGCTTTGAGAATGGCAATCAGGTAGCGGTCCAATGATGGTGGTGGTTTGATGAGGCGGTCAGAGGTAGTCTGATAATGTTAGTTGGATGATGATGGTTCAACTATGACGATCGAGAGGAGGCCCAACGACGACGATCGGGTAATGGTCTAATAATGGCGATAGGGGGATAGTCTAACGATTGTGGTTGAGTGATAATATCACAACAATGATCATGATGGTATTATGAGATTCTCTAAGCTTTAGAGCTTTCTTCAATATCCAGCCTTTGGATTTTTTCATGTGAAGATGATGGCCTATTTATAGATTTTGATAGCGAAATCTGTAAATATGACCAAAATTCTAAGCACTCCATTAAACGGTCTAGAATGATCCTCTTGAGTATGAGGTATTTTGGGTATTTGATTGCCTTAATAATATCAAAATTCAATAAATTTGGACTAATTAGATTTGTCTCGTTGAGATGCTCGATTTGGTTACAAGCATGTCAACTTTGGAGATCATTTGACAATTTAAATGCTATTTTAAAGTTTTTAATTATGTTTTAAATGTTTGCTTTAGACTCATCTGGATTCAGATCGAGCCACTTATGCTGCCGTCAAGTTCATTTCTTTGAGATGGTTAGCTTGATTATATAGGTACTTGGAATATATGTTAGGAACTTGGAACTAAAATTAGGTACTCTTGCAAGTAAACTAATGGAATTAATAGATATTATGGTTTATAGGAAGATAAATATTTTATGTGTTCAAAAAACTAAATGGGTTGGAGAGAAAATCAAGGAGATTGATAGTTTAGGTTTTAAACTTTGGTATTCAGGTAGAAGTCAAATTAGAAATGATGTATGTGTGATTATAGATAAAAGTTTGAAGGATAATGTTATAAATTCGTACAAGCATTCTAAATAACCCGCATGGGCCCCGCCACTATGCCGAATACATGAATCTATTGTCTGAGAATGCTACGTGGATTAATTTTCGATTGGGTCTTAGGATCGGGTCTAGGTTAATAAAATCTAAAAATCTAATGATGTTATTATAATATTATAATATTTTCAACTTAATAAAATATCTAAGAAGCTAACTTTATAATATGATAGTAGAACTGATTCTCTATTATTAAATTAATAGAGTCGATAAGATGAAACACCAAAATAATACATATACTCTAATGATAGCTGAGTTGATTGAATATATCAATCAGAGATGTCATTTTATCAAAACATCCAAGATATTTATATTCGATAATCTAAAATTCAAAATTCTCAAAGTATAAATCTAGATCTGATTCTATATTATTAAATTAATAGAGTTGACATGATTTGAAATAATAAACTAAATGATTAAGCAGACTTATTTACCCAGATGATGGTCGTGTTGATTGAATATTTCAACCGAAGAGGTTTTCATAATATTAAAAATCTATTCACATTCTAATGTCAAATCAGTATTTATTAAAATTCAAATCAATTATAAAATAATCAAATATTCAAATTTAAAAATATATATAAATTAAATGAAATTAATTATTTAAATTTAAAGTAAAATTCATCCACCAATCCGCAATTATTTATCGAGGGTGACAAATTAATAAAACTTTTGCTCACAAAGAGCTAATGTCAAATCAAATACATAAATATTTTCCATCCATCCACAACTATTTGTTGAGCTATCATTCAATTTGGTAGTGTAAATTTTCCAACAATCACTACTTCAAATAATCCTTTACTTGAAGCACCTGCATATTATACATCCCAACTTGTGCAGAGGAAGATGACAACTGAAATGACCACTACTACTACTGAGGTTCCTCAAAAGAGAGCCTTTGTATTCGAAAGATTAGGTCATTCTGAGGTGCCTGTTATGAAAATAATCATCACTAGGTAGAAAGTTTCAGTCATGCCTGTGAATGAGACTACTCTGCCAGTTGAACCCTTCGTACTAGGAAGACATGATGCTGAAACCTCATTTTCTGGAGAAAAATTGAGTAGAAGGCAAAGAAAAAGAAATGCTGAACTGCGAGCCCAACAATTGTTGCCTTAATCATTAGCCATATGACCAGACTTAATGTTAGAAGTTAGTGTTCTCACTCACAACAAGTTGAAAATTCCAAGTAAGTGAAAAGGAACAGCTCTACTGGTGATATCAAATAATCATTCTGGGAGTAGTAGCACAAAGCTCCAACTCTACAAAGGAGGTATCTCAAGATTGTCATCCAGAGTGCACAAGGTTTTGAAAGTTGTCAAGGAGAAAAGTCTTATGAAGAAAAAAAAATATCAAGGCCCGATTATAAAAAAAATGAGAACGCCTCACAAAAGAGGCTACCTTCAGTGGGCAATGCTCAAGATCGTCCTAAGAAATCCCTGTACTGTATGGTAAGCATCAGGGTGCGACACCTGGACTGCATGTTTAGGAATCGCCACCAAAAAATCCCGGTAAAAAAAATGAATATGGAGGTCGAAGCCTCAAGAAGAAGTAAACTTCTTCATTTGGAAGTAAGCTAACCAAAGATAGTAGAGAAAGAGAAATGCTAAACGTGCTCAACAACCATTGTTCAAGCAGAAAATTGTACAACCTGGTGTGGAACCGGAAGCGAGTGTTCCAACCCATAACAGGTTTGACAGCCTAAGATGGGTAAAGCTGAATAACTTTATTGGTCAAATCAAACAGTCCTTCTGAACTCAAAAACATCAGGTTTCAACTTCTCTAGTAAGAAAGCTCAAAACTGTATGTGCAAGAGTACATCGGGTCCTCAAAGTTGCTAATGAGAAAGAACTGATGAAAAGAAAATATCAAGGTCCTGTCATCAGGGAGGTTAGAGCTGCTCCTCCGAGGAGACCTCCTCCTACAATCTGAATAAGACACCAATCCAATTAAGTCCTGCACGGTGAGCATCGATGCATGACACTTTGACCATAGTTCCAAGAATTTTGCCATCGAAAGGTCCCGATAAAAAAACAAGCAAATTTGGAGGCAAAAGCCTCGAAGTGAAATTGCCTTAAAGAAAGACAACGACGTGACATTTAGACTATACTCTCATAAATCCACTCCTTATGCGCTAGTATTTGAGCTGAAGCAGTCTTTCCACTTGAAGTTGAACTACCTTCACTCCGAGTAGCCATTCAACACAATCTCACTCAAGATGAGAATGATAGAAGAGCTTGACGCACTTGACGAAGTTAGGCTCCAAGCTCAACAAAATTTAGAAGTCTACCGAGCAAGGATGTTCAAACCATTCTATCATACGGTGCGTCCTCGAACCTTTCAAGAAGGAGAATTTGTCATGGTGACCTATTAATCCTCACCATAAAATAGGCAGTAAATTTGACCTTAATTGGAAAGGGATCTTTGCCATCGAAAAGGTATATCAGGGAGGAGCCTACCAGCTTGTCAATTTCAAAGGTGAAAGTCCAATGCTAATGATCGATATTTAAAAAAGTATTACACATAAAAATATGATCACAAGAATGCATTCGATCATATAGTGCATTCTCAAACTTTGCAAGAAGGAGAATTGATCCTGGTGCTGAGAATACCAATTATTCATCACTGTCATTACATATGTAAGTTTTTCTTGGAAATTTTATTGTAAAACAAAATGCATTTCTTGTATAAAATTTTATGGCACTTAAGTATTTGAGATCTCCATATCACATTATTCAAATTATGTATTCAAAGTTTACAAGTCTCAAAGTCTTACCGACCATAAAGAGAAATTTTCAAGTTTGCAAGTTACAACAAATCAAGTTGGGGACACATCTTCCATTTATACATCCAATTTATGGCTCGAGTGGGTGCATAAGGTTGGATTTAACACGTCCAAATATGTCCAAGTCACTGATAGGTCTGCTTACTCAACATGCCATAAAGGCCGTAGTAAGAGACCCTCTTTTTTGGTTAGCTCAAAGACAAGACTGTCTAAATCTCCAAATCCCTCCAACTTGGTGAGTTCAAGTGGCCTAGACTAGGGAGATTATCCCTAATGGTTGTAAGGTCATTTTTTAAAATCCAACAAAAAGATCCTCTCTTGAGAAGGCACTAAGTCGAGTTTGGTATCAATATCAAATGAGAAATGTCAACTCTTTCAACAAATCTGTTAAAGCAGAAAGCAAAGACCGAAGGAAACTCTTCTTCAATAAGTCCAACCAAGTAGAAAGCAAAGGTTCGAAGAAGTCATCCCAATATTTGTACAAAGCCAAAGGTTAAACTAAGAGAGTCATTTCATCAATATGTTTACATTGCATAAAGCATATGATGACTCTTCACCATCAACACAAGCTCGAGGGGCTGGGTCAGGACATCCTTCTAGAAGCTCAAAAGCGTAATCTTTGGGACAAAGGTAATTTACATCACGATAAGTCTTCAAGATAATTCATGACTTTCCTCCATCAAATCCGTCAAGGTACGAAGCCAGGATAGAAGGAAATATAAGATACGAATTCCCGAGATGAAGTCTTTAACAAGTCTATCAAACACCATGCATAGGACTGAAGATGTTCTCATCTCGCCAACAAGTTATCAACTCCATCAAGTCCACTAATGCACGAAGCCATGATAGAGAAAATATAAATTTCAAAATTTGAGATTGAATTTTCAACAAGTCCGACACAAAGCATAGGGCCAAGGTCATTCTTATCTTGCCAATAAATCATCTACTCCAGTAAGTCCAACAAGGCATAAAGCCAGGACAGGAGAAAGATACAAATTTCAAACTCTCAAGAGGAAGTCTTCAACAAGTTCGAAAGAACAAAACACAGGACCAAAGACATTCCAAATTCTCTCAACAATTATCGCGAAAGCCCCCTTATTAGATAGTGGGTATTTTTATATATTTGTTTAAGTCGACATTGTGCTTTAAGCCGAGATCCTTAGATATATACATATTATTATTGAAAATATATCATGTCTATTTTGTAGTAAAGGGAATCAAACCTTGTAATATAATTTTGAATTAATCTGCAATCCCTTTAATGATCAAGGTTATTCAACCCTCTCCTGCAAAACATGAGATCTTCTTGCATCTATTCAGGTTGACATCGAGCTTTATGCCGAGATCCTTGAATATATCTATAATTGTTATGGTCAAAGTTGTAAATTGTTAGAAGAATAAAAAGAATTTGTTTCTACATTGGAAATACAATCATAAATATCAAAAGTTTGTCTTCTAGATTCATCAAATTCTGAAGATCAAGTTAGAATAACTCCCAATTTTGGAAGCTTCAATCAACTATGTTAGAAAAATATCAACCTTTACATCTTCAAGTCTAGGACACAGATGGGTTTTAAAGGTTGAACTCAACAAGCCCATAAATGATTGAGTTGCTGCGCTCTCTTCACTCAACAAGCCACAAGAAAAGGCCGCAGTGAAAGAGCCTCCGTTTGTTAGTTTGATGATAACACCACCAATTCACTACAACTTAAGTCGAAGACTCGAGTATGTTCTAAAGGTCAGACTCAATAAGCCCATAAATGGCCAAGTTGCTGATGCTCTCCTCACTCAACAAGCCATAAGAAAATGCTGCAGTGAAAGAGTCCCTGCTCGTTAGTCCAATGATGATAGCTATTCAATCTCAAATTAAATTCAGCTTAATGATTATAAGCAGTTAGAATTTAAGAGATCTTTATACTTGATCGATGGACCAAGACAATCTGAAGAAACAACTCTTAAGCCAGATCCATCTCAAATCAATCTTTGTATTGCCTGCAAGGTGATATCCCAATATATTTTCAAATAGATTGATCAAGCACCAAGTGCAGATCAAAGTCAATTTCTCACCAAGTCTGTCAAAGCAGAAAGCACAGGATCGAGGAAGCAATTCCATAGTTCATACAAAGTCGATGGACGAACTAAAGAAATTCCATGATTATTCAGTCTATTAAAACACACATTGCTAGACTGATAACTCAATATTATAGACCTGATATAAGCTAGAAGGCTAGGTCACCAATATGCATCTTTTCAACAAGTCTATCAAAGCAGTAAGCAGAGGACTACAGATATACATACACTTCCTGATAATTCAATATGGATAAATCTGATCAATTCTTCATCAAGTTTGTAAAGCTTAGAGCTAGGACAGAAGGAATTTCAAATCTCAAAGTAAATAAACTAATTCCTCCATCAAACCCGATCAAGCATGAAGCTAGGGTCGGAGAAAATTTAAATCCAAAATAACACAAAAGAAAGAGATCTTCAGCAAACCCATTGAAGTAGAGAGTAAATGGTGGAAGAAACTCTTATCCATCTGACAAATCAATTAGTACAAATCAGTCAATCCTGTCATTTAGTTTGATCGAAACTAGACATTATGCTAATGACAAATTCTATCAAAGCTTCATAAGCTATTGAAAATAAAGCTGAAGTAATTCAAAATCCATGGCCAACTTAAAAGGTCAATCAGTTTTTAACAAATATGACTCACTCCATGTGCGAATCATATTTGTTGGGGGGCATTTGTTGACCTCCACACATGATCTATGAGTTGGTTGGAATTTATGAGAAAAATTCGATGGGATTCGGATGCAATATCATGCAAATCAAACTTGAAATACACTGCACATCGTCGAAACTACTCAAAATAATCTCTGATCGATGAACGGACTGTGTCATTGCATTCAAAACATCAAAATTGATTGAAATATAAATATTGCATAATTTGACGGTCTACCAATCAAGAGATCGAGTAGTCGAAGTGACTACATGCATATCAGAGTCAGAAGGCTACCACGATGCCCAAATAATCTTTGTCTATAAAATTGATAATGCTGTTAGCGTCAAAATGATGAAATTTATCAAATGAGATTATACATTATCGATTTGGACGAGTTTACGCAAATGTCGAGCGGTCGAAAGTGATAATGCACATTTTTGAGGCAAAATTGATCCGATTCGACTCCGAATTGAATCAAACGACCTCCATTCACGAAATGGACTGTGCCATTATGTATGGAATGTCAAAATGACCTAGAATAGACATCCAATTTAACTGAGATTGTCACACTTAAAATTTCATCAAAATTAGCACATATTTTGAGATAAATCCACCTAATTATCTCTTAATCACATCCGGTCAATGCTTAGGAACTCGCAGCCACCCTTTCCCATGTTTCCACCTCCCATTTAGCCAACAAAAAACCTCCACATCTTCCCTCCCATACCACCCCACTTAATTAAGTCTTCTCTCGTCCTGTTGCAAGCCAAAAAAAATGAATGAAAGAAAAATTGAGCGAACCTGCCCTCTCTCGTCTGTTCCATGGATTGCATAGCAAACCCTCCTTCTTGCGACCCTATCCTTTCTCCTTGTAGATTGCATGTGCTCATCCAGTTCCTGGTGCTAAGCCCGATCCCTCTTCCTCCATAGAGTCACGAATCCCCTCTTCGTGCACAGCCGAACCCTCTATTTTTTTCTCCTCTCGCTCTGTCTCTCATCTCGACTGTAGACCAAAGGAAGAACCCAAACTCCGAGGGGGACATTGCAAAGTTAAGTCAAATCTGGAGGGCCTTCCTTGGCATTCTTTCCTCACTTGATTCGAGTCTCCTAGCAAAAATCTCAAATCATTACCGATAGAGTCTCACTATAGGTTTTCGGAGGTGGCAATCTGGTTTTCCTCTCTTGCTTCATCCTAATGCAATCTATTCTTCTCTCGTTGCAGCAGAAGCATCCAAAATATTTATCATATTGGAAGATATAAGGAATCATACTTTGTCAAATTTATATAGAGTACATAAAAGTTTGGCATTCTGGCAACCTCAAGTAGTGGAAACAAAAATGTGTGATTCATGGTTTTCAACAGAGGATTGTTGATCTCATTTTTAGAATGAGCTCTCAACCCCTTCATCTTAGAATAAGACTCCTCTTAGACTTTAAGAGTTCCTTAGTCTTAAGACACATCTAGTGATTAGGTGCACACTCAACATAGCCTTAGAGACTTAGAAGAGTTAGTCATAGGAATAAATCATGCTTTAGGGGTGTTAGAAAAATTTGCCTACCCTTAGTTTGAACCATTCCTCACTTTCCTTCATTCAAGTCAAACTTCAAATCAATCTCATTTGATTTTCTCCAAATCCAAATTCATGATCAAATCCTTAAGTCCTTAATCTTTCCTCAAGGACTTAACCAAAATCATGATCAAAACCAATTCAAATCTTTGAGATTTTCTCATAATTTATTTATATTTTCATTTATATTCATATATAGAAATGAAATATAAATTCAAATCAATCAAACTAAACTCAAAATTCCAACTCAATTCATGAAATTTTCTAAGTCCCTTTAATTTTCCATTAAAGGACTTAGCCAAAATCAACTCTAAACCAATTCAAACTCATGGGATTTTCTAAAATTCATTTATATTCACATATATAAATGAAATATAAATATAAATCAATCAAATAAAACCCTCAAATTAAATTCTCAATCTAAAAATTTCCAAAGTCCCTTAATTTTTCATTAAAGGACTTATCCAAAATCTTGATCAAACCATTTTAAATTCATAGGATTTTCTTATAATTCATTTATATTATCATTTGTTTTCACATATATAAATGAAATATAAATATAAATCAATCAAACCAATTCTAAAATTGAAGCTTCAAACTCCATGCAATTTCCTAAGTCCTTTAAATCCTTCTTATTGGACTTAGCCCAAATCATGATTAAACCACTTCAAATCCTTAAAATTTTCTCATGTTCCATTTATATTCTCATTTATATTCACATATATAAATTAAATATAAATACAAACAGTGAAAGCCAATTCCAAAATTCAAACCCAAATATACTCAAAATTCAATCTAAGTCTTTCAAGTCAAAATCTTGAACTTAGCCAAATCAATTTCTAATCAAGCCAAACTCTTGATTTTCTCTCATGATTCAATCAAACCTACAATCATGAGTCTATATATAAATCCGAACTTCAATCAAACAATCAAAACCTAGTTCAAAAATTAAAGCCAAAATCCTTTCATATTCTTCATTTGAATATGAAATTGTCAAATGCGTCAAAACCCATTTGACTTTAGACTACTTGTAAATGCATTTATATTTCAACCATGAGTCTATATATAAGTTCAATCAAGCTCAAATCAAGCTTTGACCAAGCCATTTGATCCACTTAGGCTCACTTGACTCAAAGTGACCTAAAGTACCCTTATGAGCCAAATTCTAATCCTAACCAAATTGGATTGGACCAAACTCATATATATCTCTCATCTTGATCAACAATCATCATGTGATGATCTATCAATCCAATTGGGTCAAACCAAGTCAAACCTAAGAGTTGACCAAGTCAACACTTACCCCAAAATGAAACCTTATATAACCAAATTTCACCATAGACCAAATTGATTGAAATCATTGATCTAAGTTCACTCATTACCACTTGAGCCAAGTTGACCCAACTTGACCTAAAAAGTCAAAATATGTCAAAACTTGAACTAAGCCAAATTGATCCAAACTCATGGGTCAAGTTTATTTCAAATCACTTGTGGAACTTGACCAAAGACTCAATTTTCCAATTAGACCCAACCTAGCCCAATTGACCTTAAAACCAACTTGACCTAAAGGTGTCATGTTGAGCCAAATTTGAACTTAATCAAAATTGATTGGAAACAAAGATACCAATCCACTCCATATGACTAACCTAAACCTACCCTTGACCTACCTCAAATAGGTCAAATGGGTCAAATAGGTCAACTTGACCCATTTGACCTAAATGAAGTCATATAAGCTAAATTCAAAACTATACCAAATTGAATCAAACCAAAGCCACCAAAACATTTCAAATGGTCATATGAACTTGAACCAACCCTTGGTTTGACCCAATTTGACCAATTGGTCAACTTGACCCAAGTTGACCCATTTTGACCTAAATGGGTTAACATGAGCCAAACCTTATCAAATGAATTTAAAATCTCATGAAACTTGGCCAAACCTAGTTTCTCCACACACCCAACATATCCAAATTGAAAATTAGCAAAATTACCATTCTACCCCTAGGCTATAGAACAAATTTTGACCTAATTCATGGGTAATTTGGTCATACCCTCTTCATATCCACTTGATGCTTTCTTAATAGCTCAAGGGGACCTAATGAAGAGTGGTGCATCCAACCCAATGAGTCTGGGTCAGCCCAATTGGCCCCAAGGCCAAACCCGACCCTATGGGCCAAATTAGCTCATTTCAAATCCCTCTTCCACTTAATTTCAAGCACATAGAGGTTGGCAATCCACTCAAGTCCTCAAACCGACCATGTGTAAACATCTAACTGATCAAACAAACTCTCCATTATGATCAATTGAATCAAAATGGCAAGATAGCTTGCGATCGTTCGATCCTTCAAGGGGGATATATACTTTAATTCAACTCAAATCCATTATTCCTCAATTCGATTAAGCCCTAGAGAGTGTTAGGAGAGATCAGAGAGCCTTCCTAAGCATTCTTTGAGGGAATTGGATTTGAGAATTCTCGATTTTCACCATTGAAAATAGGGAGCTTAATCCAATCTTAAACTTCCTCCACACTGAAAATCACCTCAATTCCTCTTGCACACTTCATCTAAGGACCAATCCGAGCACACTCAAGCTTCCATTGGAGTTCCCATAGCAAGGAGAGGAGCAATTGGATCAAAGCTGTAAGGAGCTTGGAGTAGTGTTGGTCCATAAAGCAAGTTACTCAACTCTAAGGCCTAAGAATTTCAATACGAGTTCGTCTCCACTAGACGAAGCTACCTCATCAATCTTGAGTGCCGGTGATCACCTCTGATGAGGTATGGAATTTTTTGACCACCTAACATATGAGGTGTTGGTCCTTTGTGAAAGAGATTTTCAATTCATGCAAATTCCACCGTTGGAAGTGTTGCTTATTGACTTTAGATGGTGTTGGTTAAGTTTGGTTTCAATCAGAGCTTAATCGAGCTCAGATCTTCCCCTAGATCATGGACGATCTCTGTTGATCTAAGGGGAAGAATTGGGGAGATATTGTATAATTATGATTTTGGAATAATTATTATGGGGATTAGGATGAACATTGGTCATAAGATCCTATCTTATGCACTATATGAAGCCTTGGAGCATCTACCTTCCAACCATCCAAAAAGAAAGAACTAAAAGAAGAAAGAAAAGAAGAGAAAGAAGAAAGAAGAAAGAAGAAGATAAAAGCTTGAAGGCCCCCATAAGGCATACTTTTCCTAGTTTCTTCCTTGCTTTGTGTATGACCTGGATGTAGATTAGGCTCTTTAGAGAAAAATAAATCTTTTACCAAACTTAACAACTCAAATAAAAAATAAAGAACTCATAACCTCACCTAAAGTTTAAGTTTAAAATCAAGATAAAAGAATTAGTAACCCCTTAGCTGGATGAGCATTTCTTTTATAATATCATGCACAATATCATCTTATTTCACTCTTAATTTGAGAGCTTTCACACTTTCTTAAGAGAAACTTGGCTTGACCTTTTCCCATGGTGAAACTCACCTCCTCACTTCTCACTTGATTTTGGCTAATAATTTTTTCTCATAAATGCATTCCTCTGAATCCAGAGTCAAAATAATTATCAAAAATAAAAATAAAGTGAAATTTGAATTGCATTAGATTTAGGTCATTTGAGCATGCTTTACATGATCTAGTCTCTTTAGAGTGAGTTTAAAGACTTAGTCTTTCTAAATAAATATGACCTAGTTATCTTGCATAAGCATAATGACTTATCTACATGTATTTAAATTTAGGAGGAGGTTGGTGGCCACCCAGGGCGGTTTATATGCGTCCAATATCAGGGTGGTTTGTCCTCTCTGTGGAATAAATCAATTACCCATTTTAGCCTTAAATTTAGGTGCTTGTTCAACCCTGTAAACTACTAAATTTAGGTTTAGTTTTGCTTCTCCCCTTTATAACCATAAGCATAATTCCTCACCTCTTAGGCATTTCTTTAATCTTGTGTTAAGGAATCATAATTCCAAAATTTCTAATAAAAAATGCAACTCAAACAAACTAAATCAAATTTCAAAAATATAAAGCCCAACTATAGGATAGTTTGAGATGCTCGCTAGGTTTCTTAGTATCATGGGCATCTCCTACTTATCTCCTATTTTGGCTTCAACAATAACTCCCTCTTTTGATCAACCCCATTTGATCTTTCAAAAATGAACCAATCGATTGATAGTCTTTTCCTATTGAAATCTTTGAACACAATGATCATTTACCTTAATCGAGAGTTTTTATAAGGAATCCCCATTCCTTAGGTTATAATTAACTATAGGAGTTTGCTCCTATAGGGAACTTAACGAACCCAATTTAAAATAAACCCTACTTTACTTTTTCATGTAAAGTAGGGAAAATCATCTGGACATCATCCTTAGGAGTCCTTATTGAGGTGATTAGGTTTATTAAAGGGTAGTGGCTTCTATCTCTCGAGATAGTACACTATTTTTTGATGACATACTCGATCACTTGAATAAGTACATTTGTGGACCTATGTGACATCCTAAAAAGATGAATTTCTATATGCTTGCCTCTTTCATTTCTCCCAACAGATTTGAAAGGCGACTCCCTAAAAAAATTTTTCACCATAGATTTTTCTGGCGACTCTACTGGGGATGGTTCTTCTCTCCATCTTTGGTAAATGATCATTATCTTTGAGTATCGATATAGGGTTTGTACTTTGGTATGAATCCGAGACTATCCTTCTTTCTGTTGGCACTTAGCTTATTTCATTATTAAGTTGAGTTAGCCAACATCTTTAGGTTTTAGGACCGCATTTCATGTTGGTCTTAATGTCCCCATTGGGTTCTCCAATGGGTAAAAATAAAAAGATCTTAATAAAAAGAAAACATTTTAAAGACTTCCTCCTTATCATTTTCATGATAAGGAAAGGCTCATCCTAAAATAATAAAGATAAAATAAATCTTCCATAAAGAACATTGCTTTTCAAAAAGCACCTTTTCAAAAATACGCTTATTAAAATATTTTCCACAAATTTTGTCATCCTCATTTAACAATTCCCATAATTGTTACATGTAGGGATTTTCAAAAATAAAAATAACAATATTTTCCAAAAGCACAAATGAATGACTTCTTTCAAATCACTTTGATGAAGATTTCATTTTCCAAATAAAATGAACAATCGTCTTTTCAAAATCAAAACCAATTAGAAAGTTTTCAAAAAGCACACATGAATCTTTCCATTCAATATGTTCGCACCTAATGAATGGAAGTTTCATTTTCAAATAAATTTAAAATTTCCAAAATCACAAAAGAACATCTTCTTTCTATTCACTTTGATGAAGATTTCATTTTCAAAATAAAATGAATAATTATCTTTCCAAAAATCAAAATCATAATCATAAAGTTTTCAAAAAGCACACATGAATTTTCTATTCAATACACTCACACTTATTGAATGGAAGTTTCATTTATAAACAAAATTAAACTTTTCAAAAATACACATGAACACCTTCATTTAATATACTAAAATCTATTAAATGAAGATTTCATTCCCAACTAAAAATAAATATCATTTGAAAAATACCATTTAAACATATCCCACATATGTTTAAGTTGTAATTCCTCTCTTTCAAAAAGCAATAATCACACACAAAATCAAAATCTCACATTTCAAAAATAAGATTGATCTGCATTCTATATATCTAAATTTGTTGAATGGAGGTCCTCTTTTCAAAAAAATAAAATAAAATAAAACTTAAAAAATCATCTTTTCAAAATTCTAAACAACATTTTGGAATTCTACTTAAACCCAAATTTGTTAAGTGGAGTTTCCAAATCCAAAATTCAAAAAATTTTCAAACAACATTGTGGAATTTCACTTAAACATACCCGAATTTGTTAAGTGGAGTTTTCAAATCCAAAATCCAAAAATTTTTTCAAACACATTTTGAAACTTCATTTAACATGCCCAAATTTGTTAAGTGAAGTCTCTAAAATAAAAAATCTTCATATTTTCAAAAATTTTAAAACGCATTTGGAAATTCATTTAACATACTTAAATTTGCTAAGTGAAGTCTCCAAAGTCTACACCAAAATTTTCAAATAATTTTTTAGAATTTCATTTAACATGCCCAAATTTGTTAAGTGAAGTCTTCAAATTCAAAATCAAAATTTTTGAAACAACTTTTTGGAACTTTATTTTAACATACCCAAATTTGTTAAGTGAAGTTCCCAAATTCAAAATTCAAAAAATTTCAAAACACATTTGGAACTTCACTTAACATACCCAAATTTGTTAAGTGAAGTCTCCAATTCCAAAATTCAAGATTATAAACACATTTTGGAATTTCATTTAATATTCCCAAAATTGTTAAATGGAGTTTCCAAATCCAAAATCCAAATTTTTTTTCAAAACACATTTGGAACTTCACTTAACATACTCAAATTTGGTAAGTGAAGTCTCCAAAGACAAAACCAAAATTCTCAAACACCTTTGGAACTTCTTTCCTTATCATACCAAATTTGCTAAGGAGAAGTTTCCATTTTCAAAACTAAAATAAATAAAATTTTTTGAATAGATCCTTTGGAATTTCATTTAGCATACCCAAAATTGCCAAGTGAAATTTTCATTTCACAAAACTAAGTGGGACTTCATCTTTAACATACTAAATTTGCTAAAGTAAAGTCTCCACTTTCAATCAAATCAAAACAAAAATGAAACATTTAGAATTTTCTTAGCGTACCTAAATTTGCTAAGTGAGAATTCCAAATTTTCCAAAATCAAAATAAAAATTCACAAAAAAGAAACAATCACTTTCTTAAGTACTTCACTTAGCATACCTAAATTTGTTAAGTGAAATTCCAAAATCCATTAAACAAAAATAAAATCATTTGACCCTTACTTTAACATACCCAAATTTGTTAAAGGAAAGGGTCCTCAAAATCAAAAAAATTCAATTTCAAACAAACCATGAACCTATGGAAGTATCATTATCAAAAATTTTGAATCCATATTTCAACATACCTAAATTTGTTGAAGTTGGATTCATATTCAAATTCCTCTTTCAATCAATCTTCTCAAATCCATTTGAACCCCACTTAACACTTCCAAGTTGTTGGATGTGGGTTCTAATTTTCAAATTCAAAATTCAGAAATCTATAGATACAGAAATTTGATGCAAATTCATTTCTTATTGCAGATTACGATCGTAGTAGCGGTTTAGTTTCAACGTTGTTGAAATGGCGGTTTCAGTTCATTTTACCTCCCCATGGTATGGATGATCGGCTTTGGATCAAGCGACTTTCCTCATCACGGACCATCATATCGATTCACTTTGGTGGAGCAGGGATTACTAGCATTCCCTGAATTAGTAGGACCAAGGTGACCAGGCAGAAGTCGGTCATCAGAATTGACTTTTCCTTTGACTCTAATGTCTGTTGAAGAGGAAAGCGGTGGTAGTACCACAGGCTTCAGTTATAGTAGTGCCAACAGTACCAACCCTGATTGTAGTGCGCCCTAGGGTTTCTCATGTTGCCTCAGTGAGGGCCAGTACCATCTCATCTGTACCCTCTAAGGGTAAGGCTCCCCTTGTCTTAGGGCTTGCCTCTCCTACATTTGAGTATGGGTCTAGCTCGCACTCCTCCCATCCTACCCGTACATAGCTGTGGTGAAAATTTCCATAGGAGTCGCCTTCAAATCTGTGGAGAGAAAGAAATGCAAGGCCTATAGAAATTCATCTTTATAGGATGCCACGTAGATCCGCAGATGTACTTATTCAGGTGATCGAGTACTTCATCAAGGAAACAATGTACTATCTCAAAAGATATAAGTCATTACCCTTTAATGGATTTAATCATCTCAATAAAGATTCCTAAGGATGATGGGTCTGCATATGTACCAGAGATTCTTCCTCTACTTTTCATGGAAAAGTAAAATAGGGTTTATTTTAAATCAGGTTTGTTAAGTTCTCTACAGGGGCAAGCCCTCATAGTTAATTACATCCTAAGAGATGTGACCCCTCAGGAAAACTCTCAATTAAGGTAAATGATCATCGTCTTTGAAGATTACAATAGAAAAGGACTATCAATCGATTGGTTTATGTTTGAAGATCAAATGGGATTGATCAAAAGAGGGAGTTATTATTGAAGCCAAAATGGAAGATAAGTAGAGATACCCATGATGCTAGAAAACTTAACGAGCATCTCAAACTATCCTATAGTTGGGCTTTACATTTTAGAAATTGATTTAGTTTATTTGGGTTGCATTTTTCATGAGAAATTTAGGACTTAAGATTTCTTAACACAAGATTAAGGAAATGCCTAAGAGGCGAGAAATTATGCTTATGACCCGTAAAGAGGAGAAGCAACCTTAGAACCTAAATCTAGAGAGCTTCGGTGAGGGCCAGAAGGACAACCTAAATCTAAGATGAAAATGGGTAATTGGTTTGCCTCCATAAGAGAGGACAAACCACTCGACAGCTTGGACTTACAACCCTGGGTGGCCAACTCCTCCCGATTTAAAATATATGTAGGCAAGTCTTTATGCTTATGAAAGATAGCTAGGCTGTTATTTATTTGGAAAGAGACTAAGTCCTTAAACTCATTCCCTAAAGAGACTAGATCATGTAAAGGGCATGCTTCAAATGACTTAAATATAATGCAATTCAAATTTCATTTTATTTTCATTTTGGACAAATATTTTTGACTCAGGCTAATGGCATTCATATGACTAATGCATGAGAAAGAAGATTATTGGCCAAAATCAGCGAGAAGGGAGAAGGTGAGTTTCTATCATGGCTCTCAAAGGCCAAGCCAAGTTTCTCTGGTGAAGGTGGATGCCCTCCAATCAAGAGTAAAATAAGATACATTTGTGCATGATATTACAAAAGAAATACTCATCCAACTAAGGGTTGCTAATTCTTTTATCTTGATTTTAAGCCTAAGCTTTAGGTGAGGTTATGAGTTATTTTATTTTATTTTGAGTTGTTAGATTGGGTAAAAGATTTATTTTTCCCTAAAGAGCCTAATCCACATCCAGGCCATACATAACGAGAGGAAGAAACTAAAAAATCATGCCACTTAATGGAAAAGCTAAACAAATCATCAATCAATTTATAAAGCTAATTGTAAAAAGAATCAAAGGTCGTTTGTGATCGGGCACCACCGCACAAACCTGAATATATCAAATATGGGTAGCTGAGCTCTACCCTTATACAACTCAGATTATAATTGAATTAAATTACAATTAAATAAGGAATTCATTATTATGGGGGCCTTTAAGCTTTATTCTTCTTTCTTCTTTCTTCTTCTTTTCTTCTTTCTTCTTTTAGTTTTTTCCTTTTGTATGGTTGGAAGGTAGATGCTCCAAGGCTTCACATGGTGCATAAGATAGGATCTTATGACCAATGTTCATCCTAATCCCATAACAATTATTCCAAAATCCTAATTATACAAATTTTTACATGAAAAGGCAAAGTGGAAATCTAACTGACACCTGCAAAACAAAAGTTAGCTAAAACACACCACACAAATCCCAAGCATGTATATTGGACTTATCACCCCACACATGGGTGACTATAGTTATCTTAGGTATATGCAAGCATTCATTCATATTTTTTTATGATAGTGCTTAAGCACAATCCTCTATAGAAAAGAATAGTTAGACTAAGAGCGTTCTACCATTCTTCTCTGAGCATACTAACATCCCGGTCTAAAACATAGATCACAAAATAAAACAAACATCAAACCAAGACCTAACTTTAAGCTAGTGGTGACTTAGGCTAATGTATGTGCTTTTGAGGCTTGTGTGGTATGCTTAGCTAAATTTATTTAAATTTTCTAAGTAAGAAGAACATGTTCAACTTTGAGGAGGGTTTCATTTAAGTTGTTTAATTATTTTAGGTTGACTTTTATCTCATATTTTGTTTTGGTTTAAGTGGATCCTATAATTAATTACTAACTTATGAAGAGAGGGAAAAAGAAGAGGACTTCTCTTTACTTTCCCAACCTAAGTAATTTCTAAAGTAGATTCATATTTTAGTTTTATTTAGGTGAATGTTTTGATTAAATCTTTTAATCAATCCTACGTTTAGATAAACTCTAAAAAAATCTATTCAAAAAGAAAGATATTTTAAGATTAAATAAAATGAATCAAAATTCACATAACACACATTACTTCATTTCTTTCCCAACATACATAACATGCATATGGATGGACCCTAAGCATATCTATACATGCCAATGAGTATTTAACACACTTTATGATGCATAATCCATTTAAGAAAATTTAGAAATTTGAATATGCATGATTTTCTTAAATAAAAGGGTTTTCTTATCCAAATTTTCACATACACATATAAAAGTAAGAAAGACATAAGTGAGTGCCGGTTCATTGTTAACCAGGTGTAGTACAAGACCTACTTACTACTTAAAAAAGCACTAGGGATTGTTCATTTAACTAATATACAAATATATATATAAAAGAAATGAAATGAAAAAGAAGAATACAAAAAAAATATATTTATGGATTCATTTTTGTTTATGCAATTTATGTATGCAAATATATGCAACCCTTATTAGGTGATAGAATAAGGATGAATAGGATATGGAATTAAATAAGTCTTGGGTCTTTTCAAATGAACCCTACATCTTACCAACTCATATTCAAAACTATGTTAACATAAGAAAGAAAGGAAACCTATGCTAAGCATACCTTTATAATCTATCACATGCAAAGTCATAATTAAAGTATAAGTAGCACACTTTTAGATTTGGCATTTGATTTATATGTTTTAAAAATAATTTGGATTTAGTAGTGATAATAGTCACTCATATTTCTACTTTAGCCAACACATGCAAATTTGACATCAAGTAAATAATTTTATTTTAAAATTTGAATTTGAAAATTATGAATTCATGACATCACATGACATACAACTTAACATGTTGGGGAAAGATTCAAAGTAATGAAAGCTTGTAAACAAACTCACTTCACTTAAATCCTAAAGACATTCTTATGGAATAAGAAAGTTTAAAATAAATCAAAGTGAGTTCAAAGTGATTTTTGTTTAGTTTGAAGTTTGATTTAAATTTAAAAAGGTGAGATGAGTTTGCTATTTCTAACCCATTCTCACATATGTTTGATATTTTTGTTTAATTTTTAAACAATTAAATCCATTTTTATGTGTTGATTAGATTAAGGTATGAATTAAGTAACTTAATTAACCCTTAATTACACCACCTTAGAAGAATTAACTAAATAATTATGAGCCAATTAAATGATATAGATCTCACAAAGAATTTAAAATTATAATGCACATAATAATGAAAAGGCCTAATGCAATTTGACTCACAATTAAAAGTTAATTAAGCTAAGGGGTTTAGCTTAAGTAATTTCAAAACACCATTTCACACATGTGAATTGAGTTTTGATTTCCTTAATTTAACTTAGGCTATTAAACACTTAAGAATCTACCCAAGGTTGATTAATTAAGCTCTAAAATGTTTTAGAATTTTTTTTGAATTTGATTAAGAGGATAATTAACGAATTAACCTTTAATTAAGAGGAGATTAAGGAGAGAAAAAAGGGGTTTAGCGAGTAGCTTAGGGGAAATGCCCCAAAAATATACCAAAAACCTCCTACTTACTAGATATGATCTTAATCAACCCTAATCATAGGTTAAAATTACTAATCATATCCTAATTATGCTTAATTACATAAGGAGAGTAATTAAAGAAACCATATGCAATTATTCTAATCAAGCCTTCAATAAATCCCAAAAAATTAGGGGAGGCAGAAGTCATCCCCTAAAACATACCCAAGAAATTTGGGATTAATCAGAGGCCTAATTAAAAAGTAATTAGCAAACTAAATTTTTAATAAAACTCAAATTAAGATAAAAGCATAATTTAAAACTCATCAAAATTAATTTTAAAATGTTCTAGGTTTAATTATCTTTCCATTGAATTTTATTTCACATTTTTTTGAATTTTCTAGCAAGAGTTACGAATTTTGGAAGATCTCTAAGTGAATTAGGAATTAATTAAGCATTTTAAATAATCCCTAACTAATCCCTGGCTCATGGCGCGGTGGTGGTTTGCTTGAGCTGTGAGGGGATTACTTAAGTCATCACATCACGGGGGCAGATGGCGGCACACACGCTTTAATTCTCTGCCATCCGATCAAAGATTAGGTGACCATGGATCTCCTCGCATTTTAAAATGGATAAAAGGATTTCTAAACGTACAGAATCATCTCAGCCATCCATCTAAAGGCGCGGATAGTCGGCTGAGATCATCCAAGTTCTTCCCCTTGATCAATAGAGACCGTCCATGATCAAGGGGAAGATCAAAGCTCGATCTGGCATGGATTCCAATCAAACTCAACCCACAACATCTAAAGATAGAGAGCGGCAAATCCAACGGTCAAAAAATGATGGGGTGAAAATTTCTTTCACAAAGCTCCTCACCATATTAAGTTTAATGGTCAAAAAATCCCATACCTCGTAGGAGGTGATCACCGATGTTCGATTCTCTTGGAGAAGCTTCATCTGGTTGAGACGAAGCTGTGTTGACAGTATGAGCACTTGAGGTTGAGTGAATTGATGTATGAACCAACTCCTCCTTAAGTAGCTTACAGCTTTGATCAACTTGGACTCTTCCTTTCTGTGGGAACTTCAATAGAAGCTTAGGTGCGCTTGACTTAGCTCCTTGATGAAGTATGCAAGAGCAATTGGAAGGAAATTGAGTGATGAAGAAATTGGAGAATGGATTGAGCTCCCCTATTTTTGCACTATGCAAAATCAAGAAAATGCCTTTTTCAATCCTCTCTAGGAAGCTTGGGAGTGCTCTCTGATGATTGCTTTGAGTTACTTAGCTTCAATTGACAGAGGGCCCACAAGAATTGAATTGAATTAGGGGGAGTATATCTCCCCCTTGAAGGATCGGATGACCGACAATGGTCTTGCAGTTTTGATCCAATTGATCATATGCTGAGGGTTGTTTGATCAGTTAGGAGTGTGCACATGGTCTGTTTGAGCCAAGGAGTGGATTGCCAACCTCCCATGTGCTTGAATTTGAGCTTGAGATGGAGTTTGAATTTTGAATTTTTTACCATATGATCGGGTTTGGCCTAGGGACCAAATGGGTTGACCCAAACCTATTGGGTTGGATGTACCACTCATCACTAGATCCCCTTGGGCTTTTAAGAAAGCCTTAAGTGAATGTGAAGAGGGTATGACCAAATTACCCATGGGTTAAGCCAAAATTTATTCTATGGCCTAGGGGTAAGATGGTCATTTTGTTATTTTTTTTTTTACTTTGGATATGTTGGGCATGTAGAGAAACTAGGTTTGGCCAAGTTTCATGAGATTTGGAATCATTTTGGTCAAGTTTAATTGGTTGACCAATTAGGTTAAAATTGGGGTTAAGTTCATATGACCATTTGAAATATTTTGGTGGCTTTGATTTGATTCAATTTGATATAGTTTTGGATTTGGCTCATATGACTTCATTTAGGTCAAATGGGTCAAGTTGACCTATTTGACTCATTTGACCTATTTGAGGTAGGTCAAGGGTAGGTTTAGGTTATGTTAGTCATATGGAGTGGATTAGTATCTTTGTTTCTAATCATTTTGGGTTAAGTTCAATTTTGGCTCAACATGACCCCTTTGGATCATGTTGGGTCTAAGGTCAATTGGACTAAGTTGGGTCTAGTTGGCCAATTGAGGCTTTGGTCAAGTTCCACATGTGGTTTGGGATGGACTTGACCCATTAGTTTCAATCAATTTGGCTTAGATCAAGTTTTGACACATTTTGACCCTTTAGGTCAAAATGGGTCAACTTTAGTCAAGTAATTTGGGCTAGGTTAGGCTCAAATGTTGGCTTGGTCAAGTTCAAACATAAATCATGAGTGAACTTAGATCAATGGTTTCAATCAATTTGACCTATTGTGGAATTTGACTATGCAAGATTTCATTTGACTTGATTTGACCCAATTTGATTGATTGATCATCCCATGATGATTGTTGATCATGATGAGAGGGATATGAGTTTGGTTCGATCCAATTTGGTTAGGATCAAAATTTAGCTCAAAAGGGTACTTTAGGTCACTTTGGGTCAAGTGAGCCTAAGTGGGTCAAATGACTTATTCAAAGCTTGATTTGAACTTAGTTGATCTTGTATATGGACTCATGATTGAAATATAAATCCATTTACAAGTGGTTTGAAGTCCAATGGGTTTTGACTTATTTGAAAATTTCATATTCAAAGGAAGAACATGAAAGGATTTTGGGTTTGGTTTTCGAACTAGGTTTTGATTGAGTAATTGAAGTTTGGATTTATCTATGAACTTATGATTGTAGGTTTGATTGAATCATTAGAGAAAATCAAGAGTTTGGCTTGATTTGGCTAAGTTCAAGATTTTTACTTGAAAGACTTAGGTTGGATTTTGAGTTGGCTTGAGTTTGATTTTTGGAATATGTTTTGATTGTTTGTTTTTATATTTCATTTATATATGTGAATATAAATGAGAATATAAATGTATCATGAGAAAATTTCAAGAATTTGAAGTGATTTAATCATGGTTTGGGCTAAGTCCATTAAGAAGGATTTAAGGGACTTTTGAAAATTTTAGAGTTTAGAGTTTGAATTTTTGAATTTGGTTTGATTGATCTATATTTATAATTCCTTTATATATGTGAATATAAATGAGAATATAAATTAATTATGAGAAAATCCCATGACTTTGAATTAGTTTGATCAAGATTTGCTAAAATAATAATTAATAGAAAATTTAAGGAGATTTTAAATTGGGAATTTAATTCTTGGATTTGATTTGATTTGATTTATATTTATATTTCATTTATATATGTGAATATAAATGAGAATATAATTGAGTTTTGAGAAAATCCAATGATTTCAAATTGATTTGGAGTTTGTTTTGGCTAAGTCCATTAATAGACAATTAAGGAACTTAAGAAAATTTTAAATTGAGAATTTAATTTGAGGGCTTGATTTGATTGATTTATATTTATATTTCATTTATATATGTGAATGTAAATGAGAATATAAATGAGTTTTGAGAAAATCCCATGACTTTGAAATGGTTTGATCAAGGTTTAGGCTAAGTCCATTAATAGAAAATTAATGACTTAAAGAGATTTTAAATTGGGAATTTAATTCTTGGATTTTATTTGATTGATTTATATTTATATTTCATTTATATATGTGAATATAAATGAGAATTGAGTTTTGAGAAAATCCCCTGATTTTGAATTGGTTTAGAGTTGGTTTAGGCTTAAATTCATTAATGAAAATTTAAGGGACTTAAGAAAATTTCATGAATTGATTTGGAATTTTGAGTTTAGTTTAATTGATTTGAAATTATATTCATTTATATATGTGAATATAGATGAGAATATAAATGGATTAAGAGAAAATCTCAAAGGTTTGAATCATGATTTTGGTTAAGTCCTTAAAGGGAAGATTAATGGCTTATGCAAAATTTGGACTTATGAATTTTTGATGGATTTTGATTATGAGTTTTAACTATAGATTTCAATCATGGATTTCATTTGAGTTTTGGAGAAAATCAAATAAAATTTATTTGGAGTTTGACTTTAAAGAAATTGAGAATGGTTTGCTAAGAAGGTAATTTTCTAATACCCTAAGGCATTACCTATTCCTATGGCTAACCCTTCTAAGTCTCTAGGGCTGGGTTTGAGTATCCACCTAATCACTAGATGTGTCTTAAGACTAAGAAATTCTTAAAGTCTAAGAGAAGTCCTAAGCCTAAGATGGAGGGGTTGAGAGCTCATTCTAAAAATGAGGTCAACAATAGCGTAGGAATAAGAATCGCATGATCAAGCAGTACCACACCAGGATCACCATGGAGCTAGAGGCAATAGCCTATTCAGCTGTGGATGAGTTCTTTATTGTTACTTCACCAATGGTTACCAACCAGTTCCATCCTCTCTCTGGATCAGATAGAGAGGATGTCGATGATTCATCCCTCCTCCATGGTGCATTTTTTGAGCGGTTTTGAGTAGGAGGTCATACCTCACTGCGTCTGCCAGGTAATATAGATATAGAGTTTGTAACATAGTTTGATCTTTGATCCATCATCCCCCATAGCATGGGGGAAGCATATTCACTTGGAAAGGGCCTTTGAGGCCCATACAACACATATACTAGGGAGGCGGAGGTTCAAGCCGTCATTGATAACGCTCGATTGATTTTCACACTTACCAGACCATCTTGGTATCCTTCTCACTGAGACTAGTCACCACAGGAGGGCAATTCCTGTGCATAGAGATTCGGTGGTGTCTCCACCCCATCACTCTACTCCTCATCCACCATCGCTAGTTCAGGTTACAACATCTCCTGTTCCATCGAAGGCCATGAAGGCCACATCCGAGGAAAAGCGCACCCCGTTGGTGATCCGGCTATGGCCAAGGGATCCTACCCCTCATACACCACCCATTGTGGTAGGGCCGAGCTCTCCTACTCAACCTTCTGCCCTAGTGGTGGTGCGGAAGGAGTGGCGACCCCGAAGCATCGTGGTCGTCCCTTCACCAACTCTACCGATATAGCCGGATGTGGAGATGGTGATAGTTATTTCAGATATTCCAGATGATAGTCCAGCTGCACCAGCGGTAGTGGAAGATCCTAGGATTGTTACCCCTCTCATAGCTAGTAGCAGTCATGAGTGTCTTTCATATAGTGAGTACAATCCATACAGGATTGACTCTACAGTGACAGGCGAGGTCTGGTGCCTCTCAATGCACGATAATGATCACACTGGTCATCCTAGACTATTTGTACCTTGCTTAGATGGATCGCTCTTTAGATGAGATAGTTGCACATTATTTCATGGAGAAGAAGGAGATCTTGGGATACGACTGGTTATATGAGGAGAAAGTCAGCTTCGATCCCAACAAAGATGACTTGTTGGGGAGTCAGCTGGAGTCTGCATGGTTGGCACTAAAGGATATCTTCTTAGGGAACAACAAGCCATGGAAGGTGATGAGGTTGATCAGGAAGACATCGCGACACCTCGACATCACGGATTGAGAAGGTTGAGGTTGAATTGATAGGATGACATTAGTTACATGACTTGTTAGCATTTTGCTTGAAATAAGCCCTTTAGTTCCTCTACTACAATCGATATCGGTCGAGTTAGTTGGTGCATGTCTTGGACTACCTCACCTCCGTTGAGCAAGGTAGCACTAGCTTGTATAGGAATGTAGTGAAAAGTACCTCCATACAAGAAAAAGATATAAAATCTATGGTTGAGCAGTAGGTGAAGGAAGCTTTGGCTCAAGCTTAGGGAGGATCATCAGTTCCAAAGGGTAGACCCTACCCACAAGAATTCGATGCTATCCAATATCCCAAGGGTTTCGTGACTCCTTCCTTCAAAAGCTTTGATGGCAGTGGAAACCCAAGGCAACACATAGCACATTTCAGGGCCAATTGTTGCAACACAAATGATAGCGACACTTTGCTCTTTCGCCTCTCGTTAGTAGCTTAGCGGGTATTGCTTTCGATTGGTATACTGAACTGCCCAACAGTTCAGTAAAGACATTTGCTGAGTTAGAGCAACTCTTCATCAAGAGATTTGATGGAGCTTATCAAAGGGTTATTGTAGGTGATATCGTTGTAGCACAACAGCACTCCGGTGAGTCCCTTGTTGATTAAATTCTTCGATAGCATAACCTGAGTATGAAGTGTGAACCGTAGCTGTCTGAACAGCATGCCATTGAGACTCTCTTGAAGAATATCCATGACCGATGCCGGGCTTCACTCAAGACTTTTGAGAAGCTAATCAACAAGGCGGTAGTCTGGAGAGACCAAGCGTTGCCTTTTCAAGATCGGTTGCTAGCGAAGCCATAGAAGGTCTATGAGAAGAAACTTGGAGCAGTAGTAGAAGTTGCAAAGGGGAAGCAGCCAATTAGAGATCAGTCTGAGAGACCATGACCTTAACATCCTCCACCTCCTTTACCACCAGGGTAGCTTAATATCCGGCCTAGCCTCCACACCATAGCCTCGACCATACCAAGATCAGGTGCCATACCAGGGTTGCTATACCTACTCTTTTAGATAAGTTAAATAAATCTTATTCTTTTAAGAGGGATATAATTAGGAAAATCATTAAGAACCTCTTAAAGAAACCTAGTTTTCAACTACCAGAGCCTAGGAGACTGGAGGAAGTAGGCAAATATCATGATCCAAACTTTTGCCCTTATCACCGAATGCTAGGCCATAGTTTGGAGGATTGCTTCACATTCAAGGATTGACTTGAGCACAATTTCAAGAGTGGTGCTATAGTTATCCCAAAGGAATACCTTGTGGAACAACCTTTCAGTTCCATCAGGGTAATCTTTGGGGATACATGTGATCCTACCAAAATTAAATAAGATTGGGATATTTCTCTATCCAAAACCTCTAAGAAGATCATCCAGAATATAAAGAAGCTTTCCTTGCAGGTGCCTGAGTCAGATCAAACCTCCAACATCATGGAAGGTTTGCAAGTTGCCAGTGCCAACTCTAGGAAAGGGGAGCTCGGGCCAGCAACACGGCATGTCATGGGATAGCCCTTTAGCCTAACGATGCGTGTGTGTCGACCTCCGATAACGATTGCGGCTTCCACCGATGACTTTTTTCATTTCATCTAGCTATACTTCTTCCACTAGTAGAACTCTTGCATCAGCGGATAAGGGCATCAAATCCTTACTCCACTCACTTTACTTGATTTCTACTTTGTACCTCCAAATAATTCTAAGAAATTGAAGAATAATGCTAGTTTTAATTACATCTGTGTCACTTCTGATTCGTTGTCTTCTTCTATTCCTAATGATAACTCTTCAAGTCTAAATAACTATAATAATTCTAATCTTCCTCTTTCTAATTCAGAGTTGGACTTTCCAACTCTGAATACTACAAGGTTCACCTCTTGAGATAGACTTCCGATTCCGAGGGTCTCATAGGAGAAGCTGTAGGTGAGCCTGATGTGCAAGTAGAACCTTCCACCACCTTGCCTCAAGAGATCACCGAAGTCAACTTTCGTGGTGGCAAGGTTCTACCTCTAAGACACCTCTAGATGGGGAAATAAGTCATTAGTCTGAAGATCCAGAACTTCCACGGATGCTCCACCCTTGGATATGCTTATGGAAGACCAGTAGAAGGTGGACTACAACACCCTCATCTAAGTTTCCATCTAAGCATATATGATGCCCTTGTCTTATCCAAAGAGATGAGAGAATCACTAATCAAGGCCATGTGATTGATGGTGCTTAGCTCAAGCTATGGGTGAGGAAGCACATTATGCAAAAAAGAAAGGATCACCTTCTAGATAGAGACCTTCTTACGGGAGACTTGAAACAGCAGTCCCCTACATCACGTCGACATGGATAGGTTTAGACTTGGTTCTCATGGATTTAAGTGCATGATGAACATTATGAGTCTAAAGACCCATGCCTATTTGAAGATGACATCTCTCACTCAGGAGATGATGATGTTGAGAGGATTCAATGACTAAGGTGAACAGGATTTAGGTTCTATAGTGTTACCTTTGGAGATATGTGACTGGAAGATTGAAGCCAAGTTTTACATCATTGATTCAAATACTTCATTCATTGCTTTTTTGGGTAGGCCTTGGATACATCAGAACAAGATCATTCCATCCTCCCTTCATCAGTGCATCAAGTTCAGAAAAGATGGAATTGAATACCATGTCAACGGAGATGAAAAGTTATTTTTAGTTAGAGAGGTTAAGATTTATGAGGATGTAACCTACTATCTTCCTCAAAACACCCTTTCTCGTGGTCATGGAAAAAATTCAAATGCAAAACTAAAAGAAAAAGAAAATGAAGAAAAAGAAAAGATAAATGAAAATGAAAAGAAAATTAAAAGTCCAAGAAAACAAGAAAGGGGAATTGAAGAAGAAATAGATCCACATATCATTCATTCATCCATCATATGGACATGTGCTAAGCTCAACCTTTACTAGGTAGAGGTAGAGGCAGAAATAAAGGCAGTTCCAGAGGTGGGAGACCCCCTAGTTGGCCATTAGCCAACAAAGGTCATGATCTAGTTCATAGAAGTACCCCTACTATTCATATAGACTTGAATTCCAGCTCGGAGGACGAGTCTAATGTGATTAGTATACCAGCCAACCCATCTAAGCGGGTTCCATCGGAGGTGACTTTCGATCCAGACAAAGACAAATACCAGGCCTCTAAGCAAAGCAAAGTATTCAAATCTAGTTTATATTTAGGCAGCAGTTGAGAACCTTAGCTCTTACCTCACTTACATCTCAAAAAGTTAAAGGTTTAGTAGTTAAGGAAGTTCAAAAGTCTTCCAGTGACATGAAGCAGAAGTTCTTTTTCGGATCATCATCCTCAAGCCCTGAAGTTGATGTAGAGCTTGAGGAAGATACTTTTAAAGAATTAATGGAATTACGTTTTGACTTTTACTTGCCTTGTGTTCTAAATCTTATACAAAAAGGTTTAGTTCCTCATACATGGTCCAAGCACAGGTCAGAAACTTCAAAAAGCTATGGAATAATATAGGCAGAGAAGCATAATCAAGAGCAGGACTAGGATTCAATATAGTGGGTCTGGTTGATGACGAAGATTACTACATAGTTGTTACCAACCATTTAGAATCTAATAGTTTCTTCTCACACATCCCCAACACTTATGAGAAAGTGTGTCTAGAAATCTCAGATGATCTCCAAGTTAAAGAGGCACCGCTAGAATTTGAAGAGGAGATTCATTCAACAATTGACAAGCTTAAAGAAATCAACCCTGAGACAGAAGAAAATCCACGCCCAACATACATCAGTTCGTTGCTGAATGAAGAATAAACCAATGACTTAGTTAGGCTATTGACTGAGTTTAAAGACCACTTTGCATGGAGTTATGAAGAAATGCTCAGATTATCTCGACATAGCGATCCATAAAGCTAGATATATCCCTAATGCTAAAAGCATCCTAGATGCATGCGATTAGAAATTGAATAATATGTCATTTGAAGTCAAGAAATTGATCTTTGGTTTCATCGGAAGAAAAATATCTACACGGTTAGCTAGGTCCAGTTAAGAAGAAGAATGGATAAATTCTCATTTGCATCAATTTTAGGGACTTAAACAAGGCATGTCCTAAGGATGAGTTTCCTCTTCCTACACCAGAGTTAATGGTGGACATTGCCTCATCTCATGCAATCTTCTCTTTCATAGATGAGTCATATGGCTATAACCAAATCAAGATGTCTCATGAAGAGGAAAGAAATACTACTTTTCTAACCCTGATCAAAATCTTTTATTATAGGGTCATGCCTTTTGGCTTTAAAATGCTTGTACGCCACCAATGGGCTGGGATCTTCAACAAACTCATCCATCATCGGTTGAGTGTTACGTTGATGATGATCTAATAGTCAAGAGCAAAGAAAAAGAAGATCACCTATTTGACTGAGTAGTTTTGAGCGGTTAAGATAATATAACCTCAAAATGAATCCTAAGTGTGCATTGAGTCGCAGGAAATTCCTTTTTGTTGTTCACCGTGGAATAGAAATAGATCCTGAAAAGATTAAAGCTATCTTAGAAATGCCACCTCCTAAGAGTTTAACTCAACTCATATCCTTTCAAGGATGGCTGGAGTATTTAAGGCACTTTATCTTTAACCTATCAGGGAGATGCAAGCCATTTTCAGCACTTGTCAAAAAGGATGCCAAGTTCAAGTGGGATGAAAAGTGCCAGCATGCTTTTGAATACCTCAAGTTGTATTTGGTGAAGCCGCCAGTTCTAGTAGCACCTATCCGGCCACTCATCTCTACATTGCATTGAACGACTCTCTTCCAAGCCAATGAGGAAGGAAAGCGCCTCTATTACCTGTCGTCGATCCCTCTGGCAAACTATCTACCTATTGAGAAATATTACCTAGCTTTGATATTTGCATCCCAAAAGCTACGTCACTATATGCTTTTTCAAATAGTGAACTTGATCTTCTGAACAAATCCACTACATTATCTCATGACATGACCAACGCTATCCAGACGTTTGGTTTGCTAGTCCATGATTCTCTCACAGTTTGATATCACATTCCACCCTCTGCGGTAAAGGACATGCACTATAGTAGCACACCCACTTCCTACTGATTCTCCGCTTAGTGATGATCTCCCCGATGAACAAATCATGAACTTAGGGGAGGCCAACAACTGCCAATGGGAGATGTATTTTGATGGTGCTATTTCTTTTCTTAAAGGTGAAGCACCATGATCTACTATTCTAGGAAAGGCAAGGGTAGGAATAGTTCTCCTAACACTAAACTGTGATGTGATGAGATTCTCACCTTCATCACCAACAATGAAGCCGAGGCTTTGATCTCAGTTAGCCATCACTATGTATAGCATCAACATCTTTGGGATTCTCGGTTGGTCTTCTTCAGTCCTTCCGTCCTCAAACCCAAGCTTCATCATTACTATGAGTTTACCATGAAGCTGTTAGCCCAGATTCCCAAAGTCACCATTTACAAGGTTCCCTAAGTAGAGAATGTAGTAACAGATGTCTTGGCCAAACTTCCAAAGAATTTCCATGTCCGGAAGTTGAGTCCATTTCAATAAAGGTCCAAAATAGACAAGTCCTATCCCTTATTGATGCTAAACTCATCGAGAGACTTTCTCTTGAAGGGGAGGTTGTCATTGCCAAAATGGACAAGGATTTAGATTAGAGGCAACCATTCATAGATTACTTGAACACCGGCAAACTACCTCAAGAAAACTCTGAGCCCATTAGGTGAAGGAAACTCTCTATGCTCTCTCTCATGGGTTCTTTGACCAAATGTGGTTACGTTGTTTAGACAAACATGAGCCAGTGGCATTATAATTGAGCTACATTCAGGTCTATGTGGAGCCCATCAATCTAGTCCGAAGATGAAGACAAAGATCAAGCGACTTGGATACTACTGGCCTTCAATGATTACACACTGCATGGATGTAGTTAGGAGATGCCATCAGTGTCAGGTACACGATGTGGTTCTCCACCAGTCACCCAACATTCTACACCCTACCTTAGCTTCATGGCCATTTGAGTGTTGGGGTGCTAACATTGTAGGTCCGATCGATCCTCTTTCTTCCAAGAGGCATCGATTCATCTTAGCTGCCACCGACTATTTTTCCAAGTGGGTGGAAGCCATCCCCTTAGAGAGGTCACAGATTAACATGTGCTTCCATTTTTTTAGGAACCATATCATATATTGGTTTGGGGTGCCTTGATGAATTATATCTGATAATGGTATTGCATTCAAAAGCATGAAGATCAACAACTTTGCCAGAAGACATGGTATAGATTGGAGATACTCCACCATCTACTACCCGTAATAAATGGCTTAGCAAGCATTCAACAAAACTCTCATCATCCATAAGAAGACTCTTGATGACAATAGTGAAATTGAGCAGTAGTTGGTTGAATCCTTGTGGGCTTATCGTACCACACCAAACTCCAACTCGCCTACCCCATTTCCTTAGTGTATGTAAGTCGTTCTACCTTTAGAAGTTCAACTCCCATGACTAAGGATAACATTGGGTAACAAGATCACTATAGAGCAGAATGCAAAGCTGCAGTTAGAAGAGCTTGAAGGTTTGGAGGAGAGTCACCTATGGGCGTGCCAGAATCTTGAGTTGTATAAATCCAAAATGATTCAAGCTCACAACAAGCTAGTCCGCCCTAGGTCTTTCTGTGTAGGAGAACTTGTGTTAGTCCTAAGGTGACTAATTGTTGCCCGTCAAAAGATGGGAGGCAAGTTTGAACTCACTCTATGTCATAGAGATGACCTACCAAGGAGGATCTTATTAGCTTTTTGATCGTAAAGGGGAACACCCGATGCTTCCAATTAATGGGCTCTATCTAATAAAATATTACTCATGAAATAAATCATGTTTGAAAATAATCATTAATAAAAAGAAAAAAAATATGATTCCATTCATCAAATCTTCTCTTCTTTCGAAGCGTTGTTTGCTTGTCTTGCAAATCCATCGTGACGTGTTTAGGGTATGTGTAAGAGTCCCCCAATGACATCCTATCCCTCTTTCACAATATAAACATAATCTCCCAGTGCTTTTAGAATAAGTGTAAGAGAACCCGAGAGGCATCCTATTTTGATTAGCATAACTAAGATATGTGTGAGAGAACCCAAGCGGCATCCTTTCTTAGTGGGAACTCTTTTTGCCATCCATGCACCATTTCATCAATCCCATAGTGTGTTTAAGGTAGGTGTAAGAGTCCCCCAGAGGCATCCTATTTCTTTAAACACATGCACAAGAATAAACACAGATCTTTTATCTCAAGCTATTTGATGTGGGAGCAATCCCCTTATGACACTCACTCATTAGCTCTAGGTGGTCTACATCTACTACCGTATGTCACCCCAGTGATCACTTGTTTGGAAGATGTGAGTCCCCATGCTTTTTTCTTAACTTGATCATTGTAAACCAATGAGCGCTTTGTTAGTATGACAGGCTTCACTGCCCAGCCAGTATGCTACCACAAGTTGCTTCATTTAAGAAGATGTGAGTCCTCATACTTTCTTCTTGGACTAGCAATCATACTATAACTAGGTCAAGTATATTTGAGGTTCAGGATAAGTCCCCTTGAGGTTCCCTTCCTCTTGACTACTTTTGAGTGATCCCAGGTGGCATTCACTCAATGGTAAGCCTAGGTAGGATAACACAGCCGGGCAGAAGACACTATCTAGCGATTAGTTTTCCTATAGGAGGATGCCAGTCTCCTTTCTTCCTAGGCTGATTATTGCAAATTGATGGGCACCTTAGGTTGGTTGATGTTCACTATGTTGACAGTGACTCACCCGGTGAGTACACCATTCTTGGTAGATGTGATTTCCCGTACTTTCTCATTGAGTTGGAAACTGAATACCTATTGGATATATGACTAGCCATGTCATTTTCTCCAGGGTGTTGGATTAAGCCCTTAGCTACTGCACTCTATTTGGATCAAGTCCTTTCACCCCATTTAGATATTACACGTTACTTTTGTATTCCCCTTTCCTAATGTAGCCCCTTGTGGTTAGAAAATTTGTTATTTTGTAGATTGTCCCTTGGTTCAGTAAATTTGAGATATGTCTAGGTTGATATAAGCTCATTCTCAGTTTGATCCCTTATAAACTAACAGGGTCCATGATAAAACAAACTAAACAAAAAAAAAACAAAATTAATTCGCTTGTGGATTAAGTATTCAAGTCCCCAAAGGACCCCTTTTCCCAAGTAGGCATCCTATCTTTAGAGTAGTGTCAGCAAAACTCCTTGGAGGAATTATCCGACTACCTGAGTTGAGAAAAATCCCCAGGTCGGTTCTCACTCAATAGTCACCCTTAGGTCGGGTTCAATCTATTTTTCCACAAGCAGGTTACCCCGACAGTCATTTTGCTTTGAAAGATATAACAGTATGACTCATTCTTTTTAGCATGATTGTCGCAAATCGACGGGCAGCTTTAGGTCGGGTTTGATTTATTTTCCAAAGCAACCAATCACCCTAGTGGTCTTTTATAGTGGAAGATGTGCCCGAGCTTTTTTTCTCTTCAATTGACCATTGCAAACCAAAAGGCACTCCTTTGGTCCGATAGTTCTCCCATTGGCCGGGAAGCTACTCCCTTTTGTTTAATAAATCTGAGATAGGTCTAGGCTTCTATAAGCTACTTCTCAATTTTCTCCATTGCAAATCAATGGAATCCATCAAAGTAAAATTAAAATTGAAATTAATCTCTGACTATTATTGAGCTGATTTAAGTCCCCTAGTGGCATTCACTTAATAGTCAGCCCTCGGTCGGGTTTGATTTGTTGCCCAAAGTAACCAATCACCCCAGTGGCTCTTTGTTTCTATAAGATGTGAGTCCCCGTGCTTTCTTCTTAAGACTTAACCATTGTATACCGAAAGGCACCCCCATGGTTGGATAGTTTTACCTTGTGGTTGGTAGACTACTCCCTTTGAATTGATAAATTTGAGTTAGGTCTAGGTTTCCATTATACTTAGTGCAGTTCATCGCAAACCTATGGGATCCATCATAATCAAAATAAACAAACTAACAATGAAATCAATCATGATTATCTTTGAGTTGATCCTTCACTCAATAGTTAGCCCTAAGTTGGGTTCAATCTGTTTTCTTGCCAATAGATTACCCCAGCAACTGGTCCCTACTTTGAAGGATGTAAGTCTCCTATGCTTTCTTCCTAGTACAGTTGGTGTATATTGAAAGTCATCCCTTTGGTTTGTTAGTCCTACTATGTGTTTAGTAGACTACCCCTTTGGATTAGTAAATCTGAGTTAGGTCTTAGCCTCCATGGCTCCTACGTAGTGCACTCTATTGCAAACCAACAGGGTTCATCTAAAAATTCAAACCTAAGAAAAATTGAAACAAATTCAACCCTCTTTCCCAACTGAACAAATCAAATCTTCTTCTCCTCAGTGAGACTCAAATCAAATAAGGCCTTTCATCCCCTTGTGGATAACTTGAGCCTGCTTCCCTAGTGGAAGGTTCACAATCTATCCCTTTGTGGATTCTCCTCTCTCTCTTATGTTTTGGACATAAGGAGAGCCACATTGCATTAAGCTCTAGATTCTCTATATGCCTTGGGTTAAGGATAGATTGTTTCTATTAGTGCTTATGATCTTTCGGTGTTGTTGATCATTTCGATCAACACCAATACATGGGATGTTCCTTGTCAGTCATACCACACCTATTGGGTGCCCTTTGTTGACCTCATTTTTAGAATGAGCTCTCAACCCCTCCATCTTAAACATAAGACTCCTCTTAGACTTTAAAAATTCTTTAGTCTTAAGACACATCTAGTGATTAGGTGGACACTACGTAGCCCTAGAGACTTCGAAGTTAGTCATAGGAATAGGTCATGCCTTAAGGGCATTAGAAAAATTTGCCTACCCTTAGCTTGAACCATTCCTCACTTTCCTTTATTCAAGTCAAACTTCAAATCAATCTCATTTAATTTTCTCCAAATCCAAATTCATGATCCTCAAAGTCCTTAATCTTCCTTAAGGACTTAACTTAAATCATGATCAAAACCAATTCAAATCTTTGAGATTTTCTCATAATCATTTATATTTTCATATATATATATATATATATATATATATATATATATATATATATATATATATATATATATATATATATATATATATATATATATAAATGAAATATAAATTCAAATCAATCAAACTAAACTCAAAATTCCAACTCAATTCATGAAAATTTTCTAAGTTCCTTTAATTTTTCATTAAAGGACTTAGCCAAAGTCAACTCTAACCCAATTCAAACTCATGAGATTTTCTCAAAATTCATTTCTATTCTCATTTTATTTATATTCACATATATAAATGAAATATAAATATAAATCAATCAAATAAAACCCTCAAATTAAATTCCCAATCTAAAAATTTCCTACGTCCCTTAATTTTCTATTAAAGGACTTATCCAAAATCTTGAGCAAACCATTTTAAATTCATGAGATTTTCTTATAATTCATTTATATTATATATAAATGAAATATAAATATAAACCAATCAAACCAATTCCAAAATTCAAGCTTCAAACTCCTTGAAATTTCCTAAGTCCTTTATATCCTTCTTAATGGACTTAGCCCAAATCATGATTAAACCACTTCAAATCCTTGAAATTTTCTCATGATCCATTTATATTCTCATTTATATTCACATATATAAATGAAATATAAACCTACAACAATCAAAACCAATTCCAAAAATCAAACCCAAATCTACTCAAAAACCAATCTAAGTCTTTCAAGTCAAAATCTTGAACTTAGCCAAATCAATTTCAAGTCAAGCTAAACTCTTGATTTTCTCTCATGATTCAATCAAACCTACAATTATGAGTCTATATATAAATCCAAACTTCAATCAAACAATCAAAATCTTGTTCAAAAATCAAAGCCACAATCCTTTCATATTCTTCCTTTGAATATGAAATTATCAAATGGGTCAAAACCCATTTGACTTCAAACCACTTGTAAATGCATTTATATTTCAACCATGAGTCTATATATAAGTTCAATCAAGCTCAAATCAAGTTTTGACCAAGCCATTTGACCCACTTAGGCTCACTTGACCCAAAGTGACCTAAAGTACCCTTATGAGTCAAATTCTAATCCTAACCAAAGTGGATTGAACCAAACTCATATATACCTCTCATCTTGATCAACAATCATCATAAGATGATCAATCAATCAAATTAGGTCAAACCAAGTCAAACCTAAGGGTTGACCAAGTCAACACTTAGCCCAAAATGAAACTTTATATAGCCAAATTCCACCATAGGCCAAATTGATTGAAACCATTGATCTAAGTTCACTCATGATCTATTTTTGAACTTGACCAAGCCAACATTTGAGCCTAACTTCTTAATTGGCCTTGACCCAATGACCCAACATAATTGACCTAAAAAGTTAAAATGTGTCAAAACTTGATCTATTTAAAATTGATCCAAAACCATGGGTCAAGTTCATTCCAAATCACTTATGAAACTTGACCAAAGCTTCAATTGGCCAACTAGACCCAACATAGCCCAATTGACCTTAGACCCGACTTGACTTAAAGGGTCATGTTGAGCCAAATTTGAACTTAACCAAAATTGATTAGAAACAAAGATACAAATCCACTCCATATGACTAACCTAACCTAAAACTACCCTTGACCTACCTCAAATAGTTCAAATGGATCAAATAGGTCAACTTGATCCATTTGACCTAAATGAAGTCATATGAGCCAAATTCAAAACTATACCAAATTGAATCAAACTAAAGTCACCAAGATATTTCAAATGGTTATATGAACTTGACCCAACCCTTGGTTTGACCCAATTTGATCAATTGGTCAACCCAAGTTGACCCATTTTGACCTAAATAGATTGACAAAACCAAACCTTATCAAATGAATTCCAAATCTCATGAAACTTGGCCAAACCTAGTTTCTCCACATACCCAACAAATCCAAATTGAAAAATTAGAAAAATGACCATTCTACCCTTAGGACATAGAACAAATTTTGACCTAATCCATGGGTAATTTGGTCATACTCTCTTCATATCCACTTGATGCTTTCTTAATAGATCAAGGGGACCTAATGAAGAGTGGTGCATCCAACCCAATGGGTTTGGCTTAGCCCAATTAGCCCCAAGGCCAAACCCGGTTAGCTCATTTCAAATCCCTCTTCCACTTAATTTCAAGCACATGGGAGGTTGGCAATCTACCCAAGGCCTCAAACCGATGTGATGTGCTAGCGATCAAACAAACTCTCCATTGTGATCAATTGGATCAAAATGTCAAGATAGGTTGCGACCGTCCGATCCTTCAAGGGGGAGATATACTCCCTCTAATTCAACTCAAATCAATCATTCCTCAATTCGACTAAGCCCTAGAGAGGGTTAGGAGAGATCTGAGAGCCTTCCTAAGCATTCTTAGAGGAATTGGATTTGAGAATTCTCGATTTTTTCAATCGGTTTTCTCCATTGAAAAATAGGGGAGCTCAATCCAATCTTGAACTTACTCCACATTGAAAACCACCTCAATTCCTCTTGTACACTTCTTCTAAGGACCAATCTGAGCACACTCAAGCTTCCATTGGAGTTCCCATAGCAAGGAGAGGAGCAATTGGATCAAAACCCCAAGGAGCTTGAAGGGGTGTTGGTCCATAGAGCAATCACTGGACCAAAAATTTCATCTCTCCACTAGGCAAACTACCTCATGCGATCTCGGGGTGATCACCTGAGGTATGGAAGTTTTTGACCACCTAGCATAGGAGGTGTTGGCCCTTTGTGAAAGGGATTTTTAATTCATACAAATTCCACCATTGGATGTGCCGCTTATTGGCTTTAAATGGTGTGGGTTAAGTTTGGTTTTGATTCACTCAATCAAGCTCGAATCTTCCCCTAGATCATGGATAGTCTCTATTGATCTAAGGGGAAGAATTGGGGAGATCTTGGTCGTCCATCCTTTGGATGGATGATTAGAGATATTCCACATTTAGAATTTCTTTTATCCCTTTTAAAATCGCGGGGAGATCCCTGACCATTTGTTCTTTGATCAAATGGTAGAGATCAAAGTGCTTCCCGCCGTCACGCTGCCATTTGGATTTGACGTTTAAGTAAGCGTTTAAGTACTCCATGTGGCGTGTAAAACATCTCCGACAAATGCGTATATTTGTGAGGATTAGTTAGGGATGTTTAATTAATTCTAATTAATCTATGGATATTCTAAAATTCATATATCTCTCAATAAAATTTAGAAAAATATGAAATAAAATCTTATGGAAAAATAATTCAACCTAGAATATTTTAAAATTAATTTTAATGTATTTTGAATTATGCTTTTCTCTTATTTTAGGTTTTATTATAAATTTTATTTTGCTAATTATCTTTTAATTAAGCCTCTGATTAGTCCCAAACTTCTTGGGTATATTTTAGGGGATGACTTCTGCCTCCCCTAATTTTCTTGGGATTTATTGAAGGCTTTATTAGGAGAATTGCATTTGGGTTTCCTAATTACTCCCTTAACCTAATTAATGATAATCAAGGTGTGATTAGTGGATTTAATCCATGATTAGAGTTGATTAAGGTTAGATCCAATAGATAGGAGGTTTTGAGAATAATTTTTGGGGAATTTTCCTAAGCTATTTTCTAAACCCCTTTTTCTTCATCTCTTTCTTAATTGGGGTTAATTCATTAATAATCCCATTAATTAATTTCTAAAATTCTAAAGTTTAATTCTACTTTGGGTAGATGCTTACTTGGGTGTTTAATAGCCTAAGTTTAATTAAGAAAATCAAAACCCAATTCATATGTATGAAAGGGTGTTTTGAAAATATTTAAGCTAAACCCTTTAGCTTAATTAACCTTTAAATATGAGCCAAATTGTATTAGGCCTTTTTCTTATTAGGTACATTGTAAATTTAAATTCCTTTTGAGTTTTTATGTCATCTCATTGGTTCATAATTATTTGGTTAACTATGCTAAGGTGGTGTAGGTAAGATTTAATTAAGTTGCTTAATTCATACCTTAAACTAATTAATACATAAAAATAAATTTGATCATCTAAAAATCAAACAAAAATATCAAACACATATAGGAATGGGTTAGGAACAACAAACTCAACTCACTTTTTCAAAATTAAATCAAACTTAAAACTAAATAAAAATCACATGGAATACACTTTGATTTATTTTAAACTTTCTTATTCCATAAGAATGTCTTTAGGATTTAATTAAAGTGAATTTGTTTACATGCTTTAATTATTTTGAATCTTTCCTCGACATATTAAATTTGTATGTCATATGGTTTCATGCATTCATATTTTTCAAATTTAAATTTTTTTTTAAAATTGTTTACTTTATGCCAAATTTGCATGTGTTGGCTAAAGTGGAAAATATGAGTGATTATTATCACTACTAAATTCAAATTATTTTCAAAACATATAAGTTAATTATCAAATATGAAAGTGTGTTACTTATATTTTAATTATAAGCTTGGATGTGGAGAATATATGGATATGCTTAGCATAGATTTCCTTTCTCTCTTATGTTAATGTAGTTTTGAATAGGAATTGGTAAGATGTACGGTTCATTTGAAAAGAACCTAACACTTACCTAATTTCATATGATATTCATCCCTATGCTATCACTTAAGAAAGGCTACCTATACTTGCATACATAAACTGCATAAATAAAAATGAATCCATTAATACAACTTTTTGCATTCTTCTTTTCTATTTCATTTCTTTTATACACATGTTTGTATTTAAGAGAAGTGTTGTATTAGTTTGGACAACCCTGAGGTTGCGAGGCTTTATGTATCCTTAAGTAGGTCTTGTACCTTACAGCTTTGGTTAACAATGGCTCTGTATTCACTTATGCCTTTCTTACTTTCATGTGTGTATGTGAAAAATTGGATAAAGAAACTCATTTCTACTAAAGAAAATCATGCATATTAAATCTTCTAAATTTCCTTAAATGGATTACTTAGAATGCATCATAAAGTATGTTGAATATTCACATTTGTATGTATAGATATGCTTAGGGTCCATTCATATGCATGTTATACATGTTGGAAAAGAAATGAAGTAATGTGTGTTATGTGAATTTAATTCATTTTATTTAATCTTAAAATATCTTTCTTTTTGAATAGGTTTATTTAGAGTTTATCTAAACTTAGGATTAATTAAAAGATTTAATCAAAACATTCACCTAAACAAAATCAAAATGTGAATCTACTTTAGAAATTAATTAGGTTAGGGAAGGAAAGAGAAGTCTCCTTCTCTTTTCCTCTCTTCATAACTTAGTAATTAATTGTAGGATTCACTTGAACCTAATCAAAACATGAAATAAAATCAACCTAAAATAATCAAACAACTTAAATAAAACCATCCTCTAAGTTGAACATGTTTTAACACATAGAAAATCTAAACCTAAAGCCATAGCTAATCATACCACACAAACCTTCAAAGTACACACATTAGCCTAAGTCATCACTTCTAGCTTTAGGTTAGGTTGGTGCATGGTTTGATGTTTGTTTTATTTTGTGATATATATTTTAGACTGGATGTTAGGTGTATACTTATAGAAGGAATAATAGGATGCTCTTAGTCTAATCTTTCTTTTCTGTAGGAGATTATGCTTAAGGGGTGCAATCATAAATAAAAATATAAATGCTTTTACTTGCAGGTGCTTTATACCCCTAAGCATAATTCAATAGGCCAGATGGACTTAGTCACCTAAGTGTGGGGTGATAAGTCTAATATACATGCTTGTGATTTGTGTGGTTTGTTTTAGCTAACCTTTATTTTTTGCGGTGTTAGTCCAGATTTTTTTTTTTGTTTAGGTTTTGTGCAATTAGGAATGATTGTTATGGGGAGTATAATGAGTATTGGTCATAAAATATTATCTTATGTACCATGTGAAGTCTTGGAGCATCTACCTTCCAACCATCCAAAAGAAGGAACCAAAAGAAGAAAGATTAAAAGAAGAAAAAAAGAAGAAAATAAGAAAGAAGAATGAAGCTTGAAGACCCCCATAACAATGAATTCCTTGCTTAATTATAATTTAATTCATTTGTAACCCGATTTGTATAAGGGTAGAGCTTCCCATTTGATATTTTCAAGTTTGTCTTGAGGTGCCCAATGGACTTTATTCTTTTATAAGCTTTATAATGGTTGATGATTTGTTTAGCTTTGCATTAAGTGGTATGCTTTTCCTAGTTTCTTTCTTACTTTATGTATGGCCTGGATGTGGATTAGGCTCTTTAGGGAAAAATAAATCTTTTACCAAACTTAATAACTCAAATTAAAAATAAAGAACTCATAGCCTCACCTAAAGCTTAAATTTAAAATCAAGATAAAATAATTAGCAACCTCTTAGCCGGATGAGCATTTCTTTTATAATATCATGCACAATAACATCTTATTTCACTATTGATTGGAGGGCTTTCACATTTACCGGAGAAACTTGACTTGACCTTTGAGAGCAATAGTGGAAACTCACCTCCTTCCTTCTCATTGATTTTGGCCAATAACTTTATTTCTCATGCATTAGTCATATGAATCCTATTAACCCAAGTCAAAATAATTGTCCAAAAATAAAAATAAAATGAAATTTGAATTATATTAGATTTAGGTCATTTAAAGCATGCTCTTTACATGATTTAGTCTCTTTAGGGAGTGAGTTTAAAGACTTAGTCTCTTTCTAAATAAATAACAGTCTAGATATCTTGCGTAAGCATAATGACTTGCCTACATGTATTTAAAATTATAGGGTTAGTTGGTTGAAGGTTGTAAGTCAAAAGGCATTTGGGTGGTTTGTCCTCTCTTGTGGAACAAATCAATTACCCATTTTAAGCCAGATTTAGGTTGTGCTTTTGGCCATCTCATTAGGTTACAGGTTGCTTCTCCCCTTTGTGGTCCATAAGCATAATTCCTCACCTCTTAGGCATTTTCTTATTCTTGTGTTAAGGAATCAGAAGTCCTAAATTTCTAATGAAAAATGTAACTCAAACAAACTAAATCAAATTTCAAAAATATAAAGCCCAACTATAGGGTAGTGGCTTCTATCTCTCGAGATAGTACACTATTTCCTTGATGATGTACTCGATCACCTGAATAAGTAGATCCGGATACATTAGCATCTAAAGATGAATTTCTATATGCTTGCCTCTTTCATTTCTCCCAACAAATTTGAAAGGCCACTCCCTATAGAAAATTTTCACCACAAGGACCACGAGACTTTATTTATGAATCAGTTTTGGTAATAAGAAGACTCACTACTGTTGGACATCCATTTATAGCCCATCGCTTACTCTTCCGTTGATACAATATCTCTTAAAATAGTGTTGATCTCATTTTTAGAATGAGCTCTCAACCCCTCCATCTTAGACATAGGACTTCTCTTAGACTTTAAGAGTTCCTCAGTCTTAAGACACATCTAGTAATTAGGTGGACACTTAACCTAACCCTAGAGACTTAGAAGAGTTAGCCATATGAATAGGTTATGCCTTAGGGGTGGTAGAAAAATTTGCCTACCTTATAGCTTGAACCAAATTCCTCACTTCCTCCCTTCAAGTCAAACTCAAATCAATTTCAACTTAATTGATTTTCTCCAAACTCATATCAACTCCAACTCCAACACAAACCTTGAACCAATTCAATGAATTTTCTTAAATCATGAATCAATTCCAAATAATTGAAACTTATGATTGAAGCCCATGATTGGATTCCAAACTCCAAATATTTCCTAATTCTTTTGATTCTATCTTATGGACTTAGCCTAAATCAAATCTAAATCAATTCAAGAAATTTTCTCACAACCTATTTATATTTATTTATATTCACATATATAAATAAATAAGTCAAAGTCAATAATTTAAATTCCAAAAAATCTTTCATAAATTTATGATTCTATCTTATGGACTTGCTTTAAATTAAATCAAATTTCAAATTGAAGGAATTTTCTCATAAACCATTTATATTCTCATTTATATTCACAAATATAAATAAAATATAAATTCACATATCCAAAATTAATTCAAAACTCAAACTCAAATTCAATAAAAATCAGGCCTTGAGTCAAAATCTTGAACTTAGCCATCAATTCAAATCTAGCTAAACCCATGATTATTCTTCATGATTTCAATCATTCAATCATGAATCAAATATAAAATTCAATCACCAAGCCAAAACTAAATTCAAAATCAAGCCAAGTGAAACTCATGTTCACCCTTTTGAACTTGCAGCTATCAAATGGTATTTATTTATCAAATAATGGCAAATGTTATATTTCAATCATAAGTCCATATGTGAGTTCAATAAATTCAAGCCTTGATCAAGTCAATTGACCTACTTAGACTCACTTGATCCAAAGTGACCTAAAGTACCCTTTTTTAGCTAAATTCTAATCCCACCTAAATTGGATTTAACTAAGCCTAACTAAGTCTCACGTTGTGATCAACAATCATCATGAGATAATCAATTATTCATATTGGGTCAAACCAAGTCAACACTTAGCCAAAATGAAACTTAAACTAGCCAAAATCCACCATAGGTCAAATTGATTGAAACCATTGATCAAAACTCAATCATGATTAGTGTTTGAACTTGACCAAGTCATCCTTTGAGCCTAACCTATCCCAATTGGCCACTTGACCTAAAAGTCAAAATGTATCAAAATTTGATCTAAGCCAAACTGATTGAAACTAATGGGTCAAGTTCGTTCCAAATCATTTGTGTTGTTGACCTAATTAAGCCAACCTAATTTATTGATCTTGAACTTGACTAAAGGTGAAATTAAAAAATCAAATATAAACCAAATTGATTGAAACAAAATCCATTTCAAATGATCAACCAAATATAAACCGACCATACCTAACCCAAATGTCAAATGAGTCAAATTGGTCAACTTCATTTTTACCTAAATGAAATCAAATGAACCAAAATTCATCCAAATTGAACCAGACCAAACCAATAATGCCAAAATATTTCAAATGGTCATGTCTTAGACCCCAACCCATGGTTTGACCCAATTTGACCAATTGGTCAACTTGACCCAAGTTGATCCATTTTGACCTAAATGGGTCAACATGAGCCAAATCATATCAAATCAACTCCAAATTCATTGAAATTTGGCCTAACCCTTTTTTCAATCATACCAAATACATTCAAATTGAAATCCAAGCCAAGTTTTGATTTTATCCCTAGGCCATAGGGTAACCTAAATTCAAAACCACTTGGAATTTGGTCAATTTCTTTTCATGGGCACTTGACATCCTCTTAGTGGACCAAATGGTCATTAATGGACATATGCATGCACCAATGGGTTTGGGGTCAGCCCAAAACCAACACGACACATGAGCACATGGGAATCCTTCCTCCACTTTATTTTGCACATGGAAAACTTCCCCACTGTCTTCTCTAACCAAATTCAAATGTCATGCCACTCTAAATGGCCAAAACAACCCATTGAATAGGGTGTATTGGATCAAAATGGCAAAGCTCTTCATGGTCGTCGGATTCACCTAGGGGAGATATACTTCCCCTAATTCCACTTCATTCCACAAGGCACACACTCGATTGAGCTAAGGTAACTCAGGTAGTGGCAAGTCTCTAGCTTCTTGAATTCCAATTCTCCATTTTTGATTTTTCTTAGGACCCAAAATGAGGGGAACTCCTCCTTTTCAACAACAATACACAAAATCAATCCAATTTCTCCTTTGAACACCCTCGGAGGCTGTCAGAACTCATCCCAAGCTTTTTTTCAAGCTTCTTCCAAGCTCAAAGGGAGGAGGTGGGACTTTGATCAGTAAAAGGAGGAAAGCTTGGTCCATAGGAAGATCCACTCAACCAAATCACCTCAAATCTTCAATAGGGCTTTGTGTCCACAAGATAAAGCTACCTCAATGGATTTGAGTGCCGATGATAGCCTACAACAAGGTATGGATCAAAACTAAGCTTAAACTAGAGAGTTTGTGGTCCTTTGTGAAAGGAATTTTCATCTCAAGTAAAGCTAGCCATTGAATGTATGATGATGGTGTGGGTTAACTTTGAGTTCAATCGAGCTCAATTGAGCTCAGATCTTGCCCTAAAGGGTGGACATATGTCCTCTCCTACAGGGAAACTCTGTGACAGATCATGGGCCATCCATTCACAGATTTTGGATGGATAATCTTGATCAAGATGCATAAGAATATCTGATTAGTCCCTTAATACCATGGGCTTTATCTCGACCATCGATCCTTTTATTCGGACGGATGAGAAAGCGGCGTAGCGTTACTTTGCTACGATGTGATAAGTGGCCTGGCCTCGTGGCACATGGGGCAGAACCTCCGATAGGATTATCTATTTAATTTGTGATTTAATTAATTTTCCTTAATGGATGAATCTTCAAAATAACATAACTAATTCTAAAAAAAATCATAAAAATACAAGGTAAACTACATTGTAAATATATTTCTCAAGAGAATAATCTAAATATTTTTCCAATGGATTTTGAATAGTGTATTTTCTTCAATAAGGGTTATAATGAAAATTTAATAACCCTAATTACTCTCTAATTATTTCATTAATTCATTTCAAATTTCTCTAGTATATTTAGTGGGATGATCTTTGCCTCCCCTAATTTTCTTGGGATTTATTGATGAGTTAATTAGAAAAATCATATAATGAAATCTTAATCACCCTCTTAACGTAATTAAGTTTAATTAAGCATTGTTCATCTCTTATTAAGTTAATTAAGCCTTGCTTAAGTAGAGAAGAGGTTTATGGAATGGATTTGGGGACCATACTTAGCATTCATCATTAAGGTGTGCTAAAGATTCCCATTTGCATGTATAGATATGCTTAGGATTCATCCATATGCATGTTACACATGTTGGGAAAGAAATGAAATGATGTGTGTTTTATGATATTAATTCACTTTACTTAATTTTAAAATGTCTTTCATTTTTGAATTGATTTGTTTAGGGAAAATTTAAATTTAGGATTAATTAAAACACATAATAAAATATTCACTAAACAAAAATCAAATATGAATCTACCTTAGAAATTACTTAGGGTAGGGAGGAAAAAGAAGTTCTCTTCTCTTTTCATCTTTTTATAACTTAGTAATTAATTGTAGGATTCACTTAAACCAAATCAAAATACAAAATCAATCAACCAAAATAACTAAATCACTTACATGAAATAAAACCTCTAAGTTGAACATTTTCATACTTAGAAAATTTCAACCTTAAAGCCTAGCTAAGCATACCACACAAACCTTAAAATGACATACACATTAGGCTAAGTCATCGCTTCTAGCTCTAGGTTAGGGTGGTGCATGGTCTGATGTTTGCTATTATTTTATGATATATTATTTCTAGTTTGAATGTTAGGATGTATGTGCGTAGACTGAATGACAGAATGATTTAGTCTAATCATTATCTTCTGTAGGGGGTTGTGCTTAAGGGGCGCTATAATAAAAATATAAAATTACTTTTGTTGTGCAGGTGCTTATACCCCTAAGTATAATCCAAAATAGGCCACGTGGACTTGGTTACTAATGTGTGGGGTGCTAAGTCTAATATATATATACATGCTTGGGATTGTATGGTTTGTTTAGCTAATCTCTATTTTGTAGGTGTTAGTTAGATTTCCTTTTTTTTTCCCATTTTCATGTACTTTTGTAATTAGGATTTTGAAATGATTGTTATGGGGGATTAAAATAAACATTGGTCATAAGATCATATCTTATGTACCATATGAAGTCTTTGGAGAAACCACATTCCAACTAATCAAAAGAAGAAAGAAGAAAGAAGAAAGAAGAAAGAAGAAAGAAGAAATGAAGAATGAATACTCCCATAACATAAATTCCTTGCTTAATTATAATTAATTCATTTGTAATCTGAGTTATATAAGGGTAGAGCTTACCTAATTTATTTTTTAGGTTTGTGCTGTGGAGCCTAACCATAAATGACCTTTTATTATTTTGCGCTAGTTTTATAAATTGATTGATGTTTGTTTAACTTGTGCATTAAGATGACATCTTTTCCTAGTTTCTTCCTTGCTTTGATGTACGACATGGATGCCGATTAAGCTCTTAGAAAAAAAATAAATCTTCTACCAAATTAATCAACTCAAAACAAAAATTAAACAACTCGTAACCTCACCTAAAGCTTAGGCTATAAATCAAGATAAAAGAATTAGCAACTCCTTAGCTGGATATTGCATTACTTTTCTCACATCATGCATAAAAAGCATATTATTTCACTCTTGATTGGAGGGCTTCTACCTTTGCCAGAGAACTTGGCTTGACCTATGAGAGCCATGGTAGAAACACACCTCTTTATCTTACCAATTTTAGCACATAATCTAATTTCTCATGCATTAGGCATATAAATCCTAAAGCTTATGCCAAATTGATTGTCCAAAATAAAAATAAAATGTAACAAAAATTTGCATTAGATTTAAGTCATTAAAGCATGCTCTACATGATCTAGTCTCTTAAAGAGTGTGTTTAAGGACTTAGCTTCTTTCTAAATAAACAACAAATTATCTATCTTACGAAAGCATTTGACTTGCCTACATATTTTAAAATCGTAGGAGGAGTTAGTTGGTGGCCACCCTCAGGCGGTTGTAAGTCCAATAGTCGGGTGGTTTATCCTCTCTTGTGGAGGTAAACCAAATACCCATTTTTCCTTAGATTTATGTTATGCTTTTTGGCTTTCGAAAAAGCTCCCTAGATTTATATTCAGAGGTTGCTACTTCCCTTCATGGGCTACGAGCATAAATCCTCACATTTTAGGCATTTTCATGACCTTGTATCATGGAATTATAAGCCTTAGCATTCTAATAAAAATTTAACTTAGGTAAATTGATTCAATTTCAAAAAATGTAAAGCCCAACCATAGGGTAATTTGTGATGCTTACTAGGCTTCCTAGTATCTTAAGTATCTTCATTTAGCTTCGATAAGAACTCCCTCCTCTTGATTGATCCAACTTGACTTTCTAAAAATAAATCAATCGATTGATAGTCCTACCTTTTTGAAATCTTTGGAGGCAACAATCATTTACCTTAAATTAAGAGTATTCCTAAAGAATCTCATTCCTTAAGATGTAATTAATTATGAGGATTTCCCCTATAGGGAACTTTACGAACCCGATTTAAAATAAACCTTGCTTTACTTTTTATATAAAGTAGGGGAAGAATCTCTGGTATATTTCAAAGACTCATAATCCTTAGGAGTCCTTATTAAGGTGACCAGGTCCATTGTAGGGTGGTGATTTCTATCTCTTGAGATAGTACACCTTTCCTCAATGCCATACCTGATCACACTAATAAGAACATCTGCGGATCTACGTGGCATCCCGAACAAGGTGTATATTTCTGTTTTCATTTATCCTCTTTCAAAAATGATAGATGAAGGCAGAAATATTTTCACCATAGATTTTTCTGGCGACTCCACTAGGGATGGTTCCTCTCTCCATCTTTGGTAAATGATTGTTGTCTCCAAGTATCGATAGTGGGTTTGTAATTTTGTATGAATCCAAGACTATCTTTCTTTTTGTTGGCACTTAGCTTATTTCATCCTTAAGTTAAGCTAGCCAACATCTTTAGGTTTTAGGACCTCACCCTGTGTTGTTCTTAAAACCCCCTGTTGGGTTCCCTAATGGGTGAAAATAAAAATTTTATAAAAAGAAAATGATTAAAGACTTCCTCCTTACCCTTTTTTTAGGCCAAGGAAAGGTTCATTCTAAAAATAAAGAAAAATAAATCCTTTATGAAAAGTCTCAATTTCCAACAACACTTTTTCAAAATATATTTAATAAAATATTTGCACTACATCTAACAATTTTTATACTTTTTACATGTAGAGACATTTCAAAAATGAAACTAACAATCATAACTTTCAAAAGCACAAATGAACTTCTTCACTCAATTCATTTTGATGAAGACTTCATTTAAAACACACACACACACACAGACACACACACACACACACACACACACACACACACACACACACACACATACACACACACATATATATATATATATATATATATATATATATATATATATATATATATATATATATATATATTTCCAACAATCTTAAACTTTCAAAAAAGCACAAAATTTGAAGATGGGCCTTTCCATTCAATACATCCAAATGTGTTGGATGGATGTTACATCTTCAAGCAAAATTACAACTTTAAAATTCACTTACACATTCCACATGTGTTAAGTTGGAATTCTCACCATTGCAAAAAGCACATATGAAACCTCCCCATTCAATATACCCTTATTTATTGAATGGAGGTTTCATTTTCAATCAAAATCAAAAATAAATTTTTAAAAAAACACATATGAAACCTTCCCATTCAATATACTAATATTTATTGAATGAAGGTTTTATTTTCAATCAAAATAAAAAAATAAACGTTCAAAAAGCACATATGAACATCTCCATTCAATATGCCCAAATTAATTGAATGAAGATTTCATTTCCAAATAAAATTATATTATTTTTAAATGCCACTTAACATGTTCCATATATGATTAGGTTGGAATTTTTTATTTTAAAGAAAGCAATAATAACACATGAAAATACATCTTTGAAAAATGCAACATAATTGATTTCCATCATACATACCCAAATTTGTTAAATTGAAATCCCTCTTTTCAAAATCAACAAAACATAAAATTTTTCAAAACACATTTGAAACTTCATTCTATCATACCATATTTGCTAAAATGAAGTCTTTATTTTCAAAAGAAATAAGCTTTTTCAAAACACATTGGAACTTCATTTTGGCATACCACATTTGCTAAAGTGAAGTCTCCATTTTCAAAACAAAATCCAACACAAAAATATTAAACACATTTTTGAAATTTCATTTAGCATACTCAAATTTGCTAAGTGAAATTTCCATTTCACAAAATTTCAAAACACATTGGAACTTCATTTTTGGCATACCAAATTTGCTAAGGTGAAGTCTCCATTTTCAAACAAAATTCAAAATAAAATTCGAAATATATTTTTGGAATTTCATTTAGCATACTCAAATTTGTTAAGTGAAGTGTCTATTTCACAAAATTTCTAACACTTTTGGAACTTCATTTTGGCATACCACATTTGCTAAAGTGAAGTCTCCATTTTCAAAATAAAATTTGAAACACACTGATAAAACATCATTTTAGCATACCATATTTGCTAAAGTGAAGTCTCCATTTTCAAAACAAGATCCAAAATAAAAGAAACACATTGGAATTTCATTTTAGCATACCACATTTGCTAAAGTGAAGTCTTTATTTTCAAAATAAAATTCAAAATAAAAGAAACACATTAGGATTTGCTTAGCATACTCAAATTTGCTAAGGATCACATTTTTAAAATTAAAATCTCTAAAAAATAAAAGAAACATATTAGGATTTTCTTAGCATACTCAAATTTTCTAAGAGTCCTATTTTCAAAAATTTTCAAAAACAAAACAGATTTGGACTCTTCATTTTTTTAGCATACCCAAACTTGCTAAATGAGGATTCCATTTTTCAAAATCAGAAATGATTCACGAAACAAAGCAAACAAAGAAAAAAAATTATTTTCAAACATCTCACTTAGCATACCCAAATTTGCTAAGTGAGTAAATTCCAAAAATCACAATTCTAAAATAAAATCAATTGACCATTTACTTTAACATACCCAAATTTGTTAAATAAAGGGTCCTCAAAATCAAAAATCAAAATTCAAACATTAGCTTATGGAAGATCTCTCCAAAAATATTTCATCCCATTTTCAACATACTCAAATTTGTTGAAAGTGGATTGTACATTCAAAAATTCCTATTTTCAATAAAATCTCAAAATCTCTTCTAAATCCATTTGAGCTCGGCTTAACACTTTTAATATGTTGAGTGTGGGTTTAAATTCTAAAATCAAATTCAAATTCAACAAAATAAGAAATTTGATTCTAGTTTATTTTCGACATTGTAGTTCCAGTCAATTTTTTCAGTCTCAGTTCAGTACAGTTTGATTCAATAGCAGCACAAAAGTATGTGTTCTCGTTTCCTCATGGGATAGACTTGGCCCTGGATTAGGCCAGCCTTCTCCTCTCTAATTATGCCCACCTCATCCACTTTGGTCGAGGCTTCGAGGGTGCCAGGATTACATGTGAGGGCACTCCCCTCACGATCTTTAGCAGGAGCATGATGACTGGGTAAAAGCCGATCATCCAGATCGACATGCCATCTGACTCAGATATTTCCTCACTGAAGAGGAAGGCAGTGGTGGTTCCTATAGTAGAGGTATTAATGCTAGTGTCAATGCCAGTGTTAGTACGCCCAGTTGTTCCCCATGTTGCCCAAGTTAGGGCTAACACCCACTCACTAACACCCTCCAAGCGGAAGGCTCTCCTGATCTTAGGGATTGTCTCCCCTGCTTTTGAGGTTAGGTCTAGCTCTTACTCTGCTTGCCCTACCAGGACCCAAAGAAGAAACAAGAACTGCTTTGATAAAGCGGTACCACACTCGCATTGCTTGGGAGATGGAGGAAGCTACTCAATCTATTGTAGAGGATCTGCCCATGATGGTTTTCCCACTGGTTGCAGCAAACCAGTTTCATCTTCTCTCTAGGTCTGATAGAGAGGGTGTCAGGAGGATTTCTACTTCATCTCCACCAATGGTTTACTGCACCGAGAGGAGGGAGGTCGATGCCTGCCTCCTTCAATCTTCTAGTAGAGCCTATGGATGATCTGAGTTTGGGACTCAATTTGATTTGAGATCAGTCATTCCCCAAGGGGGAAGGCTAAGAGAGGAGAGAAGCCCGCATCGCCCATGTCACCACCGAGGCCAAAAGTATGCGACAATCACCGCCTCGCACTTGTAGATTTTCTGATCGATGCTACCGCACTACCATATAGGCATCATCCTACTTACGGGGACTACACATCATAGAAGAATAGCTCCTATCCCAAGAGAGTCAATGGTGTTTTCACCACACTGCTCTTCTTCGCGTCCACCGTCACCCGTATATGTTCCAGCATCTCTTATTCTAGCTAAGGCCATGAAGGCCGCATCGGGGGAGAAGAGGACCGTTGGTGATCTGACTATGGCCGCGAGTTCCCATCCTATCTACACCACCTACTGTGGTTAGTCCAAGCTCTTCTGCTTGACCTTCTTCTCCAGTAGTGGTGAAGAAGGAGTGGCGTCCTCGAAGCATAGTAGTTGTCCCTTCACCACTACCACCACCACCACCACCACCACCACCACCACCACCACCACAGTAGGATATAGAGATGGTTGCAGTAATTTTTGAATGAGAGGGTGACAGTTCAGCCACACTTATGATGATAGATCCTCCTAGGAGTGCCACTCCATAGATTCTGACATGAGCATATTTTTTTTTCCGAGTATAACCCTCCGTGGTTAACTCCCGAAGAGAGGTCCAATGCCTCACAGTACATGATAGTGATCCCACCACCAATCAACCTAGATCATTTGTGCCTGTTTAGATAGACCATTCTCTAGATGATATTGCAGTCAATTATCTCATGGAGAAGAAGGAGATCATAGGATATGATTGGTCTGATGAGGAGAAAGTCGGCTTTGATCCCAATGAGGATAATCTATTGGAAGATTCAATAGGGGTTCACATGTTAGATACCTAGGGTTCTCTCCTTTGTGAGTAGTAGACTATGGAAGGTGTTGATGCTAAGCAAGAAGACATAGCCAATCGGCCAAACACCTACAACATCAATTAAAATAGAAAGATGAACAAATAGATAGGGTGGAGAAGAGGCTCCAAGATTTTCTAGCAGCTGTCTTAACACTTCAAAACCAAGTCCCAGTAGTTTATCCTACTATAGTTGAGACCAATTAGCCAGAGTTGGTGCATGTCTTGGATCCAGCCAAGACTTTATCTCCAATAGAGCAGGGTAGCACCAGGTTGTATAGGAAGGTAGTGGATAGTACCTCCAAACAGAAAAAATACATCAAAACCATGGTTGAGCAGCAGGTAAGAGAAGCGTTGGGTCAAGCCCAAGGAGGATCATCAGTTATAAAGAGTAGACCCTAACCAGAGGAATTTGATGCCATCTAGTATCTTAAGGGTTTCCTGCCACCTACTTTCAAGAGCTTCGATGGTAGTGGGAACTCGAGCAAAATTTCAGCTTATGCTGGCGTGATGTTTTACTTTTCCATCTTCGTGGTTTAGCATAGCCTTTGATTAGTACACTAAACTTTCCAATAGTTTAGTGAAGACTTTTGCTGAGTTGGAGAAACTCTTTATCAAGAGGTTTGTTGGAGCTCAATAAAGGGTGACTGTAGGCGATCTCGTTGTGGCTCAACAAAACCCTGATGAGTCTCTCATTGATTACTTTCTCAAATGGCATAATTTGAGTATGAAATGTAAATCTCAATTGTGTGAACAACATGTTATCGGGATTCTGCTTAAGAATATTCATGACCCGATCACCTGCATGCTCAAAGGTTTCACCATCAAAACTTTTGAGAAATTAATCAACAAGGCATGTAGCTTGCAAGGAGAAGCCAAACAATCACCTTTTCTAGACCAATTAATAAAGAAGAAGCCATAGAAAGCTTTTGAGAAAAAGCCCAGGGTAGTGATAGCAGTAGATAAGGGGAAATAGTCGGCCAGAGAGTAGTTTAAAAGATCTCATGCTCCATAGCCATCACTTCCACCCCCTCTACCACCATCGAGGCAGCCCTACTGGCCGCCACAATAGCCTCCACGGCCTGCACTGCCTCCTCCTCAGCCATATCATCAACAACAGCAGTACACATACCCACCGCTAGGTAGCTATGGTCCACCTACTCATCTGGATAAACTTAACAAGCCTTATACATTTAAGAGGAGGGTAATCAGGAAGATCTTTAAGAAGCCTAATTTTTAGCTACCCAAACCTAAGTGATTGGAGGAAGTGGGCAAAAGCAATGATCCTAACTTTTGCCCTTACAACCATATGTTAGGTCATGTTTTAGAAGATTGCTTCACATTTAAGGACTGGCTTGAACATAACTTCAAGACCGATGCTATAGTCATCCCGAAGGAATATCTTGTGGAACAACCATCCAGTTCCATTAGGGTAATCCTTGGGGATACTTAAGATCATTCTAAAACTAAAGAAGGTTGGGATATCTCTTTATCCAAAACCTCTAAGAAAGTTGTATTAAAAATCAAGAAACTCTCCTTGAGGGTGCCTGAGCTAGCTCAAACCTCTAACATTAAGGAAGGTTTGCAAGTTGCTAGAGCCAACTCAGGGAAAGGGGGAGTTCAACAGCAGTAACATGTGCCAGCCTGGGATAATCCAGTTGTGCAACCACCGACCGAGTCCAACCTCTAGTCCACCATTGCAGCTACTACATCAGCGACATCCTCTACTTCTGCTAGCTCTTCTTCTTCTAGTAGACATTGTGTATCGGTGGATGAGGGCATCAAATCCCTCACCCCTCTTACTTTACTTAATTTCTACTATGTACCTCCTATCAAATCCAAGAAATTGAAGAATAAAGCTAGCTTGAATTATATCTGTGTCACTTCTGATGGGTTATCTAAATCTATTCCTAATGATAACTCTTCAAGTCTAAGGTTTAGGGTTCAATCTTCCTCTTTCTAATTAAGAGTTGGATTTTCCTACTTTGAATACTACAGATTTGCCTCTTGAGATAGACTTGGAATCATCCAATTTCAAGGGTCCCATAAGAGAAGCTATAGGTGAGCTTAATGTGCAGGTAGAATCTTCCATTACCCTGGCACAAGAGATCACCGAAATCAGCCTCCATAGTGGCAAGGTTCTATCTCCTAGGGTAGCACCTCAAGATAGAGGGAAACAAGTCATTGGTTTAGAAGATCGAGAAGCCCCTCCATAGGATGCTCCACCCTTGGATATGCTTATGGAGGATCAGCCCAAGGTGTTCTATAATGTCCTCTCTCACCAAAGAAAATTGCCATCTAAGCTAAGCATATACGATACCCTTGTCTTGTCCAAAGAGATGGGGGAATCATTAATCAAGACTCTTTTTGATCCTGAGATATGCTTAGCTCAGCTGACCGCTATTAGAGAGGAGACACATTATTTGAGAGAAGCCTAGAAGATCACTTTCACAGATGAAGACCTTCTTCTAGGGGACATGGAGCATAACCATCCCCTCTACATTATAGTGGACATGGGTAGATTCAGACTTACCAGAGTTCTCATTGATCCAGGTGCATCGGTGAACATTATGAGTCTAAAGACCCTTGCCTATTTAAGGATCGACATCTCCACACTCTGAGGAGATCAGATGATGTTGAGAGGATTCAATGAATAAGGCGAGCAAGATTTAGGTTCCATAGTGTTACCTTTGGAGATAGTTGACTGGAAGACTGAAGCCAAGTTTTATATCATTGATTCAAATACTTCATTCCTCGCTTTGCTCAGTAGCCCTTGGATACACCAGAATAAGATGATTCCATCCTCCCTCCATCATTGCATTAAGTTCAGGAAAGATGAGATTGAGTACTATGTCAAAGGAGATGAAAAATTATTTTCAGTTAGAGAGGTTGAGATATATGAGGGTGCGACCTACTATCTTTCTCAAAACACCTTTTCTCTTGAACTTGGGAAAAATTCAAATTTAAAAGAAAAAGAAAATGAAGAAAAATAAAAAAAAGAAAGATAAAATAAAAATGAAAACCCAAGTGAACAAGATAGAGAAATTGAAAAAGAAATAGAGCCATATCACATTCCATCCATAGTTCATTCCATCATATGGACATGTGGGTAGGATGACTCAACCTCCACCAGGCAGAGGTAGAGGCATAAATAAAGGTAGTTCCAGAGGTAGAAGACCCTCTGGTTGGCCATCAGCTAACAGGGGTTATGTTCGAGTTCATAGGAGTACCCTTACTATTCACATAGACTTGGAATCCAGCTCAAAGGATGAGTCTAATGTGATTAGCATACAAGCCAACCCCTCTTAGCATGTTTCATTGGATGTGACACTTGAGCCAGACAATGATGAAGATCGAGCCTCCAAATAAAGTAAAGTATTCAAATCAAATGTATGTAAAACTATCATGCAACAGTTAAGAATCTTAGCTCTAACCTCACTTTTATCTCAAAAAGTTGAAGGTTTAGTAGTTAAGTAAGCCCCTCAGTCTTCCAGGGATGTCAAGCCGAAGAGATTCTTTTTGGGATCATCATCCTCAAGTTCTGAAGTTAATGTAGAACTTAAGAATAATTCATATAAAGAATTAATGGAATTACCTTTTGATTGGTACTCGCCTTCTGTTATTAATCTTGCAAAGAAGGGTTTGATTCCTTATTCATGGTTTAAGCACAGGTCGGAGTACTTTGAAATGCTATGGAACATCATAGGCAGGGATGCATAATCAAGATCAGGACTAGGATTCGGTATAGTGGGTCCAGTCGATGACAATGATTACTGCTTAGTTGTCACTAACCATCTGGAGTCTGATAGATTCTTTTCACACAAAACTAACTCTTATGAGGATGTGTGTTTAGAAACTTTAGATGATCCATATGATCTACAAATCAAAGATGCACTACCAAAATTTGAAGAGGAGATCCATTCAATAATTGACAAGCTTAAAGAAATCAACCTTAGGTTAGAAGTAAATCCACGCTCGACATACATCAATTCGTTGCTGAATGAAGAAGAAACCAATGACTAAGTTAGGCTATTGACTGAGTTTAAGGATTGCTTTGCATGGAGTTATGAAGAGATGCCCGGATTATTTCCTGATGTAGCAGTTCATAAACTAGTAATAGATCATAGTGCTAACCCTATCAAGCAAGCTCCTAGATGCATGCAATTAGAAATCAAACAATAAATCATTTTTGAAGTCAAGAAATTGATCGATGCTGGTTTCATCAGGGAAGAAAAATACCCCATGTGGTTAGCTAGTGTCATCCCAATTAAGAAGAAGAATGGTCAAATTCACATATGCATCAATTTTAGGGACTTAGATAAGGCATGTCCTAAGGATGAGTTTCTTCTTCTTATGCTAGAATTATTGGTGGACATTGCCTCATCTCATGCAATTTTCTTCTTTATGGATGGGTCATCTAGCTACAACCAAATCAATATGGCCCCCAAGGATGAAAGAAACACTACTTTTTAATCCCCGATCGGAATCTATTGTTATAAGGTCACACCTTTCGGCCTTAAAAATGCTGGTGCTACATATCAACGGGCCATGACTCAAATCGTCAACAAACTCATCCATCATCAGGTTGATTTCTACGTTGATGATCTAGTAGTCAAGAGTAAAGAAAAGGAAGACTATCTCTTTGGCTTGAGAGTAGTTTTCAAAAGGTTAAGATAATATAACCTCAAAATGAATCTCCTGAAGTGTGCATTAAGAGTAGCTTCAGGAAAATTCTTTGGGTTTGTTGTATGACACCGGAGAATAGAAATAGATCCAGAAAAGATCAAAGTTATCTTAGAAATGCACCTCCTAAGAGTTTAACTGAACTCATATCTTTTCAAGGACGGTTGGCATATCTAAGATGCTTTATTTCCAACTTATCGGGGAGATTCAATTCTCAACACTTGTCAAAAAGGATGCCAAGTTCAAGTCGGATGACAAGTGTCAGCATGCCTTTGAAGATATCAAGCAGTATTTGGTGAAGCCGTTAGATCTAGCAACCCCTATCCCGGGCAGGCCAATCATCCTCTACACTACTGCATTGGATGACTCTCTCAATGCTTTGTTGGCCCAAGCCAACGATGAAGGGAAGGATAGTGCTCTCTACTACCCTAGCCGTCATCTTATTCCTGTTGAAGTGAACTATCCACCTATTGAGAAACATTGCCTAGGTTTTATCTTTGCCTCCCAAAAGCGCGACACTATATGCTTTCTCATAACGTGAACTTGATTTCCAAAACCAATCCACTGCAGTATCTCATGACATGGCTAATGCTATTTGGACGTTTGGCATGATTGATCATGATTCTCTTGCCGTTTGATATCACATTTATACCCCTCCGTGCAGTAAAAGGACAAGCACTAGCATATTTCTTAGCAGCACAACCACTTTTTACTGATTCTCCGCTTAGTGATGATCTCCCTAATGAGCAAATCATGAAGTTAAGGGAGGTTGATAACTGCTGATGGGAGTCGTATTTTGATGGTGCAACTTCTTTTCATAAAAGATAAGCACCATGATCTACTCTTCCAAGAAAGGCAGGGGTAGAAATAGTTCTTTTAACTCCAGATCGTGATGTGATGAGATTCTCATACTATATTTTCAATCCTCGCACCAATGAAGCTGAGTATGAGGTTTTGATTGTCAGTCTGGAGTTAGCTATCACAGTGTGTGTCAAGAGCATCAATATCTTCGGAGATTCTTAGTTGGTCATCAACCAGATTGCTGGGTCCTACAAGGTTATCAAACCTAAACTTTATCATTACCATGAGTATACCATAAAGCTGTTTGCCCAAATCCCTGAAGTCATCATCTACAAGGTTCCTCAAGTAAAGAACACAGTAGTAGATGCTTTGGCCAAACTTGCCAAAGAATTGACATGTCCGGAAGATGAGTCCGTTCAAATAAGGGTCCAAAATAGACAAATCCTATCTCTTATTGATGCTGAACTCATCTAGAGACTTTCTCTTGAAGAGGAGGTTGCCGTTGCTTGTGAGGACAAGGAGCTGGATTAGAGGCAACCATTCATAGACTATTTGAACACTGGCAAACTACCTCAAGAAAAGTCATAAGCCCATCAGGTGAAATAGAGAGCTTTCTCTATGCTCTCGTTGATGGCACCCTGTATCGACGATCCTTTGATCAAATGTGGTTACATTGTTTAGATAAACCCAAAGCCTGTGGCATTGTAACCGAGGTACATTCAGGTTTATGAGGAGCACATCAATCTAGTCCAAAGATAAAGATGAAGATCAAAAGATTAGGATACTACTGGCCTTCGATGATTACAGACTGCATGGATGTAGCTAGGAGATGCCATCAATGTCAAGTATACGGTGTGGTCTTACATTAACCACCCAACATCCTACACCTTACATTGGCTTCCTGCATGTGTACCAAAGATTGTTCCCTTACTGTACATGGAAAAGTAAAGTAGAGTTTATTTTAAATCGGGTTCATTAAGTTTCCTATGAGGCAAGCCCCCATAGTTAATTACATTATAAGGAGTGAGATCCCTTAGGAATACTCTCGATTAAGGTAAATAATTATTGTCTCCAAAGATTTCAATAGGTAGGGCTATCAATCGATTATTTTATTTTAGAAGATCAAATGGGATTGATCAAAGAGAGGGAGTTATTATTAAAGCCAAACGAAGATAAGTAGGAGATGTTCATGATGCTAGGAAACCCAACGAGCATCTCAAACTATCCTATGATTAGGCTTTATATTTTTGAAATTGAATTATTCATTTGAGTTGACTTTTTATTAGAAGTTTAAGGCTTATGATTCCACAACAGAAGATTATGGAAATATCTAAGAGGTGAGGATTTAAGCTTATGACCCATAGAAGGTAGAAGCAACCTCAAAACCTAAATCTAGGGAGTTTTGGCGAGGGCCAAAAGCACGAGCTAAATCTAAGGTGAAAAATGGGTATTTGGTTTGCCTCCGCAAGAGAAGATAAACCATCCGACTGCTTGGATTTACAACTGTCTGGGGGGTGGCCGCCAACTAACTCTTCTTATGGTTTTAAATTCATGTAGGCAAGTCATATGCTTTATGCAAGATAGCTAGGCTGTTATTTATTTGGAAAGAGACTAGGTCCGTAGACTCACTCCCTAAAGAGACTAGATCATGTAAAATAAATGCTTCAAATGACCTAAATCTAATGCAAATTATATTACATGTTATTTTTATTTTTGGACAATCATTTGACTCAGGCTTATAGGATTCATATGTCTAATGCATGATAAGTAAGATAATTAGCCAAAATCAGTGAGAAGGGAGGAGGTGTGTTTCCACCATGGCTCTCAAAGGTCAAGCCAAGTTTCTCTAGTAATGGTGGATGCCCTCCAATCAAGAGTGAAAATAATATACATTTGTGCATGATGTTATAAAAGAAATACACATTCAGCTAAGGGATTGCTAATTCTTTTATCTTGATTTTTAGCTTAAGCTTTAGATGAGGTTATGAATTCTTTATTTTAGTTTGAATTGATTAATTTGGTAGAAGATTTATATTTTCCTAAGAGCCTAATCCACATCCAGGCCATACATCAAGTAAGGAAGAAACTAGGAAAAGGATGCCATCTTTATGCACAAGCTAAACAAATAATCAATCAATTTATAAAGCTAACACAAAAGAATATGAGACCATTTGTGGTCACGCACCATCGCACAAACCCAAAAATAAATTGGATAGTCGAGCTCTACCCTTATACAACCCAGATTACAAATGAGTTAAGTACAATTAAGTAAGGAATTTATTGTTATGGGGGTCTTCAAGCTTCATTTCTTCATTATTCTTTTCTTCTTTCTTCTTCTTTTCTCCTTTCTTCTTTGGTTCCTTCTTTTGGATGGTTGGAAGGTGGTTGCTCCAAAGGATTCACATGGTACATAAGATTTAATCTTATGACCAATGCTTATCCTAATCCTCATAATAATCATTCCAAAATTCTAATTACAAAAATTACATGAAAAGGAAAAGTAAATCTATCTAACACTTACAAAATAGAGATTAGCTAAACAAACCACACAAATACCAAGCATGTATATTGGACTTATCATCCCACATATGGGTGACTAAGTCCATCTGGCCTATTAGATTATGCTTAGGGGTATAAGCACCTACACAACAAAAGTATTTATATTTTTAAAATCCCTTAAGCACAATCCCCTGCAGAAAATAATGATTAGACTAAAGCATCCTATTATTCATTCTATGCACATTCACCCAAACATCCAGACTAAAATATATATCATAAAATAAAAGCAAACATCAAATCATGCACCGCCCTAACCTAAAGCTAGAAGTGGTGACTTAGTCTAAATATGTGTGATTTAGAAAGTTTGTGTGGTATGCTTAACTATGGCTTTAGGATTTGTATTTTCCAAATGTGACAGTGTTCAACATTGAGGATGGTTTTTTTTTAAGTTATTTTACCGATTTGGGTTGATTTTATTTTATATTTTTATTTGGTTTGAATGAATCATTCAATTAATTACTATGTTCTAAAGAGAGATAAAAGAGAAGAGAACTTCTCTTTCTTTTCCTACCTTAAGTAATTTCTAAAATGGATTTATGTTTAGTTTAGTTTAGTGATTGTTCTACTATGTGTTTTAATTAATCCTACGTTTAGATCAATTATAAATAAACCTATTAAAAAAAGGTATTTTAAGATTAAGTAAAGTGAACTAAAGTCACAAAGCATACATGCATATGAATGAATCCTAAGCATATCTATGCATACAAATGAGAATGTTTAGTACATTTTATAATGAATGCTAAGTAGTTTACTTAAGAATATTTGAATGCTTATGATGCATGATTTTCATTAAGTAGAAAAGGGGTTTCTTATCCAATTTTCACATGCACACATGAATGTATGAAAGGAATAAGTGAGTATGACACCATTGTTAACCAGGGGTGTAAGGTACAAGACCTACTTAGGGCTACTTAAAGCCTCGCAACCCCGAGGTTGTCCAAACTAATATATCACTTTCCTTAAATACAAGTATATGTACAAAAGAAATAAATGGAAAAGAAAGATGCAAAAGTTTGTACTTGATTGTTTATTTTATTTATGCAATTTATATGTACAAGTGTAGATATCCTTCTTAAGTAATAGCATAGGAATGAATAAGAAATGGAATTAGGCAAGTGTTCAGTTCTTTTCAAATGAACTAAATACTTTACCAAATCCTATTCAAAACTATACTAAAAGAGGGGAGAAGGAAAACTACACTAAGCACATCCTTATATTTTACTCACATGTTGACCTTATAAATGAAAAAAAAAATTAAGTAACACACTTTCAGTTTTGATAGTTGATTCATATGTTTTGAAAACAATTTGGATTTAATAGTGATAATAGCCATTCATATTTCTATTTTAGCCAAAACATGCAATTTGACATAAAAAAGCATTTCACTTTCATTTTGATTTTTGAAAAGAATGAATGCATGAAATTCATATGACTTACACATTTGTCATGTTGGGAAGGAACTAAAATGTTGAAAGCATGTAAACACATTCACCCTAATTAATTCCTAAAGACAACCTTATGAAATAAGAAAGCTTAAAGCAAATCAAATTATTTTTTTAAGAAGGTTTGGTTTGGTTTAATTTAAAAGTATGAGATGAGTTTGCTGTTCTTAACCCATTCCCACATGTGTATGATATTTAAGTTCAATTTTTAGATGATTAGATCCATTTTATCTTTTGATTAGGTTAAGGTGTGAATCAAGTGCATTAATTACCCATTACCTATACCACCTTAGTATATTTAATCAAATAATTATGAGCCAATGAGATGACATAAATCCTCATAAAGAATTTAAATTTGAAATGCACCTAGGAAGAAAAGGCCTATTGTAATTTGGCTCATGATTAATGATTAATTAAACTAAGGGATTTGAACTTAAGTAATTTCATAACCCCTCTCACACATGTGAGTTGGGTTTTGATTTTCTTAATGTACTTAAGCTCTTGAACACCTAAGCATCTATCCAAGATAGATTAATTAAGTTTTGGAAGGTTTTAGAATTTTATGAAATTAATTAAAGGGGTAATTAGTGAATTAACCCTTAATTAAGGATGGATTAAGGAATAAAAAGGTGTTTAGAGAATATCTTAAGGAAAGAATCCCAAAATTGTTCTCTAAATGTCTCATTCACTTAATCAAAAGTTAATTGACTCAATCACAGGATTAAACCACTAATTACACTCTTAATTAAGCTTAATTACTTTAAGGTAGTAATTAAGGAATGAACTAACAATTTCCATGATTAAGCTACCAATAAATCTCAAACAAATTAGGGGAGGCAGGAGTCATTCCACCAATCAAGCACAAAAAGTTTGGGATTAATCAGAGAAGTAATTAAAGGGTAATTAGGAAATTAACATTCCCAATAAAAATCAAATTTAGATAAAAATATTATTGAAAATCCATTAAAATTAATTTTAGAATATTCTATATTTAATTATCTTTCATATGCAATTTATTTTATATTTTTCTAATTTTTCTACACTTAGATATAAATTTTAGAAGATTTGGTGATTAATTAGCAAATATTTAATCCCTAATTATGTTATTAATCTCATTGGTGCCACGTGTGCCGCTGACGTGGCATGCACTTTACATGTTGTGCGATGGGATTGGGTATTTACATCATTAAATCAGACGGCGGGCACATGCTTTTCGCCTATCCATCAAGGATCGGACGGCTAAGATTAAAGCTGCGGATCTCAAGGAGGAAAATATGGATATTACACATTTTAATCTTGGCAGTCCATCCAAAATGCACGGATGGACGGCCAGAGATCCATCACTGCTGCTCTTTGTGAGCCATGGAGACCGTCCATGTTTGAAGTGTTGATTCAAGCTCGATTCAGCTCAGATTGGGATGAAACTCAACCCACACCATCAACATGCAACTTAGATCACATATAATGGCTAAGATTCTATGGGATTAACATTCACTTCACAAAGATCCAAACCATAGGTAGATTAAGCCCAGAAAATGGCTAACCTCACCGGAGGTGATCACACGCCGATTCCTTGGAGCTATCAGAAGAAGCTTTCAAATTGAGGATGTTCTATGGACCAACTCTTGCCTTGAGCTTGATCTCAAGATGGCTTCGCCTACCTTAGAAACTTAGGAAAGAGCTTGGGTGAGTTCGATCCAAGGAGTAAAAGGGAATTGCACTAGTTTTGAGTGTGGAGTGAATTTGGTTTTTGATGGAGCTCCCTGATTTTTCAGACTATGAAAATCAAGAAGATGAAATTTTATATCACTCTAGGAAGCTTGATGAGGCTGAGAAATTGCTTCTTTGACTTCCTTATGTTCAATCAAATTGAGGAATGTCTAGTTTGAATTGAATTAGGGGGAGTATATCTCCCCCTTTGGAAATCGACTGAACAAGAGCTTATCATTTTTGATCAATTGCCCTGATTTAGTGGGTTTGTTATGCTATAAGTCAATTTGCAGGAGAGTGGAATGGTGAACTCCCATGTGCTCAAAATAAGTGGAGGCGATTCATGTGGCCATTTCAAGGTTTGGCCATTGGGCTGGGTTGGGCTGACCCAAACCTATTGGGTTGGGTGCACTACACTCCTTAGTGTTCACTTGATCCACTAAGAGAGTGCCAAGTGGGTATGAAGAGGATTTGACCAAATTGCAAGTGGAATTGACCAAAATTTACTCTATGGCCTAGGGGTAAAATAGCCATTTGACCTTGATTTTAGTTTGGGTATATTTGGTATGATGAGAAAATAGGTTTGGCCAAGTTTCATTGAATTTGGAGTTTGTTTGATGTGATTTGGCTCATGTAGACCCATTTAGGTCAAAATGGGTCAACTTGGGTCAAGTTGACCAAGTGATCAAATTGGGTCAAACTGAGAGTTGGGTCAAGTTCATATGATCATTTGAAATGTTTTGGTAGCTTTGATTTGATTCAATTTGGTTTAGATTTGAATTTGGTTCATATGACTTCATTTAGGTCAAATGGGTCAAGTTGATCAATTTGACCCATTAACCTATTTGAGCTAGGTAATGGGAAGGTTTAGGTTTGGTTGGTCATATGAAGTGGATTAGTATCTTTGATTCCAATCAATTTTGGTTAAGTTTGAATTTGGCTCAATATGACCCTTTAGGTCAAGTTGGGTTCAAGGTCAATTGGGCTAGGTTAGGTTTAGTTGGCCAATTGAGGCTTTGGTCACAAGTGATTTAGAATGAACTTGACCTATTGGTTTCAATTAATTTGGCTTAGATCAAGTTTTGACATATTTTGACTTTTTAGGTCAAGTTGGGTCAACTTGGGTTAAGTGGCCATTGGGCTAGGTTTGACTTAAATGTTGACTTGGTCAAGTTCAAACATAGTTCATGAATGAACTTAGATTAATAGTTTCAATGAATTTGGCATATAGAGGATTTTGGCTATGTTAGGTTTTATTTTGGCTAAGTGTTGACTTGGTTTGACTTTGACTTGGTTTGACCCAATTTGATTGGTTGATCATCCCATGATGATTGTTGATCATGATGAGAGGCATATGTGTGATTGATTCAATCCAATTTAGTTAGGATTAGAATTTGGCTCATAAGGGTACTTTAGATCACTTTGAGCCAAGTGAGCCTAAGTGGGTCAAATGTCTTGGTCAAAGCTTGATTTGAGTTTGATTGAACTTGTTTATGGAATTATGATTGAAATATAAATCCATTTGCAAGTGGTTTGAAGTCAAATGAGTTTTAATTCATTTGACAATTTCATATTCAAAGGAAGAACATGAATGGATTTGGGGTTTAATTTTTGAATTGAATTTTGGTTTAGTGATTGAAGTTTGTATTTATATTTGGATTCATGATTGTAAGGTTGATTGAATCATGAAGGAAAATCAAGAGTTTGGCTTGATTTGAAATTGATTTGCCAAGTTCAAGATTTTGACTTGAAAGGCTTAGGTTGGATTTTGAATGAGTTTGAGTTTAATTTTTGGAAGTGGTTTTGATTGTTTGAATTTATATTTCATTTATATATGTGAATATAAATGAGGATATAAATGGTTTAAGAGAAAATTAAGAAACTTAGAAAAGATTTGGAATTTTTGAATTTGGTTTGATTGATTTGAATTTATATTTCATTTATATATGTGAATATAAACAATGATATAAATGAGTTATGAGAAAATCCCATGAATTTGAATTGATTTAAACATGATTTAGGCTAAGTATTTAAGAGGGAAATTAAGGACTTAAGAAGGATTTTAAGTTTGGAATTTTATTTTTGGATTTGATTTGATTGATTTGTATTTATATTTAATTTATATATGTGAATATAAATGAGAATATAAATAAGTTATGAGAAAATATCATGAGTTTGAATTGGTTTGAATTTGATCTTGGCTAGGTCCCTAAGAAGGAAATTAAAGACTTAGAAAAGATTTTGAATTTGGAGTTTAAAATTTTGAATTTGGTTTCAATCATGGATTTCAATCATGGGGTATTGATTTGAGTTCGGAGAAAATCAAATAAGGCTGATTTGGAGTTTGACTTGAAGGAAGGAAGGAAGGAAGGTGAGGAGTGGTTCAAGCTAAGGGTAGGCAAATTTTTCTGACACCCCTATGGCATGACCTATTCCTATGGCTAACTCTTCTAAGTCTTTAGGACTAAGTTATGTGTTCAGCTAATCACTAAATGTGTCTTAGGACTAAGGATCTCTTAAAGTCTAAGAGGACTCATATGTCTAAGATGGATTGAGAGCTCATTCTAAAAATGACATCAACAAAGTGATTGAAGTTTGTATTTATATTTGGATTCATGATTGAAGGATTGATTAAATCATGAAGAAAATCAAGAGTTTGGATTGTTTTGAAGTTGATTTGGCTAAGTTCAAGAATTTGACTTGAAAGGCTTAGGTTAGATTTTGATTGAATTTGAGTTTTATTTTTGGAGTTGGTTTTGGTTGATTGAATTTATATTTTATTTATATATGTCAATATAAATGAGAATATAATTGGGTCATTAGAAAATTTCATGAGTTTGAAGTGATTTGAACATGATATAGGCTAAGTCCTTAAGAGAAAATCAAGGTGACTTAGGAAAGATTTGTGAATTGAACTTGAATTTTGGATTTAGTTTCATTGATTTGAGTTTATATTTCATTTATATATGTGAATATAAAATGAGAATATAAATGGTTTGTGAGGAAATTTCATGAATTTGAATTGATTTGGAGATGATTTAGGCTAAGTCCTTAAGAGGGAATTAAGGACTTAAGAAGGATTTTGGAATTTGGAATATCATTTATGGATTTAAATCATGGGTTTCAATCATGGATTTCAATTATGTGGCATTGATTTGAGTTTATAGAAAATCAATTAGGCTAGAATTGATTTAGGTTTCATGTTGATTTGATTTGGAGTTTGACTTGAAGGAAGGAAGTAAAGAATGTGGTTCAAGCTATAGGGTAGGCAAATTTTTCTAACACTCCTAAGGCATGACCTATTCCTATGGCTAACTCTTCTAAGTCGGTTAAGTGTCCACCTAATCTCTAGATGTGTCTTAAGACTAAGGATCCTTTAAAATCTAAGAGAAGTCCAATGTCTAAGATGAAGGGTTGAGAACTCATTCTAAAAATGAGGTCAACAAGAAGCGCTAATAGTGTGGTGTGGCGAGAGGAACACATAGGTGTTGAAAATGATCAAGAACACCGAACGATCACAAGCACTAACAGAGACAATCTACTTCTAATCCGAGGTGTAGAAGGAATCGAGAACTTAGTGCAATGTGGCTTTACTTTTGTCAAGGATAAAAGAGAGGGAAGGATGGATCCACTAGGAATAGAGTATGTGAACCTTCCACTAGGGAAGCAGGTTCAAGTCATCCACAAGAGGATGAGAGGTTTGATTTGATTTCAGTCTCTCTGGGGAGAAGTTTTATTTGATTAATTGAGTTCCACTGGGGAAGAGGGTTGAAGTGTTTCAATTTTATAGATGGACCTGTTGGTTTACGATGGACTGCACTGAGTAGGAGCCATATAGGCTTAGAACAAATTTATATTTACCATTCCAAAGGGGTAGTCTACTAAACACATAGTAGGACTAGCCAACCAAAGGGATGCCTTCAGTATGCAATAACTATACTAGAAAGAAAGCATAGTAGACTTACATCCTCCAAGGTAGGGACCAGTTGCTGGGATAATCCATTGACATGGCAACAGATTGAACCCAACCTAGAGCTGACTAATGGGTGAATGCCGCAGGGGGACTTAGATTAACTCAAAGATAGTCAGAATAAATTTCATTTTTAGATTTTAATTGATGGATTTTGTTGGTTTGCAATGGATCACACTGAGAAGGAGCTAATATCATCCTAGGCCTATCTTAGATTTACTGAACCAAAGGGAGTATCTTCTCGCCCGATGGGAGAACTATTCGACCAAAGAAGTATCTTTTTATTTGCAATGATCAATTGAAGGGGAGAAAGCTCAGGGGCTCACATCTACTACTACAAAAGACCACTGGGGTGATTGATTGCTTTGGGCAACAAATCAAACCCGACCTAAGGCTGCCCGTCGGTTTACGACAGTCATGCTAGAAAGAATGCGTCATAGTCTTATAACTTCTAAAGAGGAATGTCCATCGAGGTAACCTATTTTTAATCAAAATAGATTGAACCTGACCTAAGGGTGACTATGGGTGAGTCTTTGTCTCAACTGGTAGTCGGGTCTATAAGGAGTTCTCCTTGCCTAAAGATAGGATGGATATAGGAAAAGGAGTCCTTTGGGGGCTTGAATTTCTAATCCACAAGCGAATTAATTTGCTTATTTTATTTAGTTTGTTTATCATGGACCTTGTTGGTTTGCGAGGGATCAGATTGAGAAGGAGCTTATATCAGCCTAGACCTATCTCAGTTCTTGAATGAAGAATTTGTATCTCACAAATTCTCTCTGAGGGTGGCTACTAGGGAAGGGGGACTATCCAATCTAAGAGTAACCCGGGTAGTGTCTAAATGGGGTCGCAAAGGTCATGGTCTAAATAGAGTGCCCACAGGGGATAGGGCCGCTAAGGGCTTAATCCAAAACCCTAAAGAAGATGACATGACTAGTCATATATTAAATATGTATTCGGTGGCCAACTCAAGGAGAAATCGCAAGGACTCACATTTTCCAAGAGTGGTGTATCCACTGGGTGATTTAATGTCAGCATAGTGAACATAAACCAACCTAAAGTGCCCATCAGTTTGCAACAACCAGCCTAGGCGTGGAATCACATCCTTTTATAGCGAAATTGATTGCTGGGATAATCTATCTTCAGCTCGACAGGTGTTATCTGACCTAGGGAGACTACTGAGTGAATGCCACTGGGGGACTTATCCTAAATCTCAAATATACTCAATATAATTAGATCATGATGATTAGTTCAAGAAGAAAGCTCAAAGACTCACATCTCCTTAAAAAAATTAACATGAGGCAGCTTACTGGCTGGGCAGTGAAGTCTACCATACTAACAAGGTGTTTGTTGGTTTGCAATGGTCAAGTTAGGAAGAAAGCGTAGGGACTCACATCTTCCAAAATAAGGAATCGCTGGGGCGACATACTAGAGAGTTAGTATGTAGACCTGACTTAGAGCAGCAAATGAGTGAGTGCCACAGGCTTGCTCCCACATCAGAATAGCTTGAGATAAAAGATTTGTATTTGTGCATGTGTTAAAAATGGAATAGGATGCTTTTCGAGACTCTTACACCTACCTTAAAATACACTTGAGGATTTTGATGAAATGGTGCCACGGATGGCAACCGGGAATTCCCACTAAGAAAGGATGCCACTTAGGTTCTCTCACACTTAATAATTGAGCTAATCAAAATAGGATGCCTCTCAGGTTCTCTCACACATATTCTAGTGGAGTTTGGGAATGTGTTCGTGTTGTGAAAGAGGGATAGGATGCCACAGGGGGGCTCTTATAGCTACCCTAAACACGTCACGATAGATTTGCATGATAAGCAAACAACACTTCGAAAGAAGAAAATATTTTGATGAAATAGAATAAGATTTTTGTTGATTGATATAATTATTTTCAAATGCAATTTTTATGGGCAATATTTTTTCAAATAGAGCCCATTAATTTGAAGCATCGGGTGTTCCCCTTTATAATCAATGAGATGATAAGATCCTCCTTGGCAGGCCTTCTCTATAACATAGGGGCCATCCTAAGTGGGTTCAAACTTGCCTCCTATCTTTTGATGGGCAACAATTGGTCTCCTTAGAACTAACACAAGTTCTCCTACTCAGAAAGACCTAGGGTGGATCAACTTATTCTGAGCTTGATTCATTTTATCCTTGTACAACTCGAGATTCTAGCACGCTCGTAGGCGATTCTTCTCCAAACCTTCGAGCTCTTCTAACCGTAACTTTGCATTCTGCTTTGTAGTGATTTTACTACCCAATGCTATCCTTAGTGATGGGAGTTGAGCTTCTAAAGGTAGAATGACTTCGGACCCATACACTAAGAAAAATTGGGTAGATTGAGTTGGAGTTCGATATGTGGTGCAATAGGCACACAAGGCTTCAACCAACCACTCATTCCACTATCATTTGTTGTCATCAAAAGTTTTATGTAGTATTTGAATGTGAGTTTTATTGAATACTTTCGCTAGACCATTTGTTCTAGGGTAGTAGATGGTGGAGTATCTCCAATATATACCATATCTTCGGCAAAAGTTGATCTCTACTTTTAATGCGGTACTCATTATATATCGGCATATATACATATGATATGATTTTTGAAGAATTGAAGCACATGCTAAGCTGTGACCTCTCTGAGTGGGATGGCTTCTGCCCACTTGGAAAAGTAGCTGGTGTCAGCTAAGATGAACCGATGACCCTTGGAAAAGGAGGATAGATCGGACCCACAATGTCGGTACCCCAAAGGGACTGGCCAACCAAAGGGGTAGTCTATTAAACACGTAGTAGGACTGGACAACCAAAGGGTTTCCTTTCGATACGTAGCAGCTGTACTAGGAAGAAAGTGTAGAAGACTTATATCCTCTATAGTTGGGACCAGTTGCTAGAGTAATCTATTAAGATAAATTGAACCCTGACTATTGAGTGAATGCATTTGGGGACTTAGAGGATAGATCAAGATTAATTTCATTTTTAGATTTATTTTGATGGATTCCATTGGATCGATGAGAAGAAGCTTATATTAGCCTAGACCTATTGACCTCATTCTTGAACAAGAGTAGCTTCCCGACCGATGGGAGAACTATCCAACCAAAGGAGTGCCTTTCAGTTTGCAATGATCAATTCAAGAGAAGAAAGCTCAGGGACTCATATTTTCAACTAGAAATGACCACTAGGGTGATCAGTTTCTTTGGGCAACAAATCAAACCTAACCTAAGGCTGCCCGTCGATTTGCGATAACCATGCTAGAAAGAATGCATCATAGAGGAATGACTGCATGGGTAACCTGCTTATGGCAAAATAGATTGAACCCGACCTAAGGGTGACTACAAAGTGAGTACCGACCTGAGGATTTATCTCAACTTAGGTAGTTAGACAATTCCTAAAGGGAGTTCTACTGACACTACCCTAAAGATGGGATGCCTGCTTGGTAAAAGGGGCCATTTGGTGGCTTGAATTCCTGATCAAGAAGTGAATTAATTTTGTTTATTTTATTTAGTTTGTTTATCATGGACCCTGTTAGTTTATGAGGGATCAAACTGAGAAGGAGCTTATAAACCTATCTCAAATTTCTTGGAGGAGAATCTGCATCCAACAAATTCTCCAACCATAGGGGTGGCTACTAGGAAAGGGGAACTGTCCAATCCAAGACTAATCCAGGTAGTGTCTAAATGGGCTCGTAAATGACATGATCCAAATAGAGTGCTCATAGGGGATGGGACCACTAAGGGATTAATCCAAAATACTGAAGAAGATGACATGGCTAGTCGTATATCTAATAGGTATTCAGTGGCCAACTCATGGAGAAAGCATGGGGACTCTCATTTTCCAAAAGTGGTGTGTCCACCAGGTGAGTCGCTATCAGCATAGCGAACATCAACTAATCTAAGGTTCCTGTCAGTTTGCAACAATCAGCATAGGAAGAAAGCTCGAGGGCTTATATCCTCATATAAGGCGATTGTTTAGATAGGTCTGTCCTTCAGGCTAGGGTGACTAGGTGAATGCCAATGGGGACTTATATTAACTCAAACATAGTCAAGAGGAAAGGAGCCTCTGGGTGACTTATCCTAAACCTCAAGTATACTCGACCTAGTTAGATCATGATGATTAATTCAAGAAGAAAGCTCGGAGACTCACATCTTCTTAAACAAAATTAATATGATATAGCTTACTGGCTGGGCAGTAAAGTCTATCATACTAACAAGGCACTCATTGGTTTGCAATGATTAAGTTAGGAAGAAAGCACGGGGACTCACATCCTCCAAATAAGTGACCACTGGAGTGACATACTAGCGAGGTAGCATGTAGATCCGCCCTAGAGTAGCTAATGAGTGGGTGCCACAGGGGGGCTTGCTTTCACATCAAAATAGCTCGAGACAAAAGATTTGTGTTTGTTTTTGTGCATGTGTTAAAAGGAATAGGATGCCTCTAGGGGACTCTTACACCTACCTTAAACACACTAACAGTTTTGATGAAATGGTGCCATGAATGGTAAAAAGGATTCCCACTAAGAAAGGATGCCTATTGGGTTCTCTCACATCTAACTTTATTATACTAATCAAAATAGGATGCCTCTCGGGTTCTCTTACACCTATTTTAATAACATCAGCATATTGTGTTTGTATTATGAAAGAGAGATAGGATGCCATTGGGGGACTCTTACACCTACCCTAGACATGTCATGGTGGATTCACAAGATAAGCAAATAATGCTTCGAAAGAAGAGAAGATTTGATGAATGGAATCTGATTCTGTTCTTTTTATAATTGTTTTGAAACATGATTTATTTCATGGGTAATATTTCTTTAGATAGAGCCCATTACTTGGAAGCATTGGGTGTTCCCCTTTACAATCAATAAGCTGATAAGATCTTCCTTAGTAGGTCTTTTCTTTAACATAGGGGCCTTTCCAAGTGGGTTCAAACTTGCCTCCCATCTTTTAATGGGCAATAATTGATCTCCTTAGGACTAACACAAGTTCTCCTACTTAGAAAGACCTAGGGCGGACCAGCTTATTGTGAGCTTGAATCATTTTGGCCTCATACAACTCGAGGTTCTGGCATGCCCGTAGGCGACTCTCCTCCAAACCTTTGAGAACTTCTAACCGCAACTTTGTATTCTTCTATATAGTGATTTTACTACCCAATGCTATCCTTAGTGACGGGAGTTGAACTTCTAAAGGTAGAACAACTTCAGACCCATGCTAAGAAAAATGGGGTAGACTGAGTTGGAGTTCAGTATGTGGTGCGATAGGCCTACAAAGCTTCAAAAGCCACCTCATTTATTATCATTATTGAGTTTTCTTTAGTATTTGAATGAGAGTTTTTTCCTAGATTTTCTCTGGTAGTAGAGGTGGAGATCTTACTGATATAGATCTTGGTGCTTGAATGCACCATTATTAGATATAATTCTTGAATACTGAATAATGATGAGCTTTGATGAGTGGGATGGCTTTTAGAAAAGTAAATGGTGGAAACTAAGATGAATGATGACCCTTGAAGAAGGAGGATCGATGGACCCTAATACTTGAACACTGAATGGCGATGAGGCCAATGTAGGGTGTAGAATATTGGGTGGTTGGAGGACCACGTTATTGCGATGGCATCTCCTAGCTACATATCTATCATCAAGGCTAGTAGTATCCTAGTCTCTTGATCTGTCTTCATCTTGGACCCGGATTGATGCTTTGCATAGACTATCAGTTACAATGCCATGGGCTTCGTATTTGTCTAAATAGCATAATCGCATAGACATGAATGTACCTTAGTTATAATTCCATGGGCTTCGTGTTTGTCTAAACAGCGTAACCACATTTGGTCAAAGGACTAGCAGTACATGGTGCCATCAATGAGAGCATAAGAGAGAGCTCTCTGTTTCACCTGATGGTCTTGTGACTTTTCTTAAGGTAGTTTATCGGTGTTCAAGCAATCTATGAATGATTGCTTCCAATCTAGCTCCTTGTCTATTTTGGCAACGATAACCTCCCCTTCAAGAGAAAGTCTCTCGATGAGTTCAACATTAATAAAAGATAGGACTTGTCTATTTTGGACCCTTATGGACTCATCTTCTGAACACGCCAATTCTTTGGCAAGTTTTCCCAAAGCATCATCTACTACGTTCTCTGCTCGAGGAACCTTATAGATGGTCACTTTTGAAATTTGGGCCAACAACTTCATGGTATACTCGTGGTAATGAAGAAGCTTGGGTTTGAGAACCTTGTAGGACCCAATGATCTGATTCATGACCAACTGAGAATCTCCAAAGATGTTTATGCTCTTGACACACGATAGTGTAACTCAGGATAACAATCAAAGCCTCATACTTGGCTTCATTGTTGGTGTGCGAAAAGATAGTATGAGAATCTCATCACATCACGGGAGTTAAGAGAACTATTTCCTGCGGAAGAATAGATCGCGGTGCTTCCCCTTTGCAAAAAGAAGCTGCACCATAAAAATACATCTCCCATTGGCGGTTGCTGGCCTCCCCTAAGTTCATAATTTGTTCATCAAGGAGATCATCACTAAGCGGAGAATCGGCGAGGAAGTGGGCGTCTTTGTTAAGAAATCTGCTTGCAAGAGGTACAAATGTGATATCAAATTGTGAGAATCATGGATCATCATGCCATGCCAAGCGTCGGATAGCATTGGCATGAGATCTGCAGTTCTAGAAATCAAGTTCACCTTATGGGAAAGCATATAGTACTGTAGCTTTTGAGAAGAAAAGATTAAAGCTAGGGAATGTTTCTCAATAGGTGGATAGTTTCTTGATAGAATAAGATGAGTAGGAAGAGCACTCTCTTTCCTTCATTGGCTTGAGAGTGCCAGAGAGTCATCCAATGCATCGTAAAAAATGAGTGGCAGAAGTACTAGGCGGGCTTCACCAAATACTGCTTAATGTCTTCAAAGGTATGCTGACACTTTTCATCCCACTTGAACTTGACATCCTTTTTGACAAGTGCTGAGAATGACTTGCATCTCTCCGATAGGTTGGAGATAAAGCATCTTAGGTATGCCAGCCGTCCTTAGAAAGATCTGAGTTGAGTTATTCTCTTATGAGGTAGCATTTCTAAGATTGCTTTAATCTTTTCAGGATCTATTTCTATTCTCTGATGTTGGACAATAAACTCAAGGAATTTCTCCAAAATCACACGATTCATTTTGAGGTTATATTATTTTAACCTACTCTCAAGTCAAAGAGGTGGTCTTCCTTTTTTTTGCTCTTGACTACTAGATCATCAACGTCGCACTCAACCTGATGATGGAAGAGTTCATTGAAGATCTGAGTCATGGCCCATTGGTATGTAGCACCAGCATTTTTAAGATCGAAAGGCATGACCCTATAATAAAAGATTTTGATCGGGGTTTGAAAAATAGTGTTTCTTTCATCCTCGGAGGCCATCTTAATTTGGTTATAGCCAGATGACCCATCCATGAAGAGAAGACTGTATGAGATGAGGTGATATCCACCATTAATTCTGGTATAGGAAGACGAAACTCATCCTTAGGACATGCCTTATTTTGGTCCCTAAAATTGATGCATATACGAATTTGGCCATTCTTCTTCTTAACTGGGATGACACTAGCTAACCAGGTAGGATATTTCTCTTCCCTGATAAAAAACTAGCATCACTCAATTTCTTGACTTTAAAAATGACCTGTTATTCAATTTCTAATCGCATGCATCTAGGAGCTTGCTTAATAGGGGTAGCGTTAGGATCTATTATTGCTAACTGGTGGAGATAATCTTGGCATCTCTTCATAACTCCATGCAAAGTAGTCTTTAAACTCAATCAATAGCCTTAAGTCATTGGTTTCTTCTCATTCAACAACTATGTATGCATTTTCTTTTGTCCCGAGGTTGATTTCTTTAAGCTTGTCAATTATTGAATGAATCTCCTCTTAAAATTATGGCAGTGCCTCTTTGATTTAGAGATCATCTGGATCATCTGAAGTTTCTAAACACACATTCTCATAAGGTGTTGTATGAAAAAAACCTATCAGACTCCAATTGATTGGTAATAACTAAGTAGTAATCTTCATTATCGTCTGGACCTACTATACCGAATCCTAGTCCTGCTCTAGATTGCGCTTCCCTGCCTATATTGTTCCACATCTTTTTAAAGTACTCTGACCTATGCCTTGACCATGTATGAGGAACTAAACCTTTCTATATAAGATTATGAACACAAGGCGAGTAAAAGTCAAATGGTAATTCCATTAATTCTCTAAATATATCTTCCTCAAGTTGTACATCAACTTCAGGACTTGAGGATGATGATCCCAAAAAGAATCTCTTTTGCTTTATGTCACTGGAAGATTTAGGGACTTCCTTAACTATCAAACCTTTAACTTTCTGAGATGTAAGTGATGTTAGAGCTAAGGTTCTTAGCTGATGCCTAATACTTTCACATAAACCTAATTCGAATACTTTGCTTTGTTTCGAGGCCTAGTCTTTGTCTATTTCTGGATCGGAAGTCACGACCAATGGAACCCAATGAGAAGGGTTGGTTGGTATACTAATCACATTAGACTCATCCTCCGAGTTGGATTCCAAGTCTATGTGAATAGTAGGGGTGCTCCTATGAACTGGAATACGGCCTCTGTTGACTGATGGCTAACCAGGGGGTCTTTCACCTCTATTTCTGCCTCTACCTCTACCTGGTGGATGTTGAGCCATCCTACTCACATGTCCATATGATAGAATGAACTGTGGGTGGAATGTAATATGCGGATCTATTTCTTCTTCAATTCCCCTTTCTTATTCACTTGGACTTTCATTTTCTTTTCTTTTTTCTTCATTTTCTTTTTCTTTTGATTTTGAGTTTCAATTTCATCCAAGTTCACGAGAAAGGGTGTTTTGATAAAGATTGTAGGTCGTATCCTCATAAATCTCAACCTCTCTGATTGAAAATGACTTTTCATCTCCATTGACACCGTATTCAATCTCATCTTTCCGATGCATTGATAGAGGAAGGATTGAATTATCTTATTTTGATGTATCCAAGGCTTACCAAGCAAAGTAGTGAACGAAGTATTTGAATTAATGATGTAAAACTTGGCTTCAGTCTTCTAGTCACCTATTTTCAAAGGTAACACTATAGAACCTAAAGCCCGCTCACCTTGTTCATTGAATCCTCTCAACATCATTCGATCTCCTCGGAGTGTGGAGATGTCAATCCTCAAATAGTCATGGGTCTTTAGACTCATAATATTCACCGATACACCTAGATCCATGAGAACTCTGGCAAGTCTGAACCTGTCCATATCAACTATGATGTAGAGGGGACGGTTGTGCTCCAAGTTCCCCAGAAGAAGGTCTTCATCTATGAAGGTGATCCCTTGAGCTTCTTTTATATAATACACCTCCTCACCTATAGCGATCAGCTGAGCTAAGCATATCTCAGGATCAAAGAGAGCCTTGATTAATGATTCCCTCATCTCTTTGGATAAGATAAGGGCATCATATATGCTTAGCTTAGATGGCAACTTTCTTAGATGAGAAATGATATTATAGTCTACTTTGGGTTGATCCTCCATAAGAATATCCAAGGGTGGAGCATCCTGTGGAGGGGCTTCTCGATCCTCTGTACCAATGACTTGTTTCCCTCTATCTTGAGGTGCTACCCTAGAAGGTAGAACCTTGCCACTGAGGTTGACTTGGTGATCTCTTGTGGCGGGGAAGGTTCTAAGCATCGCTCACCTACAACTATGGGACCTTTAGAATGGATGATTTCAAGTCTATCTCAAGAGGAACCCATAGAGTAGGAAGTCCAACTCAGGAAGATTGAAATTATTATAATTATTTTGACTTGAAAAGTTATCATTAAAAATAAAAGAAGACAACCCATCTGAAGTGACATAGATGTAATTCAAACTAGCTTTATTCTTCAATTTCTTGGATCTATTTGGAGGTACAAAGTAGAAATTAAGTAAAGTGAGTGGGGTAAGGGATTTGATGCCCTTATTCTCCAATACAAGAGTTCTACTAGTAGTAGAAGAAGAAACTAAAAGAAGTCACCCATGTGGAAGCTACAAATAGCCGGAGGTCGGACTCCGGCCAAGGGTTGCACCACTGGCTATCCCGACACATGTCAGCCGCCGCTTGCCAAGCTCCCCTTTCATTGAGTTGGCACTGACAACTCGCAAACCTTCCTTGATGTTGGAGGTTTGACCACCTGCACTCAAGGAAAGTTTCTGATCTTCTTGACGATTTTCTTAGAGGTTTTGGATAAAGAAATATCCCAACCTTATTTAGTTTTGAAAGGAATGTATCCCCAAGGATTACCCTGATGGAATTGGATGGTTGTTCCACAAGGTATTCCTTTGGGATAACTACAATATCGATCTTGAAGCTATGTTCAAGCCAATCCTTAAATGTGAAGCAATCATCCAAAATATGGCCTAGCATACAATGGTAGGGGCAAAAGTTTGGATCATAACTTTTGCCTATTTCCTTCGATCTCACAGGCTCGGGTAACTGAAAATAATACTTCTTTAAGAGAATATTAAAGATCTTCCCGATTACCTCTCTTAAATGAATAAGGTTTGTTAAGCTTATCTAAAAGAGTAGGTGGACCATAGCTACCCTATGAGTGTTGTACTTGTGGTGGTGAGGGCGGGAGCGTGGAGGTGTGGAGGCGGTAGGCTGCCTCTGGTGGAAAAGGAGAGGTCAGGTTGTGGTCTCTGACCGATCTCTAGTTGCTTCCCCATCTACCACATTGCTCCCGGTTTCTTCTCATAGACCTTTTATAGTTTTGCTTTGGACAATTGGTCTCGAGAAAGAAACTATTTGGTCTCTCTTTGTAGACTAGCTGCCTTGTTGATTAGCTTCACAAATATTTTGATGGTGAAGCCCTTAAGCATGAAGGTGACTGGACCATGGATATTCTTTAGAAGAATCTCAATGGCATGTTGTTGTACACATTTCATACTCGTTATGCCATCTAAGAATATAGTCAATAAGGGACTCACTGTTGTTGTGCTACAACGAGATCACCTATTAACCTTTGAAGCTCCAAAAACCTCTTGATAAAGAGTTGCTCTAACTTAGCAAATATCTTTACTGAATCATTGAGAAGTTCAACATACTAATCAAAAGCTATCCCTGCTAGGCTGCTGATGAAGAGGTGGAATAACAAAGTGTCACTACCACTAGCATTGCAACAATTAGCCCTGAAGTGTGCAATATGCTGTCTCGAGTTTCCACTGCCATCAAAACTCTTGAAGGAAGGTGACACAAAACCCTTGGGATATTGGATTACATCAAATTTCTACGGGTAGGATCTACTCTTTGGAACTGATGATCCTCCCCTGGCTTGAGCAAACACTTCCTTCACCTGCTGCTCAACTATAGATCTAATATCTTTATTTTATATGGAGGTACTTTCCACTACCTTCCTATACATGCTAGTGCTACCTTGCTCAATGGAGGTAAGGTCTTGGCCGGGTCCAAGACATGCACTAACTCGACTAATCATAGTAGGATGAACTTAGGGCTTATTTTTTGAAGTAGATCAAGTACTAACAAGTCCTCAAGTTGTCTTGCCATCCTATCTTTTTGTTAATCTTTCAGCTTTAACTGATATCGGTGTGATTGCTATGTCTCTTCCTCAACCTCATCACCTTCCATAGCCGCTCAAAGGAGGGATCCTCTATCTACCATGCAAACCTACTGAGTCTCCCAACAAATCATCTTTGTTGGGATCAAAGTGATCTTCTCCTCATCGACTAGTCATACCCATAATTTTTTTTCTTCTCATAAGATAATGTGCCACTATGTCCTCAAGAGAATGATCAATCTAACAACAAAAAATGATTTTTTGACGGTGATCACTCATGTACCGAGAGGCAGACCTCCCCTACTGGAGAATCAATCCTATGAGGACGCACTCACTAGAAGAGACACACTCCGCCATCACTCTAAAAAAGGGGTGACACTCTATCATCGCAACGGGTATCATCTCCTCTGAATAACGTACCATCTCATCCTCGACTGGTGGTGTTGGTGAAGGGATGACCACTATGCTGGTCGCCATTCTCTCCGCACCATAACGGGGGCGTAAGGTCAAGGTGAGACCCTAACTAGTTGGTGGTAGATGGAATAGGATCCTCAGGTAGTCACCAACAATGGGGTATCCCCTGATGTGGCCTTCATGGCCTTGAACCGAGATGCCGCAACATGAACGAGGGATGCTGTGTGTGTGTGTGGGTGGGTAGAGCGTGGTGGAGACACCACCACTCTCTCGTGATAGGGACCCTTCCTATGATGGGTCATATAAGCAAATTGCCGTGAAATCAATGAGCTGAGGGCCACCGCTAACCAAACCTCCGCCTCTCTAGTGATGAAAAGTGTGGGCCTCTCTAGCCCTCTCCTATTGTAGGTGTTTCCCCACATTGCGGGGAATGATAGATCTCAAATCAAATTGAGCTCCAGACTCAGAACATTTGTAAGCTCCAACCTGCATGCCGATGAGGTGATACCACCTCCCTGCTAACTGGGTTGGTAAACCATGGAGGTAAAGTATGGATCCTCCTAGCATCCTCTTTGTCAGGCCTAGAGAGAGGATAAAAAAGGTTCGCTGTAACCAGCAGGGTGATTAGAGTGGGCACCTCCTCCACAACTGACCGCATAGCGACCTCCATCTTCCTAGCAATACGTGTATGATACCGCTTAATCATGTAGTTTTTATTCCTCCTCTGAATCTTGGTAGGGTGAGTAGAGTAAGAACTAGACCCAACCTCAAAGGTTGGGGAGGCAATCTCTGGGATCAGAGGAGCCTTACCCTTAGAGGGTGCCAATGAGTGCTAGCCCTCACTGGGCAAGACGAAACCATGGGTGCACGTTGTTATTGTCACTAATCACCGCTGAACTAATGGAACTACCACTACTTTTCTCTTTAGTGAGGGGATGTCAGAATCCGATGGCAAATCGATTTGAATGACCGCTTCACCACCGTCTCTAACAATGTGAGGGGAGTGCCCTCATAGGTGATCCTCACCCCCTCGAAACCTCTACCGAAATGGATGAGATGGGTGTGATCAACTAGGGGGAAATTGGCTTGATCTAAGATCAAGTCCATGCCATAGGGGAAAGCAAACATAAACTTCTGTGAAACTGCCACTATAGTCAACTAAAAATTGAAACACTAATCAGAAATGTAGATTGATGCCGAAAATGTAATGTTGGAAACAAGCTTGGATCATTTATTGATTTTGAATTTGAATTTTAAAATTTGAACCTACATCCAACATCTTGGAAGTGTTAAGTGTGGTTCAAATGGATTTAGAGAAGGTTTAGAGATTTGATTGGAAAGAGGAATTTTTGAATATGAATCCAATTTCAACAAAATTGGGTTTGGTTCAAATATTTTTAGAAAGATGCTTCCATAGGTTCATGTTTGAAATTAGGTTTTGATTTGAGGACCCTTTCCTTTAACAAATTTGAGTATGTTAAAGTAAGGGTCAATTGGTTTTGTTTTTGATTTGGTATTTTGAAATTCACTCACTTAGCAAATTTGGGTATGCTAAGTGAGGTGTTTGAAAATAATTATTTCTTTTTTATTTCTTTGTTTATTTTATCTTATAAATTATTGTTGATTTTAAAAGTTGGAATTCCCACTTAGCAAATTTAGGTATGCTAAATGAAGAACCCAAGTATATTTTGTTTTTGAAAGATTTTTAAAAATAGGATTCTTAGCAAATTTGAGTATGCTAAGAAAATCCTAAAGTGTTTCATTTGTTTTGGATATTTTGATTTTTGTATAAGTAGGATTCTTATTAAATTTAGGTATGCTAAGGAAATCCAAATGTGTTTCTTTTTTGATTTTGATTTGTTTTTTTTTGAAAGATCCTTAGCAGATTTAAGTATGGTAAGGGAATCCTTATGTGTTTCATTTTTTGGATTTAATTTATTTTTGATTGAAAGTGGAGACTTCACTTTAGCAAATATGGTATGCTAAAAAAATGAAGTTCCCCTTAATTTTATGAAATAAAAATTTCACTTAGCAAATTTGAGTATGCTAAATAAAATTCCAAAATATTCGTTTAAATTTTTTTGTGTTTTGGTTTTGATAATGGAGGCTTCACTTTAGCAAATTTAGTATGCTAAAGAGTGAAGTTCCAAAAAGTGCTTTTGGAAATTTTGTGAAGTGGAAATTTTATTTAGCAAATTTGAGTATGCTAAATGAAATTTCAAAGGTGTTTCAAATTTTGTTTGATTTTGAAAGGGGAGACTTCATTTTAGCAAATGGATATGCTAAATGAAGTTTCAAATGTATTTTGAAAATTTTATTTTGTTGATTTTGAAGAGGAGATTTCCATTTAACAAATTTGGTATGTAAGATTGAAATCAATTATGTTTCATTTTTCAAAGATGTATATTTTGTGTGATTATTACTTTTTTGAAAGAGGAACCCAACTTAATCATATGTGGAATATGTTAATGTGTTTCAAAGTGATGTCATTTTATTTGAATGAAATTTTCAATAAATTTGGGTATATTGAATGAGATATTCATGTGTTTTGAAAATTTAGTTTTATTTGAAATAAACTTCTATTCAATAAGTATGGGTATATTGAATGGAAAGGTTCATATGTGTTTTTTTGAAATTTATTTTGATTTTGTTTGAAAGTGAGACCTCCACCCAATAAATGTGGGTATATTGAATGGAGAGGTTTTATATGCTTTGAAAAAATAGTTTTGTTTTGAAAATAAAACTTTTATTCAATAAGTTTATATTGAATGGAAAGGTTTATATGTGCTTTTGAAAATTTATTTTATTTTGTTTGAAAATGAGACTCATTAAATGTGGGTATATTGAATGGAGAGGTTTCATATGTGCTTTTTTGAAAATATGAAAATCCCAACCTAATACATGTTGAATGTATTAGTTGGAAGTCCAAAGATATGATTTTGCTTGAAGAGGTAATATCCATTCAACACATTTAGATGTATTGAATGGAAAAGCCCATTTTCAAATTTTTGTTTTTTTGATTGTTGATTTTATTTATTATTATTATTTTTGAAAATGAAATCTTCATAAAAAATGAATTGAGTGAAGAAACTCATTTGCATTTTGAAAAATTGTTGGAATCTTATTTTTGAAGATGATCTTACATATAACAATCATAAAGATTATTAGATGAAGATGATTTAGGAAAAATTTGTGCAAATTATTTTATTAAGTGCATATTTGAAAGAGTGATTTTCTTTTGAAAAGCATGATTTTTTATAAGGATTTATTTTGTCTTTATTATTTTAAAATTAACCTTTCCTTACCATAAAAATGATAAGGAGGAAGTCTTTAAATGTTTTCTTTTTATTTAGGTCTTTTTATTTTTTATCCATTGGAGAATCCAATAGGGGTTTTAAGACCAACATGAGGTGAGGTCCTAAAACCTAAAGATGTTGGCTAACTTAACTTAAGAATGAAATAAGCTAAGTGCCAATGGAATGAAAGATAATCTTGAATTCACACCAAAGTACAAACCCACTATCGATACTTAGAGACAATGATCATTTACTAAAGATAGAGAAAGGAACCATCCCAACGGAGTCGCCAAAAAAATTTGTGGTGAAATTTTAATGTTTTAAAAGAATAAATATGCTTCCATCTTCACTCTATGCGGGATAAAATGAAGATCGAAATATACTTCTTCTTTTTTATGCATTTTTGATATCACGTAGATCCGTAGATTTTCTTATTGAGGGTGATCGGGTATGACATTGAGGAGAGGTGCACTATCTCAAAATATAGAAGTCACCGCCCTACAATGGACCTAATTACCTCAATAAGGAGTCCTAAGGACAATGGGTCTGCATGTGTACCAAAGATTCTTTCTCTACTTTACATGGAAAAGTAAAGTAGGGTTTATTTTAAATTGATATTAATTTTTCCTATAGGGGCAAGCCCCTATAGTTAATTGCATCCTAAGGAATGAGATCCCTCAGGAATACTCTCGATTAAGGTAAATGATTATTGTCTCCATAGATTTTAATAAGTAGGGCTATCAATCAATTATTTTATTTTAGAAGATCAAATGATTGATCAAAGAGAGGGAGTTATTATCAAAAAAGAAGATAGGAAGATGTCATGATGCTAGGAAACCCAACGAGCATCTCAAACTATTCTATGATTGGGTTTTATATTTTTGAAATTGAATTATTTATTTAAGTTAACTTTTTATTAGAAGTTTAGGGCTTATGATTCCACAATACAAGATTATGAAAATGCTTAAGAGGTGAGGATTTATGCTTATGGCTCATAGAAGGGAGAAGCAATCTCATAACCTAAATCTAGGGAGCTTTGGCGAGGGCTAAAAGCAGGACCTAAACCTAAGGCAAAAAAATGGGTATTTGGTTTGCCTCCAAAAGAGAAGAAAAACCACCAGACTACTTGGACTTATAAACCACCTGGGGTGGCCCAACTAACTCCTACAATTTTTAAATTCATGTAGGCAAGTCATATGCTTTATGCAAGATAGCTAGGCTATTTATTTAGAAAGAGACTAAGTCCTTAAACTCACTCCTAAAGAGACTAGATCATATAAGGGCATGCTTCAAATGACCTAAATCTAATGCAAATCATAGTACATGTTATTTTCATTTTTGAACAATCATTTGACTCAAGCTTATAGGATTCATATGCTTAATGCATGAGAAGTAAGATTATTGGCCAAAATCAACGAGAAGGGAGGAAGTGTGTTTCCACTATGGCTCTCAAAGGTCAAGCCAAGTTTCTTTGGCAAAGGTGGAAGCCCTACAATAAAGAGTGAAAACAATATGCATTTGTGGATGATGCTATAAAAAATACTCATTGAGCTAAGGGGTTGTTAATTCTTTTATCTTGATTTTTTAGCTTAATCTTTAGATGAGGTTATGAATTCTTTATTTTAGTTTTGAATTGATTAATTTGGTAGAAGATTTATTTTTCCCTAAGAGCTTAATCCACATCCAGGCCATATATCAAGCAAGGAAGAAACTAGAAAAAGGATGCCATCTTAATGCACAAGCTAAACAAATCATCAATCAATTTATAAAGCTAACGCAAAAAGAATAAGAGGCCATTTGTGGTCGCACCACCATAAAACCCAAAAAATAAATTGGGAAACCAGCTCTACCTTATACAACTGAATTATAAAATGAATTACAAATAAATTAAGTAAAAGCAAGGAATTCATTGTTATGCTTCTTCATTTCTTCATTTCTTCTTCTTTTCTTTCTTTCTTTTTGGTTCCTTCTTGATGGTTGGAAGGTGGTTGCTCCAAAGGCTTCACATGATACATAAGATGATCTTATGACCAATGCTCATCCTAATCCCCATAACAATCATTCCAAAATCTTAATTGCAAAAATTATATGAAAAGGAAAAGTAAATCTAACCAACACCTGGAAATAGAGATTAGCTAAACAAACCACACAAATATCAAGCATGAATATTGGACTTATCACCCCACACATGGGTAACCATGTCCACCTGGCCTATTGGATTATGCTTAGGGGTATAAGAACACAAAAAAGCATTTATATTTTATTTTATACTTAAGCACAATCTCCTGCAGAAAATAATGATTAGACTAAATCATCCTATCATTCATTCTATGCATATTCACCCTAACATCCAGACTAAAACATATATCAAAAATAAAAGCAAACAACAACCATGCACTGTCCTAACCTAAAGCTAAAAGTGGTGACTTAGTCTAAATGTGTGTGATTTAGAAGGTTTGTGTGGTATGCTTAACTATGGCTTTAGGGGTTGTATTTTCTAATGTGAGAGTGTTCAACTTAGAGGATGGTTTCATTTAAGTTATTTTACTAATTTGGGTTGATTTTATTTTTTATTTTTATTTGGTTTGAGTGAATCCTATAATTAATTACTAAGTTTTAAAGAGAGGGAAAAGAGGAGAGAACTTCTCTTTCCTTCCCTACCTTAAGTAATTTTTAAAATAGATTTATGTTTAGTTTTGTTTTGTGAATGTTTTATTATATGTTTTAATTAATCATAAGTTTAGATCAATTCTAAACAAACCTATTCAAAAAGAAAGTCATTTTAAGATTAAGTGAACTAAATTCACAAAGCATTCATCACTTCATTCTTTCCCAACATGTATGACATGCATATGAATGAATCCTAAGCATATCTATGCATATAAATGTGAATGTTCAGCACACTTTATAATTAATGCTAAGTAGTTTAGTTAAGAAAATTTGAATGCTTATGGTGCATGATTTCTATTAAGTAGAAAAGGGGTTTCTTATCCAATTTTCACATGCACTCATGAATGTATGAAAGACATAAGTGAGTACGACGCCATTGCTAACCAATGGTATAAGGTACAAGACCTACATAGGGCTACTTAAAGCCTCACAACCCCAGGGTTGTCTAGACTAATATATCACTTTCCTTAAATACAAATATATGTACAAAAGAAATAAATGGAAAAGAAAGATGCAAAAGTTTGTGCTTGATTGTTTATTTTGTTTATGCAATTTATATGTACAAGTGTAGATATCCTTCTTAAGTAATAGCATAAGAATGAATAAGAAATGGAATTAGGCAAGTGTTAGGTTCTTTTCAAATGAACTAAACACTTTACCAAATCCTATTCAAAACTATGCTAAAAGAGGGGTGAAGGAAAACTACACTAAGCATATCCTTAAATTTTACTCATATGCTGAGCTTATAAATAAAAAAAAATATAAGTAACATACTTTCAGTTTTGATAGTTGATTCATATATTTTGAAGATAATTTGGATTTAATAGTGATAATAGACATTCATATTTCTATTTTAGCCAAAACATGCAATTTGACATAAATGAAACATTTCACTTTTATTTTGATTTTTGAAAAGAATGAATGCATGAAATTCATATGAAATACATATTTAGCATGTTGGGAAAGAACTAAAATGATGAAAGCATGTAAACACATTCACCCTAATTAATTCCTAAAGATAATCTTATGAAATAAGAAAGCTTAAAGCAACTCAAATTATTTTTTTTAAGAAGGTTTGATTTTGTTTTGAGTTTGATTTAATTTGAGAAATATGAGGTGAGTTTACTGTTCTTAACCCATTCCCACATGTATATGATATTTAAGTTCAATTTTTAGATGATTAGATCCATTTTATCTTTTGATTAGGTTAAGGTATGGATTAAGTGGATTAATTACCCTTACCTATACCACCTTAGCATATTTAATCAAATAATTATGAGCCAATGAGATGACATAAAACCACAAGGAATTTAAATTTGCAATGCAGAGGTAGAAAGGCCTAATGCAATTTGGCTCATGATTAATGATTAATTAAACTAAGGGTTTTAACTTAAGTAATTTCATAATCCCTCTCACACATGTGAGTTGGGTTTTAATTTTCTTAATGTACATAAGCTCATGTACATCTAAGCATCTGTCCAAGATAGATTAATTAAGTTCTGGAAGATTTTAGAATTTTATGAAATTAATTAAGGGGGGGTGTAATTAGTGAATTAACCCTTAATTAAGGATGGATTAAAGAATAAAAGGGGGTTTAGAGAATATCTTAAGGAAAGTATCCCAGAATTGTTCCACATTCACTTAATAAAAACTTAATTGATTCAATCAGAGGGCTAAATCACTAATTATACCCTTAATTAAGCTTAATTATATTAATGGAGTAATTAAGGAATAAATTAGCAATTCCCTTAATTAAGCTACCTATAAATCCCAAAAAATTTAGGAGAGGCAGGAGTCGTCCCACCAATTAAGCACAAAAAGTTTAGGATTAATCAGAGAGTAATTAAAGGGTAATTAGCAAATTAAGATTCTCAATAAAACTCAAATTAAAAGAAAAATACTATTCAAAATCCACTGAAATTAATTTTAGAATAATCTATGTTCAATTATCTGTCATATGCAATTTATTTCATATTTTTTTGGTTTTTCTACACTTAGATATAAATTCTAGAAGATATGGTTATTAATTACCAATTATTTAATCTCTAATTATATTATTAATCCCGTCGGCGCCACGTGTGCTGCTGATGTGACATGCACTTTACACATGGCATGATGGGATTAGGTATTTAACCCATCACATCATAGCACCATGTGGCGGCGGCGCTATGTGCTTTTTACTCAGCCATCCGTTGAAGGATCGGGTGGTTGAGATTGAAGCTGTGGATCTGAGGGAGGAAAGTATGGATATTACACATTTTAATCTTGTCCGTCCATCCAAGCCATGCGGATGATGGCCAGAGATCCATCCTTGCCACTCTTTGTGAGCCATGGAGACCGTCCATGTTTAAAGCCATGATCCGAGCTCAAATTAGGATGAAACTCAACCCACACCATCAACATGCAACCTAGATCACATATAATAGCTAAGATTCTATGTGATTAACATTCACTTCACAAAGCTCCAAACCATAGCTAGATTAAGCTTAGAAAATGGCTAACCTCATCGGAGGTGATCACCGACACTCGATTCCTTTGAAGAAGCTTCGTCTAGTTGAGATGAAGCTTTGCTGAAGGTTTGAGCTTTTAAAATTGAGTGGATGCTTCAATGGACCAACTCCCCTTTTCCTTGTGCTTGGTCTTGATCAAGATGGCTCTTGCCTTAGGAACTTAGGAAAGAGCTTGGGTGAGTTCGATTGGGGTCCCTGAGGGAGTGTGCAAAGGGAATTGAGTTGAGTGTGGAGAATTTGGTTTTGTGGAGCTTTTTAAGGTGAAAGAAGATGAAGTTTGATATCACTCTAGGAAGCTTGGGGAAGTTGAGGATTTGCTTCTCTGACTTCCTTAGGTACAATCGAATTGAGGAATGTCTAGTTTGAATTGAATTAGGGGGAGTATATCTCCCCTTGGCAAGGAACAAAGAGCTTGCCATTTTGATCAATTTCCATAATTTAGTGGTTAGTTGTTGGATGAGTCATTCAATTGGTTTGGCCAGGGAGTGGAATGGTGAACTCCCATGTGCTCAAACAAGTGAGATGATTCCCATGTGGCCATTTCAAGGCATGTGCTCGGTTTGACCATTGGGCTAGGTTGGGCTGACCCAAACCCATTGGGTTGGGTGCACCACACTCCTTAGTGTTCACTTGATCCACTAAGAGAGTGCCAAGTGGGTATGAAGAGGATTTGACCAAATTCCAAGTGGAGTTGACCAAAATTTACCCTATGGCCTAGGGGTAAAATGCTCATTTGACCTTGATTTCAGTTTGAGTATATTTGGTATGATGAGAAAATAGGTTTGGCCAAGTTTCATTGAATTTGGAGTTGGTTTCATGTGATTTGGCTCATGTTAACCCATTTAGGTCAAAATGAGTCAACTTGGGTGAAGTTGACCAAGTGGTCAAATTGGGTCAAACAAAGGGTTGGGTCAAGTTCATATGACCATTTGAAATGCTTTGGTGGCTTTGGTTTGATTCAATTTGGTTTAGGTTTGAATTTGGTTCATAAGATTTCATTTAGGTCAAATGGGTCAAGTTGACCAATTTAACCCATTTGACGTATTTGAGTTAGGTCATGGGTAGGATTAGGTTTGGTTGATCATATGAAGTGGATTGGTATCTTTGTTTCCAATTAATTTTAGTTAAGTTTGAATTTGGCTCAATATGATCCTTTAGGTCAAGTTGGGTTCAAGGTCAATAATGGTTATGTTAGGTTTAGTTGGCCAATTGAGGCTTTGGTCAAGTTCAACTAGTGATTTAGAATGAACTTGACCCATTAGTTTCAATCAATTTGGCTTAGATCAAGTTTTGACACATTTTGACTTTTAGGTTGGTCAATCAACTTGGGTCAAGTGACCAATTTGGTTAGGTTAGGCTCAAATGTTGACTTGGTCAAGTTCAAACATTGGTCATGAATGAACTTAGATCAATTATTTCAATCAATTTGGCCTATGGTGGATTTTGGTTATGTTAGGTTTCATTTTGGCTAAGTGTTGACTTGGTCAACCCTTAGGTTTGACTTGGTTTGACCCAATTTGAGTGATTGATCATCTCATGATGATTGTTGATCATGATGAGAGGCTTAGGTGAGTTTGATTCAATCCAATTTGGTTAGGATTAGAATTTGGCTCATAATACTTTAGGTCACTTTGGGTCAAGTAAGCCTAAGTGGGTCAAATGACTTCGTCAAAGCTTGAATTGAGTTTTGATTGAACTCACATATGGACTTATGATTGAAATATAAATCCATTTGCAAGTGGTTTGAAGTTAAATGAATTTTGATTCATTTAACAATTTCAAGTTCAAAGGGTGAACATGAAATGGATTTTGGTTTGATTTTTGAATTGAGTTTTGGTTAAGTGATTAAAGTTTGTATTTACATTTGGATTCATGATTAAAGGATTGATTGAATCATGAAGAAAAATAAAGAGTTTGGCTTGATTTAAAGTTGATTTGGCTAAGTTCAAGAATTTGACTTGAAAGGCTTAGGTTGGATTTTGATTGAATTAGAGTTTGATTTTTAGAGTTGATTTTGGTTGTTTGAATTTATATTTCATTTATATATGTAAATATAAATGAGAATATAAATAGGTTATGAGAAAATTTCATGAGTTTGAAGTGATTTGAACATGATTTAGGCTAAGTCCTTAAGAGAAAATCAAGGTGACTTAGGAAAGATTTGTGAATTGAACTTGAATTTTGGATTTAGTTTGATTGATTTGAATTTATATTTCATTTATATATGTGAATATAAAATGAGAATATAAATGGGTTGTGAGAAAATTTCATGAATTTGAATTTATTTGGAGATGATTTAGGCTAAGTCCTTAAGAGGGAGTTAATGACTTCAGAAGGATTTTGGAATTTCAACTATGGATTTCAATCATGGGTTTTAATCATGGATTTCAATCATGTGGCATTGATTTGAGTTTGGAGAAAATCAATTAGGCTAGAATTGATTTAGGTTTCATGTTGATTTGATTTGGAGTTTGACTTGAATGAAGGAAGTAAGGAATGTGGTTCAAGTTATAGAATAGACAAATTTTCCTAACTCCCATAAGGCATGACCTATTCCTATGGCTAACTCTTCTAAGTCTCAGGTTAGGTTGAGTGTCCACTAATCACTAGATGTGTCTTAAGACTAAGGATCTTAAAATCTAAAGTCCCATGTCTAAGATGAAGGGGTTGAGAACTCATTCTAAAAATGAGGTCAACAAAGGCCAATAGGTGTGGTGTGAACACATATATTGGTGTCAATCAAATCATCAACAATACTGAATGATCACAAGCACTGACAGAGATAATCTACTCCCAACCCAAGGTGTAGAAGGAATCGAGAACTTAGTGCAATGTGGCTCTACTTATGTCAAGGACATAAGAGAGGGAAGGAGGGATCCACTAGGGATATGAGTATGTGAACTTTCCACTAGGGAAGCAAGTTCAAGTCATCCACAAGGGGATGAAAGGTTTGATTTGATTTGAGTCTCTCTAAGAAGAAGTTTGATATGATTAATTGAGTTCCACTGGGGAAGACAGTTGAGAACTCATTCTAAAAATGAGGTCAGTAGCAACTGATCGCCTAGTGGTCTTTTATAGTGGAAGATGTGAGTTTCCGAGCTTTCTTCCCTTGAATTGATCATTGCAAATTGTAAGGCACTCCTTTGGTCGGGTAGTTCTCCCATCGGTCACAGAGCTACTCCCTTTGGTTCAGTAAATTTGAGATAGGTCTAGTCTAATATAAGCACCTTCTCAGTGTGATCCATTGCAAACCAATGGAATCCATCAAAACAAACTAAAAAATGAAATTAATTTTGACTATCCTTGAGCTGAGTTAAGTCCTCCAATGACATTCACTCAATAGTCGGCCCTAGGACGGGTTCGATTTGTTGCCCAATAGAAACCGATCGCCCTAGTGGTTCCTTATTTTGGAAGATATGATTCCTCGTGCTTTCTTCCTAACTCGACCATTGTAGACTGAAAGATATCCCTCTGGTTGGTTAGTCCTACCTTGTGGTTGGTAGACTATTCCCTTTCAACTGGTAAATCTGAGTTAGCCCCTACTCAGTGTAGTCCATCGCAAACCAATGAGATCCATCATAGTAAAAACAAACTAAAAATGAAATTAATCTTGACTATTTTTAAGCTGATTTAAATCCCCCAGAGACATTCACTCAATAGTCAGCCCTAAGTTGGGTTCAATCTGTTGCCTTGCCAATAGATCACCCTAGCAACTGGTCCCTACTTTGGAGGATGTTAGTTTACTATGCTTTCTTTCTAGTACAGCTGCTGCATACCAAAAGACACCCCCTTGGTTAGCTAGTCCTACTATGTTTAGTAGACTACCCCTTTGGATTGGTAAATGTTGCCCAGCCTGGCTCCTACTTAGCATCCATCGCAAACCAACATGGCCCATCTCAAAATGCAAATTCTAAAAATCTGAAGCAAATCCAATCAATCTCCCTCAGTGGAGTCAATTAAATCAAAACAATCAAAATAAATTAAACATTTCAAATCAATTTCTCCTCAGTGAGACTCAAATCAAACCTCTCATCCCCTTGTGGATGATTTGAACTTGTTTCCCTAGTGGAAGGTTCACATACTCTATCCCTAGTGGATTCCTCCTTCCCTCTCTTATGTCCTTGACATGTGTAGAGTCACATTGCACTAAGCTCTGGATTCTTTCTGCACCTTGGGTTAGGGGTAGACCATTTATGTCAGTGTTTGTGATCGTTCAGTGTTGTTGATCATTTCGGCCAACACTAATATGTGCGGTGTTCCTTGTGAGTCACACCACACTTATTGGGCGCCTTTTGTTGACCTCATTTTTAGAATGAGCTCTCAACCCCTACATCTTAGACATATGACTTCTCTTAGACTTTAAAAGTTTTTAGTCTTAAGACACATCTAGTGATTAGGTGGACACTCAACCTAACCCTAGAGACTTAGAAGAGTTAGCCATAGGAATATGTTATGCCTTAGGGGTGTTAGGAAAATTTGCCTACCCTATAGCTTGAACCAAATTTCTCACTTCCTCCCTTCAAGTCAAACTCAAATCAATTTCAACTTGATTGATTTTCTCCAAACTCATATCAACTCCAACTCTAACTCAAACCTTGAACCAATTCAATGGATTTTCTCAAATCATGAATCAATTCCAAATAATTGAAACTTATGATTGAAGCCCACGATTGGATTCCAAACTCCAAAATATTTCTTAAGACCTTTGATTCTATCTCATGGACTTAGCATAAATCAAATCTAAATTAATTAAAATTCAAGAAATTTTCTCACAACCTATTTATATTCTCATTTATATTCACATATATAAATGAAATATAAATTCAAATCAATCAAACCAAATTTAAAATTCAAATCCAAATAAAAAATCTTTCCTAAGTCACTTTGATTTTATCTTATGGACTTAGCCTAAATCAAATCTAAATTAATTCAAATTCAAGGAATTTTCTCCTAACCCATTTATATTCTCATTTATATTCACAAATATTAATGAAATGCAAATTAACATATCCAAAAATCAATTCAAATCTCAAACTCAAATTCAATCAAAAATCCAACCTAAGCCTTCAAGTCAAAATCTTGAACTTAGCCAAATCAAACTCAAATCAAGTTAAACCCTTGATTTTTCTTCATGATTCAATCAATCTTTCAATCATGAATCCAAATATAAACATAAGCTTAAATCATCAAACCAAAAATAAATTAAAAAATCAAACCTAGGTCAAACTCATGTTCACCCTTTTGAACTTGCAATTATCAAGTTCATTTAACTTCAATTCTTTCAATCATTCAATTGATCAATTTAAAGGCTCACTTGACCCAAAGTGACCTAACCCCTTTTGAGCCAAATTCTAATCCTACCCAAATTGGATTGAACTAAGCTCTAAGCCTCACAAGGAAACAATCATTCAAGATTCAATCCAAACCAAGTCAAACCTAAAGATTGTCAAGTCAACACTTAGCCAAAATGAAACCTAAACTAGCCAAAATCCACCATAGACCAAACTCATTCATGATCAATATTTTAACTTGACCAAGTCATCCTTTGAGTCTAACTTAGCCTAATTGGCCACTTGACCCAAGTTGACCCAACTTGACCTAAAAAGTCAAAATATGTCAAAACTTGATATAAGATAAATTGATTAAAACTAATGGGTCAAGTTCATTTCAAATCACTTGTTGAACTTGACCAATGCCCCAATTGGCCAACTAGACCTAACCTAACACAATTGACCTTGAACCCAACTTGACCTAAAAGGTCAAATTGAGCCAAATCCAAATATAAACCAAATTGATTAGAAACAAAGATACCAATCCATTTCAAATGATCAACCAAATATAAACCAACTCATGACCTAACCCAAATAGGTCAAATAGGGACAAATTGGTCAACTTGACCCATTTGATCTAAATAAAATCAAATGAACCAAATCCAAATATTAACCAAATTGAACCAAACCAATAATGCCAAAATATTTCAAATGGTCATATGAACTTGACCAAACCCTTGGTTTGACCCAATTTGACCAATTGGTTAACTTGATCCAAGTTGACTTAATTTTGACCTAAATGGGTCAACATGAGCCAAATCATATCAAATCAACTCCAAATTCATTGAAACTTGGCCTAACTCATTTTTCAATCGTACCAAACATATTAAAATTGAAATCCAAGCCAAATGATCATTTTATCCCATAGGCCATAGGGTAACCTAAAATCAAAACCACTTGGAATTTGGTCAATTCTTTTTCATGGACACTTGACATCCTCTTAATGGACCAAATGGTCACTAATGGATATGGTGCACATGACCCAATGAGTTTGGGTCAGCCTAACCCAACCTAAGACTAAAACCGACCACCCCCATGGACATGAGCACATGAGAATCCTTCCTCCACCTTGTTTTGCACATGGCAAACTTCCCCACTACATTCACTGACCAAAATCGAATGCCATGCCACTCTAAATGGCCAAAACAACCCATTGAATAGGGTATATTGGATCATAACAGAAAAGCTCTTCACGGTCGTCCGACTCACCTCGGGGGAGATATACTCCCCCTAATTTCACTTCATTCCACAAGGCACACACTCAATTGAGCTAAGGGAACTCAGAGAAAGAATTGGAAAGTCTCCCCAAGCTTCTTAGAGTGAATTCCAATTCTCCATTTTTGGTTTTTCTTAGACTGAAAGTAGGGGAGCTCCTCCATTTTTCCAACTTAGCCAATACCTAAAATCAATCTAATTCCTCCTTCGAGCACCCTTAGAGGGCCTAGTCGAACTCATCCCAAGCTTCTTCCAAGCTCCAAAGGCAAGGGAGGTGGGACTTTGATCCGAGCCCAATTGAAGGAGAGCTTGGTCCATAGGAAGATCCACTCAACCAAATCACCTCAAATCTTCAACAGGGCTTCATCTCCACTATACGAAGCTACATCAATGGATCCGAGCGCTAGTGATAACCTCCGACAAGGTATGAATCAAAATTGAGCTTAAACTAGAGAGTGTTTGGTCCTTTGTGAAAGGAATTTTCATCTCAAATAAAGCTAGCTGTTGGATGTATTCTCCCTTGCATGATGATGGTGTGGGTTGAATTTGAGTTCAATCTTAGCTCAATCAAGCCTGGATCTTTCCCTAAAAGGTGGACGGTGTCCTCTTCCACAGCGAAACTCAGTGATAGATCATGGGCCGTCCATTTGCGCATTTGGGATGGACGGCCATGATCAAGACACGTAGGAATATCTGATTAATCCCTTAATACCACAAGCTTTATCTCAACCGTCTGATCTTTGATCGGACGGATGGGAAGAAAGCACGTAGCACCATCGCTGACGCGGTGCTATGACGTGACAACTTAAGTGGCCTCTCCCGTAATGCCACGTGGAAAGTGCACGCCACGTTAGCCTCCATGTGGCGTCGACGGGATTAGCTATTTATTTAGGGATTTAATTAGTTATCCTTAATGGTTGAATCTTCAAAATAACATAACTAATTCTAAACAAATTATAAAAATACAAGGTAAAATGTACTGTAAGGATATTTCTTAGGAGAATAATCTAAAAATATTTCCAATGGAATTTAAATAGTATAATTTTCTCAATTAGGGTTTTAATTAAAATTTAATAATCCTAATTACTCCCTAATTATTTAATTAATTCTTTTCAAATTTCTCTGGTATATTTAGTGGGATGACCTCTACCTCCCCTAATTTTCTTGGGATTTATTGATGAGTTAATTAGAGAAATCATATAATGAAACCTTAATCACCCTCTTAATGTAATTAAGCTTAATTAAGCATGTGAACAATGGATTAATCCCTTATTAAGTTAATTAAGCCTTGCTTAAGTAGAGAAGAGGTTTATGGAATGGATTTAGGGAATTTTCCCTAAGCCATTCCCTAAATCCTTTCCTTCCTTAATCAAAACCTAATTAAGGGCTAATCCACTAATCACTTACTTAATTAACTTGATAAATTTTTTTAAAACATTCCAAAAATTAATCAATTTATCTTGGGTAGGTGCTTAGGTGTTAAATAACCTAAGTGACTAAAGGAAACCAAAATCTAACTCACATGTGTGGGAAGGGTTATGAAAGTACTTAAATTAAACCATTTAGTTTAATTAATCAGTAATTGTGAGCCAATTGCATTAGACCCTTTTTTCCCTAGGTGCATTGCTGGTTAAATTCCTTGTGTAGTTTTATGTCATACATTGGCTCATAATTATTTGATTAAATATGCTAAAGTGGTGTAGGTAAAGGGTAATTAATGCACTTAATTCATACCTTAACCTAAACAAGATATAAAAATCATCTAATGGTTCTAAAATTAAACTAAAATAACATACACATGTGGAAAATGGGTTAGGACCAACAAACCTCTTCACATTCCTTAAATTTAAATCAAATTCAAACAAAACAAAATCTCTTTAAAACCAAATTTGATTTTCTTTAAATAATTCTATTTCATAAGATTGTCTTTAGGAATTAATTAGGGTGAATGAATTTACATACTTTCATCACTTCATTTCATTCCTAATATGTTAAATGTGCTTGTGATATGAAAATTATGCATTCATGCTTTTTAAAAATCAAATTTAAAATGAAATGGTTCCTTTATGTCAAATTGCATGTTTTGGCTAAAGTAAGGATATGAATGGTTATTATCACTATTAAATCTAAAAATTATTTTAAAACTTATGAATTAAACATCAAAATTAAAAGGTATGCTATTTATAAGTACTTATGAACTTGTATGTAAATAGCATAAAATGTGATATGTGATCCTATCTTTCTTTCTTAACATAGAATTGGATAGGATTTGCAAAGTGTATAGTCCATTTGAAAAGGACATAACACTTGCTGAAATCCATTCCTATACACTTTTATGTCATGACTTAAGAAGGAATTCCACATCACACATATAAATTAAACAATCAAAATCAAACAAACAAACATAAACTTTTGCATCTTTCTTTTCCATTCATTTCTTTTGTACATGCATATGTATTTAAGGAAAGTGATATATTAGTCTGGACAACCTGGGAGTTGTGAGGCTTTAAGTAGCCCTAAGTAGGTATTTTACTTTACACCCCTGGTGCTAATAATGGTGCCATACTCACTTATGCCTTTCATACATGTAAATGTGCATATGAAGAATGGATAAAAGAACCCCTCTTTTTCTACTTAATAAAAAATCATGTATCATAAAGCATCTAAATTTTTTTTAAGTAACACTACTTAGTATTCATCATTAAGGTGTGCTAAACATTCCCATTTCCATGTATAGATATGCTTAGGATTCATCCATATGCATGTTACACATATCAGGAAAGAAATGAAATGATGTATATTTTGTGATATTAATTCACTTTACTTAATCTTAAAATGCCTTTCTTTTTTAATAGGTTTGTTTAGGGAAAATATAAACTTAGGATTAATTAAAACACATAATAAAATATCCACTAAATAAAAAAAATATGAATCTACCTTAAAAATTACTTAAGGTAGGAAGGAAAAAGAAGTTCTCTTCTCTTTTCCTTTCTTTACAACTTAGTGATTAATTATTATGATTCACTCAAACCAAATCAAAATACAAAATAAAATCAATCAAAACAACTAAATCACTTACATGAAACAAAATTTCTAAGTTGAATATTTTCATGCTTACAAAACTTTAACCTTAAAGCCTAGCTAAGCATACCACACAAACCTTAGAATGACACACACATTAAGCTAAGTCACCACTTCTAGCTTTAAGTTAGGGTTGTGCATGGTCTGATGTTTGCTTTTATTTTGTGATGTATTATTTATAGTCTGAATGTTAGGGTGTATGTGCATAGACTGAATGGTAAGATGATTTAGTTTAATCATTGTCTTCTAGAGGGGATTGTGCTTAAGGGGCGCTGTAATAAAAATATAAAATTACTTGTGTGCGGTGCTTATATCCTAAGCATAATCCAAAATAGGCAGTGGACTTGATACTCATGTGTGCTAAGTTTAATACACACACACACACACACACATACACACACACACACACACACACACACACACACACACACACACACACACACACACACACACACACACAAGCTAATCTCTTTTTTGCATGTGTTAGTTAGATTTCCTTTTTTCCTCATTTTTAAGTATTTTTGCAATTAGAATTTTGAAATGATTGTTATGGGGGATTAGGATGAACATTGGTCATAAGATCATGTCTTATGTACCATGTGAAGCCTTTGGAGCAACCATAATCAAACCAACCAAAAGAAGAAAGAAGAAAGAAGAAAGAAGAAAGAAGAAATGAAGAATGAAGACCCACATAACATGAATTTCTTACTTAATTATAATTAATTCATTTGTAATATGGGTTGTATAAAGGTAGAGCTTAGCTACCCAATTTATTTTTCGGGTTTTTGCAGTGGAGCCTGACCACAAATAACCTTTTATTCTTTTGCACTAATTTTATAAATTGATAGATATTTGTTTAACTTATGCATTAAGATGACATCTTTTCCTAGTTTCTTCTGATGTATGGTCTAGATGATGACTAGGCTCTTAAGAAAAAAAAATAAATCTTCTACTAAATTAATCAACTCAAAATTAAAAATAAACAACTCATAACCTCACCTAAAGCTTAGGCTATAAATCAAGATAAAAGAATTATCAACCCTTTAGCTGGATGTTGCATTATTTTTCTCACATCATGCTTAAAAAGTATATTGTTTCACTCTTGATTGGAGGGCTTCCACCTTTACCAGAGAACTTGGCTTGACCTGTGAGAGCCATAATGAAACACACCTCTTTATCTTGCTGATTTTGGCCCATAATCTAATTTCTCATGCATTAGACATATAAATCCTAAAGCCTGTGTCAAATTGATTGTCCAAAATAAAAATAAAATATAACAAAAATTTGTATTAGATTTAAGTCATTAAAGCATGCCCTACATGATCTAGTCTCTGAGAGAGTGTGTTTAAGGACTTAATCTCTTTCTAAATAAAAAACAACTTAGCTATCTTGCAAAAGCATTTGACTTGCCTACATATTTTAAAGCCATGGGAGGAGTTAGTTGGCAACTACCCCCATGCGGTTGTAAGTCCTATAGTCGGGTGATTTATCCTCTCTTGTGGAGGTAAACTAAATACTCATTTTCACCTTAGATTTAGGTCATGCTTTTTGGCCTTCGCAAAAGCTCCATAGATTTAGGTTTAGAGGTTGCTACTTCTCTTTGCGGGCTACGAGCATAAGTCCGCACCTCTTAGGCATTTTTGTGACCTTGTATCATGGAATTATAAGCCCTAGCATTCTAATAAACATTCAACTATAATAAATTTATTTAATTTAAAAAAATGTAAAGCCCAACCATAGGGTAGTTTGGGATGCTTACTAGGCTTCCTAGTATCTTAAGTATCTCCTACTTGTTTTCATTTGGCTTCGATAAGAACTCCCTCCTCTTGATCGATCCCACTTGACTTTCTAAAAATAAACCAATCGATTGATAGTCCTACTTTTTCATAATCTTTGGAGACAACGATCATTTACCTTAATCGAGAGTATTCCTAAATCCCGTTCCTTAGGATGTAATTAACTATGGGGGCTTGCCCTTGCAGGAAACTTAACGAACCGATTTAAAATAAATCTTGCTTTAATTTTCTATGAAAAGTAGGGGAAGAATCTCTGGTACATTTCGAAGATCCATAGTCCTTAGGAGTCCTTATTAAGGTGGTTAGGTCCATTGTAGGGTGGTGACTTCTATCTCTCGAGATTGTACACCTTTCCTCAATGCCATACCCGATCACCCTAATAAGAACATCTACGGATCCGCGTGGCATTCCGAACAAGGTGTATATTTATGTTTTCATTTATCCTCTTTCAAAAAGGATAGATGAAGGAGAAAATATTTTAACCTCAAATAGCTATATTATCTACTCTACAACATTGCTTGGCTACATTCCTTTCTCATGTTTATTTAGAGGTCAATAAATTTGGTGAATTGTTAATTGCGGATCGAGACAAGTCATTACTGTCATTATTGGTGGCCATTGATAACCTTTTTTCTGCAAGTTGGAAACATCCATAAGTCATTCTATGAAATATACAATGCGAACAATGATACACTCTTTATAAGAAGTGGCAACTCTTTTGCACTTCTTTTTGTGAAACTTCCAAACATGGAACATGCCCAAACATAATTGACATATACTGAAATAGGGGATGCTACTAATTTGATTCATCAAAATCTTCAACGACTTGATTTCTATTTATCGGTCATGCTTTTTAGTTGTAAAAAACCAAACAAAATGACTTTATACTGGCTTCACTACACCTATGGAGCTGTAGGTCTTTCTACATGCTCACTTTGGGTTTTAAGCCACAGTAGCTTAATGTTAAGTTATGATATTGACAATTAGATACAAGCTGCAAAAGAATCAACTACGGATTTTTGGGAAGTGCATGTCGAGCAACCAGATAACTGACCTTCAATATTGTTTGTAATGGTGGGCTGTCAGTGACCGAAGTGATAACTAGCAGTATAACGGTTGTCATAGGAACAAAGATCCTGTCATGCTTAGTAGAGTTGATGGGTTTGAAGACCATATTATGCTCAATAGAGCTAACTCGTAGAAGACCACGACCATAGTGTCCAAAGACACTGACCGTTATGCTCAGTAGAGCTGACGGGAAGGATAAATAGACTCCCAATGCAACCCCCTATATGGGGAAGATGTCGGGAGACTGTCAAAATTCAGACTGACTGAGAACTTAATTAATTTAATGCAAAATGAACTCTAAGCTCAAAATTAAAATTTGAATTGAAATTGCAGGTGTTTGAAGGACCTGTTATGCTCAGTAGAGCTAACAGGTAGAAGATCACGACCATAGTGTGACAAGACATGACCGTATGCTCAGAAATGACGAAGGTCGTCAGATGTAGCCCCTCGCACACAGAGGTAAATTCAAACTGACATGAGACTTAAAGATGATTAATTAGATTTAAATTAAATATAAATTAAATTTAAAACAAACATTAAATGAAAATTCAAAGCTAAAATCTAAGTGTTTTAAATTTAAAAATGAAGAAAAATTTATTAAATTCAAATTAGAAGCACTCACCAAAAGGTTTGAAGAACTTGAAAGAATCTCCTCCCAAATCTTGAACAAAATTTCCTTGTGCTTAGAATTCTCAAAATGTTTAGAGGAACTAAATAAATTGGAGTTACAGTAAAACTAAAGGCCCATCAACTTGATGCCTCATATACAATCAAAAGTAATATAAATTAGATTGTCAACAAATATGTATAAAGCCTTTCAATAGTCACTAGTTATGCTACGTGACAAACTCGATGAATAAAAAATGGCCTAAATATTTTAAACAGGATTCATGGTGACTTTACAAGCTCATCAACAAACATGAGTGGAGCCCTATTTAAGTTTGATAATCTACTGAATTCAAAACTAAATGCAAAAGCAAACATATATTATTTCAATTGATTGAATAAGAGTTGAAACGCTTAACTCCATCGGAACTGCACCACATTAATGTTAGCAGACAAAAGGCATTGACTTAAATTTTAAATGGACTTCAAATATATCAATATTGTACAAATCATGGAGTCAATTATTACTTAATTTAAGTGCTTTAAAATTTATGCAATCATTTGAAGGAAATAAATTCTTGTACGAAATATACAATAACTTTCAATTTAATTCGTTCTTTCTAAAATTCATACAAGCATTTTAAATAACCCACATGGGCTTCGACACCATGTCGAATACATGAATCTAGTGTCTGAGGATGTTGCGTGGGTTGATTCCTGGTTGGGTCTTAGGACCGGGTCTAGGTTAACAAAACCTAAAAAATCTAATGATGTTATTATAATATTTTCATCTTAATAAAATATCTGAGAAGCTAGCTCTGTTATATGATAGTAGATTTGATTCTCTATTATTAAATTAATAAAGTCAATTAATTTTAAAATAGCTAAATAATATATTTGCCCCAATGATGACTGAGTTGATCGAAGATATCAATTGGAGGTGTCATTTTACCAAAATATCCAAGATATTTATATTCGATAATCTAAAATTCAAAATTCTTAAAGTATAAATTTAGATATGATCCTCTATTATTAAATTAATAGAGTTGATATGATCTGAAATAATAAACTAAATAATTAAATAAATTCATTTACCCTGATGATGGTCATATTGACTGAATATTTCAATTGGAGGGGTTTTCATATTAAAAAATTAATTTAAATTCTAATGTCAAATCATTATATATTCAAATTCAAATCAATTATAAAATGATCAAATATTCAAATTTTAATATATATATATATATATATAATAAAATTAATTATTTAAATTTAAAGTAAAATTCATCCACCCATCCACAACGATTTGTCGAGGGTAATAAATTAAGAAAACTTTTGCTCACAAAGAGCAAATGTCAAATCAAATACATAAATATTTTCACACTCAAATACTCTTAAGCCCGCAAGGACGTGGCCCGTGTCCTCTATTTGTATAATTTTATTGCAAAATGACACCACATAAATGGCGGTTACGTCGAGAGCCCTTTGACCGGGTGGTTTGTTGCAAAATGACACCACTAAATTATGGTCACGACCGCAACCCGTATGTTCCCCAACAACTTTGCTTTTTGAGCTGTGAACTATATAATGTATTTTGATTGGGCAAAAAGCCCAATGCTAGCTAAGGTTGACTTGTATTTGTCCCTTTAGACAAACTCCACCCCAGTACAAGGTTCTTGACATAACCTATGGCTAGGGATCCTTCGGTCGGGTCACTACCTTCTCTGATTAAGTAGACTAGGGACCACAATAGCCCGGGATGACGAATCATGGGATCTTGGGCATATCATCATTACCCCAATCATCCGCTTTAAGTTAAATAATGATGAATTTCATAAACCGAAATTCCAAAACTCCACACGCTGCTACTATACGCTATGCATTTAGCAATCTAAAGACTACCCTTAATCGAAAGTTCTCTGATATTGGGAGGGGTGGTTAACTATGTGAAACTCTCTCCTGGTGAGAGATGGTGGAGAATTTTTGCAGCCCACAAAGTAGTGGAAAAAACTCATTTAGAGATGTCGGTAAGTCAACTTACATGTTTATTCCAAAAATTATAGAGAAATTGATGCCTTCAATATTCAATTGATAAGTGATGTTGATAATTAACTCTTATAAGTGGAAATTAGATTTGGTCATTCAATTGATAATTAACTCTTATAAGTCAACTTAAAAAAATACAAAAAAACTCTTATAAGTCAACTTACAAACTTATAATTAACTTTTAGAGATGTTGATAATTAACTCTTATAAGTGGAAATTAGATTTGGTCATTCAATTGATATGTGATAATACAACATGCTTTTAATCAGTTATTTTGTTCCAAGCAAATGAATGAAATGTTGTCTTCTACTAACAACATTCAAGAGGCTCCCTGCTCCCTTTAGGAAGTTTTAAATGCTATTTATGGGGTGTATCTTATAGTTCACCAATTTTATAAAATAATCATTATTTAGTTTGCTAATGTGCATAATTTAATGAAGAATCAAATCCTCTTGACTATGATGTAGGTTTCTAATGTGATGATCAAAAAGTTCATGAATCAGTCCCAAAATGAGATATTGGATGTTTTGGACTTGGAACTTATAGTTTCTTAAGAGGTGCTTACTCAATGCCTCCAATAAGGCCCTATTCACTATGAGTTTAGGAAATAGTAGTCTAATATCATTAGCTAATTTATAGAGTTAGTCAAATCCTATGTTAATGTGAAATAATATAATAAAGATGTATCATAAAAAAGGAACTACCATCAAAGCAAGAGAATCAATGACTTTAACCTTGTGACAAGCCAATAGTTTCAAAGTTGATTGAGAAGCTACAATAATTATGATGATACATTTGCCTTTAGAAAAACAAAATGAAAATGAATTCTTTTGACCAATAAGAGGGCGAGGATGCATCTTTAAAATATATATTTAACACATACTTGTTCATGAGTCTTGATGGTGAAAGTTATCACTAAATAGGTATACTTTAAGAAACCACTTTCAATGCATGTACACATCATCAAGGCTTTAAGATATTATTAAATATTACATAATTAATTATTAGGAATATTTACATACATAGCACACAATTCTTGTATATTTACATATCTAACACCTAAAATTTGATATTTATTAAAATAACACTTTTCCTATGCATAAAACAATGCACTTCACTTTAAAAAATTAATGATGGTGTTATTTTTATTATAATATTAAAGGCTTATGTGTTATTTATGTAAATATTAAAATTTAAGTGTTAACTATGTAAATATATAAAAACTATGTGATATGCATGTAAATGCTCCTAATTATTATTATATAAATAATACATAGTAATAATACCACACTTAATAATCTTATTGAGGTGCTCATCTAATTAAGGAAGCTTAAAGTGTCATGACCCAACCTGATATAATCTATATCATATACTAGATCATACCAAGTCAAGTATGTAATAGGAGTTTGTCCAAGATTGATTTAATGGAATTTCATATATCTTCTCAATCATATAATACAAAACATAAATCATCAATACCTCAATAGAACACAAATTTATCTACAAAAGTCATCATCCCATTTTACATTATATATCAAAATTATTTACATCTAGAATATTTGTATATAATAATCATGGTGTTCTTATTATCTCTAATAAAATGAATATATTTCATGATTTTAAAAGAGTATATTTATAATAAAATATACATCTATCAACAATGGTTATGATCTAACTCCACAGTTCTTTCCTTTACTAAAAATATGTAAATGTACTAGGAGTGTGCAAACAACTTAGTTGGTTACACTAAATGTATAGCTATATTCAATGCATAAAAATAGAACTATATATATATATATATATATATATATATATTTTAAAACATTTGTGTACTTAATAAATAAATTTATGCCACTATATATGAGTATGTATACTGTATGGAATATAAATAATGACCATGGTAAATGGTATTCTTTCATGATTGTTTTAATTTCTTTTATTAGTGACTATTTCAATTTCTTAAATAATTGCTAGTTAATGATATTAATTATAAATTATAAATTTCACCGTTTGACCATCCGTTCTCGCCTTGGTAATTCCAAGCTCCTGGGTCGGATCGTGTCAAATTCTGACCAAATTCTAAAGTGGCTAGTTGAATTAAGTGAATTTTAAGTTCTTATATGTCGATAATTGCAATTAAGGCATATGCTCTTGCTAAGTTTAATACTAAAATTGAAAATAACTCAAGATATGATATAATTGATGCATATCAAGTGGTCCTTTGGAAATTTGGGAGATGGAATTAGAATGGAGTTGAAGACTTGGACTAATGTCATCCAAAGGAGTAAACATTTGATATCTTTCTATATTTTTAAATTAAAGCTCTCATTAATTCAAGTGAATATGAAGCTTCTGATCTCATAAAATATAAATCAAGTACGCCTTCAAAATTAAATCTGTGAATAGACAATTAAAGTACTTCAAAATCAAGCAAATTTTAAGAGAAAAAAATTAACTTGTTGAGTTGTATTTTAAGTTTGGCTCTTAAATAAGTGTGATTATTACAAAATTATAGTTGTAGTCTATTGAGAGGCTAAGGTGGTGCAAATTGGCATTTTGTTGAGTTGGGTGGATCCTTTCATTCAATATTTAACTTGTGGATGAATTCTAGAAGAGGTCGGTGATATGAACAAAAATTCAAGACTAAGGCGGCTTACTATATGGTTGTTGATGAATCTCTTTAGAGATTTATCATACACAATTAATCTAAGGCATAACTAAGATAAAGTTGCTTCAATCTTAAAGTTCTTTAGGAGAATGAGAAAGTCGTTCAAGTAGAAAATCATGTCTATATGACTTCTTTAAGAAGGATTTTTCTTGTTAAGTCTAAGAAAATACTCCTAGAAATTATTAAAGAAATATGATTGATGTCAAAAAATTTACTTTTTTATTCTCACAAGCTTCTCAATAGTTGAACTTAATTTATCATCCATGGTTATTTTAATCAAGGAATATATCCTTGGTTCATTTTTATTGACCAATGACTTATGCAAACTTATTTTGGTCATGATCTATTACTTGATAAAGTTTAAAAACAAAGAAACCGACTAAAGTCACTTTTAGTTATTTGAATCAATATTATATAGTGATACTATATATGTAGTTTAGCTTTGTATTTTCATGTTTGATTATTTATAGCTTATTTTTTCTTTGCATTTATTATTGTGGTTGAGTTGAAAGAGTGAGCTAAGAAACTCTACTACTAGTTGCAACCATTTTAGTGTGTCATGCTCAAAATTTGATGCACATAAAATGATAGGTTTCGTGTTGCCCATCATCACCTAAAAATGCTCATTTCCCATCCATGACCGTCTTATCTCTAGTAGCAACATTGAATGCATTGTACAGTGACAACTATTACCAATTTCATTGCCACCAATAGATTGAATGACGCTTTCCTTCTTTCCATGATCATCCTATTACCACAATGGAGACACTAGATGCACCATACACGGTGATAATGATTGCATCATCATTTGTCATCTGAAGTTCATATGCTACTCATCTGCCATTCACGACTATTCTACAATTATGATATTTTATCAACTGTGCCTCATATTACAGATTGATTGTAAGAACCATTCATATGAAGACCCAGTGATGTTCAAGGCCATTGCAAGAAATGCCTTGCAATCTATGTCTATACTTCCCAAATGTATTGATGTTATTTGTGGATGTCATTGTCTATGGCATTACATGCTTCTACAATATTTAGAACTGGCGAATTAGGAGGTTTGATCTTCGTGCCTTGGTCATCACCTTTTTCTAACCAAGAGGCATCTTCTGTTGAAGTCACTCCAGTTTTTTAAAGATAGACCAATCTAATTATGCTGATTTTCCACAAAATTAATAGTGAATCTTTGCAACTAAGCTAACCCTATATAGTTTTTTCTCTTTGGGAATTTTAGTAAAAAATACTATATTGAATAGTATCTTGTGCTCTGCTTTAATTGTCTGATTATGTATGAGATTAAAAAAAATAATAATCAAGATTGATCCTCAATCTCTCAGCTTGATTTCTCATATGCATTAAGTTTAAACAAAATAAAACATGTTCAGGAATGGTCGAATGTGGTGTTGTAACAAAAACGAAATCCACTGCTTGTATTGCAAATATGGTGATGTTTGTGATACGCTGCTTTATTCCGTGCTTACCATTTGTTTTTTGCACGTCTTTATTTTATCTTTTAAATAATGCACAACCACAGAAACAACTCATCAAATCTAATAATATCTCAGAAAGTAGCTCAGAATTTTCCTTAGAATTGAAAGTCAAGAAAACTGATATTTTACATCTAATGAAACCATTATATCTTTATGATAAAGGACTGCTACGTCGCTTTGGTTAGGTTATTGGCTAAGTTTTGGAAGTGACATAATTGCATATAATTTCTAAGTTGTCAGGGTATGTATCAGTCATTCAGGGTCGGAAAAGTAGTGCACCATAAAAGATTATAAGTTTGACCCATCGTTAGTTGGGTGCGAAGCTGACCGGAAGATTGATCCTCTAGGGCGGCTATACTTAGTAAAATCAACTGAATGGTGATAAATGCTACAGGCGATTATTATAACAACCCCACCCACAAGAATGGTGTTGGGTGGATACCCATTCCAAAAAAAAAAAAAAAAATTATAAGTTTTAGTTGGAATATTGCTGTAAGAGGCTATTTTTTATTTTTCTTTTTCTTTATCTTTGCCTTCCCAAAATGCATTTGATTTCTTTTCTCAGTGGGAGAATTTACTGTCTTCATATAAAGGCTTACTTTAGACTTTTTGACTATGTTTTCTTGTGGAGTATCTGGACTAAAGTAAATAAAACAGTTTTTCATGATAAAATATCGTCTGAAAAAGTATTGGCTAATGGTGTTTACTTATACTTTTTTGCTTAGGCACTATATCAGGAAATAAGAGAAACTCTTCCAGAATTTTCTTTCAGCTGATCTGTAGTCTAGATTTTGTGGTTTCTACAATCACTTTATGTTTTTTGAGGATAGGACAACAAAATTTGGAGTGTTATTACCTAATTTTCAACGAGTTTCTGCAAATATATTTCTTGTAACGCATTTTATTTTAAAAAGTCTCAACAGATATAATAAAATTGTGGCTTTTTTTTTGAGCTAGATGTCTCAACAGATATAATAAAATTCCACGAGCATTCTACCAAAAAAATGGCCCAGATTTTGAATTAAAATTTTAGTCAGCTAATTAAATTCTAGCTAAACAGAAGAATTTCTAATCTTTTCAAATTTAGTTGACATTTCTATTTGATAGATAATCTCTAAATGTGTTGCTAACATATAAAAATTGACTACTTAACAACTACTGACTAGATGCCTAAACATCTTGCTTATTATGTACGGCAAACACTTATAAATTAAGATGCTTTATCTGAAGGTAATTTGATCCTTAATGGCAAGGTGCCGTGAGTAGAACTAACTAATTTAAATTATATTCTTCAAGGAAAGTGCTTCAGAGTGAATATACTTTTTGTCTGTTGTAGTGTTTTTTTTTTAAAAAATATTAAATGTCAAGGCTAAATTTAATATAATCTGGATTCAATTTAAGATATTTGATAATAACTTACAAATTTTTTGTAAAGAGCCAGTTTATCGTCTGAACATTGTGTGAAAATCTTGCAAATATAGATTAGTCGAGTTAGCTCATAGGAGATGTAAATTTTTACAAGTGAAAAACTCGTTGAAAAAAGATGTGGCTAGATATAGTTAAAATAATTATAGTAGTATGAGTCAAATCCTACAAAGAATGTCCTCCTTCATAATTGAAGAAGGTATTTTTGCAATATAGTCATCATGAATTATGAAGATGACATCTATGATAAGTCGAGTTGAGCTCACAAGACAAATTCGACGGATTTCGAACGTAATATTACACAAATCAAAGCAAAAATCATTGGACATCAAACTAGAAATGGTGAACGTTTGCATTACGTTCTCATAACATTGAAATTGACTGAATTATACATATTGCACAATCTGACGGTTGGCCGATCAAGAGATCGAGCCGTCGACGCGCCTACGCGTATATCAGAGTTCGAAGGCTGCGACGATGCTAAAATGACATCCGTTCGCAAAATTGATTGCGTCATTAGCTTCAAAATATCGAAACATATCAAATGAGACTGCTCGCGCTCTACTCGGACAAGTCTATGCGAATATCGAGTGATCGGAAGTAACATTACGTAATTTTGAACTGAAATTAACTCGGTTTGACGCTGACTTGAACCAGATGACCTTCGACTGCAAAACGGACAGTGCAGTTGCATCCTGAATGATGAAATAATATAAAATTTTTATATATATTGCCCATATAATAATGCCATAGTCCATATTAGAATTAATTAAATACTTAAAATAAAAGAGGCCTTTATAAATACCACTCTATATCTAAACTAAACCGTATATCACTCCTATTCCCAGCCCTAACTCTAATCAGCGCCGCAAGCCTCCTCCCTCCCTCTCGGTCGAACGAACCCATAGCACTCTCGTCTCTTCCTCCCAGCCGAGCGACCGAACTCCCTTTCCATTCGGCCGACCTTCTCCCAGTAGGTAGCTCTGTCCGCTCTGTCCCTGCTGCAAGCTGAACCCTCCCAGCCGAAGAAGCCACTTTGATTCCTTGCTCCCGCTCCGCCCCTCCCGATCCATCCGTCTTTGCTACAGCCGCTCGATCTCTTCTATTCCCTCCTGTCCGCCTCTACAACAGCCAAAATCTAACTCCATTTCACATAATCCTTCCTCCCGTTTCCTTCTATTTACACAGCAAGCCCGTCCACTCTGTCTTCTGCATAAGCCAAATACTCTTACCTTCTTCTCACTGCCTCTCTTACTTTCACGACTGTTCTGAGTAGTAAGACAGCGCCAGCTATTTGTCTATACCTATCTGTCTCTGTAGCCTGCTAGTTATCCTCACATTTACCTACCTTAGCATTCCTAATTTCAGCCAGCCAAACACTTCTCCAAGTCCATTTGTCCCATACCACTGTTTATTAAGGGGGTGTTTGACAACGGATTGAATTTATTTCAAGTATGATTTATTAAATTCAGTACATCTAAATTTAGTAAATCTTGAACTCTTAAATCTTGAAAATTGTTTAGTAATAGATTTATTAAATTAAATCCTGCTAAATCTAGAAAGATGTTTGATAAGTTATTTGAGGATTTAAATATATTATGATTAAATAATAAATTTTAAAGAATAAAAACATAAATAAAAAAAAATGTAATATTGAAATTAAAATTCATCATTTAATAAAGATATCATATTATAAAATATAAATAAATATTATTTAGATTTAATAAAAATTAGTATGATGTAATTTCGTTTAAAACTCATTCGATAATGTCGCGTTATTGATATCAATTCACCAAATTCCATTAAAGCTTAGAGAAGTATTTTAATATAAAAGATGCCGATCTTTAAGTTTCCCTAAAACTTATTTTAAGAATTCATTTTTATTATACTTAAATCTCACTACCTTAAAAAAAAAACTATTGTACAACAATGCCAAATTTCAATTATAATGCATCATCACATGCTCATTGTTTGATTTTTAATCCTACTAGGCGGCAAAATTGGCAACTTTAAATCCTATTTTAAATCCAGTTTCTCCTATGTTTTGTTTTAAATTCTAGATTAACATGATTTAGACAAGCTGAAGTGGGCCAAAGGAGGTGAGAGGAAAGACGAGGGTTAGCTTCGCGACAACATCTCTCTTTTTCATCAACGATTTCGGGCTGCAGCGGAGCGGAAGGAGAAAGATGGGGGAAAGAGCGAGAGATAATGCATTTTTCTTTTTGCAGTCGAGGAAAGATCGACCGAGAGTGGTAGAAAGAGGGGGAATGGGTGCGATAGATGAGAGAGGCGAACGAGCGTTACCTTCGACTGCTTTGCGTGGAGAGGAACACAGGTGGGAGATTGAATGAGAGAGGGGGCTTGCGATTTTGCTTGCGATTTTAAGGAGACGGGGCTTAGATTTTAAGTTCGCAGGGGGATGATGGGCTTCGTTCTATTTTACTCTAGGTGAACAAGAGCGAAAAAAGTTGAGAGGATGATCCTGCGTGCAGTTGAGGGAGAAAGGTGGAGCATTTTCGATTCAAGCCATACGGTGAGGTTCGTCGATCTCTAAATCCCGTTAAATTCGCCGAATCGGCGGATTTAATAAATCCGGGATTTACCCTGATTTCCGGATTTACCGGATTTACTAAATCTTCGGAAGGTGTTTGGTAGGATTTACGGGATCTAGATGGCTAAATCCCTATTAAATCCGTTGCCAAACACCCCCTAAGATAAAATATCAGATTAATTGGTCTTCAGATCTTTGCCGTATTTGGAATCATAATCTTTACTATTTTGAGATGTTTAAATTAAACCTAACCCAAATTCCATTACCAAATCTACCTACATTCCGCTACCTAATATTTGTCTTGTTTCTTGTCATTAGAGTGGGATAGAACATAAAGATTATAAGCTCTCAAGTTCTAATGCGTTCACTCTTGTTGATTGGTACAACTTAAGTCAAGTTTAACTCAAATCCTCCTATCAAATTAATAGACTTTAAAAAATGAATGAATAATGAACATGCAAGATTATATATGTATATTTTCTATGTAGGTATGAAGATCCTATCATAAATTAAGTTAACGACAGAGTTAGGAAGATTACGTAAAATTAGTTGGAAGACATTCGTTATGAAGACGGCGAAGGTTGAATAGACTCGATCTCTTATATGGGAAGCCACCAGGATTGTCGAAATTCGATGAGATGACTTAATTAATTTAACACAAAATGAACTCTAAGCTCAAAATTAAAATTAAAATTAAAATTAAAATTAAAATTGTAGGTATTTGAAGACCTATGCATGCTTTTTAAGTGTAGCGAGTGTGAAGACTGACAGTGGTGTCGTAAGATGTCGACTATGCATGCTTTTTTAGGTATGGCAAGTAGGCCACCAAGGCACCCGATGTAGCCCCCTATGCGGGGACGACACTGGGAGGTTGCCAAAATTTGGACTATCACGAAGCTTAAACATAATTAAATAAGAGTATTAATAAACTTAAATTGAACTCAAATGAAATTAATAAATTGAAGCTAAACCTTCATATACAAAAATTCTAAATGCTTTTAAATAAGTATGAGCTTACATGGGGACTCGATAGCTTATTAATGAGTATAAATGAAACTTTCAATGAACTATTGTGGTGTTTATTTTCGGTATGTGTATGGGGACACCACGCAGATATGATGGTATACTTATTGAGGTGATCGGGTACGACATCAAAAAATGATGTACTATCTCGAAAGGTAGAAATCACCACCCTACAATAGACCTAATCACCTAATAAGGGCTCATAAGGCATGATGGGTCTTCGAATATACCAGAGATTTTTTCCCTACTTTATATGAATGAATAAAGTAGGGTTATATTAAATCGGGTTCTAAAGTTCCCTATGAAGGCAAGGTACAGAAAGTGAATTTCTTAGGAATACTCTCGATTAAAGTAAGAAATTATTATCTCCAAAGATTTTAAAGATAAGACTATCAATAAATTAGCTTAACTTGAAAAATCAATCTAAATAGATAAAAAAGGAGAGACTTATTATCAAAACTAAAGGAGATGAGTAGGGATTGCTCACGATACTAGAAAACTTATTGAGCATTCTAACATATCCTCTGGTTGGGCTTTATATGTTTGAAATTGAAGATAATTATATGTTTGAGTTGAAATTTTATTAGAAAGCTAAGGCTTATAATCCCATAATACAATGTTATGGAAATGCATAAGAGGTGAGGATTTATGCTTGTAGCCCGAAGAAAACAACAACCTCGGATCCTAAATCTAGGGAGTTTTACCGAGGGCCAAAATATGTCCTAAATCTAAGCGAAGATGGGTATATGGTTTACCTCTGGAGAGAGAGAGTAAACCAGATCTGGATTTATAGTACTGAGTGGACTAACTCCTCCTACATTTTAAAACCATGTGGTCAAGTCATATGGATTTATAAGATGGTTGGATTGCTATTATTTAGGAAGAAACTAAAGTCCTTAAATCAATTCCCTAAGAGAATAGAGCATGAGTGGTATGAATAATGACTTAGTCTAATGTAAATCTTATCAATTTTTATTCCATTTTTTGACTCCTTATTTTGAGAAAGGTCATAGGATTTTTATGTCTAAATGCATGTTGAAATGAAGTTATTGATAAATCAGAGAGAAAGAGGTGTTTTCCACCACAGAGGAAACCCTCAAAGGTCAAGTCTTCCTCTATTGTGCTAGGATGGAAACCCTCTCTTAGCAAGAGTGAAGCAATATGAATGCATGATATCAAATATATAACTTTCAGCTAAGGGGTTGCTAAATCTTTTAGTTATCTTGATTTAATTTCTAAGCTTTATGTGATGTTATGAGTTGTTTAAAAAATTTAGTTATGAGTTGTAGTTGGGGTAGAAAGTTTATTTTTTCCTAAGAGCCTAATTAGATCTAGGCCACATAATAAATCACCATTCATAAAGGAGCTAGAAAAAGGCATGCCATTTATATTGTGCAATTGTAAACAAAATATCAAATAATTTTATAAATCTAACACAAAAGAATAACATCGGTCTTGTCAGTACAACCAAGAGAAATGGGTAGCCAAGCTCTACCCTTATACAACCCAATATATGAAATAATAATTACAAATTTACAAATGAATAAATGCTATGGGGGGTCTTCATTCTTCATATCCCCTTCATTTCCTCATTTGGTTTTCTTCTTTTGATTTAGTAGCCTTTAAGGCATCACATGGCACCCCAAGATCAAACCTTCTGGCTAATGTTCATCCTTAACTCCCATAACACTAATCCTAATTCTTAATGCAAAATTATATCAAAAATAGAAAAAGTAAATCTAACTACACATGCAAAATAAGTGTTAGCTAAACATACCATACAACCTAAGCAGTTATATGGATAATTTGGACTTAGCATCCTGCACATGAGTAACCAAGCCCACTTGGCTTAATTTGGATTATGCTTAGGGGTTAAGCAATCTACAAAAGAGAGCATTTATATTTATTTTTTAAGCACCCCTTTTAGCATAATCCCCTGTAGAAAAAATGATTAGGCTAATCATGTAACATCCATCTACATACACCCTAACATCATCTAAAATAATACATAAAATAAGACATTCATACATACGCCACCTAACATAAAGATAGAAGTGGTGACTTAATTCTAAAGTGTGTGTATCAAGGCTTGTGCGGTATATCTTACTAAGCTTTGTTAGAATTTTTTAAGTATGCAAGGGTGTTTAATCATAAGAAGTTGATTTCACTTTAAATGATTTAGTAAATTTGGGAATTTTTACTTAATATTTTCTTTTGTTCCACTTGACTTACTCTTAACAACTAAGTATTATAAAGAAAAGAAAAGAGATGATTACTCTCTTTTATTCCTACCTTAAGTCATTTCTAAAGCATATTAATTAAGTGAATTCTCTTTAGTGAATGACTCTTTACATATTTTTAATTAATCCTAGGTTTATGTTCACTTTAAATAATCTCATTCAATAAGAAAAGCATCTTAAGATTAATCAGAATTAATTTCTATCACATAATATATATTTATTCATTTCTTTCTATCATATGTAGCATGCATATGACTAAGTCCTAAATATATCTATACATGCAATATGTGTTGGCACACTTAAAATGATGAATGTGAACATGTACATTTAAAGTTTATATTTTCCTTTTGATTGAATTATTTTTATCATATTAATTTAAAGCTCTATCTAAATTCTTATGCAAAAATACATAGAAATGAAATTAAACAGGTAGGTATTATTGTTAACCAGGTAAGTGAGGTAATTAAATGATCTCCTTGAGGCTAGTTAAAGCCTCGTATTCCCGAGATGTCTAGACTAAATACCATTTGCATTCAAACACATGTAAGTTTGCATACATGAATGTAAGAAAGATAGTTTTTAATCACACGATTAATTAATTCTATCACTTAGACAATTATAAATATATGTGTTTTTGTAAAAGATAGAGGAGTTTTGACTCCATAATGAAGTGCACACACATGTATGAGAGGCATAAGCTAGTACATGCTATTGTTAACCAATAAAGTGAGGTAATCAAATGACCTCCTTGGGGCTACTTAAAGCCTTGTATTCTCGGGATGTTAAGATTAAATATTTACTTTTCTCAAATACATATGAATGTATACATAACTAAAGGAGAGAAAACCATGCAAAAGTTGTACTTTTATTTGATTGAAAGGTTTATACACATTGAGTAAAGTCTTATTTAAATTTTAATATTAAAATATGTAAGAATGAAATCAAATAGAGTACGTGACGTTGTTAAACCATAGAAGTGAGGTAATCAAATGACCTCCTTGGGGCTAGCTACAGCCTCGTATTCATGGGATGTCTAGACTAAATACCCATGAACATTATTACTTACATAAATCAATATATGAATGAAAGAAAAGAACTTTACTGCATACACTTAAGCTATAATTATTTGCATTTCCTATGTATTTATAGCTAGCATTCATAGCATATATAATCATTTATTTATAAAATTTGGATTTAATAATGATAATAATCACACATATATTAATTTGAATCAATACATGCAAGCTTGGCATAAAGGAAATTATTTATTTATAATTAATTTTTAAAGAAATGAATGAATGAATCAAGTGTCATACAACATTTTAATATGATTGGAAAGAAATAAAAAAGACAATCATGTAATTTCATTCAATCCAACTAATTCTTAAGGATAATCATATTAAATAAGCTTATTTAAAATAAACCAAAGTTTTTTAATGTCACTTTTGATTTTATGTTTAACTTGATTTAAGATATGTGAGAAAGATTTGCTAATCCTAATCCTATTCCCCATATGTGTGAGTTAATTTGATTTAATAAGAAGCAATTAGATTGATTTTATGGATTGATTAAGTTAAGCATGTATTAAATCAATTAATTAAACCCTTACCTATGTTACTTTAAGGTAATTGATTAAATGAGTATGAGCTAATGCAATTTGCAAATATATTGAAAAGTAAATTGCAATGCTCCTATGAAATGAAAAGGCACAATGCAATTAGCTCATAATCATTTATTAATTAAGCTTAAGGAATTATTTTAATTACTTTCATGATTTTCTCACACATGTGAACTAATCATAATTTCATTAAAGCTCTTTAGGTTCTTGAGCACCTAAAGCTCTACCCAAGATTAAATAAGGAAAATTATATTTTCACTTAGGTTTTTAGTTTAATTAAATGATTAATTCATTAATTCATTTCTCTTTAATTAACTATGAAAGTTAATTGATTATCTTTTGAAATGAGATGGGCTTAAGGGAAAAGGTAGGGAAAGAGGTGCCAACTTAAGTCCATAAGCCACCCACTTGATTAACCATGATTTAATGTAATTTAAATTTTAACTTAGTTAATTAAGTCATTAATCAATTAATCATTAATTAGCATTTTGGTTGAAAAGAAGGAAACTTAGGGAAAAGATTTGGAGGGAGACCCCAATCCAATTACCTAAGCCCCCTTACTGTTCAATAGTGATTAGGGAGTCCAAATAATTAATTAATTACTGTTCATATGCTTAATTATTCCTTAATTAAGTTAAGAAGATAATTAAGGATTAATTAATCATTCCTACTAATTTAACAATTAATAAATTCCAAAAAAATTAGAGGAGGCAGAGGTCATCCTCTCAAATAGTCTCATAAATTTTGGGATCAATCACTTGAATGATTAGAGAGTAATTAAATTAATTAAAATTTTAATTAAATCATAATTAAGCTCTATTTACTATCCAAAATCAATTGAATTTTTTAGTAAATCCTCCTTTGAAATACCTTTAAAATGAGCTATTATTTATATTTTTTTTTGGAATTTTCTAGAATTAGTTATGAATTATGGAAATTTCAGCTTAAAAATCTAATTAATTAGACTTAATTAAGTCTAATCTTGTCGGCACCATGTGACACGTTGAATGGCACACTTTTCACATGACACTGCGAGATTTACTATTTAAGTTGTCACGCCGCTCACGAGTCAGTGGCGATGTGACATCGATCTCCCGATCTCGATCGCAGATGCATCAATCCCACATCATAAAGGGGAGGAAACTAATGGATCTAACATGATCTGATCAGAGCCTTCCATTTGAATCACACGGAACAGATGACCCGTGATCCTCCTTTCTGCGAGTGACGAACGATAGAGCCCGTTCGCCATGGATTGCTCGATCCGAGCTCACCCGAGCTCGGATCCACTCTAAACTCAACCCACACTTTTGCGCGAAGGATCCACAAGGATCCAATGGCTAGGATGAGCTCATATGCAAATTTCCTTCATAAAGATCCAACCAATTTTTTTTTATATCTATGATTTTAAGGAATTACCTCACCAGAGCTCAATACCAATGGTGGGATCAACGGAGGTAGCTTCGTCTAGTAGAGACGAGGCCCTGTTGAGAAGCAATCAAGACAATTCCCCCTTGGTTCACTTGGTTGGCCAAGAATGGTCTTTGGAGCTTCGGTCTTGATCAAACTCCTTGCTTTGATGGGTTTGGAACTTGGGGGAAGCTTCGGGTAGCCTTGACGAGGTATGGAGATGGTGTAGAAATGAGTAATTGATATTTGGTGGTGAATTGAGGGAGCTTGGATCAAAGATGGCCTCCCCTATTTCAGTTTTCTCACGGGAAGATGGAATGTTGAAGGTGGGAAGCTTGGGATCACTTTAGAACTCACAAGGAAGCTTAGAATTGTGTTAGGAACTTATACGAAGTGAATTAATGCAAATCTTGTTCGAATTGAGGGGTATACCCCTTGATTTGCTGAGTTAGACTAACGGGATGGCTTCCAATTTTTTGGCCTGCCAATGGCCATTAGAGTACTTGAGGGGTCTCAATCTGGGTCCATGTGGCTCAATTGGGTTAGAGGAACTCATGGGAGGTGGCTCAAGGTCTGATGTGGGGAGATCTCCTTGGCTTGATCCCTTAGGTGCTTGGCTTGTATTGGAGGTGAGTTAACTCATCTCCCTTTGGTCCATGATTTAGGTGGCCTAGGTGTGTTAGGTGAACCCTCATTTGGGTGAGTGAGGGCTACCAAGGTGATGGGAGAGTGGACTTTGCCATTTATGGGTGGAATCCTATATGAAGAGGGCTTAACCAATTGACTGTGGTTTGGATGGCATCCACTTGGCTTTTGGGCTGACTTTGAATTAACCTAGGGTCAGTTTGGGTTGGGTTTGGTTAGCCATCAAAGTCCCATGGGCTAGGTTTATGAGTTTTGGCTTCATTTGGTCAAATGGGTTCATATGGGTTCATGTTGGGTTAGGTTGACCAATTGGTCAAATTGGGTCAAACCAAGGCTTGGGTTAGGTTCAAATAATGATTTGAAGAGTTTTAGTTCGAGTGGTTTCAATCAATTTGACTTAGGTTTAATTTTGGCTCACTAGATTCATATAGATCAAATGGGCTAAGTTGAACAATTTGACCAATTTGACTAAATTGGGTTGGGTTAGTGTTTGTTTATGTTCAATTGGTCTATTAAAAATGACTGTGGGATTTGTTTTGAATCAATTTGGATTTAATTTGGATTTTGGCCAACTTGACCTTTTAGGTCAATTTGGGCTAGGTTGGGTAAAGTTTACCAATTCATCAAATTGGGCTCAATTATGACTTTGGTCAAGTTCAATAATCAATTTGGAATGAACTTGAGCCATTGATTACAATCAATTTGTGTTAGATCATGATTTGACCCATTTTAATCTTTTAGGCCAATTTGGGTTAACTTGGGTCAAATGGCCAATTAGACTTGGTTTGGCTTAATTGAGGGTCAAGTCATGTTCAATCATTGATCATGAGTTGATTTGAATTAATGGTTTCAATCAATTTGGTGTATGGTGGGTTTTGGCTAGTCTAAGTTTCATTTGGGCTAAAGGTTAACTTGGTCAAAGGACCAAGTTGACTTGGTTTGACCCAATTCAAGGTGGTTGATCATCCTAAGTTGATTGTTGATCATGATATGAGGCTTGGATGAGCTTGGTTCAATCTAATTTGGGTTGGATTAGAACTTAGCTCAAAATGGTCCTTTAGGCCACTTTGGGTCAAGTGGACCTAAATGGGTTAATTAATTTGATTTTAACTTGATTCAAGTTTAGTTGAACATATACATGAGCTTAGGATTGAAATATAAAGCCAACTGCAATCAATTTGGGCTATGATAGGTTTTGGTTCATTTAGAATTTTTAAGCTAAAATGACTAACTTGGGCTTGACTTGGGTTGACTTGAGTTTGGTTTGATGATTGTAAGTTTTATTTATATTTGGATAGATGATTGAAGGAATAATTGATTCAAGAGAAAATCCATTAGTTTTGGCTTAATTTGGATATGCTTAGGTTAAGTGCTCACCTAATCACTAGAAGTATTTTAAGACTAATGAGCTCTTAATATTTATAAGAGTCCTAGATCTATGATAAAGAAGTTGAGAACTCACTCCAAAACTGAGGTTAATAAAATGACCCCCAATAAGGGTGGTGTAATTGACAAGGCACACCGCACGTATTGGCGTTGACCGAGATGATCAACAACGTCCAAAGGATCGCAAGTGCCAATGAAAATGATCTATCTCTAAACCTAAGGTGTAAACAGAATCACAATCTTAGTGCAATGAAGCTCAACTTATGCCAAGTGCAAAAGAGAGGGAAGAAGAATTCGCTAAGGGATCAAGTGTATGAACCTTCCACTAGGGAAGCAGGTTTGGGTTATTTGCTAGGGATAAGGGTTTGAGTTTGATTGCAAATATGATTTGGTGAGAAGATCCATTGGAAATTAGGATTTATAGCCCGTCGGAGATGGGTGTATGAACCTCTACTAGGGAAGCAGGTTCATGTTATATGGGTTTAATTTGCTTGATGAGTATCCTCTGGGGATAGGATTTGGTTAGGTTTACTGAATTTAGGTTTTGATCTAGGCTCCACTAGGGGACTAAATTGATTTATGCCTCAATGGGGTGAAATTTGGTTTGATTTAATTTGGTGGGCATCCACTGGGGAAGAGAATTTGATTTGATTTGCTAACTTATGATTTGGGGCTCCACTTGGAGAGGATATGATTTGGTTTTGAAGGCACATCTGCTAGAGATATGTGCTCAGATCCATTGAGGATAAAGTTGTTTAATCTGATGGATTTTTTTGATTTTCTTGGTGAAGTATCTACAAATAAGAGGGGATCTGATATATGGACCCTGTCAGTGTGCGATGGATCTACTGAGAAGGGGTTATGTCAACCTCGACCTATCTCAGATTTACAAATCCAAATGGAAAGTATACCAACCATCAGGTAAGATTATCCAACCTAAGGATGACTACTAAGAGAGTGTCACTTAGGACTTATCTCAACTCAAGAGTAGTCAGGAGTATCATTTTAATTTAAAATGAACCCTGTCGATGTGTGATGGATTCATTAAAAAGGGGATAATATTAGCCTAGTTCTATCTTAGATTTACAAATCCAAAGGAAAAGTCTACCAGCTACAAGGTAGGGCTAACCAACCTAAGGGGTGCCTTTCGGTGTGCAACGACTGTGCTAGAAAGAAAACATGTAGACTTATATCTTCCAAATTAAGGAGAAATTATTGGGGTGATCAATTGGTAGCACAACAAATTGAACCCAACCTAATACTGCCTGTCGGTGTGCAACAGTCGTGCTAGAAGAATGTGTAATAGACTTATATCTTCCAAAGCAAGGATGGCCGCTGTGACCTGTCGGTGGCACAACAAGTCGAACCCAGCCTAAGGGAAACTACTGAGAGAGTGCCGCCTAGACACTTATCTCAACTTAAAGGTAGTCAGGCGATTCCTATAGAGAGTTTGGCTGACACTGCCCTAAAGATAGGATGTTTGCTTGAGAAAAGGTACTGCTAGGGGTGTCCTCCTAATCCACAAGGAAAAATATATATTTTATTTCTATGTTTGGAACCTGTTGGTGTGTGAGGGACCACACTGAGAAGGGATTTATATCAGCCTAGTCCTATCTTAGACTTATTAGACTATGGGAGAATTTACATATTTGCAAGATGAATTCTCTAACCATAGGGGTGGCTACTAGGAAAGGGGGACTGTCCTATCGAAGAGTAACCTGGGTAGTGTATAAATGGGATTGCTAAGGACGTGGTCCAAATAATGTACCCACAGGGCAGGTGCCACTAGGGGCTTTATCCAGGACCTTGTAAAAGAAAGCTTGTATGTATACGGTGACCTACTATGGGAGAAAGCTTATAGACTTATGTCTGCCATGTGTGGTGTATCCATTAGGTGGGTTGCTGTCAGCATAGCAATAACCTACCAACCTAAGGTGCCCATCAGTTTGCGATGATCAATTTTAAAAGAAGGCTTGTAGACTTACATCTTCATAGATGGAAATGATCATCGGGGTAATCTATCGGCAGGGTAGATGCTATCCAACCTAGGGTGATTACTAAATGGAGCATCCCGTGTAAGGATTGGACCCAGACTTGAAGTATTCAGGAGGAAGGAGGCACCAGGGGACTTATCCTAAGCCTCAAATATACTCAAATTAGTGAGTGCATGATGGCTAACTCAAGAAGAAAGTGTGTAGGCTTACCTCCTCGTAAACAAAATTAACATGAGGTAGCTTATCGACTGGGCAGTAATGCCTACCAAACAATGAGGCGCTCATCAGTTTGCAATGGTCAAGTTTAATAGAAAATTTGAACACTTACATCCTCTAAATAAGGAACCACTGGGGTGACACACTGTGAAGAAAGATGTTAGAACTGAGAGCCTAATGAGTGAGTGCCACAGGAGGCTTTATTCCACATCAAAGTAGCTCGAGATAGAAGATATGTATTTGTTTTATATGTGGTTGTGTGTAGTTTATGTTGGTATTGTGTTACTAAATGATAGGACGTCGCTTGGGTTCCTAACACCTACCCTAAACACATCGTGGCAGATTCGTAAACAAAGATGTTTCTCAACCTAGAAGAGATGAGATCTGAGATGAAAAGAAATTTTATTGATAATTATTTTGAAATAAGATTTATGGATAATATTTCTTTAGGTAGAGCTCGTTGATTAGAAGCATTGGGTGCTCTCCCTTATAATTTATAAGCTGATAAGATCCTCCTTGGTAGACATTCTCTATGAAAAAAAGGCCTTCCCAAGTGGGTTCAAACTTGCCTCCCATTTTTTGACGGACAATAATTGGTCTCCTTAGAACTAAAACAAGGTCTCCTACTTGAAAAGCTCTAAGATAGACCAATTTGTTATGAGCTTGAATCATTTTGGCTTTATACAACTCGAGGTTCTAGTATGCCTGGAGGAATCTCTCCTCCAAACCTTCTAGCACTTCTAACCACAACTTGGCATTCTGCTCTGTTATGATCTTACTACTTGCAGCTATCTTTAGTAATGGGTGGTGGACTTCTAATGGTAGAACAACTTCAAACCCATAGACTATGGAGAATGTGGTAGATTTAGTTGGAGTTCTATGAAGCGAAGTTCACCACTTTCAACTGCTCCATTGTTGCTTTATTATCGAGTGTCTTCTTTAATATCCGTGAGAGTTTTGTTGAAGGCTTCTGTTAAGCCATTTGCCCTCGAGTAATAGATGGTAGAATATCATCAATCTATGCTGTGTCTCAAATGAAAGCTATTGATTTTGGTGCTCTTGAATGCAGTACCATTATCAGATATAATTCATCGAGGCACCTCGAATCTATATACGATATGGTTCATAAAAAATTAGAGCATATGCTAAGTTGTGACCTCTCTAAGTGGGATTGCCTCTGCCCACTTGGGGAAGTAGTCGGTGGTAGCTAGAATGAACCGATGACTCTCTGGTAATAGATGGTAGAATATCTCTAATCTATGCTATCTCTCTAGGGAAAGCTATTGATTTTGATGCTCTTGAATGCAGTACCATTATCGAATATAATTCATCGAGGCACCCCGAACCTATATACGATATGGTTCCTAAAAAATTGGAGCATATGCTGAGCTGTGACCTCTCTGAGTGGGATTCCCTCCTCCCAACTTGAAAAGTAGTCAGTGGCAGCTAGAATGAATCGATGACCCTTAGAAGAAGAAGGGTCGATCAGACCCACTATGTCGATACCCCAACACTCAAATGGCCATAAGCTAAGATAGGGTGTAGAATGTTGGGTGGCTAGTGTAAGACCACACAGTGTACCTAACATTGGTGGCATCTCCTAGCTACGTCAATACAGTCTGTGAACATCAAATGCCAATAGTATCCTAGTCTATTGATCTTGGCTTTCATCTTTGGACTGGATTGATGCGCTCCGCATAAACTTGAGTGTACCCCAGTCATGATTCTATGGGCTTCGTGCTTGTCCAAATAAAGTAATCACCTATGATCGAAGGACCACCGGTACAAGGTGCTATCTACGAGAGCGTATGAAAGGGATCTCTGCTTCATTTGATATGCTAGTAACTTCTCTTAAGATAGTTTATCTATATTTAGATAATCCATGAATGATTATCTCCAATCCAACTCCTCATCCTTTTTGGAAATGACAACCTCCCATTTAAGAGAGAGTCTCTCTCGATGAGTTCAGCGTCAACAAGGCATAAGACTTATCTATTTTGGACCCTTATTGGTATGGACTCATCTTTCATACATGCCAACTTTTTTCCAAGCTTGGCTAATGCATTTGCTGCTGCATTCTATTCTCGAAGAATCTTGTAAATGGTAACCTCTGGGATTTGGGCCAACAACTCCATAGTGTAGTTGTGGTAGTGATGGAGCTTAGGCTTTAGAACTTTATAAAACCCAACAATTTGGTTGATAACTAATTGAGAATCCCCGAAGATGTTGATACTTTGGATGTATAGCGTCATGGCTAACTCTAGACCAACAATCAGATCCTCATATTCGGCTTCATTGTTGGTGCATGGATTGAATAGATGATATAAAAATTTTATCACATTGCAGTCTCGAGTTAGGAGAACTATTCCTACCCCTGCCTTTCTTGGAAGAGTAGATCGTGGTTCTTCTCCTTTTTGAAAGAAAGCCGCACCATCAAAATACATCTCCCAATGGTGAATGCTAGTGTCCCCTAAGTTCATGATTTGTTCATTGTTGACTTTAATTTTGGAGTTAGTTCTCAACTTAAACATCATAGATCTAAGACTCTTATAGACACCAAGAGCTCTTTAGTCTTAAGATACTTCTAGTGATTAAGTGAACACTTAACCTAAGCCTAGAGATTTAGAAGAGTTAGCTACTGGAATAGGTTGTGCCCTAGGGACTTAGGAAGACTTGCCTACTCTATAGCCTAAACCCCAATCCATACTTTCCTTCTCAAACTAAACCTCAAATTCATACCAAACCAAAACCAAATTTCCAAGGCTCATAATCAATCTCTTGATCAAATTCAAGCTCAAAATTTCTCCATAAAACCTCATGATTAAATTCAGAACCCTTTTTAAGGCCTTTGATTTCATCTTATGGACTTAGCCTTAACCAAATTCAAATCAATCCCAATTTATTTGATTTTCTCAAATATCAATTCAATCTTCCAATTCAAATGCAACTTCAATTGATTCAATCCCATGATCAAATTTAAACTTAACCAAATTTCCTTCTATGCCCTTTTGACCTTCATCCATGAGCTTGGTCAAATTTTCTTCCAAATCACTCTAAACTCAAGTGATTTTCACATGAATCATTTATATCTTCATTTATATTCTCAAATATAAATGAAATATAAATTCAAATAGCTAAAACTAAATCCAAAATCAAACCAAAATCCAATTGTTACCTTTTAAGCTAATTCCTTGAACTTGGCCAAATCTTGTCCAAGTCAAATCAAAACCAACGGATTTTCTCTTGAAGCAATGATTCCTTCAATCATCCATCCAAATATAAATGAAACCTACAATCATCATGCCAAATCAAATCAACTCAAGTCATACCCAACATAGCCCATTTGACTTGAAATATTCAAATGAACTAAAACTCATTTGAACCCAAGCAAATTGCAATTAAATTTATATGTCAATCTCAAATTCATATATAAACTCAACTAAATCAAACTCAACTCAAAAATTAGGCCAACTAAACCCAATTGGCTCACTTGAGTGGCCAATTTGACCTACATGAATCAAAATCTAATTCAATTCAAATCAAATTGAATTAAGCAAATCTAAACTTCATGTCATGATTGTTGATTATCCTAGGTTAATCAATTATCATGAATTGGGTCAAACTAAGTGAACCTAGCTTGTTGACCAAGTCAACCCTTTAACCCACATGAACCCAAACAAGCCAAATTGTAACCTAAATCAAATTGATTGCAACCAATGACTGAAGTTCATTCCAAATTGATTATTGAACTTGACCAAAGTCATAATTGAGCCTAATTTGACAAATTGGTCAACCTAACCCAACTTAGCCCAAATTGACCTAAATGATCAAATTGACAAAAATCCAAATTAAATCCAATTTAAACCAAATTGATTGAAACCAATTGAACCAAAATACTCCAAATGATCATTTGAACTTGACCCAACCCTTGGTTTTTTCCAATTTGACCAATCAACCTAATCTATTTGGCCCAAATAGGTCAAATTGACCCAAATTAAACTAAATGAACTCCAAATAACATGAAATTTGGTCCAACTCATTTTTGGCTCATTTAAAATCTATTCAAATTAAATTCAATGCCAAATGACCACTTTGCCTTTGGGTCAAGGGCATCCCATGAGAAAAAATACTTACCCAAGTGGTCATTTCTCTTTCTTAGCCACTTGGCACTCATCCATTGGTCCACCTAGACACCAAGAACACTGATCTTTTGACCCAAAGGTGGTTGGGGTAGCCATGACTCATGGGGAGGTGAATTCACCTTACCTCTCCCACTAGAACACATTGAATGAAGGACTCCCACCTCCCCTTACTAGGACATCCATTTATCCTTCATGACAATCACTTCCCATGTCTTAGCCAACCAAAATGAGCCATCTAGGATGATTCCCTTCCATTTCCAACCATCTCAAGCCAAATGACACTCATTTTAGAGCTAAAAATAACAAAATGAAAGGGATTTTTGGCCAAAACCAAAGCAAAGAAAAATAGAGGCAGCTAACCTGATTTTATTCCCCTAATTTACATCACCTACAAATCCCAAACCAACCAATAATCATTCCCACTTGATTTTTGAGCAAAAGAAAACAAAATCAAGTGGATTTCGGCGAGGAAGCGTGACCACTAGTATATACATCATTTGAAGTGAAGGTGAAGGTCTAGGCTCATTCCAAGGCTTCTTTCCCCACTCAAGAGCATGCTCGGATCATCATCATTGCCAAAAATCATCCCCGGTGAGGTAACTTCAAAGAAAACCCATAGCCAGCCTTAGGATTTCTTGTTTGATGGATTTTGTTCAATTTTAAGAATTTTTGCTTATAAATCATCTACATTTTTCATTGTATTCAATCCTAATATGAAATATAAGTTTTTCGGTTTGAATCACCATGAAAATGAGCCCATTCGGATAAAATTTTGTTTAAATTTTACATTTTCCCCTCGATTTTCCATTTTGCTGGCTGCGATGCACTACAACCGTTTGATCCCATGATTCATGGGATCGGACGGCTCAAATCGTGCGTCGATCCCGCATTTCGGCCCATCAGATCACGCGGACCAGATCCAGACCTTTCGATCCACGATCAGACGGCTCAGAATGAGCACTATCACACATTTTTGCCTTCGATCGCTCAAATCAGATCTGGACCATTCGATTCACGATCGCGTACCGCCGGATCTTGCTTTCCGCTCGCCGCCGCCATGGCCCAATCATGTGGCTCTATGTGCCACACGGAACTGCACGTCCAATCACATGGCACCGCATGGCGCGTTGCCCCGTCAGCACCACGCGCGGTGCTGATTGGGTTAGTGGGAAATTAGGGTATTTTTTGATTTTAAAATTATTTTAAACACTTGAAATTTCTAAAATTGATAGAAAATAAAATGCTTAATAAAAAATTATAAATAAGGGCTCATTAAATTTATATTTTTGAGAGGAATCTAGCAAACATAAAAGCCTAAAATTTTACTTAATAATTTAAGCTTAATTTGAGTTTTAGTAAAAAATTAAATTTCATTAATTAAACCAAAAATTCACATCAGATTAAGTTGAAATTTCTAGAGGTTAAAATTGAAGTTAAAATACACATACCAAAAAAATTTCAAATCAAAATAACATCTGGATTGAAAGATATTGAATTTTAAATTTCAAATGATTTATTTGAATAAAATAAATTAATAGACTTCATGAAAATCACTTAAATCCATTGAAACTTTGAAAAATCAGAATAAATCATAGAAAGATTATTAAAATATAGATAAATACTCATTTTAAAGGTATTTCAGAGAAGAATCCATTAAAATTAATCCCAATTGATTTTAAATAATAATTAAGCTTAATTTGAGTTCAATTAAAAACTTATTTAACTTAATTACTCCCTAATTTCTTAAGTAATTAATTCCAAACTTTTTGAGGTTGGTTAATGGGATGACCCCTACCTCCCATAAGTTTCTTGGATTTATTGCTTGGTTAATTAGAAAAATTATTTATCGTAGCCCTAATTACTCTTTTAATTAATTAAGTGATTAATTAACATTTTAAATAGAAAGGAAACCATTAATTAAACTTGCTAATCATCGTATAATGGACATGGGGAATGAGATTGGGAACTCTTTCCCATTCTTTTCCATATGTTCATTGCACTTGACTTGAAACTAATTAATTTGTGACTAATTGATGGTTTGATTTATTAATTAAAAATGGCTTAATTAACTTAAATTAAAATCATAATCAGTCAAGAACTCATCTAATTAAGTTTCTTGGGTAGACTCTTAGGTGTTCAATAACCTAAGAGAATCCTAAGGAAATTATAATTAGCCCATATGTGTGGGAGAATTATAAGTGTACTTAATTAAACCCTTTAGTTTAATTAACCAATAATTATGAGCCAAATTTCATTAGGCCCTTTTATTTTCATAGGATCATTGTTGATTTTATTTTCAAAGTATGTGCATATCATGTTGGCTCATAATTACTTGGATAATTATGCTAAAGTGGTATATGAAAAGGGTAATTAATGGACTTAACTCATATTGCAACCTAATTAATTTATAAAATCAACTTAATTTCTTTTCATTGAACCAAATTGATTAACCAAAATGGAAATGGGTTAGGAGCAGCAAATGATTGAATCTTCTTTTTTCTATCAATTAAATCAAACATCCAAAAATAACTTAATAAGAAGCTTTGGTTTATTTTAAATAAGTTTATTTTTATATGTTTGTCCTTAGGAATTAGTTAGATTAAATGAAATTACATGCTTGTATTTTTTATTTCTTTTTAATCATATTAAGATGTTGTTTGCCACTTGTAGTCATGCATTCATTTCTTTCAAAAATCAATTAAAAATAAATGATTTCCTTTATCTCAAATTTTCATGTGTTGACCTAATTAAAAATATGTGTGACTATTGTCAATATTAAATCTCAAATGTATTTTTAAAACCTTATTAATGAATAATAATATATGTTGTGATAATAACTATACATATATAGGAGGTGCATGTGAATATAAGCTTAGTGTATGAAGTGAAGTTTCTTTCTTACATTCATTTGTTGATTTTTATAAGTAAGAATGTTAGTGTGTATATTAGTCTCTACATCTCAGGGACGCACGCTTTAATTAGCCCTAAGGAAGTTCCTACCTTACTCCCTTGGTGTGAAACAATGGCAACGTACTTGCTTGATTTCATTCTTATGCATTTTGACATTAGAATTTAGATATAGCTTTAATTATGTCAAACTATAATTTTGCATAGTTTTCTATTCTTATAGTTGTTTATACATCCATATGTATTTAAGAATAATGGGTATATTAGTCTTGACATTCTGGGGATGCATGACTTTTAAGTAGGCCCAAGGAGGTTCCTACCTCGTTCTCCTAGTGCAGAACAATGATGACATAGTTGCTTAAAACTTTTGTACATTTGAATGTGTATTTAACTAATGAATGAAAACCCCCTTTTTCTATTAAAAAGACATGCATTCATATTTTGTTCAAGTGGTTGGATTGATTAGTCATATGATTTAGAGCTCTTTTCTTATGCATTTGTATAAGAATTTAGATAGAGCTTTAAATTAATATGACAAAATAATTCAACTTAGTGAAACATCAATTCTAAATACATTTACTTACATTCATCATTTAAGTGTGCTAAGATATAAATTGCATGTATAGTTATGTTTAGGACTTAATCACATGCATGCTACATATGATGGAAAGAAATGAACAAACATGTGTTGTGTGATTGTAATTAATTTCAATTAATCTTAAGTGGCCTTTCTTATTGAATGAGATTATTTAAAGTGAACCTAAACTTAAAATTAATTAAAATATGTAATAAGTCATTTACTAAAGAGAATTGATTAATTAATTAACTTTAGATGTGACTTAAGAAAGGATGAAAGAGAGTGATCCTCTCTTTTCCTTTCCTTATAACACTTAGTTGTTAAGTGTAAACCAAGAGAAATAAAATAAAATATTAAGTAAAACTTATAAATCAATTAAGCCACTTAAAGTGAAATCATCCTTTATAATTAAATCCTTTCTTACTTAGGAAACTACAACTCTAAAGCCTAGTTAGGACATACCACACAAGCCTTAACATACATATTAGAATTAAGTCATCACTTCTAGCTTTATATTAAGGCGATGAATGGTTTGATGTATGTTTTGTTTTGTGATGTATTATTTTAGACTATATGTTAGGGTGTATGCCTCGTAGACTGGATGTTAGGCCGCTATTAGCCTAACCATATTCTCTGTAGGAGATTGTGCTTAAGGGGTGCTTAAAATAAATATAAATGCTCTCTTTACAGGTTGCTTAACCCTAAGAATAATCTAAATTAGGATAGGTGGACTTAGCTACCCATTTGTAGGGTGTTAGGTCCAAATTATAAATTTAACTGCTTGGGTTGATGGTGTGTTTAGGTAACACTTATTTTGCAGGTATAGTTAGACTTACTTTTTTTATTTTTAATGTGATTATGCATTAGAATTTAGGATTTGTGTTATGAGGGATTAGGATGAGTGGAGGCTAGAAGGCTTTGTCCTGGGAGGCCTTCGTGATGCCTTTGGAGCAAGCAAACCTAAATGAAGAAATGGAGGAGATATGAAGAAAGAAGATGAAGACCCCCATAGCATGTATTTATCCTTAATTTTAATTATTCTTTTAAAATCTAGGTTATATAAGGGTAGAACTCGGCTACTCATTTTTCTTTTTGAGTTGTACAATGATACCCAACCGTACTGGCCTTGTATTTTTATATGATAGCTATAAAATGTTTGATGTTATGTTTAGCTTGTGCATTAGAAATTACATGCCTTTTCATAGTTTCTTTATGATTGGTGTTTGTTGTATGACCTGAATGCCATTAGGCTCTTAGGAAAATTTTCTATCCCAACTATAACTCATAACTAAATTTTATAAATAACTCATAATCTCACATAAAACCTAGGCATTAAATCAAGATAATTAAAAGATTTTAGTAATCCTTTAGTTGGATGTTGTATGCTTAATAACATGCATATCATTTTGAATCACTCTTGTAAAATGAGGGTCTCCGTTCTTGCACATATGAAAATCACTTGACCTATGAGAGCAACTCGTACTGATGGAGCTTCACCCTCTTCTCTCTTGATTTGACCCATACCTCATTTCAACATGCAGTTAGGCATATAAAAATCCTATAGCCTTTGTTAAAATGAAGAGTCCAAAATTAAATAAAAATTGAAAAGATTTGCATTAGACTAAGTCATTGTTTATACCACTCATGCTCTAGTCTCTTAGGGAGTGGGTTTAAAGACTTTAGTTCTCTTTCTAAATAATAACAACCTAACTATCTTGCAATTCATATGACTTGGCCACATGGATTTAAAGCATAGGAGGAGTTAGCTGGCTGCCACTCCAGGCGATTGTAAGTTAGTAGTCGGGTAGTTTATCCTCTCTTGTGGAGTGTTGACTTTACTTTTGGAGTGAGCTCTCAACTTCTTTATCTTAGACATAGGACTCCTCTAGACATTAAGAGTTTCTTAGTCTTAATACACTTTTAGTGATTAGGTGAACACTTAACCTAACCTTAGAGACTTAAAAGAGTTAGTAATAAAATAGGTTATGCCTTAGGGGTGTTAGGAAAATTTACTTACCCTATAGCTTATACCCAATCCTTACTTTCTTCTTTCAAGTCAAACTTCAAATTCAAATCAATTTCCAACATAAATGATTCTTCTCAAATCATTCAAATCAATTCCAACTTAGATGATTTTTCTCAAATCATTCAAATCAATTTCGAAAATCTAAATCAATTTAAACTCAAAATATTTTCTCACAAGTCATTTATATTCTTATTTATATTCACAAATATAAATAAAATATAAATTCAAATAACCAAAACTAAATCCAAAACTCAAGTCCAAATCCAAAATCTTTCTTAAGTCACTTTGATTTCATCTTATGGACTTAGCTCAATTCAAATCCAAATCACTTCAAGCTCTAGAGATTTTCTCATAACCCATTTATATTCTCATTTATATTCAAAATTATAAATAAAATATAAATTTAAATGACCTAAACTTAAATCAAAACTCAAGTCCAAATCTAAAATCTTTCCTAAGTCACTTTGATTTCATCTTATAGACTTAGCTCAAATCAAATCCAAATCACTTAAAATTCAAGAGATTTTCTCATAACCCATTTATATTCACAAATATAAATGAAATATAAATTCAAATAACAAAAACCAAATTCAAAACTCAAACCCAAATCCAACCTATACCCTTCAAGTCAAATTCTTGAACTTAGCCAAATCAAACTCAAATCAATCCAAACCCTTGGATTTTTTTCATGATTCAATCAACCCTTCAATCATTAATCCAAATATAAACATAAACTTCAATCATCAAACCAAAATCAAAACTAACCTAAGTCAAACCTATGTTCACCCTTTTGACTTGAAATTATCAAATGAATCAAAACCCATTTGACTCCAAATCACTTGCAAATGGATTTATATTTCAATCATAAGTCCATATGTGAGTTCAACCAAACTTGAATCAAGCCTTGATCAAGTCAATTGACCCATTTAGGCTCACTTGACCCAAAGGAACCTAAAGTACCTTTTTGAGTCAAATTTTAATCCAACCCAAATTGGGTTGAACTAATCCCATCTAAACCTCACATTGTAAACAACAATCATCATGAGATGATCAATCACTCAAATTGGGTCAAACCTAGCCTTTGACCAAGTCAACACTTAACCTTGATGGAACCCAAACTAGCCCAAATCCACCATAGGCCAAATTGATTGAAACCATTGATCTTAACCAGTTCATGATCAATGATTGAACATGATCAAGCCATCAATTGAGCCAAACCTAGCCCAAATGGCCACTTGACCCAAGTTGACCCAACTTGATCTAAAAAGTCAAAATAGGTCAAATCTTGATCTAAGATAAATTGATTACAAAAAATGGGTCAAATTTATTCTAAATCACTTGTTGAACTTGACCAAAGCCTCAATTGGTCAACTAGGCCCAACCTAGCCCAATTGATCATGAGCTCAACTTGACCTAAAAGGTCAAATCAAGCTAAAATCAAATCAACCAAAATTGATTGAAACCAAAGCTTGCAATACATTTCAAATGATCAACCAAGCCTAAAACAACCCATGACCTAACCCAATTAGGTTAAATGGGTCAAATTGGTCAACTTGACTCATTTGACCTAAGTGAACTTAAATAAACCAAAACCAGATATAAATCAAATTGAACTAAACCAATGACACGCATAGGCTACAAATGATCATTTGAACTTGAATTGACCTAAGGTTTGATCCAATTTGACCAATTGGTCAACTTGACCCAAGTTGACCCATTTTGACCTAAATGGGTCAACATGAGCCAAATCATATCAAATAAACTCCAAATTCAATGAAAATTGGCACAACCCATTTTTCAATCATTCCAAACATGCCCAAATCAAAATCAAAGCCAAATGATCATTTTACTCCTAGATCAAAGGGACCTATGGTCAAATTCACTTATAATTTGATCATATTCCAACTCAAGACTACTTGACATCCTCCTAGTGGACCATTTGGACACCAAGAAGGGTGGTGCACATGACCCAATGGGTTTGGGTCAACCAAACCCAATCCAAAGCCAAACGGACCCCTCCACTCAAAACTCTCCACATGAATCACCTTCCACACTCATTTTAACACATGTGCACCTCCACACTCCCACTTCTACCAAAACCGAATCACATGGAGCTCCTAACAACCTAAACAACCCATTCCATGAGGGAAATTTGATCAAAATGGAAAAATGAGTTTTGACCATCCGATTCAAGTAGGGGAGATATACTCCTCCTCATTTAAATTCATTTCACTGACCTTGCAATCGATTGAGCTCAGAGGATCAAAGGCAAGCTTCTCCAAGCTTCTCCAAGCATTCTCAAGCTCTTTCCAATTCCCTTTCTCAATTTCTCTTAAGCCGAAAAAAGGGGAGGTGTGAGGGTATTCCACTTTGCTCAATACTCAACTAAACTCCAATTACTCTTGCAAGCACCATCAAGGGAATATGTCGAGTTCATCTAAAGAAAATCCCAAGCATCCAAGCCATGGGAAGGGGGAGTTCAGTCGAAGCCACAAGCCATTGAAGTAAGGTTTGGTCTATTAGAAGGTCCACTACAAATTGAGCCTTGAAACCTTCAACAGGGCTTCGTCTCCACTAGACGAAGCTACCTAAATAGTTTGAAGCACTAGTGTTAACCTCCGATGAGGTATGCCTCAAAACCGAGCTTTAGTTAGAAAATCCTTGGTCCTTTGTGAAGGGAAGTGTAATCCCATTAAATTTCCACCATTTGATGCACTTCTCCTTGCTTCTTGATGGTGTGGGTTGAATCCTTACCTAATCCAAGCTCAAGTGAGCTCAGATCAAGCCATGGAGGACGGACAATTTTCGCAGGCGGGAAAGAATCATGGACCATCCATCTCACGTATTTTGGATGGACAATCCTGATTAAAACACGTTAGGTTAGCTGATTAATTCTTTTGAAATCATGAGTTTAATCTTTACCGTCCGATTTTTGATCAGATGCTCAGAAAAAGTGCGTAGCACCACCGACTAACATGGTAGTTGATTTGATAACTTAAATAACCAATCCCATTACGCCACATGGAAAGCACGTACAGTGTCAGCAACCCACATGGCGTTGATGGGATTAATTATATAATTAGATTATTTAATGACCTATTAATCACAAAAACTTCAAAAATTTATAGCTAAATGTAAAAAAAATCCAAAAAAGGCAAACTTAACTTCATTTTAAAGATAATTCAAAGGGGAATAATATAAATTTAAGTTTAATTGATTTTGAACAGTAATATTTACTCAATTTCAAGTTTTATTAAGGATGTAATTATGTTAATTACTTCTTAATTATTTCAATAATTAATTCCAAACTCCTTAGGATTAATTAGTGGGATGACCTTTGCCTCCCATGATTTTTTTGCAATTTATTATTGGATTAATTTAGGTAATTGCTTATTTCATCTCTAATCACTCTCTTAATCAATTAAATGATTAAATAACCTATTAAATGGTGATGGATTCATTAATTAAGCTTGTTAATCATCTTGGAACAGTGGATAGACTTAGGAAAAGAGATTAGGATGCCTTTTCCAAATCTTTTCCCCCAAGTCTATTTCATTTGAATGAAGACTTAATTAATTTATGAATTGATTAATGATTTAATCATTTCATTAAATAGCTTAATTAGCCAAACTCAAAACCAAAAATTAATCCAAAAACTTAATCACTTAATCAATCTCAATCTTGGGTAGATCCTTAGGTGTTCAAAAGCCTAAGGTAAGCTTAAGAAAATCAAATCCAACCCACATGTGTGGAAAGGGTTATGAAAGTACTTAATTAAACTCTTTAGCTTAATTAATCATTAATTGTGAGCCAATAGCATTAGGCCCCTTTCTATCTTAGGAGCATTACTGATTTAAATTCCATGTGATTGAATATCATATTTTGGCTCATAATTAGTTGGTTAATTATGTTAAAGTGGTGTAGGTAAGGGGTATTTAATGGATTAATTTACACCTTAACCTAAATAAAACATAAAATCAATCTAATCATCCTAAAATTAAATTAAACTAATTCACACATGGGGGGAAGGGGTTAGAACCAGTAAAATCTTCTCACTTTTCCTAAATCAAATTCAAAACTAAAACAAAAATCTCTTTAAGCAATTTTGGTTCACTTTAAATAATCTTATTTCATAGATTCTCTTTAAGAATTAATTAGGGTGAATGAAATTACATGCTTACATCACTTTATCTCTTTCCAAGTATGTTAAATATTGTTTGCCATGTGAACTCATGCATTCATACCTTTTGAAAAATCAAATTAAAATGAAATGTTACCTTTATGTCAAATTGTATGCTAAAGTAAGAATATGAATGGCTATTATCACTACTAAATAAAAAAAATTATTTTCAAAATCTATAAATCAAAGATCATAAATGAAAGTATGCTACTTATAAATATTTATAAGCTTGCATGTGGTTATAGTATATAAATGTGTTTTATGTGGTCTTCTTCTCTTTTCTTAACATGGGTTTGTATAGGATTTGAAAAGTGTATAGTTCATTTGAAGAGAACATAACACTTGCTTATGTTCATTCCTATGCACTCCCATGTCATGAATCAAGAAGGATCTTCATATTATATATATAAACTAAATCAAACAAACAAATAAAAATCTTTTGCATGATTCTTCATCCATTAATTTGCTTTTGTACATGCACATATATTTAAGAAAAGTGGTATATTAGTCTAGACATCCCGGGGTTGTGAGGCTTTAAGTAGCCCCAAGTAGGTATTGTACCTTACACCCCTGGTGTAGAAAATAATGGTGTCGTAATCCCTTATGTCTTTCATACATGTAAATGTGTATTTGATTAATGGATAAAAGTGTCAATCTTTTCTACTTAAATAAAATGATGCATTCATGAAATATCCAAAGTTTTCTTAAACAACATTCCTTAGCATTCATCATCAAAGTATGCTAAAGTGTTTGCATTACATGTATCAGGGTCATTCATATGCATGGTATACATGTTGAAAAGAGATAAAGGGTTGTGTGTTATGTGATATTAATTCACCTCAATTAGTCCTAAGATGCCTTTCTTATTGAATAGGTTTATTTAGAGCAAATCTAAACTTAGGAATAATTAAAACACATAATAAAATATTCATTAAAAATCATTAATGAATCTACCTTAGAAATTACTTATGGTAGGGATGCAAGAGAAGTTCTCTTATCTTTTCTTCCCTTTACAATACTTAGTAATTAAATATAGGTTCATTCAAACCAAATCAAATCATCAAATAAAATTGACCAAATCAACTAAACCACTTAAATGAAACCACCATCTAAGTTGAAACCTCTCACACTTAGAAAACTTCAACCTTAAAGCCTAGCTAAGACATGCCACACAAGCCTTAAGTGGCACACATATTAGGCTAAGCCAACATTTCTAACTCTATGTTAGGACGGTACATGGTTTGATACCTGATTTTATTTTGTGATGTAATATTTTAGACTGGATGTTAGGGTGTATGTGTGTAGATTGAATGGTAGGGCGATCTTAGCCTAATCATGTCTTATGCATGGGATTATGCTTAAGGGGTGTTGTAATAAAAATATAAATGTTTTTGCTGTGCATGTTATTTATACCTCTAAGCATAATCCAAAATAGGTAAGGTAGACATGGTTACCTATTTGTGGGGTGCTAAGTCCAACTTATTCATATACATGCTTGGGATGTGTGGTGTGTTTAGCTAATCTTTGTTTTGCAGATTTTAGTTAGATTTATTTTTCCCATTTTCATGTAATTTTGTAATTAGGATTTGGAATGAATGATCTCGGGGAAGTGAAGGTGAATAATGGTCATAAGACTATGTATTATGTACCATGTGAAGCCTTGGAGCCAACTACATTCCAAGCAAGCCAAAATGAATGAAGGAAAGAAGCAAATCAAAAATGGAGAAAAAAAGAAAGAAGAAATGAAGAGTGAAGACCCCCATAACATGAATTCTTTTTAAATTATAATTATTCATTTGTAATCCAGGTTGTATAAGGGTAGAGCTCAACTACCCACATTTCTTTTCGGGTTTGTGCGATGGAGCCCAACCACAAAAACCTTTTATTCTTTTGTGCTAGCTTTATAAAATTGTTTGATGTTTGTTTAGCTTGTGCATTAAGATGACATGTTTTTTATAGTTTATTCATTATTTGATGAATGACCTGGATGCGATTAGGCTCCTAGGAAAAAATAAATTTTTAATCCAATTAATCAATTCAAAATTAAAATTAAACAACTCATAACCTTACCTAAAGCCTAGGACATAAATCAAGATAATAAAAGATTTAGCGACCCCTTAGCTGGATGTTATATGTCTCATATCATACATAAAAGCATCTTGCTTCACTCTTGATTATGACGGGCTTCCACCTTTGCTAGAGAACATGGCTTGACCTTTGAGAGCCATGGTGAAAACACACCTCCTTCTTGCTGATTTTGGTCCATAACCAATTTCTCATGCATTAGGCATATGAATCCCATACCATGTGTCAAACTAATTGTCTAAAAGATGAAAAATAAATTTAACAAAAATTTACATTAGATAAGTCATGAGTTCATACCCTACATGATCTAGTCTCTTAGGGAGTGAGTTTAAGGACTTAGTCTTCTTTCTAAATAAATAATAGCCTAGCTATCTTGAAAATGCATAAGACTTGTATTTAAAATCATAAGAGGAGTTAGTTGGTGGCCATCCCTAGGTGATTGTAAGTTCAACAGTTGGGTGGTTATCCTCTCTTGGGAGGTAAACCATATGCCCATTTTCACTATAGATTTAGGAAGTGCTTTGGCCCTTGCCAAAGCTCTCTATATTTAGGATCTGAGGTTGCTGTTTCCCTTTACAGACTACAAGCATAAATCCTCACCTTTTAGGCATTTTCATGATCTCATATCATGGAATTGTAAGTCTTTGATTTATAATAAAAATTAAACTCAAATAAATAATTCTCTTCAACTTCAAAATATAAAGCCCAACCATGATAGTTGCGGTTTCCTAGCATCGTGATTCCCTACTTATCCCTTTTTCAATAATAACTCCCTCCTTTTGATCAATCCCATTTGATCTTCTAGAAATAACCAATTGATTGATAGTCCTACTTTTGAAATCTCTAGAGACAATGATCATTTACCTTAATCAATAGTATTCTTAAGGAATATCATTCCTTAAGATGTAATTAACTATGGGGCTTTCCTCCATAGGGAGCTTAACAAACCTGATTTAAAATAAACCCTACTTTACTTTTTTTTGTAAAGCAGGAGAAGAATCTTTGGCACATTCGAAGACCCATCATCTTTAGTAGTCCTTATTAAGGTGATTAAGTTTCATTATAGGATGATGACTTCTATCTCTCGAGATAGTACATCATTCCTCAATGTCATACTCGATCATCCTAATAAGAACATCTGTGGATCTACGTGGTGTCCAACCAAAAGAGTATTTTTGTCTTCATTTATTTTTCAAGGATAGATGAAGATAAAAATATTTCACCACATGGAGGTAAACCATATACCCATCGCTTAGATTTAGGTCACGCTTTGGTTCTTTCCAAAGCTCCTAGAAGATCCGAGGTTCTTTCCTTGTGCTACAAGCATAAATTCTCACCTCTTAGACATTTTCACAATCTTGTGTTGTGAGATTATAAGTCTTAGCTTTCTAATAAAATTCCAATTTAAACATATAATTCTCCTCAATTTCAAACATATAAAGCCAACCATATGATAGATGGAAATGCTTACTAGGTTTCCTAGTATCATGAGCATTCTCTATTCATCTCCCTTTGGCTTCGATAATAAGTCTCTCCTTTTTAATCTATCCCGATTGATTTTCTAAATATAGCCAATTTATTGATAGTCTTATTTTGAAATCTTTGGAGACAACAATCACTTACTTTAATCGAGAGTATTCCTAAGGAGCTCACCTTCCTTAGAATGTAATTAACTATGGGGGCTTACCCCCATACATAACTTTAGAACCTATTTTAATAAACCCTACTTTATTCATCCATTGTTGACCTCACTTTTAGAGTGATCTCTTAACTTCTCCATCTTAGACATAAGACTCTTCTAGACACTAAGAGTTTCTTAGTCTTAAGACACTTCTAGTGATTAAGTAAACACTTAACCTAACCCTAGAGACTTAGAATAGTTAGCCATAAACATAGGTTGTGCCTTAGGGATTTAGGAAGACTTGTCTACCCTATAGCTTGAATCTAATCCTTGCTTCCTTCTTTGAAACCAAACATCAAATCAAATCCAAATTCGAATTTAAATTCCAAAATCCAAATAATGAATCAATTGCAAATCAAATGATTGAACCTCATGATCAATTTCAAATCCAAAACCTTCCTAAGCATTATGAATCACATCCATAAGCTTAGCCAAACCCTTCTAATCAACCCAAAGCCAAGTGATTTATTTATAACTCACTTATTCCATCATTTATAGTGACAACTATAAATGAAATTGATATCCAAATCATCCAAATTAAATGAATATAAATCAAATCAAAACCCTTTTTTCATATTTTTTGACCTACCTTAGCCAAATTCACAATCAAATTACTCCAAACTCAAATGATTTTCTCATTACCCATTTATATCTTCATTTATATTCACTAATATAAATGAAGTATAAATTCAATTAACCAAAACTAAACCCAAAATTATACCAAAATCCAACTTATATCATTTAAGCCAATTTCTTGAAATTAGCCAAATCATTCTCAAATCAATCCAAACCCTTAGATTTTCTCTTCAAACAATCACTCCTTCAATCACATGCCCAAATATAAACATAAACAACAATCACCAAGACAAAATCAAACTAACCTAAGTCAAACCCATGTTCATTCTTTTGACTTGAAATTGTCAAATGAACCAAAACCCATTTGACTCCAAACCACTTGCAATTGAATTTTTATTTCCATCATAAGTCTATTTGAGAGTTCAACAAAAGTTAAATCAAGCCTTGATTAAGTCAATTGATCCATTTAGGCTCACTTGACTCAAAGTGACCTGAAGGACCTCTTTTGAGCCAAATTCTAATCCAACCCAAATTGGATTGAACTAAGCCCATCTAAGCCTCACATTATGATCAACAATAATCCTAGAATGATCAATCACTCAAATTAGGTCAAGCCAAGTCAAACCTAGCTTTTGACCAAGTCAACACTTACCCCAAATAAAATCAAAACTAGCCAAAATCTATCATATGCTAAATTGATTGAAACCATTGACCCAAACCCATTCATAATCAATGATTGAATATGACCAAACCATCAATTGAGCCAAACCAAGCCTAATTGGCCACTTAACCTAAGTTGACCCAAATTGGTCTAAAAAGTCAAAATGGGTCAAATCATGATTTAATATAAATTGGTTGCAACCAATGGGCCAAATTTATTTCAAATCACTTGTTGAACTTTACCAAAGATTCAATTGACCAATTAGACCCAACCTAGCCCAATTGACCATGAACCCAACTTGACTTAAAAGGTCAAATCAACTTGAAATCAAATCAAACCAAAATTGATTGAAACCAAAGCTTGCAATACATTTCAAATGGTCAACCAAGCCTAAACTAACCCATGACCTAACCCAATTGGGTCAAATGGGTAAAATTGGTCAACTTGACTCATTTGACCCTAATGAACCTAAATGAATCAAAACCAAATCTAATCCAAATTGAACCAAACCAATGATACCCATAGGCTCCAAATGATCGTTTGAACTTAACCTAACCCATGGTTTGACTAATTTGACCAATTGGTCAACCTAACCCATTTTGACCCAACTTGACCTAAATGGGTCAAATTGAGCCAAAAATAAATCGAATGAACTCCAAATCACTTGAAATTTGGCCCAACCTATTTTTGAATAATTTTAAATTTGCCCAAATCAAACTCATAGCCAAATGACCATTTTGTCTTTAGGTCAAAGGGTATCCTATGACCAAATTCTCTTAAAATTAGTCCATTTCTTTTTCAAGGGCACTTGGCATCCTTTTATTAGTCTACATGGGCACCAAGAAAGGTGGTGAACCTGACCCAATGAGCTTGGGTCGGCCATGGCCTAAGACAAGGCCAAACTGACCTCCCCAATCACATTTGAATATTTGGATCACCAAATTCACTCACCATTCACATGGATAGCCACTCTCCCTCACTTCACTACCCAAAATGACACATGTGAGATGTTTTGTAGCTCAAACATTGCCTCCAATCCAAGCCATTGAGCCAAAATGGTGAATTAACTACTCACCATATGATCCAAGGAGGGGGAGATATACCCCCCTGTCATTCTCACTCAAACCATAAGCAATACATTCCTTAGAGCTCGAGAGGTTGAATCGAAGCCTCCCCAAGCATTTCCAAGCCATTCCTAAGCTCCCTCATTTCCATTTTTAGTTTTACTCAATAAAACAGGGGAAGTGAACTCTAAATCCAACTCATTCAATTCTCAACCAAAATCAAATTAACCTTGCACACACCAGCCTTGGACTTTGCCGAGCTCAATCTAATCATTTCCCAAGTCTCCAAGCAATGGAAAGTCGGACTTCGATCAAGGCCAATCACCATTAAAGAGGAGCTTGGTCTACTGAGCAAACCACTTCAAATCAAAGTCATATTTCTTCAATAGGGGTTCGTCTCTACTAGACGAAGCTACCTCTTCCGTTGGAAGCACTGGTGATAGCCTCCGATTAGGTAATTGCTTGAAACTGTAGCTATAGGAAAATTCAGTTGGTCTTTTTCAAAGGGAATTGTCAACCCATGCAATCTTGATCGTTGGATGTGCATCCCCCTCCTTCCGAAGGTGTAGGACCATTTTGATCCCAATGCAAGCTTGGGTGAGCTCAAATTAAACAAGGAAAGATGAATGGTGTTCGTCTCTCATCATTTGCGAAGGAGAAGGATCATACACCACCCTAATTGGAATGGATGGTCGTGATGATTATGCTAGATCTGTAATTCTACCTAAACTTAATCTCGCCATCCATCTTAGATCGACCATAGAGAAGACACACGCCGCTAACTCACCGATGGATGTGATAACTTAAATAATCAATCCCATCACGCCATGTAGAAAGCACACTACGTCTGCGTGTCGTGTTAGTCGCCACATGGCTCGATGGGATTAGGGATTTAATTAAGCCTAATTAACCTGATTTTAATGGTGAAACTTCTAAAAAGTATAAATAAATACTCATTTTAAAGATAATTCAGAGGAAAATAATAGAAAATTAAAATCAATTAATTTTGAATAGTGATTTTAACCAATTTGGGTTTTTATTAAAAAATGTAATTAAGCTAATTATTCCTTAATTACTTAAATAATTAATTCCAAACTTTCTAAGATTAATTAGTGGGATGACTTTTTCCTCCCATGATTTTCTTAGAATTTATTGCTTGATTAATTAGAGGAATTGCTTATTTCATTCTTAATCATTCTCTTAATTAATTAAATGATTAATTAACATGTTAAACAATGATGAATCCATTAATTAAGTTGGTAACAATTATGAAATAGTGAATATACATAGGGAATGAGATTAGGACCACGTTTCCAATCTTTTTCCCTAAGTTTGTTTCATTTGAATAACACTTAATCAATTTGCAATTAATTAATGGCTTAATACTTCATTAAATCACTTAATTAATCAAACTCAAAACCTAATCATTCCAGAACTCAATCATTCAATTCTTGGGTAGATACTTTGGTGTTCAACAACCTAAGAGAATTCCAAAGAAAATTATAATCAAATTATATGTGTAGGAGGGTTATAAAAGTACTTAACTAAAACCTTTAGCTTAATTAACCAATAATTGTGAGCCAATTATTATAGGCCCCTTCATTTCTTAGGTGTATTACTGATTTAATTTTCATGTGGTTGCATATCATATGTTGGCTCATAATTACTTGGATAATTATGTTAAAGTGGTATAGGTAAGGGGTAATTAATTAATTCATACCTTAACCTAATCAAAATATAAAATCAACCTAATTGTTCTAAATTAAACCAAACAAATTCACACATGGGGGAATGGGTTAGGACTAGAAAACCCTTTTCATATTGCCTAATGTAAATCAAATTCAAAGATAAAATTCTCCTTAAAGAGTTTTTACTTATTTTAAATGATCTTATTTTATATGATTGTCTTTAGGAATTAATTAGGGTGAATGAAGTCATGTGCTTACATTCCTTTATTTCTTTCCAATCATGGTAAATATTGCTTGACATATAAATCATGCATTCATTTTTTTTAAAAAATTAATTAAATAAAATGTTTCCTATTATGTCAAATTGCATGTGTTGTCTAACATTAAGAATATGAGTGGCTATTATCACTATTAAACTAAAAATTAATTTTTTTTAAAACTTACAAATTAAAGATTATAAAGGAAGTGATGCTAGTATAAATATTTATAAGCTTGCATGTGATGATAGCATAAGATGTGTATTATGAAGTTCTCTTTCCTTCTCTTAATATGGATTCACATAGGATTTGCAAGTGTATAGTTCATTTTACACATGTAAATCATACAATCAAATCAAGTACAATCTCTTGCATGATTCTTTATCTATTTGGTTCTTTTTGAACATCTACATGCATCTAAGAAAAGTGGTATATCAGTTTATACATCTTGGGCCTGCAAGGTTTTAAGTAGCCCTAAGTAAGTCTTGAACCTTACGCCCCCAATGTAGAAAATAATGGCACTGTACTCACTTATAACTTTTATACAAATGGATGTGCATTTAGCTAATGGATGAAAAATCTCTCTTTTCTACATAACAAATACATGCATTAATGGGATATACAAATTTCAAAATCATATCTCTTTGCATTGATCATCAAAGTGTGCTAAGATTTGTATTGCATGTATAGATACACTTAGGATTATTCATATGCATGGTATACATGGTGGAAAGAAATGAATAGATGTGTTTTATGTGATAGTAATCCACCCTAACTAATCCTAAGATGTCTTTTTTATTGAATAGGGCCATTTAGAAAGAATCTAAACTTAGGGTTAATTAAAACACATAATAAATCATTCATTAAAGGAAATTCATTAATCAAATTTACCTTAGAAATCACTTTAGGTAGGGATAAAAGGGAGATCTCTTCTCTTTTCTTCCCTTCATAACACTTAGTTGCTAAGTGTAGGTTCATTCAAACCAAATCAAATCACCAACTAAAATTGACAAGTTAACTAAATTACTTAAAATGAAACCACCATCTAAATTGAATCTTTCACACTTGGAAAATTTCAATCTTAAAGCTTATCTAAGAAATGCCACATAAGCCTTACATGGCACACACATTAGGCTAAGTCACCACTTCTAGCTCTATGTTAGGGTGGTGCATGGTTTGATGTATGATTTTTTTTGTGGTGTAATGTTATAGACTGGATGTTAGGGTGTATGTGTGTAGACTGGATGATAGAGCGATCTTAGCCTAATCATGTCTTCTGTAGGGGGTTGTACTTAAGGATCATTGTAATAAAAATATAAAAATACTTTTTGCTGTGCAGGTTGCTTATACCCCTAAGCATAATCCAAATTAGGATAGGTGGGCTTGGTTACCCATATGTGGGGTATTAAGTCCAAATTATTCCTATAAATGCTTTGGTTGTATGGTGTGTTTAGCTAATATTTGTCTTGCAGGTGTAGCTAGATTTATTTTACTACCTTTTAATGTAATTTTTGCATTAAGATCAGGATAAGTGTTATGGGGACTAAGGTGAACATTGGTTATAAGACCATATCTTATGTACCATGTGAAGCCTTGGAGCAACCTACATCCCAAGTCAAACCAAAAGAAAAGAAAGAGAAGGAGCAGACCAAGATGAAGGAATGAAGGACAAGGAATGAAGAATGGAGGATGAAGAATGAAGACTCCCATAACACTTATCATTTCATAATTGTAATTTATTCTTTCATTATACTGGGATGTACAAGGGTAGAGCTCGACTACCCACATTTTTCTTTTCAGGTTATGCAATGGAACCTGACCACATCAGCCTCTTATTCTTTTGCACTAATTTTATAAATTGATTGATTTTATGTTTATGATTGTGCAATTAGGATGACATGAATTTCTTAGTTTCTTAATTGTTGATGATTGTTGAATGGCCTGGATGTGATTAGGCTCTTAGGGAAAAATAAATTTTCTATCCAATTAATCAATTCAAAATTAAACTAAATAATTCATAACCTCACCTAAAGCCTAGGACATAAATCAAGATAATAAAAGATTTAGCAACCCTTTAGTTGGATGTTGTATGTCTCATATCATGCATAAATCATATTGTCTCACTCTTGATGGAGGGCTTCCACCTTTGCCAGAAAATGGCTTGACCTTTGAGAGCCATGGTGGAAACACACCTCTTCTTTCGATTTTAGCCATAACTAATTTTCTCATGCATTAGGCATATAAAATCCCATAGCACTATCAAATAAAAATCTAAAATCAAAATAAAACTTGACAAAATTTGCATTAGATTAAATCATAAATTCATACCCTTCATGATTTAGTCTTTAGGGAGTGAATTTAAGGACTTAATCTCTTTTTTAAATATACAATAGCCTAACTATCTCATAAAGCATTTAACTTGCCTACATGTATTTAAAATCGTGGGAGGAGTTAGTTGGCAGCCACCCCAGACGATTGTAAGTCTAATAGTCAAGTGGTTTACTCTCTCTTATGGAGGTAAATTATATACCTATTTTTGCCTAAGATTTAGGACATGCTTTGGCCCTCACCAAAGCTTCCTAGATTTAGGATCTGAGATTGCTTTTTTCCTTGAGGGCTACAAGCATAAATCCTCACCTCTTAGGTATTTCTGCAATCTTGAATTGTAGAATTGCAAGTGCTAGATTTCTAATAAAATTCAGCTCAAACTTATAATTCTCCTCAATTTCAAAAATATAAAGCCCAACCATAGGATAGTTTTGGATGCTCACTAGGTTTCCAAGTATCATAAATATCCCCTACTTATCTCCCTTTGATTTTGATAATAGCTCTCTTATTTTTGATCTATGCCACCTAATTTTCTATAAAATAACCAATTGATTGATAGTTCTATCTTTGAAATCTTTGGAGATAATGATCATTTACCTTAATTGAGAGTAATCCCAAGGAATCTCATTCCTTGGGATATAATTAACTATGGGGGCTTGCCTCTATAGAGAACTTAATGAAGTTGGCTTAAAATAAACCCTACCTTACTTTTCCATGTAAAGTAGGGGAAAGATCTCTGGTATATTCAAAGACCCATCATGCTTTAGGAGTCCTTATTAGGTGATTAGGTCTATTATAGGGTATTGACTTCAATTTCTCGAGATAGTACACTATTTTTTAATGTCTTTCCCGATCACCCTAATAAGTACATCTATGGATCTGTGTGGTGTCCCCTCACACAAAACACACATCAATAATCCCCCCCTCGATATCTCTAAAAATAAACACCACATCTATGTATAGTAGGGATAAATCTCTGGTATATTTGAAGACCCATCATGCCTTAGGAGTCCTTATTAGGTGATTAGGTTCATTGTAGGGTGATGATTTCTATCTTTCGAGATAATGCACCACTCCTTGATAAGGCTCATCATTAATAGGTACCCTGGATCTACATGGAATCCCACATACACATAAATTGAAAAAAAACACCACATTAATTCCTCAATAAGTAATAAGTGGGTGTCTTGCTAATAAATTTTCTAGTGTTTGTCCTTTCTCCCTCAAAAATCAAAATGTGACAAAATCATGGAACTCAACCCCATATAGTGTCTTCATGAGATATTGTAGGTGATTGATTTTAGAGATTGAGTTCATCTTATGAGAGAGCATGTAGTGTTGTAGCTTTTGGGATGCAAATATTAAAGCTAGAAAATGCTTTTCAATAGGTGGTTAATTTGCCTCATTAAAATAAGATCATTAGTAAGTGCATTCTCTTTCCCTTCATCATTGGTTTGAACAAATCAAGTCATCTAATAAAAATAAAAGATGAGCAACTTTTAAAGATAACTCTATTGTTATCAAATCTTTGATGTCTTTAAAAGCATGTTGACACACATCATCCCACTTGAGCTTGGAATCCTTTTTGGCAAGTGCTGAAAATAGTTGGCATCTTCTTGATAGGTTGGAAATGAAGCATCTTAGATACACTAATAGCCCTTGAAATGATCTGAGTTGAGTTAGACTTTTTGGGGGTGGCATTTCTAATATTGCCTTGATCTTCTCTAGATCTATTCTATTCCATGGTGTTGGACACAAACTCAAGGAATTTCCCTGAAGCTACTCTGAATGCACAATTCAAAGGATTCATTTTAAGGTTAAATTATCTTGAACATTCAAAAACTACTCTTAAGTCAAAGAGATGGTCTTCCTTTTCTTTGACTACAAGATCGACATATATTTGATTTGATGATGAATGAGTTCATTGAAGATCAAGTCATCCATTTTATAGCACACATTTTAAGAAAGGCATGACCTATAGCAAAAGATTAGATTTCAAAATATTTTCTTTTCATCAGCCATTTTATTTATCTAGATGAACATCCATGAAGAGAAACGCATGAGATGAGGCAATGTCCACCATGAGTTTGAGATTGGTAGTAAATTCATCTTTTGACTTGCCTTATTTAGATCAAAAAATTGACATATATGTCTAGGAGCTTGCTTGATAGGGTTACAATATATTCTAGTTTATGGACTACTACATCAAGATAAACCCATCTCTTCTTGACTCCATGCAAAAAATCCTTAAACTCAATCAATAGCACTAGTCATTGGTTTTGAATATAAATAAGAGCGTGTATGTATGTATTATCTTATTAAGTTGATTTCTTTGAGTTCATCATGATTGATCAGCTCTCAAACTTTTACATCTTGACTTCAAAGTCATTTGGATCATCTAAAATTTCTAAACACACTTCCTCATATGAGTTAGCATGATTTAGAAAAAATTTATCAAATTCCAATGATTGGTGATACAGAAATGATTGTCATCATAGACCAAATTGAATCTAGTCTGCTCTTGATTGAGAATGTCTACTTTGGTTATCCCATAACTTTTCAAAGTAGTATGACCTGTGTTTAGACCAAGTATGTGGGATTAATCCTTTCTTTGCTAGATTAAGAACACAAGGCGAATATCAATCAAAAGGTAATTATATTAAATATTTATATGAATCATCCTCAAGTTCTACATCAGCTTTCTGATTTGAGGATGATGCTTCAAAAATGAACAGTCTTCTTCATTGGATGACTTAGGGGCTTCCTTAACTATATCAACTTTTTTTGAGAAAGTGAGGTTAATAATTCCCAATGATGCCTTACTATTTCATATGCAGACTTGGATACATTTATGCTTTACTTTGGAGGCCACTATCCTACTTAAATGTCACCTCAAAAGGGATTTATTGCTAAGAAAAGCTGGCTGGTGTGCTAACCACATAAAATTCATTCATTGAACTAGATTTTAAGTGTATGGATTTGTGTACTCTTGGTGGTTTAAATACCTCATTGGGTGGACAATAGAGGCTTTGCTCGATGGCTATCTCAGAACTATCTCTCTCTTCTAGTGGAGTATCATCTAGTCATTTGTTCAAATAGAGTAACAAACTGTGGGTGGAATCTAATTTCTAGCTCTATGTCTTCCCTTGAGTCCATGTCTCACTCTCTTTTATTTTATTTTTCTTTCTCTTTTTTCTTTTCTATTTCTAATTCTTTTTGTCTTTCTTCTTTGTCCCTCATGGGGATCTTGACTTCATTCAAGAGAGTGGACTTGTTGGTTTTGGGGAAGAAAATAGACTGCATCCTTATATATCCTGACCTCATGAATTGTGAAAGGTTTGAGATCTCCTTTTGATACTCATACCTCTGAACTTCATGCACGATAAAAGGATGGCTTGTGTTATTTTCATGTATCTATAGTCTCCCAAGTAAAGCGTTAAAAGATGTATCCGAGTCTATGATATGAAACTTGGCTTCAATCTTCCATTTTACATACCTAAATTTGTTAAATGGAAATCTCCTTTGTAAAAATCATGAAAATCAAAATACATTGGAATTCCATTTGACATACCCAAATTTGTCAGATGAGAGTTTCATTTTTTAGAAAGGAAATTGAAAATAAATTGGATTCTATTTAACACACCATATTTGTTAAACAAAAATCCATCATTTCAAAAATAACATGAAATCAAAACAAAAATGAAACACATTTGGGCTTTATTTAGCATACACAAATTTGCTAAGTAAAGCTCCCATTTTTTTTTTTTAAATCAAAATAAAAATTAAATAAATTTGAACTTTATTTAATATACATAAATTTGCTAAGTAAA